>CANTUZ010000010.1:2592500-3896250 GCA_947846985.1 Fratercula arctica
TCCACGCACTCACAAATAGCAAAACACCCGCTACTGTCCAGCTGCCATAACGGTGAAGAAAACCTTGAAAACGTGACCCAAATGTAACCCATGTGGTGATGCCTGCTTGTGTTCGCCAACAGCCAAAAAATGATGCACGGTGACAGGCTGGGTGCTAACTCAGGGATCCTACTTTAAATATCAGAGTTGGGACCTGCTTCTCTGCTCATCAAAGCGTGTAGGAGAGGAAAGCAAGCACGTATTATGGAAACCTAAAGCCAAATTCCCCACAGCAAACGTATGGGGCAAACTACCCAGCAAAGAGATGGAAGATGCAACCTTGTGAGGGCGGGTCTTGATTGCACGGCATGCTCCTACAGTCACATAGGCTAAAGTTGGAGATGAAATACCAGAAAATATTCTCAACTTCATGAATATAGAACTTAGAACTGTAGAGTAGTTAGAGTTGGAAGGGACCTTAAAGGTCATCTAGTTCCAACCACGAGGCATTCATCTCCTGACTGAGTTGACATTTCCATCCGGGACCGCCCCCAAAACTTCTGCCGTATATTTTTTTGGCCATCAAAGCACAGGCCAGCTGCACACGCCAGGTTCACCTGCCGCAGAAGTGCGTTTCCTTCGGCTGGCACCAGGCGCTTGCTGTTTTGTGAGTCTCTTCAGCACAGCTGAGCACTCTTTCACTTAGATAATTAATTTGAAATTAAATATTAAATATTAATAAATATAGCTCAGGTAATAAATTGCATATACTAATTTAATTAAAAATAGATTATAGCATATTTTACAAATGGGACATTTTTGTAAGGAAATATAATGGACTTGTTATGTTTCTGCTTTATCCTAAGAATAAGCAAGCTTCTTGTGCATTTAGTCCTTATTGTGTCTCATTAAATTTTTAAAAACAGCTATTTTAATTGTCAAGTATTTGACAGACTGCTAGAAAAACCTGACACTTAAGTTTCAATTTTACAAAATGCATTTTTAATGAAGACTTCTGCATCCTATTTTATTATCTATAATCATTTTGAAGAAGAAAAAAAAAAAAGGGGGAAAAAAAGAGGAAAAAAATAAAATACATCAACATTTCCATACCTGGGCAAAGAATCTAGTTAAATTAAGTGGTTCATTTGAGATAATATCGAACAGCATCTGGGCTTTGTCGTGCCAAGCAACACCTGGGCAATCTGTTCAGCAAAACCCCTAACTAGTGCTCAAAGTTGTAAGACTTCGAGACCTTCCCACGATGGGGTTAAGTGGGCACCGGTCCTGAAAAAGCTGGGCTCAGGGAATAGCTTTAAACAAAAGAAGAGACGGAGCGATGTCATTTTTCACAGCAGGACTGAGAGTTATGGGGAACATGAACTGAAATGTCTTGTCCTCCCCAAGAGCTGTGTGTGGTACAAAATGGGTGCAAACGGGATGTGCCCATCCCAAAGAGCCCCATGGCAGAGCAATGCCGCCCGCTCCTCTGCCTGTGTTTTCTCCTCCCTGGAAGGGGACAGGCATGGAAAAAAGCCACAGGAACGTGGAAAATGCTTCAGCGTCAGGTTTTGTTCAAGAAGCCAGTTTTCCACAGAGGAAAAGTGGACTTTTCCCCCTTGCAGCAGCTCTTCCCAGGCGCCTGGGAGCGGCACGAGCCGCGCCGAAGAGGAGAGAGGGCGGCAAAGGGAGCGTCCGACAGTCAGAAACAGCTGTACGCGGACAGAAGTGATAAAGCAAAGTAGCACAATGACTTGACATTCGCGGCTGCACAAAACAAGCGTAATTTATACACCGAGGGGCGGAACCGGCCTTGTAACGGGAAAAGCAATTAGCAGAAGTATGTGGAGGGAGGCGGAGGCCCGCTTTATATTATAGCCTTACTGTCACTCGCCTTCCTTGCTTATATACTGCTTCTGGCAAGGCTGACCTGACGCAAAAGGGATGTGCTGACAGTGGCTTGTGAGCCGGGGTGCCTAAAGTTGAGGCACTGAGTTTTCTTTATTGGTTTTCTTTTGCGTGGCTTGCTTTGCCGTCAACTCTTCCAGGTTCGCACATCTCTGATCAGCAGCTTCTGAACTGTTAAAAGTGGCCACAGACTGGTTAGCATCGGGTTTTCCCCTCAACACAAGCGCATCTGCTAAATGAATTCTCTCTGGGAAACCCAGCTCTAGTTGCCTTCCTTAGCAGCACAAAAGCTACGTGCCTTTTATTCTTCGTTTTCATAAGGAGGTGCTCCACGTGGGCAAGAGTCTCTGTGCTCTTTTTCCCCAGTTTGTAAAACTGCGTGGGGTTTAACCAGGCTGTGAACAGCAGAGGGAAAACGTGCACAACTGCAGAGACAACATACTTTTGGAGGGAAAGGGTTTGCACATCACACCACCGCCAAGGGAAATGCAATTGATTCACTAACAAGTTAAATGGATTTTATGTACCTATTCCACGTGTTAAATACCTGGTAACCCACGAGGACACTTCTCCTCCTTAAGGGAGGGAGAGTCACACCCTAAAGAAAGGCACAAACACACCTACAAATATTTTATAGTGTTTTAATGTGAAATACATGTTGTTCCAAGTTAACCACAGGCCACTAGTATCAACAGAGGATCTGTTGCCCTTCTTGGACGTCTCTCTGATGGCATGGCCCCATCCCCTCGATCCTTCTTTCCCTCCCTTCATCTCCCCTTTTCTCCATTACCTGTGCCCTGCAGCACCGAGGTCCGTGCTCCCGACATGGTGCCGGCATTTGAACTTCATAGATCAAAAACAGGTCAAAGATTTCTACTGACACTGAAAGCTCGGTAGGCAAGATGTCAACTCGCACCACTGATGTCATGACAAAAACCTCGCCTTACTATTCGATAAAAAGATACTCACGGTAAAATGACAAGCTTTATAAATTCTTTGTAACAGTTCTTTTCCAGGTTGGAACCTGGTAAGCTTTCCCTGCATCTGCATTTGCTCTAGTTTCAGGTTGACAGTGCTAGAGGACTCCCTCTCTGCAAACTTCTCAGCGGGAACCGAGTCAGCACATTACCGAAATGTTTTATAGCCCTTCTGCGCTTAGAGATGGTGGCGTTCAAGAGGCAGATCCCAGAAATGGTCAGCGGTGGAGGAAGAGATTTATAAGAGTGTCATATGGTCACTGGAAAGGCTATGGATTTTGTCTCATCCCTGGGTTTCCGCTCCGAGGAGGTTTCTAAGGCAAGTGGTTATGCCCAGAATCCACCAACCTGCCTTTATAATGCACAAAAGAAAAGAAGTTGTCTGATAAACTTCCACTGATTTATTTATGCTGTAATCCAGGTTATTGTGGAAACGGTTCGTTCCAATGCACAATCCACAGCAGCAAAGAAGAAGTAGGGAATGAGAAAGGAGAGGATCTCTGTCCTGACTGTTCGCCTCTTCCTCATCACAAGAGCTTCTCTGAAGGCACACCACCAAGTCTCCTCTCCCACGTCCCAGGCACTACATTTACACCCCAACATTCAACTTCCACTACTCTACAGAAAGATTTTTTTTTTAGTCTTATTGTCAGACTTTTCTGTTGTTTGTCCTTGCTACTTGTTTCGAAAGAAAACAAGAGGTAGAGATGCCCCGAAGCATCTTCTGAAACCCAGTATACAGACACCCCAGGAAGTCGGGGAGAGCAAACACCCAAAGCTGTTTGCAATACCTTCCTTCTCCTAAGAATCACCATTTCCAAGAGCGCCCTTCATAGTTACAAGCATCTGTAAACATTTGCACCTTGTAACCAAACCCCTCAAAAACGGATTCACCACTCCCTGTATTTGATTTCTACCTCTATCCCTGCATTTTGCTTAAGCCTTGGTCACATGCCAGCACCCATCTGTGTAAATATGCAATTTTTCTAGCTGAATTGCACATCCACAGCCACGACTCAACCATAGAAAGATCATGTAAATAATGGAAGCTGACAGCATAAGTAATTTTTTTCATGTATCAGACGCCATGGTTGACTGCTGAACTGTGAGATCTGCTGTTTTTAGACTGTGCTAAGTTCTCCCCTTTCACCCCTGAAGATTCGAGACTAAAGGATGAATCTTGAATCACATGCTTCAAATGTTTTTCTTATCACACAGCTCAGTCAACACTTGTTCACATCCTACGACCTTTCCCTACAGTGAGCCGCATCTTTCTTTTACCTTTCAAGGCCACTTACTCCAACGGTAGCTGGTGTAACTGGAAACACACGAAGTGGCCATTACAAACCACGTGCTTCCCCCAGTGTATTAATGGAGGGAGCCGCTAAGAAGTCACTAAGCCCTAAAAGAACGCGGTAGGGAAAGCCACGTAGCGTGGAGCTTTTAGTATTTCTGTTTTCTGATGCTCTTATTAAGTCAAGAAATCTATCTTGCAAAGATGCGAAATTAAAAACGGAGAGTCCAAATGCAGGGAGGAGCACGAGGCTTAAAAGAAAGCACCAGGTCTGTAACACAATGGCCTGTATAATTGGTTCTTTTGAAGTTTCTAATCACTTTTGGTAAGATCAAGTGGAAGTGACAAGCGAGGCTATCGGAACAGTGACTCCGTACAATGGTGGCACATGGGACTCAAACCGGTCTGTGTGGTAATCGTTAATTGTTTGGGGGCTTCCTTTAAGCGCAAAACATATCTGAAGAGTTACCATTAAAAAAAAAAAAAAAAAAAAAAAAAGCCCTCCCAGCATAAATTATGTGGTCAGTATTTCAGATCTCATACAAATCATTTGCCTGTGAAAATGTTATCAAAATATGAGCTATCCCTTTCAAATATATTTTAAACAATGTTAATGTATTTTCACATGTCATCAGTTGACAGCTCCACCATCGTCGCTCGTCAGCCACCAGGGAAATTTACATGCATTTGAATTCACCCTGCCAAGCACAGGCAGCCCCGACTGACAGCCCATTTAACTAGGTGATAAGTTAATCTGTACAACATTTGATAGATTTCTGTCTTTTACCTAAGCCATAGTTTGTGAAAATGATTCAGCGACAGGATTTGCAAACCGGTCGTGTCTCCGTATTCGGTCTCAGTGGGAGGCGTTATATTTCTTCATGTATAATGCTGGTCTCCACCCAAACCGGCCACATCAAGCTAGACTAAATGCTGTCCCAACAACACCAGGATTCACCGTTTCCATTCTTTTCCTTCCACAAATACAACTTTTCAGCTAAAGCTCAGGTTAATTATGGAATCAGAGACGATTTTACAAGGGTGGCCAACGGTCTCAACCTACCACCTCTCCACACCTGCCCTCTCTGCTCTGTTTCTGGGGGCCTCACGTATCGGTTTGTATTAGAGCCCAAGCCCGTCACACGGCTCAACACACCGTGACGTGGCCATTGCACATCACAGCCTTTAAACTCCAAGTGGAAGATAACGTTTGGCCAAAAGTCACGCACAGCCCCCCAAACATGCACCGCACTCCAATGCTCCCAGTAACGTAAGTTGTCATTAAGCAACTAGACATCATTAGGTTTTAAACCCGTCTCTTGCATTGCCAGAATTTTTCATTAAAAAATCCCCTCCCTCCAACAACAATTCACGTTTCCTTGCAGTAGCTGGGATTACTGCAATATCTGTGATATTCCTTTGCAAGGCCATCTAAACAGGGGTCTGGAGGCTTCTGACGGGGTTGTATGTTTAACCACAACAAAATGCAGAGGGCATCTTGATGTTTGGAAATGCCCAGAAGGAGATTTCTGTTTACTTTCCCTTACACAGTATATTACCAAAGCCAGGAGACCCAGTAGTCAGCAAGCCATTATTTATTTATTCAAAACACCTTTCATTTCCTGAGATGCAGTGTGTTATTTACAGGGCACGTACTGTCATTACATGAAGTAAATATCAACAGGCAGATTAAAATCAGGATACTTCACCCATAATGATACAGTCTGGTAATGACCATTTTCAAAGAGTTGCTAAAATGTAAGTAAATATCCTACTGGTTTCAGTAACAAACGTTCTGAAAGGGCAGCCAGGGCAACGGAGATGCTACCATAGGCAGATGAGTTTGGTGAATTAAATTCCACGTGTAGCGCCTCTATGCCAAAGAGGAAGATGGAGACACTGAAGATAGAAAGCTACAAAAAGCTTCGGAAACAGAAGAGATTAACGTGCACTGAGCTATTTGTTCAGACGCAATTTCAAATAAAAGTAACACATTTGCAGCATTTGGAAAGGATCGTTTTCTCGCCAAGGCAGAGGCGCAGGCTTAAAATATTAATTAAATAAAACTCAAGTCTATGTAAACCTTGAAAGCAGACGCCGAGAAACTAAATATATTGAACTTAAAGGCAGACTAAAGTGGAAATACCCATGGGCAAGTTCCACTGCGGAAATGTAGGTCAGGAGCCTACTTCTCAAAATGCATCACCCGTAACGCTCCCTATTTAACGTATGGAGTATTAGTTTAAGAGATGATGGGATTTTATGCACCTTTTATATATATAAAACCTTGATGTGAGCAACCAAACTTTATCCCCTCCCCAGCATCATCACACGTCCTTCCTGATCTTTACAAAAGACATAAAAGCTGACTGGATAAAATAATACCTCTAAAAACTCCAATAACTGCCTGAAGAGTTAGCAGATTCACCAGTTCATCTCAAGACAAATGCATTATGGACATTGACCTGTCACTATACTCCTCAAAAATGACATTTTCTGCTCTTGAGGTGCACACCTGTAGCTTGCTCACAAGGCAGAAGGTAGACGTTGGAAGGGCACAGGTTGAATTCATAGAGTACAGTAGAAAAAGAGGAAGTTAGTGCAGGTGTGGTGGTAACTGTGATAAATTTAGGAAACTCTCCATGTTCAAAGCCCCCCTCAGAAATCACACCTCTGTGAGCATCACAAGCGAGGCTGGAGTTGCAGGAACACCTTCACTGTACACCAGGAGAGACAAATGTCTTAAAGAAAACCAAATCCTCTTTACCGGACCTTTAGAGGCAGATAGCAGGAAAATGAAACCCACATTATTAATATTATTATTATTATTATTGTTATTACTACTATTACTACTCCAGGAGCAATAAACAAGTCCTGGGCTGCACCCTAGAAGTGTGGGTCCACCAGGGAGTCACTGGACTGAAACACTGCAGATCTGAGCCCTCCTGGACCGCAAGAGTGATGTTGGGCAACCCAATTCATGTGCCCAAGCCTTAGTTTCTCCTCTTCAAAACTGAGATAGGAATCCTTCGTTTCCCCTACTTCTGCATCTTTTATCTCTGAAGGATCGTAGGGATATGGCAAGACCTAGTGCAAGGGGACCCAGATGCTGCTTTAATAAAAATAATTTAACACGGAATAAATAGCCATGATATCAGGGGTGTGAAAAGCCAAGAGGAGAGTTAATAGGAAGACAGGAGGTGGTGTGACGGGTAATGAGGTGCCTACAGGGGAGGGAACAGGAGCAGAGGCCGGGGACAAAGGGTTTCTGCCCGGAGCAGGGCTCGGTGCCTGGGAGGGAGGCAGAGGGTGCAGCCCAGCTACGGCCGAGGGCTGGGGGCAATGAGGAGGTGCTGGCTTAATTCTGAGCTGCTTTTCAGGGGTTAGGATACACTGGGATGTTTCATTAACATCTCTTTGTCCTGGGAAAACTCTTGGCACTGGATGCACATACCATTAACGGCAGGAACAGCAGCAGGACCAGCAGCGTTGAGCTGCTCCCCCCATTCACTCCCACGTACCCTTCAGACAATGGAGTCAGCTGAGGACAAAGCAGGGAGCCATCGGGCCCGCACCAGCAGCGCGGCTGCCGCTCGCCTTTTATTCTTCACTCTCTATGCCACAAAGTGAGAAACTGAAATTGCAACCCACCCCAAAAAACCCCCCCAGAACATTTACTTCCCCGTGAGGTTTTATTACTGACAACTGCAAATGAAGAATTAGGAGTTTTACTAGTTTTCTTATTTAACAAATTATTTCTTTAAGATAATGATCAATTTATCAGCTCTTTGGTCCCAATATATATCTGCTTGCACTGGAAACTGTATCGTGATAGTCCATGTAAACCCATATTTGTCCATTCTGCAGCAAACATTGCGACATTAAACACCATTAGTTGTGATCTCCTGGCCACAAGACCACACTTTCCCCTTCTGTGTTGACCAAGGGTCAACACTGATGGGCAACACTTCATCCAAAGTGTTTGGCAGCAACTACTGCAGGCAAAAAAGAAAAAAAAAAAAAAAAAAAAAAATCAACTCTGCAGGATTTTGAGCCAGGACAGGAAAAAAAAAAAAAAAAAAAAAAAAAAAAAAAAAACATGGAAGCATGGCACTGTGTGTGAAAAATATGAAGGCTGTTTTTAGAGAATTAAGTCTTCACTAACCCTTCACTCCTCTCAGTTCTTTGAAAGAAAGCAAAATAGTTTCCAAATCCTTTCTTAATTCTCTAACCCTATCAAAGCAACGACAATGTAAATCTAACATGCGTATACGCACACACCATGATATTTAGAAGGTTTCTCAAATTAATGTCCATCTTGAAATTCAGAGAAAAAGAAAGACAGACAGACAGACAGGCAGGCAGAGATAATCACGAAGCCTCCTCTTTCCCACCAAACAAAACTCTGTAAATCAAGCAGCTTTCTTCTGAAAGCCGGAGAATACGTGCAAGGCGCTCAGGCATGGATACCAAGAGCTGGCTTCCCCCTGAATGGTAACTACGAGCAAGCACTCGGGGTCCCTCTCCCATATGGCACGGCAGCCCCCAGCCAGCGCAGGTAGCAGAAGGGGACGGGGAAGAATACGGCCTGACTTTAAAGCACATGAAGCATGGAAGGGTCGAACCGTGCCTCATCTGCTCCCGTAGCAAACCGTACAAAACCAGAAGCAGTGGCATCTGCAATCCAGAACATCATTTGGCACGGTTTAAAATTGTAAAGTAATTTTCAAATTTTTTTTTTTTTTTTTTTTTTTTTTCTCCTCCTTCCCCCCAGCGCCACATGGTGATTTTTGTCCTTCGGAGAGCCAAAGGCAAATACAGACATGCTCAACATACATTGTCAAAGGGAGAGGTTTCCTAGCAACAATACCGATATGAATGGAGCCGAAGTTTCCTTTCCAATCCCTTATGTGACATTAGAGAAATTTGTAACACACAGGGAAGGGGAAGAGAAGTATCGAAGAAATCCGGCTATGCATCGTTACCCAAACGTATAAGCAAATCAGTTTGTCAAGTTTTGCTAGCACCACAATTATCGACTGCTTTTAAGTGTAAGATGCAGCCAGAAAGGAAAGAATTCCTGGAGCCGATTCCCCGTCCTCTCCCAGCCCCATATGCTGCCTCCCTCGCTCCCTGGGGTCTTCATGCCCTGGCCCAAACCCAAGGCGCGGGGGTTCGGAAGCTGTCCCCAGCAAGGAGAGCAGCCATCACCTCTGCCGCCACGCTCCACTACTTCTCGAATCACCATAAAACCCCTCTGCTTTAACCACATTAAGCTTCAGGCAGTTGCCTTTCATCCAAGCCCCAAGGCCGACAAGATATTTGGTGTGTCTTCGCAATACGGGTGGCTCAGCATCACCCAACTGCAAACCACGCACCACGCTGCTCCCTAAACAGCAGCACACATCGGTGTTGGAAACACCAGCAGGAAGGTGTTGGAAACAAGAAAAAACCATTAGAGCAGGAGAGCAGCTTCACTGGGGTCTGTGTCTGTGGTCCCATCACTAATTCCTGCACAAACTCATCCACTGGCACTGGCCCAGGTTGCCCAGAGAAGCTGTGGCTGCCCCATCCCTGGAGGGGTTCAAGGCCAGGTTGGACGGGGCTTGGAGCAACCTGGGCTGGTGGGAGGTGTCCCTGCCCAGGGCAGGGGGTGGGAACTAGATGGTCTTTAAAGGTTCCTTCCAGCCCAAACCATTCTGTGATTCTGTGATCCACGCTGCAAGGCAATGTGGCAAACACTTGGTTTCCATCTTTGCTGCCATGAAACACTGCTGCTCTTTTTCTTTCCTTTTTTCTTTTTTTTTTTTTTTGTTTTTTGTTGTTGTTTTCCCTCCCAACCAGCCTCCCCAGAAAGACAAAGGTGGTCCTCTCCAGTAAAGGAGCTCTAATGGAAACACCCACAGGTGTCCTGGCAAGGCCCCCAGCCTCTGTTTTTAATCAGTGGTGCATGATAGGTTCCTAAATTAAACCTCTCCTCTGACAAACCAGGAGCCAAAATGCTTAACTCAAAGGCCGATTTTAAAAGCCTAAAGTTATAGGGCTTGAACACTGCATATTATGCCTAACAAGGGAACAATGACCCCTCTTATCTATAGTAGGCCCCAGTTTCCCATATCCCAAATCTACTTGTGTGACGCCGGCCGTAACTCAAGGAGGGAACACCCTGCATTTGTCATATCTAGAAACAGCTTTTGGAGTTTGCAGCGACCGGAGCCACAGGATGCTTATTTACAGGGCACCGTGCAAGACATCTGTTCGGTCTGGCTTTTTAACTAAAAGGGGATTTATCTTTGGCAAATCAGTTTTGTGGGTCAGGAACCGGTTTCATTACAGTCCAAGTGCTTGGCCGACACTACCGTTTAGTTTGATTTTTGTACCTTCTCCCAAGCACTCTGCAACAAAGAGGCCACGATCAATCATCCAAGGAGATGCGCCGCTAGAAGCGATTAAATAAAATTAAAACAGTTATCCGAGCGGGGCCAGTGCTTTCGACAGATGAGTTTTGAAATGCTTTCTATGGATTTAGCAGGCAGTAAGAAATTATCAGAAATATTGCAGGGCTGAGACCCGGCCAAAGGCATCCCGCGCTTGGCAGGGTGGGTTGCTGCTGAGAGCACCACCCTTCGCCGTCCATCACCAGGACACAGCGGGGCAGGCCAGCTGGGCCCGGCGCAAGAGGAGACCGCAATAAAAACGCTGCTAAACCAGATGGAAATCTCAAAAAAGGGTCAGAAATAAACCCGGAGGATTTGCATTTTATCTTCACCATGCAAGGTATGGCCGTATGCCTCTCTGCGCCTATTTTCTGCACGCGTCGGTGAAGAAAGGGGCACAGACTGACACACCACTGGGCACCAGAGTCTTCCTCACCATGGCATGCACCAAAGCCAGCCAGATGTGGGCCAATATCGCACGGCAGAGCATGGCACCAGAATCCCAATAAAGGTACTCTTCATTCATCAAGGTATACTTTTCTTAAAAGGGGAAAAAAAAAATAAAAAAAATCTAAATGCGTTCAAGAAATCTAAACATTTACTTTAATGAAACATTTGCATTCATTACCAGGCGAGATATTGCAAACAACTCTGAGTAAGTGAATTTAGCTGAACTTCTGAGCTGTGCAGGCTAATGACTATGCTGACCAGCTTCAAAACCATATTAAGACTACTGATTATTTATTATAAAACGCCTGCACAGAGGGAGAGACCTAATTGTCTGATGAAGATCCCAACCCCTGTGGGTATCACAGCATACTATACCTGTAAGAGTCAGGGCTCATTAGCCTAATCACAAAGAGTAATACTGGGAGCAGAGCTCTGCAAAGCTACTGATTTTTTACTTCCTGTGAGTTTCACAGAAATACCCTTATTTTTTTTTATTTTTTTTATTTTTTTTCAGTTTGGTGGGGTTCTTTTTCTTGCTAGTTCTATCCGGCAACAGATAGCGTTGTCCCCCCAGCCCTCACCGCAGACACCGGCCACCCCAGGCTCCGCGGGGCCACAAACGTTCAGCATCTCCTGCGGTCCCCGATTAATCATAACCGTCCTCTCCCCGCACGTGGAGCCTGCTGAAGCCGGCGCAGATGAAGGGTGGTCAGCAGACGCGCGGGTGGTGGGGCTGGAGAGTGATCTTTTGCTTTGCATTAATCTTGGGCGCACAGGCACTGATGCAGCAGGGATTTTTTCAGTCCCTGTAATATGTATCGCTGATGAGAAGCTTCCCTGTTACGCTGCTTTGGAATACAGATACAAATTCATTCGGTCTGAATCGCCATGCCTTGCTATTACCTTATGAGTTTCAAGTGCAGATGCAGCCAGGATGGGATTCATACCTGCATGTCTAATTTCCCTGCTACCCTCCTGTGCTGTCCCCTTTCCCCTTTTTCTCAGCCCTGCTCCCTCTCCGCCACGAGGCAATACTGAACAAAGGTGACAGTGACCTTTCATAGGGAGAAATATTACAAGGCTTCTCTAATCAGGCTGGTTATCCATATCTGTGTAGAAAACACCACACGATTGCATTTTGCATCCTTTCCCTCCACCGACTCATACCTTGTAAATAAGAAAATGCCTATTTGTTCATCAAAACCGTTTAACTGTCGGTGAAAGATCTCATCCTTTCAGCGGATTTTAATCTTGTTTCATCCACTCTTGCTTTATAAATGGGGCAAAAAGCGGAGGCTTAGTTTTAAACAGCGCAAATGATAGACTCTCTTAAGAAACGACAAGTCTTAAAAGATCATGCTGTCAGCAAGTCATTCTCGACAGTCTACCTGAGCTCCTCCTGTTCTTGATCTCGTCGTATTGCTTTCAAGGGTGGCCATTCTTCTGAACTAATGACTATTTTCTTTGCGACTGTACCTCTCAAGGATTGACCAACTATTTTCACGTCTCCCCTCTCCTCGCCGCGTTCAGTACTCTCATCTCTCTTCTCAGGACTCCAGCCCCTCTCTTGCGAAATGCGTCTTTACTCGTTAGCATTTTCCTGCTTACTAAAACACTATGAGTAAGTACATCCCAACTCCATGACCATCTAGATATGCCTTACGCCTCCTCAGTGCTGCGGGTTTTTTTGCTGCACTGGGGCCATCCTGCACCAATTACACAGTACCCAGGGTTTAAACACTTTCCTGGCTGTTTTCTAAAGAGTTTGTAGCTGAACCTGTCCAAGCTTCAGCTTCTTCTATCTAATTTTTTAAATTGCTCACCTGGACTATTTGCAATTGTCGTTCATTCCTTCTTTAATATACAAAGTCCATGCAATCTTTAAGAAGATTCCTAGCTCCAGGTGCTAAGCAAGCCCATCAAACTGGAATGAACCTCTCCACGTTCCCCGTTTCCACCCAGAACAGAGCAAAAAGAGCTCAGGTTAGAAACACAAGACAAAAAAGGGCACCTGGTCCCTGGAGGACACAGTCCTTTTTCTCCATTTGCTGCAAGTCCGAAATCGCACAAACAGCTCTGACCTGCCAGCAGACACTGCAGCAGGTCCCTCACATCAAAAGAAGGCTCCAGATCTCATCATCTGATTTTGCCAGCTTCAGAGGCTTCTTACCAAACTTTTGTCCCATCCCAAAATCCTAAAAAGCATGAATAAGCCAAGGGTCCCAGATGGCGCACACATACCCACCATGGGGTCCCTGAGCCCACCTGAGCCCCTCATCACACTCGCACCACATCCACCCCCTGGGAACCGCGGTGAAGTTTCACTGCCCAAATGAGGCCGCAGCTGGTAAAGTATTTTACTCTAAAAATTTGTCTGAAACAACCCACCTTAAAATGAGGTACTTGGCTTTAGCAGTGGTAAATTAATTTTACGCGGAGCCCAAATGCATGTTATGAATGCGAACAAACTTCCAAAGGCTTGAACATCAGTAAACATGGATTGAGAAATCTTGGAAAAAAACATGGCACATTCCAAGACTACGGAAGGCATTTGGCCTGCTTTTAGGACAATGTATATTTTTTTCCCCACAGCTTTCTGTGAGTCATGGTATAGAGACATGTGAAATGTTTATTCTTCATGCCACAAAGAGGAGACGCAAAGAGACGCAGATGGCACGAACACCGAGTCCCAATCCTTTTACTAATAGTCGAGGATTCTCATCAGCTTGGTGAGAACCATCGGGACAGAGATCAGAGTATGAAACCCAATAAGTGATCAACATAATGGCTCTAAGAAGCATGGAGGAGGTCAGAACAGAGCCCCGTTTTCTGGGAGAGCTACTGTAAATGTCCTGCATTACGGGTCCTGCTATTTCTCAAACACTCACTTCCAAGCACCGTTCGATGTCCAAAGCAAGGGGAAGAGCTGATGAGCATTTTATCTGGAACCTGGTGCTGTCATCTCCCTCAGGGCACACGTACGTACGCCAGGACTGCAAGGGCAGGCTGTTAACCCAGCCCTGGGAGACGCGAGGAGTGATTCATGCTATATCCTTTGAGCAGAAGGGGGACCGCATAAATGCGTTTCTAACTCCCAGTTAATCCCCGGCAACGCCGCTGGTCCAGTTAAATCCACAAAAATGAAGACGTGTGAAACTATAAAACTGAAGTTCCTTGGCTGGTGGCAGGGTTGGCAAGGGTTCAGAGAGACCATGTGCTTTTTAAGTTATATGTTTTCTGACCGTGCACTCGGTGTTCCCCTGCTAACGGGGCTCCTCGGAGGAGGGAACCAGCCTGACCTCCCTGGAAGCTTTGGTGTGGACCCAGTGAGCTCCTGCCCTTCCACAGAGAGCGGTTTGGCACTGAAAACCTGAAGCCCAGTCAGCCAAATGGATCCCTAGCTACGTGAACAGCCACTATTATTTCCTTTGACTTGCTCCAGAGCTGTCCCAGGGGCCCCATACTCTTGCCAAGAACCCATGACATCACTTATATTATTAATAATTACAATATATTCACAGATGGATGGACAGATGGACACTCATATGACAGAGCTGTGCTTAAAGTCAATACCTCTCCTTTCTCATCCCTCCTTCCCACACCCCCAGTTTTCCCATTTGTTATCTATTCCCTCCCAGGGAGGAAAGGTCAAAGCTGGTAGTAGAATGAGCTAGGAGTATTTTTCCTCTTAAATAAACAAAAAACACATTACTCAAATAACGTTTCATTTTTCATGCCAAGCTCACATTTGCTCACTGCGCAGCCTGTACTGAGAGCGCGTATTTCTAAGTTCTCCAGGAAAGAAATCACAAATCTTTGTTCCTTGTCCTGCTACACCGCTTAGAGAAGAAAGATTCTCCCATGAAAGCTTCGCAAAGGGAAATGCAGAGCAGCAGCTACCCAGAGCCAGCTCCAGCCACCCTCCTCGTGGGTCTGAGTTATTTCACAGTGGCCAAAAGTATGCTAAGTCTTTGCTGCAGAGCAAACAAGAGGAAAGACCCGTCTCCCGCTGGGTCGTAAAGAGCCTGGCTCCTATTTTTACGGCATGGAAAAACATGGGGAGGGTTAGAAGAAACACGGGGTGACTGGAGGCCAGCAACGTCGTACCGTGATTCATTGTGAGGGTATGCGCTCGCTTCGAAAGATACACTCTTGTGTTTCCCACTTCTCGGGGCCCTCCAGGAAAACACTGATTTTCGGGAGAGAGGCGGGGCAGCGTGTGGTTTCACACCTCGCTCAGAGTTTCTTTGCTGGCTGTAACGGAGGAACCAGCACAGTTTAATCTGGAGATTGTCACCTCCAGACACGTAAAGGCAGTCGCTTAACAAGGAACAGAGCATCGTCTGCTCCGAGAGGACTGAATCCACCCCACATCCCAAGCACAGGTCGTCCGCATCCTGGCTCCAGCTCGGAGGACATTTGGACGGAGCTCTGCTCCCCTGGGTGCCCAAGGAGACACAGCTCCATTGGAGGCAGGGAAGAACTGTCCCAGTTGCCATTCTGCCCCCCGGGCGCAGGGGGACAGGGGCGAGCCAAAACAAGCCCCCACCCTGAGCAAAGACTCACTAAACGTGTCTTGACAAATGTCAGGTTTAGTATGCAGATTCACTCTAAGGAACCTAAATATTTTTTGTTTTAACAGATATATAGTTACATACGCATGTTTTGCACAACAGATTTTAGGCCGTCTCCTTCTCAGACGCTGTTAACACACATGCACACACATCCTCTCCTTAAAGTATGGGTTAACCCATACTGGTTACAGACCACCTCTCCATGGCTTTACCTATTAAAATTACCGCGTGTGTATCAAGGAAGAGAAGAAAACATAAAGTGTTAACAGAGCCTTCACACAGTACCACACCGAGACAACACTGGCGGTGTAAATACCTCCAGCCACCTCATTTCTGACCTGGACTACGCGTTAACCCAGCCCTAGGACACTCTGAAGAACATACCTCTGCACAAATACACAGCAACTGTAGTTGGCTTTGGGTGTACAAGCACACCTGTGTGTTGTGGCCAAATATTTGTCCCAAAGCAAGTTTCCCAGCTCCCAAAGTCTGCCCAGCATCAAGTCAAGTCTCATTAGGTCTTGTTCTGGCTCCGGTGCTTGCCATGGAGAGCCCCATCTCGGGGAGATGACTAGAGAAAGCAGACAATGAAGTAGATTACATCTATGCTCATTAAAGAAAGAAAATTCTTGTAAACCTGCATGAGCTTATCATAAAAGAAGTATTTTCCTTCCCTTGACAGCTTGTGTTCTAAAAAAAAAAAAAAAAAAAAAAAAAAAAATTCTTGCATACCTCAAAAGCAAACAAACAAACATCCAAGTCACCTTGGGGTGGTTGGGTTTGTTTTTTTTTTCTTTGTCTACTGCTAGCAGCCTTACAATTTTCTCCAAGCATGAAAATCAAAATAATATTTTTTATTAAAAAAGGAGACAACTTCAGATTTGACAAAGCTCTTTTTCTCAGTATCGACAAGCAATCATCATCTATCTTACAAATGGGTACTTGCCTCACAGCACATTTGTGTGATCACTGGATTTCTAGTCCTTCGAGAACCAAGATAACAAACGCATCTTCACCGGCTTCAACGATTTCAAAGCTAATCAGAAGATAAAAAGGCTGGCAGGACAGCTGACAATACATTACTAACCAACAACAGATCTTTGCAGGACATTTATGTATTTAAATTCCTAGTGTGGGGAAGCTTGGACACATGTTTATGAATACGAGGCAGCCAGAGCGAAACAAGACCAAGCAAGTAATAGCACAGTGTGGACACCATGAAGGCATCTGGGTGCTTTGCCTGGATCCCACACGGCTGCCTAGGCCATGCCACCAGGATGGGACCCGTAGAGTGGCGCTGCGTGCCCCAGAGGAGGTCGCAGTTGCACCCATACGGGAGGAGCCCCAAAGGCAGCCCACTCAATGCTCATTTTTGCAGGAAGGCGAGACGAGTAATGGGGATGGAAAATCCCACTGGCCTCATTTGTCATGGAGGCCCCAGATTTCTCTGCATTAAGGTCAACAGCTAAATTCCCATCAAGCTGGCTCCACAGAAGGCAACATGCTGACTCTCAACTGTTCTGCCGCCATCTGCAACTGGGTCTCGGACCAGTTTTTGCTGTCAAAAAGATCAGTTGAAGTGTTCCTAACAGAGCATGATGGACTATGACCTGAGTTGTGCAACATCTGCCGAATCTGGTGCTCTTGTGCCTTGCTCAGGGCCCATCTCAGCAATGGGTCAACAAACCAATCAAGGATGCTGATGGCAAACGTAAATGCTCCTTCAAGCTTTTACCAGGAAAACTCTTAAACCTACTGACGGCTCAGTCTTCGAAAGAGTTTGTTCTCCATACCAAGTGCCTATGTATGGCTGACCTGAAATATGAACATCTATTTATAGATACCAGGAATCGAAAGTAATTACTCAAGTCTCCATCCGATGGAGGCACTGCAAAAGGAATAGCCTGTATTCCCCGGCGGCAGTGTCAGGAGGCTGCTGATAATCCTTGTGACTTGGAAGGGGAGCCCAGCGAGAGGTGGTTAGGGCATTTGGCTTTGCCTTTGATGAGGGAACAGTTAGTGAAGAGCGGCAACGATAACCTCCTGACTCTAGAAAAATGTTAAAATGTGGCTCAGCAAGAATTTCTGATTGTTTTACTTTACCTCCTGACTCTTCAGTTCAAAGCAGCGAAGCTGTTTCAAAGCCAGACGAATACATTTAGTTTTTGGTGACTGATCACAAGTTTCCCAAAAGCTTACATATTCATCCCAACGGGGAAGAGATCACCGAGGGCAGCTGTAATTGGTCCAGGGGCATTTTGATTATCTGCAGATTACCTGTTTCTTGATGCAAAGAAATATCTGTCAATTTGCTCCGTGGGGCTCGGGAGGAGTTTCGGTGGGAGACCAGATATCGTGATGAGCCCTTCTGACACCGGACCCTCCCCCATCATGTCCACTTAGAGCCACTCCGCGGGGCTGCCACAGGGTTTCTCTACCCTGACTGAATCTCAGCTACCGAAAGGAAAATAAATGGCACACGAACCATTTATTACCCACCGCAGCAGCCCCGCGGTTCTCCTCTCAAGGGTTGGCACCGAGGGCCTGCCAAAAAAACATCTGGAAAAGCACCACGGCTGCAAGGGGAAAGGGCGGGGGGATGGGATGGGGGGTAGCAGCCCTATCCCCCCCCTAACGGCTGCTCCAATTTATTACATTCTTAGTTTTCGGTCAACTTTGAGAAAATGACTGAAGAGTGAGCTTCTATTACAACATACATCATTTTATCAACCTTATTTTTTGTGATATTTTGTAAATTACAATAAATTTGCTTTCTTCTGAATATTCAGATGCTTCAAAAGGTACCCAAAGGATGCAATTAGACCCTAGGGAAATATGCTATTATGTGCACATATCATGTTTTGCATAGGCTTTCCAGCATCTACATAATTTATGTTTTTCTGCATAATTTCCCCTTTTTATGTTTCCTATGTGTTTGTGAGATAATGCAGAAGTCAGTTCTCTACCACCAAAAATACAGACAGAACTTAAGTCTGTATTCTTACTTCACCCTATCTGCTTTACTTCCCACAAAACCCTTGGAAAAACCCCTGGAGAAATCCTTTCATATGCACCAAACATCAATGCCTGAGGAAAAACCCAGAAGGTCGAGGCAGCTCTCTGAAAGGAACCAGAACCTTGTCCACTCCCGTATTCATCTGGGCATTCGGAGGGGCCTCTGATGGATAACGTTGAAATGGTAAAGCTTTTAAACTGTTTATAATCCTCACTTCGCGTTTGAAACGCACAGAAATAATTCTCCAAAACTTTCAAGTTGCTTTTTAGCTTTCCATGCCAGTCACTTCCATTCAAGCTTGTTTTTAATGGGGGGAAAAAAAAAAAAAAAAAAAAGGAATAATAATAAATAGAAGGAGAGTTTTCAGTCAGGATGTAGTTAAAGTTGATGCCTACTCTTCCTTTTCAACTCTCTTGGCTGGAGTTTTTTGTTTGTGCATTTTTAATTTATTTAGGAAAAAAAAAAAAGGAAATTAAAGTCGGGGGGAAGACTTCGTGCAAGTGACCCCGCAGCCCAGTAGCCCCAGGCAAGCCTGGCCACAGGCTGAGCACCCACCCAAGTACCTGAATGTGGATCCCCCTCTTCCCTGGGATGCGATAAAGGACGTATGGGCTGGAAGAAATTATTTAATGTCTTCAGATGGATTTTTGTTGCCCTCTCTTGGGTACCACCCAGGGATTCATCTTCCCCAGGAGGTGATGGAGAAACAGGGACCTCTCCTGCACCACCCACCCCCAGCCACGATGGCTGCTCCCTATATCCTGGCTCATGGAGTCCTGGAGAGCATGAGAAAGCTTCTTTAACAGTAGAATAATAATAATAAGAATAATAAGAATAAGAATAAGAATAAGAATAAGAATAAGAATAAGAATAAGAATAAGAATAATATCATATGCCCCTCATCTTTGGCCTCATATTTTCAAATGCTCAGAAGAGTCAGCTCTTCAGACTCAAAACCAAATATTGTGAAACTAAGAAACACATAATTCACCCGTTCTCCAAAAAAATACCCCAGCCTAATACAAATAACCACTCCCAAACACGGTTTCTGCAAGTGAAATTGGGAGGAAAAAAACCCACGCTTCCCTTTGTACCTTACCCAGAATATTACGGGGTAAACTACTTACATAAAACTCACTCCTGAGTCCATGTAAAATCAGTCATGGACCAGCAAGGAGACATTATAAGTATGTTTTCTTCTCCACAAGCCATGACAGCCTTCAAATTGCCAACCAAAAAAATGCCTCATGCGAATAAAAGAAAATATTTATGTTGTGAAACCCACAGCGTGAAACAGCAGGAATAAAATAATCTGGTAAAATTTAAAGAATATGATTCTTTGTAGAATACATAAGAAAACACCTGCTGCTTTCCTTATTTTTTATTTATTATAATTAATACGTTCAAACTAAGCAGTATGCAGATGTATAAAAACAAACTGCCGAAAAAGAAAAAATAATAATGAATACTTTTCATTAAAAAGTTCATTTGAAGTTGAGAAAATGTATGACTAATTAATCACAACAGAATCTGCTTTACTGAAAAGCCTATTGACATATGTTTTAAAATCATTTGTGTAATTTGAGATAACTAGCGGCGAGGACCAGGCGCGGGAGGTTCTCCCGCAGCCACCGACCCCTGCGAGCACCAGCCGGGGGAGGTGATAGTCGCCTGGTGGAATACAGCTTATTTTAAGATTGAAAATACACAAGACCAGAAAAACGCCTTTCGGAGAAGATTTTGGTGTGCTCCAGCACCTCTATTCATTAATCAAATACAGGGCAAGCTCAGTCATCCCCTCCCCACACCGCTATTTATTGATGAATAAGCACACAAGTTAGCACACAGGGTCTCGCGTATCGCAGCACACGTGTAGGGAGCCGGGGATTGATTCCATATAACCAGCCTGTACTGATAATAAATTTCCAAAAGAGATGAAGGAGGAATTGGGAAAAGCTGAAGGTTTAGACCGGGTAGAAGTCCCTGAATGGATTTCTTCTCACGAAAACTGAAACACACTCGGTAAAGTCTGAGTTTGGTGTGGTTACATTGAAGGCGAGGAGGATGAAATAGTTAAAAAGGAATTTATGGAGGAAGAAAATTACAGGCAGGAAGGACAAGGATGGGGTTTGGAAGCGGGCTCACAGACCCACGCTCACGGCATGCCCTTGGCCCCTGCCCCTGCCCCCTCCACCAAGCGTTTGCTAAGCTAGGAGTAGAGCAATTTTTTGCATGATTTATAAAGAAATATCTCACTTTTCAGGCATGCTTGGTATCTCAGGAGAGCGTAGAGCTGTTTATACTAAAACTGTTTGGCCTCACCTTTGTACCCCTGTAAGATGCGGAGCCGGTTCATGAAAGCATCGATCCCCTCTTGTTCCTATGATATTGCTCTAATCTAGAAATACAAAGAGGCTCATGTCATACATATATTGTATCGCGTTTCCCGGTGGAATAGGAAAATTAAAACAAACCCACAAGAACTCTGTGGGATAAACAACGTCTTGCTCTCCCCGGGCAGAGCGGAGGTGGCCGCTCGACTTTGGGCAATCTGCCCTTCCGCTCACCCACCCGGGAGCACCCAGGACACCCCCATCCGCACCGGGGCTGGGAGAACCCCCCGCTTGCCGACAGTCCCAGAGCAAAGCCGAGCCAACCCCCAGCTGACCCTGAAGGTGCATAAATTAGAATTAATCTTTCTCAAGAGGGGGGCAAAAAATAGAAACTACAAAGGAGAAGGCGGAAAAGACGCGCTTTCTTCCAGCCCTCCCCTTCCCAAAGCACTGCGTTTCTGCTCCTCCTACTGCAGCGTCAGCATCCAAACCAGACCTCGACTGAATCGTTGTCATGCAGGGAAATAAAAATCCCTTACAAATCCCTGTGCACAAAATAAAACAAATTTCAAAACAAACTCCAGCAGCAGCCGCCACCAAGCTTATTGGATGTAAAACCTCCATGGGAAAAAAAAAAAAAATAAAAATCAACACAGTCAACACAGACAAACAAAATACAACAACAACTGAGTCCTTCAGGCTCCCTGGCACTCAGGCACCAACTCCTTGGTTATCTGAAATAGCTTAATTTTCAAAAGAATTCAGACCTGACATTTTCCACCATCCCCCTTTTCAGTCTTTTCCAGCAGTGCCAGCACGCTAAAACACCGTCCCTTCTGAGGTCCAAGAAAGAAGGCAGAAGAGCAGGGTTTTCTCAAAAAATCAGGGTGGTGTGAAGCAAGAGAGGAAAGAGGAATGTTTCCACTGACACCAACCATGGGAAGGGGAAGGCATTCTGTTCTGTTCTATAAAGGCAGACCCAGCTCCTGCTGGTCCTCCTCCCGTGCTCCCAGCCTTTCTCCCCGAGATGGAGCATCCCTCTCCTCCTGCCGCCCCCGGGATGGTCCCACCCTGCTGCCTGCAGAAGCAATGCCGAAGAAGCAGTGAAGACCCTGGTAATATTTTGGTAGCGCTGCTTTGGTTTAGTTTTTTCAGCATAAGTCCATCTCACATGGTTTTGGTTGCCTCTTGTAACTACTGGTGAAGACCACCAGCGTCCAGGAGGCCAGAGGACCACACACTTGTCACTTGGCATCACACCTTGCCACCAAGCTCGTGCTGCACGCTCCATGCGCGTACGCAACTGGCCTCTCTCCCCACTGTAAAAACCTCTTTGCTAAAGTCTCGTACAGACCATTACCGGGTTGTTTCATTTATTACTATCTAAGAAGGCGTTATTACATCCCGCCATCCGAACTGTGCTCTTAAATAACAGCTTGTACAATAATTAAATGCAGTAGTGAGAACATTGTTAAAATCAATGACCCAGTGCATTAGCAGTTTAACCACATTTGAAGTTAACTTGATTAAACCAACCTCAATTCGGGAGAAGTTAAGTAAGTGCCAACGGTGTGGATGAGTGTCCGGAAGCTCAGAGGTGCCGCAGGAAACCCTTCATTGCCTGCATTTCAGTGGGATGTGCCACTTCTCCATCCGTCTCCTCTGTGACTGCTCACAGGCTGGTGTCAAAAATAGCTTGAATACACAATATTATCACCATAGTGTTGCATACATACAAAATATTGTTACCATTCACACCAATATTTTAAAGACAAAATAACGAGGAGCTGCTCCTTGTCCCCTTCTGATGACAGCGATGCTCTGAGCATCTAAAATGAAAAGCATGGACAGACGGGGGCACTGGAGGTAGGAAGTTCGCAAAATATTTTTTCCACAAGCCTTTTTCCCAATTCAAATATATTCAGTTGTGACCACACGCTGTTCACTTTTGCCTCCTGAAGTCATTGGAGTGAAAGGGGTTTAGGCACAGCGAGGAGTGACACCTCGCTTGCCCACAATTTATCGTGATGCTGCATAAGAAGGACACGGAGCTGTTGGAGCGGGGCCGGAGGAGGCCCCGGAGATGCTGGGAGGGCTGGAGCCCCTCTGCTGTGGGGACAGGCTGAGAGAGCTGGGGGGGTTCAGCCTGGAGAAGAGAAGGCTCCGGGGAGACCTTCCAGCCCCTGCCAGTCCCTAAAGGGCTCCAGGAAAGCTGGGGAGGGACTCTGGATCAGGGAGGGGAGCCATGGGACGAGGGGGAAGGGTTTTACACTGACAGAGGGGAGATTGAGATGAGATCTGAGGCAGAAATTGTTTGCTGTGAGGGGGTTGAGCCCCTGGCCCAGATTGCCCAGAGAAGCTGTGGCTGCCCCATCCCTGGAGGGGTTCAAGGCCAGGTTGGACGGGGCTTGGAGCAACCTGGGCTGGTGGGAGGTGTCCCTGCCCAGGGCAGGGGGTGGCACTGGGTGGGCTTTAGGTCCCTTCCCACCCAAACCGTTCTATGATTCTGTGATCTCTGGGGTTACCTCAGAATGCTCAGCTGAATTAAACAGAAACAGGAAAACTGAGCGATGCGCTAGGTAATTTGGCTACGTAGCCAAATAAAACTGACAGAGCAATACCAAATAACATACGACTTCAAACCAAATCTGTGTGGAACTTGCAACGAATGGAAGCTCGTTTAAAGATACTTAGGGGTATCTTTTCAAGTCAAAAAGTGAATAAAGTAAAAAAAATCCTATTCTTTCGGCTAAGAATCAAGGCTGGAGAAGCAAAGACCAGTTCTTCCCTACTTCTGGAGCACCGTTTCCTGTGCTACTGTGAAATTAAGAAAATAACTAAGGAAGATCCTACAAAGGGGGGAAAATGTCTACTTTCTTTTTGTCGAAAACTATTTCTTTTCATTTTTCTATGAATTAACAGTATTAAACAAAAAGAGAAAAACTTGTTTTGAATCCAATATTCTATTAGTCCCTAGAAAAGGGACCTTTATACAACTTAAACTCTTTCCTTAAGCAAGCAGATTTATCAAAACTGACCTCTTCTCTTGAAAAACCCACTTCAATAAACTGAAAGGTTTCGATCCAAAAGTGTTCGTCAGAAAATTCCCAAGCCGAAAAACTTAACCTTAAAGCACATACAGCTCTATGTCAGCATTAAAAAACAATAGCCAAGGGCTTTAACAGATAGATTTTTTTTTTATTTTTCCCCTGAATTTTTTGGCATCTGCTTGGCATGTATCGCAGTCAGTAGGATTTACGATACGTGGAGGAATACCTATATATGCTTTATGTAACGTACACATAAAAATGTATTTCTTCATTTCAGGCGGGTGGTGGAGAGATCCCAAGCAGTTCTGAACTCCGCTGTTTGCAGAGACCTTTGCTGGCAGAGGCTGCGCTCCCAAGTACAGCAAAGAGATTATTTTCTCACTCAACTTTTTATTTATACTCTTGTAAAAATAAATGTGACATATTTAGGGGATGTGTCATATTTTTAAAAGCTCAACCAAGGCACATTTTGGACTTTTTATTTTTAAGGTTTGCCCTTTTCAAAGCATAATTTCCTGAATAGTTTTCTATGTAGAAAAATCTGTCACAACACTCAGTTTTTATACAACTTCAGTTGGTATCTTCAAAAAGCAAATACATAGACGCCTTTATGAATCTTACCAAAACCAAGAACAATACTAAAATTCCCTTTTATAGCAAAGAGTCACGCAGCATCACTAAAACTT
Source organism: Fratercula arctica (assembly GCA_947846985.1). NCBI lineage: Eukaryota > Metazoa > Chordata > Aves > Charadriiformes > Alcidae > Fratercula > Fratercula arctica. Next base: position 2,617,205 of record CANTUZ010000010.1, read on the forward strand.
ACGCCTGGCCAATATGAAGAGGAGCTGAATTAACAAGTGCAATTTTTTTTCATCAGGTTTCTATGCACTGTCCCCCATCCTAAACAGGCACCAGCCAAAAAAAAAAAAAAAAGAAAAAATTTAAAATAAAAAAATCCTGCTTGTAAGTCCAACGTTGCTGCAACCAGTTCCTCTGCTTTATAAGAAAAAGGACCTCATTTAGGTCTAAGGCACACCTTCGGCGGTGCTGGGATACAGCAGCTCTTAAAGTGCACAACAAATATGGCATTTGTGTTTTGGCGGGTGCTGAAGAACGCCAGCGATGCTCTGCAACGGCAAGCAAACATATAGGTTGTAGATTTTTGGAAACTGAATTTCCAAAGATCACTGGGGTAAATTTTCCAAAAACACGAGAAAAACCTTCTCTCATGAATAGGCTGGACTAGGGCTGTCCTTTTATCTCAAAGCACACTTCCAGTAGTACCTCTTAACTAATGACGTATAAAAGAGATGACTATTTTTAAAATATTCATGTAAGAGGGGTCTGTGATCAGGTGATACTAACCCCCATGAGTGCAAACGTCTGCTCCACTCCGGTCCCTGCCCTTTCTGCTCTGCTCCTGCCTTTAAAAGCCACCAACGCTGACATTTCCACATTTCTCCCTGGAAACAAGGGGGGTTTAACAGCTTCTTGTGTCGACGTCGGCACAAACAGGAGGCAAACCAGGGCATGCAGGGGTGGGCAGTGGTTCAGGCTAAAGCCCTGCTGATGCCTACCTAGTACAGGTCTTTAAAATCACCACTACAGACGCATTTAAGAGGTACTCAACATGTAATGGTAACTACCAGCCCAAACCATTCAGGCAGCATTAGCACATCACATAGACATGGCATCCGACAGGCTGAGAGAGCTGGGGGGGTTCAGTCTGGAGAAAAGAAGGCTCCGGGGAGACCTTCCAGCCCCTGCCAGTCCATAAAGGGGGCCTACAGGAAAGAAGGGGACAAACTTTTTAGCAGGGCCTGTTGCGATAATACAAGGGGTAATGGCTTTAAACTAAAAAAGGGTAGATTTAGACTACATACAAGGAAGAAATGTTTTACAATGAGGGTGAGGAAATGCTGGCCCGGGTTGCCCAGAGATATGGCAGATGCCCCATCCCTGGAAACATTCAAGGTCAGGTTGGACGGCACACTGAGCAACCTGGTCTGGTTGAAGATGCTCATTGAAGGGGGGTTGGACTAGGTGGCCTTTAAAGGTCCCTTCCAACCCAAACCAGTCTGTGATTCTATACTAAGAATTGTCTTTTAAAAAAAAAAAAATTATTTATTACGTTCCTTGCTTTCTAAAGTGCAGTTATTTTCTAAAATGTACCTAGGAAATGTAGCATCATGGTCCTCAAGCTGGGACACACAAGTCAGGATGAGTCCTTGTCTGGCTCATCCATCGTCAATGGGAATGAGGATCCCTCAAAGACGCTCATTGCATATCACCAACACCCAGTGCTCCGAGAGAGACTATTTTGCTTGCAACAGAAAATGGAAAAGTCTTACACATCTGCTTATTCGGTAAATTCTCATTCACATACGTGAGGTCACCCGTTGTTAATGACAGAGCTGATGGAGAGCAGCTCCATGCACTTAGGTCGACGGGGCTCCACGATGACCACTGCTGTGCCCAAAAAGCCTGCACAGTGCAAACTTACCCACACCTCCTCACCGGCATTTTCAAAATCACTAACTAGAGCCAGTTGTAATAAATGAGTGTCTGTGGAGGGAAAACAACAGAATATTGTAATTGATTACTTGGTGCAAAAAAAAAAAAGGAGGAAAATTATCACAGGTGGTGATGGCAGATGTGACAGCCCAGGATACTTGGCAAAACATGGAGTATATTTGATTACTGATACGGATGTTTCTATGGTGTTGATGTTTCAACTTCTTCTAAGCCCTTTCAATAGTAAGGAGTTACATCGCATAATAAAACATTGCAGTTACAGAGCTGATTTTTTTTCTAAACACCTAAATCATTGTGATCAATAGCAGCTGCTGTGAGATATTAGCTGGCTAAGCAAGACTATAAAATTCCTTCAGTAAAACAATGGCAGCAATTAAATGTTTAAGAACTGATCATTGCTGTCAGGTCTCAAAATGGATGCGTGGCCACACGAAAGACAGCAGCCATATGTATTCTATCATGGCACAGGGCCAAAGCTACTGTATTTCCAGGCAGTGATTCTAAATGATATTATTACAGTTAATTTGTAAATGCTAACTATTTTTTATATTTCCCCTCCCCTCCCCACCCCCGCCCCTTCCCAGAACACACCATGAAAAACCTCACGATCTCCCCAGCAGCAGGAAAGCCCCAGCTTGAGCAAAGTGGTCCTTTATCCCCAGCAGCTTCCACCAAGCATGGTCCTCTGCGCCCAATAAAGAGGCAAACAGTCCACATTGCCCTCTGAACTAAGCAGCAAGAAGGTTATGGTAGCAAAGACAGTACAGACAGTAACTAAAAACACATTACCTTTTTTTTGGCAAAGGAAGCCTTCTTTTTTGGCCAAGGAACCCTTCCTGTATGATCTACAACGTGAAGCTGGGAAGACAGTATCTATCTCCATTGATGAAATTCCTGTCCATTGTGTTGCACATTTGGGAAAAAAAAAAAATAAATCCAATATAAACTAAGGCTGTTCTTCAGCCTTTCATGGGATGTGTGGATAAAAATTTAAAAAAGATTAATAAGACAGGATGACGATACAAATTAATTGATTTCAGTAATAAGCTTTTTTAAGACCAGTTTGTCCAGACGAATTAATTCACCCCACACTTTTTATGTATCTGCAAGTAAGGAGTACGTAACCGTGAAGGGTTTATGTTCAGAATAAACACATCATCTCACAGCACCAGCGCAGTTACTATTTTGGGGAAGTTTTACTGACCTGCAGACAAAGGCGAGCATGGGGAGCATCACGCAAAGAGTGAAGGGGACTTGAGCAAGGACGACATCAGGACAGGCACGGGATGAGGTTTAAAAACAAATGACTGAAGGACCCAGGAGCTGTGCTCACCGGCTTCATCTGTCTTTGCCTCTGTTAAGAGCAAACAAATTGTTCTTCATATAGCTCCAGCTTCACCCTTAACCTCCTGAAAGATCACAAAAGAAATATGCCGCTGGTACCCAGGAAAACTCCCACAGCGGTTTAGCCGAACTAGGTTCAGCGTTTTATTTTACCTCTCTGAAATATAGACCAAATATGAGCCCTTGCCTCATACAAATCTTCTACAAATCTCCCTTTGTTCAGAGCCTTTAGACAAAACAGAAAATTTAATGCAGTAAATCTCCAGGGAGAAAGGGGAGGTGGAATGGCCCAAGATCAACAGAAAAAGGTATTTCCAGGCCACATTTCCAGGCCCGTGTCCACCCCGTTGCCACCAAGAGCTGCCCATCTGGGCATGAAGGAGACCATAGAGCAGGACAGGCAGACAGGGGTGGGCTAACCACACTCCAAACTCTTAGAATCATAGAATCGCCCAGGTTGGAAAGGACCTTTCAGATCATGGAGTCCAACCATCAACCCAACTCTGACAAAAAACACCACTAAGCCATATCTCTAAGCACTATGTCTACCCATCTTATAAATACCTCCAGGGATGATGACTCAACCACTTCCCTGGGCAGCCTGTTCCAACACTTAATAACCCTTTTGGTGTAAAAATTTTTTCCTAATATCCGATCTAAACCTCCCCTGGCACAACTTGCGGCCGTTTCTGAGATACCACATTGGCCTGGACATCAGAGAGCCTCCAACCTTGAAGCAATGCTCCCAGTGCAAAGAACGTAAATGAAATTCAATAATATTTCTATTTAAAAAAAATTAAAGCCCTTGAGCTATCCCTCCCCTGGCAAGCAATCAGGATGCTTTTCTCTTTTATGCTGTTTTTCTTTTTTGTGCCATGAATTTGCATTTTTCTAGTCGATCTAATTCTAGCTACATTTTTTTGTTGTTTTTAATATAAAATCTCTGTGGTTGGTGAAGAAGTCAGGAAGAGAAGATATACTTCAACGCCTCACGTGTTTTCAGCATCCTTGTGGTGGTATCGGTCCTCAGAGAGTCATCTTCTGACTTGCTATAAGTTTTTCTTCACACAGAGAAATAAATAAGGAGCCAAACTCTTTATTTTTACGGCATCTCTCATCTGACCCTAACTGGGCTTTGCTTTTTTTAATTTACTTGTTTACAAACACAAGCACCCTCACTCTAACCTACCACCCACACTCAGTGGGGAAAACCCTCCATTTTTACACCAACACTTCTTCAATCAAGCCATAAAAGATGCATTTTAGCCCCACCCTTTCCAGCCATTACCTTTTTCACCCAGAGATTGAATCCCTATCGCACAGGGACACTTGGAGGAGGCTAGTCCCCATCCTCACCCACGTCCCAACCCAAATCCCAGTGGGAAAAAACACTTTTTCCAAACTGACAGCAATGCAAGTGAAGGGGAAATCAGTAATTAGCCACTAATTCTGGGCTTCTAGCCTTTATCCTAGAAGCCATGCATAGATGTAATGGATATGAAGGGTTAGCACGAGAGAGACAAACACACCGAAAAACCATTTACAAACAAGGGCTACAATACCGCATTAGATATTATCTTGTCTTTATTTAAGCACATGTCTGGAAACACTGCCCAAAAAGGCTGGGTATGTTTAATAAGCCCCCAGTTCTCCCCTCGCTTTGTTACATCCCTCTCATTCTTGCCAATATCCCACTTGCAACTCCCTCTCATCCACGCACAGCCATTCATTCCACAGGAAAACATTATGTGATGCAAAAACAAGCTGGGATTGTTAAGCAATTTGATAATAAGTATTTTCCGAGTGCTAGATAGAGTCCCTGCGCATAGGAACAGTCACTGTTTCACCATTCACTGACAAATGACATCAAATTAACAGTAATCAAATCAGTGCTTCAGCTGGTATCAAATTGTTAACTATACAGCAGTACCGTACATCGCTAAGGGATGGCTGAGACAAAGAAAAGGCAGAAAATAAGAAGAAAAAAAAAACAAAAAGAAAAAGGAAAAAAGTGTTGATTTTCTCTGAAAAACAAACTATTTTCTCTTCAGCCTCCTACCAAGCACAAAGTACAACTTGTGGGCAAGTCCAACTGGTTGAATTCAACCTGCCACCGCTATCTGTTTTGGTCACCTTTCCTTTCCCTTATCTTAAGCATGAGGTTTTCAGCACACCCATAGCTCAGCACACCGAATTTAGAGGTAGCAACAGCTACTAGATAAATCTGTTTATAGCAAGAGGGTAAAATTATCACCCTAAATTCTAACTCTTCTGCTCCTTGTTATGCTTTTGATGCTGGAGGGGGAAAAAAAGAGAAAGAAAAGGAGAAAGAAACACCTTTTTTGCCTTGAAACACAGACCAAGAATGTTTTGGCTCTGCCAAAGTGTTATGGAGAAAGAGGAGATGCTCATCATCACCCCATAACTCCCCCTGCTGACTGCTCATCCTGGTTCTTCTCGGGAAACCCTTGGATGGATTACCTGGAGTAATACACATCAACCTTGATGCTGACGTTTTCCGAGACAAATCCTTGTTTGGTTTGTCGCATGACCGTTTCATCTGATTTTTTTCTCCATGTATTTGGGGAAACTGCATCTACAGCTCAGCTGATTGAGATTCCTCAGAGGTGGACAACAGCACACAAGGTTGCGCAAGGCCATTACCAAACCACTGCTAGGAAACATCCAAAAGCATTTTAAATCCTTGACACAGGGCTCAAAATAACACAACACCACCAGATTTTGAATTGCAGCCTCCACAGACAAGCAATAAGTATTCTGTGTTTGTTTTTCCATATCCACAATGAAGAAAACCCTTAATCTACACTTTCCTGGTGCCTCTCTCCCTTTCCCCACGCCGGAGTGTGTCCGTGCTGAGCGATGCGCTGTGCTCGCACCCAGAGACTCTCACCTTTCACACAGGTTTAATGATCCTGGCAATTCCCATTTAAAAAAGCCTAAATAGGAAGAAAAATCATAGAATGGTTTGGGTTGGAAGGGACCTTAAAGGCCACCCAGTGCCACCCCCTGCCCTGGGCAGGGACACCTCCCACCAGCCCAGGTTGCTCCAAGCCCCGTCCAACCTGGCCTTGAACCCCTCCAGGGATGGGGCAGCCACAGCTTCTCTGGGCAAAATAGGTAAGTAAAAAGCTTAAGTAGCACAAAACCAAAATCCATGTATATGTAAGGGTTTAAAACAACATTTGGGGTTTTGGTTGTTGTTCCTTTTTATTGGTGAAGTCAATACAGTTGCATTTGTGCGCACCAGCTCTGAACCGTGCTCAGGAAGATTTTACGGAGGGAGTAGTTATACCTCAAAAAGATCTCCTGCTGATGGCTGCAAGTAGAACTGGGAAAAAAATGGCAAGAAAAATATTTGCAAATATTTTAATAGTTGCCAACTTTCATCATCCTGTAGCAATTCTGACTGAGGCTGCAGATTTTCTTCACGCTTCGTCTTTCACAGGCAGCAATTAAAAGAAACTGGCAATTAAATGAGAATCAGAGCCTTCCTTCAAGATAAGCAAGAAAACCACTAGCCCCCACAGTTGCAAAAATTCTTAAAAATGCATTCCAGCTACACTACATGGACTGAGAAACAAAATAAACTTTAAAAAAAACAAAACAAAACAAAACACTAACTTTTTTTTTTGTTATAAACCTGAATTACTTTTCCAATAAATTGTGGTTGGCCGTTTTTCACCCTTAACTTTTGTAAACATTTTTGGTTTTGTTTGCAGTCTGCAGGTATTCATTTAAAAAAATATAAAAAAACCCCAAGAATTAAGACAGCAGTTGCTCAGTAAAGAAACTTGTCCCCAGGAGCTAGAAATGAGGGATTTACAGCCTCTAGTTTCTTCTTCTGTATACAAGGCTCGTGCTCTGCTGCTTATCTTGGGGCTTTCATTGGCGGTGGGGAGAGGGGAAGGGAGAAGGCTCTCTCCAGAGGGAGATTCACAGCACCTTCGGAAGGAGAAACCTCCACCTAAAGCTGCTTCTCCGCTTCTCCCTGCTGCCTGCAGAAGTGGCATCAGCCGGAATCACGTCTCTAATTGCTGACTTTCCAAATCCCAGCTGGAGGGACCGCGCCTCAACATTACCTGGCACAATTTATGAGGATTAAATTATCTAATCTGGGGCCAGGAGGTCGCTGTGCAGTTTAAATAAGCAAAGGCACAGCCCAGACAATGACTACTGAGTTGGAATTGAGGACCACTGCTAACCTGAAAGAGTCAATAGGCAGGAAAATCGCATAATTTAACTCTTTAGGCAAATTCCGTAGCATGCAGCAGTACACACAGCTGGGCTGATGACTCCAGCGGCAGAATTAAAATGTCTTCCCCGTGTTTTCTTCCCCCTAATCTCTGTCTTTACCAACTCAAAAAGTCCAAAGATGTGATGAATGTGCAAGACCCTGGTGACAAGAGCGCTCGGAGCGAGCCCTGCCAGCCCGTCCCTGGCGCTTGTTGGCGGCGGGGTGGGCTGGGGGGATGTCAGGGGAGATGCCTGGAAGTCATTGCCTTCTGGCTCACCTCCAGTCATCCACTAAAAAAAAAATCAGTCCCGGTAAAGTTCACGCCGTGAGCACTGAGATGCGTTGTGAAGTGCAGGGGGAAACGTGGGAAATGTTGCAGTCTGCAGGGAAGGGGTTTAATAAATGTTTAAGGAAACAACTGCTCCCACGATCCCGCTCTTCCCCTTAAAATCGAGATCTTGCTTAGATCTCTGTCATCAAGTTTGTTGTCTCCAAAACTGCAGCTGTCTCAACGTGTTTGTGGGGTCCTGTGTGATCTCCGTGTGTTTACACGTCCTGCGTCGGGGCCACGCTGCCTCGCGATGCACCTTGAAACCTTTCCAACCCTCTTTCCCTGCTCCTCCGCAACGAACACAGAAAACATTTTTAGCCAGCGCCTTTATTTTCAATGCAATTTACGCTGAGCCAGTCTGATGGCCCCATTCAAAATGCAAATGGAAGAGTATTTCTGGAAACGCCTTTTGCAGCTTTTACCTCTTTCTGAGGCGTTTGCCTCGGTCTCCTCGTTGTCAGGCCAAGAGCGAGGCATTTATGAGAAAACTTAAAAAGCACGCTCTGAACCCGAGAGAGCACATCGGATGGACCCGTGCATCCCAAGACGCCGCATGGCACAGAGCTGTCGCAGCAGGCCCGTGCCACCAGCCAGTGCCGCGTTATCCTACGACTCTTTTGGTAATTTTTCAGCCAGAGCGCGGCTTGTAAGCAACAGCATCAGTAGAAAAAAAGACTTTCTCCAACTTATCCCTGTCCACTGAGTATCACTTCATAAGACGAAAATAACACTAGTGGATATCCTTATATGCTTCCAGTAATGGATGCAGGTTTGGGAACGCAGCTACACATGGCCCTCGGCATTGAGCAGTTCCTTGTAGGTCAGAAGCTTAAACACAGCCTACGTTAGAAGTAACCAAAAGTCATTTACCTGCTGGCAGTTGTGTGAATCCAGCTGGTAGTTCCAGTCCTGTTTAAGCGAGGGGCCAGGTCACAAGAACCATTGTGAGAATGATGCTGTTTGCAGTCTTGGGAGACAGGTCAGAAACTGGGAGCTCCCGTTTGATCCCCAGCATCTGCTTTTTCAAGGAGATATCATGGCCAAACTAGTCATTCATCTTCTAAAGCAAGGGGACCGACTACATTAAGTTGTGAAAATGAGGTAGACATAGAATCATAGAATGGTTTGGGTGGGAAGGGACATTAAAGGCCACCCAGTGCCACCCCCTGCCCTGGGCAGGGACACCTCCCACCAGACCAGGTTGCTCCAAGCCCCGTCCAACCTGGCCTTGAACCCCTCCAGGGATGGGGCAGCCACAGCTTCTCTGGGCAACCTGGGCCAGGGGCTCACCCCCCTCACAGCAAACAATTTCTGCCTCACATCTCATCTCAATCTCCCCTCTTTCCAAATTCACAACTCAAGAATGGCCCGAATTACACATCACTGCTGCTCCCAGGGGCAACCTCTGCAACCCACCTCTGGCCAAGGCACCGATGTCCCTGTCCCTCCCGATCTTACGGATGTGGCTTTAGGCTTTAGGACTTCATGACCTCTCCATTAAATAAACGTGGGATGCGACACCTTTGACTTTCCTGCAAAGATAAAGCAATACTCGGAGCAAGTTATATCTGGCAGACACAACAGAAAAGTGTCAGCAGTCGAGGAATGTGCAATCAGCAATTAGGACTATTTAATACTCCCAGAAAGAAAGAAAAAAACCACACACGGAAAAGTGAGATTTATCAGGCAGTTAATTGCCAAGCATTTAAATTTAAGAGTTGGGAAACTGTAATTTTAATTATTGCCGCATTATGCATTCATACATTTTCATGCTCATGTACTATAGGAACCTCAGAATGACATGACATATTTTAATTAAAACACAATTATTTATTGACAATTAGATCTAGTCACACACCGCCTACTTTTCACTACCTTTTCCCTGTTTCCTTCGGTGGTGAATGGCACTTCAGAAGCAGATGTAGGAACAGCTCAGATGTAACGTCAAGGGGTTTTTTTGATACATGCTCTTTCCTTTTCTTTATGAGTTTCCTTTCTTAAAGCTGTCTCTCTGTAACTCCGGAATGATAGAGAGAGCCACTAAATAATACATGGCTCTCCTTTAGCTATTGTGTAATTTGTGACGTTGCTTCTCTCTTTGCTGACCATGTGAGGAAAATTCACCCCACGCTTTCATTTGTTCATCAGACCGAGCATGTGAACCGTCATACACTTTCCATAAGTGCCATTACTCTTTTCCAATCCGAGCTTATAATTCACAAACAGCACATGAGCCAATTAGAGCTTTTAGCAAGGGGACAGATCTGAGCCAAAACAAAAGAACCAGGTGGGTTCTGGAAAGACATTTCTCCGTAGGAGCGTACACAAACCACCCTAGTGGCCCTTTATTGCCTTCCTTGGCGAATTCTTCCCTCTCTCCAGTCAGAAATCTATTTTAAATTTGTAAGTTTTGAAGTTTTACAGAAAAACTAACTGAAACAATTTTGAAACTATGTCCAAACCAATATAACTTATTTGTTTCTTAGCTGTAAACATGGGAAAAAGGAGGAGCCATCAGAATTTTAACCAAGTTTTTCCCACTTAACGCATTATAGAGTGCTTAAAATAGCTTCAAGATGGGAAAACAAATAAAAAGAAAGAAAAGACTTGCAGCAAGCAGACTTGAAACCCAGCACACAAGTGGGGATCTTTGATCCCCAAGAAAGCAAAAAGCTAAGCTTAATATTGCCCCCCGTATTTTGAAGTCAGAAATTAAAACTTAATTTTGGTGAAAAACACGTGCTCTTTTACACTGAAATGCTGGGTTTTGCCTGTGAACCAATGAAAGGTGCAAGAATAACCGTAACTCTTTCTTCCTTTACCTCTTCTGTTCAGAAGTCTTTCTGATGACGACAGCATTTGGGTCCACCACACCATAATTGGGTGTGGTTTCCTCTAATTAAGGGCTTGTTACCCCTAATTAAGGCGTATACCGGTTCACAGTCCCAGTCAAACAGGGTAGCGAGCAGGTCCTACCCCTCTGCTCAGAGAGCAGCCCAACATCAGCCGTGGCTCAGAAACATCAGGGCTGCTGGCCCAAAAGGGCTTCATTGCCCCAAAAGGGCTTCATTTCCCCAAAAGGGCTTCATTGCCCCAAAGTGGGAATTAATGCAGTGTATGGCACAAAGCTCGGTACCAAAATGAGCATCAGCTACGGAGGGAGCTGGCATCCAAAATACTCATTTTAGAAGGGAACACGAGCAGCACATGTTACATCAGCAAATCCACAAAATATATATAAAACACTGGTATAAATAGCATGGTGAAAGGTCTAGTGCCCAAGTGAGCTTCCCATAGAAAATTCAATATCCATCAGATGTAGATATCCTCAGATATTTAGAAATGCCATTTGCATCCCTGCATCAGCCTTACAGTCTACGCAAAAACCCTGAAAATAGCAGTTGTGGAAAAATATGACATTATTAAAATGTCCTCTAAACCCATAATATTTTCCTAATGTTAGACTTTTTATCAGTTCGAAACCTTGATTTTCTTTCTTTGTTTCATTGTTTTTTTAGTACAGTAACATGTTAGCTTGGAATATTGGATGGGTTACTACTATTCACAAAAGCCTGCCCGTAAGAACTTCTGGTCTCAGTAATAAAATTCCACCTGGAGTGAAAAAAAAAAAATAATTTTTTTAAATATTTTTTTTTGGAAGCTCACAGCAGAATTTCATCCCATGTTTCTTTATTTTTGGATAATGAGATATTTATTCCTTATATCATCCTTCGTTTTCTGTGTATTCCTCTTTTATACGTGGTTATTGGCCAGAGGCTTTGGTGATCAGCCCCTGGAAAGCCACCCCAGGTGGCAGCAGCCCCCACCCTGCACCCCACCTCCTTCGTGCCTTCTTCAAGAGCGGGTGTTGTTACGACCGTCATCATAAATTCAAGGTTTACTCTGTAGGGAAAACGTTTATGAAACCGTAGAGCTATTCCGGGGTAAATGATAGAATAAAACTTGCCAGTGAGTCATATAATCTCAGCCAAACTTGTCCTAATTAGGAAACAGGTAATTGTGTTTGCCTGAGAGATGACAGCTGTATTATAAGGCCAGAAATGCAACTTTCTGCAGTTGCTGCAAACCCTTTCCCCCTTCTCCTCCTGTTCTCCCAGAGAAAACTTGGGAAGCCACACAACAGGCGTGCAAGTGGAACAAGTGCACGTTCCCACGGCCCAAAAGGGGTCTTTCTCCAACGTTCCCAAGTCCACCGTGTACCTGGCAGCACAAACGTGCAAAGGGAGTGCAACGCTCTGGAAGCCTCTAAAGGCATCCAGGAGAAAAAGCTGCAGCTTTCCAGGATGATTGGCAAGAGGTAGATTATCTTCAAGCTGTTGCCAAGGTCTAGGACATAATTAGATGTCAGGCACGATGCAGTGACTGCCACCAGCTCCCTTTTCCTCTCCAGCCTGAGTCGCGCCGTGCTGGGCTCCTGACTGGGGATCGTTAGGAGCATCGCGCAGGCACAGGTTGGGAAATTCTTTGCCTGTAGGCACTAATTTTAAACTGCTCTCACCGATCCCGTGTCCAGGGGGTAGGCATGCAGAATTTAGGGCAAGGGGAAGGAAAAAAAAAAAATAAATAAATAGAACATGGGGGAGAGAGGGGAGCATATAGAATATATTAATTTTTGAGATTCACACAGGGGAAGATGAGAAGACTGTACCCTGGCTGCTTTTAACAGCGCAGCAATGCTTATCAATACGGTTTTGCATTCTCCATGTGTTAACGTGCCAAGGACTCTCTTCCCATGTGCAGAATACGCACCGAGAGATGATGTGTTTGCAGGGATTGCATTTCTTAAAAGAAGACAAAAGCAATCAGTGGTTAATATATAAAAGCCTGACAGTCTATATAGGGATAAAAAAAGGAATGACAACAACTCCCAGTATGCAAAACCTGTGAGAAAGCTCTTCCGTCTTACCAGCATGAATAGACGGGTGTTGAATACTACCTAAAATCTGCTTACATATGTTTATTTCAAATTCCTTCCTCTGAAAATTACAATGTGGGACATGCTCTTTTCCTGGGTTTATTTAACTTTAGTGTCTCTTCAGTCACTGATGCAGAATTTTCCCTGTGTATTCAAAGAGCTGAATGGGTTGGTTGGGATCTACATGATACCCCTCTAAGAAGTCCAGCTCTCAGCTCTTTTGCAGGAGGAAAGCCTTCCTGTGGCAGTTGTGTGGGGTCTGATTGGGATATTTTCTGCTTTTCAGGCAAGGAATTTAGTGCACCTGAAAAGAAACGGTCACATAAATGTCACCTGAGGGTTAACGCCTGATAGGAGCATGTGCAAACACACGATATTTTACCCAACTGGACATTTTGGTTTAAGTGATTTTAGACTTCATGTATGAGAGACCGCAGAGGCTGTACATTGATTTTCCCTGAGCACTGACCTGCAGCTCATTGAGAGTTCTGCCCCTGTGCCTCCCCAGCAGCAGAACTTAGCCCTTCGTCTCTTTGTTATTAATTGGGTAAAAAAATAAAACTGTACCTGAAAGCACTATTTTGGTTCTCCATCAGCATCACCCGCACTCCCTTTAATACCCTTTGACGTTGGTCTGGCCTCCAACTCCCTCACTTCGCAGTTTGTAGGGAAATAGTTGTCATAAATCCTTTGAGGAGACATCGCCGGAACCTCTCAGCCACGGGAAGGGCTCCAAACCTCACGGATTTTCACCAAAACCATCCGGGTTCAATATTCAGTACCGGCAAGGATAGGGCAGAGAGCAGTGATTATCACAACGCTTAAAACAGAAAGTTTCAAAAGCAAGAGTTACTTATTTCTAACTAGATTTAATTGAAAAGGAGAAATATGTCCAAATGACCCCCCATCCCACTTCTGTACCGGCTGGGGAAGGGGAACATGACTCTCAGTCGCTCGACGGATAACTCTTGGGAATGTTTTACCTGAGCAAAGACTTTGAGACAATTTTCAGATTTTTTGCTGTGCAACCGTGGATTTGAGTGAGATCCTTCCAGTGGTTAAAAACGGTCTCTAAGCAACAAGCACTAAAATATTTCCAAATCTTTTTTTACTTGACCCAGGATTTGTGCTGAGTTAGATGAGTAAATACTGGCATGATGTGACATTCTTGTTATTTATGTTACATCCAAATAAGTGGAAGATAACCTAGGCAAATTTCCATTATCTAATTATAAAAACCTTCTCATATTCCCATGAAACTAATTTTACTTTGATGAAAAACAGACAACTTGGAAATGGATTTCCTACGATTTGAGCGATAAGATTCTTTCTCAGTATGTTCTCAATTTACCAAAGACTCCAAAATTGGAGATCTCTATTAATAAACATTGCTGGTTGCTCATGCAGTGACTTTATATTATTACAAAAATAATAATAATTAAAAAAAAAAAAAAGTAAAAAAGGGAAAAAGATTGCTAGGTTTAGCAGCTCCTCTGCTGCATTCGGGGGAAGGAGGGAGTGCTTCATTTTTGAGAGGGCGCTGAAACATGCTGAGCTACCCCCCGACGGCTCCTGCAGAAATCAGGTGAAGCTCCTGCTTTGTTGGAAGCTACTCGCACCATGTGGTGGTCATGTATGTTTAAAACGTCCATGAGAATCAGACAAAAAGTTGTCTTTCGAACACTGGGAAAGAGAATTACAGAAACCACGTTATAATCGTGATATGCAGGCAATTAGCTGCAGTGGAAACAAATTGTGCTTTGATCCTTATTTCCTATTAAAGGTCACACCCCTGCAATTCCTTATACATTAAAACACCACGGCAGAACTCATTGCATGAGTCAGAGTCACCGTGCAGACTACCAGAGCCTCTCCTGAAACTTCTGACGTGAGACAACATGTAAAATGGCCGTAAATAAGGAAGAGCAGGAGAAACCTCAGCTCCATATCTAATACTCAGCCGTTCAGACCCAGGTTTGACCGCTTTTCCTGAAAACCAAGCCACACAACCCCCCGATTTCCTGCAAAATCTAAGAGGAAGATCAATTTAACTAATGATGTGGGGGTTCTGTGTCCCCATGGACCTCACACATATTATTTATAGAATGCATTAATATTTCATTTTTCCCATCCCTAAACAGTCTTTGAGGGTGAAAAAAAGAGATAGCTTGAGACAGGTAACATTTTAATTGAAATTAATGGGATCGGTTTGATTTCGCCTCTGAGAATATAAAAATCATTCATTTTTTTGTCATGAAAGGAATCTTCAAGTCTCACCGGTACCCTGCCGAGCACGACGAACGCTGGGTCACACTCGGCATCCACCTCCCGCCTCTCGCCAACCTGTGCTGCCCGGACCGCCACCCTCCGCTTCATGAGAAACTAAAACGAGAAAAAACGCATAGATCATGAGAAGGAAGAGCTAAACCTCTGCTTTTCCTCCCTTTTTTTTAGCGTCGGCGTTGGTCGGCGTGGGGAAACGCCATCCCTTGGATCGGGTAGTGCGCCGTATTGCCACTTTTTCAACACTGCCTGTCAATGACTTTAGCCTCTGAGCGGGAACAGTAAGTATAAGAAGTCTTTATGCTACCTCTGTGTTGAGCTGGACCTGGGCTGCTAAACGTGCCAAATTAATGTGCTGTACAGATTGCTGCTCTCCAAAGGCTTCGCTGAAGCGTTGTTGGACCCTTTACAAGAGGTTTGCCAAATCGCTGCAAAACTGAAGTATTACCAAAACCGAGAGTGCCGGCCAGCGGCAGGAATCGTTTCATTGCTGTCCTTTTATTCATCCTCTAAAGTGTTTCACGCTGCCAAAGTAGGCACATGAACCTCTTTGCTTTAATTTATATTAATAGTATTTATTTTTTCTATAAAGCGTTAGAATGGGGCTGTGTTTTCCCAAGCACCTAAGTTGCTTCGGAGCACGAATGCGCCGGGGGTTGCGCTCTGAACTCATTTCTGTGTTTGAAAAGCTGAGCCAATGGACCCCGTGCTCCCAAGTCACTTAAGGGCTTCGGAAATCTCACTAAATCCTTTCATAAGCTCAAAATGGAAAACAAATGGATCGCCACCCCGGAGCCCGGGTTACCTCGCAGCTCAGGCCCAGTTTTCCTCCCAGTGCCCTCCTTCTCGCTGTCCATTATGAAATAATTTTCCTTTTTTCACGAAAATCTCTTCTTGTAAAAGCTTCTTATCGTACACTTGTCAACCATCATGCACACTACAGCCCCAGAGGCCAGGAGCTGCCTTCGCTGAGTTCCACCGCACACGTGAATTCAGTCCCAACACAAAGGAAGGTCTTGAAATTATTCATCTTCCACTGTCGTTTGCAAATTACAGATGGGAAAGTGAAATCTGACTCACAGACAGAGGCGAGGAGGGAGTAAAATCCCACAGAAGCTGGGAGAGGGTAGGTGGACAAGTCAAATATGGCTTTATCCCCTTAAAAAGTGTAAAGAGGGCTGCAAGATTTACTTAAAATCTACTTTTATTGCCAGCAAATGACACTGAGTATGAAAAGGAATCCTATAGGATTTTTTTGCTGTCTTCTTTAGACTTTTTTGGGGGGGAAAGCCCTTGAAATGCATGTAAAAAGAGTCCAGGAATTCTCTGTGAATGTCAGCCTTTCATCTCCTCAGTCATCCTAACTCGCTTAGTCGGAGTCGGACCAGATCCAGGGCACAGCTGGTGGAACACGCTGCCCGTGGCCTCTTACCCCAGAAAACAGGGCAAAATGATGGTACAACGACCCTCAGCACAATTTTTTTTTTTTTTTTTTTTTTTTCCAATTTCAAGCCAGGTTAGGCTAGCTCCTTTCAAGGAATTAATAGATAATAATAGCCATGAGATGCCTGCTTCTTACAAGGAAAAGTGACCTATATTCCAGGTAAGGAAATGCTCATCCCAGTGACGCACGGGCTAGATGCTGGCATGAAGGGCTCTGCTAATAGCTACGGTTGTATTATTTTTCGTCTGGGTGCCCAAAGGATCTTCCTTTCCTATTCATGCCTGGTGCAGGGCCACCCTTTGTTACAACATTAAAATCTACTTAATATTTTTTATCATTTCACATCACAGCCACAGTAATTGCACCCTCAGGAGCAAGCCTTCTTCCTGCCTAGGCTTTTCAATATTATTGGCATCTTCCTCATTTGGGGACCTGAAATGATCTTTTTTGCATTTTCCCCGTGAAATGACAAACACGGCTGGTTGTGGCGCAAGCACTATTTGGAGCATGACCCCCTCGGCTCCTGGTGTTATCCAAATTAGATTTTGATCTTTGTCAATTAGGCTTTGCCACTGTGGACCTGCTGTGCCATTATCAGGAGAATCGCTGTCAGGGTTGGTAAGTCAGTGAACTTTGGAAGCCTTTCTGCCACCTTCCAGGGACGCAGCTTTTACAATTAGCATGATTTAAAAAAAAAAAAAAAAAAAAAAAAAAAAAATCATAAAATACTAAAATAAAAATTTCTGTCCACAACCTTCTTTCTGGCAATGTTCACACTGTTTGTCCTCAAACCAAGAATCACTTGCAGCACGGAGAGCTCTGCCTTCCCACGGCAAATAAAAAAGACAAGCAATCTTCCTTTCTGCAAGCACTTTGGCTTTCCTTTTGCTCTTTTTAATGTTCCTGGCTTTGTAATGTACCCTGCGACGGATTTGTCGGGGGGGCCAGTTTTGCTTCTGGAGGGAAAAAACCATGGCCAACAGAACAAAAAAGACAAATGCCGGGAAATCTTCTCCGGTTGTCGCACGGCTGGGCTGTGCCGCTGCTCCAGCCCAAGTGTTTTGTCAGCTGGTTGGTCTGGAGTGTTTAAACTGGGCAAAAAATGGGGGAACGCCGGTCCTGGCATACTTACTGGCCTTGCACCCAGTCACCTCCCACTACAGCGTGTGCCTCGAACTCCATCCCAAGTCGTTCAATACGAGGAGGTCGACTGCCAAATAACTTCGATTTTCGGTCTCACATTTACATCCCGGCTCAGCGTCTCGGCGAGGTGCAATCGCAAAGCTTCGTACCGAGTCACGCTGCCCGGGTCCAAAGGGAAGAAGGAGCCTTCCTTGCACGGAGAAACAGTGTTACGCGCTTCCTAAACCAGGATTTTCCAGCGGGAGATGCCATTTAATAGGTTTTAAGGCCAGGAAAAGCCGCAACGATCGTCAGGTCTGACTCTGTGAGCACCAAAGGTCAAGGGTTTTGGTGAATCGGTGTCTGTCTGAATTACAGCATCTCTCGAAAAAAAAAAAAGAAAAAAAAACACTAAAACCTAGTTACGAGCAAAACCTTCCCAGGATGAAAAGTCCCGTATCGACCTGCTCATGGCTCACGGTGCTAAAGGCTGCGGCACATTTAAAGGCTGCTCCCGTTGCCTTGCGGGCGGCAATTCCCCAGGCAAGACCCGGCGCTGCTTCTGCCTCGAAGGTTTCCAACACCCGGAGGTGCAGGAAAAGCCCCCGGACTCCCAGGCTTGGCAGCTGCTCTTCCATATATTGCCTCCGGAGAAACTCCTCTCCTGCGCGCAACTGGAAGCAGAGCGGTGACCTGCCCCGTTCCTACAGCAGCAGCAGCAAGAGTAGAAAAATCACAGACAGAAATAAAATGCAGAAGGTGGTACGGGATAAACATGGAATGCAGGTGAAATCTAAAGGCTGGGAGTGCAAAGTGCATTAAGGAAAAAAAATAAGGGAAAACATATCTAATAGTTTAAAAATAATATCATGGAAAGGGAAGAAAAGGCACCACTAACACAGAAGCTACAGATGTCACAGCGTGCAGAGTACAGCTCAAACAAGAGGGAAATCAGTAATTTTCAACCTCCAGAAAGATGTATGATTTTCCAAACTTATCAAACTTACTGCGAAACACTGGGAAAAATAGAAAACAGATATAGAAAAGTACATAAAACATTGCAGTATCACAAACGCGTAAAACAAATAAAAATAAATATGTCATATTACTATATTTACTTCCCTGTCCTTCTTACACTGGCTGGCTGAGTTCTAAATTGAATATGGATGAAGGAGAAGGTAACATATCCTCAGATTTCAAACATAAATATGCAGTTGTAAAACAAGAACAACCCACAAGCACATATGCCATCCACCTGTCTTCGAGGAGTGAATACGTCCCAGAAACATATGTAGTTTTAGCACGACACATGAAACATTTATAGCTTGCGAGGGGAAATGGTCCGAGCCTTCCTCCTGGGACCGGATGGTCACCCACAGGGCTCCTGAGTTCTTCTGCTTCTGCCACAAAGGGCACGATCTGGAGATGGAGAAGTCATTCCCCAACCCCGTCCCCATGAGCGTGCCCGTGTTTGGCTAAAAACCCTCCAGCACGTCCATCTCCAACATAGAATCATAGAAACGTCCATCTCCAACATAGAATCATAGAAACGCCCATCTCCAACATAGAATCATAGAAACGCCCATCTCCAACATAGAATCATAGAAACGTCCATCTCCAACATAGAATCATAGAAACGTCCAGGTGACACCGCTTATGGCAATCTTACACATGCAGTAACGACTTGGGGGGGGGCGGTAAACTTAACACTAGCATTGGCTTTCTTTTACCACAACGGATTACTTTTTCCAAGCCGGATCCAGCTTTTCCCTCACGTTTTGTCATCGGGGGCATGAAGTAAGAGCAAGGCGGCTGGTGCGGAGGAGCCAGGCGCAGCTCCAGGAGCTCAGCTTCTTTCACGGCGACTTTCTTGGGGATTCTGGTGTAACCTAGAGATAGATTGGGCTTGGTGCCTTGCTGCTCCGTTAGCAGACAACACTGGGGGATAAAGGGAGGAGGTCGAGCTCTCGTCTCGCAGCTCCTCTGACCGGCACACGCAGAATTTGTGAGAGCGGTGAGGACGGGAGAGTTTCTGATACCTGTCAACAGGGAGTGAAAAGTGGGAAGAGCCCCAGGGCCGACCTTCCAGAGAGCGCCTACACGCGGGGATGCTCTGGATAAACCAGCAGATGAAAAGGCTGCTTGGGAAAATGGTTGCCACAAGCTGCCTTGGATGGAAAGAACTGATTTTAGCAAGACTGTTTAGAGGGGAGGTTGCAGGAATGGCTTGCGATGGTTTGAGGTATTATCACCTCCTCATCAGTCACTTCATTTTTTCAACCAAGCCAATTTAGCCTGAGTTTTTCCCTATTTTGCCTTCAGTTCTAATCAGAGCAAAACCTGTTAATCTTCCTGCAGGCACAGAGAGCAAGAAAATAATTTTTTTTCAAGTTATTTTTGATAATAAAAACAATTTACCAGTTCCGGAAGACTTGTGCTCTGGCCGTTGAAAATTTGGCATTACAGCAAACTTCATGCAAAGAGTAAAGCAAGGCCAGATTTTGAAGAAACCTGGTTTCTAATTGATCAGCTTAGTAGGGTTTGATCCAATGCACTTTGCCACTGAAAAGTTTTGGTCCAAGCCCTTAAAATACACACTGCTGACAGTTTTCTATTTCTCAGCTTATTCAGTGTGTTTCAAACATGTACTGAGCTGGCTTGACTACAAGTTAGCTCAATAGAGAAAGCCAGTACCAGATTTTTAGGATATTTTATTGTATAGCCTGTCTAAGAAGTGAGGCACAGATTATGAAGTTCATATATCATTTTGTGGGATTTGTTTATTCTTTCTTGCCAACACGGCGCCAAAGCCCAGAGGTCAAATCCTACAGAACTTGAAGTCCATAGTTTTGCCACTGACTTCACTGATGGCATAATTTCAGGCATGAAGACGTAGTTCTTCCTTGAGGTTTATTTTCTTGTTTTAGCTGTGCTTTTAAAACCCTTCCAAGAAATCTCTATAAAAAATTGTAATGAGTATTCATATAAACGGCATTCCCAACTCAAAACCCAACCAACTATCCAAAAAATGTATCAAAGAAAATGAATGGAAACATATACCCAAGCCTGACTTTGTCGCCTCGTGCTCAAAGTTTATAGCACGGTTTTTCGAAACACCTGGTGAAGCATTGCAACACCCGGCTGTACTTTGCATTCTCAGTGTTTTTAGCGGCTGTTGACAATGTGTGTCATTAACAGTCATGCTGTAAGATTATACTACTGCAAATAAAAGTATGTCTTGCCTTCCTAGCTAGCTCCAGCCAACACGAGCGATGGCACAGGATGCCAACACAAGACTTTTGTCCTGCTTAAATCCTATTTACGCCCCACACCATGCTCCAAAGTGGCCGGTGGACCTTTTGCTGGCCCCATGCATGAGAACCACTGTCACCCGGTGTAATTCCCACTCAACGTCCCAGCCACAAGAGCATTTATGGGATGAATGTCTTTCCAGATATGGACATGGACAGATGAGAATAATAAATGCAGCGTACGACTCATTAAATGTAAAGCTTATTTTCTCACACACCTGCAAATACTTGCGTGGATCAGTTCTGGAGGCCAAAGCCAAGTTAAAGGCAACTTCCAAATATCCAAGTGGAACTCATTAAAATGTGGAGGCCAAGACTTTGTCGATGGTATGTAAATTGAAAGAAAAGCACCTCATTTAATGGAAATAATATTTTATTTTCATTTCACATGTGTTTAAGACATGTAGAGCTAAAAAGAAATTGCACATTGCGTAACAGAAACTATATTAACTAATGTTACAAAATTAAGATTGGGGGTCATTGGCTACTGTGATCTGCCCTGAACCTCCTTCTGATTTGCTTTGATAAATGGTGTAGGAAGTTCTTTTAATGAGGTTCAATCTAAGATATTGAAATACACACCATTTTAATCTCTACAGCATTCCACACGTGTATCTGCACCCTCCTGTAGCAGAGAGTAGGTGATGGCAATTTGCAAGGACAAACAGGCCTGTCCACATACACACAATCGTAACTTTGGGGCTGGAGGCAAATGCTGTTATTATTTAAGTCCACCAGAACTTCTATGCAATTTCACACTTGCTACACCAACTGAAGCTTTACAGCTGAATCCTACAGGAACGGCAATTTCTGACTGAATATAAAACACAGGCAGTTGTAGCAGAGCACTTTGAGACACCAGCACTGAGTAGTGATTGATGAGTGCCAAAGCATTCGGAATCCCTGTTTCACCACTGACAGTTCCACGGGTCTCTAAAGCTGGCAACGACCCATTGTCATCAGCCTCTTTTGTCAATTTGCCTCAGTTTTCCCATCTGTAAAATGAAGACTATAAAACTTACCTTTCTGAACATTTATTCAAAGAATGCTTTGGATGCTAACTTATTAATGACTATAAACTTTAATTTTATATATATATGTATATATACACACACACTCACATTGATGAGTATAAACTAAAAACTAGAAAAGGCAAGTTATCAGCCATTTACTTAAATCCCTGGTATTATTAATAAAATTCTTCATTACAGGGTGCTCATGCTGTCACATACACAAACGCATATTTACATGTTTCTACACATTATATATATGTGTGTGCACCTACAAAAGCATATTCAGACCTCTGTTGATCTAGGACCACTCTAAAACATAGGGTTAAGCTCCACTTCTAATTCTTTTTTCTGCATTTTACTGATAAACAGGGCTGGACCCACTTGTATCTGCCTGAACTAAATGGCAGGTCAGCAGCAAAACCAATTGTAGAACTGCAACATCACAGGCTACAATAAATATAAAATGACCTAATCCTGTTCCCACTAACTTCAAAAGACTGTATATTTGTGGCAACATCCTGACCCATGCTGGGTCAATAGGGATTTTGCCCCTGACCACAATGAAACCAAGATTTTGGAATAAGGACATGATCCTGCAAGTGATTTGTGTGATCTACAGGAACAAATAACTCCTGAGAAGATAATGAAAGTTAGTGGACCTGGCTACAAGTCAAATTCTGCCTAGGCTGATCTGACAGCATAATCAAAGCTATGTTAGAAAGCATGTAATATTATACAAATATATATATATTTTCTCAAATGACTCTACAAACCCACAGGAAATATTTTTTTTACTTAAATGGGAAGGAGAAAATCTATATCTTGGAGAGTGAAAAACAAATTAAAGGTTCTTGAAGGGTGTTTCTTAACATTTACCAGTGGTTTTCCCCATGGAAAAGATGAAAAATTAGCTTGAACCCTAGAGCTTTTGGTCTTTTGTAATCCTTTCCTTTTTTTTTTCCCCCACAATGAATATAGATTTTTTAATCCTACATACAGAGATTTCACATATTTAGATTTGAAAGCTTTCTTATTGTTATATGAGATTGTTTTAAATTAAAAATGCATACGGGACTTACCTGTACAACCAAAATGCACTAGCATTCAGGCATAAGCAAACACCATATGAATCGGCGTAATTTTTGGATCGTGTTTTTAGAGTCCGTAGCAAAATAATCCTGCCATCAAGATAAATACTGTGCTGTCAGGCTTCCCGTGATAAGATAAGAATCTTTGCTGTCTGCTTCTATTAGGCTACGGGCAGGAAAACATCAGCAGTCATTAAGGAGAGCTTTGCCATCTCCCATCTGGGTCTCATCACACAGGACCCTGGAAAGTGCACGAGGAAATAACGCTCCATGTCTCGGCACGGCAGCACCGCTCTGGCCGGGGGGAGAGATCTATTCTTATTTTACTGCCCTGCGCTGCTCTGCCGAGCTTGAGTTTGCTCCTCTTGGACTCCACCGCTCGCTGTCTCGTTCAGGATTTTTCGGGCATTTAGGTTTCCCTTTGCAACTCCAGTTTATGGGAGTCGATCACCGCGCTCACCGCAAATAAACTCCTTCCTGCACTTTCCGGAGGGCTGCGGCAGGCAGAAACCTGCTGTTACTGCTGCACAGCACGGGGAACAGGTGCTACTTTTCACGGAGCAAAATGGCAAATTCTAGAGAAAATATCGTATTTCTTCGCAGCGTATTTTAAATATGCTATATCAGCCAAATCACTTCTGAAGTGTGATCTTCAGGTTAAAACAATGAACAGGGCTTCAAAAATCCGGCTTAAATTTTTTTGGCATAAATTACTTAATCTTTAAAACACTCAATTTTCTGTCGGTAAAACGGGAATGGTGTTATTTCCTCCCTCTCCCACCCTTTCCCTACACTGCCTCTTCAAACGTAACAATCCAGCGCAAGAGCCATCCCAGTCTCTACGTTTGTGAGACCTCACATGTGGCCAAATACCCATTTGAAGCCTAGAAATACAAGGCAAATAATATCATCAAGATCGATTTTTGATGCACCTGATTAAAAATAGCATTGACTGGTTAAAGCAATTCAAATCATCAAACTGTAACAGCTAAATTGGCTAAAAATAATAAAATTCTCACTTAGATATTCGCTATTTACTTTTTCACATAGTCTTGAGCGCCCATTTCAAATCCATGTTTCAATGAGAATTCCTCTGAGAGGTTTTCTTCAGGGATATTTGTGGAAAACAAAGACCAAAAAGGTTAAAAATTAATTCATTTTGAAAGGCTTATAAATATTTTTGAAAAATAGTTTGCCTAACGTATTTCAAATACAGGTCATTAGCTGAAAACTGAGTATTCTATAAATAGTTAATGAAAAGTTTGTTTAGAAAGGAACTGAGAATCGTGTTTGCAATCCTAACTCACCTAATTCACTCAAATATGTGCATGACTTCTGAGGTTTTAATATTTTTGTAATTTTGCTTTTGAGGAGTTCCTCTTGACATTAAATACGGGGTTTGTGAGTTTTGCCCAACAGTTTAAATATTTTTAGAGGGAGAGACCGTATTCTTCTACCAACCCTCGGCAAGAACCTCTTAGCCAGACCCGCGTCCCACCAACGCCTGGGCTTGCAGCGATGGCGATGCTGCCGGAAAGCACAGCCAGGACTGACCCATCAGTACCAGGATTTGGCACGGCTCACTTTGGCCACCAGGAGCACGTCGCCACGGTCGGAATGATGTAGGGGACAGACAGAACTTTGAGACCATTTGGCAGCGGCGAAAGAGACGTAAGACGAGACCTGGATGAAAATAAAGCAGAATTTTCCCATTTTTTTTTTTTTTTCCATGCATTATTAAAATCGAGATTTTAAAAATTAAAACTTTATTTTTCCTTTAAAAAATGCAACAGATGTGTGCGAAGACAAAGCCAGTGCCTGCGCTACCTCGTGGAAGCCGTTTTTATAGTTATGTTAAGCAGTTACCGGAGGAGAGCTCAGTGGAATGACTGCATGTATCTGTCATATGTTAATTAGGGGAATCTGTATAGAGCCAAGTTTTATAACCTTGTTCAATTTTAAGAGGTTTTTACAGTTACTGAATGCATTAAAAAACAGAAAATGTTATGGGGATTGTCCATTGAATTCTGCACACTGGAAATCTCCCTTGTTGGGCCTACGGGGAGAGCTGATTTAGTTTTGCTATATAGCCGTACGAGTACAGCAAGCAAAACAACGGTATAAAACTGTGCAAATCAGAGTCGGCGTAAACCACAAGACACTCGGCAATAAACCTTAATTTGACTGCGAAAAGCAATTTATAAAAGAGAGCTCTTGAACATCTCTGGTTCCTCTAATCATACCTAATTATGGATAGATACATTCTGTATGTAGAGCATCAGGAGAGACGTGGCATGTTCTCGAGCTGCGGTGGTGAGTGCTGGAGCCCTCACTTGGGCAAAAGCCCGTCTGCGTTTTGCCTCAGGACTGGCAGGTCAGACCCCAAGAAAAAGAGATTTTGGCGAAACGCCTTAGGATAAGCAGAGGGATTGCCCTGTGAGCAGCAGCAGCAGAGAATAAAATGCTGCACTTTTCGCGTGGTGGTTTGGTGGCTACAGCAGAAACGATCGCATCCACTTTATCTTACTCAGAGGAGCCATCCAATTAGCTTCTACGGGGCTGCTGCCCCTGCACACCTGTGGAGACTGTAGATGCCCACTCTCTTCCACCTGAGCCCTCTCCTATGTAGGTTGTCCCTGCAAAGGACAGAGGACCCCACCACCACCACCACCACCACCACCACCACCACCGCACAGGGCAGTAGATCCCCCTGAGCACTGCTGGGTACCTCCCCAAATCACAGCCAAGGTGTTCAGCAGCAGCTGGAGTGGTTTCTTCTCTGCTCTTTCACCACCAGGCATCCAAAAAGATCTAAATCCCAGCTGGAAACTGGAGATCAGGGCAGAGGCAGGAGCTTCTCCCCAGGATTGACCGCAGGATGCTCTGACGAGCAGCTCAGGGAGAGCAGAGGAGGACCCTGCTGGGGCTCCATGGCCAACGAGGCTGGAGAAGGCAAGAAGCTGCAGGAAGGAGAAGGTCAAACCTTGGGATTCACCACCCGGCCCCGAGGGACACCCAGCAGCACGGGGTCGGTGGCAACACGCACCACCAGCGAGGACGGCAGCAGCCACGGTGTGAATTATCACTGCGTAATTCCCAGACAAATTGAGTTAATAAAGCTGTGGCCTAATTAAACCCCATCCTTTGCTCCCTCCCTTCTCCTTGAGACAGTGCGAATCCGTGCAGTGTTTTCAATTCCGAGCAGGGAATCCTGGAGCCTTTTCCCAGAAAAAAAAAAATTCCCATTGAAGCGTTCCTGCATTTCTGCAAGCTGGGCCCTGCAAGACCTTCGGGTGAAATGGTCTGAATAAGGAAAGAAGATAATAGCAAGAAAAATTAACACATGATCAAAAAAATTTAGTCACACAGTTACTTAGGAATTATATCAGGAATGGGCCAGGTTGTCCAATTAACGCCACCGAAACTGTTCAGGCCAGAGTGACAGAAAAAGATTCGAATGAGCATGAATTTTAAAATCAGCAGGGTTGGATACACAGATCAGGATAGTGAAGTGCTACGGAAGTGTCCTATATCTGAAATACATTCACACAACAAATACAACTAAGATTTGGTACACCAGCCTTATTTCAGGAGATTTAAAATGTAACAGCAACAAACAACATGTTTTCCTCAAGAAAAATGTGAATCAGCAGCTTGATCTGTTCTCAGTTTTCACAAGCAAAGTCCCATCTATTATAATCTTGTTTTTCTCAGCCATAAACACAGTGTGAAAAAAAAAAAAAAAAAAAAAAGGAAAAAAAGAAAAAAAGAGAAATTTATGTTGAATATGGTTATAGTTATTATTTCCCTTCTGGGGATTTATTAAGCATGTGTTAGGAGTTTAGGTATAAAATGAAATTGTTTTTTCGCTACGTGGCTGTCTTCTGTGACTATCTGTAAAATTTCATTAAGGTGTTAGACTTGATATTGCAGATCAAAGTAATCCCAAGAGATTAAGGAGACCCTGCTAATTGACTAAGGTCATGTACTGCACTTCCCACTGGCACTTTGGCCTACATCGACAACAGAGGAGCAGTCCCATCTCAGAGGACCACTCTATAAAAATCCCACTTTCTTTATCTGTAGTCCAGTTTTCACACCGCTATGATAACAAGGGATTTCATAAATCCAGGTGGACTGATTAGAGTTTTGAGTATGTAACTTCCTGCGTAAAAAATATACATGAGACTTTTGAACAATTTTGACATTTTATCTTACCCTTTAAAACTCACGGGAACGTATTGCACGTTAGGTGTTTAAGAATAAAAAGTGTCAGCATCTATAGCAAGTTCCATCATTCAAACTTGGCACTAAAGAGGATATCAAAAGCGTTGCCGCAGACCATTAAAACCAGCTAATTTACAACCAAAGACATTGTTGCATGAAGCGCCAACTTGGTCAATAATTAGGGCTTGGAATATATATCCAGCTTTGACAAGAGAAAGTTCCTAAAACCCTTTCCCTGTTGATCAAAACATGCGATATATTACTCTCAATTGGACAGTCGCTGTTAGCTCCGTATTGTGATATTGTTGAAAATTATGGGCTGTCGAGGGGGCGTGGTGAGGAGTTATGAGTGCTGTCAGGAAGATTTGTGAACCCGCTGCTGAGATCTGTGCTCCCTCTTGGAGCCCGCGCTTTGAAATGTGAACGCTGGAAAAGTTGGAGGGAATTCAGCAAAGAACTACAGAAACGAAGCACGATTTGGAAAATATGGCTCTTTTCTGTCTTCATCGTGGGAGAAGTAAGGAACTCATAGCCAATTGACCAGAAGTTTAAGGGCAAGATTTACAGTTGCATGGAAATAAACAGGGGAGCTCAGACCATACAGCTCATTAATTTAGCAGACTATGAATAAGGACGACTGACAACAGCAAGCTGAGTGAGAAAGGCGCAAATTAGAAATTAGCCGCCATTTTTTAGCTCAGTAAGTTATATACCAAGCGATTTTGCCAGTGTTCTTTCACTAAAAGTCTTAAAAAAAAACGAATTTTTTTCTTTTCTCTTTCATAAAAAGCGTGCTGTCTCCAAAGCATTTTTTTAGGTTTGATTCACTGATTGTTTTTCCTCAAGTTTATCCGAGTTCTTCTTGGAGGGAAGATTCAAACTTGAGGCAATGTCATAAGCAATGGGTTTACTGGGTACATTTAAACGACGTTAACGGATGTAACAACCACCCTTCCATTCACCGGATGAAATCCCCATCTAAGCAGAAGGATAGTAGAAGGCTTATGACATACATAAAATGTGTGTCGTTTGCATGGAGATGAATTTCAGACTTTAGAAGCCAACAGAATCACATTTTCCATTATGTTCACCCAGCAGAACGGATTTCATTAATCAGCCTATCATCAAGGGCTCAGTCCTACCACATTACTCACACTAAGTAATACCTAAGATGCAAATAGGTCCACTAAAGCAAAGGACGCATCTGGAGAAGTTGTGTCGTTCTGTAAGTAAAGGTGCTTTAATGGACTTTGAGAAATCCCTAGTTTCACAAATGAAATTCTCATACCCTTTCAGCTCTTCAGAAAGGTCTTGAATAAATAAGCTATTCAACAGAAGTGTTTAATCGCCTATAGCACTGGAGAGCCATGAAAAAGTTAAACTGTTGAATGACGTACCTGATGAAAACAGGTAAAATTTACCATATACTACTTCTTCAGCTCAAACAGACAGTTGGAAATTCCTTTTCGTTCGGCAATTGACGTTGAACTCTTTAAGCCACCATTTTGAGTGAGATACAGGAGGCCTTCAGTCCTAGTAATATGGAAAGTCTTGGTGTCGATGAGGCTATTTTACTCTTGATTCATTGGAATTTAACATGCTGCCAGTATTTTTAATGTTCCATATACCCATTTAGCCATCCTGTTACTCGGGTTGTCTAGTTTTATCCATGATAAGTAATGCCTGACTTTATACCGAATAAAATGTTTGTGTTTTATCTCATTAAAATTTTGCTGAAGTTGGCTGGAACCTATATTATTCTTGCTTTATATCCTAAAAAAAGTACTATCAAGTTGGAGTGATCAAACTAACTGAAGAAAGCATGAAAAACTCCAACTTTTATATTCACATCACACTGCCCTTTGAGGTATTTTGACCTTCCTTTTTCTCCAAATGCAAATTAAAAGTAAAAAATTTTATTCTTCCCACTGAATTGAGTGCTTGTGTATTATTCCTTGCAAAATGCCCAGTAGATGCTAGGCGATTTTTGTACCTTTTCATCTAGTTAGTTCATTAGTTGTTTCCTATTGCTATGGGTGGTATGTGAATCATTTGAAAGACTCTTTGGGATAAAATGTGGAAAAAGAATGATATATTTGTTAATTGTTGTTGCCGTTCTTGCTATGATCTTTGGCAACACCTGCTGGTGGTAGTATGCAGTGCTGTAGCCACTCTACATATATGCCTTCAACATGTAGACCTTCACCTGGCCGCACAATCGCTATCCAACTGCAAAGAGCACGGACTCCGACAGCGGGCATAAAAATGTCAGGCCAAGCTCATGAAAGCATTTGCACAGGCTCTACAGGCTCAAACACTCTTTAATATTAAAATGTGCCCAATTTTGTTTATCGATGCATCCGCTATGATTTGTAAAAGTTGCGATTTTACGGTAACTTAATCCAAGGAGAATTTTGTACAGAGCATCTTCTGTACACTTTCTAGTAACGAGGTATTTTGAGCAGCAAGATAAATAACATTTAGGCATCTAATAAAAACTGTCTGGCTGGTTTTTTTTTGGGGGGGGGGGGGGTCTCAAATCCTCTTTTTTACATAGTACGGCCACAAAGCCTTGTATTGTAGGTGAAAGTCTGTAAATCTGCAGTAACTGAAAAATAACAGAAGGCGCAGCAGCATTCTTTATGTTAGTCTATATTGATCGGCTCTAATGAGCACCAGTGGAGCTGTAGCTAATGGTGGTATGTCTGGTGTTAAGGGCAAATGTGGGAGAAGATTATCAACCCAAGGGGTTTAACAGTTGCTGGACTGCCCTCAGCCCTCAGGGCAATGATGCACTTGAGAGGTCACTGTATCAAATGAGGGAAAAGATTCAGCTTGTGCTGCTGGAAGAAATGCAGCAGGAGCTGTATTTTAGCCGAGACTACCGGCATCAACAAAACAGTTACTTCTCTGCCATTCGTTTCTGCCCCTCTCCTTTCCCCCCCACCGCCATCTACCTAGCGTTGCGTTTCTAATTAAGAATCATACCATCAACGAGCCGGTAAGGGAGGGCACGGAGCTGCTCCGAATTCGTCAGGCTTGAACGTGCAGCCGGCCAAAGTCGGCACCTTGGCGCAATCAGTGCGAGGGACTCGCGCAACCGCCGAGGAGAACGACGAGTTACGGGGCAGAACGCTTTTACACCTGATGCCTGCTTATTACCTGGGGGGGGGGGGGGGGACGCTGCCATTTGATGTGAATTTGCTTGATATTTCATTCACTGTGTTGCTTGCCACCCCCTTCCGAGATGTGAGAGGGGCGAGATGAGTGACCGCCAGAGCAGAGAAGGCCACTGGGCTTCAAGGGAAAGTTAACTGGCAGATCCGAGAGAATGCTTGCAGTAAAAATGTTAGCACAGAAAGGAAGCTATAGGTATTCAAAAAGATAAAAATGAACTGAGAAATGCCTTGAGGTGTATGGCATGTTGCACATTCTATGCTTTAGTAGCGTAATGGAATAATTCTAACTGTGTGAGGCTCCAAAACACACCGAGAAGGTCTGTTGAGAACCGAGCAGTGAAATTTCAAATATTTATCACAATAAATACTAATATATATTGAACAAAAAAAGGAAACAGAATATTTTACTTAATGTTGTAAATAAGCAAATTAAATATTACCTTAGCTCCATTATGCCATGGTACCCTGTGGTTATGGCAAATTATTTATTAGGTCTTTAAAAATTCTAAGACATGGATTCCTCTTGTTCCTTAGAGACCAATGATGGGTCAGATTATTAAAAATAATCTTCACATTTCTAATTTTTTTGCAGTGTTAATATGCAATAAGGCTGAATCTAGCATTCTTTGTTCCAGTCAGGGATTTTCCAACCAGAGTTTTGCCTGAACAAGAGTGAAGCAAGTCAGGATCTGGTCAAAGATGAAGAATATTTCCTACCACTGTCAGCAAAAAATAAGGCTTTAGACTGTTATCGGGTTGTTGACACAAAAAACACCTGAAATAAGTGGAGCAGGCACTAAAGCTGGCGTGCACACTCACTGGGAGCAATGAGGCTGGAGACGATAAGAAACATTTTCCGCAGAGAAGCAGGAGCTGACACATCCGACGCTCGCTGCCTGATGGGCTCCAGCTCAGGGGTTTTGTGTCTGCCGGCTCCCACCACTGTCCATTAGACAGGCGCCCGCACCAGGGATGCTGCAGCCACAAGTGACACTAATGTGCTCAACTGTTGACACTGGGGAACCCGCAGGAAAAAAAATGCGTTCATGCCCGTGGTTGCATGCACGGTTAAAAAGTGAACCGGTCTGGCAAAACACGACGAGGGAGTTTGCATCCCCGCCGCTTCAGCTGTGCCTACCCTCATGCCGTCTTAGTGCTGAAATTTCCAAACATCCTAGGCAAAAAAACAACCCACGTTATTTTTAAAGTACATCCTGAGAAGTATTTATGCATCTCCTGCTGTACTTTGAATTCACACTTGGTTTAGGCGATGCCATGCTGTTTCTTTACAATGTGAACCTATGAGCAAACGACGTGGCAAATTCATGACATTTATTTTCTACAGACTCGGCTTCATAAGCAGCTTGAGTGGGCTTTCTAATTTACACGGTTATTGAAATTTCTTCCAATGGGAAGCGCTCTGCTGCTATGAGCTGTGCAACACGAGCAGGAGAGGACCGTGTCCACTGAGCCTGCAGGGATGTTACTGTGACACCGACGCATTGACAAGGCCAAGGCTGGATTTAGAAGCTTCAGAGGAAAAACAAGATTCCCAGCTCAAGATGAAGCCAAGAGCTAGATAGCATGTTTTGAGAGAGGGCTCATCCTCTTCAAATGCTTTTATGTCAAGACGTTTGTTTAAGTATGTGTTTTCCTCCTGCACGTATTTCAGCCTGAAGAGCTCATGTGTAGACTGAGATACCCAGAAACACGAAGCACTGTTCAAGTTTGAGAGGTGGGATCTTGTTTTCATTCATGGATTCTTCTAATACTCTAAACCACTTCTACACTCGTTGTTACTGAATTTTCGGTTTGGATGTATTTGATCTTAAGGGGGTCATAGATAAACTTTCAGATGCCTTTATTCTTCTCGTGACAGAAGTCACAACCAAATTCCTGTCTATATAGTAGCAAACTCCATGGTACAGAAGGACCAGTTTCAAAATATATTTAGAAAAAAAAAATCTCTGTGCACCTAAGTGAAACATTTTGGCGCAATGTTTCTCTGAAAGGATAATGTGAATAACAGAACAAGAACGGTTCTGTGATGACTTTTTTCTTAGGGATACTTTACAGTTTTGTAACACATTATTTAATTTACTTCATACCTTTGGTTCAACACGCTGTGCCTTTGGGCAGACGAATGTCTGCGACGTGAAATCGGCGTTGATTGGTTTAGCTGTTGATTGGTTTAGCTGAACTGGCAAGTATCATCCAGGTAAGAAACAAGTGCTGTAGAATCATCTGATATTTCTCTTTCCGCAGCTGTATCTCTTTGGTCTGAGGTAAGTGGCATGAGTGCATTAGAGAGTTCATCAAAGCCCGCAGAAGGATGAAGTGGAAATGAGCATCGCGGCACTGGCAGGACGCTGGGTCTATACTGGGCTTACTTGGGACCCTGCTCTGTTTACCCATATCATGGATGTTAACTCCAAAGTCTAATTAGCCCAAAATGCCCCTTCCAAAGCAAATACAAAAACGGAAACGAGCACAAACTTCAATGTTACCAAAAAGCTAAAACAAATACCTCAGTGATCATAATGACATTTAGACAGCAGTTTTAGAAGGGATTGGTTTACCCAGATCTTCTGCCGTGACAGGTGTATCAGGGTAGGATCCTGCTCCGCAACATCTGCAACAAAACTCCCTCGGAGTTTGATGATGTGGGAGTCCAGCTAAGGGACCTATCTTTTTTTTTTTTTTTTAATAGTTGGTATTGACTAGTCATTTTGAAATGTTTGCTTTGAAAAGGACATGCTATTTATTTTTTCTTTCCATTTAAACATCAAAAATAAAAGACCTTGCTCTAGCTCGAAATAATAATCCATACAATGAATAACCACTCGGCAGCATAACAAATGTCCTCACTCAAATGAAGAAATATCTTCAGCTCTGGAGATTAAGTAGCCACAAAGTTTATCCCTTTACCCATCAGTCTCAAAATATCCTACCAAGCCATTATAACCTAGGCAGCAAATAAAATTTTTCTGGTATATTTTTTTCCATGTGCATTTCAACCACTTAAATGAAATGCAGCTATTTCAGGGATTTATAAGAAATGCACCTTATTTTCTTTGCACTGGAGGTTTCCACTTTACAGTATCCTAGCCTTCACCCCTCAAACACCACTAAATCCCATAAGTGATCCCAAGATGATGCTGTTTAGCACAGTACTATTATTTTCAATGAAGCAGCAAGTACTGCTGCATGAGCACTTGAAAATGCATGAGTCTTGCCAGGTTGTGAGAGGAACCCGAAACCTGAACCTTGTACATATTAGAGAATAAAAAAAATTAAAAAAATTAAAAAATAAAAAAATTAAAAAGAAAAAAAATCCAAAGCCAAAAATTATGCTAATTTAAAGCACTTTATAAGTTAGTCTGTATTATCGTACAGTCTTTTTCATATGCACAGATCACATGGAAATCCCCTCTTAAGGAAACAGCCTCTTTCCGACTTACTTACTGACGTCTCTCGGATAACGTTGGCTCTGCTCTTGGCATCCTAACATCATCCTAACGCCTCCTGGGGAATCCAGCCGCAGGGATCCTCCTATACGCTGCCCTTACGGAAACACATCCACAATCCACGTCAGTCATGGTGGGGTGAGAAAGTTTCCTGGTCTTAACTGTCCTGCTTGGAGCATCCTGCTGATAATTAAAAATAGGTAAAAACACCAATTAAACCACTCAAACTCAAAACAGCACAACTGGCCATAGTTTCTCAGCATTTACTGCAAGAGGAGCTTGGCTGAACTTTCAGCACATTTCCCCTATCGCAAGGCTACTTGTGAGATCTTTGGGCGATGGACAGCTTTGAGCCTTACAAAGTTCCCACAGGTCATTTGAAAAATATTTAATAACAACATTTTTTGCTTGCTATTAGAGTGAAATAGCCAAAAAATGCCCAATTGTCTCAGTGAAACACAACCCAACCAACATTTTCCCCTCTCTGGCTTCATGGGGTTTACAGGACTCTCTCCTCTTTCTTTTTAATTCTGTGCGTGTTTCCATCTCTGCAGTTCAAGCTCGACTCAGCACAGAAAAGGAATCTTCATACTGTGGTGTTTCCTAAGTATCCAAATATTATATTTATAGGAATTCAGCAAGGTCTTTCCTGGCTGAGTTCTCCTCACTGGCTGATGTTTTCAGGCCAGGTCTGCAGTGGGTGTCCACCAGTGGAGGTTTGTTGACTTTAACAGAGCTTCACTAAATTACTTGAGACAAATCTTAGGCTTCTTATTTAAACAAATCTCCTAAATTGCTCGAGGACAATATAATCATAGAATGGAAAAGACGCATTTGCCTAACTAGTCATTTATTTTCTTTAAGATCAAAATATTAAATGTTATCTCAACCCTGAGACTTCCAGCACTTGAGCCTTCAATGGATTGCATTATGTGACCAGGCGTTTTGGTCAAATGATGAGATATTCCTGTTTTCAGGAACTATTTCCAGTTTGACTTCTCATAGCCAAAAGGACAAGGTTTTTTTTATCTACCTATTAAAACCCATTGTAGATGAACTCTGTTAACAGATTTGTTAAATGAAATTACTACCACTAGTTCCCTCCGCTAGTTTTGGCCAAAAGCTTTCTGTCTTCAAGATTTATTCCTAAATTTTTCCTTCCAAACCATTTCTTCTTTTTTTTTTTTTTTCATCTCTACGATGCATTTATCTCTGTCCACGTCAACTCCATTTCTGCTTTTGTCCTCTCCTTTTGTCCTCTGTCATCATCTTCTCAGCCAATAGCCCTCCGTGACTATTTACCTACATTTCTTGCAGGTTTCTTAATATCCAGGCTCCATATTTATGCCCACTGCCACTTGGTTTGGTCATTGGGTTACCGAGTAAAATCATCCCTTAATTTCTCTTCATTTTTCCAGAGAAAGAGTAGGTTAAAAAAGGTTTCTTTCAAAAAAGAGTCTCACAACATTCAAGTATGGGCTTGATGCCTTCCCACAATACACACCTGGCTCCCCAAAACAGAAATCCTGCTACGCCTAAAATTGAAGGGTGATGGTTTCGTATTTAAAGAATTATCAACAACAGTGTCACTAATACTGCCTTGACACAGAAGGTAGCAAAACCTAATTCAAACTTTGTTGACTGAAAAACAAAGAAAAATATCATTCCGTTACCAGATCATATAAAATCATTAGCAGTAACAGGACAGCAAGGAGAGAAAAATCAAGTGCTGAATCATGAGAAGATTCAGCAGATCAAGGTCTTTCTTCTAAAAAATCTTTAGCAGGGAAAAGAAGAAACAGTGGATATTATTTCCAATTATTTCTCAAATTGGAACAGAGAAAGGAAAATAAAAAATACACACACACACACACAAAAAAAATCCCTGACTTGGTGCTACTGGAGTTTGTAGCTGGAAGGAAAGTCCTTGCTTATATTGAAGTAAAGTTCTGAAAATAAGCAAAGAACAGATTTATTGATTTTTGGTGAAGTCTGGGTGTAAAAAAGAGAAAGAATAAAGAAGTGCTCTTTGCCCGCTATGTCCAAATGACATCCCCAGTGGCCTTCTTAATGGTGGGGGAGGGGAGGGGGCAGGTGCCTACCCCGGCACATGGACACAACTGCCCTTAGGCTAGGGCTAATGGTATTGGCTGAGCCTGCTGTAAGCCTCTCTTTTCTAATAGCCAACTTTCTCTGTGCGAGAAGACAGACAGATATTGATTGGTCCAAATGCCCTTGAGTTGACAACATCTGAAATGAAAATCCACAAGGCTAGCACAAACTTTCTGCAAGTTCAATTTCTGGAATCTGATTATGAGGCTGGACTGCGAAAGCGTTCAGACATGTAAAAGGTCTCCTTTTGTCGCTGGCTTTGTACACGTAATTATCGGGAGGTAAGCGCCTTCGTCAGATTTGCTAGACAAATGGCAATCTTAAGAGGCAATTTAAGGGTAATAGCGTTTTGATTAAAGGAAGAAAGCCAGCCACCTCCATTGTGAAGTTTAACGACAAAGGATCTAATTCGCAAAGACAGAGGTCGCATTTCCTAGCTCTAAGCAATAATTAGGTATAAATAAATAAAATATGCATCTCTTCTCATCTGCTGCTACAAGGCGTGCTTTCAAAAGTTACCGAATGGTGTTAGAGAAAGCTACACAATTTAAAAGAGTTCACCTTTCAGGGAAGTTCCTTCGTCCACACAAAGTCTAAGGTTCAAACTAACGTTGACTACGAGCAAGTCTAATTTTATTTTCTAATGACTCTGTTTTCCAGAATTAAAATATTGAAGTTGCAGATTGCAAATGCTAAGGGTAGGGAGTGGAGAAAGCTGGAGGAGTTTATTCGTACCTTATTAAACATTCTTTTTTTATTCTACAAATTCCTCCTAAATCAATACATTGACTACCGTATAAACCTTAAATAAAGCATTATTAAAGTGGAAGCAGTGTTCCTGTCTTAGTGGGTTATTTAGAAGCATAAAAGATACACTCTTAAGAATCAGTCTCATGCCAGGTAAAGTACAGCTGGAATACACATTAAATTTATTCAGTCATTGATTTGTAATGTTGATCCTCCATGGCTTCATGTTTCTTTTCTCATTAATCTTAGTTAACCCTCTCAAAACAATGCCAACATTGCCATTTGATGTATTGAAGATCCAACATGCAGAGGATGCTGCTTTCTAGACTGTGATTCCTGCCATCAGTAGGACCAGAGAATCTTGTTTGCTGGCTTTTGTGTTAAAAATTAAAAAGAAGGTTTTCTCTCGGAACGGGAAACAAAGAAGGAAGATGCTGTCCTAAGACAGGGCACCTGAACGATTTGGCTGCAGAGTATTAATAGATCTGCTGGAGGTCTTCTAGGGGGCAAGGAACAACTGGCTGTGGTTTCCCCTAGCAAAGAATCAGCTCCAGAAGAAAGTCACTACAGAGGAAGGCAGAAAGCTGCAAAGAACAATCCTAATTTAGAAATTAAGATCTCAGCTCATGAAGTGACATTGTCTATTTTAATTTGTAGCTCTTCTTATTACAGTACCTCCATCTGCCTGCAAGTCCTTCCTGTCCACCTGACGTCGGAGCTTTTGTAGTGAAGGTGGCTGAAGATGAGGAGGAGGAGAGGTCATTCGCAGAGGCACCAACAGCAAGTACGCAGAACTGCGCAGACACGCCGAATCCTGTGGCATGTGCCGCCCTGCAGGAGGTGGCACTCGCCATTAAAACCCGTCCTTTCCCGTATGGAATGAACCGGGCTCAACCCATCATTCCTGTGGACTTCACGCTGGGCATGCAGAAACCGAACTGCGGTGATTTCTAATCGCTTTTTAAAATCTTGCCCGATCTCTTTTCAGCAAGTATGGGTAACGATATATTCTTCACCATATATCATGACACATGTGACAAATATCAGCTGTTTAGACTCAATGGCCTACTTCTATCGTATCTCTCCCTGCAAAACCATCGTCGATAGCCCTTCCTGAGGATGCAAGTGCTTTTGTTATGGATCAGCACTAGGGGCGTTGATTTTAGCACCCAGCTTGCTTTAACATCCGTCTGGTTTTTAATTGTCATGTCCAAGCTTCCCCCTCTGACTTCATAACGAGCTTTAAATCCCAACAATATATTATCAATATAGGACAAAAATGAGAAAAAAAAGACCTCCCAAGCTTCCATTTTGCCTGTAATTATTTACAGATTGTAGGAGATCAAGACATCGATGAAGAATGGACATCCCCTTTCATATCCATAGAAGTTACATTCAGCATCAAGGGGGAAATGTTTTAGCCGAAGATGGACTGTGAAGTAAACATTAGCAGCAAATGTGAGTCTTGTTTTCAGTAAATCCATCCCTGGAAACTGTTTCTTCCTTCAGCACCAAATAGTCTTTCTAATCTTTTGTCTTTTCAGATAGCTGTGATAATATTAAAACCATGCTTCACAGCAAACAGCATTTCTGGGATTTTCCTAAGAGATGTGGCTTTGGATAAGAAAGTGCAATTGAGTTAAAGCAGTAGGAGAGCCCGGAGTCAGTGGGGTTTGTTGTGATCAGTTGACCACTTCCCAGTAGGCATCTCTGCAGTCGCTGAGAATTACTAAGCACCATTTCAAGGAATATAGGTAATTCAGTCAACCAAAAAACCAAACAAAATAACCCCAGCATAAAATACATTTTAAAAAACCCTACTGGCATCTGAAAAGTAGAAATCTGTCGAGCTTGCTTTGAGCCACTCCCGGTGTACTTAGCTGAGTGAAAAGCAGATGGGCAAAATTTCTTAACGTGCACGTGGATTAATAAACAAATATTTCCGCAAACACTGGCATGCTTTTGAGATAGAGAAATGACAAAGCTGGCCTTTTCTCCCAACACTTAGAATACATCACACCTTTCATGCAAGTATGTCACAACACGTTAGAGAGTAAATAAGAAAGCGCTATTTGATATGACAATTCGGAGGAGACATTACAACCGCAGAACTTCCTTGCTGTCAGATAAAAGCGTGTCAGGTTTGCCCTGTGCCAGGCATGGCTCTCCGTGGCCCGGCCCTGATTTTTGCTGGAGTGCCTAGAAAAAAAAAAAACAAAGCACCTTGGAATCCCTGCCATATTTCCTCATAGTTTTTCACGGCGAATTGAAGCTGGCTGATAACAGCCAGGACAAACAGCT
The DNA here is from genome assembly GCA_947846985.1 of Fratercula arctica. Lineage (NCBI taxonomy): Eukaryota > Metazoa > Chordata > Aves > Charadriiformes > Alcidae > Fratercula > Fratercula arctica. The sequence continues at coordinate 2,656,079 of CANTUZ010000010.1, forward strand.
GAGGAGCGCTCAGGTACGGCTCACGCAGTTCTCAGGCTGGTGTTTTTTTTCCACTGTTTCTGGTCCGTCATCAAAAACAAAACAAAACAAAACAAAAAATCTGTAAAAAATTCTCAGCAGGACTTTCACAGCCACTATTGACAAGTAAATAAGTAAATACATGTGTGGATGTCCCTACCGATGTCGCACGCTTTCCTAAAATACCAGCGCATGCAAAATTGAATGAAGAATATCGGTTCGTATTTTATCATTATTGCACTTCTAAGACAGTACTCTGCTATCTCTGTAAAGAATGATAGGACAGGCAGGCTGGAGTAGCTGCAGGGGATCCTGTGCCTGTTGACTGCCAAAGCTGCTTACTACTTAACAACTGATCAACTGGCCCCCAAGGCAACGGCTTAACAAGCCCCAGTAGAAGTGGACTCAAGATTTCTTCCTCAGCAAAGAAAATGAAACCATTTACCAGGCATGACCAATATCTAGAAATCAAGGGTAGCGGCACCAACAACACTTCAGCTCCCCAGCTCTTTAGAAATAGCGAGGTATTTTTAGTTTGAATTCCTAGAGTCGAGAACGGCTGGCGAATATTGCAATAGGAGAGGGGGACGTGGGCCAGGGTTGTTTTTTCGGCTCGCTGCGCCTCGCGCACTCTCTGCCTCCACCACCGCCGGCGAGAAGGGATGCTCGTGGGTGCTCCGGGGCGATGCCGTGTCGTACGTGTGTGTGTGAGAGAGAGAAAGAGAGAGAGAAAGAGAGGGCTTCGGTACCGAAATGCAGCAATTCCTCTGGGGTGAGATGTGGCAGCTGTTTACCAGCACAAAGCAATTCTGTACAGCAGTTTCAGAGAGGAAATGAAGAATACTGTACTCGGCTGAAACTACAGGGGGGATTTTAGGAAGGCAGAATTTAATTACCCAAGCTGGAATTTGGCCAGGACACCAGGGCTCACACCTCTGCTCTCGTGAAAAGTGCCAAGGGGTCTTTAATGGTAACAAACAGTCAAGATTTGGGGTTAGCGTTTCACCTGACCGACAACGCCTTCAATAACATTTCGCTCCTTAACAGCGTGCTAACAAAACTTTATCCAAAAGTCCCTGGTTTGGCAGTGGAGTTACCGTGAAGAACAGCTTTTCTTATGAACTTTCGGTTTATCTCAGGATCATCTAGAAAAAGCTGCCTCGTAACACGTCTTCAGGTCCACTGCAGGAAATGAAGGGAATATTTGCCGTTTTCAGGCACGGTAGAGCAGCGAGACTGCCACCTAATATATCCAGATTAGCTGAATCAGCTCCATAACCTACCAATAGCCTGACACATTTCCTAAAGCATCCATACTCTAGTTCTTCCATCCCTCGAGTCAGCAATGTTCTTCTTAGGAGATTTTTTTTTTTTTTTAGCAATTTTTCAAAAGGAAACGAAGCTGGAGGGAGGGTTGGCATTTTTCAATTTGTTTCTATGACTTGGTTTTTTTTTTTTTTATAATTTTAATCCTGCAGCCATCAGGAGAGGTGTGAAGAAAACCTGCAAGGACAAACCTTATTTGAAAATTGGAACGACCTGTTGACAAGTCACCTTCCCGCACACGGATTTATTAGCATATGGTACTTGGTGTATTTAGTGGGGCGTGTTACCTGCATGACCGGGCGAGCGTTCTCCACTTCAGATTTCCCCTCTGTTTTCTCTTCTGCCCTTTCTTCCTTAGCCATATTCTCCAAATTAAACTTGCAGCTTTTTTAATGTTGTTTAATTCATGCCTCCGACTCTTCATTTCTAGATCATTAGTCACCTTCTCCCTTTACGAAAATACTAAAGAACTTGACAAAAAGAGGCTGCAGATGCTGAAACCACCCTCTATAATGTCAACCAGTGAGCGTCACACCATTTCTTTGTATTTTCTAGTTGTAATATGCTCTTTATGCTTAGGTTGGAACTGTTTTCTGCTCCATGCCTCTGCATTGCCCTCTGTAGTAGGGCTCATAAAAAATTTTGTAATGATGAAATTACTACTATTAATGAACAAGATATCAACTGTGGAAGCCTATTAGGTGTCCAGACACTCTGCCATTTGCAAAAGCTTCTTGGAAAAAGTGATGGCTCAAAACCCCTGGCTAACTCCAAAATGTTTTTGACAACTTCTAAGAAGGTCAGAGTCCTCAAGAAGAGGAAACCGTGTAACCTCAAGATCCTAAGTTTTTGGAAGAGCTGTGTCAGACCTTCAGAGACAGCTTTTGGGTTTACCAGCAAGCTCCAGATTTTGTCACAAATGCTCAAGCATAAATTTTGTAACCAGGTTTGCAAACGCTAATCTGTCACACATTACGGCACTCTCAATCTGTAGACAGAAGTAGGGGTGGTCTTTACAACCGCTGTCAATGGGGTCCAATAAGTAGAAGTCGAGCATCAAAGCAAGAAACCGGTATAACGTCATACCCAGTATCACATTCAACACATGAGAAAACAGATGACATCATGCATGCATGACACAATCGCAGTGAAATAACCAAAGTGCAAAAGAAAGGAACAAAACAGTATAGATTTACTCAACAAAAAAATAAGCCAAAACTTCAACTCGAAATTCTGGGCATGACTGCTCTTGCGATGCTGCAACGGTATGTGAAATGTGAGCTCCATGTCTGCCAGCACCAAGAGGATTTCAATATCACAAGTCCTAATGATTTCTATCGCCTCATTGTAGCATCCTCTGAACGAAAACACAGGACTGGATCAATGTAGTCATTGACCGACTCAGCGTATGGATAACTGATGCACATTAATACAGTCTACATTCACCTGGAGCGGTCCTCAGAATTACAACTAAAGGTATAACAATGCAATCTTCACTTTAACCTGAGCAATAGCTGCATTGACTTTTCCAGCTCTGTTTTCAAGTAGGCGCTGCTAGCTCCATTGCAAGGCAGTCTTGCGAGCCCCTCAGCATCCTCTCCATGAAAAGTGGAGTATCGTCAGGTGCATTAACCCTCAAACGCAAACCATCATAGCATACGTCCGCACCATTTAGAAGTACTTTGCACTTCTAAAGTGTCTCTGTAGAGTATACTGATCTATAGGTACTTTATATATACTCTTAAAAACCTCACAGGAGATAGTGAGAGGTAAGAATCAATATTCCCATTTTATAGATGAGCAACCAGATTAAACAACAAACCAAACACTACCCAAATTTTTCTACCACGTGTTCATAAACTGGAATCCTATTCCATTGCTGGGATGCATATAGGATTTTCTCCTAAGCGATAAAGCTCATCTTTCTCTCAAGCACAATGAACTCGCCTGTAGCATATAACTATTCTGCAACTTTATGGCTCCCTTTTTTTCATCTGCTTGTTTGTTTTACTGAGCCAGCATCACCTCTGTAACACGGAAACCCAGACAAACCATCAAGTCCTGCTTTCTGACATAGCAGAGCAAGGGGATTAGAGAATAACTGTTCAGCCTGTAAAATTAAATTACGCATACTGTGCACGCCATACCCCATTTTATGTTCCACAGAAGAGATCTTGTCAGTGCAGCTGAGGTCTGAACCGGGTCCTAGGTGTTACACTGTTTATTTCAATGGAAAAGTGACCAGAAGGAGGAAATCCCTATGACCAATAAAATTAACACCCTGGTTCACTAGTACCCAGAGGCCAATGGCAAGCCATAGGCTTTAGATGTCTGGGGGGATGAATACCTAGCAACCAATAATTCCTCCAGCCAAGATGACTATTCGGAGTAAATAAATACAGAGTCCCAAATATAAGTTTCACAAGAAATGAAGCCCTACATATCTTCTTCCCAAGTGTTCATCTTAAACTTTGGTTATTTCGGTGTTTGGTCCATTTTTTTTTTTTTGCACAGAAAACCAAGCAAAAGCTAATTCTGTGCCAGAGGAAATTTACAGAGAGAGTTTAACCTTTCAAGATCCAGAATTCCATAAAACAAATTTAGGACTACAAATTGTGCTTCAGTGTGGTTAAGTTATACTTTTGTTTCAATACATTTCAACAGAAAAACTTCCTCTCTAATGAACTGAGAGAGTAAATTAGCAGGGTAATGTGAAACGTGATTACCAATAGTGCAACTATTAAAAAAATTACTGTTGTAGAATTTCTTATTTGGCATTTATCCTCTATATCAATTGATGATGTCATTTGAAAAATAGTTCACAGGCAAATGCCTCAAAATAATATTAACCTCTAAGTATTTGAAAAATACTTTTGCAGACTTTGAAAAAACTTTTTTTTTTTTTTTAATTTTTCTCAGTTTTCCTTTATGGAAACTGGTAATTCTAATTTCATCATTAGAAAAGAGATCAATCCTGAGAGTAATTTCTACCACTTAGTTTATTCAGCATGGGCTGATTTTAAATTTAAAGCTGAGAGACAATTACTTTTTTGATGCCCCACAAAGTCTACCAAGTTTAAGCAAGAACGTAAGACATAACTGTGACTTTTTAGAAATAAAAACAAACTTTCCCTGTGCTAACTTATTTAGAATACAGTCATCACAAATCTTTGGGGAATCATGTTTTCATGTAGGTACCTTTAGCCAGAGATTTATCAAGCAAGTACAAATTTCAGCTCCGTTATTCTTTCTAAGAAATGCTGAGAAATTATTTGGTACGATCTCAGCTATAAAAGCTTTTATTTCTTAAAAAAAGTCTTCTCACACCCCTTAATTTTCTACTTGATGTAATTTCAGAAATTCTCAGTAACCATTTCCCAGTTATTAGCAACTCTCAAATGAGAGAAAGTGCTATCACACATATATAATTGTGGTGTCTACAAGGCTAAAATATAGCTAAAAATCATACATTTAAAACTCAATATCTAACTATTTACAGATATGCTTTCATGTTCGCTTCTGTACCTTTGTTCACAATGAAAAACTTCCAAAATACCTGTTGTTAACTAGTCTAGACAGATGTTAGATATGCTGAAAACTTTCTGAAGATTTTAATTCTAGCCACTATTAAAAAAAAAAAATGTTCATGAATATTTTCATGTCTAGGACTACCAACAATTTTTCTTTTCCAGTGAAAGAATTTCGCTTAACATTATGGGTCAATCAAGTGTTTTAGTCTCAGGAGAAAGTGGAAGAAATCACTTGAAAATGGCTGGAAAAAATCTTAGTTCCAGAAGGAGTTTTGAAAAGGTGGACTCAAGGTCAGTAAAGTGCTAAATGCTGTTCCCGACTCTCGCCAATCCCTTGGTGCTCCAGTTCATCCAGCAAGTTGATTAGAACAAGCAGAGCTGACTGCCTTAAAGATGCCTTGTAATTGTCCGCAGTGTGCTGTTAGACCAGTAAAAATAAGGTATGTTTTATGGAAAGCCAAGGCATACTTGTTTATACATCTTAGAAGAGGAAGAACAGATGCTCAGAGCCTTAAAAGATGTAAATACATATGCTGCGATTTAAGTCATAAAGATGCTTAAACACATATTTTTTAAAATCAGTCTCAATTTCCCTTAAAGACGTGAAGAGCGGTGCAACTTTTGTGTCTAAGCGAAGTAGATAGCGGCCTTTATTTCAGAAAACTAATTTTCAGAATAGAACTTAGCCATCCAGCAGGAGCATTTCCGAGTTGGGTTAGTCCCGTTCCGTTAAGCCTGTGTGCATAAAGCACAACGATGAAATTAATGAATGTCATAGTGTTTTGGAGGTGACTCTTCTATCTAGAGAACAAATACTACTATTGACCTGAATCCCAATAAGCTGACATTATTATGTGCTAACCAGTCATTTTTATATTAAGAATAAGCTAGTACATGTAGAATTGATTATAAAAGCTAAATGCTCTTGGGATCCCCCTACACTGAAATCAAGCTCAACAAGCTCCCAGGAAAGCTAAACAAACCGTCCAAGCTCGTGAAGCTTTGTTTAGGCTGGGGATACTGAAAAAAAGGAAGAGAGGGTTTTAAAATTTTGAAGTAGATCTTCCAAAAAGATCATCTCACTTATTAAAGTACCTGCGGGATTCCTTGGCTAGAAAGAGGTTTATTTTAATTTATTTTTTTTTTGTACCAATATATTTATTAATATATAAAGAGTCAGTTCTACATTTTAGACTGCAATAGTTGACCTAGCAATTCATTGACCATACTAAGGCTCTGACTTTAACACCGACTTACCTTCTTGTTTAGCTCCAAGGACACAGGCTTTTGGCATCTGCAGATCGTCAAAGACGCAGTCACGTACACGAGGTTGTTAGAATAGAAGAGGTGAAATTTTTAAACTATAGCAACATAATCATATTCAGGGAGAAATCAGTACTTTTTTTTGCATATATTCACACATATTTTCTAGACACAATATGCATGTAGCTTTCAAAAATAATCTCAGAATCTTTTCAACAATAATTTCAGAATTTTTGTTTTGTAAAGTTTCAAAATATATTAAGAGAATCAAATACAATAAAATTAAGTTTTTACCAAAATTGCACCTGCAATTTATAGCTTGACCAATTGGAGTCACTGGGATTTACCACATGAAAAATAGTGTGTTTTATCAAAAGAACAAATTAACACTACTGTGTTTTATAACTACTAATTTGAATTTAACAGTAATCCAGTGAAATTATTTACCTGACTTCATAACACAGATGTCGGACAAACAGCAAAGTCAAAAATCTATTTCAAGTCAAAGTTGCTCTGTGATTGATGTGCCATAAAAATAATACAGCAGAGCTATCACCACATCGGGTGAACAAGCAAAACACAATGTGGACTGAAAACCAAGCTCATTTTTATAACTTTGTCAGAATTGCACAAAAAGTCTAATTTTGCCTCTAACTAGAAAGACAATATCTGACACTTTCCCTTTCAGTAGTATTAAAAAAGCACTTCAACAGGACCACGAATGTTTAGGGAATAACTCCAGGACAGTTGTACCCGTGCAAACCTTATCCTTCCATGCTCACCTAGAGCCTCTGTATTTCTACAGATTTTCTATGTAATAAGATTACAAAGGGTATGAAGTCACTGTGAGCTTTTCAATTTGTATGGATTTCCTCTAAAAATAGCGGTTGAATGCATGAATTACTTGGTGGAATTCCATGACCGCTTATGCAGAAGGCCAGACGGAATGACCATAATAGTCCCTGTTGGTCTTAAAATCCATGAGTCAATTAATATATGAATCTGATATAATTTAAAGGCTTGTTTTCATGGATCCACTTGAGATTAAATATAAATGGCTAAGCTTTAATTATTTTAACATCTGATATTTGTCAAGCAAATTACTTCAAAATCAAACCATGACTTTCCATCCTGGCGAAAACATTTAATTACACTAACTACTAGTAAAATTAGTTCAATCTGGTCTCAAATGCTTTTGGTTAGTGTTAAATACTGACATGTCTATTTATCATCCCACTGGGTTCTAACGCTCGGTAACATTTCCCAGTTCCATCACGGAAAATGTTCACGCACTCACCTGCAACAGAGGCAACAAAAGCAGCTACCTGCGCCTCATGATCTACTAAGTGTTTCCAAAGAGCTGAAGAGTAATAAATACCATTATTATGAATGCGAAAACCTTTCAGAAGAGCTAAAACCATGGACTTTTGTATAAGCTTAAGAACTTTTTTTTAAAAGCCCTCAAAACAATAACTCCAGCTCAATAAAACATTTGTCAGTGACAAGATACCTGCAAAGCCAGCTCTTCTGTTCTGGTAAAAGGCAGCAATGCTTGGGTCCACAACCAACGGAAGGATTCTCATTATTGATAGACCCCCTCGCTGCTGAGGACCTGACAATTTTTCGGTATCATGATTCACGTGGAGAAGGCGTTAGAACTGAGAGAAATATTTTTTCATGCATTGTTCGATCTCTTTTGCTTGCTGCAGCTGCACGTTTCTTCAGTAACGTTCTCTCACATTGCAAAGATGTTTTTGGGAGGGGACTGACAGTGAGTTAAGTCAAGGAACAGAGGAAGTCAATCATCTGCTTAGAAGCAGAGTGTTGTTTACAAGTGAAAAGCTTACAAACATCGGTGTTATTTTAAGTATTGTAGAATCATACAACGGTTTGGGTTGGAAGGGACATTAAAGGCCACCCAGTGCCACCCCCTGCCCTGGGCAGGGACACCTCCCACCAGCCCAGGTTGCTCCAAGCCCCGTCCAACCTGGCCTTGAACCCCTCCAGGGATGGGGCAGCCACAGCTTCTCTGGGCAACCTGGGCCAGGGGCTCACCCCCCTCACAGCAAACAATTTCTTCCTCAGATCTCATCTCAATCTCCCCTCTTTCAGTGTAAAACCCTTCCCCCTCGTCCCATGGCTCCCCTCCCTGATCCAGAGTCCCTTCCCAGCTTTCCTGGAGCCCCTTTAGGGACTGGCAGGGGCTGGAAGGTCTCCCCGGAGCCTTCTCTTCTCCAGGCTGAACCCCCCCAGCTCTCTCAGCCTGTCCCCACAGCAGAGGGGCTCCAGCCCTCCCAGCATCTCCGGGGCCTCCTCCAGACTCACAAAAGTTTCACTTATGGTTATTAATATGAGCATGATCACAATGAGCTGAGGTAGCAACATTGCTTTCATTTGTTCGTACTGTACATTTCCGTCATGACAGTAAAAAAAAGTTCCCTTGGAATCGCTCTAGCACCGCAATAGCTGGGAGTAGTAAGGTGAAATATAGCAGAAAAAACGGCGTGTTACTGAACACTGTGACAAAAACTGGATTTGATTTCAACAAGGTCACAACTTTAAAAAAATCACACATCCTGAATGCATAACAACTTATTCTTACACTCTGGGTTGCACTTATGTGGAAAGGTGGCCTGCTAAAACCTGTTTTAAATGCACAGACTGACAAAAATTAGTGTTGTTGCTTCCACACGAAGATTTCTACAAACCCAAATTCTGCTCGATGCCACAAGAGTAGCTAACTCAAAGCCTGGACAAACATTCCTGTACTTATGAAGAATCAACCATAACCTACCAAATGACCAAAGGTGAGCACGTCACATTGAGAGATAATTAAAATAATTTATACCCATGTAGAACCAAACAAAATTAAACACGAACATTTTAAGACTGCAGAAAAAAACATAGGTTGTGTTTTTGCAATACCGGTATGAGATAACTTAATTTAGGATTTTACAGATCTGTTAAAATGTCTAAGGGCAGAGCTAAGGTTTCATACGTGACCTTACCTTGAGAACTTCTCTCTGCTGAGCTTTGAGCAGAATTTGCTCCTAACAACTTACGTGTGTTGTTTTTTTTCTAGGACAATGCACACGCGCTGGTAGAAAGGTGTAGTCAAACGCAAAATGCACTTCAGGCTGGTAGTCCTGATCCCCTTTAATCTTCCTCTCTTGATTAACAGTAAGGGCTTCTGTGAAGGACAATTGACGTGGTGCAATAGGTCATTTTCCTCCGGTCCCAACCTTGACAGTGTAATCAGATACATGGCACGCTTAATAGAGGTCAGTTAATGCAAAGATTAAAATTAACTGGAAGTCAATAAGGGAATAATAAAGGAAAATTATCACCTTGTTGCTCCTACTTTGTAAGAGTAAACCTTACATTGCGGGCCAGTAGTAAAAAAAAAAAAAAGAAAACCCGTAGTCACAAGCGATCCAATAGGCCTTCATAAGCCCTCCAGCAAACAGTTTAATGATTTCAGGTACCCTTTAAACTAAGTGGCCAATCACTGTTAAATCCTTTGGTATTCATTGTAATAACATTGATCATGATGAAGTCTTTTGGTATTAATGTGGATGTAATATATACCTTTTTAATTATAGAACAAGAAAATCCAATTACCCCTTTGCCTCATCAAAGTTCCTTGCTAGCTGCGACTATTTAAACATACATTATGAAACATTCAAACGGAAAGAGATTTTTGTGCAAAGCAAGGGCCGAATCCTGCCAGGTGCTGACCACTCTTAACCGGCAGGAATTCCGGGAGAAGGGCAGCTCTGAGGAGACGCGTGGCTCTTTGCAGGATCAGGCCTTGGTAGGACACGGAAAGGTAGAGGAGGTAGCGAGCAGCTTCAGGAAGACCCTGGTTAAAAAGGCAGAAAGCGATTGTTTATATCATTAGGCGGAAGCCGTTCTGAACAGTAAACATGATTAGTAGTCGGGACACAATTTATTCTGTAGAAACGGGAAGAAAAACTGATGAGTTGACCAAACCGATTTGGTTTTATTCCACATGCCACCGGCTGAACTCTCCACAGTTTTTGACCTGGCTCCAGGAAACTGAGTCAAGTGGAAGCAGAAGCTCGTGTCCTCTGATGCCACTCATCTGCTTTGCAGCCAAGCAGCCCAGAGGAGCAGATACATCTCCCCGGCCTTTCTTTCATGGAGAGAGATTGCTCCCCACTCGCCGCGCTGTGTGGGCAGGCACTATTTACAGGAGTGAGACCACCAGGATTTTCCCCTGCATCAAGAACCAGAATGAATTATCTGGAGGGGAGGGGGGGAGGGGGGGAGGAAATAGCCTTCCCAAGAAATCCAATCCTGCTTTCCTATTCAGTTCCTACTTTGGGGAAATTCTGACAGGCTGAATATGGAGTTCAAAACTTAACTATTGGGAGATAAAAGCAAAAAAAATTAAAGTTCTACAATTAAGCATTCCTTTTTGAGCTGATCCTCTGCTGTAAATAAAGCTATCTTCAGAAATACACGATTACACCCTGTATCAGTCAGGCTCCTGTATGCAGTGGGAGTCAACCTTTTGAAGGATGAGATCAGCCCAACGATTACACTTCATTAGTTAATCAAAAATGCGGAGAGGTTGCTCAAATATATGTATTGTTGTCCCTTCCTAGCAACCGGCCAAGCAAAGCTCGTGTCAGAAATTGAATTTTTTTTTTAAATTTCTCTTGCCACCCTGTCAGCTCAGTCCCACAGGAGCAATATCTGCCAGAACGTCTCCAGCAGAACTTCGTAACGTCACCGAGAACGCAAAATATTGCGGAAACCTGCTATCGAAGGGAACCTATTAGGTGTTTTCTCTTATTCCGGTTGAAAACTACCGCAAAAATCACACACAAAAGAAAATTTTAATGACACCTCCGGTAGATTAATCTAGGCATAGCTGTCCCAAATGGCAAGCCGTAAGAGAGGCAGCAAAGCACCCTGCGCGAGGTAGGTGCGGTGTCTGACTGGGGATCAGGGGAGGTATGTACTACTCCGGTATATAAATATACTTAAACAATACATGCTTTTACAGCAAAACGGCACTGTAATCATGTCAGACTGTAATTTGTAAGATATCGCTGAACATTTAGGAAATAATTGCCTGGTTTCTATAGCTCCACGGCAACTACAACCTGTTAATCTCCAAAGTAGCATTCCGAAAGAGCAATACCAAATTTTCCACAATGCTTTAATGTTACGTGAGGCAGTATAGGATTAATAAAGATATTTTAAATGTATTAAATATTGCTCTTTCTTTAAAAATTACATTATGAAAATCTTTCTTAAACATTATTTGAATAAAGCCTCATTACTCACAGTCCAAGGAAGTTCATTAGGAGAAGATCACTTTGGAAAGCATTCAACTAACTAGCCTTTCTTCTCAGCAGTCAATTACATTAGCTACTTCCTAGTTATTTAAATCTTGAAATAGAAGATGTAAACGCTACAGTGACATCTTAAGATCATTGGTGAGGCAGGTCTTGCATGCACAAAAATGCCCAGCTGGTCTGGAGATAAAACAGATTGATAATTAGTTGCAAAATGTAACATTTCATCAGGAATATTTTGAATAATCCAATTTATCTTTGTCAGATACGCGGCACTTTTTTTTTTTTTTTTTTTTTTTTTTTTTTTTTTCTTCCTTTGGAGGCGCTTTGTTCTTTAACACAATATTATAATTTCAGCCTCCTAATTAAAGCGCCAGTGGGTCGGCCCTGCCTTGATGTCAGGCTGCGGATCGGGGGCCGGCTGCTCCGCGCGGCGATGCGGCGCCTGCCCTCAGCCACATGCCACCACCGACCACCGCGGCGCCGGCTGCCTCCCGCCATCCTTCCCAGGCCGGGGCCGGTTTGATGGAGGGAAGATCAAAGCCCGCCGGTGGGAAGGGAGGAGGGCCCGGCTCCGTCGTCGGCCGGGCTGCGCGAGCGGGGCTGGCGTACGGCAGCTGGGACCTCCATGGCTCTGCGCTCTCAAAGCCGGCAGCACGGGCTCCTACCGCCTCCGCTTTCTAATTAACGGGTGGAAAAAAATGCTCCGTCATCCCCCCCTCGCTGCCCCAGCCGGCCCCGGACATCCCCGCTTTTCCTCATGCCGGCGGAGCCGCGTTGGGTGGCATCCAAAGCGATGCTCGGGTGGGTTGAGGGCTTTACCGGAGGCATGGAGGAGGGCGAGCGCGGGCTGAGCGGGGCAGGAGGGGATGCAAACCCATCCGACGGCGCTGCCGATGCCATCCCCACCGGTTCTGTCCCGGCTTCACCCGCGGGTACCACCTTCCCTGTCGTAGCCGCAACTCTTCACCTCTTGGAAAAGGGGGGACTCTGTGTTTGCACGGCTCGGAGGAGCTTCTTCCCATTTGTGATGGGAAAGGCGATGCTCTTCCCAGGAGCGCAGCATCTTCAAAAACAGGCTACAACTGGACCAGCTGGTTGAAAGCACCACGGGACAGGGCAGAAAGGAGGTAAAACCAACCATCCAGGTGCCTGGTGCCGGTATTTTCAGTGGTCCTTCTGCCTGAGAGAGGGCTGCTGTATCGGAAACACACCGGTGCAGAGCTCATCCTGGCTCCACTGCGACCACAGTTAAGTGCCCACTGGCTTTCACAACTCCAAAGTTCAGCCCCGCTGCAGCTAAGGGCAGTTCTTAAGCAAACGTCGCTTTGAAATGCACCCAGCGTGGAGGCCAGGTTTGCTTCAGAGGTACCAAAGACGCCAAAAGAGCTGCTCTCGCAGAGGCACCGAGTGCTGTTGGGACAGTCCTGCCCAGCACAGCCTCATCTCCCAGCCCGGGTCCGCGCGTGCTGCCCTGTCAGACCACAGCTTACAAACGTGGAGTTTCCACCCACATTTTAGCAAAGCTATTTTCTCAGAAGCGATACAATAACCAAAGATCTCACCTGGCAGAGACAAAGCTGGGAGGTTTTCCATTATCTCTTGTAATAGAACAGTCCTGCTCCTCCTCTGCCTTGTGATTCAAGTACCCATTAACACTGGGGGGTGGGGGGGTGAAGTAAGTGCAAAGTCCAAAAGTAAGTAAAGTAAAAAAGTAAATTAATCTGCAACAACAATAACCCATGCCCACCCCACGTGCTTTAAAATGTTCATCACACTGTTGGCTATAACTGGTGCAATTCATGACACAAACTCTTTTTCACATGCAGTGCTTTGCCTCCTTTAATTTCAGCTGATATTTATGAAGAAAAATTAATTTGGGGACCTAGATTAAAGTTTCACGCTCATTCTATGCCAAGCTGTCTTCAATAAGAGATGGAAGTCATGTAGCCTTATCAGACTGCACCTCTGATGTGATAATGATATCTGTACCGCCCAGAAAGTAGGTCACAGTAATTCTTCATAGCGGTTTTTGTAACCTACTCAGGGACTACAAGGCCAGCTATTTTAAAGATAATTCTGAATTTCTTTAATAAGATTTTATTGGATTCAGATAATTGATCCGATTATTGAAACCTGGGGAAAGTGCTATTGACCTGAATATATACATCAGTAATTCGCTTTTTTTTAAATGAATTTAGGTCATTACAAACTTATTGCCTCTGTTTAATGTCGGGCAAGGTGCTCACCACAGGCCTGACAGACAGGCGCGTGTCCCGCACCTGAGCACTTCCCACGGCCCGCTCCCGTGGCTTCCCAAACTCCACGGGCGGCTCCTTCCTCCCGCTCTCACAATGGGCCAGAGGACTGGAAGCCTGAGTTAAGCACATCGGGACTGGTTTCTTGTGACAATGAGAATCATGTCTTTTTCTTTCTTTAAATCTCTCTTTCTTTTTTTTTTTTTTTTTCCTCAGGAGGCAGCATCAGCAGATGTCCAAACCTCTGCAGTTGCCTGTCACCTTGTTTCTGATACTCCAACTATTTCTGAGCATTCAATGCTGACAACTCCAATTTATGTTCCACCTTACCCTTTGCTTACTTTCCATACCATCATCTAGAAGACTTTTTTCCATACCCTTTGGACGTAAGTGTTTGTTTCTGCAGAACCTTGCCCAACCAGCTCTCCCACACTTCTCCTCTTGGAGAAGTGACTTCTAATTACATCTCCTCATAGTCCCTCTTGTCCGTTACCTGCCTCGCTGCCCAGTCTACTGCAGCGTGGGTGAGGAGAGACATCAGCCCCAGCACATGGGTCCTTTCGCAGAGCCAGCAAACCCCCTCGCAGGGTGATGGGGGGGTTCAAAGCAGACAGTCCATGGTCATCCCTCCTGCCTCCTGCCACCTCCTGCAGGTGGAAGAGCTCTGGTTGTCCTCCTTTTCCCCACCTGCTCCATGCTCTGTGGACTCGCACACGCGCACGGACAAAGGCTTTGTCTAGGAAGATAAAAAATGCCATTTCTCCACTTCTTGCAGTTTATCAAGTCTGAGTTCAGGGCGGCCGGGCTGCCCTGATCGTCTGGGTACGCCCCGCTGGCTGGGCTAGTGCTCACCCTATTTCCTCGCTTTAATGCGATGCACTTGATTAGATCTCAGACGCCAGGTACAGCAGTGATGGGCATGATGGAAATACGCACGGAGACAGAGAGCTGGAACAGCCTCATTCCCACTGGTCATATATAATGTTACTGAAATTATTTGTACAGCCATGCCGTGGACCTTCCTCTATCAGCCCGGATCAGTTCCTGGTGACTGACCTTCCACAGAAGTGCCGCGTTGCATTCAGGAGGAGGTAGAAAAAAAAAGTCACAATTTTCTTTTTTGCACTCCTCAGCTGTATAATTCTCAAAACAAAACTACAAAACTTTTCCCTGATCTTAATAAACTCACGTTTAATTTGACTATGCAGAGTACTTTTCCTTTTAACTTGGATTTTGCTTTCTACAAGTATTTTTTTCTTTCTTTTGTACAAACTCTTGCTACTTTAAGCATTTTTTTCTTCAGATAGTTTCTGTCCTGAAGCAAAAGACTTTCTCCAAATACTACAGTTCTAGCCTGTTAGCAGCTCCGAGTTGGTGGCAGTAGTACCCTCCCTCCCCTCCTTCCCTCCCTCCCTTCCCTCCCTCCTTCCCTCCCTCCCTTCCTTCCTCCTTCCCTCCCTTCCTTCCTCCTTCCCTTCCTTCCTCCCTTCCCTCCCTCCCTTCCTCCCTCCCTTCCTCCTTCCCTCCCTTCCTTCCTCCTTCCCTCCCTTCCTTCCTCCTTCCCTTCCTTCCTCCCTTCCCTCCCTCCCTTCCCTCCTCCCTCCCTTCCTTCCTTCCTCCCTCCCTTCCTTCCTCCTTCCCTCCCTTCCTTCCTCCTTCCCTTCCTTCCTCCCTTCCCTCCCTCCCTTCCTCCTTCCCTTCCTCCCTTCCCTCCTCCCTCCCTTCCTTCCTCCCTTCCTTCCTTCCTTCCCTCCCTTCCTCCCTTCCCTCCTCCCTCCCTTCCTTCCTCCCTCCCTTCCTCCCTTCCCTCCTCCCTCCCTTCCTTCCTCCCTTCCTTCCTTCCTCCCTCCCTTCCTCCCTTCCCTCCTCCCTCCCTTCCCTCCTCCCTTCCTTCCTTCCTCCCTCCCTCCCTTCCTTCCTCCCTTCCTCCCTTCCTTCTTTCCTCCCTCCCTTCCTTCCTCCCTCCCTTCCCTCCCTCCCTTCCTTCCCTTCCTTCCCTTCCCTTCCCTCCCTTCCTTCCTCCCTCCCTTCCTTCCCTCCCTTCCTTCCTTCCTCCCTTCCTCCCTCCCTTCCTTCCTTCCTTCCTTCCTCCCTTCCTTCCCCTCCCTCCTCCTTCCCTCCCTTCTTTCCCTCCTTCCCCCCCTCCCTCCCTCCCTCCCTCCCTCCCTTCCTTCCTCCCTTCCTTCCTCCCTCCCTTCCTCCCTCCCTTCCTTCCTCCCTTCCTTCCTCCCTTCCTTCCTCCCTCCCTTCCTTCCCTTCCTCCCTTCCCTCCCTTCCTTCCCTCCCTTCCTTCTTCAACCAACCTCTTTGAATTACCTGAAAGTCTGAAACAGCAGGAAGGGTTTGTCTATATGGGTATGAACACCAAGCTATAAAGTATTAATTAATTACCAAGTTCACAATAAAGGCAAATATCAAGTCTTACATTGCAAACCACTGGGTGACACTCTCTAAAGCGAGGTCCTCAATGGTCTCCCAGATGCATCAGGATCTTCCCTCTCAGCTGCCTGTGGCAGTGGTGGAGAAGATCTCCACACAGGGTTCAGGTGCCTGAGCAGGAGATGACAAGTCCCATCCATGCCAGAGACCAGACGGTGACCACCAGCTGCTGAGCCAAAGCCACCCTGAGCTTGCAGCGTTGAAGGTCCATCACAGCCTTACTCTAGTCGTTGATAACCAGCCTATTTGGCTGTGCCTTTCTGTGATTCCCCTTCCTTTGTTGCTGCTTTTTATTCCTCTTTGCGTTCTTGTGGAATTACATGCTCTAATTACGTAAATAAACAGCCAGAATCCAAACCTCTGGGAGTCCTAAGGGGTTTCCCATCCCCACAGACACTGTCCATTTCCAGGTTCCCACTGTCTTTGCTTTTCTCCTTTTTTTTCCTTCTCGTGCTGCCTAGAGGGGAGAATTTGCCACTAAGCGAGAGCAAGTCTCAAACTTCTAAGAAAATCACAAACAGGCTGCAGTCCCTCATGAAAGCGAAGAAAACAAATGTGTGAAAGGCAAAATCAACTATCTTTAATTTATTTATCATTGAGAAGCTAATTGCGTTCCTTCTTAGAAGCATCAAAAAAGCCTCCAAGTGTTGCAAAACACATGAGCGTTTAGGCCATCCCCTGGGATTCTTCCAGCTGGCTCCTGCTACCTTCTGCCTGATGCTGAAGGAGACGGCTCGATCCTACAGGCTTCATCCCCCAAAAAGTCCCTGACTGAGGTGTAGCTCCCCGCCCACCTTAAGCCAGGGGGTGGCAGAGGCTGTGCTACTCACAAAGTCACCATAAAATATATATATATTTTTTTTTTTTTTTTTTTTTTTTTCCCCCCAAGATACTGTTAGATTAGATCCCTGCCCCATCCCTGGAGGGCTTCAAGGCCAGGTTGGATGGGGCTTGGAGCAACCTGGGCTGGTGGGAGGTGTCCCTGCCCAGGGCAGGGGGTGGCACTGGGTGGCCTTTAAGGTCCCTTCCCACCCAAACCATCCTGTGATTATTCTATTATTCTAGATGTGAGAAAAGAAAAGTCTTCTACATCATGCGGAGATTTGAGATTTTTCCAAACCCCTTGAAGAATTAACTTGGCCCTTGGAGGAGTCCTGTAGCATTCAACAGGTGCAGGTCCTGAAAGTATCTACATAAAAATAAGAGTCAATTCTTGGAGACATCACTTAGAAGAAGTGAATAGAACTGATAATGTTACCTGGGATTTTTATAAAAAACAAATTTCTACAGTAAGATAAAACCCTCGATTAAATTTTACAGCCTGGTATAAAAAGCGCTGTATAAAGGTTGTTATTTTCTATTAACAATCAGGTTTCTCTTCAAGGCTCTCAGATAGCTCGGCAGGCTTTTTCTCAGGCCTGATTTAAGACAGCCAGAGCTGAGACGGAGCCAGCGAGGAGAATTTTCCTGAGAGTCGAGTGAAACATCAGGTCAGAAGAGCATCGGCTTAGAAAGGATGATAACTTCCCTTTTCACAGAACTTTTGCTTTTCTTTGCACGGTTTGGTAGTGAAAAAATGTTAAATATATGCTGTACCAGAACACTATGAAAAAATTAGCACAGAAATTTTATTTTTTCTGTTTCATCCATATATTATTTTGCTGTAGACTCACAAGGGAGACGTCTACAAATCTCTGAATTTGAAACTTGTGGGTTTACTTTCTTTTTGTCGATCCTTTCCAGTGAAATAATTGCACGTCTAGTTAGTTTGTGTATAATCCATATCCCCCTGCCAGGTTAATGGGACACGGGATAACATAAAAACAGTCCCTCTCCAAAACAGATTACTGACACTCACAATTAATCATTTCTGAAGGCGTGGGGTTTTTTCTGCAAACCAAAAATAAGCAAGGAGCATGTTCTTTGTGTGCACAATCATAAAGCGATCATTTGAGAGAGCTATAGATTATCTGTGTATAATACAACCTTTCATCACAGGTTTATGTTGGACGGGGTGCAACATTTTATCTAAACTGTAAATGGTATATAACTCAGCTGCAGGCTGAGATGTGCAGATTAACAAAGTGAATGCACAAGTAGAGGAAAATCCCCCTTTATTCACAAGGTAGAAGCCATCATCTTTTCACAGACTGAATAAACGTGCCCCTTCCGATCTGAAACCCACCACTTCATGAAATTCTCAGAGCACAAATAACAAGGTGCCACTAAAAAAAAAAAAAAAGATATCTGTAACACTGGGACGTCACAGTTGTCCTCTCTTAAAAATGTGGGGGTTTTTTTTCTGTTTTACAAAAAAAAAAAGTTTCATCTACTTCAATAAAACCCTATTTTAATTCACCCATTTAAGAAAGAGGAAAAGAAATATTATTTATGCCAAATGGAGCCGAGACGTACCTGGCCATACACACTAAACTCGCAATCTTGAATTAATCGTAAAGCAAAAGTAAGTTAAAGTCGGTGTGAAAGGGAAAAAGTAAGAAAGAAAACAACACCTAAATTAAAGAACTCTTTCTCCCCGGCAGCTTGGTGCGCAGCGCTGACTGTCATCAGGGGATAAATCAATTTGCTGCAGCTGCGGACAGCTATTTAAGTGTGAGCCCTGAATAGCTTAATTGGGGAAGTGCGTTAAAAGTGGAAGGCGCAGAGTCACGCTGAGTTCAGGGCACACGTGCAGGCGTGTGTGCAGGCGTGTGTGCAGGCGTGTGTGCAGGCGTGTGTGCAGGCGTGCTCACGCGCGCGCTCCTACGTGGGCCTTAAGCAAAGGCTCTTGCCCAGAATTCCTGCAGTCTTCAGTCACAGTACACTCGTGTCTGTTCATCAGCGAAGCTCCCCGTTATTGCTGTCACCCGATGTGCAGAATTTTCTCCTTGAGGGGGAAAAATGATAATGCAGAGGGGATTATGGAAGCGATTTAAAAGTTCAGTTTTAACTTTTAAACCTGGGCCTGTCTTCTCCTGGCCCTTTTATATAGGACCTGTCTTCTCCTTGCAGGATGGCAGTGGAGGAGAGAAGAGGGCTGGGGGCAGGGGGCACACCCTGACCTGGCACCAGCTTCCAAAAGCCTTGGAAAAGATTCAAGAGACACCGCAAAGGGACGATGCAACCCTGGGAAACACCTTCCTCAGCCCCAGCAGCTAATGGGGAATGAGATTACACATCCCTTAGCTTTACCTCACCGAGTGCAAATACTGCTATCCAAATCTCTAATTGCTCATTTTTTAAACCCCTGACCCTCCAAACTTCTTGAACTCTTGTGGCAATGAGTCCTACAACCCATCTGCAAAACATCCATCTCTTGTCATCAGCCTGAGACGCGGTCCCTGCCACGTCCTTTGGCCGTTCCTGTATTATTGCGTCAGCAGAAGGGCCGGGGGGGGAAGGTATCCTCAAGCATTTCCCGAGCGCTAATCATTATTTGATACCTCTTTACCACTTTTCATTCTTGTTCGCCACAAAATTCATCTTCCAGTCTTGACAGGCTCTCGTCACGCACAAATCTAGCCCTCTGTCTAATCATTTCCATCAACTGTCTATGAACTTTTTATATTTCAGCGGTGCCTGTTTTGAAATGGAAATGAATACAGCGTTCAAGGCAAAGGCACATCACCCCTTTATGTAACCGTATTCAAATATCTCAGCGCTATTTTCTCTCCCCTATTTGCATACATCCTATGCGGTGGTTTGCTTTTTATCACAGAAAAAACGGTTAGAAGGGAGTGCAACGTGGTGCCGATGGGTTGGACTTGGTAGAGCAAAGTCATCTGGTTACCACTGTTGTCACCAACAACCTTCCTCTGGGACCTAGGGTGGGTCATCCTTTTTCTCCAGACTGCAATTTTGCCCCCAAAGATGATCTGAAGATTAAATCTCGTCAGTAATGTATAGAATCATAGAATGTTTGGGTTGGAAGGGACCTTAAAGGCCACCCAGTGCCACCCCCTGCCCTGGGCAGGGACACCTCCCACCAGCCCAGGTTGCTCCAAGCCCCGTCCAACCTGGCCTTGAACCCCTCCAGGGATGGGGCAGCCACAGCTTCTCTGGGCAACCTGGGCCAGGGGCTCACCCCCCTCACAGCAAACAATTTCTGCCTCACAATCTCATCTCAATCTCCCCTCTGTCAGTGTAAAAGCCCTTCCCCCTCGTCCCCTGGCTCCCCTCCCTGATCCAGAGTCCCTCCCCAGCTTTCCTGGAGCCCCTTTAGGGACTGGCAGGGGCTGGAAGGTCTCCCCGGAGCCTTCTCTTCTCCAGGCTGAACCCCCCCAGCTCTCTCAGCCTGTCCCCACAGCAGAGGGGCTCCAGCCTCCCCAGCATCTTTGTACTCTCTACCCTCTCATATTTGGCACCTTCAGACACACTTATCACACATCCTAAGGAGATGAAGTTCCTCTATGGAACATCAGCACTTACCCTGATGTCCCTGAGGGATGTGACCAGGTAAGGACCACAAGCAAAGGCTGCCTTATTTCTGGATTCAAGCACTCCGATCTTCTGCTCACATGACTCCAGCATCCGAATGAACGTGCTGTATTGGACACTGCAAGAAACCATTTAATCTGCTCAAAAATGTTAGCGATATATAGCATAAATAATACTTACTCTGCTTGTTGGGAGACCATGCTTGCTCTGTCTAAACCCATTTGCTTTCGAATGTTTAATAAAGGGACTTCAAAAGCTGTTTCTTTACTCATGAATGGAAGTGACAAAAGGGTATTATTTTTCCAAATATTGGAACCTCAATAATATATCACACTAATCTCCTAGCCACAAAGGTATTTTATAACTAAAGCAGGGTGTTTTTTATGGGTCAGATGTTGTTGTCCTACTGTACCACAGCTTGTATCCTCCTGATACCACACATGTTTGTTCTCTACTT
Source organism: Fratercula arctica (assembly GCA_947846985.1). Lineage (NCBI taxonomy): Eukaryota > Metazoa > Chordata > Aves > Charadriiformes > Alcidae > Fratercula > Fratercula arctica. Next base: position 2,677,137 of record CANTUZ010000010.1, read on the forward strand.
AATTTTTAATGTATGAATTTGTTTTTATATTAAAATTCAATAAAATTTTAATTATAAAACATAATATATCACACTGAAGTATATATATCTGCAGAGACACACATCTGCGGTTTTACAACAGATGCGTGTATCTCTGCAAATATTTAAGATGCAGATTTTACTACTAAAACGAACACATATCCAGCTTGATTACAGCTGAAAATTTCAGGTAGGCCCAGGTTGAACGCACCTAAACGAGTCCCTGAACTCCACGGAAGCAGAAAGTTGATAACGAGATACTGAATATCACCAGGGACCAGGAGGAAAAGGCAGAATTCCAGTCACAAGAAGGCAAAAGAAATGGAGAACATCTAACATCCTTAACTAGTTTTTTCCACAAGCGTGATTTTACAGATCTGAATGCTTTCTAACTGGTTTGGGTGTTGATCTTTATCGCTGAGACCGTCTTTCATCCTGCCTTTTCTGAACACACGAAGAAGACATTTTTCCGTAGGTGTCTCATGGAAAGTATGCGCAGCGCATTTTGTGCGCGTGGCTCCTTGGCAGGACTCTGAATATGCAGAAATCCTCTGTTTCCTTTTGATTTGGAAACCAGAATTTATCCTGCTGCCATCAAAATGAACGGGTGTACGGATCTGCCATGGCTGCTGAACTCTATATGTTACTTCCCACAAGCATTTCACAGATGAAAGAACAGAGTCTTACCTACAATTCAGAAGAAACCTGGGAGGAGAGGGAGAGAACGAAAATAATAATGAATGATGAAAATTAAAGGCTGGTTTCCATGCTTATTTAAGGTAGTCCAAAGGTTTTTTGCGGTGGTCATGTAGGTATAAATCAAAAGTATTTCCAGTGAAAAAATAAATGTGATGGGAGGAGAAGTGGGCCCTATGGAGAGCGGTAACGCAGAATTTAACAGAGCAAAACTGTGTCGAGATAGGGTTTTTTTTCAGCTTAAATACCAGCGTTCCCTGTTTTTGGAGTGGCTCTTCTGGTGTTGGTGGAGCACTCTGGGTCTGCACCGACGTAAGCGGGTGCTGAATTTCCCTGACGACACTAAGGGAGGCAGCCCCGGGACGGAACACGAGCCTGCGCCGTCGCGAGCAGCCCCTCACGCAGCCCAAACCACACCCAGGGCTGAGGTCGAGAAAAACTCATCACGCATTTGGGGCTTGGCCGGGACGGAGGGGCCATTGAAAGTTCCTTTCTCGGCTCCTCTCTCTCTCTCTCTTACCTCGCAGCAAACTTTCAGTTTCTCAGCTTACACTTTCAAATGAGAACGTGGAATATTTAAATCCTCATCTGAATAATAAATAAAAACAAATCCCCATAAATTATCCGGAGAAGCCTACAACAGCACACTACCACTTGCTTTGCAGCACCTTCTGCACATACGAACGCTTAAATTGGCATCTTATACTTTGGCACACTAAGCGTTACCAGCGTTTTCTTTAAAGACATAGAAAATTCAGTTCCTGAAATGTAGCGCATTTTCCTATTCATTGCCCACATCATAAGGTTGACCCACATAATTTTAAACAAGAAGCTGAAATCTTAACCGCGCTCCACAGAGATTACAAGCGATATTGTTTTAACCGTTTGCTGAACTCTTTCTATTATTATTTGTCCTTAATTTTGGTGCAATAAAGGGAATAAATAATCATGTTTCACCTGCGAGTATGAAATCCTAACAACCAGTTTTTAGCAATGAAACCAGTTTTCGGGAGGGATAAAGGAGAAATCCGAGTCTGAGAGCAAGGTCTGCAGGTTGTCTACATGTTTAAAATATTAATCAGTTGGCAACCTTTCTCCTTTGGAACCCAAAAAAAAAAAAAAAAAGAAAAGAAAAAGAAGAAGAAGAAAAAAGACACGTTACATAGAGCCAATAACACTCACAACTCGAGAAAGCGTAAGCTGATCCTTTCCTCAGAAAAATCCATCACCAGTTTAACTCCCAAAGCAGAATTAGTTCTCAGGATTGCTTTTTGCTTTTTTTTATTTTTTTTTTTTTTTTAAAAACAAACGAAATAGCTGTTCGTATTCTTAAAAGTAAGGCACGGCTGATGCTAATGGTGAGTTTCTGTCATAATTGCAGCAAGCTGTCATCAAGAAGAAACTGCAGCGAATACCCCGCCTCGGCAGAACTCCTGGGAAGTACAGCGAAAGAGTAAAACCTTCCACGTCAAACTTCTGCAGAGGGTGCAGATTTATGCTATCTATTAGACTCCAATATAACATGCTGTCTTTCACCCTGTTTTTATTAAAAAAAAAAAAAAAAAAAAAAAAAAGTCGCTATTATTAACAATCTCCTTGGCATTTACCGCTCTGTGATTTGCTTTGTAAAATGATGACTCTAACTGAAGTTTTTAACGCCATAAATAAACTAAAAGCCTTTGTGCTTCAAGAATGTCAGTGCTGTTTGTGAGGAGCTTTCCCTTTCCCCTTGCCTTTTGCTTCTTGCAGAGAAAGCCAAAACACGCCATCTTCTTAGACTTTCAAATATGACACACAGATCTATTTTTAAGCATCTATTTTCAGATACAGAAATAAACTCCTTATTCGTGCCTTTTTTTTTTTTTTTTAAATATTATGGGAAAAACGCCTGATATTACTTTCCCTTCATTCTCCGCGCTCCCAGCCGGCTTGTTTGCTGTTCTTACTGGAGACACTGGGAACTCTGAATGTGTAATGAAAGCACGTCAAGCCCAAAGTTCATTCTCCCTCTGCCTTCGTGGACTAGAGATAACAAATCGGGGCTTGGCACAATGCTCACTCCTTAGGGGATCACTGCGTTACAGGTGCCACTGTTTTGTAAAACATCATTTTCCTATTTCTTTCGCTTATAAGAGTGATAACTGGACCCTCAAAACCCTTTGTAATTCAGTCTAGCAGCCATGGAAATACAAATATGTCCATAATCCGAGTATGAATTAAAAGTCAAATTACTTTATGGATTTATTTATATTTGCACACAAGGGACTTCATCAAAGCGGACCTCAAGAGCTGAAAAGCAATTTTTTTCTTAACCACAGCTTTTCTCTTTCAGCGTTAACAGGTTCAGCTTTGTGATATCGTAAAGCCAAAAGGGGGAGAAGGAACTGTACTCTGTGAATTTAATGAATGCGCTACTTGTGGTACAAGGCATCGAAATGCATGTGGAAGGAGCGTGAACATGTTACAACGCCGCTTTAGTGAAAATGCTCTTCCCGGAGTCGCCTGGACAAGGGCGTAGGTGAGGTTTGCATGTGGCTGGTGCCGTACAGCCCAGTACAACCCAGTGGCGACGCACCTAAAAGAGCCTGGTCCCGGTACCTCAAGGATTGGGCGGTTTGGATGGGTTCCCCTTCTCTACTACGCAACGACAATACGCTTTTAATCATGGCTTTGTGGGGAGTTTGCTGCTTTTTTTTTTTTTTTTTTTTTTTCCAATAGCTCACCTTTCATATTTGGGGGAATCTAGTCCTTTTACTGATTAAAATTTGGGATTCTGAAAAAAAAAAAAAAAAAATAGTGACCTTTTGATGCAGTCTACAAAGTGCTCCCACTAAACAGGCAATAAGTGAATCTAATAGACACCCCAACCCACGCCAAGTCCCATAAAATCAGGGTGTGAAGCATAAGGGAGATAGGGATTCATATTAATAATTCATTCCAAGCAACCCCCTGGAGCAGTTTTACTATGATATGCTATGCAGAATGCTTCAACACACTAATTAATATTTTCAAAGTGTTCCACGAGCCCCTTTTAAAAGCACTTTTGCCATTCATTGAGCATTCTGCATTTTTCGAAGGGAAAGATGAGTTCTGCCCCCCAAACCAAGTGACGAACTGCCCTCTTCAGCCCCGCCTGGCCGAGCGGAGGGACGCGCTGCAAGCACCAACGTACCCACCAAACATGTCACGCGCGCCAGATTAACCGCCTGTGCATTTTTCCTCCTCAAATCCAAAATTAACTGGAATAAATTACGCTCCCTTTGCAATACATGTAACCGAAAACGCAGGTGACCTCAAGAGAGATCTCGTAATTGCAGTGAAGAGTCCCTGCCGCATTCCTCTTTCTCGCTAACGCGGCGAGAAAAGCGCGGTAAATAACTTGGTATTGATACAACACTAACTTCTTAGGCACATATCTATTGTTTCTTGCAATAAATTCGGGCGTATTTACTACATATTTACAAAATACCCCAACTTCTTACACCAATTAAGAAGAAAATATAGGAAGGTCGCGTTCGGTGATGAAAAAAGAAGTGGAATTTTATGAGTAATGGGCTTAACCCCGTATTTGCACATCGGTAGAAAAAAATATATCTGTAGCAATAGCTTGGCGCCGGTCTCTCCACCATATTTCTGTTAAAAGCACTATAACACTTAACAAAAGAGAAAAGCCAGGGATGACGCGTGACCTGCTCATGCTCCGAAATCATAACAAAAGAATTTCTTCCGTAAAAATGAGGCAGAACACACCATGCGAGCGAACTCTGCCCAAATGATTGTTTCCCGGTTTGTACAAATAATCTCTTGTCTAATTAAGCGCTGAAGAATTCAACGAGCGAATTATGTTTAACCTCTGGCGTGCCAGGGAATGTTTCGTAAAGGTTGGGGAGGGGGCTTCTTAAAAAAGTGACACAGGACCAAGTTTCAGCAAAAATCACCTGATTTTAGGTAGAAAAGATAGAGAATTAAGTTTCCTGGAAAAGACAGAGAATTAAGCTTCCTATGATACTTAGGAGTGCAGGCCAAATACGCACAAATCTCCCATGCCCGTCTAAAACACAGGTCCTTCTTGTCCTTTGAAGATGCAATTTTCGCAGGTTGTCTGCACGGGGCTCCTTGTGTCTCATTTTGGGGCAATTGTCAGGATTTGACCCAAAAGAGGTGCTGTCAGCCAGCCGCTAATACAGATCGCACGTTAAGCTATCTTGACATTTACGAAAAAGCCAAAAAAATAAGATCATCCACCATGTAGATGGATTAGCTGCTGCTCAACGGGCTCCGCAGACGTGCGGCAATAAGCAGTGGAGGGACTGTGTTTCTCCACACAAATCTACAGTAGTTCTGCCAATGCAAATATTAATAATCAAGATAATCGTGTTGATTTTGGACACTCCCTGGAGAATGCCCTCTAACCCCAGCTTGGCAATTTTCAAAAGATGTAATCTAGCCCAGCTCTGAAACCTCTCTCTCTCCCCAGCCGCTCTCAAAAGTGCCCCCGTGGGTGCTGGGCGATGGCACGAACAGGACCCCGCAGCCCAACGAAGACCAAGAAAGCAGCAAAAATAGTCACGGAGAAGCCAAGGCCAGGTGGAGGCTGGGAACCATCGCTCCCAGCTCCTGCCCTGCCCCGAACTGCCCACTTCCCATCCCCAGCCCAGCTCCCCCCAATACCCACCAGTATACCAGACACCCCGACAACAGGGGAGGATGTCTTCTGCCTGCTGACATCCCAATCCAGTAAAAGCCCCTCTCCTAACATGCTGGCACCTTTAGGATGTCCGTTACGCTGGTACCTTTAGGATGTGCATTAAGTTGGTACCTTCAGGATCTGGGTTACGCGGGTACCTTCAGGATGCACATTACACTGGTACCTTCAGGATGCGTGTACACCTTTAGGATGTGTGTTACACTGGTACCTTTATGATGTACGTTACGCTGGTACCTTTAGGATCTTCGTTACGCTGGCACCAGGGAAGCATCCCCGCAAAGGGCTGATTCGGCGTGCAGGGACTCAGAAATTTGTCCTTTTTGCAACAATGTGCTGCGGCTGCCCTTGATGTTGCGATGCAGCAACCCATCACCGCTTCAGTTTTTAACAAGGGGTTGTGCACAGTTTTGCAAGCTGAAATCCGGCTCCGGCAGCACGGGCTGGTTGAGGTGAAGACGGCTGACACGGGGGCTATGCCGAAGGCCCCCGGAGCTCCATCCCTGGTTCAGCTGCTGCCCTGCCTGGTGATGATATGGTTTTTTTTTTTTTTTTTTATCAGTGAAACGGTGATGTGAAACTCTTTTCCCTTGAAAACGGGGTTGGCACACGCTGCCCTAGCAGGAGTGGTGGTGTGAAGTGCTGGTGGTCAAGACCTTATGGAGAAGTTTGAAGCTCTGTATCCAACAGATAGATGATACCTTCAGGTGAAGAAGAGAAAACAGGAGCAAGGTCTTGTTTTTGCCTGCCAGGAAAACATATTGGGTCAGTGACCTGTACACAAACCCAGGGCAAGCTGCTGCCTGTGCAACCACCATGTGCCGGGAGGCTGCAGACCCAGAAAATCCTTCCAGACCCCTGACCACGATACCCAAACCCACCTGGCCGGCAGGGAGAAAGGAGCAGAAATTGCTTCCATGGCTGTGCTGGTGTGCAGTGATTTGCTGACTTTTCCGACAGGCACCCACATACCCCCCAGACGGAGCGATGGAGCCACCAGAATAACTGCACTGAGAAGGACAGGATCAGCCCCCACCACCCCACCACCCCCTTCCCCTCCCACACATGCTTTAACATGGAGTAAATTTAGCGCTGCTAGAGGCTGCCAGATTGATAGCAAATAATTCTTGTTTTTAAAAGACACTTCATAGCTAACGCTGTTCAAGAAAACAGCCCACGCTCCTGACTTTTGTACAGCTTAGGCTGCGTGGAATAAGCTACAAGACAAAAATTATGACCTTTTTCCCCCATAAATGTCCAAACACAAGCTTGCTCTTGGGCTGCAGTGTTTGTGGCCTTCTTGCCACGCAGAAGGGCCCTTTTTTCTTTTTTTTTTAACAGGTTTTTCTTTTTTTTTTTGGTGCATCTAAAATAGTATTTCCAGCTGCTCTCCGTGGCCCTTCAGCCACTCAAGGGACTGAGCTCTCTCCCTTCCCGCAGCACGGGGAGCGCGGTGGGTGCCCTCCTCGCCGTCGGATCCAGCCCGCCGTGGTGGTGGTGGCACCTGGGGTGCAGCCCACGAGGTCACGGCGTGGGGTGGGTTGGGGACAACCTGGGACATTCCGATTTCAAGGGGCTGGGGGGACTTCAAGTTGTGTGTGTGTCGTCCCTCCACCCCAACTCCTTCTGCTTTGCTTTTGGCAGGGGAAAAAATAGGTTTCACATTAAATGCCGAGTTAGATGAAAAAATTGTTTGAAAGCTTAAGAGTGCCATCGTGTGGATAAGGGACTGGGTGTCCCCGCTCCGTGGGCCGGGGATGGAGCCGGGTCGGGGTAGCCCCTGCAGCCCCACTCCGTCCCCAGCCGGGGCTGGCACTCACCGTCCCCAAAAATCCACATGTGATGGATTTAAATCCCAACACGGGGACATTTCGCTTGTAAAAAATACCGCTCCCCGGTTTTCTCTGTATTCCTACATGTGGCATCTCGGGGACGGTGGGATTTGGGAGCAGGCAAAAACCTGACCAAGTGTCGAACAACAATGGCCAGAGCACGGGATGGCCCTTCCAAAACGCCCGTGGGATTTGCGAGCACAAACCCCAGCAGCTCCCGAGGCAGCCCGTCAGCCCCGGAGACACAGAAACGGCGCTCAAGCCTCTTCTTCCCCCACCAAACAGCCTGATTTCTAATTCCCTCATGACTTTATTTAGGGGTCCCCCTGAATCACCCACTCCATACTTGTAGTGCTCATCATCCTTCTCCTTTTTTATCATCGTTATTTTTTATTATCATCGCACTTCATTACTGGTTCAACCTTTTCCCTTTTTTGTTTATAGAACACACTTTGTCCTGGCACAAATCACATGAAACTAAATAAACCATGTTACGGGGGAGCAAGAAGAAAATAAATGTCTTCATTCTGAAGCCATTTCCTTTGTGCTTTTGGACTCCGGGGCTATTTGCGTCTCAGGGTTTCATGTTTTACTTGATTTTAATCGCCAAATTAAAAAATAAAAAAGCCAAACTGCTATTTGTGCCTGTGGTTTAGTAGTATGCAAAAGATTATATTTCTAATATTAAAAATCTGCCAGGTTTTCAATGCCATACATCTTCCTGGAAAAAAAAAAAATGGAAACAAGTGAGATTTCCTTAAGTGGGCTACATTTTCACAAAAAATAATAATAATAAAAAAAAACAAGTAAGGGTTTTTTTTCTTCAGATTTGAATGGTCATGGACAAGCAAAGACATTTTTCTTTTTGTTAAAGTAAGTGATGTTAATTAATGAAATACTGATAACGAGCTATTTAAAGGCAAGGGACTGATCCTTCTCTGAACTCGATGGCCTAATCCCTTCCCAGTGCAGTAGGATCTGGGCAAAATATCTGGGGGGGGGTTTGTCAGGGAGTTTTTAATCCAGGTCCATTGAAGTCACCGGAATGACTCACATTGCCTTGACGAGGGTAGCACCGAGCCCCCGGAGAACATCGTGTCCTTATATATCCAACAATTCAGGCCCCAAATTTGCCCTGCCCGCCTTGCAACCGTTACGCTCTGCTAAAGAGCAGCCTCCGGATCCCAAGGATTTTGCTGCTTTTTTAAAGAACTTCCAAATTCAAACACTGCAGGGATGCTTGATACTCTTCCCAAAAAGCCATACCCAGAAATAAGAAAAAAAAAAAAAGCAGAGTTTTACCCAAAATGCTGGTGGGGGCTTATGCTCCCGAGTGTGAAATAGCAGCTCCACGGCTCCTCGGCTTCGTTACCGGGGCAGGGAGGGCACGTGGACCTGTGTATTACAATAACGTGAAGCAAAAGAGAAAGTGAGCATCTCAGGGTAGAAAAAAAATTGCATCTAATTTGTTTTAAATTCACAGAAGTCTTAATCTTTTGGGAGGTATTTTTACTTTACATATTTGTTAATGCGAAATGTTCTCGTTGCCAAATACGCTTAATATGCAAGTGGAAACCGATTCTGCTTTCGCCTCCTCACTCTTCCTAAACCGAAAAGAAATCTGCTTTTGCGTTACACAGATTTCCCTCGCACACCCATCCTTTAAAATGCCAGCTGAGAAAGTATAAGCACAAATGTCACCGGGAGGCGGGGAAGGGCGGGGGGGACTTTCCTTTGTCGTAAAAAAATGTTGTGTCAGAAAATTCCTCCTTTTCTAACCAGATATTGCTGTGGATTTGGGAGAAACAGTACAAAGCTTTTAGGGACAGGGCACATCTATTTCCAGTGTTAAATCTCAGCAGCTGAAAGTGGCTCTTATAAACTTCATTTTAAAAGCAGACTAGACGCGGGCCATTACGGCCCTGAAATTGCATAATTCATATTATTTGCGATCATTTAGGAAAGCTGCTGAACGCCAGCGAATAAATAGTTTGAAAAGGAGTGAAATCTGTCCTTCAGCGATGGGGGAAAAAGAGACCTGCCAGCAGCGAGGAAGAAAAGCATCTCTGTGTCAGCCCCACGCGGCAGCGGGAGTAAAGGACCTAAAGATAAAGTAGTAAAGGAGGTTTAAGGATCATCCACCCAGTTCTGCCAAATAAAAAGTCTGGTAGGAAATCCTCTCTGGAGGATCCTAAATGAGTATTGTCATCCCCCCCAGGTTCGGGCCTGAATCAAGCAGGGAAAAGCTGAAAGGAGGGAGAGAGCTTCTCCAGGAAAAGCACCATCCTGCCCAAAACGTCCCAGTTTGGTGACACCTCCCCCCCCCCCCCCCAACCTTAATAAAGGTAGAGCTGCACAGACCAGTCCAAAGCACAAAGCTATTTAGGGTCTGGAACAAGCCCTCTCTAATAGGCATTACTTCTATTACTGCCTTTGTCATCAGTCATATGATGGTAATAAAATTTGTAACTGTTTCACTTACACTAGTGCTGCGATTTACCTAGTCTAATAGACAATGCAAATGCTAAAAGGCACATATACATCTTCATTATATAAGCTGGTGCCTGAGTCATTTTCCTCCAGAGACAGTTTTATTCATTTTTATACAATTTGCCTACTGTACAGTGCAGATGGTTTCTATTAAGTAAAATATCTGTTTGCTTCCAAATTTTTAGTTTTCATGATTAAATTACTTTAAAATGATGGTACATTGTATTATCCTCTTTCATGACTTAATTTAGTTGCAACAGCACAAGTATAAACTCTAAAACCCAGTTTCATCCACTCAGAAAATGGATATTTTGACCACATGCTGAGAATTTCTTAGGTCTGTTTTATACACGCTGCAGCATTTTCCTGTAAGCCTTAACTATGAGAATTATTTACTAAATGTATGTCTTAAGAAGAGATTTAACCAAAAGCGTTGGACAACAACATGACGGCGGAAAACAAAAACAAACAAACAGACAAACCAACCTGAAACCAACAGGAATTATTTTTGGATTGAGGAAAACCCGCTGCTGGCGATCGTGCGGTGGGAGGCAAGGCCATGGCCGAGGCGATGCGACATCCATAGCTGTGCTGCCATCGGGTGGAGGGCTGGGAGTCCTGCACGCTCCCACCGCTGCGCAAGCTGGAATGCCAGGACCACCACCACCTCCCAGTCCAGCCCTGCCACCATCACCGTACCCCGGCCAGCGGGGACATCTCCTCCCGCAGAGAGAGCCCGGGGGAGGCCCCAGAGATGCTGGGAGGGCTGGAGCCCCTCTGCTGTGGGGACAGGCTGAGAGAGCTGGGGGCGTTCAGCCTGGAGAAGAGAAGGCTCCGGGGAGACCTTCCAGCCCCTGCCAGTCCCTAAAGGGGGCCTACAAGAGAGTCAGGGAGGGACTTTTCACTAGGGCATGTAGCGATAGGACAGGGGGTAGTGGCTTCAAACTGGAAGAGGGCAGATTTAGGTTAGACATCACATTCTTCACTCTGAGGGGGTTGAGCCCCTGGCCCAGGTTGCCCAGAGAAGCTGTGGCTGCCCCATCCCTGGAGGGGTTCAAGGCCAGGTTGGACGGGGCTTGGAGCGACCTGGGCTGGTGGGAGGTGTCCCTGCCCAGGGCAGGGGGTGGGAACAAGATGAGCTTTAATTTCCTTTCCAACCCAAACCATTGTATGATTTTATGAAGAATCCTCAAGTTATCTATTTGCCTACCCAAATAAGAACATCCTGGGGTCGCACCTTGCTGTCAAGGTGTCCCCAGGACAGGGTCCTGTGTAAATCTTTGCCAAATCAGTGACAATCAGTGACAATGTACAGTGACCTGTACATTCAGGTCTGCTTGGAGCAGACCCCAACGCCGATCACCAGGGTATGTCCCAGGTCTCCTGAGCCCCTCTGCTCCTCCACTAACACCCAGCCGGGTTGGGGTGCCCACACAGCAGCCCGTGGCTTCGCACAGGGCCACCCCTCACATGCAGGTTTATCACGATCACTTGAAAGGTCAAATCCTGCTGGTGCGTGCAGAAAGTGAAGCATCGGCTCCTGTCACGTGGCACTATATAAAAAGCAACTCTGGGACATAAATCTACCGTATTTCACTGCTTTTGAAAGAGGTGCAGGAACTCGACTGTGGGCTGGGGATGGGGGAGGGCCATGCCCTGGCCGGGGTCTGCTCCCTGGGCCAATACCTCTGTGCCAACCTTGGGGGCAGCAGAAAACCCTCTGGCATGAAAGGCTGGCTCAAAGAAATAAATCAAACCAAACTACAGGGTGTCTCTTAGCCCGTCCTTGATGCCAAACATGACCTAAAACTGAGCTGAAAAAAATTCCAGATGTTTTTAGAGCTTTACTAAATGCCGGCAACACAAGCAAGGCAAACTGGTAAGGGAGTGAGTGATCCAGTGTCATAATGTGCAATGGCAATAGAAGTTCCTTCCCAGGGACCAGAGGAGAGAAGCAAATACTAAACAAGTGGCAAGCTCAGAAAAAGCTGATACAGGTCTGGTGGCTCATGTAAACAGTAGCATAAACCCTTTCTGTTCTCTTCCCAACCCAAAAAGAAAGCTTGTCATGTCTGGCAGAACGTACAAATCTTCTGGAGGAAGATAAGAGAAAGAAACATATATCTGTAACAAAGTTCTGCAACATCAAGTAAAAATCCATTATCAGTCCAGATAATCTACTGGCAATGGCAACACATACCCATAAATCACACAAAGCAAAATATTGCCTCCATATCCATTTGAGATGTTCGGGGAAATAAGGATCTCATCTCTTCAGCTGACACAAAAATTATCTGTTCCATCAGAAAGGGCAGATTTTGAATGTCAGCAAGAGCAACAAGAACATGTGTTATGTTCAGCTCGTCTACTGCCTTTGTCCTTGACAGCAACTGGTGGAGAAAACCTGACAGCAACTGGTGGAGAAAACCTTACAGCAACCAACAGCAGCTTCTGCTGCAGTCAAAGAGGGCCATACAACAGACATCTCACCAGAAAAGTTCTCTCAACACCCACTCCGCATCCCCAAACACCATATGGAAGGAGGTGGGAGCACCCTGACACCGACTGGCTCAAAACACCAACAGTGGCCAAAAATACAATGTGCCCCAAAAGAACGAAACTTGAAGTCAAATTTTTCATCTGTGTCTCCAAACTGGCAGGAAAAATGAAAAAGCACAGACGAGTCTGGGAAGCGTAGGCACACACATAGAGAAGAACGGAAAGCAACCGCAACCGCAGATCATGGTAGGGTTTGTAACCTTACCTCTGTCTCGTCTCTAAATTTAGAGGTTTGTTGAAGATGGGAAGCAGGACATTAACATATGCAACATGATGGGTACCACTGAAACGTAAGACTCCTGTTTTTCCATCTGCCATCTCTCAACAGGTTGAAGAAATTCCTCCTACAACATATGAACAGTCTTCCATTTTATAGCTTTTTAATGGAAAGCAAATAAAATCTCTCAGCCTTTGACTTTATCAAAACCATCTTGAATAGTCTTTCAAAAGCCACCCTTTCTGAAAGTTGCACCATCTGCACCTAATCACGCCCGATAACTCATTCGCAGATACCCAGTGAGCCTCAGGAAGCAACCAGAGCAGCGGCAGTTCAAATCCATAGGATATGGATGTGTCTGTTGTACGTATCATGTATGTGGTTGATAACACAGGGAAACGTGGTTTCCAACTGAAACAGTACTGCGAACAAATTGCAGGTAACCAATTTAAGCAAAGCCAACATTTTTTTCACAATTAAGTCCCACCATATGATAACCACGGAATAAAATAATTTCCTGTCTCCTAACACATGACCTCATTCTCCGACTACAGCGGATTTTTGTAAGTGTGGTGCCTGGAATATGTAACTGTAAAGTTGCTATGGGAAGGAAGATGTCATGACTTCAGCCAATGCTGACTGTGAACCACATCACTAAAGAGGAGTGGATTGTGCTGGGTTGATAGGTTGAATAAAAAGCGTTGACCTCAAATTCTGAAGACACCACTCCACAATTTGAATTTTTGAGCTTCCGTGCTCTTAAGATACATCTCCATTAGCAATTTAATGCACTCCCAAGACAGGACGGAATTGCAATGCTTGTGAAGCTGTCTGGTCCCCAGAGTCAGCAGCAGGTGGAATTTTTAAGTTCAACAGGAAGTTTTGAACGTACTAAAAAAATTGATCCTGCAGAATAAACGGAAGATACTGAGGTGCCACAGCAAAAGTACTAAAGCAAATTAAGTGCTGAAACAGCACTACAAAGCATAAACAAACCCAAAATCTTAATGTACAGAGCTCTCAGAGAAACATCTAATAGTTTCTTAGGGCAAGTGAGAATGGAAGAAAGTAACATAGCAGTTTAAAAAGTACACTGACTTTTCAGATAACAAGCAAAATTATGATGAAGGAATGAATCGGGACTATAAAAAAAAAAAATGTAGAGGGTTGAAGATGGTCATTCACAGGGTTTCAGCTCTTCCAGTAGCCCAAGACCACCAGAGTCTCTGGGTAAATAACACCACAGAAACAAGACCTACAAGTACAAACATTGACAGGCAGTTCATCTAGAAAAGAAATATGTCTGTTCTGGAATCAATTTATCTCTTTTATATAAGAGTGCAGGATAAAACCTGATGACAAAAGGGGACAATGCTATCAAACCATTCAACCCTGGGAAAAGCACAACGCAAACACCCCTGTCATTCTCCTTCCCCATACAACGAGAGGACAGAGTCACTCGAAACAAGCCAAAATTGGGATGGAAGCAAGTTCTTACCCTGAGAGTGCGGTGGGCTTCTGAGCAGCTCTGACTCCAGAAAGACCATAAGACAGAAAGGCGGTATGCAATCAAGCTTTAAATGAATCAAAATACGGCCAAAGCAAAAATGCTCTCTCCTGCTCGGTCCAAAGGGCAGAGAACAAAATAATTGGCTAAGTGTTAGTGATACAAAACACAGTCACACCAATAAAAACTCTTACCAACAGAAACAATTTAAACAAAGTTGCCTTCATGGTTGCTGTCGTTTCATTTGAAGTGTTTTTAATGCACAATTATTACTTGTACCTCAATGGAACAGGAAAGAGGAGTGTTGGGATTTCATACTCTTCATTTTCGATCACGTCTGAGTGAAGGTCCATCTTCTAATGAACAAGCACTTGTCCTAAAAAACATTTCATTGCACAGACTTCCTACAGTGCTATATCATGATGAAGATTTGGAGTAATAACTGGAACATAAATTGGAATATAAATGCAATATTTCAGAGGTGGAGGACAAAAACTGGAGAACAGAGGAAAAAGGAAAACTATTCTCTTTGTGGAGGAAAAAAATAAAAACTTTCAAAAATTTTTAGTAGAGTACACATTTTCAACCATATGAGCACAGTGATGTCTAACAGTTAGCACCGCTGCAAATGGCAAGGTCATGAATTAATCCTCAATTTAGAAAAATCCTAAAACCACAGCCTCAGCAGGACCATTCACATGCCTTTGGAATCAAGGTCTTAAAGGGAAATTAACTCTCGATCTTAAAGTATTGGAGTATGAGTCAAGAAACTTACTTTTCAGGCTCGGCTTCAACATGAGCAAGTTGCTTACACAGCCCGCGCGTCAATTAAAACCTTATAAAACAGTGCATCGCTTCTGTGTATGGAGATACAACCTTTAGAAGCGCTGAGATGGTCAGCAGGCTTTTAAGGCACCTGATATACAGGGTTCCGTTTTTGGTTGGAACTACAATACAAATAATAGCTGCTCATAGATATGCACAGATCGAGGTCACCAGACCATTAGACCAGTCCTGCTAATTGCCTACGCAGCACATACGCACCTTCGTTCACCGAAGTTAATCCAGATTTATATCTCCTGCAATCAAAACTGTGATTTTAGCTTTGGCCAGGTGGTCAGTCCAGCCAGCGTATTTCTCTGTATCTTGCACAGCAGAAGTCCTTAAACCTGACGATGGCCTAACAGCTCCAACAGTAAAGAACTTGCCCCATCTGCTGAATATCTCAGGTTCTAGTAAAACAAGTGGATCCATCCTGGCCGCAGGCCAGCCGAGCAGTAGAAAGATTTATGAAAACTCTCAAGAAAACGTTTCAAACAGCTGTAATAGAAAGGAAATCCATGCAACATCTGAATCGCAGAATTATTACCCTGCCACTCCATACAGTATTACCAGGGTCCCTCCAGCAACTACATTATTTAATAGACCATTTAATAGACTATTACGAATCCAGTTGTCTTCATTACAGCAAACAGGCAAATGCACGGATAATGGAGCTATTTTGTGAGTGGAATAACTGCTTGGAACAAAAGGTGAAAAAACACACTGATAAACAGAGAAGTCTTGCAACTGGCAGAAGTAAGAATGCATTATACGGGCTGAAAAACAGAAAATTTCAGGTACTAAAGGGCGTAATTCTTACGCTATCCTAGCAAGCGAAAATAAATAAATCAAGAAATATGAATGGCAGGGGGGAGGCATGTGGTGCTAATTACCTGATATATATCACGTTTTAAAGTGCTTGCACAGATGTTGAACATTTTTTAGGATGAGTCAAGACACTGACTGTTTCTTCAGGACAACCCCAACATCTGCAAACGATCAAGATGGAGACAAGGTCCAGCGTTTCACATCCTCCTTACAGAACACGGTGATTTAATATTTGTAGGGTCACGATTCAATTCCAAAACAGACCGAGTGTGGATGAGCCACACGGTGTCTGATCCAAGGAGGCACCGAACACGTGAAAGAGAACAGAGAAAAGCATGTTCGGGAACATGCAGGAGTGCTCAGCACGTTACGGCATCGGATCCTAAATCAGCCCTACCTAAATCAATCAGTCCTACCCGAAGCATCGCTGGCAGTGCTGGATGCAGCGGCTGGAGATCACCACCAAAACTCATGAGAGCAATGCTCAACCAAAATGCCACGGTAAGGCAGGCAAAACTGGTTTCCATGATGCAAAAACTTCAAGATTTAAATAAGAAAAAAACAAAAACCAAAAAAAAAGAGCATCTTTTCAAATATTAACTTACGCAGTGAGAATTTTGAAGAGTTGCTAGTTGAGAAAATCCATGCTAAAACACAAATTTACCAAAAAAACCCTGCCTCCTCCACAGTTTCCCATGCAGCTTAACTTAAATAATGACTTAGCAAATGACCTCGAGTTCGGAGCAGCTGTCCCAGAGCCTGAGTCTCAGGGTGGCAAGACATTGCCTGCCTCCTCCGTGGGATAACACAGGAAAGGAGATTTCTTCCCTGTTTTGGGGTGTCACTCCTCTTCCCGTTCACCTCCTTGGGCAGGCAGGTCAGAGCTGTTCATCACGGATGAACGTGCTGATGCGGTTGTGGATCCCTCACGCGAAACTCAGATCCTGGGTAGCCGCAACGTTACTTCTTGACACAGCTTTTAACCAATCATTAACCAAACCCTACAGTGATTTGCTCAAATTTTTTTCAGTTTCAGCACTTCATAAAGCAAATTCAAGATTACCTTAGTATTATCTACATTTTAATGAAGCAAAATTCAGGGAACTTAAAGATAATTACGTATTTTATACGTATACGTATACATATAAAATACGTAAAATACGTATACAAAAAAAATAACTTATTTTTCTAGATCTGAAACATCCACACACTTTAACTCTCAAGCTTTTCCAAGCCCAGTTGTCACTGCTGGGTCTGACTGGGAGCTCTCCCTCGGGGTTTGCGTTGAGGTTCGTGATGGGTGCAGGCCCACGTCGGGCTGTCCTGGGGCTGCTGTCAGCGGGGATCCCACACTTGGGGACAAAGGAGGATTCTGAGTTTTTTTTTTTAAAAACAGCATTTCCTAAGAGTTCCAAATGGTTATGTATTGCTAGAATCTTGCTTTTCCACTCTCCGTGGTGTAAATTGAAGTTTCTCTTCGACTGTCTCCTTCAGAAAGACTACTGGTAGTGGTAACAAACCATTTACAGCCTCAAACTTGAAATAAACAATTTGGACGTTTTGATTCTCCACACACTTCAGCTTGAAAGGAAAGTAAAACAAGCATGTGGACTTGCAGCTCTGCCCATGTGCAAACAATTTTAAAGACAATTAACCTTTCAGTTACAAGACTAAAATACAGCACGGGGTTAGAGCAATCTCTCGTGCCTGCACTTAGGACATACCACGTCCAGTAGCTCTCACTTCTGCAGATAACTTAAGAGAAAAAGCGAATCCACTATTCCAGAGCTCCTGCGGTAGCTTGAAACAAACAGGAATCCACTATTATTCACATTAAATATGCTAATATAATCTGAACAGAAAATTGGATCACTAGGAAAAATACATTCCTATATGAAAATTTTACCAGCGCCATCATTAACACAGATCAGGATGTCTAATGTAAAGCGTGTGCTCCAGTGGTCTTAAATACAAGAAAAAGTATGTCTTGGTAAATTAGTTCTCTGGAGGCCAAAGTTGAGAACGGAATAAGAGCATATCTTCATTTTCAGCAAACATCAATTCCTTTTCATGGTAATATCATTAAACAATCCTGTCAGTGCAAAATTTCTCTGGGAGTGTTCCAGGACAAAAGTACTTTTTCCTCCGGGATTTTTATCATGCCAAGTCATCAATATTTTAGCAATGTTTCACCCATTTAAGCGCGAGCCTTGCCGCAGCAGGAGGATGATAACGTATTCTTCTGTGGCAGAGTTCAAGGCGTTTCCAGGGTGGGTTATTGTCACCTGCTGGATCACTGCGGTGGGGACGCAGGGTTTAGCTTTTACTTTGTCACCGGGAGTTAGCACAGGTGACAGGGTGCCAAAACTGGATATATAACGCATGGGGATTTTTCTTTAGATCGTGGAAAATTTCAGCTCCATCAGTTTCCGTTGGAGGACTGGAAAGGTGGAGAGCAGGGAGGGGAGCCATAGGATGGATCAGGGAGGGGAGCCATGGGACGAGGGGGAAGGGTTTTACACTGACAGAGGGGAGATTGAGATGAGATGTGAGGCAGAAATTGTTTGCTGTGAGGGGGGTGAGCCCCTGGCCCAGGTTGCCCAGAGAAGCTGTGGCTGCCCCATCCCTGGAGGGGTTCAAGGCCAGGTTGGACGGGGCTTGGAGCAACCTGGGCTGGTGGGAGGTGTCCCTGCCCAGGGCAGGGGGTGGCACTGGATGATCTTCAAGATCCCTTCCAACCCAAACCATTCTGTGATGCTACGACTGGGCTTGGTGATCGGTTCCTGCTGAGGACTGGTGGGTACGGTGTCACCACATCCACTGGAAAGATGGGAAACCAGAGCTCGGAGCCAGATCTCGCCATCAAACTAGGCAGATGTGTTGCCATCTGGATATTAAATAAGAAAGCAGACCTCTCTTTTGAATTAAAACAACACCGACATTTTACTGCACCAACCAGATTAACTAAATTTTGCTTTTCGTAATTTTACAGAACATCAGAACAGACAAAAACCGATCTGAATTACCAAGACAAAATTGTAACCTGCTCTAGAGCAGATGACAAAGCCCTAGAACTTCCTAGAAAAAACACATCTTTCACCAAAACTGAGCAACTCAGCAAGTGCTAAATTTGTACCAGAGTTTCGGGTGCAGGCGCTGCCTCTGGAGAGAGAGCAACGAGAGGAGAAAAGAGGAGAGGAGAAAATGGAAGATTTTCTAACTTTGCGGCTATAATTCAGCCTTCACCGGTTATGCGAGGCGAGGAGCCTCGCAAAATAAGTTCAAGAGATGGGCTTTGAAAAAGAAAAATTAAATTAAAAGATGTCACCACCTCCACGTAACTAAATGAACTTGCTTACCTTGTGGTGCCCAATAAACGTTAAAAGTTTGGCTTTTATTTGTCCCAGTTGTAATCCACGAAGTGCTACCATGTTTCTTCAACATCTGGGACTCATCTTATCTCTCCTAATGACTCACTGGTCTGCAGAAAAGGCATGCTGAGGCGCAGATGTGCGGTGTCACACAGGCTTAACGGCACGCAAAGGGAACAAATAAAAAGGTATGTGTTAACGATTAGGGGGGTGAGCGCCGGCAGTTCAGAAGGTGGAGGATTTACATCAGGAGCGGGGAGGCAGCCAGCGAAGAGGCGCAATCAAGAGCAAAGAGGCCTGACGTTCTCACTTAGCCATGGTTATTAGGCTGGGTCCTGCTGCAGGCTAATGGGCTTCATTAGGGAGAGGAGCAGCGCAAGTTCTCCAAGTCTTCTCCCTTCTCCACGCGCAGGGTAAGGCTGCGGATCGGGCGGGTATTTATAAGACATTTATCGTTACGGCGTGCAAGGACACATCAGTCAAATCCTCTTTCCGCTTAAAGAAAAGGCAGACTTCTTCCAAAGTGGTTCGCTAATAGAAATTTGACTTTGTCGAAGACATGCATCTTTAAACCACGCCGCCAGAGAAAAGCTATTTCAACAAGTACATCTTTTATAATAAATACAAGGAGATTCACAACCAGAAAGGAAAACGTATTTAGGAATAAATTTGTGTTAGGATTTTATTACTAATTCATTACATTCTTAATCTGAAAAATCCTGAAGCAGCACAACTACTTTAGAATTATCATTAATAATTACATTGATACTGAATTCTTTTATGCAAATAGTACAGTAGACTTAGAGATAGGACTCTTTGTAAACCTCCTGAGTGTTTGCAGGAAGTTTAATTCATTTCATATCTCCTTCAGTTTGCAAATGAGGTGTGAAACAATTGTCTGTTTCTAGAAGGTGTCAGCATTCAAGTGCCACAAGGAGTACGCGCGCAGCTCTCTTAAGTTAATGGATTGGCGTATACTGTCAGCCAATATATCCAATGTCATGCAGTCATCCAGTGAGGTCATCCAGATACTATTAATTATTACAATTTATTGAGCGCTGACAGCGTGCTTGGCACTGCATAGATGGCCCGTGTCACTTTGCGGCGTGCCCCGGGTCTGTAACTCCCCATCGGCCCCGCTGGGAGAGAAGGGGACGTGCGGGATGGCCCGGGGGACACGGGGACGGGTTGCGGCCCAGCAGAACCACACCAGGACCCACCCGATAACACAGGGAACATCTCCAGCCCATGGTCAGGAACTCTGCCTTCCCCAAGAAGGGAAGAGCTCCCGAGCACGTAAACATCAGGATGGATGATTAACGAGATGCTGTAACCTCCCAGATACCTTTTTTTTTTTTTTTTTTTTTTTTTTTAAAAGGAAGACACGCTGTTGCCAAATATTTCAGTGAAGGAAACAAAACAATTTTGCTAAAGAGATTTCATTTGAATATGTTGTGTCTGAGCCTCATCCTGGAGTATCTCAGCTTTCGCATCAGTCTCTGCTAATGAGTTTTGCTCCCTGGGTAGTATGTGTCTGGTAAATTTTTCAAGAACTGATCATTAGCAATGTTTTGTATATTTTATTTTCTTGTTTTCACTGTATATAGAGTTGTCATTTTTAATTCATTGCCCACTGGAATTTTATGACGGGAAACTTACATTCTCTTAAAAATAATATGAGCACGCTGGCACAGATTTTAACAGATGCTTGCTATGCTGCAGGTGAAATTTTCCGGTTCTAATACAAGTACGTGAGAAACAAGGCGACATGGGCCACGCAGAGACAGCACAACGGTTATAGAGATAAGAAACACACTCTTCCCATGGCAGGAGGAATAGTGCACTGAGAGCTTAGAAAAAAAGTCCTAATTCTTCCCTGTGCATAATACAGCCATTGCCGTTTCTGAAGTGCATCGCTACTTCTGGCCTCTGGCTTGAGATTAGAGAATTTGAGCTCAGCAAATTGGGGATTTTGTTGGCACAAAAACCTGAAAATGCAAGTTTAATCCTGATTTATGGGGAAGGGGGTAACATAATCTCCTTACTTTACGGCATTTAAGAGCGCATAGCAGAATCAAGTGGTTTAGCCTAATTTAGCTGTTTTTCTGTTAGATTTCTAAAACAAGACTAAATAAAATTAGCGTGTCCATGCACAGAGCTTCTTTTCATAATGGCTCGAGAACAATTCTGGCAAAGAAATGCCCATATTGTAACACCATGTTACAACATAATACGGTGCTCATTGTTAACGCAGTCATATTTTTTTAGTTTGCTACGCCACTATGACATCACAGCACTGATGTTTCCCCATATTACCTCATCTAGAAGCTGATTTGCACTTTGCTGCAGCATCTCCCAAGTCGCAGTGGCGTCCCTGAAGTGGGCTCACCCTGTGGTCCTCGAGGAGATCATCCCTCCAGTTCTGCTTGCCGTGACCCTCCAGTTCAACGTGGGCTGCGCATCCTGGAAATGCAACCACAAGGCTCCATTATCCCCTCTATGAAATTAACCCCATGTTTCCTAGCCTTTTTTCCCATGATTGATGAGGAAGGACTTCTCCTACTGCAGATCTGCCCCTCTAAATCAGGGTTAGAACAAGCCACTTGCGATTCTCCAGAGCCTGTTGTGATGGGAAGCTTTTCCCTCTCCTCTGCTTTCTTCACCCGTTTAGCCTGCAGAGAAACACAGAGCTCCATGAAAGCATGAATCCCTCCAACCCAACTTCTTTTCACGGCACGGAAGACCAGAGAGAAGTTCTGCTAATGATTCCTGTGTCTATAAAGCTCAGGAGCTGGTGGGACTCCATCATATCTTCCTCCCCCTGAACTAAACCTCATACTGCAAAGCTCCAAGTCTCCTCCCAGGACAAAAAGCTCTAGGCACGGAGAGCAAAGATTCCTACCAGGTCTTCAAAAGTGACCTCGGAAACATACTGACATGGGTGAGTTGCTTAGTGGCCACCACTGAATTTGAAAATCAATCGAGAAGCCAATTTCTCTTTCTCCGCACAGCAAGTGAGAGCGCAGCCCGGCCTGGGGACAGATGTAGCCAAAGCGTTCCCAATCTGCCCTTATCACGTCCCATCCAAACCTCTTCCCAGCGTAAAGAATCCAGTTTTCGCATCTCTCAAAGGGTCACAAATTAAAAGAAAAAATGACCACAGCCTCAAGCAGAGCGGTTCCTGACTTTCTGCTTGAAACCACAAGTGCGTTTGCCGTGATGCTCATTGATCACGAGGCCAAGCATTTAAAATACTGCAACAAAACACACTGAGAACTCCAGCGTCTCTCAAGGAACATACAGAGTAGAACAATATGGACATTTTGCTGAAAACTGTGCATATTAAATGACAGCATATTTATCTGCTTTTGTTTGTCCTTTGAAAACACGTTTTATTGTGACTGAATAAGATGGATAGGCAGAATAAGTTATTGTGTAACTAAGTCCGGATATCAGAGGACAAGGAAATATTTGACACCTTAGTGGTAATTTTTAATCAGAAAACCTGCACAAAAAAGAAAGGAATACATAATAAAATGATTCCGTGGGAGAAAAATGTATGACTTCAGCCTTACCCATAACATTATAAATGGATTTTGTCGGCTTGCAGTCTTACAAGGCTCGTTGACAGTAAATTAAATTTGGTCAGTTTATAAAGGTATTGCTTTCATGTTTCTCTCATAAGATCTTACATTCCTCCGAGGTTTGGAATCACCTTGCGTCTCCTAGCTTGTCTTCTGTCTTCTATTCTTCATTACACAACAGATGACCTATCAGATATTCTTCTTCTACTCCAACAGATTTCCCGTTGCCAACCTTCAATGAGAATAAAGCCTGCAACCCTTTTTATCTTCATTCCGCTGCTGTTTCCATCGTTGTGGGTTGGTTTGTTTTTTTTTTTTTTTTTTCCTAAAGATCGTTTGCCAGCGTTGCTTTCTCAGTTTTACCCAGTGGAACAAGCAGTGTCTTCTGAACTGACAATTCTGACTTTTTGCTGCTTGTGATTTTTCTAAAGCATGACAACTGCTTGCATGAAGACATGGTAAACCTTTTCAGATAAGGAACTCAAAAAAAAGAACAGCCTTTCAAAGAACAGTACTAGTTACTGCAGAACAAAACAAGTCTCCTATGTATTAATTTAATTCAGTTGTACATTTTCCTTGGCAAGAACAGTTAGAATCAGGAATTCTTAACACATGAATTTAAATTTTATTTAAGAAAAAGTGTAATATTGCACAAAACAAAAACTTTTTTCTCCTAGCAACATAAAAAAGTCTTACTAAACTTTGATATATTTTATTCTGCATGCGAAATATAAACAGAAATAAATAGGAAATGGATCACTGCCACTGTATTAGAAGTAAAGGCAGGTCTGGGGCAATATTTCTTAAAAAAAATTATCCACTGTGAATATCTCATCTTCCATTCTGCAAATTAGTTGTTGGTTTATGGGTAGTCATAGGAGGGTATCGATGGATGTCATGTGTGTTACTGGCTGCTGTGTATTTTTGGTAATCGAGCACAAAAGGGCCGACAAAGCCCCAGCAGCGTGTTCGAGGTCCCTGTCAGACGCAGGAGCGAAATGCCTCCACCCCATGCAGTGGCTTTTCTCCTGCAGAACACCTACTCCTCACCACCCCGCAGGGCTTCCACGCAGGCTGAAATAAACGGGCAACCAACACCTCGGCACATAGCACGGCAGAATGCATTTGGGTTTCATCCTCTTTTAGCAAAACCTCTGAGATTTTCCCCTCTCTTCCTCCCTCCTGGCTTTTAAATAGCAGCGCAGCCAGCTCTCTGCCCCATCAGGGCTTGCAGTTAGAGCGGCAGGGCATGGGGTCTATTCTTCAAAAGAAGGCACTAAGAAGACACTTTTCAACCATCCTAAACTAAGAATTAAAAGAAAACCAGCAGTTTTTGAATGAAAGGAAAGGGTTCTTGAGTACACGCCTAGAAATTTTTTCTTTAAAGAACTTGGTGTGACTAATCTGTGAGTAACAAAGCCCAGAACAGAGCCAGGGCAGGGAGAAACTGTGCTTGAGCTGACACTGTGGAGCTGCCTAAGGCAACAGCCGTGTGTTGGGGTGAGACGAGACAGGCTTACAGAAATACGTGAACTAAACGAGCGGTTCTCAAGTCCCCAGGTCGGTCTGGATGGTGTGATCCAGTATCTGCCGTGCAGAGAGTGAGCTGTGCCGGGGCTGGGATGCGGGTGGTGGGGCTGAAGGCCAGTCTGGAGGGGACTCGGGCGATGCTGATGGCGTGAGGGCTGCTGCCAGGAGAAGACTTACTCAGGTTCGCAGCCTGAGAACTGTAAAAGAATGATTAATGGTGATGATAGAGATAGCGTTTGTTTTGCACAATCCTTAACACAGTTAATCGAAGTTCAAGGGGGAAAGCTGGGTTCCTTTTTAGAGTGAAAGGCATTACCCAGACCTTTATCTCTGCTCTTCAGAGGGAGCTTTCATCAATACTCCACCTGGGTGAGATGCTATTAAGACATACGGCACTGGAGGACAGCAACGGCTATAAATGCGGCTGAGGAGAATAAGTCAATAGATCCTTACATACAGAAACAAAACTATTTTATCCCTCTTCCATAATGGGTTGGGAGAACAGCTATCAGGTTATATTATCTTATTGTAAATGTGAATGGAGGCTAATAGCCTTCTCCAGTGCTAAATTAAAAGGAGGATTGAATCAATATATGCGAGAAGATGAATCAAGTGTCCATTTCCTTGAACTGATAGCAAAAATAATGTGATAATGCATGAGAAGGCCTGCTCTAACGTTGCTAGCATGTAACTGTAGAGTTTTCACTCAGCGCCAGCGAGAAAATGAGGCTCTTCTGCCTTGGGAAGTCAAAAATGAGACTTGATGTAAAATGCATTGCAAAAAAAAACCGAGCACTGTGAATTCAACTACTTACCAATAACTTTTGTTCAGCAGCAAATCTGTCAACTCATTTGTTTTTCTCTCCTGCTAGATTGGAAGCAGTGCAAAACAGATCCTTTAAAATCATTTATTATCATATCTGCTATTGTTTGTTCGCCCTGGCAGCATCTCCGCCGTAAGTGATGGTCCTGTAACAATTCCAAATTGGCTTTAGGAGTTATTTTGCAAAACTAAAAGGCAGCAATCAGAAATATATCACCTGCTCTCTGCTGACTTTCCCAGGGCCGGTTCAAAGGAGAGGGCATGCAATACACTTCGATCGCACCTTACCTCCTCACGGAGCATTTTCTTAATGCCATCAGCACCCCTCAGCGCCTTAAATTTTAGGGAGAATTAAACTATAACGGCAAAATGGTGCCGTTGCAACTGCGCTTATGTTTTCAGCAGTACCGATTAATCTCACAAGCTTTTTACCAAAGTAGCCGGTTCCTCACTGAGGCAATGTGCAAGGGAAAAAGAGGTAAGAGAGGTGGTCACTGACGTTATTAATGTATTGATTGGAGCAAAGAGCCTGGATTCTGTTTCCAGCTCCATCACGGACTTTCGATGTGACCTTGAGCTTTTCTCACTTTCCTCATCCCATTTCCCTTGCTGTACAATTAGGACAATACTAATTCCTCACCCCTCACCTTTGCGCTGTGATGGCCACCACAGATCATCTTTTGACAGTATGCTAAAGTGCCTTTCCTGAACCCTCTTTGGTGTGATATAACAGAGATATAACTTTTTCTTGCACTGAAAGCAAGTTTTCCTAAAAAAAATAAACAAAACAACAAAAAAAAAAGAGATCTGTGTGAGCATGGCTCAGAAGCTGCTGAGTATTTCAAACAGCCTTACCATGCACTTATATTACTGGTATCTGTACGTCGTATGATAACTGAGGTTGGACAGGATCTCTGGAGGTGGTCTAATCCACCCAGAGCAACAGTTTGAAGCTTTTATTCCCAGATAATAAAACTGCACAACACATTTGCCTGTGAGTTAATCTGAAACAGAGCCCAGAATGGCTCGAGACAGGACAATCCTGCAGTACACCAGGGAGAAGGTGTACTTCTTTTCCTTCTCAGGGAAATTAAGGCCAGTTCTCTAATTCTGTCAACGATTTTCACCTTTGTTTCAATCCCATTTCAGCAGCCTCTATTCTCTTATTTGACTGAATCCCAGGACTCATGAGTCCTTCTGGAAATTTCTGCTTCTCTTACTCTTCCCCTTCAGTGATCACTTTCCTCTGTTGGCCTCTTCATCCTCTTCTGCAGATCATCCTACAAGAGACCTCCTACTTCTCCTGACGACAAGGTCAATGGCTGAGCAGCTTATCCACATAGACAGCTTAATGTCTATTTTTATAGAAGCAACTCTCAAATCTTTCTCTCAGGTCACAATTTGTCTCCTTTCATTCAGCCTTGTCTTTCACTCTCTCTTTTGACACCTATTCCTGGATGTCTCCATGCAAATTCTAATTTAAAGTGACCAAAATTGGGCTCCTGATCTTTCCTCTTAAGACACCCTCCTTCCCAGATTCACTGTCAGCCCTGTCAATACTCTCCTCTTTCCTGTCGTTCAGAACTGTAAATGAAGCGGTCATTGGTGATGACATCCTACCTTTAATGTTTTAGCCAATTACTGGCGACTAGAATGACAGAGATATGAAGATAATGAGTATCTCTGCTATTATTTGTAAATGTATCCGTGAACTTTGATTTTTATCAGTAAAAAGTGTTATCTTAATACAGATGCATAGCCTTACACCTGTACATGCTAAATCTAAAATCTGGAAATCGAACCTAGAAACTGTTAAAGGTTTTCTGAAAATTCTCAGGGAAAAAAACGTCGAGTATTAGCAAGAGAAGCTTAAAAAAATTACCTAATCAGGAGAGGATGCTAATGGATAGTTTATAAGATGAAACATAAAAGTTTATCTGCTAGGTTTGGAGTTTTAGAAAGGCAACGTGTTCACAATATCCACGTGTACCTCTAACGCTTTCCCAGCCCAGTAAGGTGTTACAGAGGAAATAAGTTCCACGCTGTATTACGGGGGAGAATGAAACTCTGGTAAACTTATACACCCTACAGCAACAGGGACCCGATCAAGGTCGTGTATGTGCTTTAGTTGCATTAAATTAACACAAATATGGTTAAGCGGGACCTGCCTGGTGGTGCTGGTTTGCAGGGAGCAGTACCAGGATGGCTGGGGTAGGGAGGGACCTGGCTGGGCATCTCGGCATCGCGTCCATCGACAGCATCTCTTCACGCACCGCAGCATCTCCGCAGTCGGCGTGTTCTTCCCTGATCCGCACCCACGTGGTGCTGTCAGGCAGAGAGAGGGGGAAAAGAAAAACTAATAAATCAGCGAAGGGTGGGAGAGGGAATATCAGAAAATACGAGACCAAAATGTAGCTCTTTCCGCAGGAGGAAATTGGTGGAAGGAGTGGCAGGAAGGATGCGCCTTCTGAAGTCCAGCCATAATCCTCCTACACGCAACAACAGTCATTAGCGGGCGGTAAAGAGTGGAAATTCTTGTGAAAACTCTCATTTAAATATATATTTCTAAAAATCACAGATCCTCTAATATCTCCAAGGTTTTATGCTTCCCTTCCTGCTTGCTACAATAGTTTTTTAAACCTAATAATTACTGACTTAGACTGCCAGGCTCTGTCATGTGGGGAACCTACAAACCTCTCCTCCTGCTGCAAGGCTGTCGTCCTGCTGCACCTCACACATGCCTTCTGGCTGTAGATGCTTTCAAGATCCCCCAAAGGCCTCTCCGCTCTGTCAGAAAATAAGTGAGCGCCTTGTTTCTCTGCAAGATGTTGTTTTCTAACTTTTTTTTTTTTTTTTTTTTAAATTTAAGTCCTGGAACAAACTAAGGCATTGTCTTGAAAGGGAAAAAAACAAACCCTCTGCTGTCTGCCAGGTCTTGCAGCTGTTTGAGGAGCCTCAACTGAAGTTGTCCTGGCCACGTTGTACTTTGGTTCAGAGAAGAGCGTTCAAAGTTCATGACAAGCATGAAATCACTAACGGCAGCTTGGCAGAGGTTGTTTCAGTCCTGCAAAGATACATAACGTAGATCAGACAAATTAAAGTCTCATGTCACTCAATGTAAATGCGTCTTGAAACTCTGGATGATCCTGGGTACTTGGATAAAAAGAAAGCAGGTCTTCCTAAATAACAGGCAGGAAGATTGAGAGTAGAGCTGAACAATCTTTTCCAATCAAAGACTGACCTGGGATTCCAGCGCTGCTGCCAGTGCAAATAAAAGCAAGGTTCGTCATATTTTTTTTACAAAAAGAGAGCACACCCCAGTGCTGCCTGCCCCTAAATGATTGGGATGTTCATCTGGATGCAGGGACTCGAGTCCATCCCTGTGATCTGCCTGGCACAGGAGAAATTTCCTGCATCCAAGGTGAATAATCTGACCACACTTCTGTTTTTGTACTCTCATACCTTCAACACGAATTTCATCCCGAAATTGAGACGTGTCTTAGCATAGAAGGCTTATCAAAATTGGAAGTTTGGGCTTTTCTTGCAGGGGAGCCTTTACCAGGGCAAAAAGGAAGAGGCAGCAAAACAATTCCAGGCAAGCTGGTTCAAGGAGGTGTAAATAATAAAATAAAGCAACTTTAATACATAAATCGTTCCAGCTAATGTCTGTAATAGTCTGCTGGACTTCTCTAAACAGCTATTGCTTTTAGCATCCCACACATAGGTCTTTTCCATAGTCCTGGTAAGATCAGCTCATCATCACCATGTCTTAGTACTGAGTGTTGCTGTCAAAGCGATAATTTTTTCATATTAAAAAAAAAAAAAAAAAAAACGCAGAAATAAAAAGAATTCTAGTCGCACCTTGTGCACTAGCCATGGTCAGCCCGCAGCGGGGGCTGTGCCAGGCTGCCAGAAGCAAGAAGCGTCCCTCACGGGTTCAGCCCCTCCACTGCTGGGGCTGGGCTGGAGCTGGGCTGGAGCAACGGCCATCGCTGAGGCAGCAGAAGAGCCATTTGTCACCTGTCTGTAACACAAAAAACGTATATAGAAAAGCTGTGGCATCATTCATAAAACTTGTAAGCAGCAGCTAAGTAAACAGCTTGAGAACTAATATTTGGTCATTCATAAAAAAAAAAAAAAACCCAAAACAAACCACAACTAAAAAAACCCCCACAAAAACCAAAATAAAGGAAGAGGGAACTGTCTGCCCTGACGCTGCCTTGCAGCCTTTTAGCAGCAACTCACTTTACACCTATTTTTGGTGAAATCAGTGTTAAAAGCAATGGCTTCACACCTTGACTCAGCCTCGCCTGCAGCCGACCCGCGTCTCGCCTCTGCATCCCCCTGGCTCCTCTCCCTGCCAGCACCTGCCGAGGAGGGGTCGATGCCCATCTTCTCCCTCTGAGGGTGGTGAGACACTGGAATTGCCCAGAGAAGCCGTGGCTGCCCCATCCCTGGAGATGTTCAAGGCCAGGTTGGACGGGGCTTGGAGCAACCTGGGCTGGTGGGAGGTGTCCCTGCCCAGGGCAGGGGGTGGCACTGGGGGATCTATAAGGTCCTTTTCAGCCCAAATCATTCTGTGATTCTATGCCACCATTGCCTGTGATGGAGGACAAGCAGCCATCCCCCTCCCTCCATGGCCTTGGCTTCCCCTCCGTCCTGGCAGAGGGACAGGCAGAGGAACGTCCCGGTAGCAGCAGGCCCACAGCTCCCAAAGCAGGGGCTTACTTTTTCTTACTTTGTCAGCATCCAGCAGTGCTATCGGTCTCTTAATAGCTGAAGCTTCAAATCAGACACCTACTATGTGTGCTGAAGAGTCCCTTATATTTGGTTGCATCGGCGCTGGTGCTTGCTGGCGTGTCCTGGGGAGGGTGCGATGTTCTACAGGAGCAGCTGAGAGCAGCATATAAATACACACTCCCAGTTTATTCCATATCGAAGCACTTTGATTTACTTAGGAAATAAAGTACCTTCTCTTGCTCCATTCAAATGTTATATACAGATTTAATCACAAGTCCCAGGACGCCTAGGGTTACTCACAAAGCTGTGCTTTTGTACATCTCAAATTCCTTTCCTCTCTTTTTTTTTTTTCTTGAAGTACCCATAAGGTTAAGAAAAAGAGATGCCATATACAGGGACGCCAATGACATTTTTCTCTTTACAATCTTATTCTTAAGCCAAATGACGGGATCTGGGGGACTCACCTCAGTTCCTGAATGCTTGGGCTCGCTTGTGCGTTATGAGACACGCTCCATCATTGGCATCTAGCGCTTTATAAAGAACTGAGCACCACAAGTGACTCGACAACGCCATAACAAAAAGGTACACAGTGTGCTGGGGGGGGGGGGGGTGGGGGGGGAAGGGTAAAACAAGCAGGATGGGAACAGAAGCAAGGACCTGGATTCAATTTAGGAGAAGAAAAGGGTCCCCTGGAAGCAATAAAAGCCTAGGAAAAGGAGTAAAGAGAAAAAGAAAGAAAAAAAAAAAAAAGAAGGTTGAAATGCAGATTTGAAAGGGTCACACTTTTATAAAGATACTTATCTGAAGCACCTAAGCTTTGTCAGGATTGAACTTCTGAACTTTCTGAGGTACCAAATGAATCATTCACTTCGCTGGCCTCCGACTGTGTCCTCACCCTCCCCCCTCCTCCTCCCCCCTCCCCCAGCCCTTCCTCACTGCTCCCTCCCCGAAACCTGCTCATCTGTCCCCAGGTGAAGGAGCTGGGATTCAGCTTCCCCCCAGGAGCCAGGGTGGAGACAGGCTTGGAGCGCGTCGCGGGCTGGGAGCGGGAGCCGGGGCAGGGAGCCGGGGCAGGGAGCACCGGGAGCGAGGAGGCAGCAGACGGAAAAGCAGGTGCAGCAGCTGAGCTCAAATCTGTTCAGCACGCTCCGCTTCAGTGGGTGCAGTGTATTTAAGGGAGATCGCGCTTCCTGCCACGGCTGTTCCGAAAAAGCACACCATTTGATATGTAGACGCACACATATTCTGGAAAGCCTGTGGGATCATTTAGGCAAAAGACACAGCACCAGAAAAAGTTCTCGCATGCATTTAGTATGGTGCTGGCAAAATTCCTTCCTCAGTCCCACTTCTGAAGGGCACATACCACTTTCTGAGATGTGCATACCGATTATTGGGCAGATAAAAAGCAGATAAAAGCAATAGCAGATCTTGGCTGTTCTTTTCAGAAACACCTTTGGGCGTGTTTCTCTTTGCTGGGGGTTGCCTCTGATCCTCTTACCAAGCTTCCCTGGTGGCTTGGGGTCCATCTTAGACATCCGAGGTCAACACCTCCTGGTTTTCTTGAATAAATGTCTTCTTCACTGATATCCAAAGTTCTTGATCCTTGGAAACTTGTACTGACCACATCCTACCTTAGCATATGCTCTGACCTTGGATAGTAACAGATTTTCTTCATAAATATTGTAAGTGAATTCTCACTTAAAACAGATTATACATCTGAACTGTCATTTTCTGTTTCACACAGCCACTGAGATTACAGTTTCCAAAAGCATCCTTGGCAGTTACTTGCACCGAGGCCCCTGAAAACTTCACCCACCCCTCTCCTTTACGTATTGTTTACGTTTCTTAAATCATATTTTTGGTGCTTCATACAATGTACCACAGAAAAAAGCATTTCAGAAGCAGTTTTTTAAGGGTGCAGTGTCCGTTGTGCTGCCGTGCTAACGGCCACAGGCACGCAGCAGAGCATCCGTGGCTCCCTGGGAGCCTTTTTTACAGGGGGAAGAATCCCTTGATCCTGTTTTCCAATGAGTTTGCCAGCACTGACTGATCCCTGACAGCCGAATTGCCGGCTGGCAGCATCCCACGTCGTCGGCAGAGGGAAGTTTGCGAGCAGGCGTAGGAGGAAGCGGCTCCTCTCCATCCTCTCTCCTTGGCTTTGCCGGAGGCTGGGGAGCAGGAGCAGGGTGGCCATCGAGACAATGCCCAAAGCAGGTTAGGAGGCAAGGCTGAAATAACCATTTCCCAACTCAGAGAGTGAAATGCAGAAGCAGCCTTTAAATTTGCGTAGACGCAGCAGGCAGAATGTTGTACCCGCACCTGTTGTTTTAAGCAGTTTTGCCTTTCTTGAACGCCTGGTGGTAGCCAGAGTTTGCAGGCAAATTCAGCCCTGCCGTAATCAGCATATCGTTTATCTATACATTTGTTTCTCCGTATGTCATGCTTGCTGCCAAATGCCTATTCCTAACCCAGTAATCATAACCATGGAGAGGGAAGAAATAATAGAAATTTATAATTTGTGCCTTGAGGCCGTGATTTTTCCCAGCACAGTTGCGTACCCTGACGCACATTCCCTTTACACAGCTATGGCGAGCACCACCCTCGCACTTTTGGGGAAGAGCGCACCTGGATTGCCTCATTTGCAGGTCAAATCTATGTCTATACCAGAGACAACACTCATATTTCCATCAAAATCTAAGCCAGAAACAGGTTGGGAATGGTTGGAACCGGGGAGAGACTGACCAGTGCCAAAGGCATCTTTGGGAATCACGGTGTTGCCGCCCGAGCGTTGCCCGATGGAGCTGTTAGTGGCCAGGAGTACATCACCCTCGGCTGCCTCATGGTGGGCTGCAGTTGAGCTTTGATGCAAGAACACAGTCATCCTGTGAAAAACGAGCGATAAATTATTACAGTGCCCTTCAGCAAAGGCATTACAGGAACAAAATACCGGATCGCCAGTAAATATGTCAAAAAAAAAAGACCAAACCCCGGAGCAGACACCAAGCTTGGGCTGTGAGGGTTGAAGACTCTTCTTCTCTGCCTTTTCTGGGACCACAGAGAGACGCCACCACAACCCCCCAGTGCAGGACGGAGGGAAGAGGCACGGTGAAAGCCCCCACGCTTGCAGACGGGTCCAGTTAGAACACGGCCACGCGACAGGTTCAAGGTAGGGGAAAAAAAAAAGCCAAGGGTTTAAAACTTTGCTCATATATATTCTTCAAGTGGTGTCTAATACCGCTTCTTTTGTTTGTTTTGACAATGGATCTTATCTTTTGGTAAGGGCTGTGTTCAGGACTATTATTACCCTCTATAAAAGCCTCATAGTCTTTCTTTCCACTTGTTCAGCACACCAGCGTGGCATAGCAAATTTAATCGAAGAACGCAGCTCCAGGGAGAGCCTTTGGAGACTCTCCCCTTTTTCATAATGCCGTTATCTCCCCTTCCTTGTGTTGGGGATGCATAAAAATCACAAAAAAGTCATTCTGAGGATATTCTTCCTGATAATTATTGTCAGACTCCGAGATAAGTACCCTACGTGATGTAATGTGTGTTAGACCCGGCTCTCTGAATGCAAATCCTGCAACACTTAGAGGCCCAAACAATGGTCGCCCTAAACACTGGGGCCTGGTATTTTGCCACAGACAAGTGAGAGCTTTGATTTTTTGTGTTTCGATAAGGCGCAATCTGGGTGCCTTTATCTCAGCTGTTATATTTAAAGATGACATTCTAGCCTTGCAGCCTCGCCTATTGTTTTGACCCTGATTATCTCCAAATGTTGTTGTTTAGTCAAACTCACCAGTTTAATGAAAGGCCTGCTCCCAATTTAAGGAAAATTATTTAAATGCAGAGTATCCTATACACTGCGGTTTCGAAAAGAACTAGGCGGTTAATCAAAAGTTAATTGTATAATTCTCATGCAGATTAGGGCCTCTTGCAAATGAATCCCAGGTTGTGATTATTAAAAAAAAGGGAAAGTGCTGGAGTAATGCACAAGGGTCTTCAGTCTGGTAAACAATCAGCTAAGGTTTAATTTGTGGTAAACAAAGTGCTGATACACTAGGGGTCTCCAAAGGAGACAAAAAGGTGAAAATAAATTAAAAAACAACATACAGATATGATCTTTTTGTTTTTAGGCATCTTTCAAAAACACAGGCTAAATGAATAAAAAGTCATCCATTAATATTTACTGGCAGCATCCTGGCAATATGCAAATGATAGCAGTTCTCTAATTATACTCCAGCCCTCGGACAGGGATCCTGATCCCGCAATGTCGCCGCCACCTCCAATAAATACCTCTGTGGTGCTCCCGCGTAAAATAAAGGGCTATAATGAACAGTTTGATTAATCACAAACTGTTTCTCTATATGCCAATGAACAACCTTGGCACAAAAAAGGGCACAAGCAGTATGTTTAAAGCCTATATGTGGGCTTTGGAGGTATCTGAGCAAGGGAATAAACTTGTAGCAATGTTTTCCATGCCAAAAAAAAAAAAAATCATGGCTAAGTTAAAAAAAAGGGGCATTGTTCAAGTCAATCTCGAAAGCCTTCTATATCGAAGTGGCAAAAATTAGACTGAGTTGTTTTCACCAGTTACAGCGACTTATGATGAAAAGCAAAAGCGACGTGAACGCGGTTAGGGGAAGGTCATATGTGACTGCAAAGCCCCCTGCTGTCATGTGGGATAGTAAGAACCAGAAACACTTGTCTGTCTGCCCAGAATTAGTCTATTATTAGCTCATTTGTTGACCGATGACAATATGCTTGGTCCTGTAAGAACCAGACAACAGCAGCATCCCCAGACGAAGACAGGAGCTGCTGTTTAAGCCCTCAGATGGGTTAACCACCCACCCCCGTGAAGCCGCCCAGCGATGGGGACACTTCTGGAAGGGTCTGCATGTCAACAGCAGGGTTTACGGACAACTTCACCACCAACCCCAGCTCTGCAAACCTCCATGGGGCATCTCATAGGGCCAGCCCCGGCTCCAGCCCGGGACACCGACGCTTGGTACTCTCACCTTCTCGCTTTTCACTTTGTCAAGGGAACTCAAGTCATAATTTTTCTCTGCAACGAAGAGACTTATCCTGTAGCTTTCAATTAAGGATCCTCAGCCAGATACAGGGGATTTAAGCAAAAACTTCAGAGCTGGCCGCACTCAGGCAGACTGAGCGGTGTCCTAGAAGAGGAAAAGACGCTGATATATATTTGAAGAGTTATATTTATATACACACAGACACAGAAATATAAATACATATGCATCTATCCATGTATATGTATATATGTACATATTAAAGCATGATGATAATTTAAGGTATTCTACAAAACAGGTTTTCAGAGAGAAACGGTACTGCTGTGACAGCGGTCACCATCAGATCCACAATTTAACATGAGCAAAACACGTTGCGGTTTTACCAGAATTTGGCTCTGTTTCTGAACGTGTGAAATTTAATATGAAAGCAGGGACTTGAGCAAGCACCTGCTGAAGAATGTATCGTTCTACCTTCAGTAACAATATGCTATCTTCAACTACAGTTTCAAGAAGAAATGGACAAAATGCACTTCTAAATACTCAGAAATTTAAAAAATTAGAATGATCTTCAACATACCAGGATGCAACAGTAACCACTGCAATATTTTAAAGAGACTATTTATACAAAAGTTAACCACCGAAGACAGCAAGCCTCCGGAAATTCGTGTTGCAGCCTTCATCTGGAGATGAAGGGAAAGCTACGTGACAGTAATTAGTAACTAAAGGCAAACACGTTTATTTGCCAGTAAATTGAAAAAGATTACAAAGAATCAACAAAATTTGTATCTAAAGGGAGTTTTATTTCTTTTTTACAGTATTATTCTTCCTTACGATGTTTTATTTCAAAGGCAAAGGAGGAAAAATGTTGCCTTAAAAATAAAAGCCTAGGATATATTAGTTGCCCATTGCTAACTTAATAAAAAAAAAATATATATTTGGTGCCATATATGTGTATCATTATAATTATAACAATTTTCCAGGGAGCGGAAATCTGCCCGAGCCCTGCAAAAAGCTGAAGACCTGGAGCCGTGACATCAGTGTGTATACGTGTGTATATATATATATATATATATATTTATATACATATATACCGTTTATAAACTGGGCATTGCTTCCAACATGCAACACCCACTTCTGCTTCTGATTATTGTTTCTTTTAACAGAGGAACCCCAGAACATCAGAGACCTTTAAATAGCCCTGCCTGGGCTGCAGGTAAGGGCAACATTGACTTTTCCTGTATTTCAATCAGCCCATCGCAGATACCTAATAAATCTTACATCAGAGAAAGACTTTTGAAACTAAATTGTTCAGTAATATGCATTTTCGATCAAAACACAAGGGATACTTTAAAAATTTACTGCCCATAAATAAAATATTTGATCTTTCTGATTCTTATTTTCCAAACCCTTACAGACACTTCATACTAATATTGACATTAAACTTCAATATCGATGTAGGAGTGATAAAACAGAACTGAGTGCTATAAATATTTTAATAGAATGCAGTGGGATGTTTCCACAAAAATAAGTGTTTTCCAAGCGGTTCTTGGGATCGTTTCCCTCCTAATGAGATATGGAAGTGCACGGGAGGGGCTGTTCCCCACCTGACAAGGTGAGTCCAGCCCTGGTCTGGGGAAACCCACCGCTGTCGCAGGCACCAGCAGCCACCTCCATGCAGGAGCCCAACCACAGGCAAGAGTCTGGGTTGCGGAGCCAAGGATGGGGCTACGGGGCAAAGGACAGCCAAGGAGGACACATGTTGCCCAGAGAAGCCCCATACCTGGAGAGGTTCAAGGCCAGGTTGGACGGGGCTTGGAGCAACCTGGGCTGGTGGGAGGTGTCCCTGCCCAGGGCAGGGGGTTGGAACTGGATGTTCTTTAAGGTCCCTTCCAACCTAAACCATTCCAACCTAAACCACAGAATGTATGGTTTGTATAGTTCTACCACTAAAAGTGAGCCTGAAGCAACAAAAAGGTACATCTGGAGGTCAACATCAGGTTTTGGGGCAATGTTTGCAAAAACCATCAAGAACTGAGGTGGTTCCTACCTTGCCCAAAGTGTTCACAGTCTTCTGCTGCTGTCTGGCTCCGGGTGAGTCTGGAGAGATGCTCCAAAGGGTCCCCAGCCACCACTTTAGGGCTGCAGCCTTCTCCTCAAGGGCAGTATCGTGGCAGAGCCTGGAAGAACAGAAACAAAACACACCCTGCGGATGCGTGTCTCTGACGGGGTCCAGTCCCACACAGCTGAGGCCACCGCATCCTTACTCGTGAGGTGAGTGAGAAATCTACAGAAGCCACATTAGATGCGCGCTTAGCACAACAAGTAAGACCACAGTCTCCGTGGCGTGTCTTACTGTTTCTACAAGAACATTACATACTTTGTTGGGGTTTTTCCTCTCTTTTTTTTAAAGAACATTCAGTTTTTTACATTTAGGTCTGTTCTCACTTATTGTGGAAGAAAAAGCAAGTGATCAGAGCCAACATCAAAAAACAGCATCTAATCTACTTTAAAAACAGGAAAAAAAAATCAAATAATTAGAGCCATGTTGCATGGGAATCATTACAGAAATCAATATCCAGCACCAGTAAAGTATCTACAAAGTACCAGATGGTCACTAGTAAAATAAAGAATGTGAGAACTAAAATACTGTCTTTCAGGGGGAAAAAAAAAAAAAGAAGATTGTGAATTTTCCTTGGGGGAAGACAAAACTAATCCAAATTAAATTCTTCAATTTTGTTACGAGCTTGTTTTGCTAATCAATATCTGGGCATAAAGGCCAGGCTGCAGGGTGAGCAGTGTGTCCCGGCTGGCAGGGATCCATGTGGGGAGGTGGCCAGGGCTCTCCTCCCCTGGCTGGTGTTCACACACATGCCGAGAGCTCCTCTTGCCTTCACACGACTAGAGACACCTAGTTCTGAGCTACACAGCCAATGAACTCAAGCAAGAACTTCTCAAAATGCACGTTTGAACAGGACGCAGCATAAGGAGCAAGTAAGAACCGAAGGAAGTAATCACAGCCCCTCTTCTGGTGTATCTCCTGGGCCAGGTCCAAGCCACCAGAGTCCCTTGGCCATGTGCCACCTCTGTACTCCCGGAGCTCAGACGGCTGCTTTTCCCCAGCCGGAGCAGAGCCAACCGATGACCTCGGCAGACTCTCCTTCTCACAATACGTATTTCCACTGCTCTTCAGCACGTGGCTCAGTTTATGGGGTCTTCCTTCTTAGGGCAGGAAGGCTGGGAGGTCTTTGCAAAGACATGCAGACATTTCTCTGGTTTTCTCACATCTAAAACACCCACTTTGAGCAATGCGTAGAGAGTGAAAACTTTTAGATTCAGCCCAGTGACAGGAAACTATGTACAAATAAACACATTTTTAAAAATGAATTCAGGATCTTATTTGCAGTTTAAATCCATAAAGAACTCCCCAGACTTATGCAGTTATTTCCAGTGAAGCTCAAGTAGTTTGTTCCCCAATTAACCTTAGATAACAAAATAAATTGAAGACAACTCTTCTCCCATCCTACTGAGAACTCATTTTTCACAGCATGCCTGTAGGTACACTATGGTATTGAACAAAAGAGTCTTCTTTTACCAGACCTTCATGAAGCTGGAAAAAAAATATAAAATACGGGTTTGTCTTCTTTGCCAGCCTTTCTGTTAGTTATGGAAGTGTGTCCATGTGGTCACTGCATCTGTCATGGAGTCTAATTGAAGAAGCGATTGCACCAACTACAAATCAAGAAGAAAGTGTCTACCACCACAAATATTTAGAGATACATATCATACTGCTGTTACTATTGCATACTTTTAAAAGTGGACTTTTAAGGTACAATAGGAAAGTCAACGAGCAGAAGGCGGTGGCTCAGTCATTAGCAGCCTTATTCAGAGCACGTGGAGGTAAAATCATCTTGGCCTACTGAGGCTTTTCTCCTCGGTTTTGTTTGGCCTGTTGTGAAGTGATTAATATTTGCAGCTATGCAGGCAAACAAATATCAAACCAGAACCAAGCAAGCCTACCGAGGCAGAATTTAATGGCGAGTGGCAAAGAGGAAGGAACCAAATGGAGAGAACTGAGCAAACAGCCCTGGCCACCTGAAGGCCATCAGCAACCCTCTCAAGACCATGAGTTCTGAGGAGCACAGTGACACAGACACGGAATTTGGGGACCCCCCTGGCCTCAGCTGCAGGTGGGCTCGCACCACCACCCACAGAGCTCTGTCCTAACCAGAGACCCAGTAACTCCAGCCTTGAGTGTAACTGGTGGGCTTTCCTTCTCCTTGACCTGAATGGAGGCTCAAGACCAATGATGTTCTTACCCACAGGTAAGAACACCCTAATTACAGAATCATAGAATCTTCATGGTTGGAAAGGACCTTTGAGATCATTGAGTCCAACCATACACACACACCAAAAAAAACCCTACCATCTCTGTCACTAGAGCATGCCCTGAAGTGCCAAATCTACATGTTTCTTAAATACCTCTAGGGATGGTGACCCAACCACCTCCCTGGGCAGGCTGTTCCAGGGCCTGACCACTCTTTCAGTAAAGTAATTCCTCCTAATATCTCATCTAAACCTCCCCTGCCGCAACTTCAGACCATTTCCTCTGGTCCTGTCAACCAAAGTGCCTGGTGGATGACAGCTATAGATAGCAAAAAAAATGTTCACAGCAAAATCCGATTTTTTTAGATGAGAAACTCCTTATTTTGTAAAATTTTTACTAATCGCTTGCTGTAGGCGAAGGGGATAACAACTGAAATAAAAGCAAAAAAAAAAAAGAACAAAATAATCTGGAGCAAACTGTTACCAATGTTTTTGAAGTCCCTGAAATTAGGAGTATTACATCCAGATAAGTGTGAGGCTTGCAGCCCTGAGCGTGGGACAGGGTAGCGAAGCGTGCCTCAGAGCTAGGGCCATGGATGGTGGTCAAAAGAAAGCTAAGGAGCACACAGTAAAACTAGGAATCACAACTCTTGCCTTACCAGTCACCATTGGGTCATTTTTAATTCTTTGAAGCCTGTGGGTGACAGGGTTGAAGCCTTTTGCAATCTGGGACCTCATTTACAGGGGATCACACGTAAAGACGATCATTTTGGAAAGATTTTTTGCTTGGTTTTGTTCGTATCTAGATACCCCTCTGAGCTGTCTGAACCAGCCAACATTACTCTTATTTCAACTAAGGAATAACTTGGTAATTAAGAGCTGGACAAATGGAGGAATGCTAAGCACAGTCCCAATACAAACCTGGCATACCTATAAAGGAGTGAGATCATTTTCATCATTTTATATTTATGTCAGGTTTTAAGGCACTGAGGTCACCTATGTAAATTCCCCTACTATTAGCTTAAGTGCAGAAAATATGCAGAGGCATTCATTTGGTAATTTATACTCTTCCATGAATCAGTCACAGAAAGAGTCAATGGCTGTATTTGTCAATGTCAAGACTGTAGAGAAACAGGTTAGACAGCAAATATAAATTACAATTATAAAGCATGTGATGACAAATATCTTGAAGAGGAGCCTGTTTTGAGTTGTACTTTATTTCTCCCATCTCTTAGATACCAGATCAGTATTTCTGCTATTGCAACCAAACTCCAAATACTTATAAGCTCATACAAAATGAATTGGGCTGTAGAGCTTCATGGACGCTACGCTCTGCGTAACAACCTACGGAGGAGTCATATTTCATCTTTAATTCATTTAAAATAAAGTGACTGCATGACATCACTCTGACATTTCCGCAGACAGTAACAGCTAGCTGATGTCACGCACAGCCTAAGTAAATATGTCAAAATATATTATCTAATATTTTTATCTGGACAGCTATCAAATTAAGTCAACAGAAAACAAACTGGGTTGAAAGCAAACATTTCCATTTTTACAGTCAGTCTCGAAAGGGAAAGAAGAAATTATTTATTAACACTGCAATTTTTACAGGCAGGCAAGACCTTTCTCTTTAGACTTTAGGAAAAAGAAAACCAGAAAAGTATTGCAAGCAAGCTGATTTTCAAGTCTGCACAAATTCCAATCTCATAGGTGTACAAGCCCGCGTTCCCAGAAGACCGTGATTCACAATTCTGTCTGGAAATGGGCTAAGTATCACGCGTTGTTTTAATGTGAACGTTGCGAGAGCTTGGGAAAAAATACCAGCTGACTTTCGTGGTGGTTGTTTTCACAGCGACAGAGGCTGTTCTCTCATCCCGCTCCCACTGCGAGTCACACACACAAATACCGGCACCTCGCAAATTTGCATTTCACCCAAGCCTGAAAGGCAAATGGCAGTGACTTCGCAAGCCCGGAGAGACTCATTCCGAAGAGTCTGAACCTCTGTCACGCAGCTTGCTGTGGCTTTAAATAATAAATAACGCGTTTTTCCACATTATTGACACATTTGTCATAGAAGCCGACGGTGGCAGAGAGCGATGCCCGTCTCTGTCCCCACCTGTTGCACAGCGGCGACATCCAGCGCCAAGCCTGGCATGGGGTGGAAAGCAGCTATTGCCATTTTATTCCCATTTTACTGTTGGCTTCATGCCCAGATTTGTTTCCAAAGATAAAGCCCTTACACTTTAGCAGGAATATCGGATCCTGGGCACAGACAACAGCAAAGGCAGCGGCTCCATCGGGACCGCAGGGGGGATTACAGCCCTCCTCACCCAGTTGCTCTTAAATTTCCTCGAATTCCTGCAGGGCTGAAATTTTCCATGTTTGCTTTCTGCTCAGCGGCAAGCAGTTAGTTCCCGAAAGAGTCAACAGAACCTGTTTTGCTCTCTGCAAATGTTTACAAAAAAAAGTTTGCTTTAGTCCAGCAATCAAGAAATGGTCACATGCAGCTCAGTGGCACAGTATTTTTGACTGTTTCCTAGACACTAATGGCTCTGAGGAACAAGATCTGTCTGTATCTCCAACTAGACAGACCAGATTATGGACAGTGGTACGTTTTTCATGGAACCCCACATAGCTCAAAGCCTTTCCTGCCCCGTAGGCACTGGGAAGCACATGGGGGTTTTGTAGAAGGGATTTGTAGAACTGTCCTTGTGTTAAACATAGAATCATACAATGGTTTGGGTTGGAAGGGACCTTAAAGCCCACCCAGTGCCACCCCCTGCCCTGGGCAGGGACACCTCCCACCAGCCCAGGTTGCTCCAAGCCCCGTCCAACCTGGCCTTGAACCCCTCCAGGGATGGGGCAGCCACAGCTTCTCTGGGCAACCTGGGCCAGGGGCTCACCCCCCTCACAGCAAACAATTTCTGCCTCAGATCTCATCTCAATCTCCCCTCTGTCAGTGGAAAACCCTTCCCCCTCGTCCCATGGCTCCCCTCCCTGATCCAGAGTCCCTCCCCAGCTTTCCTGGAGCCCCTTTAGGGACTGGCAGGGGCTGGAAGGTCTCCCTGGAGCCTTCTCTTCTCCAGGCTGAACCCCCCCAGCTCTCTCAGCCTGTCCTCACAGCAGAGGGGCTCCAGAGCTGGCAGCAGCTCCGGGGCCTCCTCTGGCCCCGCTCCAACAGCTCCGTGTCCTTCTCATGTTGGGGACTCATCTTTATTGCCAGATGTTGGGCAGCATCCTGCACATTAGCAGGCCTCTGCTCTCCCCTCCCAGAAACAGTCGCGTCCAACCAGTTTCCTTTAACAACTAAGTAAAGAGGAAAGAAAAAGACTGTTAAAATGCAAAGTGACATTGTGCTAAAGTTTGCTAAAATTTTATTACAGTAAACCCTGTTGAATTGACTTTTATACTAAGGAGACATCCCCTAGGAAACAGATGAAGCTTAAATGACACTGAAAGGGGAGGACTGTTAGTTAATCGGACCAGCACGACCACAAATTTTAGTTAATGGAAATATGTTTAGCTGGTGCCAAGGAGCTAACCAGGTATTAAATAAGCAGAAACTATCCAACCTTTAAATACACATTGAAAAATAAAGACTAAGAGATTTCCTGCGTGGCTCAAGAGAGGTTGGTCACAGGGAGCCGAAGTTTCAGCAATATCAAAGCAAACTTAACACTGGAGCTTCTAGAGCTCTAGAAGCTTCAGTGTTAATTTTCAGTTCTCCCTTTAATTAGAAACAACAGCAAAATGCTATTCAAAGCTTTTAACTGCATTTTCGGTTTTAAAAGATAGACAGTCAGTGGTCAGGAATTGCGGAGGTAAGGTTCTTCTAGAACCAGCCCAGGTCTCCCTTCTTTTTTTAATTTTTTTTAATTGCCTCTGCCAAATATAGTCTCTCTTGATATCACAAATCCTTTGTTAAATAATATGATATGAGCATAATGATTCATCATCAGGCACACAGAAACAACTTCATAAATCGTACTTCCTAGCCACACGAGTAAAATTCCTTATTTTCACTGGGGTAGCCTAAAAAAAGCAAACAGTAGGCAGACGGTTCTGAATTTGCCTCAAAAATGTCTGTTTATCGTATCCCAGTTTTGTAACATTTGAACTAAGTGGGGAACGATGAAAAAAAAAAATTAAATACTTGCTTCTAGTGGGTTCTTTGATGAGAATTAAGTCTGTTCTTGTCACAGGTCAAGAGCCACACATGACACCAGCACAGCTTTCTGTATTTCTTGCGGTTGTTTTTCTCAGACGCTTTTGATGTTGAACACGTGCAGTAATGGCTTTTTGCGCACACGTTCTGCCCCCCTTGAGAGCCGTGCCTCAGTCTCCCAGGCCGTGGAAGCGATGCCACGCCAGCGATGCCGAGCACTGCGCTTGCCTGCGTAGCAATTCAGTTATCCCCGGTCACTGAGTGTATTTTAACCGGCCGCAATGAACGACTGCTGGTGGTCTCCTGGCACATAAACCAGACGTTTAGAACAGTAGAGCTGAAGCACGACAAACATA
This sequence comes from Fratercula arctica, assembly GCA_947846985.1. Classification (NCBI taxonomy): domain Eukaryota; kingdom Metazoa; phylum Chordata; class Aves; order Charadriiformes; family Alcidae; genus Fratercula; species Fratercula arctica. The sequence continues at coordinate 2,720,733 of CANTUZ010000010.1, forward strand.
GTTTTGATGCTGACTTGTAGGTGATGCTCTAACATGTTGCTGTTCTGTATCTTATCTTGTCTAATTTATCAGAATATATTACCAGGATCTCATTTTATACAAGGGCATAAAGACGCTACATAAGGAAAAAATTCCAGAGCAGAATTTAACGACTGTAATTGTCCAGATCCCACAGCCATGCAGAGGAACAGTGATGACAGCGTCACTGTAGATATTTACTACATTAAAGCCAGCTACCACTTTCATTCCATGTATTCCTTTAGTGTCCCGAAGCTCCTCTGCTTTTGCTATTTTCTGCATAGCTTCATCACTGACTATGCCATATTTTGAGGTAGCGAAATTTATCTGTAGGTCCCTATTCCTGCATGTTAAATCCGTAAGATTGTTCAAGGCTCTTTTCACCTGGGAGAGCCTGGAACAAGACCTAGCTCCTGTATGCTAAGCTCAGACCAAACCACGGGGCTGTGCAGCAACAAATTTTGATCAAATTTGGTTGTCATCTGCCATAATGGAATAAGTCAATACAATTTTCCAACTTTTCTGGGCACCCATGTTTGTACAGAGGTTTACAAAAGCCTTTACCTCTATTGATAACCAAGATTTTATTTAACACGGCAAAGCTCGCAAGTCAGGCCGAGGGTCAAACTGACTTTCTGGAGGACTCTTTACAAGCAGCCTCACTAACAAATGAATAAGGTGATTTTTTTCCTTCTGGGAAAGGTTTTCCTTCATCGGAAAGCTACGAGATTCAGGGGTAGCTGAAAAACACATGATGTATAATAGTATAAGTTCAACAAAAAAATTGTTCCTAAGGCTGTAAGAATTCTCCTCTGAATTGTATACAATATACACACACACAAAGTAACAAGTTTGAGCGTACATAAATGCATATTTAGAAGGCTGCTACAAACACTGGTCTATATTATAGGCTCTTCTTGAAACAAATGTCCTTATTCAGTCTTTCTGCTGTGGAATGCACTGGGATTTTATGGGTCTGGGACAAAGCCTGCTGGAAGTCAGTCTGTTGACTTCATATTGCTTTGAATTAAGCTCATCTCACCTAAAGCACCGACTCCTACTGTGGTCTGGCCCCTGGAAATACATGTTATTTCATCCACTAACCACAGAGAAATTAATTCCTAGTTATGTATAAAGTTCCAGCTCGCTGTACTGATTTTTCCATTCGCTGGTACGTTTCTGCCATTGCGTTAGAGACCGTGCACGGCGCCGAGCGGAGGGCAACGGCTACATAAAGACGGAAACCTCCACAAAAGCAAATGGAAGTCCAGATCTCAGACCACGTCCTTTCCTGGCTCTGAGCAATCTCCTGGCCCGAGGGTACATTTTTGGGCTGAGAGGAGGCTCTGCTCAAGAAGAGGCGATCATACCCTAGACTAGCCCTGGGTGATGCCTGAACAGCGCCATTGTAATGAAAAACCTAAAACAGGGGTTGATAGCGGTGTCCAAGTATTACAGCAGGAAACTGGACACATTTATTCAGCTTTAATATAGACCTATACATCAATTTAGATTCAATGTTTCTTTGAACATAATCCTGAAGTACCACTTTATACTCACAAGCACAAGATCACAAACTATTCCGATGATAATAAAAAGCGTTCATCAAGATCCGCTACTATTTTCTAATGGGATTGCTCAGGTTTAATGGAAGTTGTACTATGCAGTATTTTCTTGAAACATCAATAAACTGTGTAACATTCAGGCCACAAGAGCTAACAGTTAATCCATTAGGGTAATACAGCTGCAAAACATTTCACAGATTCAGGTTCAGACTTCACCTGCTATAAATGAACATCCACCCACCACTGCAAGTGGAACAACACAATCCCATTGACCTGGACCAGGTGCCAACTTGGTTCTACACCACCACTAAACCACACGCTCGTGTGGCAACATTTCAGTGCACGACACTATAACACAGGATTTTTTTCCTCTCTGTTCCTCATGAAAATTTAGTTGTACCTGCTGCAGCAACCCTACCAAGCATGTCACATGGTTCATGAATTGCAATGCACACAGAAAAAATAATTCTATGTAAAGTGAACTTATTCACTGGCAATTCTGTGAACATCATTTTTGTAGTTCAGGCAATCTAAATTGTTCTTTAAGACATCAGACCAAGATCTTAGCAGATTCGCATACACAGCAGCTTGGAGAGATCTGTTTAAATAGATCTAGCCACTTCCCTCCATTTATCTTTTCATGCTGTGGAACCTTTTTCCTCCAGACCGTGCTTCGTTTCCTGCCATCTCCAACCACTGGAGTGCTGCATAACAGTGTTTTGTAGGTCAGAGCTTGCTAGATATGGCACAAATATTCAAGACCCAAGGAGCAAGGAATCCCAAAAGGAGCACAAAGCATGAAATGGCAATGCCAAAGTGTCGGAGGGCAGGAAGAACAGTGAGCTGACAGAACACAGGGAGAGGGAGAAATATTCCAGAGGGAGATGTTTCAACTATGCTGAGGAAAGGACCGCCAGTGGCGAGTCTGTCCTGTAAGCGATCTCAACCTTGACCAAGCTTTTATCTCCCATTTATTTCTGGGCAGCACTTTGGGCATCATTATAAAGCCACGCGGTCTCTAGTTTGGCGACTTCTTCACAAGTCACCCCCTGTACAATCTGCTTAGATGCAATACCTAGGAACCAAAAAATCTCTATATTCCTATAATGGTACCTAGTTATGAAGGTAAAACCTCTGATTGACCAATCCCTTTGGATAGCTGTAAAGACTTCTAAGTCACCTGGTCTAATTCTCACTTAGGTCAATGTAAAAAACAATACATTTTTTTTCCTGAAGTGCTCTTTGGAGCACAAAACAGTTAAAAGAGGTTTGAAAAAGTTACACTTGGTACAGACACCCACGGACAACAACTATGTTTGAATGTTTACAGACACGTAGCTTGTAGATAAACCAAAGTAATCGAAAATTAAGTCCTGGCCCCAGAAAGCACCACGCTTCATTTGTGCTACTGCTTTTGAACAAGTACCAAAGTGCAGCTCTCTGGAGACGCGTACTCAATATGTGCTCAGAATCAATTTGTAGTACATTGCAGTGACGGACCGGACTGGAGCAGCTACAGTCTATTGTGCCAACGTGTATTTTGGGCAGGCTTTAATCTGAAGAGCCACTCGAGTGTTGTGTAACTATGTACATTAAACTCATTACATTTTTGATAAAATATAGTAACTCCCTATTCACAGCAGCCACTTTTCAAAACTGTGACCTGACTATTGAATTTTTTTTGAATCGCAAAGGACGCATAGTCTGCATCACAGACTGACAATACTCAAGATCATTGCACAGAATAAAGTCATTTTAAATGACAACTGTCCTCTGAAAAGACTCTGTATCCTGAAAATATTGTGCATGTCATCATTACTTCATGCATCCCTTCCATATCTACTTAAAAAATAAACAGCATAGAGAAAGTGGGGTGGTTTTTACATTTAACTAAACCAATTCGTTATGCATTCATACTTTAAAAGGTCAAACATTTGCAAATGTTGACAAACAAGGAGCAATGGAAAGAGAACGATCTACTTGTGTTGAGAGAGAAAGAAACAGGAGAACGTCGGTGACCTGACCCCATCTTCACATTGGCTTTCCAAGACAGCACCTGATGTCTACTTACTCTTTGGCTCCTGGATATATGGCTGCTTTCTCCTGCGATTCCACCCTCCGCACAAGTCTTCAAGGAAGAGCGATGGAGTGCAGAAACCTCTGCAAGCAAAATGAAGGATGTGGTTATTTGCCAACCCTGATAAAAAACATCTCTTCCTTCCCGCTTGCCCAGAGCCATCACGCTGTTCACAGAATTTACTTTTCTTCTAAGTGACCCTTTGCCCCGGGAGCACAAAGAGATCAGAGTCTTTATGAATACCCATACCCACTGTGACTGCCGTTGATAGTCTTCAACCTTTATTGAGTGCTAAAAGCAAGGCTAGGGAGGGGTCCAGCTATTGTTCAATCCCCAGTTACTGAAATAAAAACCTACTAGCAGAAATTCCATTTAGCAGGGATAAAAGAGACAGGAGAAGCTGTATCAGCAACCCCATTCAAGCGCAGCTCTGGGTTTTCTCTTTCTCTGAGCTCCAACCCAGGCTGAACTGTAGATAGGGCACCTGGTACCTCCCCGGAGGAACACAACAAATCTCCCCCGAAGAACTTGGAGCTGGCTTTGACCTGGATGAACCAGACTTGGAACTGGGCTCTGAGGGTGCCCGGCTTCGCAGTGAAGCTCTCAGCTTTCTCCCAAAACTGGTCCTGAGTGGAAAAACCTCCTAGGAATACGCAACCTGATGTGTTCATCTGTGTAAATTATGTACCGCTTAAATAAAACACACACCAAAACATCACCAATAGAACTCAGAACAGCTAAAGATGCGTGCAAAAATAACTTAAGAAAAGGTTTGTTCCACATGAGCCAAAGGTAGGGAAAGACCATACGCAATCAAAATATCATAAAGGAGATAAAAATAATCATAAAGGAGGTGATAAAAGGGACACGGATAGGCCTAGGAGAAAAAAGGCATTACCAGCTACTAATTTGCAATGCTTTCCCTTGTTTGCTGGGCATCTCAGAGGAAGCAGGACGCGAGGCAGTCACTTTGCGATACACCTCTGCCAAGCCTAAGGAAAGGTAAGAAGTCAGCACACTTTACGCATACAGCAATGAAATAAAATATTACCTAGGAATAATGCTTGCAATGTGCAAAAAATCTGGAGTGTAAATATGTGGGTGAACGTTGAACCTGTGGGTGACACAGGTTTACCGATAGACAGAAATTTACATGATAAACTGATATATATACAAGATAAGGGTATTAGATATAGCTAGTCCATGCTCAGAAAAAGAAAAAAAAAATGGCTAGAGAGATTTTTAACAGCTAAGAATTACTGATACCTCTTTAGAGAGTGGATAAGCTGAGCCACTTGATGAATTTCTTCACTGCTTAAGTAAAGCAGAGGGAGGAAGCCCTCCCGTATGGATATCCCATGTCTTGGCTGACTGTTCTTTCTCTCTCCTGAACAGTCCCTGGCAAAGGTTCAAGATAAGCGTCGAGAAGTGGGGTTCAGGGTGTAACATCTGTCTGTAGCGCTGTCATGGGAGCTTGGAAAAGAATGAAAGGATGATGAGTCGATTGTCCAAGAAATTTGTCACTTTTAGAAGCAGCACTGCTTGTCCTGAGCTGGGTTATCAAAATGATGTGGCCTGAGACCTGCGCGAGCCTCCCAATGGTCCTGGAGATTATAAGAACTGGAAAGAAGACATAAAACAATGCCAGGGCCTAAGACAGGGTAAAAGCATTTGGCAGCAAGCCTGGGCTTTCTTTCTCCCCAGAGAAGATCTGTTGGCATTTGTACTGGAAAAGTGATGAACAAACATTTCTGCTTGTGCAGCATTTCCAGGACAGTGGGACTGAGAAACCATTCTACAGAAAGCACTTACATGGGGTGTTTTTTGGAGACCGAGGAAGGATGGCATTTGAGATTTGAGGTAAAATTGAATATATCGAGTTCACAGACAAATCACATTCTGGCATCAAAGTGACAACCTTGCTCCTTCAGTTTCTACTCATTGCTATAGTATACAAGGGAAAGCGCCTCCAGTCTGCGATCCTTAAGGACCTACAGGGAGGAGGCGTCAGGGGAATTCTGCTGGCCCCTGAGACTACTTCTAGTGAGATTTCTGTTGCTAGATGACAGTAATTAACAAACTTAAAGTTCCCAACTTCCAATTAAGATATCTGTTATGACAGTCATAGCTGGCAGAACACATATATTATGTTATTTCAAGGACATTATATTAAAAAGGAGCCCAAAAAAAATCTCTCCTAGAACCTTAACTAGTCTTCCCACAACTGAACAAATTTCTGCTCCCGATGGAGCTGTAGATGATGTAGTTTGACCACCCTGTAACCCAGGACGTGAGGTGCACTGGTCAACACTGTTCTTGGATGTCAGAATCATGCAAGAGCAGGGAAACTTCACCAGTTGCACTGGCAGCCTGTTCAAAGGCATACGGATTGTGTCAGGATGAGAATTATTGTGAGGTGTTTTTAGCAAGTTAATTTATCACACAAATACTTGTGTTCACACCTTGTGCAAGGCAGCTGGAAAGTGGCTGTCCAGCAGAAGTCTCTGCATTGCTCCAACTTTTCTCCTACGTGCTCATGACGCTTCAAAACCTGCTCTGTTCCTCAAAGGTAACATTCCCAAAAAAGCAACTAGGTTAAGTAAATCCGAAGACTTGAAAATTAGTCCGGGCAAATCCTGTTTCTCCAACTTATTTAGAAATTGACTGGTTACTACCAATCAATTTGGTAGCAGTACCCTGGTAAGGCTGATACTTATCAAAAATCTGCTCTTCACTCTCTTGACAGTCTCTCTTTGAGGCTGCGTCAGTTCCCTTTCCCTGTGGGATGTTGTCCAAATATTTCTTGCTTCATTCAAATTCCACTTTACCATTCACCACAGAAGAAAAGTGCAAGAAGGAAGAGAGTCCTCCGCAGTCTCTGGAGATTATGAAAAGACTGGAATATTGCTGTGGGAGGATGAGTCTCTCCTGAGGTGCAGGATCCGTGCCATACAGCCCCTGTGGAGTCAGGACCAGGACTGGAGTTCAGTCCAGAACCTCTGTTAACGTGGACGTGGTGCAAAGCGCTACTGGTATCCCCTGCTCTTGAAGGTACTCACCATAAGGACAGCCCCAGAGTCGAGGCCGCACTTTGAAGACTTTGACAAATATTGTAGAGTCTTGTCAATGCTGCAGAGGGTTCCTGCAACAGGAATGAAGGAATTGATTAAGCAATAGAGGAATCTTAAAACTAAAAGATGGCATAGGCAGGAATTTGTGTTGCAGAAATCTGAACTCCTGTGCATGCAGCATTAAAAAATCATAATTAAAAAAAAAAAAAAAAAAAAAAAAAGAGGGGAGGGGGGCATGTGTAGACAAGTATATCAAGAAGAAATAACCAGGCTCGGGCATCCCTGCTGTTTTCTTTCATTTTCTTCTGAGCAGAGGGAAATCTTGTCAACTCTTCCCACACTATGGGAGGAAAAAAAAGAAACATAGTCAATCCGCTTCCCTATCCAGGTGCTTTATGCTTAAGAGAAACACTGAAGATGACCCTGAGACAGGATAGCCCTGGAGACGCATGATGTTTCCAAAGAGTTGACGGATGGTCGTACAACTATCGACAACGAACAGCTCAATGATGAAAGCGCTGGGTGGAGAGCCCAATACCTGCTCACCTGGAGAAGACGAACAAGGGCTGCCAATGTGTTTTACCTGGTTTCTTACTGCGATACTGAGAGCAGCCAGCCCAGCCCAGCCTTGTGCTGGAGCCACAGGAGCCCTGGAGAACAACTGTCCTCTTCAGTAGCTCTGAAAGTCCTACTGGCTCTCGGTTTCACAGACCCATGGAAGAAGATTCCTGGCTTTTGCTGTATGAAACTCCTGGCCTGGACTCCACTGAACCTCTGGGGAAGAAATAACTTAGAGGGTATTCCAAAAAACCCCAAACCCTTGATCCGAACCTGAGAGAATATATAAGAAGATCCAATAAATGATGGTAGTAAGGAAAAGGGGGAAAAGCAAGCCTTTGTTGAAGGTAAATTGAGAATTTGCGGATAGAGGAGTCGCAAGCAGCCAAACGCTCAATATTTAGAGTTGAGCTCTGTCCTGGCTCACCATTTAGGAATGTTCCAAATTTTTACCTACTTTTCTGAAAGAAAAAAAATTCCAAAGAATAAAGCCTGGGTTTTGATGATGAAGGGTATGTCTATCTAGATCTTATATATAAAAAAGGGAACACGGTTTGTTTGAACATTACAGCCATTGGCATCTGCTCAGCTGCTTATTAATTTTGAACCATAACTCTCTATATCGCAGGCTCAGCCCACTTCGGTTTGAGCGAAGCTGTGGGTCTTACCCAGGGGTGACCTTGTCCCACCGCACTGTGCTGCCTCCTGGCCTCCGGTGGCCAAAGCAGCTTCTTTCCATTTCCAACCAGCTAAGCAAAAGCCCTTTAAAACTTGGGAGAGCAAAATTCCTGACAAACAGTAACAGTTGGCCATCATTATTGCAGACAATGCTTTTCTTTTGAAATGCAAGATTTGTTGTCAGCTAACATGGGTTTCCAAAAGTAGGTATATTTCTATTTTGGAATCTGTTAAACTACAAAGATCTCCTGGTTTTAATCCTGGGTTTACACATAGGGGTGTTTCCTTTCAGGTACGTTCACCACAAAACCTAATTAACATTTCTATCACTTCCACTTCTATCAAAATTCAAGCCAATTTGCTGCATAAACTGACGCAACTTTGGAACTGAATGGCTTTACCTAATATGTTATAAATGGAACTGATTATGCTCAAAATATCAATTGGTCCCTTTATGAACTATTCAACAAAAAGGTCAGAAATCCTATTTCCAGATGCAGAAACTTCATGGGGGGATTTCTGAAGATGGGGAATGGTATTTTGGTTTTTGAAAAAGGATACTGGGGACCAGTATAGAGCAAAGTTATGTACGAAGGAACTACTGGAATTGTGCTGGCACTAATGGACCAGGGCAGCTGGCAGTCCTCATCCCGCCAGGCTAAAAGAACTGGACTAAGAACAAAAATATCTGTTACAAACTGCGAGTTTACCAGGAAAAAAATGACAGGGCAGGAAAAAAAAGAAAAAGGTACCTCTTGTTTGCAGGCTGATCCCAGTGAGACAGCGCGACAAGGACTTCAGAACAACAGAAAGGAGCTGCAAGTGCTTGACTGTTCTTCATCTTAACGTGTAAATGCCTGTAACAGCCAAGGGCTTCTTGGCCAAAAGAGGAAGGTGAGAGAGTCTAGGAAGAATCACATCCTACAATTTTGTAAGAAGATTAAAAGTACTATAACAAACACCCCGCTCACATTTAACTGCTTCGTCTTTTCTAAAGCCAAATCTGTCATTAATGCGCCTCCAACTAGAAAAATGGTATCAATATAGTTGATGCTGAATCCTTGAAAAGAATCTTTCCTCCTATTACAGTCTTTTTTTTTTTTTTTTAAATGTATATATCTGTGGGCAGAATAGATTTTTATTTTTTTTTACCTGCTAAGAGTAAACGCTTCTAGTTGAGGCAGCTGTAGGCATAATTAATTGCAGGAGGAAGTCTGTTTCACACACTATCTATATAAATCACAGATTCAGGTACATGTATTTTTAATAAGTGCACCTTAAAAGCACCGATGAAATAAGATCACCTCAATATTTCAAAAGCAAAATTCTTAAAGGTTGGATTCTATTTCTGCCTAGACCGAGCATCTGTTTTGCTGAGTGATGGGTGTCTCTTGACATCGAATACACATGAAGCTAAGGGGAAAAAGTGTCAGGAGAACAGTAATATAATCTAAAGAAATGGTTACAGAGGAACACCTGCGTGTGTTTTCTTTTGCCGCTCCATCGATACCTCAAGCAAGCCAAAAAGCTTGTTTGAGTTTTGTTTTTAAGTCTTTGATTTTACTACTTTTCTTACTTTGTTTTTTTTTGGTTTGAACTAGTTGATTTCACTACTAGTTTATGGCAGGGCAGTTTCCACGTATGCCTGTTGTATAGCCAAAAGCAATTAAACTGCTAATAGTCAGGAATTTACAAAATCACGTGCAGATGATATATAGCAACTGCTGATGCCAGAAAATAACCTGAAGCAGGAGAAAGATGAGTCCTGGTAAAGGAAGGTTACTGAAGAGATTAATCTAAGGGCTGTAGTTTAAGTAATCTAATGGTACATTTTCTTTGCAAGATTTTCCACTAGGACAAGATCTAATTTTTTTTACGTACCATTTACATTTTCAGCCTTCTTCATAGATAAATATTTACTTGTCTACCTCAACATGATTGCTTTTCATTCCGAAAAGGCGTTCATGTAAACTGTTCAGAGCAAGCCATGCCTCTTTATAAATATAAAACGTACGTTTCAATTCTGGACAACCAGTGAATGTACAAACCAAGTGCGCCAGGCGCTGGGCGCTCCGCTCTCACCGGCTTCAGTGGGCGATGAAGGTGTCCAGCGCTTCACTGTTTCAACCACAAACCTCTTCTCTGCCCATTAAAGCACTTATGGATTACATACATGGCAGGTACTTCCTCCTGTATCAGGGACAAACCAACCCAGAAATGTTTCTTCTGATAACACGCAATAGGGCTTGCTTATCAGCTGCTTTCCACCTCTACAATAAGGCAGCACCTTTGATAAACAGCAGTGCAGCGCTATTTAGTCGTGAGCAATAATTTAGCTGCCAGAATACGTTACGCACTGAAATACGCTTATTTTGAGTAGGCACTAGAGAAAAAAAAACAACTTCCTTTTTGTCGTCTTCAGTTTTGCATACTAATTGTCACGCTCGTACAGCTGAGAAATTCCATCAGGCGTTGCAGCGCTGGAAAAGCTCTTCCATGCTGTTTTGCCACTACCCTTCAGTCCTGCCCTCCTGCATCCCTGTTATTCCAGCCTTTGCCCTCTCCTGAGCAGACGCTGCCAATTGTGCTAAATTGGGTAGTGGTTTTGGAAGTGAACAAATTGGGACTAGAAAAAGACCCCAAGCTCATTTTCAATTTTGTTCTGAGCTCCTATTTGAACTCAAGTACTCAGGAAAGCAATAAATAGGCCAGGGCCATAGGGGAACAGCACTTGATGTACATTTGGGTCAGGGGCTACCGCTAGGATTTCTTTAGAAATCCAGATGATATTGTATTAAACAAAAAAAAAAAAAAAAAAAAAATTCAAACCACAAAAAAGTTTTGCATGGAACATTTTGGCTTGTCGCACACACAATGCTTGCTGAGACGTTACAATAACAGGGAAGCAGCACAGCAAAAACAGACAAAAATGATGTTTAGAACAAAGTGTATTTTACCCAATCGCTTACACATTGTAAACTTGCCCCCCCAGGTGTCTCAGCTTCCATTTTAAAATGGGTATGTTACACTTTCACAAATGATTACTATGAAAAGACAGTAACTGATGGAGGCCCTACACTTTTAGCAAAATCTATATTTTAGTCTGTAATAAGTCAATAATTTAACAGCAAAATTTCAGCCTTTGTCATTATTCTACAGATCCTTAAATTATAGTGGTTATTACATTATGCAAGTTTATTATCATTGTATAATTAAGCAAAATAATGAATCTGTCTACTCTTTATTTGTTCTTCTGCCTTGTCCTTCAGATGCCTGACAAGGAACACACTGATGGAAATTAGGTTGGTTTTTTTAGACGGAAATTTTATTAATCATGTGGAGTTTGGCGGGCTGTTTAGTTCAGGTTTCCTTTACTTTTCTGATACACAGGCTGTAAAGAATTTGTGTCAGAATGGCCAAAAACTGAAGAAATCATTCTTGTGCTAGACTGGAAAGAGACCTGTTCACGTGCAAACGCTCTCCCTGGCAGCAAGGCACGCCGGGAAGCGCTCGGCCCACGGGCTGGCAATTTAAGAGATTTGCTCCCACAGAAACTTCCTCGCTAAATTTTCATGAAAAATATTAAAAATACAACCTTAATACCTTCAGCTGAAATTCCTGGAGGATCAAGGACAAGACTTAAGCCCCCTCTAACGGAATAATAAAGTGTTGGTATCACAGACATACCCAGGTGATCTCGTAGTACGATGCGTTACATGAACTGATGTCACGCGTTCCAGACGCGGGGCGAGCCAAAGACCGAGACACAAGTTTTCCTCATATCTTTGCAGAGATATTAAAATCTCTTTATTTCAGAGGGGTCCCCTTGCTTCTTTCTTAAGGAACTTCTAATGACAATACATAATTACTAGCATATGAAGCACCTCTATGTCCGTTACCGTCTTGCCTTTTGAAACAAGAAAGGGGCTACTTTGGTATTCATACAAGTAGATTTGATTAATGGAAACAACAAGCAACTGTTGTTTATCTTGACTCCTTTCATGCCTTCACAGTTGGGCACTGTTTATTATCACTCTGGAGCGAAAGAAAATGATAAAATAGCTCTTCTAATGGAATGTATCATTCAAAGAAATGACAGAATACAAAAAAACAAGAAACATCCACCTTTGCTATTACAGAGACAACATCCTTCTCCCTTTACCTTTCAGGGGCATTCTGGTTTTTTTCCCCACTAACCTCAAATTTCCTTCCAGAAAGAAAAAAAAATTCTCAAATTGTTTACAAAATTATGAGAGTGGCATGAAAACTAATGAGGGGCGCTTATTCTCGGCTTTCAGATTCTGCTTGTATCACTTCAGCAATCTGCTTGCAGCCCTTTTGGCGATACAAAATAAGCACACTGGAAGAGAAATTAGAAAAAAATTTCAGGAACGAGGGATAACAAAGCTTAGAGCTACATTATTAAACAAGGCCAGAAAGGCTGGTTTCAAAAATGTAATTATTAACAGTAATATGATACCTGACACTAGGTGTATTGCGTGACGGGTTGCCACCTTGGTACATAGGGAGAAAACTGTGGAAAGGTAGTAATAAGGGTACGTAAGCAAAATGCTCCATAGCCGGTTCACACCACTAAACTTAAATACTTGAGTGAATCCCATGATCCTTGAAATAAAGCCTAAAAATTCATCTGCCATGGAATTGACTAAGCCTTTCTTTAAAAAGAGGACATAAATTTGGAAGAACCTGTCAGCATCTGCATCAATATTACTTGTTGGCACCCAAAAAGTCAAAGGGGACCCTGAAAAAATGAAGACCGCTTGGTCCATACAGTCCCAACTCCTGAGGCAGGTTGCCACTTTGGTTTTGGACATGCATGCAACCCTTTTACCTAAATAGAAATAGTTTTTGTTATATTAGATGTAGAAGACCACCAGATTATAAAGTCCAGAATGTCCATTTACGGACGGGTTTGATTCATGTTTATTCCTGTGAAATAAGACCTCATAAGGCTGTGACTTTTTAATTTTTTTTTATAAGAAAAGCATCTAGTTAGAAATATTTGTCCAGGTTCTATATGAATGGTAGAAAACCCTGAATGGTTTTCCCTCCAGCGCTCGTCCCTACGGGGAGACCTCCAATGACTTTGTCAACACAACTGAGCGAATATGAGACGCTTCTTCTGGGTTTTCTACCTTGGCAGCGTTATCGTAGTCTCCGAGTAGGATGTACGGTGGACAGAAAGCTGAGTTCTCCCTGTCGGACCTTTGCGACCTGCAGCCAGAAGTAGCAGGAGCTCTGTTCGTGGTGTGGTACGCGCAACTTCTGGTGTCTCCCAGCAAGCAAGGCCTGCTGGAAATCACCTTGTCTACTTGATAACAAGGGCTCTGTCAGGTACGGTTTGCAAACACACAAAAAATAACAAAGCGAATACAAGAAGTTTTGGCCTAGAGTGACAGCCAGCACATTCCCCACCGTGTACGATACAGGGGGAGCAGAGAAAAGGCATAAAAACTTACTGCAGGGGGGTTGGACTAGATGACCTTTGGAGGTCCCTTCCAACCCAACGCATTCTATGATTTTATGATTCTATGATAAAAACTTACCATGGTTGCTAACTTCTTCCTAGTGACAACCAGTGAGCACCACGGCAGTAGAGAAACCACTATCATGAGACCTGCTGTCAGCTTCGTTCCTAATGAACATCGTCATATATTTACAAAAAGGTAAAACTAAAATATAACTGCATGAAATACAGCTACTGGTTAAGCAAAAACAGTTTGGAAGTCTCACCTCTGAACAATTAAGAGCACGCAGGACGCACCCGTAAACATTAAACGTTTTAAAGTAGTACTATCCAATTCTAATAATAAGAGAAAAAATTTGGAGAAAAGAAGTGAGGACTTCGCTGACTGTTACTACAGGTGCCTTCTGTTTCTCTGCACGTAAGCAGAGCTCTTCATTTTCACTCTCTCATCTTTTTGTGTCTTAAGTTTCAGTGCGGGCCAATTAAAAGAAATTGGATAAAAATTAGCAGCTGCTAATCAATCTATCTTTTCTGAGCACGGACATTTATTCGTTTGGAACTAATTTACCTGAAATCAGGTTATGCGACGGAAAACACCAAAACTGCGTCTGTAAGCGTCCTGTTGTCAATGCAGTCGTGTGACTGTAGCCACGTCAGGATTCAAATGAATTAAATCATTTCAGTTTAACAAATCATTGCACAGAGTACCCACACGTAAATACCGCATGACTGGTTCCCCGCTGCATCTCTCGGTGGCTTAGAATTAAGTCTTATTATTTCTCAAACGCGCTGTTTAAAAAGATTTCTAGTAAGGGCTATTCTGTGGTCCTGAGCCTGCATAATACATGTGTATTTTGCACATTGAAAAACACTTTCCTGTCTTCGTTCCCCACGGCAAATGTTTTTCCTCTTTCCTGCCTGCTTTTCACAAGGGAACTGGTCTTTTCAAAATATTTAAAAAAAAAAAAAAAATGGACCTGGAAAAAGGGATATCACTTTCAGAGAGATATTAGAAAGTTCTTAATGTGTACTCCAATGGCTTTTCTTAATTACTTTTGTTTTGTGGATTTGGACAGTTATAAGAACATGAAAAAGCTAACAGAAACCAACAAACCCCTGTCTTTTCGGGTTGGAATTTAAGACGGGCTCCAGGACGGGAGGGATATGTGCTGGGAAGACAAACAAAGCAGCCCGAGCCGTTCCCTGCTCGCGCAGTAGCAGCGTTTAACCCGCCGTTTGAAGAGATGCTGCTCGCAAACACGGTTAAGTCGCGTATTCAATTCTGCTCAACTACTGGTGTGAAATTTTAATCAAAAAACTAGAGAGCTCATTCAAAAAAGAAATTAGTGAAAAAACTTTGGTCGTCTCTCATCAGTGAAAACTGATTTAGTTATGCAAATTACTGCTATGAATATTAAACCACTGATGAAAGGTTTTTAATGAAGGGATCTTTTGTTTTGGAAATGCAAGGGTATATGCTTTAATTTCTTGCTAATTTACTGTTCTTTGATAATGTTCGCATTTTCCCCAAAGTGACTTCACTGATGGGTTTAATACTGTGAATAGAACTACAGGCCAACAATACTGGTTTTGACAAGCCTTCCCCTGTGTAACTATAGATCATGATTTGCAGCCCCTTATGCACAATTCTATTAGGGTGAATTTTGTCTACAGGGCTTTCCATGAAATGAATTCTCATTTTAATGTTAGCCTCCTGCAGTTTTTAATTTTTAATCTGTAATATGAAATTGCAAATTTTACAAACATCATTTGAAAAAGCCACTAGGACAGAACCGAATGCCAAAGTTTACATATTGCCTAATTAGACTGTTATGAGAAGCAGCTTATCAATGTCAAGCCAAAGATCATCAAAAAATCCAATTACTAATTTGAAAAACACATATATTTATGGATTCATTTTGTTTAATTTGCATCCGATTAGCTTAATAATTGTTTAAAAATTGTATTAAGGTTAATAATTTTGGTTCAGTTAGCAACACACCTGGGCTGCCAAAGTGGTTTAACAAATTAGTCAGCTACCCTACCTAAAATAAAACTCAATTGTAATCTTTTCCATCATAAACCAGAGAGAACTCATTACTCAAATGACACGGCAATTTTAAATAGGAAAAGGTATTAAATCTGCTTACTAGTTGTCTCTCTTTACAGCTGTATCACGGGTCAAATGCTAAGGAGGAAGGACACGGTCCATGTGGGGTCTCCCAAACCTTTCTGGACGACGTACCTCATTTTACGACGCTGTATGTTGTGTCTTGTAAGAGACAGCCGAGATCTGCTTTGCTATCCTAACCCGGCGCAGGACTTGGCCTTTTAAAAGTTGGCATTAAAAGGGGAATAACAGTGTGCAATACAAAGGGTTTTTTTCTTTGCAATCAATTTAAGTCAAACTTTGATTTATACTGACAGCAATGACTAGGTCTGTGAAATAGGTCTTACGGTTGGAGTCAATGGTCTTAAAGGTCTTTTCCAACTTGAATGATTCCATGAAATAGCTGCCCCATCCAACATTACTTCACAATTTTAACCCATGTGAAAGGCTTGTTGCTCTCCTGTTCCTCCCTGACCTCGCGTTGGTGAGGTCACTGGTGTCCTGAGAAAACACAGTAGCTTGCCAAGAGGTTAGTGCTGACTCTACGGACAACCCCCATCCTACGGACCAGCACGGTACATCTATGGACAAAAACAAGCTGGGAGAGGTGGACTGGGAAGGTGGTGTCTGTGTTTCATTGGGTGAGGTGAACGGGCCTCTCCTCACCGTCAAAATTTGTCCATGACTTCCCTTATCGAAAGGGGAACGTGGTTGAGAAGGGCCATCTTTTGCCTGGGGACACTCATCTTTCCCTTTAGTTAATGGAAAGAAGGAGGCTTCTCTAGAGGGCAAATGAGAGCAGAAACCCAAGCTTAAGTGCCCTGGAGGAACTGCCGTGTCTCTGTTGACTACACAGGGATCTTGGGAGGCAAGTCTCTGGATGATCAAATTAGTCTTTGTGCCTGCCTCATTCCCTAATTGGTATTAGGTACATCAACTAATGAACAACGTATAGCGTAACAAAGGAAGCACACTCAGGAAAAGGAGACAAATTAGCTGGTGCTAATTGGTGGTCTTGACTTTGCTGCTAGTAATCACACACATTTTAAGAGGAGGGCTACAAAGTAAGGCATACACACTAAGAGACACTAAAATATATAAAATATATATATACAGTATATATGTAATGATTATACAATTGTATCTTGGTAAATTGAACTTTTACAGATAAAAGGTGGTGGTTTTTCTGCAGGTCCCGCTCCCAGATTGGGTTGCTGTCAGACTCGGTTTTGGTTGTAAATTTAGTTGCAGGCTTTGACCGGAAACATGCTCTCGGTGGGTTCAATTAAAATTGATTTGGCCCTCAACTTGTCTTACGCATGATTTCTAACAAAGTGATCTCATTGACCCTCCTAGAGGGTTTTATCATCTTCCATTATTTAAAAATAGGTCATTCAGAGCTTTATGGACACATGCAAGATATTAATTACAAAGTTCAGGCAATACAGTTCTGGTTAGCTTGTGGAATGTCTTCTCTTTCAAAGAAAGGCAAGGTATACCACCGTGTGCTCTGCTTCAGAGGTTTACACGGGAAATGGACATTAGAAAAGCCCAGCTAAGAAAAGCCCAGTCTTCAAATAAAATTTACAGCTCTGATTAGTTGATTTTTAGGAAAATTTGTTTGACCTTAAGAGCAATAGAACTTGCATCTTTTCCTGGTCTTCATAGACACTGAATTTCAAAACACTTCTAGAGTTGCAAAATTAAATATATTTGGTAAAGATGTAGATGTGACTCCCTCAAAAACTAGCAGAAGAGAAGACCATGAGCTCATTTCTGTGCCATACGGTAGCCATTTAGATTTCCTTATACTCTTCCGTGCCTATATACAGCAGCCTGGAAAAAGCTCTTAACTGCAGAACATCCCAATTTCCATTCCCCCACGCTAGCACTTCTAGAACTATGCCTGTTCCTGGAAAACACAATCTTCTCACTGAAGGAGATAATACTAAGAAAATTAAATACAAAAGCTAAATATTAAAATTAAATTGTTTTATTAGAAATAAACTTATATTTAGAAATACTTTTCCAACGGCTGCAAATCTGTGCAGTCCTTTTATCTCCTACCACCAGTGGCAAAAAATGCTGCATTTCTGGAAATTACATGCAAGTTTTTTGTGTAATGAAAGAGTTTCCTTATCGCACCTTTACTGCTAAAAATTCTCTCTTGCAGTGGAAGAACTTCCGTGCGTAGATTGAAACAACAACAGTCCAAAAAAAATCTGGTGTCTGTTCAAGCATTCAAAGCTGATTAAATTTCTCTTCCAAAGTACTATTGTGTCGCACTTCAATGAGGCCAGATCTCTCCTAATGCCTGCCTGTTTGTGTTGAAGGATTTGTATCAGCAGCATATTTTGAACTGCTGTTCTGAAGTCAGAATAGGCTTTTTTATTCCTAAATGAACACCTAGGAGTAAGACTTACCTCACACAGTTGTTATTTTAAATATCCATACAACTTGAGGGGGTAAAATAAGTCACGAGGTATTTTCTGTCAAGATTTTTGTTTTGATTACTTGATCTTAGTATCATACTATAAGCTTTAAAATGTAGTAAATTTATTCATGCTATTCTAATAGTAGCATTAAAAGCAGTGTTAAAAATGCTGATTTGTTGCCAATGTTTCTTCCTTAATATACCTAGACATAGGAATATTTGTTTTGAGGGACTTAGATTTCTTCTGGCTTTGGCTAAAATATTCTATATGATCTAGAGTGACCAGGACAAGGTGATCCTGAATTACAACACCCAAAATCAGATGTACCTGAATATTGAAATACTTTTTTCCTCCCTGTGTTTATACAGTATGCCTACCCTTCATTCTGAACTCTGACCGTTAAGTCTCTGAGCACACAAGGCATCTAGCAGGGAATACAATTTTCAGTTTTCTTTCTACACTCTTAAATAGAACAATTTCTTTTTTTCCCTAAGTACAAAATATGCAATGTAGACTTTTGAAAAGATACAGGCCTGCCTATGTTCAGGTATCATATAACATAAATCTCAGTTTTTAAATGGAGATACAGCCACCTGTTCCCAAGTGGCCAGTACAGAGAGACCACGTACGAGAACGATACCTAGTTTGGGCTGGGATGGGTAAGTACGTGGCTTTCCACAGGGCCACCAGTTTTTACTGGGGTCTTGTTAAAATTGATACTTTACAGTGAAAGACAGCAGAAAGTTTTACTCATTAGTACTTCTCCCATCTAGCCTGTTGAAGCTGTGGCTATCAAACATCGGTTTTGGTACGCAAGAGTTTATTTTAGCCACATACTATCCTGCATTCCACTGGAATTTAAAAATTCCCTCCTGAAAAAAAAAAAAAAGTACTACATTAATATGGAGAACTTGCCTAAACTCAGTAAAAAAAAATAGAACTTACAATACTGAAGATCAGATCACTTATTTTTGAGTTTTCCAATATGCTGATATTTTTCCAATTTTTGGTGTTGATATCTATTGCTATTTTCTTTATCAGACAGACGACTTGGTGAGGAAAAGTGATGATGACAGTGCTGGTCACAGACTGACACGTACTAAAATCCCTGCCAGGCATAGTCAGGTACTCATGTGAACCATAAAAACGTATTAGTATCTATCCTGGGTACCATAAAAAGCTATCAGATGACCCAATACACCTGACAGTTGAAACTCCAGTTGGGTTTTCGTTACCTTTTTTAGTACTATAAAAGGAAAGGTTACTTCATGACATGTTCTTCAAGTTTATTGCCTCCACAAATTTAAGCCTTTGCAGTGCACGTACCTCCAGTCACAAGCCTGAGAATATTCACTACTAATGACTTTTGGAGTTGCAGGTAACCTCACATGCAATTTTTAAAAAGGGTGCGAGTCCCACCTGCCTCCATTTGTTTTTTGGGTTTTTTTTTTTTTGCGACCTCCTCCGAGTACCATCCCTAAATTATATTCTAAAGAGAGAGGAGAGGAAGCTGAAGTGCGAATCTATGGAGACAACATCCTCAAAGATCATCAATTACCTGATATCTTTTAATCTTTGAGAATTGCCTCCATCAGATCTCAGCCTTTGGGAAATTATCAAACCTGACAGTGTTTACAACTCGGCATCAAGGTTAACAACTATGATCACGCTGCTCTCTCCAAACAGCGTTGCACCTTCGTGTCAAGTCAGGAGAGGAATGCCATGGAAAGATACAAATTAAAAGGTGGAAACTCAAACCAATACAAGTTTTCTTTCCACGCCTCATGTAATTAAGCAGCTGATCTTGCTGTCAAGAAAGTCTTTCAAGCCAAGAAGTTACAGTATTCAGAAAGGATATTGGATGTGAAAGAGAATGTCAAGAACAGACAGAATTGCAGCACTGATTACAATGCAGGTTTGAAATATTAAAATCCAGTTTTCTTTTCAGGAATTTTTTTGAAGGTTTTTAAACCTTCCATGGCAATCAAGTTGCTTTTTCAACCTTATTTATGTAATGGAAGTAGAAAGTGCATATATTTTTAATAAGCGTGGAGATTAAATTCAGCACATATATGTAGGTTCCCACAGCAAACTAATGTAAGACAGTGACAATCAAGAGCACAGTAGTGAAAATGCCATCAAAAGGCTGCTCACACTAACACTCCTAGAAAAATAGGATAACATCTCCTACTTAAATAATAAATACCCTGAGGGTATTTAAAAGACACGTAGATCTGGCACCTCGGGACATGGTTTAGTGGTGGATGTGGCAGTGTTAGGTTTGCAATTGGACTCAAGGATCTTAAAGGTCTTTTTCAACCTAAACATTTCTACGATGCTAAATATCTTCAACAGTCAGCTCTTTCTATTGAAAGCAAAGTTTAAAATACTATTTCTTCTTCACAACTGGTTCAAAATCACTTAACAAGTCTGAATACCGAGTTGACTACAAGCCCAGCCTTAGAAGGTAATAGTTTTGTGACCACATTTAATAAGGTGTGACCATGCTCTTAAACACAAAACCAAACAAGCAATATTCTGTCTGTGTGTTCACTGTCTCACTATATTCACGTACCATTTTACTTAACACAAAGTAACAGCCTTTTAAAGGCTATATATTATACCATTCCTGAAAAATGTGTTGATCTTTGTTAACATACTTGCCGGTATTTCTGCAATGTTATTGTTTCTTTCAGACAGAAAAAATACATTTGGTTTAGCCTTTCATAATGTAATATTCGAATATATCAAATGGAAAAAAATGTCTTGTGTGCTACTTGGCACTGCTTTGTTTCTTACACTGTTCTTTTTTCCCCTTCTTTGGTCTAAAACAAACATGCTGCTGATGGAAAGGATGGCAGTTACGGTTTTGGTGTGGGGTTTTTTTTTTTTGTTTTTTTTTTTTTTTTAATATTACTTGACCATTCTTCACCACCATTCCTTACTATTTATTCCCTATTGTCTTTTTCGATGTATAATCATCTTTTAAATAGATTTGTAGACACTAAGATATATAGATATATATACACATCGAAACATGAAAATGCAAACAGCCATGGATAACACTAAGCACGTTTTTATGCATCCCTGAAACCCAAAGTCATCATAAAAAATACAAAAAGTCAATTTTTTGTGCTATCATCAAACTAAAGCTTTTAGGATCAAGGCATTAAGAGCAGTGAGGCATACGTAGAAAATTAACTACAGTCTTTCAAAATTCACAGTCAAGATATCCTAGTTAGGTTGATACAGACTATTTAGGATAGCAACACTCTACTGCAGACAAACACATTATGGCAACGTCTCTCTGATGCTTTGATCCCTCCTGATCTTAAAAACTGCAAAAACTCTTCTAACACTAGAGGTCACCTCTTTATCCAGCTTTAATTTTCACATTATGCCCTTTAAAAATTATACAAGTGTTTCTTTAAATGAAACACAAACTGCTTTCTTCCAAGAACACACTAAAAAATTAGTTGCGTCTTTGCTGCAATCACTCATAGCTCATATTTTAGGATAGAAAATGACACTGTAAGTTCACATCCCAAAGGTAAATAAATTGAGGTAGTTGATAGAGTCATAAATGTGTCCTCACAGGATATTTTACAATTTATATCAAGTATAAGCATTATAGCCTCTTTGAACTCTTCTAATGTAGCTTATACTTCAACTTTTACTATATTTCAATTTTGTGTCCTGGAATTCTGCATAGGGACCCTTGCATTTCCCTGGAATATCTACTTATCATAAGACTTAGAATAACAGCCCATTGTTTAGAAGACATTTTGGCATAGTAAAACCATTGTGATTTGCATCCTTTAAGGACTCCACCACCTATTCGGGGTTCATTTTCTGATTCCCAAGGAGTTTCATTAAAAAAGAAAAAGTCACACAAGTGCTTTACCTGATTTCTCTATCTGCCCATCTTTTGCTGGGACGATCAAGAGATGGTCTTTCAGACAAAGCAAAAAGCCTACCAGAAACAAATGTAAAAGAGAAAGGGTGAATCAGAAGTATAACAGTTTGGGAATTATTTTGTCAGCTGTTTTGCAGCTCTACAGGGTTTGTTTTTTTTTTTTTAAACTAGGCATATATGGCTGTTAGTAGCATTTATAATGTACAGAGGGCATATATTTTGGAAAT
This sequence comes from Fratercula arctica, assembly GCA_947846985.1. Taxonomy (NCBI): domain Eukaryota; kingdom Metazoa; phylum Chordata; class Aves; order Charadriiformes; family Alcidae; genus Fratercula; species Fratercula arctica. The sequence continues at coordinate 2,742,876 of CANTUZ010000010.1, forward strand.
ATCAACAGTTTCCTGAAAGGAACTGAGTACAGGTGTAAATTCAAGAGATAACAAATGACACCTGTTGCGGGATGACAACCACACATTCACACGTACGTATTTGCCAGTAAAATGTTTGAGGAAAGATTAAGTTAATTTGAGACACTTACCTATACTTGAGAACAAATTGCAATGTGATTTTTTGTGTGCTTTCTTACAGAAAAGAATTCTAGGGTTTGTATTTTATTTTCCCTTGTTACAAACTGCAAGGTTCATGAGATGGAAAAGGCATTTCCTCTCTGTCCACCTGAATGACCGCAATGTTACAGACAATATTTGTCATTGCAAGATGGTTTTCCAAAACTGACATTTTCTATTACCAGCTCCCAAACTGTCCTGGGCAAATTTGTGAATCAATGGTGCGTTACCTCCACTGGTCTGGAGCAATAGCAGCCAGGAGATGGGGAAAGCAGCCTTGGTCCATGGATCACCATTCAGTTAGGACTGGAATACCAGTTCTTCTTTACTGATGCTTAACCCCCAATAAATATTAGGCTAAAAGTAGTAAACGTGTTCATTACCACACAGATATTAAATGTATATCAAGTATTAATTAGACAGTTGGTGTGTTTAGAAACAGGTAACAGAAAACAATAGTTACTATTACTTTTACTGTAACTCGACTCTAAAAAGTGAATTTCATTCAGCTGCATTTCATTCAGCTAGAAAAGAGCTAAAATATTTAAACAGCTCATACCTTGGAATCTAATCCACAGCTAAAAATCTATCTAAACTTGGATTTAATGTTGTGTATTGCTTTTGTTGAAGGGAATCTTATCATGGGAACGTATATCCTTATTTAACTATTTTCTCCCTAAGGTCACATACACATCAACTCAAAGCAGTCCTCCAAGGACTTCTTACGAGTCATAAACTCAACGTTTAATCTAGACAGCAGGTTCTAACACTTCTTCCACAGGTTTGTCGAGTGCTCCTATCTGACTTCCAGGTCACTGGACCAGGCAGAGTTTAGGCAGAAAGCCACCTTTCCTCCCTCTGATAACCGGCCTCTTCCTTCACTAACTATAAATAAATAACACAAAGGAAATGTTCTGTATGTATCAGCAAGGCAGAATCCAAATTTCTTTCTACACTGAAAAAAATATTTATATTAAATATGTAACTTTGATAATTACACTTCACATATTCATAGAAAATAGAAAGGATTTAAGGGATTTGGGGCTGATGGTGGGTTTGGGATGGATGAATGAATTATACTGCAGCAATCACACATCCTCCATTCAAAACGTCCATTCTAATCACCTGTAGCACCTGCATTTCCCAACCATGCCATATAGTTTGTATATAAGCTTACGCGGAGGAGGCCGTTTTCATTTTAGGTGAGGTGGTAGCACTTTGCTTTCCTCTGAGATTTGAGGGCTAAAGTTTTCAGGATGCCATGACTGGGAAACAAAGTTTGGAAGAAAAAAAAAAAAAAAAAAAAAAAAAAAAGGCAAACCCAAAACGTATTCCACTTCTCATGTCATTTATATTGCTTGGGTCAGGTTTGTTTGTTTGTTTTAACATATTTTAGAGTAAAAGAACAAAACCAACAATCACCTTTTGGAGGGAATTTCCTGGACTCTCTAAATAGGCCATCAGGACCTATTTTGCTAAGAGAGACGTTGCCTTCACCGGGTATCTCAGCAGACACAGCCAGCTGTTAAGTTTGGACCATTTTTTACTTATTACCTAGGTATTTAAAGTCCATTTATTTAGAGTGGGCATTAGCTGCTCAACAGAAAACAAACACAGAGCAGTTACCTTCTCATGGATTGGAGCTCAAACTAATAAGCCCGATTAGCTGCGAGCAGAGCAAGCTCAGACACCACAGCACAGTGACAGTCTGAATTCTAGCAGGGTTCGTTAGCCCTAAACTCATTGGCAGGCACATCCTGACCACAGCTGAGTTGGTCAGATATGTATCGTCACAACACTGAAAACTTCTGGCTGTAAGTGTACAGACTGGAGAAGGAAAGCAATGAGCCAGCTCAGCTCTGAGCTCCATCTAAAAAACACGAGGAGATATGGCCCTCTGAATGGATTTGTGAGAGCCAGCTGTGACTGAGCAGGCTTCTATGTCCCAACTGCCTCATTTTTCTCCGTTACCTAAAATATCCCCAGCTTCCACTACCCCAGTAACGGGGAGTTGATTGCAAGTTGCCTCTGAATAGAAACACCAAATCCATTAGTTGTGGCTAATCAAGAGCAGTACAGCCATTTCTCAACTATGTAAAAAGTTGAGTGCCAACGCAGGCTTAGATGAGAATACAGTTGAGACTGAGCATATCCGACATTGCTGTGAAGTATCTATTGCATTGGAAAGGTTCTGCTCTTTCTTTTCCTGGGCAGTGTATATATCTCCATATGTAGGTACACGTACGACCTTTTTTGCATAGCCTATAAGGCTACTCAGTGAACACACTGGTCTGCTCATCTCGCTGACAATCTAATCGCTACACACAATTCTGCGCAAAGAGGTCAACATGCCTCTTATACCCTATTTGCAGCTGAGAGGTCAAGAACTGGCATGGAAATTACTCTCCATGCTTTAACCCATCGTATTAGAGGTGCTCAGGCATCTGTCTCTAATCAATCACAGCTAGTTTTCACGCTGACTGTGCAAAAGATACCTTGATATTAAGAATTATATGCAGTAGTTCACCAGCCCAGGTTGCCAACCTGGTTTGCCGCTGTGGCAGCAGGGATGAAATGAAAAACAATGCAACTACCTCATGGCAGCGGTGGAAACTTCCCTGGTGTTCTCTGCCAACGCACCTCAACGTTCCTGCTCAAGGCTTAGTTCTCCTGTGCTACGGAGGATGCTTCACCACTCGGTGCTTATTAATCTAAATTAGAGAAGATAGTGTGAGCCATTATAATTTTAAGAAACAGTTGCATGTTACGCAATTAAAAAGGGAGTGTTTTCTCATCGCAATCACCTTCAGCACCGTTTTCTGTTGTTCTGGAAAAAGTCTTGGCCTCAGCCTTAAGACTTTAATTGATCATTAGGCCAGAAATTACTGCCTTGAATAACTACAGACTATTAAAAAGAAAAGATAAGAGAGGTACAGCCACTTATCCACACTTGATTCTTTTATATGAGAACAGAGAAAATTTACAGATGTGAGCTCAAAAACCTGTGGGGCTCACCTGGAGGAAAGGTGCTTACATCAAAAGCCTCAAGAAGGTAAAGCATTACTGTATTTCTTCTTTGTATCCACACTTCATAGCAAAGGCTATCGAGCCAAAATAAGGAGAGCTTCTGTATTTATGCAATCAGAACAGCCGGTAGAAAAACCTCCTTACAGTTCAGTGAGATGTAAACATGAAAGCTGAGCAGCAGCTGAGCAGAAACGCCAAGTTCCAAGCAGAAACCTTCATTCAAATGGATCAAACAGCGAATAGGATGCCACAAGCGCATAAATGATTTCTCGAGGAGTTGGATGCCAAGGAAAATGAGACTTCTCCAGATAGAAACACCCTCTGCAACATAAGATGCACAGATTAACACAACGGCACATACAGCAGTGCTCTCCAACACATTTACCTTGGTATCGTGTTTAGTATTTCATTTTCCCTGGATGTTGTCATTTATGACTCTGTATCACTAATTCTTTGTTCTCAGCCGAGATCTAGTCATCCTCTGCAAACAACTCAGCCAGGTGACAGTGACATTCTTTTCCATTAGAATGTCAGATGCTAGGAAAAACAGGGTAAGAAACGATACATCAATGCTAACAATAAAATCTGCCTTTTAGCACAACTTTCAAACAACAGCATAGCTCATGGGTTTAAATCTACAGCAGCGTCTGCAACTTTTCCATGTTGCAAGGTTTTTTAACCTCCTAATGCACTATAGAGGTAACAGGGTTCTGACAAAGCGATCCCCTATACTTTAACTTTGAGGGGTTACAAATGCTAAATTACTTTGCCCCATTTCCTCCTGTGACTCAGTTGATGGCTGTAGTCTGTGGGCTTCTCCGAAAACAAGGTGGGGTACTTCTAGGAAGCAGCCAGCAGGGGCTGATAGAGCATTAGGTTCATGAAAGGTGGAGCTTTGGAGTCTGCTTTGCAGTTAGGTAGACCTAGAGCCATGAACGAAGCACAAGGGGAAAGAGTGCTACCCTTTTGTAGGGGGGGGAGGAAACTGGGGAAGTTCCTCAGCCTGCTGGGTATTAAAATAAATATAAATGCAATAAAACAGGTACAATTCTGAAAAACTCTTAGAGAGTAACAGTCCAGACCTACTCTTTCAGTTGCTGTGACAAGATGCTTGAAGCTACGTGATCTGAAAGTTGGGAAGATCACAAATTCATTATCATTCCCCAAAAGAAGAGGTGACAAGAACATCCAAACACAGAATCATAGAATTGTCCAGGTTGGAGGGGACCCTTCAGATCATCTAGTCCAACCATCAATTAAGCATTCTAGGTAGATGTTCCTCACATCTGGAAGGCTTAAATCAAAGCTAGAGAAAAGACTGCTCAATGCTACAGCAATAACCATCACCATGTGCTGGCTCTATTCCCAGAAAAGACTTGGGAGGTTGCTACTATTTCAAGCGGAACAGACCATCCACTGGTCCCGATCAGTGGAAAGCATTTAATTACAGTAGAGCAAACGCACGCAGGAAGCAATAGAGCTAATTTCAAAACATGACTAGATCTTACAGCATCTTACACTTAAAATCTACACACTAGAACTGAAGGCTAGAAAAAAATAAAGTGCACTGTAACAGGATCAAGTGCCCAAAGCATTTAAAAAACCACGGACACAGCACATTCCACATATGAAAAAACCTCCACCCAAATTAAGAAAGATTCCTCATATCACATCACATCTGAGCTCTGAATGCCTGGACAGCATCCAATGCATTCCTTACTGTATCTGACTATTTTGGGTTTTGAAGAGAACAAACTTAACAAACAAACTCACCTGAAGAAAGGGCCATTCATTATCATTCCCCAAAAGAAGAGGTGACAAGAACATCCAAACACAGAATCATAGAATTGTCCAGGTTGGAGGGGACCCTTCAGATCATCTAGTCCAACCATCAACTTAACACTGACAAAACCCATCCCTAAACCATGTCGCTAAGCACTACCCAACTGTCCTTCTAGAAACATCTGCAACTCCTCATAAACTAGATAAAAACGTAGACCTTTAATTCTGGTCTTAATATTGCACAAAAGTTAGATGCCTGAAATGAATTTTCTCCCTTTCTGCATTTAATACAGTAAGAGGAAGCCCCCAGCCTCAAAGACAGATGCACACTGCTATTACCACACACCCATCTCTAAAAATGGCCTCCAAACCACACTAGTTACTCCATATTTAATTACAACTCTATGACAAGGGGCAACATCACATGTTCGTACACTCACTACTCCTGTCTCTTACACATGGAAGTGCTGCACAGCCCGGCCGTGTTCACAAGAGATGCGTCTGTGCTGCAGAAGACTCACACTACAGTCTCAAAAACATGCCGTGTGGCTAGAAAGAATAAGTCTTTGAAATATGTCTGTAAGAGGACAATAGTAATTGCACATTCTTAACTGTTCTTAAGAACGGAAAACACACAAGTCCCAAATTGTTTACAAATTTAATGACTTACAAATCTGCACTTTTAAGTACAACAAACTTTGTTTTTTTAAAAAAATTATCAAAATTTCAGCATAATAGTTCTGCTAACACATCTATAGGTTTTTAAAGAATATTTACAGAACTGCAATAAAAAAAAAAAAAAAGACTTAGGCACATGAAAATTTAAGCAGAAAATAGCGTACAATGAAAGTGGCAGTAAAGCAATATGGCTTCCTGACTGCTGTACTGATTAACAGAAAAAGAGGGATAAATCCTGTTACAAAAAGGTTTATTATTTTTATGTTTGTAGCTTTGCACAAGCACCCCATGGTTTAGAACCCACTACACATAGACAAATCTATTAAAACATGTATATATGCTGTATCTGTAAACATGTTATGAAATCTATTTTGCTATCATAATGGACTAATTGCTTTACAACATCTGAGCTTAAAAATCTGAGTGCAAATCAATTCACATTAAAAACCTGCAATTTCAATTACTGAATTAATTTCAAAACTGGTTTTGTGACTGCTTAGACTATTTTCTTGTTCTTGCACTTGTTCTTGAGCTTGATCTTGTCTGCCTGTCCGTCCCTTCAGCAGTCCGAGCAGCCCTTACATCCTCTTTGCCAAGTTCTTCTTTAGTTTTGTTTCTTTTTCCTCTTTGTAGCGATCTATTTTCATCATTCTCTGTTTGTACACACAAAAAAAATTAACTGTAAATTTGTATCATAAATCAAACATTTTATACAAAATTCAATCTTCAGTTACATTGTTTTTAAAGGAAGTGTCCCTACTGACTATATTCCAAAGATTACATCTATGAATTCAACAAACCAGTTACAAAACCCCACACTTATGCACATCCAATATCCTTTAAGATAGATCCCTGAGGACTTAACAGCTATTTCTGAAAGTAGGTTAACATTAATGAGAGCACCAAACCCAATTAGCTACCGTTTTAGCTAAAATTCTTTCTACTGATATGTAAAACTAAAACATAGTCAACATCGAAGAAAAATCCTGCCAAAATGAATATATAGCAACTGTTTTACGGTCCGGATACAGCTGGAAAAGCAGGCTATTACCTGTAAAGACTAGAAGCCTATGTACGTATCTGGATAGCACAGAAAAGTTAAGCTGCTCCAAGAGAGAAGCATCACCCCAACATAGAAACCATCGCTAAAACCCATGTGGGCTAAGATGACCTCCCCAGAAGAGCAGCTACGCAGGCAGGTAGTAAAGCATCAGAAGAAATCAATCACTTGGCAAGTACATATATCAGTTTCAGGAAGCAGGAACTAGCAAGCGTGTAAAGGGAAACAAAAGAAAACTCAATAAATGAAGACAGATACATGGCAAAATAGATGTACATGTTCTACAAGGATAAGCATATGCAATAGACAAGGGAAAGAGCCAAAGAGAAATGAAACAAAGGGCATAGTCAAATCACCATCAAGTTTTTAAACACAATTTGGCAGGAAATTCCTCAATACGTAGCTCTAAAGACTCATTGTTATTTCCATTTGCATACATTTATTTGATAATATTTTCTAACTGCATTATGGTAGTTAAGCAATATCACATCAAGCTGAAAATTCCAGGGAATATTTTAAATGTCTGCAGCAAGAGTTCCATTGGCTTGGGGAAAGCAAAACATTAAAGGAGGAAATGGGAGATGCATGGAACTTTTGCTGTCTTTTCAGCTCAAATACAGCTTCAAGCCCTTCTAGTATCAACTTCAAAAAACAGTCGATGACTAAAGTCAAGTCCTCCAAAACCTAGAGACATAAAAGCAGGAGCTTAGATTGCATTTAGGAGAAAATGAGATGAACAATAAGTGCTACAAACATGTGATTATTGTGTTCTGTCATTACCGCCTTCTTCTGCATGTAAGTTAGTTGCTGTATTTACTCTAAACTACACTTTATTGTTATGGATTGAGAGACAATATATTATAGAAGAGGACGAAGACATTTAAATACCTCAACAGAGGAAGAATGTGTTTCATATCCCATAAACCCAATTCCTTCTACTTAGGAAAAACATCTTGTTTATGTAAGATAACATAAACCCTATTTACTCAAGTCTTCCAGCTATACTGAAGACCTACACTCTATCCGTATTAGAGCATGGCAGCCCACAGTCATACTAGGATTTTGTATGCATTATTGTTTTATCTATAAATAACTTAGCTATACTTAGAAAATAGAAAGCAAATTCTTGCCTCACCTGATTTTGATTTTTTGGATGCTAAATCATCTGTTGACAACTGACATTTTCTCCTGCGAGAAGTGGAAGTTTCCTGTTGTATAGGGTTAACCTCTTTTCCTTTTCCAGACCGATCATTTTTTTTGGAACCAGTGGATGTCAAACCCATATTTTGAGTTTCTGAAGTGTTACCATTTTCTGACAAGTCGTCGTTTTTTTGGCTAGAAGTAGAAGTAGCTGCCTCTGATGAGAATTCTACCTTTTTCCTTTTATTCCTCAGTTGCCTTGTTTTTTCCTGGGATGACTTATTTTCTAGAGATGTATCTTCACCTTCTTTAAGAATCCTCTTTTGACCTCTATCTTTGGGGTTTTCCCTGAGAGAAGTGGAACTAGTTTCTTCAGATTTGGAAGGAATGGTTTTCTTTCTGCCCACTCTCGATGGATTTTCTTTTGCAGATGGAGCTGCATCCAAAAGTTTACTTTGCTGTTCTTCAGGAGTTTCCTTCTTAGCATCTTCTGGCAAACCTTGAAGTAAGGTGGAACCAACAGCCAGTGAAGTGATTGTTTGCCTCGAGTTCCCTTTTGAAAGACCCATTTCTTCCTGGGAAGTAGAATTTTCCAAAATCAGCTTTTTTTCTTCCCCGTAATTATTCTTTCCACCACTTTCTTTTGCTAAGTCCCGTTTTCCCTGAATAGAAGTAGAACTCATGTCTTCTAACAAGACTACAATTTCTTTCCTTCTGCCTGTTCTCCATTGATTTTCTTTTACAGATAAATCAAAAGTTTCTAATGGAACATTTTGATCTTCTTTAGGGGCTTTTTCTCTACCATTATCTGCTGGCAAACCGCGTTTTCCTCTATGAGAAAGGTAATTAGGTGCGTGTGATGCCAGAGCAGTCGCTTTCCTTCTGCCCCTTCCTAATGTCTTCTCTTTTGCACAGGACACTGTTTCCAAAGGCGTGTTCTGTTCTTCATTAGCACTCTCCTCTTTATCATCAGTTTCTGACAAGCCACATTTTCTCCGGAGAGATGAACTTTTTGCCTCTGCTGCAAGATCGATCTTTTTCCTTTTGTCCCTTGCTGATGCATTTGCTTTTGCCTGCAAAGTTTCATTTCCCGAAGATGGATTTTGATCTTCTCTCACAGCCATCTTTTTATCATCACCTTCCAGCAATCCATGTCTTTTTCTCGTAGAAAGAGATCTAGATGTTTGTGATGCTGCAGCAACCTCTCGTCTTTGCCCTCGTCTCTGTGGATTGTCTTCTGCTGAAGAGGGAGTAGCTTCTGAAGCTGAATCTTGCTCCTTTACAAAAGCCTCATCTTTACTATGATCTGCAATTAATATTTGTTTTTCCACTGAGGTAGAACAAGCTATTTGTGGCATGGAATCAACCTGCTTTCTTCTGCTCCTCCTTACTTGTAAAGAGGGATTTTCTGAAGTCTCATGTTGACCATCTTTGTAAGTCATTCCTTTGTCATCCCCAGGTAAACTCCTTTTCTTTCCAACCGCTTTGGAACTGGCTTCTTCGGGTTCAAAAGTAACTTTTCTACCTCTTCTACATGCAGTTCCATTTGTTTGTGCTTGATTCTCTCGCAGGATTTCAGTTTGGTTTGGTTTAAATATTCCCTGTTCATTTCTTGTCCGCCTTTGACGGCTACAAGCGAGACTGTCGCTGTTTGCAGCTGGTATCGATGTGCCAGCCGGGTCGTTCTGCTCCTTTGTGACTTGGTATGTATTCTTGACACAAACAGAGCTCAAAGGATCTTTGAGAGGAGATTTGTCCATTTCTGTTTCTGACTTAAATTTGGAAGCAATTAGTTCTAGGTTTTTTACATCTTTGGCAAATTCATCAGCCTTTTTCTCCAAAGAGCCATTTTTGCCTCTCCTGCTTCTAGTTCTATTTGTTTCTTGTACTGCACTCCTGTTTGCTTCCAAGTTCAGAGCAGTAACCGGCGTTCTGTTTGTCTCTCCAGAAGGTGACTCTGCCTTTAATCTTTGAGATGCCCCTGTTGTATTTTCCTGACCATTTTCTGTTTCATTTCCCTGAGATACTTTAATCTCATTTGTGATGTGCGATTGTGTTTCAGTATCAGTTTCAGTTGAAGTTTCCTCAGTTTTCTGAATGTTTTTTCTCTTTTCATTTGCCATCCCGCAGATGTCTGGTTTTACTTCAGTTGAGTGCTTTCTAGCACTTCTTAAAGTCTTAACTCTTTTCTCCATTACGTTTATTTCAAGTTTAGTTCCGTTTTCAGATCCTCCTGCTGTGGCAGTCTCAGTATCTTTGTCAAAAGTTGGTTCATCTCTTTGTATCATCTTTGCTGATGGGTCTTTGCGAAGCATTCTTGTTGTCCTATGAAGGTCCTCTGAAGAAGCTTCTTTAGCTTGGTCATTTCTAGCTCTTCTTGCTCTTTTAGGTAGAATAGGTGGTTCTGTGTTTTCTACTTTTTTTACTCTAGACCTCTTCCCAGGTGACAGAAGCATCTCTTCACTGTCTTCTACACCACCATCATTAGATTTGTTTTCAGGGTTTTTTACACCTGTTTGCAGCTGACAATTTTCATTTTGAATGCTACCAGATACACTTACTGTCTTGACGGTTGCATCATCTTCAGTTTCTAATACATCATTGATGCCATATTCCTGCAAAGTCTGCTTCATATATGCAAGTTCTTTTGGTAGCACTGAAGAATCTTTGCCACAAGACTCAAGATTCTCACTTGGATGTTTTAACTCTGGTTCTTTCTTTTTACCTCTTCTTGTTCTTTGAGTAGCTCCACGGGGTTCCACAAGTGAAACAGTTTCAACTTTTTCTTGATCGGGATGCTTTGAAACCATTTCTTCTTGTATGCAACGGCTTGTTCTCCTTCCTCTTCTTTCATTTTTAGTTACTGAAGGTGAAGTACTGATCTCTCGCATCTCCTCTTGCGTGCTCTTTTTTTCCAGATCTTGCAATGCTTTTAAATTCAAATCCTTTTCACGCTGCTTTGCTGAAGCAGGATGTACTGTCTTCCGTGATCTGCCTCTTGTTGGTCTCTGGGTAGACTGGTTTTCACTAGTTGATTCCTTCTGCTGAGAATCTTCACCTTGTGGAATTTTTCCTTTGTCTTCTAAAACAGTGGTTTTTTTCCCCCCATTCGAAGTTTTTACATAGAAAAGAGCACAGACAAAAGTTATATATCATTATGGCTGATCAAAGTATCTGCGACTTTTGATTTTCCTAAGAGAGTCATCTTGCTTAAACAAATGACACTTAACATTTTTAGCTTGAAAATTAATAAACAAATATTTTAACTGACTCCTAGATTAAAGGCCAGGCTTCTGACCAAGGACATTTGGTTAATTTGGCAGGTAGCATTCACAGGTTTAAGCTATGTACTTGAAAGTTCTTGCAGAGAAAGATAGTTTTAAGTGGAGACCTTAACATCAGTTTTGTTACAGCAGTATGTTTGGAGATGTCAACGCTACCACACCAACAAACTCCTACGCTGTTACTTCTACACCGATAGAATTCCAGCACCTGGTGTTCACTAAAGATGACTGCACAAATACCATAAGCTATGCATGCTTCGCACCACGTATTTTTGAATTTTTAAAACATATGTTAAAACTTCATAATAACATATATTACCTTGTATGCTCATTATTCCTCTAGCTAAAGCAAGAGTATTTATACTTACCAAATTTACAACTGGAATTAGTACAAGGAGGTGCAGTATCTTCTTGCTTAGAATCCGTAACATTTACTGATCTGACCTAAGGCAATAAACAATAATCAATAAGAGCATGTCTGACAGTACAAGAAACAATGGAGCCAACCAATACAAAATTGATATAGAGTAACAGTTAAAGAAAGTCTTGTAAAATACTTTTTTCTAAAAATGAAATCAACTTGGTTTTGTAACTGCAGCCATTATTTTAAATTAGCACACAAATAACTCAAACTTGATACTTGCCATGTGAGCTAGCGTAGCAGCCTTTAAAGTGAAAGATAACAAACACTGCATAGAGTTAAAAAAAGTATTAACTAAATTGGTTGAAAAGTGTCTAAATGAGTGCTCAAAAGGAATTTGGGGTATTGAAGCCAAATCATTTGAGTATTTTGTAGTGTTTTTTGTAGCTCTAAACTGATGAGCACAGTGATACTCAGTATTTTACCTATGGATCTGGGAACAAACATAAAAAATCAATACTAATAAAAATCACAAATGACAAGAGTGATGAAGTCGTGAATTATAAGGTCTGCATAGTCACCCAGAGCCACCTCAGTAATTACTTAGACAAGGTTCCTTCAAAGAAAACACATATTAACACAGGCAAATGTACAGCAATAAAGCTATCTCTCTAAAATGGGCATCCATTCAAGAAGCAATGAATGAAAGACTTAGGGGCATAGTGAGCAATCGACTCATCACATGGTAACATATTTTGTCAAATGCTCAACGCTTTTGGATGTCCAAAGAAAAAGGGACCTTAAAATTTAACCTATAGTCCATGAAGCAGCTGTACAAAACAAAAAAGACCCCAACTATATGCCTTGCTTATGAAAAGGAAGGCTGAGAAAGAATTTGACTATAGTTTGTAAGCAATTTACGGGGTGCTTTAAACATAACAGGCATAAGTGACCAGAAGAAAAAAAAATAAAAACAAAGAAAAGTGCTCAAACTCAAATTTGTAATAAGCTATGTCTTCTAGCAGGGGGGCATTCATGTGGACAGAGTTACCAAGGAAAATGCCCTGTCACCTTTACAGTTTTCAAATCAACATGAGGTGTTTTTCTAAAAGGTATCTTCTCCTCAAGAGGTTACAGGCATGACATACTTGAAGTGCTGTAACATCCAAGATGTCATACTAGGGAGGCCTAAGAATTTATTTCAACCACCGGCTTCAAGGTCTAAATACATTCCTTCCAAAAGCTAAAGAAAGTATTTTACCTTAATTTCCTCTGGTATATCAAACATTTCTGTAACTCCAGCATAGTCCACTTCAAAATCAGAACATTTCTGCCTGGGTTCTGCCATAAGCCTTTGCAGACCCACAAAATCATCAACTGGTTGATACTTCTCTTTCGGAGTCTTCATTAGTCTACTAATACCAAACATATCTTCTATGGGTTCAACTTTTTCCTTTGGTGTCCTGAAAATATGGCTGACCCCAATCATGTCTTCTACCGGTTGATATTTCAGCTTTGGAGTTTCCTTGATTAAAGTAACACCTGCCGTATCTTTCACTGTTTCTCTCTTTTGTACTGGAGTCATCAGCAATCTTTTAAAGGCAATTTCATCTGTAATGGGTTCCAACTCTTGCTGTGGGGTCCTCAAGAGCTGCTTGATGCCAGACAGGACCTCAACTGGCTCTAGCTTTTGCTGTGGGGTCTTCATGAGCTGCTTGATGCCTGACAAGGCCTCTACAGGCTCCAACTTCCGCTTCGGGGTCCTCATGAGCTGCTTGATGCCCGACAAAGACTCTACAGGCTCCGACTTCCGCTTCGGGGTCCTCATGAGCTTCTTGATGCCCGACAGGGCCTCTACAGGCTCCGACTTCTGCTTCGGGGTCCTCATGAGCTGCTTGATGCCCGACAAAGTCTCTACAGGCTCTGACTTCCGCTTCGGGGTCCTCATGAGCTGCTTGATGCCCGACAAGGCCTCTACAGGCTCCAACTTCTGCTTCGGGGTCCTCATGAGCTGCTTGATGCCCGACAAAGTCTCTACAGGCTCCGACTTCCGCTTCGGGGTCCTCATGAGCTGCTTGATGCCCGACATGACCTCAACTGGCTCCGACTTCTGCTTTGGAGTACTTCTTTTACTTCCTGATTTCACCCGACATGCTTGTTTTTCTGGAATTACTGACAAATGATCCACACTAATATTTTCTTCCAGCATAGCTTTTCTTTTTTCAGGAGTTTTTGTGGATACTGCATCAAACATAGACTTTAGAGACTCCTCTCTCAGAAAGTGACTAATGTGTGGACTATCTTGTTTCTGTTCTGAAGCATCTGAACTATATAATGGTGACACCATCATCTCTCCTGAAATAAGTAGTAAATTTTTGTAATTTGGAAAAAGAACTAAGCAGAAAATTCAAGCATTCTAATTGTTGTGTAACCAAGTAAAATGGATTCAAATAGTTGGTACCTTCTACAAACCAAAATACGAAAAAATGTGCATCAACAATTGATTTGGTAACCAGCTTTGACAAGGCACAGCAGATATTTAAAAAAACAACTATAAGAAAATATTATTTTTTTCTTATTTAATCTGACATAAAATTAATGTTTTCTGTTGTCCCTAAAATTTCTAGTGGTGCAAGTTTTTTATTGCACTTTCCTTTGCATTTTGAAGCAATACCAGACATAAATCAGAAATTTTCACATTAAAGAACATAAATCTGACCTTTCTGACACCAAGGAAACAAAAAAAAAAAATGAGAAGAGATTTTGTAAAATTTATATCATAGAATATCTTGAGTTGGAAGGGACCCATAAGGATCATTGAGTCCAACCACCTGTTCCTCACAGGATTACCTGAAACTAAACCATGTGACTAAGAGAGTTATCCAGATGCTCCTTGAACTCGACAAGCTTGGTGTTGTGACCCCTTCCCTGGGGAGCCTGTTCCAGTGACCAATAACCCTCTCAGTGAAGAGCTTTTTCCTAATGTCCAACCTGAACTTCCCTGATACAGCTTCATTCCATTTCCTTGTGCCCTATTACTGCTCACCAGCGAGGACAGCACCTCCCCTTCCACTCTCCCCCTTGAGGACATTGTAGACTATGATGAGGTCACCCCTCAGCCTTCTCTTCTCCAAGCTGAAGGATATTTTGATGTCCTTCTCATATTGAGGTGCCCAAAACTGCACACAGCACTCGAGGTGGGGCTGCACCAGTGTGGTGCAGAGTGGGACAGTCACCTCCCTCAACTGGCTAGCTATGCTGTGCTTCTTGCACCCCAGGACATGGTTGGCCTTTTTGGCTGCCAGGACACACTGTTGACTCATGTTGAGCTTACCGTCAACCCAAACTCCCAGATATCTTTCCATGGGGCTGCTCTCCAGCCCCTCGTCCCCTAATTTCTATGTATAACCAGGATGATCCCATCCCAGCTGAAGAACCCAGCACTTGCTCGTGTTAAATTTCATACATTAGGTGATTTCTCAGCTCTCGTCTACCAAGACCTCTCTTAAGGCCGCTCTACCACCAAGGGAGTCCACAGCTCCTAGTTCAGTATCATCAGCAAACTTAACTTAATGTACATTCAATTCCTGCATCGAGATCATTTATAAAAACATTAAAGAGCACTGGCCCTAAAATTGAGCCCAGTGGGACCCCACCACCAGCCTGATGTAACCCCATTTACCCTAACTCTTTGAACCCGACCTGTCAGCCAATTGCTCACCCAGCTTGCTTGCCCACCAATTTAAGGAAAGCAATAAATAACAGGATAAAGAACAGCTGATAACAGACGTCTTCAAGTGGATGAAGATCACTATACTAGTTCTTCTTTTCAAAGAAAACACTTTTTGCTGGACTTCCTTCTGAAGTTATAATGAGGTTTGTTACACCTAAGCCTATCTTCCACAACATCTGCAATAAACCAAAATACGTTTCAACTATTATTATTATTTTAAATATTGGAGGATTTATTCATGATTTTTCTTGGTGTTTCAGTAGATGCTCAGTTTTGCTAAATTCTCAATAAAAGAATTTTAATTTCAAGAATTATGAGATAATTAGGGACACAATCAATGACTGGTATGCAAGGTTATTAGCAAAAGATGCACAAAAAAGTACTATGTTAATACAAATCTTTCTAACTTGACACTTTTTAAAAAAAATTTTAAGTGGACTTTTTCTGCAAGATTACACAATAACCTCTCCCTACCATGAAACTTTGTCACTGGATTTAGGGATATCCACAGACAACTGATTAAGAAAGCACCATTCTTCAGCACAAGACTTGCCTGAAACAGTATTTCAGCATCTTGAAGTTTCATACCAAACAGAACAAGAGAATAACATCTACTGAAAAATTAACTGGAACTACAAAAATATCTTATAATACATGATAAAAATCAATGGTTCCTTTTATGGGTTGCCAGATGCTTCATCTCAACACATCAAGTTTGCCCAGGCTGAGACTACTCACTCTCTCAAGTAGCAGACATCCCACTACCCCTAAATATGCCAAAACATCTCCTTTCTTTTCAAATAACAAACATACCAGATTCTTCAGGAGTGTGCAGTTCAGAAATTTCCGCTGCAGTACATGTCGGTGTAAAATCAGTCTTCTGACCAGTGGCCAAAGGTAATGATTTTCCACTCTTATTTTCTGGAGTTTGAAACATTTCAGTCATTCCTATAAATGATATTCAGAGAAATGAGCCTATGCTTTGACACAAGAACTACACAGTTGGCAGAGTGAGCAACAGACTTTAAAAAACTTACCGGTGAAGCTTTCGTCCATGTTCATGTTTAGCTTCACAACAGGATTTTTTACCACTTTAGGGACCCGTCCAGCTGTTCTGGCTGTGGTGGAATAAGCTCTACCTACAACTATTGTAGCAGGTGACTCAGCGTGGCCTGTACTAAAATGACCTTTTATTTTTCTTTCTGGAGTCTGCAAAGGAGAAAGAAGGAAGAAGAAGTTAGTAACAAAGAGATTCCTTTTATATAAAATCTATATTTCTTATACACTGTGACAAAGACATCAACACCCATTTAACATCATAGTACAGCAAAACACCTACAAGGTGTTTTGTGGTTGTTCAGAAACAAACAAAAAAAAGAAAGAAGTTACCTTTGGTGATTGGGTTGTCTTCTTTAGTGATCTTCCTTTTCGGACACTTTTTTTAACTGTCTTTGACTGTGGTCTTGCAACACCTAATTTTACTACTTCTGCCCAAGATTTTGCAACTAGAAAGCAAAAGAGAAATAACCACTTTAATTCTCAGCAGTATAAATGGAAGTTCACAATTATTTCTTTATGATTCCAATGGATTTGCTGCAGTCAGCCATAGAACAGCAGCTGTTGCGTCATCTGACAACACTTACACTAAAGTGCTCTGTGAAATGCTTTCCATCGGAAGACTCAATTTCAACTGATGTTTTGCAAGGTTCCAAGTACCCAGTATGTCTTTCCACAACAAAAGAACAACAACAACAAGAAGTGTCAAATAGATGTTAGATCCTAGAACCGATTCCTCACTCTTTTTGTAAGGAAGTACTTTTTCCCAACAGAAACTTGCCATGAGCCTTTCAGTCTCGTTCATTATTATACCAGAACTTTTCCCTGGTGGGTCATGAGATTTAACATCAGAGAAATGGCTTTTCTTTCCAGCTTTTCTTTCACCACCTTCTCAAGAAATTTCGTAGTCAGGAAATTATTTATTTATACTGCTTACAGCATTTAGACCTACACAGACTTCCCATATTTTTTCTCATATCACCTTCTCCTTATAACATACTCTGGAAATTCCCAATTACCTCTATCACAGCACTTTATCACAGCATTATTCTGTGCACAGTACACTGTGAATGTATCAGGGAATTAGTTACAGCTGTGTAATAAACGAAGCTGTAAGTTGGACGGACATCTACCTCATTTACTTCAGAAATAGGCTATGAAAAGATAGGCAACATATAAAAGAAACAATTATTTTTTTAAGTAGACATAAAAAAGGGAATGCCATTCATGAGGAAAATGATATCATTATTCTCTTGTCAGCACTCCTGTGCAAGTTGGGGAAAGTGAGTAAATAAAAAGAACTTTGCTAGGGAGTTCAGGATACATAGAAAAATGCCAAACATGCAGGAAATTATCTGAAAAAGCATTGGAAGCACAGAGTTTTCTTTTGGATACAAGTAGATATCCAAATTTTTTAAGAACTGTGGTGTTCTTTTCACATTACAGAAGAAACTGATGCACTGAAATTAAAAACCACTTACACATTATAGAGAGGTAGTGAAAATCAGTATGCCACTAATATGTGTTAAGTACTCAAAACAACCCACTTTGCTAAAAGACTAACACCACATTCAGCTGTATTAACCAGGAAGTATTGTGAAGGCCTGTGATTTTATCTCATCATGAAATATTAATGATGAGACCACCATTGGGACATTGTATGTAGTATGTTGTTCAAAATTTTCAAATGACACTACAAATAAAGAGTACCAAAAATTTCTGGGTGAATGGTGGTGTTGGTAGGAAGCTTTAAATTTGATTTTGAAAGAGTCAAATTGATTTAATTTACAAAAACAGATGCCACAGACACCTTATCTGTAAGATTCTTCAAAGATAAAAATTTCAAGAACCAGAGCTCCCCTATCATAGTTTCCAAAACTGTTAAAACTATTTCAAACTAGTGTTCAACATTCAAATTCAAATGTTCAGTTTCAAAATATTCAAATCAGCATCCAATTATCCTATTTTTTAATTATATCTGTTACATACCACTGTCAACAGTTAAGCGCAGTCCAGTTCATGGACAAAAGTTGTGAACTGTGTATAAAATGCATGAAGAAAATAACCTGAAGCTAGATGGTTACAATGTGCACGTTTTCAAATCAAAATTGGTGTAACTGATACAATTTGATTTAGTTCAATACTACTTGAACTTGAAGGACTTGAATGATCGCTACTGCAACTAACTTTGCAAAAAGAACCCTAATTGTACCATTTTTCAACTTCTGAACATTACGACTTGTGTTCTAAATACAGTTGTATATATCCTTTAGTATTTTTTTGTTCGTAAATACAAGAGAATGTAACAAACACTTTGCAATTCCTAGTTGTTTCCAAAAGTCCAACCACCATCAAAAGATAGGCCAATCATTTGGTGGCCTCTGCATAACAAAATAATAAGCCTACTTCAATTTTGTTCCTGTATTTCAAAGCATTAAAACTAGTATTAAGAATTAACTGCTGAAACAAACCTAGTAAATTGGCACTAGAGGCACCACTTCTTCTTTTTGCATTGAAAACTGCTACAGCCCCACTTCTCCTCTTCATGGGCGTGACCTTCAAAGCAAGTTGTGCACTTCTTGTTAATTTGTCGGGTGTGGCTGTTAAAAAGGTTTTATCATCTTGGTTAATGTGAGGAGATTTAGGTGTTTTCACTCGGGCACCATTTTTCTCCTTTGTATTCATGTCTTCTGCAACAGCATCCTTCTCTTCTGCAATTGGTAATGGTGTCATGATGTGAGAAATAGAGAAACGTCCTTTTGTGTAAGGTGCTGGGGAGCCTAAAGTAAATTTAGGTGATGCCTTCCCAGAGGCAGGGGATGAGGCAGCTGGGGACTTTTGGGCTGGCAAATTTTTTGGTGACATTTTTTCTTTCTGCAAATGTTCAGAAAGGTCCTAGTAGAGGAAAAAAAAATAAATACATAAAGATAAAATGCACATACCTGAACTACAAATGTTCATCTATATCTCTGACAGTAAATACAATAGTATAAAATATCATCAGATCATTTGAAAAAGCCCTACATATTATTCTCTGAAAACAAACTTGTAACAAGTTTTAGATTTCAAAACAGTCTCACAAAACGCATGCAAATTCAATTGAATAAATGAACTGATTTTATAATTCTACTTTATTTAAAAAGTTTTGTTAACATCAAGTACACTACACATATTTTAGCTAGTTTAAATTAACAGCAAATGTTTTCAAACTTCTAGCCAAACTATGCAGCAGTAGCTTGCACAGTCTGCCAACAAACTACTATTCTGTTTTGTTATTTATGGTAACCTGGAGCTTGTAGACACTGCTGCAAAGCACAAACAGAAATATACTCCTGGATGTGCATGAGAATGAGCAATAGCGTGTGCGGTGAATCAAAACACACCTCCTGTATAAAGACAGATGTAAAGGGTAAGTTGAGTCCTCTCCTACAGCAGAGAAGTTAAAAAAAATGCTTATTAAAACTTGCTGATTCCAAGTACCATTGTAATTTGCAATTAAAATTTCCGCTTCCC
Source organism: Fratercula arctica (assembly GCA_947846985.1). Classification (NCBI taxonomy): domain Eukaryota; kingdom Metazoa; phylum Chordata; class Aves; order Charadriiformes; family Alcidae; genus Fratercula; species Fratercula arctica. Next base: position 2,762,687 of record CANTUZ010000010.1, read on the forward strand.
AAAGTACATCTAATAAGCTTTACTACTAAGTTTTAATTAATTTTTAGAAGTCTTAGAATTTTTAAATTCTGTTCACATTAACTGTCTTAGCAACTTTGTTAGCCTTAATGTTTACCTGGACTGCAAAGTGCTTCAATCCCTGAGCCTTTTTCAGAACAGCACGAGGTGAGTTTCCAAACGGTAAGCTCAGTCTGGCAGGAATTGCACCTTTTTTAAGGGGCGAGTTGGGAGGCAAACTTTTATCAAAGAGTTCTGGACTTAGATGACCACCAAAAGACACCCTCTTTCTTTTTCCTACAGGCTGAAGTAGCACATCACCACTTTTCCTCTTCTGAGATACTCTTTTTGTCTTGCCTAAAAATGACAATTGAAAGTATTTCTATATATCCAAGAATCCAAGTCAACATTTTAACCCACATAGAAAACAGTGCATTTTAGAGATGGAAACATATCAGAAGGTAACTTTCCTTAAAGAGAAATAGATTCAATTGAGTAAACTTTTATGTATTATTGTGTATTTTTATGGTCAAATATGATTACATGACAAATATTTTAGAACTAACACATCAGCAATGAGTTCTATGTTTGAAGTAAATGGAAAATTTCTCATAAAAACGCTACGAGAATTTCTCAAGTACAATAACAATGAGGCAGGGGATTATTTACCTGAGTCTTCTCCAGCCAACAGGCCAGAAATATTCAGTTCCAAGACAGTCTCATTGTCTTTCAGTACAGTAGCACTTCCAGAAGACCTTCTCTTTGATGACAATCTACGAGGCCTTATAACACTGGCGTCTTCTAAATCTTGTTTCTGACGATTCCCCTTGGTGGCCAGCTCTTCTTCAGTTTCACTGTTTTTTCTGTCTGTAGTCTTTTTGTGATGTTCTTGAATGGCATTTGTCTCCAAAGCTTTTTCCGTTAGCAGTCCAGAGGTCCTTGGTCCACCTCTTTTTCTTCCAGACTCAGATTTATGACTATCAGGAGATGCCAGTTCTGATGTTAACTCTTCTGAAGCCAGTGTCTCTGAATGGACACTTTTGTTTGAGAATTCTTTACTTTGCCTGTTATTTCTTCCGGGATTCTTGGAATTAGAAGAGGCAGGAGTTCCAGAAAGTCCCTCTTTTGAGTTACCAAAGTTTGCCTGATCACAAATTTCTTTCAGCACTTCTTCTTTTACAGGTTTTCCTGGTGTATGTTGTTTACTATTTCGTCTTTGTTTTAAGCATTTATTTTCTGCCAAAGACAGTTGGTTGAGGCTATCATTTCTGCACGCTGAATCTTCCCTTTGAGTTTCAGCTGAAATTTCTGAAAAAGACATGCGCTTTAACAACACGCATCGTTTAGTTGTTGGAGTATCGGTATTTACAGGATTCATTCCACTAATTTCTTTGGTAGGTGACACGAAACGAGACCGAGGACTCTTCCTTCTGGGTGTTGGTGTAGACAGAACATATTCATCTACTTCAGAAACATTTGTCATGTTAGTTGTTTTTACTAGTTTATCTAACGGCATTGCAGAGCTGTGTATTTTAGTTTTATCTGCATAATCCAACCTTTCTATAGAGCACTGCTTCAGTGAAAATGCTGCATTTCCATTATTCTCCTTGCTGGGTTTGGTTGTAACTTCAGTACCTTTAGATTTGCCTGCTGTTCTTGGTTCCTTATGATCCTGTGACTGACGACTTCTACCAATATCTCTTGACTCCTCCTTCGAAAGAGAAGTTCGAGGACTTCTGGTAAAACTCTTCTTGGTTGCATTTCCTACAGCTGAGATCTGGTTACATTCTGAACCGATTGCTTCTTGCTTCATTTTTATATTACATTCTTCAATATTTTCACTTCTGCCTATTTCTTTTTCTTTAGTCAGGCTTCCCAGATCATTAGCACGACTCCATGATTTAATTTGAGCACTTGGTTCTAGCAGAACACTCTTACCATCTTCTTTTGCAGGTTGTTCAGATACATTTCCCTCTGGCAGAGATTTTTTCATTTTCATCTCTTTTTTCAGTTTTTCATAGAGTTTACTAAAGGGAGACATTTCATTTTGCTTTTTACTAGATTGATGTATTCTGTGTGAAGATTTGAGTGTTTGTAGTTTGATGGGTAAAGCTTTGGAAATATTTTCCTCTGTACTTTGTTTATTTTCATTGGCATTATTTTCTTCACACTCAACATTATCTACAAAGTAAGCAAAGCAAAGCAAAAACAAAAAGTAGTATAGATGCAGAGTTACCTAAAAATTGCAGAATTACAAATGTGAGTTCCATAAATACAGATAAATATTCCTTCCTTTCCTATCCCAAGACAGTCAACCAGGGTCCAGGATACAGCACTATAAATAAAGCTCTGTTAACACTAACAATCTCTTTCATAATAGAAGCATTAGTATTGAAGTGTTTAACATAAATTTTAAAGTAGTAATCTGGAATTTATTCCATATTCAGATAAGGCACTTGGTATTTCATGCTTTTGCTTTTCTTTAGAATCAATGGCTCATATATATCTTTCAGGGCTGCCACAAGACAATAGAATTAAACCACCATTTGGATCGGCTTACCACAGTTCAGTCTGCTTTTTGTCCTGCGTTTACATAGGTGCTGTATTGCTGAAACTATGACAATGCTTCTTAGGGTAAAGCCAGGCAATAAAGCATCACTGCTACCTCCCTCATAGCAAGTGACTGAATGTGTGCTGCCATTCCTCTGTAAACTGTATCCAAGGAAGCTCTGAGGTAGCATGCTTCACTTTGCCTTTTCCATGAGCAAGGGTGTATGCAAGCTAACAGAGTTATCTGGTAAGAGCTGCCTTCTTAAGCCACAAGAAGCTGAGACCTCGTACACTTCTATACATCTACAAGGTCTATTTCTCAACACTACTTCATGTCAGCATTAATGCCTGCTGAAACAAATGCTGATACATGTTGACTTTTCTTAACTGTGATGGGAAACAGGCCATGTAAAGATGAAGGTAGGAACTCTGACATACAAGGAAAAGCCTGTCAATTATCTTCCGGGAAAAGGAGTGAAGGGGAGACGAGAGACATGGGAAAGAACAGGAAATTAGATCTTTCTATGAAAGCTTTTACCCAAGTACGTCAGTATTTTTTTTACTGAGCTGACAAGTTGTCCCCTTAAAGTCAGTAGAACAACGTAGTAAAGACTGTTGTATCATAGGACAGTGCTGGGGAACCTATCACCCAAATGGTGTGAATACAGATGCGCTTACAACAACCCTCCGAAATGGAACACTTTGAAACAGCCTGGGTTTTTTTGCACTGTAACAAACATTTGTCACAAAAATCAAACTTGTCTGTAGATAAATAGCCTCCATCTAACAAACCTTGTATCTTCCCATGAAAGTAGCATTACTTAAGACAAGAAGGATGGAAAGGTAAAGTCCTGCCATTTAAACCAGTCCATGGTCTATAACTACCCAGACTTAGTAGGTCTAGATTTTTACTGTGTCTACACAAAACAGCTATTGTAAACTATTATTTCAATCAGCAAAATTAACCCTTCCTATATATCTCCAAAATTATACCTGCTTCAATTTCTTACTAGGAAAGAATACATGAGATAATGCATTATTTGCTCAAAAGGGATCTAGCTGTAATTCCAGGTCAGTTAAGTTTTAACTTGACTTAAACTGCAAGTTAAGTTTTAATCACAAAGGTGAATTTGTCACGTTATATTTGTTTGATGGTGCTGAAAAGTAAAAGGTAAGAGGCAATTACTTCACACATCAGTTTCAACTGACATCTGCATTGCATTTGCAAAGCTGGTCTACTGAATTCCCTTCTTAGTCACAACCTTCGTAAACTGAATTTGCACAAATCACTTAAAGCAATATACATGGATTTTGCCAATTCCAGGCTAACTGTTGCTGCCCATTTGTCAGGATGCAATTAAACTGATTTCTCCTGGCAGGACTTAGCTTCAGTAAATCACACCATCTAAGTATGATAAGATAGTATGCTGCCATAACAAGGTGTATTTTACTCTGATTGAAAAGTCTTAAAAATACATTTCTTTTGCTCTTTTCAACCTTGTTTTTCCTCTCACACTAAGAGGAAATGCAGTTAAGGGGGAAGAAGAAAACAAAGCCCCCATAGAACAGGTACTAACCTGAAGCACGAAGACTTTTAGGTCCTGAAGTTTGTTGGTGCAATGATTCCACTTCTGCCACCTGCTGAACATGAAGAACCTGTAAATTTGTACAATATTACAGCAGAGCAACAAATACTTTACAGTTTAGCTTTCAACTGTACATTGAAAACCACCAGATTTATAAAAGTATATGCACTGTTTGCTAACAGGCTTAAAAGCATTCCCACAAAACCCTAAATTACTTAAAAGCTTAAGAACATCGACCAATACATATTTGAAGCCACAGAAAGCAAGTGTTTAAGCCTTGTTTTATCATTGAAATTATTAGCTCTAAAAGCAGCTGTAGCATAAGAATATACATAAACACATTTGACTCTCACCTTCTTACCAGACCTAGTAGATTTTTATTTAAATAAGAGAACCATAACATAAAAAAACCCAAAACTTTCAATAGCCACAGTACTCACATACTAACACTATCCCCTTTAAAGGAGAAAATTTTGCTGAGAACAAAAAAAAAAAAAGAAACTAATGAAAATAAATTATTAAAGGATAGGCTTAGTTTGATATTTATAAATTCCAGCAACACGTTAGTGTACTAGCGCACAGAACAGATTATTTTGGAAAAAAAGAGTGCTTATTCTCTAGGGCAAACTTCCCCATTTAAAGTACAATAATATCCAATGCCCATACTCCGCATTTCCTGCATCCCACCATCTCTTCAAAAAAGCTAATGATTAATTTTTAATAGCTTACCTGTATCAGTAACATCATAGATTATTAAGTATCTATTACTAGAAACTGCAAGTCTAAAATTAATAAATTATTAATTTCTTAAAAAGTATTTATCTGAAGGAGTTTACTTGTATTTTCAAACAGAAAGGTAGCCTATAGCTGAAAAATTATTCCTAATAAGAAAATAGAAGACCTTACCACTACTAATACCAATGTACTTGTAACAAATTGCCACAAAATTACCTGCAGTGTTTCATCTTTTGGAGGCCTAGAACGCCTCTTTCTTGGAGTTGATTGGAGAGGATATTCAAATCTGGAAGAAATATTTAAAAAGACAACCATTTTTTGTCAAATAGACAACTAAATTCCCATTATTAAGATAAATGACCTAGCGATAGTTGTCCACTCTCAACAATACACATATCACTTTTAAAGGCTTTAACTATATCAAAATACTTCTAAGTTTTCCCCTAAAACTGACTACAAAATCAAAATGATCTCTCTAGGCAATTCTATCTTTATTGGTTTAGCTTAACGTAATATAAAAGTGATAACAAAATAATATCTTTAAGCAATCCTGCCTTCTGAAGAAGGTCTCTAAGACTTTCTAAAAAAATATGAAATAAACTAGATTAACTTCTGTTTCTGAAGATGGTAAAAGGACATTTTAATTTTTACAATTTATCTGCAGCCATCTTCTGCATCTTCAACCAGCAGTGAGAGCAGGCATCCACAAAGCTCTCTGCATTGTTTGCCCGCAGAACACATTCTAGGATCAAGGCATTAACAATTTGTCAGTAGCACTTACCTGAAAGAACGATCAATAATAGTTAAAACATCACCATGCTTCAAAGGTACAGGTTGCTGAAAACAGCCACCATTCAGCTGCGTAGGATTTACTGTACTTAAATTAGTCAATATGGCCTAAAAATAAAACAAACATTTCAGTAGCCTGCCGAGATCCACTGATGCAATGCATATATCATTAAAATATGTATATCTTACCTCCTTGTTTTCATTTACTTCAATTTTACAATGTTCTTTCGAGACCTGAGGCAATTGGATGCGAATATCACATTCTGTTCTCCTGTGGGTGAAAATACAATTTCAGTTCCAAGACACGCAAAAGATAGAAAATCTGACTGTGATAGACTTAGGCGATTTCCCAACTTTTCAGCTAATAATTGTACAGCAGCATGATACTTTCTTAAATTTGGTGATATGAAGAAAATGAACTACCTGAGTCTTTCAACTGTTGCGAAAAATAACAGGAGCTCACACTTCTACCTCAGGGAATCCATACCAGAAAACATATGTAAAATACCAAAATTCTGAAAAAAGCAGTTCACAACAAGCCAAAAGAGACGTGTCTCTGACATATGGTGGTTTGAGATTACTTGTTTCCTGACTTGCAAGTTGCCAAAGACCTGTGGAATATTTGTAGAAAATGCCAGCACATGTTCTTAAGAGCACATGCTCTGAGGCGTTCGTTACTGACCACAGTCAGAGAGAGAATATTGTGTAGACGGACCTTTGGTCTCACCTGGATAGCCACTTGTAGCTTCTTAGAAGTTGTTAGTAAGTGAAAGCTGGGTCTATAAGTGTACAGACTTTTTCTTTCTGTTTTTTTTTTTAAGCTAATTTCTAATGCTTTTGACAGGCTGTAGTTCTTAGAAGCAAACATATCGGCTTTCATACCAGAGGCACTATTCACAGAAATACCTGACACCCTCTCACTGCTGCAGCTGGCAGAAATTAATGTTTATGCCATTAAGTATCACCCACGTGGGCAGCTCTGCTGAAGCCAAAGAACAGAACTATTGACACTGGAGTGCTTCCCGTACCAAATAGTTAGTTAGTTAAGGTATCTATCAGCCAGTAAAGTGCTGAACAGACCTAGTTTAAGAGAAGTAAAAACATTTTATTTGAAGCCTATTTATAGTCAGATCATCTAGTCAAGTCTTCACATATACTGTTCAGGTATATTAATTTTATCTTTTAATGTAAAATAGCTGGATCAAGCTCAAAACCCACTGTCACTCAACTGTGTAAGTCAAAGTGAGTTTCAAGATTGGAAAAGGAGGTATAAGTTCTTATTAGTTTTTAATATTAATTCTAGATATTGGCTGACATATTGCATTACCATGGTTTTGGAGAAGCAAAAAAAAAAAAAAAAAAAAAATATCGAGAAAAGCACTGATGCAATGAAGATGGTTGAATACAAGCCATACACCTCGCTTCTCTCCACCAGTCAATTATCTGGAAACTGCCTCTGGATAAAAGAATACCATCACTTGCTCGTCAACTGTGTATTACTTTCAAACCTTCACACGGATTTCCTTTCGCCAGAAACTTTAAAAAAAAAAAAAAAAGATAGTTTTGGCAAGAAAAGGACAAAAAGAAGTAACAAAAATTAAGTTTGGCTTTCTCATCTTACAATTAACCTTAGTCCAATATCACCTTCCATCCCCTAAACATCATTCACAAATAAACAAACATTTATTTCTGCAAATAAGTATTAAAAGATATAGTCTGCAGGAAAAATATTACTAACGTTATTTCGATGTATGCAAGTGCTCAACTAATTCTCACCTTCCAAATAAACAAGAACTTGCAGTGAGTGGAAAAGTAATTCCATCAGTCCCATTCCGCTTAATTACAACAATATTCCCAAAGAGCGGCATCTTCAAATTCAAGTGTAAGGAATCCTACCTGTAAAAGAACATCAAAATTACTCATCCAAATAATACTTCACGTATTTATGTAAGTAAATAAATGCAATTTTTCTATTTTGATTCTGTTCAAGTGACATTTTCCAATGTGCAGCAGAAGAATCTCAGTGCCATTTACGACTTGCCTGTGTAGAAAAATGGGAACTATTTACCATGAGCAGCCACTGTAATCATAAACGGGAAGCTGAAGGCACTACATACTTGGAGAAACTAATGTTTATACACGGTGGCAAGAGCAGTCATCACATGTTCACGTAAACTCGGTTATACTACTTGTACACGTGCAACAGGTATTTGCTACCCATCAGAGCCTCTGCAAAGATTCGGGGCCAACACATACTATATTTCATCCCATAAGCAACTTAAAGCTATTTTCATGCAAATAATCACTCTCTCTCACCTAAATCTAGATATTACACACTCTGTTACCTACATGGAAAATCTTAGACTTGATTTTAAAGTAAATGGAGACAAACTGACTACAGCGGTATCCTCCTGAAGGAGGAGGAAATGGTGTCATCACCATGAAGGGGCACTCGCAGGAAGACAGCTTGAAAAAGAAGGCTGAAAGTTTAGCGGTTGCTAGGAACTCGTGAGAGGCTGCTGATACAGCTGAGAGGACGGCAAGTGCATCTCTGCGTGAAAGTACAGAGAAAGCAGAAGGAACGGCCTTTAACTTGTAGGAAAAAAAACCCCAAACCCACAGCGCTTGCACAGCCAGATAGGCTATTCCTTTCACACATAAATGAGTGTGCCACGAGGTGCAAGCAATCCTCAAAAAAGCATATATAACACGCACTATCAAATACTATACATACTAATGTAGTTAAGAGCGATCCTTCTGAACTTTTTTGCTGGGCTTCATGCGATAAAATATTTGTTGAAAAAAACCAAAACACACCCTAGGGCAAATTTGACAGCGCCCTTAAGAAAAGCCTTTACCTGTACGCTACGGGAAACGAGGGCCTTCAGTTTTCCTTACCCAAACTGCCCCGTTCACAGTTGCCACCAACTAAAAAGCACCACGTGTGCTGTAGAAGCCCAGGTACGAGCCCCAAGCGGGGCAAATCGGCCCAATTCCCCTCAGAGCCGCGCCGCCCGGCCCGATCCCCCCTCACCCCCTTCGGGATCGGGCCGGGCGGACAAGGTCCTTCCTCCCCACGAAGCCGCGCTTCCCCCCACCATCGCATCGCCAAGCACAGCAGCGGCCTGGACGCCTCCTACCTCCGTCGGAGCGCTGGCAGCCCGCTGAGGGGCTGATATGGTGGCAGCGGCGCGGCCCCCCGCGCCCGCCCAGCCCCTTCTGACAGGGCGCGGCGCCGACTGAGCCTTCCCGCGCGCGCCGGTCCCTCGCACCCGCGGATGTATCCCTGCGCCGCGCCGAAACAAGAGCACGGGTGCCGCTGCAGACAGCCCCGGAACCGCCGCCGTCCTCACTTGCTGACAGCCGCCATGGCTGAGGGGACACACCGAGCCCAACCAGCTGGGACAGGCACCCCGCTGCCGCCGGACTCTTTTAGCCTTAACCAGTACCGGCTTGGCGGAAGGAGAAAAGCGATACCTAACTGAGGGGAAGGTGTTTGTTTCGAAAAGGCGCGCGGCAGCCGGCGATTGGTGAAAGGGCGGTCACGTAGGCGCGCGACGTGCCCAATGGGGAGGGAGGAGGCGGTTTGATTTCAAATGGCGGCGCCGGCTTGAGGCGCTGCCGTTCCCGCCTCAGGGTGATCCCGCTTCAAATCCTCCGCCGCCGCCGCCGGAACAGAGATCCGTGCCGCAGATCCTCGCCTGGCTGGGCTTCTTCAGCGCCTCTGTGAGGGAGGGGAGTCAGATCGGTCCCAGATATGCTCCTTTTTAGTTACTAATGTTGCTTGAGCCTTAAGAGAACTCCTTAAATCAGTAAAAAAAGGTCCGGAATCAGTTTATATCACTTCAGCATAACTTCCGTGGCTGCTTTCTAAACAAATTTAAGAATGTCTTTCCGCACTGGTCCTTTGGTAATTAGATTCAAATATTCTTAAAAATAAGGGGTTTAAAAAGAAAAAAAGGAACAAGGATGGGAGGAAGAAAGCAGCAGTAAAAACTAAAGGAGAATTTTAAGTCCGTTTTAATCAGCTACCTTCATTTATCTACAAAAACTGATTCCCATCTCTGCTCCCTGACAGGAATCCGTTACTAAGACTTGAATTTGAGAATTGGTAAGACGCACAGTCAAGGCAAACACTGTTTGTGCTACTCTGCATTTGAAGACGGAAGAAAAAGAAAAAAAAAAAAAAAACCAACTGGCAAGTAACCAGAATTTAGTTCAGTCACGCAAAAGTGGAAAGAGCTGTTCCTAGAAAAATCCAGTAACGTTATCCTCCGCAACCTTGATCAGGCTTGTATTTTTGATATGGCTATCACATGTTTGTATATATTTAAAAATTAATCTCCAATCAGTGAGATAATTCCTGGTATTAAAAATGAGAAGAAACCATTGTTTGAAAACAGCTGAGGAGGGGAAGGTACCTTTGAGCCCATTGAATATAATCTCAGATCAGAAACATTTTTCAGGTTGCAAAGGCTTTTAACCATAGCCCTCTCCAGAATACACCAGATAACTTTTTAAAATGCTTTAAAAAAAATTGTGCAGAAAAATGCAGATTATGCTGAGACTATGCAATTTCCATCATTATGTTCAGTTCTTCCTGTGGTTTTAACACTTGTGCCAGTGATCTGAAATTATAAAATACAGGCCCCAACCACCTCATTTTATTCTCCAGTCTATTCTATGTGATGCACAATATTAAGTTTTAAAAGCAACCTACCTCTTTACTTTCTCATTCTTTTTGATGTCCGAGGGAGTCATGAAAGCTTTTGGACTTCTAGAAAAGAGATTGGAAGGTGCCGTTTTCACCTCCATGAAACGATATAGGAAAGTGCTTAAAACCCAAGGGAACAGAGATTTGCCAGGCAGCACACCAAGACTGAGGTGACAACACTCTTCCCCTCCCTGGCAGGCCAATTTTGAGGGGGACAGGGAGCAAAACTGTTCTTTTGGCATCAGTTTGCTCAGACTGACTGAAACCTCACTTTCAGGCTGTGGTTCCACAAAAATCTAACTCAAATTAACCTCTGTTGCTGGAGAGGTAAATAGAAAAAATATTTAAAATAAGCACAAAGCAAAGTGCTTCCAGAAATTCTGAATAATTTGGGGAAAAAAAAAATATACTCTTACAGACTATATTTAAAATATACCCTGCATAACATACATAAGCAAGTTTGAATTTCTGATATTTTCTCCCTCTATTTATGAGCCACCAAACATAAACTGGTAACCAACATTTAAACCTGGTTGTTGTCTTCTAGATACAAAGACATACAAAGCTAAAACACCTCAGTTGCCAGACTCCTTCAAGAAGCAAACCTTATTTTTACCATAACTAATTTACAGCAAAGACAGCCTTGTTCAATTCCTTTCTTTCTACCTCAACATCACACTTTTACAGTTTCCCCCCCAAGATGGAAACTCCAAGGGAAAACAGACAAGTTGCTGAGTGATGCCTCATTTTTTAAACTTTTATAATAAATATGCATTACTGAGACAGGGAGTCTGGTGACCTTAATTCCAAGTTAAAGTTCTATGCATGCAGGGGTGGAGGGAAGAGATAGAATCATAGAATCATAGAATCATAGAACCATAGGGTTGGAAGGGACCTCTGGAGATCATCTAGTCCAACCCCCCTGCCAGAGCAGGGTCACCCAGAGCAGGTTACACAGGAACACGTCCAGGCGGGTTTTGAATGTCTCCAGAGATGGAGACTCCACCACCTCTCTGGGCAGCCTGTTCCAGTGCTCTGCCACCCTCAGGGTAAAGAAGTTCCTCCTCATGTTTAGGTGGAACTTCTTGTGCTCCAGTTTGTGCCCATTGCCTCTTGTCCTGTCCCCGGGCACTACTGAAAAGAGCCTGGTCCCATCCTCCTGACACCCACCCTTTAAGTATTTATAAGTGTTGATAAGATCCCCCCTCAGCCGTCTTTTTTCCAGACTGAAGAGACCCAAATCCCTCAGCCTTTCCTCATAAGAGAGGTGTTCCAGTCCCCTAATCATCTTGGTAGCCCTCTGCTGCACCCTTTCCAGCAGTTCCCTGTCCTTCTGGAACCGGGGAGCCCAGAACTGGGCACAGTACTCCAGGTGTGGCCTCACCAAGGCAGAGTAGAGGGGGAGGATGACCTCCCTTGACCTGCTGGCCACACTCTTTTTGATGCACCCCAGGATGCCATTGGCCTTCTTGGCCACAAGGGCACATTGCTGGCTCATAGTCATCCTGTTGTCCACCAGGACTCCCAGATCTCTTTCCACAGAGCTGCTCACCAGCAGGTCAGCCCCCAACCTGTACTGGTGCATGGGGTTGTTCCTCCCCAGGTGCAGCACCCTACACTTGCCCTTGTTGAATTTCATAAGGTTTCTCTCTGCCCAGATCTCCAACCTGTTCAGGTCTCTCTGTATGGCAGCACAGCCCTCCGGTGTGTCAGCCGCCCCCCCCAGCTTTGTGTCATCAGCAAACTTGCTGAGGGTGCACTCTATCCCCTCATCCAGGTCATTGATGAATATATTGAAGAGGACTGGACCCAGTACTGACCCCTGGGGAACACCACTCGTCACTGGTCTCCAACTAGATTCTGTGCCCCTAATCACAACCCTCTGAGCTCTATCTTTCAGCCAGTTTTCTATCCACCTTACTGTCCATTCATCTAACCCACACTTCCTAAGCTTCCCTATGAGGATGCTGTGGGAGACCGTGTCAAACGCTTTGCTTAAGTCAAGATAGACCACATCTACCGCCCTCCCCTCATCTATCCATCCAGTCATGCCATCGTAGAAGGCTATCAGATTAGTCAGACATGATTTCCCCTTGGTGAATCCATGCTGAGTACTTCTGATAGCTTTCTTTTCCTCCACGTGCCTTGAGATGACGCCCAGAACAAGCTGTTCCATCATCTTCCCAGGGATGGAGGTGAGGCTGACCGGCCTGTAGTTCCCTGGCTCCTCCTTCTTGCCTTTTTGAAGACTGGGGTGACATTGGCTTTCCTCCAGTCCTCAGGCACCTCACCTGTTCTCCAGGACCTTTCAAAGATGATGGAGAGCGGCCCAGCAATGACTTCTGCCAGCTCCCTCAGCACTCTCGGGTGCATCCCATCGGGGCCCATGGACTTGTGAATATCTAAATGATCTAATTGATCCCTCACTCGCTCCTCCTCAACCCAAGGGAAGTCTTCTTCTTTCCCTGTTACTTTATTCAATGCCTGGGACTTCTGAGGGCTGGGCCGAGCAGAAAAGACCGAAGCAAAGAAGGCATTCAGTAACTCTGCCTTCTCCGCATCCTCCGTCACCATGACTCCTGTCTCATTCAACAGTGGGCCCACAACTTCTCTGGTCTTCCTTTTGCTTCCAATATACTTGTAGAAGCTCTTTTTGTTGTGCTTAACATCCCTAGCCAGGTCTAATTCCAAGGCGGCCTTGGCTTTCCTTGTTTCATCCCTGCACGCTCTGGTGGCATTCTTGTAATCCTCCCAAGGGGTCAGTCCCTTCTTCCACTTATTATAAACTTCCTTCTTCCACTTGAGCTTTTCTGAAGCTCCCTGCTTAACCATGCAGGTCTCCTGCGTCCCTTGGCCGATTTCTTTCTCTTCGGGATGCACCGATCCTGAGCTTGGAGGAAGTGGTCTTTGAATATCAACCAGCTTTCTTGAGCCCCTTTGCCTTCCATAGCCCTAGCCCACGGGATCTCTCCAAGCAGTTTCTTGAAGAGGCCAAAGTTAGCCCTCCTGAAATCCAAGGTTGTAATTTTACTTCTTGTTGTTTTGTGGATAGTGCCCACGATCCTGAACTCAATCATTTCATGATCACTACAACCTAGGGTGCCCCCAACCTTAATGTCCTCCACCAATCCCTCTGTGTTTGTCAGTACCAGGTCTAGAAGTGCTCCTCTCCTTGTTGGCTCCTGTACCACCTGTGTCAAAAAGTTGTCATCAATGCACTGGAGGAGCCTCCTGGACTGCCCATGCCTGGCCGTGTGGTCTTCCCAGCAGATATCAGGGTGATTGAAGTCCCCCATGAGAACCAGGGCCTGCGATTGCGAGGCTACCTTCAGTTGTCTGTAAAAAGCCTCATCAGTTTCCCCATCCTGATCAGGTGGCCTGTAATAAACACCCACAACAGTGTCCCTCATATTTTCCTGTCCCTTAATCCTCACCCATAAGCTCTCGACCCGCTCTTCATCCGCCCCTAGTGAGAGCTCAATGCATTCCAAATGCTCTCTCACATAGAGTGCAATTCCACCTCCCCGCCTTGCTGGTCTGTCTTTCCTAAAAAGGACATAGCCACCCATGACAGCATTCCAGTCATGCGAGTTGTCCCACCACGTCTCAGTAATTGCAATGAGATCGTGGCCCCGCAACCGCACACAGAGCTCCAGCTCTTCCTGCTTATTCCCCATGCTGCGTGCATTGGTGTATAAGCATTTCAGAGAGGGAGTTGTGCGTGTAGTTTTGACCCTTGAGATGTGGTGTGCCTCCTGGCTTTCAGAAATACTGGCACACTGGCCCACAAGCGCTGAGCAACTACGCCCTGGCACCTCACCAGCAAACCCAGTACCATCCCCACCCCCCTTCAAATCTAGTTTAAAGCCCTCTCAATGAGTCCTGATAACTCTTGTGCTAGAACCCTTTTTCCCCTGGAGGACAAGGTATTCCTGCCTGTTACCAGCAGGCCACAGGCAGATACAAAGTGAGAACGGCCTTTTACAAGGTCATCCAGTCTTTTGTGCTTCAAGGGATAAAATTCTACTATTCAAATCTTTCACAAAGTGGAACTCCTTTTGATATTGCTAGTAGTTTATTTAATTACCTAGTTTGCCTCAAATCCTATTTTATGTGGCATGATGACTTTAGGGCACTTTAGATGTGATACAGTTAGATGTAAGCAGCTTTTTTAATGTGGGTTTTTTGGGGTTTTTTTTTGTTTGTTTGTTTGTTTTTTGTTTTTTTTTCCTTTGAATTAAATTACTCTGCAGTCTATTTTATAAGCTTTGGCGGGGTTTTAATTTAGTTCAGCATATTAAGTCATGACCTTGTTACCATACCTTCAGAGCTTGTCACGATAGCTTTTTGCTACTGGACAATCTTGTATTTAGACATAAAACATTCAGACGAAATCATAATTCTAACAGTGGGTATCATTGCCAATAAACAGATATTAAAGTCAGATCCTTCCTGGGGGTCTTTACAAGCCTATTTATACCTGAACAGTGTACCTAAACGAAACAGCTTATACCAGTAAAACTCTTTGAAAGCCTAATTCATGACAGTCTCTTCTAGCCCACATCTGATCAAACTGAGCTGGACAGCAAAAGAGCAATTTTGTTGCTATCATCATATGGGCATTGTCATCTTGTCAAGGCCTTTGGTGATTTTACAAAAAAAAAATAAAGAAAATCTGTAGTATGCCAATAATTACACATTCTGGCATGACATGCAGTGGTTTATTAGCACACTTACCGCACAGAATCTGTCACATCCTTTGTGATAAATGTCTCTGCAAATGCAGCAATACTTACAGGAAAACACAAGTTATAATAAAGGTTTTAAGCGTGCCTTTAAATCTGTCCTCACGAGCAGCAGCGCACTCTTAAATGGAAGATATACAAATAGTTGCAAAAGTAGATCTGTAGGAGGGAAAAAATTATGTTTTCTTCAAGGTTTAAATTTTCTGTGAGGTTAATTTGTATCTGTGAACATTTAATTTACGAGGAGTACAAGCTGACAAATACATCTGCATACATGTTGAAGTAAAACTGTCAACTTTCAAAAAATGCGTTGAAAAATAGTTTGTTTTAAATCAGTCCTTGAATCCCCTTGCTAGTAGTTTAGATACTTTTAACTTATTCTACCAACCATCAAGTAATTAGGATAAAGCTACTTCACTGAGACCCATCGGTCTCAGTTATCAGCGGAAGATGGTGGCCCAACAATACAAAAGGGCCCATAATCACTCAAACAACAACAAATCACTCAAACAACAAAATAAAGAGAATTAGAAAAATGAACATCTTAATTCCTCATGTGAAGATCCTTATACAAGGTCATTTGTTCTAGTTGCTGAACAGGTGGTTTGGAAGCTTTTGAATGAATGAAGTTTTTCAATGAATGAAGCTTATTTCTCACAGATTTGTATTACTACTGTTTTTTAACTGATGGTCTAAGAAAGCACAAGTTCCAGTTAAAGCCTTTACTAGATTAGGGCTGTTATAAACTATACAGGTATTAGGTAAAGAAGGCACTAAATTCAGGCAGCAACTTTAGAATTAGTGAAAGGCCATCACCGCTAATGAGCCCCCATTTTTAGAAAACAGAGTTACCTTTGAACATACAGGAGCATCCTCTCAATGCAGTTGTAATTTGGGCAGTGGATCCAGAAGACACAGCAAGGAAATGCACGGAGGCACAAACAAAACAATCATGAGAAGCCTCGCTTCTGGAACTGCCAAAACGATAAAAGTTCAGACAGAATTATACCTGGAAAGTGACGATTAAACCGCCAACTTCTAACAAGAAAGTGTTAATGTAGATGTGATCAGCATGAATTCAGTTGCACTGCCACCACAGATGAGTTCTCAATTTGATTTAGTTCATGAATTTTTATTGGGCACTGAAAAAATATATACTTCAGGCTATTCACACTGTGTAAAGTCAAGTCTAGAGATTAGTAAGTTATTGTATGATGAATCTCTGAAAATTTAATGTTTTGCACTAGACTTCCTCTCTTAGAATGATGGTTTATTACACTGACACATTATTGCACCTAAGATTTTTTGAATGCTTGGACTCACACACAGAGCCTAATTTTGACAAATTATTTTATGTGTGAGGAATCTGCGTGAGTTTATGAACAAATGAGATATATTTTCCAAAATGGTTTCTATTCGTATTTAATAAATGCTTGGAAATAATACATTTCTCTTTCTTTTAAATGGTGAAAGAACACAGCATAACAAACTACTATGGGAAAGACATTGCAAAAGATCAAACTTCCCTATATGATGTGAAGCACTTATATTTTTAAGCAAAAACTTATGTATTTCAAAAAAATCAAAGTTCATTTTGAAAACCAGCCTTCTTCATGTGAAAACCAGCAGTTTTCACATGAAGCCTTCAAAGCCAGGAAAGATGACTGGAAAGCAAACCACACAATGTCATGGTGAAATACATCATTTTTTAAATGTAAATTAATACTTTGTAGTCCGTACCTGGGACTGGGCATGTCTTTGTGTCTGTACAACAGACTTGCCAATTGAAAGTTACAGAACTTCTCAGATACTACGTTAAGTGTCCTGCTCACCAAGAAACGTAACATTGACAACTCTGTATACTAAAACAGTGAAAACTCTCTCATCTGGGAACAAAATTCCGACTCCAGGAAAGTTTGCCATTAACTTCAACGGATCACTTTTAATCCTAAAAGTGACCATCAAAGGGATTTCGCGTTGCCCATTCAGTCCTTCTGCTCATCTGCCATTTGTGTAAGAGTTAGTGATTTGTACGCTCGTTCATTATGACCAGGGCAAGATTCCACTGTATTCAGCAAATTACATCAACCTCCATTAAAGTATACAGTACTCTTAATATGGGAGGAAACCTATTCTGCGTGCTGCTTCCTTGGAAACACCTTATACTTGATCCACAGGCTACTATAAAAACCTTAACTAGAAAATACCTCTATAAAGTTTTGAAGCAAAGTAATGTAAAAGCAAAATAATATTTTTTTTTTTTTTTTTTCCCCATAGAGACTAAGACAGTACTGGTGTCTCCAAGAAGATAGGAACATAATCTTCTCTCGCAGAGACCCTGAGCAGGACAGGGCCAGCCATCTGGCTGCTCACTCGCTGCCTGTTGTACTGAAACATAAAAGACGTGGCCCACGGCCCATGCTGGCTGCTGGGGGCAGATCTCTGCCACCACAAGCACTAACTCAGCTTCGTAGTCTGCTGCTATTGGAACTCTGCTAAATAATTCCTTCTCAACCTCTTCCAGACTGGTAGGGTTTCGCTTTCTTTGTGTCTGCCCAACTAGCATGAAGTCACAACTCCGATGTTTTGTTCGACATTTAGAACTAGTTTGTGTGTGACGCTGATGAAAACACTGGAACAATTTCTAATATGATGGAAACAGGTGAAAGAAAAAAAAAAAAAACATTATTTGTGAAAGAACTTCCTTGGCAAAGTCTCAATCTGATTAATAATTTAGTAATTTTCCTACTCTGTGCACAGTACCACAGAAAATATATAAAAATGATTAGAAGAAAGCTCTTATTAAAATATCTAAATTACAACATAATCCTTTAATACCTAAGATGAAGAACATTCACGGTGAAGTTCAATTGCTTGAAAAATTCTCTAACGCATTGAGTAATTTCTACGTTAAGGAAAGCATAGCTTATAATTGACATATGCACCCCATACAGAACAAATATGTCTTTGATCTTGCTTAGTTTATATTGTTTAAATAACCTACTCAAATAAATATATTTCTTGGAACTAGATGATCTTTAAGGTCCCTTCCAACCCGAACCATTCTATGGTTCTATGATTCTTCAACAGTTTACAATGAAAGTGTGTTTTTTCTAAAAGCTGAGTTTCTAAAACCATAACCATCTTCAGCATCACAAGGTGTAAACCGCAAGATCTCGATATAGAAGCACAAGGGTTTTATGGTACTTCTTTGTAATGTTTAGAAGTAGGAAAAAAAAAATGTGCACATTCTCATCAGATGAGCCAAGAAAAATTAATCGCTGGCGAAGTACACAATGATAAAATTTGGTTCTTATACATAATTAAATAGAATCCGTATATATAAACAAGATTGCAAAAGATACAGGTTTCACATTTTCCATATGCCAGTGAAGCCTTACAATTCTTCTGTTCATTACAGATTGGTCATCAAAATGGGACATAGTAATATCAGTTGTGAGAAAAACACTTCTACTCATTGGATCTTAATTATCCTGTCACCTTCTCCCTGAAATCTCTTTACGGGATGTTAGAGGCAAATATGAAAACTTCATCCTCAATACAGTATCTAAACAGCCATCTGTTACCTGCTTGAAGGAGGCGAGGATCGAGTGATTCCAAGTCCTTTCTGCAACTTTGGATTTGCTGTTAATAAAACCACTATGATTGGCTGTATGTTAACAACGCTGCTTTTTATTGTTGATCTTTAATACAGAAACAGACCAACGGAAGCGCGCTAAGGTGAACGCAGGAAAAAAGTCGTTCTTCATCTCATAGTTTGCAATCCCCATTATTTAACTTGAATAATCTAAAAATGATGATTCTACTCTACTGTTAGGCAGAACCTTATTATACTAGAAATTGTGCAGATCTGTAGTGATCAATAATTATGGTTACCAATAATTATTTAAATTAACCAATGATAAATTAATAACTGATTAATACTTGAGATTCTTCTACTTCCTGAAACCACACAGAGGCATCTGTCTGTTCTCACACAAAGTTAACTTTCACTGGTCTCACAAACTGTGCTTGATATCTGCTAAAAGTATACAATCCAATCACACAAAATATCCGCTCATCTGGAATTATTAAAAAAAATAAATTAATACCTTTTACACGTAATGGAAAAGATTACTCTTAACTTGGTAGTATTTAGCGTCACAGTAAGAAACAGCAATATTTTCCTGAATGCTAATTTCCTAAAGGCTCTATATTTCAGTGTGGTGTATCCCCGTATTTAAAACTGCAGGCAGCTTCTCAATCAGTAAAATCCATCTTTTCAGTGAAGCAAAGACATATCTTCAGGACGCACATGCTGCGACCTTTAGAAAGCAGCACTTTGGTAAAGTTACTGCTGGCAAACACGTTGCTACAGTTATTCCTGGATGGTTCAACTTGTGTTGAAAGCAGCGTTAACGCCAAGCACAAACACTTGGAATGTTAGAACAGTGCACGAGGTAAGGGCACGCAAAGTAAAAGTTCTTCCAAACAAATTTGGAAAAAATAATCAGAAAATTATCTGCACTGAAAAGGCACCTCCCAGATGTTAGGTGTCAGGTGTACCAGGTGAAACGGGGGTCAAATGCATGAATTGTACCTCATTAAATCATACTTGATAAATAACGTTCGGTCTTTTCAAATCTCAGTGACATTGGCTTGACATTAGGATTGTAATCATTCGGCATAGTTACTCCTGGTTTACACACATCTCCCCTGACACTTCCTACAAGACTGGGCCATCTTGATTATTTTTGGCACATGAGGTCCAATATAAAGCCTGCTGAAATGAATGAAGAAATTGCTGTTAACTGGAGTGGGCTGCCAGTTAATGGTGGGTGACAGTTGAAAGTTAAGCCAGTATTTTTATGTTGGTACGATCCCATGGTGTAGCACAGTACTGTTAAACTCAGGTACGATATAACAGAAAGGTTCTGCGTGCTGAGAGCGAGCTCCCTGCCCTCTCCCTCCCCTCCCCGTTTGGGAAAGCCCATCTCTTTCAGGGACCCAGAACCCCCAGAGCAGCCAGCAATGAATCACAGAATCATAGAATGGTTTGGGTTGGAAGGGACCTTAAAGACCATCTCATTCCACCCCCCTGCCCTGGGCAGGGACACCTCCCACCAGCCCAGGTTGCTCCAAGCCCCGTCCAACCTGGCCTTGAACCCCTCCAGGGATGGGGCAGCCACAGCTTCTCTGGGCAACCTGGGCCAGGGGCTCACCCCCCTCACAGCAAACAATTTCTGCCTCACATCTCATCCCAATCTCCCCTCTGTCAGTGTAAAACCCTTCCCCCTCGTCCCATGGCTCCCCTCCCTGATCCAGAGTCCCTCCCCAGCTTTCCTGGAGCCCCTTTAGGGACTGGCAGGGGCTGGAAGGTCTCCCCAGAGCCTTCTCCCTTACTCCCCTATCTCCCTCGAAGGATGCTCAACCCCAGCTCCTCGCAGCTCTGCCCTGCTCTGATGCTTTGCTGGAAGCAAAGGAGCCATCGCGCAGGCGCTGTACAAATATACCCGAGAAATAACTATTGTTGAGCTACTGCAGGGCCAGACTTGGAATTACGACATTTATACCCAAAAGGCAAGGCTCAAAGGGCAGGGTCATATCAAAGCTCTAAATTGTCAGGTCTTACTTATTAATACACTTTGGGAAGACCTGGCCTTTCGATTGCTATCACGAGTTTATACATGCTTTATACGCACAATGCTTCAGACACCAATCTGGATATTACTTCCAAAAGCTGTAGGTAAGTACTGAAAAATTATTTATCTCAATAATGGATTTCAACTCCTTTAGCATACGTAATTTAAATGAACACACAGTACAGGAATGAAATTAAAAGATTTAAGGAAAGTAATGCAGTTTGAGAATAAAAACGAAGCTTTGTTCTTGCATCAGAATGTATTAGATCTTGCAATTTGCATATACAAATAATTCAGCAACATTCACCAGCATTAAAAACACAGCAAGATCAAATTATAAATGTAATAAAAGAAAATAATAATAGTGAAACTGTATAATACATACATATATTATAAAGATTTGACAAATTAAATACAATTTGGTTATACAGAAAAGTTTCAATAACTTTACATTAAAAATGGTACTAGGGAAATGAAAACATTTCAAAATACTGAATGCAGGTGGTCAGGCTCATTTTAAAAGTTTAAAAAACTGATATACGTAAAAATACCCTAAAAAACACTGGTAATTACAGTATGCATTCTTCATTAAGGCCCAATTCAGCAAAGCACTTAAGGGATTGCTCCAGGAACAAAGAACCAATGGTACTTAAATGGTTTGTGGAATAAAGATGTCGTAAAGCGAATGCTTAAATGCTTGGGTGAACTGGAACCTACCTTAACACATGAGAACAGACAGTCAAGTCACATAGTGACCAAAACCACAGACAGATCAGAATGTACGACTTCTAATCAACTATTTGGCATTTTAAAGTAATTCCATGCAACATAGGAAAATTTAAAAGAAAACTGATATATATCTATACCAACATACAGCTCCCCAGGTCTCAGGCTGCTGCAACGAGCAGTCGACTGGCTGAACACAAGAACTGGAAAGCCAGCCTTTCAAATTATTAAAAAAAAAAAAAAAGTCTTTACGTAGCTATATTTCTGACTTCTGAAATATATTATCGCTATTTCTCTTTCCTCCTAGATATCTTTACATAGTTAGCAACTAAAACCCGAGTACCCACTTTGTATTTGATGTTTCAGCTTAACTCCATCCTGCCGCTGGCTGTAACTACCATCGCTCACCATTGCCACGGTGCTGGGGAGGCAACTCCCAACCCACGCTTTTATTTGAGGGACCCAAAAGGCTGCTCAACAGACAAATAGATTATTTTTCAAACGTTGGCTAAAGATCCCGACATCGGGATCTAACGGGACCATAACACATGCTTCTTTGGAAAACGGTGGGAATTTTTGTGCATTATTTTCTATCGTGATTTAACCTCTCTGAGTCTCCCTGTGCTGCAAATGATCATACTGAAAACCTCACTGCATCGGTTTCCGTAGCGAATTTATTTCTTGGCTTTTTAAAATTTGATAAAACATTAGCATGCAGTGGTAATGTAAACTTAGTCAGCATTTGTTTCCGTTACTCGATACTTTCTGCGTCTCGAGCGTATCTTCTAATAGCAACTCGCAAGAAAGGTTTAGTCTTTAAAACAATCTTTTTTAAGTGCATAATTTACTGTACAAATAAATACAGAAGTGGGAAGACAAGAAGCAATAAATGGCAGTGTTCACAACAGTGTGCTTCGAAATTTCTCAACTGCACCTTTTCCATTCAGTCTGAAACGAAGGGAGAGGTATGAACGCCTCCCCCTTTCCTTGCATTGTTACAAAGAATAATGCTATTTGTTATCGGAAATGAAAAATGGTCACGGGATAAAATAGTGCAAGAACACGAGTGAAATGAGCAGTGTAAGTCGCTTATTTTAAATAAGGCTTTTATGTTTGCATTGAAAAAAACCCCAACCAACTGGACAAGACAGAACTATTGCATATTAGTTATGTAATTAAAGCACACATTCGCATTCTTTGTGCTCATTAATTCATATATGCATTTTAAAGAGTGGAAAAGATATACTTTTTAATTATTCAACATTCGGATGCCCTGTGATTTTTGGATTTTCTAATCCCCAAGCATATCTTGTTCAGGGCTACAATAAAGACTTTTAACCTTTATTTCACCAATTTTATATTATCAGTAGTACTTTCATTAAAAATATATCTATATATACAATCATATATCCCTTTTAGATAAAGGAATTATTCCTTTTTTGATAATATATTTGTGAGGGTAAGAACATAGAGGAGCTTTTTGATACAACACTTCACGTTGCTAGCATTACACTGCTAGTAAAATGTGGTTGTTTTTTTTTTTTCTTAAATTTTAGCAAATACTGTTCATTATTCTGTTGAGTTGAATCAAAGAATAAGAGTTCATCTCTTTTGCCTTTTCTCAAAGAAGTGGGAAATTATGCACGTGCGTACAGAGAAGCTTTATATCCATTTCTGACAACGGCTATAAAGCCTCTTCAAGTAGGCAAGTTCAAGTGCTGCAAAATATACTCTTCTGATATGCAAAATAGTGGTAAACTCCCATTATAGTCATTCTAAATTGATATAAGCTGGTGTAATATTTAGGAAAGAACAAAATAAATGGACTTTGAAAGCTACATTAAATCAAAAACTCCAATCTGTTATTTATACTGATTTTATCTTATTGACAGTAGGACTCAAAACAGAACTGCCATCAATCTGGAGGTTCTTAAAAACAGACTTTAAAAGCAGCTATATTTTTTCAGTTGGGCTGTACATTGTTACACGTGAAGGGCCACATTCTGACACCTTAATCATTAATAGCACTTCACTCCAACAGTCTCTTTGCCTTTAATGAGACTATCCGTGCAATAAATGACAGGTAAGCATGAGCAGGTTACCAGAATGTGTCCCCAAATAAACATCTATTTTCATAGCGAAGAAAGATTTATGGCCAGAACATGTTTAGTTTAAACATATGTACCACAATTCACTGGTTTTTTTTTTTGTTTTTTTTTTTTTTTGTTTGAAAGATAAATCACCTGTGTAAGGTTTCAAGAGTTGGGAGATAACATTCTTGATAAATATTTATAAGTGGAAAAATTCAAAGAAATAGACCCCCAAGAATTAATTTACTGTTATTTAGAATAAAGACTTCTATACCATCTTATAGTGATATACTGTATATGAACATTATACTTCGCTTTAGAAGATATTTATATTTAAGAAATAACTTTGTACAGCAAATGCAACTTTTAGAGCAAACACAAGGGCATATTTACAGTGAAGTCAACAATCAAAATGACATGGAATAAATTAACAGAATATACAACTATTTATACAGACAAATTAAAAAATAAGGCAGGGATTTTCATTTGAAGTTAGCATAATCCGAAAATATGTCGATGAAATCTTGTACCACTCTGTAGCAGAATTCATACTGTTCCTGAAAAACAATAAAAAGACACCAAGATGTGCTTGGGTTGCATCGGGCGACTACATCGCAGAAAATCAGAGAATGCAAATCCTAGCGGTAAACGCAGCTCGGTCTAACTCGGACCAGTAGGTTCTGATTTTTATTTATGTTTTACATAAAAGCAATAATACCTCCCTCTTTCGCCAAATACAGGCTCATTGCTGCTCGTCAGTTAAAGTGATTTCTTTAAGCTTTTTAGGTCATAGGTCTTAAAAAGGATCAATTCTTAGACCTGTCGCCTCATCTAAATTAAGCAGTTTACGTCACCTGGCTGCTGCCCGGCTCACGCTAAAGCAGGTGACGCCTCCTGTGCCTTCCCCGGGGAGCCTGGCTGCTTAACTCCGCCTTAGGAGCGTTACAGCAGGAACTGGGGGACAATATAACTTCTGTTAATGTAACTTTAAATGTCTAGAACACTAAAAAAAGTCTACATTCGTGTGTGTGAAACGGAGCTCCCCTTGCAGCGTATTTATCCCCTGCCTAGGTTCCTCTGCTGGCCGCTCCTCTGCATCCTAAACCTGGGACACAGCCCGATCTCGGCATGCCGGTAACGCCTTCCACGTGGTTTGCTGCATTACAAAATCTGTCACGACGCTGATAATAAATGGAATTGGCATCTGAATTCACTCGTGCTGGAAAGCAGGGTTTAGCAGAAGCCTTTCCGCAGGCTCAGCTGGGAATATCTGTGGCAATCACACCCTTAACTAACGTTATTAACTCACAGAGCCAGAACCCCCCCAAAAATATTTCATCCCTGTCTCAGCATGACTGTGGATAATCCAATTCTACTTCTTCAACCTCTTTCTTCCTATTCGTAGCATGGAGAAAACATCTACCTGAAAAGGGTGTTTTGAGATTACTGATTCTAAAGAAGTTTCAAATCACGGAATGGAAGCTGCTATCAAAATACTAAATATCAGCATTCTTATATATTTTTCAAAAAACATATGTCAAAAAATATTTTTTAAATTCTTACTCAATAGGGAAAAGTGTCTGGACAAAGCTGCACGTTTTATTCGTAGATGACTTTAAAGAAGTCAAAGACATTTCTCCCTTTCAGTGACCAACTGTGAGCCAATTTAAGCCCAGGCATTTGAAGACAGGAAAGGATAAGTAATGCATAGCTTAAAAGGCATTTACGTCATGTTTTGTCACCTAAAACACTCAAAAGATTTTGGTTTAACTGTCTCCAGCTCCTAAAAGACACAGAACGCTTACCCAAGTTGTATTTTTAGAGATACTATAAAAACAATCTGTAAAAATACAGATTTCTGATAATACCTTGTACATACAGAGCCATCATACATAATTTATTTCAACCCGCGAAAAAAATCCTTTGTTCTCCTCCCCCAAGAATATTTACAAACACACACCCTTTGACAAGGATCCGGATTGTTAAATATCATACCAGTGTTTGCACCATATGTGGCCTTTGCAGTCTTAAGCTCTTCACAGCTTGAAATACGTCTAAGAGCCCTTCAGCCTTCACTCGTTCCAGAATATTGCTGAGTGCTATGAATGTACCTGTTCTTCCAGCGCCAGCACTGCAACGCAAACACATTTGCTTTACATACAGCAGCATAAAAAAAAAAATCTTAGCAGAGAAATAATAGTGATAGAGAATAGCCAAATACTATTATTAGCCAACTTCTACTCGTTTTGTTGGGAGTAGAAGTTGAGTTTGTCACCTCAGCTATGCTAGAAGGGAGCCAGAATTAATGGAAATGAGCTCGGAGCCAGGTTGGAACCAATAAAGCTCGTTAGTGAGAGCTTCTGTACGCAAGTGGGGGACGCTGAGCTGGCTGCGGCAGCACACGGACACCCTCAGCCGAAGTCTGTGTCCCAAATAACGGGCCGGACTCAAAGCTGCAGTCGTCTTCCAGCCCCACGACGCTGGGGGCTCCCACAGCCCGCTCCCCGTTCTATCCGTGATGGGGGAGAACACCATCCTTACACTTTCCGGTGCACAACTTGGTTATATCGCAAAGAAGCACGGTGCCGTCACACCCCGACTTCTTTAGTAGCTTGTGATTTATACTTTTGCACAGCGGACAGATATGAAAGCATTATTATCATCATTATTATTACTACTCCAAAGCAACTTGATGGAAAATGTCCTCTCCAACTGTAACGCTTTTAATGACTCTTAGGATCTAAGCCGTTTCTTTAACAGATGTATTGATATAAGGACAAACTCACGCAAGACTATCTACGAGGTTATGGTACATACAAGAAGCTTAAATCAAGTGTTCTGCCTTGACAACAATAAGCAACCTAATTTACTCCAAAATAACTCGTTTCTTTTGCTTCAGTGTGTTTCGCTGAGTGTATTTTGTCGTTATATCTGTTTCAGATCACGATTCCATGGAATCAAAATATATTTCAGTAATTATTGTCCGGTTTATTATGCCTAATGCTAGAGAAAAAAAAAAAAAATAAAAAAGAGATTTCTGTCTCTCTCCTAATCACAGTAATTAGGGACTATTTGACACCACCAACAAACAGTAGCTGTGCAAAGCCAATGGCTTTGATAGGGAAGAGTTACCAAAACCAGAACGGGATTGGGAAACTGGCAATTGGTAAAAGGGAGT
Source organism: Fratercula arctica (assembly GCA_947846985.1). Taxonomy (NCBI): domain Eukaryota; kingdom Metazoa; phylum Chordata; class Aves; order Charadriiformes; family Alcidae; genus Fratercula; species Fratercula arctica. Next base: position 2,789,439 of record CANTUZ010000010.1, read on the forward strand.
GGAAGGTTCACTGGATTGCTGAATAACGCAAACACTACCTGTATTAAATTCAAAATTTTCACATGTTTTAACCCTAAGTAGGTGAGTTCTAATCACTTGTCATTGCTTCTACCTTATTTCTGTCAAATACAAAAAAAATCTGATCAGCACAAGCCTTAGGAAAAGATTAAGTGGAAACGCACATACCCTGCGCCGGACACACTGAAAGCCTTGGAGGAAAACTGAAGAGGCACAACACACGAGATGTGTTGTTCCCTTCAGACAACTACTTTTATCAGATGAAAGACAAATACAAAATCTCTTCAAAAGGGTTCAGATTTATTTGTAACTAGCTAATCTCTAGTAGCCATCTGTGGTTTCTAGAGTACCCACAGGTGACGCATTTCAGACTAGGTCTGCAACTGGCAAAAGATGGGGGCACGAAGTCATAAAATAAACCTGTACACACACAGCATCACCCGCGCTGCTTGTTCATTTACGGCTAGAAGACGTATGCATTACTTTGCGCTGCATTTTTAATGCTCCTTGTACTAGGCTCACTCTCCTTTCTTCCGAAAACATGCTTTTAGCAAATCCTTAAAGCCCAAAATAGTTGGGTTTTGGTTTGGTTTTTTTTTTTTTTTTTAAATTAATTTAAGAATTTTTAGTATGGAAGCCTGGAAAACTAAACTGCATTTGAAATGCAAGAGAAAAATATTTGTTGTCTCAGGGGAACACAGCGCTGCTCTTTGCATACTCGCTTCTCGAGGGCTGTGTCCAGTTTTGGGCCCCTCACCACAAGACAGACACTGAGGGGCTGGAGCGTGTCCAGAGAAGGGCAACGGAGCTGGTGAGGGGTCTGGAGCACGAGTCTGGTGAGGAGCGGCTGAGGGAGCTGGGGGTGTTCAGCCTGGAGAGAAGGAGGCTGAGGGGAGACCTTCTCGCTCCCTACAGCTCCCTGAAAGGAGGGGGCAGCCAGGGGGGGTCGGGCTCTGCTCCCAAGGAACAGGCAATAGGACAAGAGGAAACGGCCTCCAGTTGTGCCAGGGGAGGTTTGGGATGGGTATTAGGAAAAAAATTTTACACTGAAAGGGTTGTGAAGCATTGGAAGAGGCTGCCCAGGGCAGTGGTGGAGGCACCACCTCTGGAGGGATTTAAAAGCCGGGCAGACGTGGTGCTTGGAGATACGGTTTAGTGATGGTTTTTGTCAGAGTTGGGTTGATGGTTGGACAAAATGATCTGAAAGGTCCCTTCCAACCTGGGCAATTCTGTGATTCTCTTTCTGCAAACCTCTTAAAAAAACATAAAAAAAAAACCAAAACAAAACAAAAAAAGAAGAAGAAAAGAAGAGAGAGAACATGTAGGTAGCCACGAACTGAAGAGAAGGCAGCTGCAGACACACACTGGAAGGGAGTTCAGATTTAGAACAGCTCCACTTTGGGTTCCATTGGCAACTCAATTAGCAAAACCCTTCTAAACTATTTAGGGCTATGTCTTGATTCTACTTAAGAATTGTCTTTCTTAGCAGCTCCTTAAACTGTTCGTAAATAGTTGGAAAAAATGAACAGAAGTTTTCACAGGTTCATGTGAACGCTCTGAGAAATCAGTCTTAGACTTGATAGGTGTTTACTTATTCATAAAGTTCCATTTATATCTGAAGACTCAAGTACGACTTGATGGAGAAGCGGAGGTAACTGAGAAGCTGTGACACACAGGCTGGCCAAGCAGGGGCAGGAGAGAATTCTCAACATTAAAAATCCTAGAATATATTGCGTGCTTTGGGTTTCATTTGCTTGTTTAATCCATTTTATAATGATTGCAGTAAATTTTGAGAAAAAAAAATAAATCTGGGACAAATGCACGGCAAACGATTAAGCTAAGGCTTCGGAGAGGCTGCACATCTAAAAGCTCGGAAAAGTAGAAGCAATGTATATGTCAGATAGTCCTTATACATCTCATTTGTGCATATCAAAGACATGAGTTACTTTTACCTCTTATTTTATTGGCTACAGCTCCTGGATATTTTACCCACTTTAATTATCATTCAGAATTCTAACTCCCTAGCAATCCAAAAGAAGTGGCTGTTAAAATTTGTCAAATTGCAGAATTAAACACAAAACGTCATCATCACCCTCGAGCGCCACCACCTCGGGGGGTGGTGACCCCTTGGGGTTCATAACTTATGGAAAAAAACAACCCAAAACGGAGGAACTTCTCTTCTGGGGGCTCTGAACCCCTCCTGACCCTGTCCCTGTCCCTGTCCCTCTCCCTGACAGCTTGACTTTGTATTGACCAGAAAACAGAAAAGGGCTTTATCGATTTATGGAGGTTAAAATATTTTAAAAGCAAGGTATGATTTCTGAATTATGAAAAGGCAGAATACTAGTTTTACTACTACTTTTTTTTTTGTTTTTTTTTAAGTCATCAGGTAGTACATAAAGGGAAAAGACAAATTTAAAAGACTGATTAAAAAAACCCACACTGAAAAATATAATTAAAAAAAAAAAAAAAAAAGAGGAAAAGACCAATATATACCTTTTAAAAAGAAAATATAAAAGCCGCAATAAAAAAAGTACTGTTAAAAAAAACTTGGCGAAGGACAAAGAGATATTCTAGTCATCACGTATGAAGTCTACCCAAGCTACCTCTTCGCATTAGTGTAAATACTGTTTTCTCTCTGCTTTCAAGGACAGGGATACATTTTGCCTCCTGCTTAGATTAGGGATATATTTTATTCTGCTGATAGTTTGTATAAACCAACAGCATTTTGGTCCCAAGAGAACACTTGAGCGCTGTGTTGCTGGGGTATATTACACGCCGCAACAATAAACCTACAGCTTTACTTTCCTAATCACAGCGTTTAGGAAAACTCAGGTGCAAAATTATAACATGGCGAGTTAATAAGGTACGTGTTTCCCCCCAGCCATTAAATGTATGTTAATTTGGCAAAAGACAAGTCACAAATCCTTTATGTAACCCTAGTTTTTTCTTTTTTTTCCCTATCTTTTTCCTGTATTTCTTAATTTTTCTTTCTTTTTTAAAGGATGCAGTCTACTCCCTCAGAAACAAAACCTGCTGCAAAAGCAGCCGGACTGGAGGAAAAGCACACCCGTTGGCTAACGGTGGGGAGAAGAGGCGAGTCCTACCTGCAGTGCACCGTGATGGGGTGGTTGCCCGTTTGCTGCTGCTGCTTTTGGACAGCCGCAATCAGGTCGATCATCCCTTTTCCTTCCGCCGGAATCCCGATTTCTGGCCACCCATGGAAGTGGAACTGCCGAACAAGCCTGCTTTGCTTCTCCTGGTTGCCCTGCGTGCACGCAAACAACGGGTTTATCCAGGTGTTACTTCAAAATGGAAACGCACTTCTTACCTTCAGCATTCCTAGCATAAAATTTGCACCGCGATAGTCGAGGTGGCTGGTTTCAACCTGGCCCGTAATATATTGGTCGTTTCTAAATTCCCCATCCACTATGCTGATAATTTACCCTGCCAGTTTTCCTTCTGATTTGCACGGCTGTTTCACTGGGGGGTACGAAGGATACACTCAAAAGACCATTCATCCTGAGTACCAATGGTTGAAAGCTTTCATCGCGCAAAGGCCAAATCCAAAACGCCGTTAAAACAACCCAATTCCTGAAATGCACCCACGTTTGCACAACACGACCTCCTATTTTGAAATGTAACAATTATTTGCCTTGTCTTTACGCTTGCTGTTTAAAAGCACCCCTAGAAGTCGCAATAAGTATTAATCCCGTGTTAAGGCAGTTAGTTCTAGACAGGCTGGGATGCACAACGGCTCTTCGCTTTAATGACCCCAAGATTTTTGCTTGCTCTTTCCCATGGCTGCATTATAATAGTGTATGGATGCAACATTGATATTCTGGCAATTTTACTACATGATGATATGTAGGATATCTTTTGAGCAGCCTGGTCTGGTGGGAGGTGTCCCTGCCCAGGGCAGGGGGTTGGAACTGGATGATCTATAAGGTGCCTTCCAACCCAAACCATTCTATTATTCTATATAATATATATATATATTTTATATCATCTTGCAAGCCCCCAAGAGTTGAAAACACAAGGTTTCTGCTGATGCCAGGTGCTTTCAACGTGTCCATAGGGGACATCTGGTGAAGGAGTTTCATGCGAAGTCTCAGGACACTGTACTGGAAGCCTGGAAGATGCCACCGTTATGAGGAAAAAGGCTTGGTCAGTCCTCCTTCCTCCCAGCTCTGCAGGAGATCTTTTAACATAACGTTGCTTCAAATACCACTGATGTAAGTCTAGCTGGACTCGGGCACAATCCAAAAGTTACTCGGATTTCTTAGATCTGCAGCAGCAAACACTTCTAAGGATGCTGGACTGGAGTGCAAGTGTTTGGATATTACCTAAAATGCTGTTATTTGAGCTTTAAATACTTTCCCATGCGACAGAAGTCAACACCTTGACAAGGACTCTCTCCTTTGTGAAGCACGGTGTGTCTTCACGCCTAATCCACCACCTTTTTTCTTCAGAAAATACAGAGGACTTTATAAATTTTAAAGCCCTTTTGCTTTGCATGTGCCAGCTGTTTAAGCGGACAGATTATATGCAATGCAATAAGTAGTTAAATGAATTATATTCTTAATGGCAAGTCATTTTTTTTTTGTTGTTTTCCAGAAAGAGCAATGCAAATCAGATCCTAAAGAAATGATTCAGTAAGTGAAGAGGTGCGTGCCCAGAAGATCCAATTTTGAGCGGATCATGCCTGTGGCAGAGCAACACGAAGGAAGAGCCGGCAGGCAGAGGCAAGCACACGTGCTGTTAAAATGCTTCATAGGATTTAAAAATATTGAATTAAATTTTCTTTTATGGATATATGTGGGAGATGAGAGAAAACACAAGAACAGCAGCAACAACAAAACATTGAAAAAAAAAAAAAAAAAAAAAACAAAAAAACCCCAAACCCGCCACACCCCGCTTTGATCTAGGACATGTTTTACTGGCCAAAATTTTCATAGGGTTTTAAGCAAAAACGTTTCGTGGAAGTTATATACAATGCTGGGTGGCGATTAACCACATTTATCCTTTGCTAGAAATTCCAGCACTTAAGTTACACAACCGTATTTGTAAATGCCTTCAAATGCAAAAAAAAAAATCTCATGTAATTTAAAAACATTACCTGATTGTATGTAACTATGAAGTCCCTTACGCTTATGGCATCTAACAGACTGTCGTTCTTGATTTCGACGGTTATCTCTCCGTGAGTTACAGAGCCCTCTGACGGCCAGTACTGGCAGCATTTTTCCTGCGAAATTGAGAGAGAATGGTAAAAGCTCCTTGAATTTTTTTCCAGTTATCTACTGGATAGGAGGTGACACACAGTATAATAAATGCGTTCTAAACACTTTGTAATGACGAGACTAATAACCATACAGCAATAAAATACTTCTATAATATAAACTATTAAGATGAAGAGGGCTTAGGAGTCACAGGTGGCAAGTACTGCTTTAGAACAGATGAGAATAAAGTAAGTAACTCCTGAAAGCAATGCAATATTGTTAAAGAGCTGCCCAAAACCACCATCAAAAACCATTTCACAGCACTAAAATCATGCTGGTTGCAGCGTTGAACCCTGAATCTTCAAACTGCAGCAAGAGAGGGTACACAGGACCCTCTTCGTTCATTAACGATGTACCAGGAGAGGTTCAGAACAAGCCACCGGAGCTTATACTGGCACGACAGGGAGGGAAGTTTTCACAAAAGCTCTGTTCCAAAATCCCAAACCGCTGTTCCATGTCAGGCATCCCTAGAAATTTTGTGCTTTTAATGTGAACTGGGCCCTTTCACAAACTGTAATTTTCCGTAGTTTTGGTGGGTTTTCTGACAATTCAAGCAAAAGCAGCAACATTGGCCCACACCGGCCCATAGTGAAGCAAGAGCTCATTTTTAGGACAGGCAAAAAAAAAATGTCATATCGCTAGAATTTGCAGGCAGCAAATAATTTATCTAATATTAATGCTCATATTTTACAGGCGTTACCAGCAACTGCTTTGCTGGGGAGCTGCGGGACACGTACCTGCTCCCTCTCTTGCACCTCGGTGAGCATAACGATGGTGTGGCACTTCCACTCCCACACCATCCGCCAGAAATCCTCCACCGTGTGCGGCAGCGGTCCCTGGGTGGCAATGAAGTAATCCTTCTGGCGATAGCCCTGTGGAGAGAGCCGAGGCGGCCTTTATGTCGTGACATGCGAGTACAAGTGAGGCGGGAGGGAAGGTGAAGGTCGGCGAGAAGATCGCTGCTTGGCAACGCGATGCTCATGGCAGATCTGGTGACACTGAGCCCACCCCATTCTTGCTTGTTGCCAGAAACGCAAGAAAAAAATCCCCTGAATTCACAATTACTGAATGGTTCGGGTTGGAAGGGACCTTGAAGACAAATCTCGTTCCACCCCCTGCCCTGGGCAGGGACACCTCCCACCAGCCCAGGTTGCTCCGAGCCCCGTCCAACCTGGCCTTGAACCCCTCCAGGGTAGTGGAAGTGTCCGGAGTATTATATTATGACTTTTTAGTCGTGGCTGGAGGGATGAAATTCTGCAGTAACAGGTAACGGAAAGGATTTCACAAGGAGATTATCATAATTCCGTAGTAAAGCTAACAGTTGCAGTTGATAACGTTTCACTCATTGTTTGAGCTACAGTTCTATTTGCACACTGATGTGATCTTCACAGCTGTAGTTTCCACAATCCTCAATCACTAATGGGGTTTTACTGCTTAAGGATATAATTAAGTCACTTCTTTAAATAAAAATAAGACGCAGTGGAAGATGTTGCCCGGGTTCCAACAGGAAAACAGGGAACAAAGTTAGGCATTAACGCAGGTCTGCGCGGGTAAACCCCGGCTCCCAAACAGTATGGCAGCATTTCCTCACGCTAAATATGGGCTTTTTATTTCCTTTTTAAGTCACAGGAGCACATACTCGTATCCATTAACCTGAGCGCAGATAATGGGACTGTTGGATGTTAGTTGTAGAGCTAATTTGTTTTGCTGCCTGTTTGTTACAATTGAATAAAAACCTCAGTTTATAAATCTAACACGAATGTTTAAATTACACAACCATTTAAACTGAAATTGAAAACACCAGAGAAGAAATGTGTTTGGAAACTCTCGGAAGCCAAACCCAAACGAAAAAGCTAATGCTCTTCATAAGCCACGTTGATTGTGTCACTTTAAAAAGACGTATCAGCAACAGCAAAATATCTGACTTGCAATTTAAATACATGAAAATTGTGTATACGTACATCTATGAAGGAAGCATTGATGTAGTCTGTATACTCTTGCCCTCTTTTCATTGACAGAATCACTCTATTAAAATCATCTGGAAAAGAAGAAAAGTCCATAGTCTTACTTTTGCTAAGTGTATGTTGACCGCTCCACTCTTACGTTTGTGAAAGAACAAACCCAACAAAATCTGTGCTCTGAAAGCCAAAGAGTGTCCCAAAGCTCTTATCCAGGATTTAGTAAGCGTGCGGAGGGCACCAGTTTTCCCATTCACACGGGATACGGCCAGCGAGGGCTGAAACTGTCATTTTTAGGTGCAGACATTAAAGTGTGCAAGGAAACACACAGAAAATACATTGGTTTAAAAGGTGAAACTGCTAAATTGTTCAGTCCGGTCCTGAAAAATATCTGATCATAATATATTTTACATTGATAAACTAAAAACCGATTCATTAAATCATCCGCAGACACTTTATACAGGCATTACATTTCTAAGGAGAGGATAATGCTGTTTGCATCACCAGGTTCTCTAGAAACTTTAGAGCAGAGATGCCTGCAAAAAGGAGGACGAAAACAAAGGGAAGGCCAATGGCAACACCCAAAACATGTGTTCTAACTAAAAATGAAGCAAAACCAAAAACTACCACTTTGGACAGTACATCAGCTTTTGAAAATATTTGAATTTCACAGGCAGAGAAGTTAAAATTTTGCAGAACTCCAGTTTCCAGCTCTGGGCAGGACCTTGATTCTTGAGTTATCCCAACAGAGCCCTGCTCTGATACGAGGTGTGTTGTTGTCAACGTACAGACATAGAGCGTATACGACAACTTAGGATAATCTTGTATTTATAGCACTTGTTTCTCTATATAAAAAGCTGATCTCTTACATGGGATGATCTGGATGACTCGGGCTTTCTTCATATTTGCTGGAAGATTGCCAGTTCTCATGTTTTCTTTCATTATTCGGACATTTGTTAACTTCTGTAATACAACACACAAGCCAGTGGTGAGAACCCCCTGGAAGAGAAGCGGTTCTCGCTCACCGTATCCTGCACTCAACGCGTTCCCGAGTGTCTTTATCGGGTACAAAACAGTAGCACAAAGCGAGACAAAAAGCCATTTCATTGTCCCATCTATAAATTATCATGAAGAGTAACAGTTACGTAATTTTTTTCACGCTGATAAATATTTAAGAATCTGAACACATGACCAGAGCATATCAATAAAGCTTAAGGGCTGTAAAATGACAGCAGATTTTAAAATTTTGGGTCTTTCTCGCTTTTGTTGTTTCTTTGTTGTTTTTTTTTTTTGTTTTTTTTTTTTTTTTTAAATTATATTGTTTTCTTGCCAGCCCTTAGGTAAGCAGAGGCAGCCTGACCAGCGCACCCACCACCCCTCACCTCCAGCAGGAGCGATGCCAAGAGAATCTCCAGCACGGCACCACCGGGCTTTTCGCTTCCACGTTGTTCTCAAGTACCAAAAAAATTCTCTTTCCTAGACTTCACTTCCCTTATGGTCAAAACACAAACTGAATTCGTATGCATTCATATTCATCTCATTCATCTGACTATTATTACAATCCCATTCAAAGTATTACAACTCTGGTCCTTTCGTCCTGGGCTGCATTTTCCCTGCAGCACAACACCCTGTTTCTGGCGTAACGAGGCTGCATGACTTTATGGATTGCTGTGCACCGAATCCTGCAACTCGGCTCTGCCCATTTTCAAGCTTTTGCTCGTGAAGAGACCAATATTCCTCATGATTTATTCCGTTTGTGTGGACAGCATTCCCAGGACACAGAAGAGAAACACTGCTCTTGCCCCAACAGTTTTTTTCCTAGTATAGATTACACACCTGCAAGATTCTGCGAGATAACGCAAGAATAATAAACCGCTTCTGCTGGGGTGGGATTTCCCGGATAACGGTCATAGTCACACAGTTGCATTTCAGCAACTATTTCACGTAAATTCAATTTACATTAAAATTAATTTAATTTTCAAACTCCAAGCAGATTTTCGGGCACTTTGCTGTATTTGAGAGGTGCTGAGTTTCAGGAGCATACCTCAACTCCAGCAAAATCTCTAGTACCGGCACAAAACTGTTAACACACACACACACACACACACACCCCGACCTGTGAGAAATCACTTTTCAGCTGCTCTATAACAATGTGTTCGATAGACTTTGTGTCAGAGACTCGTAGCGGGTACAACGTAGCTCTGCTTTTTTTGGTGTAGGTGGGCTCAGTGCTCCTGGGCCACGTAAATGCTTTTCGGAACGCAGGGCAGAACGAAACGCTGCTCCCTGCGCTGCCACGCAGCCTTGCTGGCACGCGGGCAGCAAAACCAAACTCAGGAATTCTGAAAAGAGGAGAATACTTGATGTTTTTATTCCCTCTGATGGATCACCACTTTCAATTTTTGAACTTGTTTCGATGTCGTCAGACATATTTTTATATTGTTTTCTTTCCCCAGTTCCTAAATTCTGATTAAATTAATCCTTTTAAAGGAAAGGAAGAACTCCAGTTAACGCCTGTTTGACACTTAATGCTTTAGACCTATATATAGAATAAATATTTTAGCATAGCAGAAGTCATGGAAAAGTTCTAACTATTTCCTCAGGACAATAAAGTCTGTTTTAAACAACGATCGCAAACAGCCAGCGTGGCTGCTCTCTGCATTTTGGGTTTCTCCACTGAACAGAAATGCCTTGTTTCTTGGTGTCCCCTGACAGGTCTGGATATTCAGCACAAAATGGGGAAATTCGCTGCGATTCTCTGGGCCATCAGTCAGGACTGAGTTAATGATCCCGCCGAGATGTGAATGAGGTGCACGTAACCCAGCGCCCTCTTCCAGCATTATCTGATCTGGCATCTAGTACCAGACCAAAAGAATAATTCCATTTTTCTTTTATAAACAAACTGAAAGCATATAGGAAACAGTCCGTAAGACGACGTAGCTTTGAATGAGCATTTGCAGAACAGGATGTCAGGCCAGGCCCCATTCACCGACTCCGCGGGGCCCATTCAGACAAGCACAAAATAAAACAAGTTGTTCCATTTTGATGGACCTTCTCTTTTAAGGTTACGCTCTTTCTGCTTTTGAAGTATCTTTTTGGCTTAAGTGCTTCCACACTTAGAAATGCTACGATTTGAAACACCCGCAAGCCAGGACATTTGGCAAAAGCCTTTCAGACTTACTTTAAATTCTTCTTCCAGCCCTATTTTGACAAGGTTTGGTGCCGCGTTGTGTGATGTTTGTAGATGTTTTTCTAAGGATGACACATCTAGCTCCGTGTCACCGTAGAGGTAGTATTCAAGTAAGGCTTGATAAATGAAGGAGTATTGCATCTGGAACGAGCAAAGAGGCGGATAAGCATATTGCATATTGCAAAGCGAGCAAGCGAAAGTTCCTACTTTCCTCAGCTCATTTGGTCTAGAATCTACTAACGATTAAAATATACCTTAAGCTGAACCAGAGTTTTCCCCTTACATCACTCACATTCTCTAAAATTCCACTCTCTTGTGCATGGGAAAACCTGGATGCGATACCTAAAGATAATGTGCCTTACAGTGGTCTTCACAGCCCTAACGTGCCTCTAGCTTCTGCCCCAGCCCCAGCCTTCTACTGGGCTTTGTTCATTTTTTAATTATCCAGGTGTGCAACAGAATGGGACATACTGGGATGCATATCAGAGTGGAAGTATGGAAGCATATGCTTCTTTGACCATGCAAAGTTGTAATTTCAACTGAGTAAAGTCCACTTACGTCAGTCTGAACCATCTGCGGACGCTGATTACGGATTCTTGAAACAAACTCAAAAACATCAACTTTCTGTTCCGCGTGCATCATGTCTATTATGGCATCTATGACGATAAACGTGCCTGTGCGACCCACCCCAGCGCTGGAAAAGGAAACAAAAACAAACAAACAAAAATCTCTATGGAATTACCAAGTCTGCAGGAATTGCTACAGCAATGACACGGGTCAAACTTATGCCGTTTATACTGGATGGAAACACCCACTGTGAAAACCCAAATTTCATTTTTTATTTTAGCAACGATAGCAACAAAAAGTGGTCTAACGTTTTAACATGAAAAGTCACCTCTTAAGAGCTCAGAAATGATGAGAGCAAAATCATATTAGAAAAGACCTTTGGAAAAAAATTGTGCTTGGCCAACTAGAATAATTCAGTCTCAGATGAAATTTTAAATATTTTTTTCTTAATATTTTGAGTCCTTTTCTGCACGGTTACTGTCGCATGACAATTACCTAATAGTTACTTGTTCCAAGTTCTACACTTCCTAACACTGCCAATCCCAAAATACTTTTTTGTTGTTGTTTATTTTCTTTAATATCCTTCAACAGCCACGAGAGGGGGCACGATCGTTATAAATTACACAACTCCAGCGACTTTCAGCTCTTCCTTTCAGAGGAAAAGGGCATGGCATCCTGTGCTAGGCATTAATAGCTCTCCTTTAACCTCCTGTTAGCTTGCTTTGTACAGCAACTGCCGTAGTGTCCACAAACACCCTGTGAAACACAACAAAAACCTCTCCCCCCATCCCAGCCTGCCCAAAGACACACGTCAATTTTCAGCCAGGGAACATTAGGCTTTAAATAACACCAGAAAAAAAAAAAAAAGTATCGCATGCGTAATGCGACTTAGTTCGTGTCTACGCACACTTTGAACAGCAAACACCACGTGAAACCAAAGCCCCCAAACCCTCCGATTCCAGAGGTCCAGAGGGACAATGGAGACCAGCGGACCCATGGAGCACCACGGCCCTCCACCGAAATGTCACCCAACTTCTTTACAGCGAACAAGTCCACTATTAACCTTCTGCCTCCAAATTCCTTTCTGTTCAATCATCAGTTTGGCAGGCTCCCCTCTCTCCTTGCCCAACCACGTCCCAGACCAGCGCCCCCACCCGCCAGTCCCCTTGGCCCCTCTGTGGCCTTTGACCACAGGCTGCCACCCCCAGCTTCCACCCCACAGTGGCCACGGCACCCTGCCCTCTCGCTTCCTTTCATTCATGTTTGACCTCTGCCACCCTGGACGGGTCCACCTCGAGTCCTACTGTCCTGACTCTCGGTTTACAGAGATCTTCCTCTTCCTGACGCGTCCTGGAAGCCACTTCTGAGCGTGGGCTGCTCATCACCAGTTCACACTTGGCCTCCATTGCTCCAGCCTGTGAGCTTTTACCCACCGAGCCCCACGCTCAGCCTGTCCCCCACTTCCCGACTTCTCTTCCCGTTGCAGACGCGATCTCTTTTACACATCCTTGTTCCCCCGAGCCTCTGCCCCGAGGTTACACCTTACTTCAGACCAGCACTCAGCTCAGTCCTGGCTTCTTCCTGATAAAGCTGATAATGTCACCAACCTTGACACTTGCCTTAGAAGTTCTCTGATTTTATCCATCCTTAACCTCCTCTAGGGCACCCCTCACTCAGCTGTTCCTCAACAGAGCTCTCTGCTCATTGAAAACGTGTATTTCTGAAAACTTCTGGAAAAAAAATATGGCAGAAATCCCCCTCCCCTTTTACCTACAACCCTTTACTTCCAAATGCTAAACACGTGTTTTATTAACTTCTAGAAGATTCCGATTGAGCGGTTTTTGCTCAGAACGACTGGGTGATATTTTTACAAAAGCCCACTAAAAATGGACGGTTACTCACTATCGATGAGTTTCCCTTTCCTTTTTTCAACAATTCAATAGTGTCATATCCTGAACTGCAACGGAAATTAAGTGTCACCTCTCTCATTCTTCATCTCTAACGCAGGCTGAAGGACTGCTCTTGCCCCAGCACTGACACTGAACGGTGCTACTACGTTCTGTTCTACCATTATATTTAAATCTCTGCAGTTTTTTCTTAAGATATTTTATATTTTCCTTTAATTTACCTCTACTTCTGCTGATCAAACTAAGCACGGAATTTCCCGCCGGTGCAAAATAAAGCCCAAGCGCAGTACGAGTCTCCCTCCGCAGAACATATGGCAAAAGGCTATAAAAATATTGTGGGTTTCTCAAAGGAAAGACTACGGGAGACCACTAAAATCTTTTCTGTTTGATGCTTTCCTTTAAGGCTTTATGTATGACACCCGGGAGAGAAGATGAATCCGAGCAAGGCAAGGTCTGGATGGAAATGAAGAAACAAAAAGGCCACCTTGGTCAGGACAAACAGCTCTTTTTCAATAAAACACACTTCAAGGACTCTTGGAGAGTATTTCTAGATGTCTGACACAAGCAAGAGAAAGAGAAACAAATACATAAATCTACAACTATTTCCTTAATAACAAAGACCCAGGAAGACAAAGCTGCTATTCTTTTCTTTTTATTCTATCCTCGCTATGATAATTGCTCCTGAAAGGACACTTCTTGCTCCGTTCTGAGCTTACGGTTGCTATAGAGATTGCAATTATTCGTTTAAAACTGATTTGGAGTTTGTTTGTGCTTTCATTACCGTAAGATTTCAAACAGTTTAGCACAAGCCTTTAACGGCAGGAAGTTGGCGTGTGTGTGACCGACTGAGTGGGAATACGGTCTGTATTGGTACGCAGCACATTTTTAAAATTGCAGCATTTAAGTCTCTGAAATGCAAGTCTTTATTCAAAACTTCCTAGGCATTTAATGGCTAATTTACATAGCAAAGTGCAATTTTATTGTGGGAGAAGTGGGGGCTGAATTCTCAGAGGAGCATTTAGTGGCAAAGGTCACAGATTTGTATTACAAGTCTGTTTTTCTGACAAAGAACATATTTATACCACACACTAGATATCACTCATGGATAAAAACCAAACCAAAACAACAACTTGTGTTTCAGTATTAAAGTGACAGCAGAGACAGATCTTTTGAAACGGTTTGTACCCTGGGATCTCAAAAAGCTTAGCATATTATTGCCCTTCATATATATAAATATATATGTATGCGCGTATATATAGACACACACATAAATACGCACACAAACTTCATAACCTACAAATGGAAAATTAACATTTACCCTTGATATTGTACACGTAACTCCAGGCTAAGCCAAGAGAATGGCCTGAAGGGCACATACATACCTACAGTGAACCACAACGGGTCCAGCATGGGCAGGATTCAACGTTTTGACTTTTTTCAGGAATTTCAGCATCCCGATAGGTGTGAAAGGCACCCCGAAATCAGGCCAGCTGGTGAAGTGAAGCTGCGTAACGAGCCTCGGAGCTTTACAACCGTCATGAAGCTGCAGGGAACACACAGACTCCGAGTTTGACATTTCATTTTTCACGCAAAGATTTATAAACAAACTGCTCTGGTTATTTATGACTTTAATTCTTGCAACACTGAGGGCCTGACTCACGGATTAGAAGTTTACAGTGCACATAAAATACAAACACAGAGTAAAATTACTATATATTATTAAATTGCATCTTTGCAGTGAAAACTGGAATAATCCCAGGATAGGACTGCAAAGAGTAAGACTCACAGTTGATGTTAATAATGGATCCAATCCTAAATCCTTTTTTGCTTATAAAATCCTCATGGCACTTCTTTTAGCAGCCTCAGACGAAAGTCACAAAATTCAGTCTATAAAGATTCAGGACCTGCGTCGCCATGAGATGCCAAAGGCGAGCGTTTGCCTTTGGATAATGACAGAAGGGCTGCACCTCCCACGGCCAACTACTGACAGGTCCGTGACCTGACCTGCTCTTCCAGAATCGAAGAGAAGCTACTACAGAAGCAAGGACAGCAGCGCTCAGCATCGTTTCACCTGCCTTCGTTAACCACACGCTATCTCTGAGGTTAGAAAGCGTGTCTGGCTCCCAGGCTTTGTCTGTTAGCCAGGGTCAAGGCCGTTTCTTTCAAACTGGTGAAAGACGAGTGGTTTTGTAAGGTCTCCAACTGTGGATAACCAAACCCTACAAACACATACTCAGCAGAGATCATTGAGTGAAATGCAGCCGGGTCCATTCCAGCCCTTCAGCTTATCCACAGCACATACAGCTCTGTACCCTTCCTTCTTTCCCATTCTGCTTTCCGAGCACAGCTTCTCTGAGCATTTTTATCAGCCATGCCTTATCAGCGATCACTGCTCATACCAAAGTGATCTGCACGCTCAATCAGCAGAGATTTCTTCTCCATTCCAAATCTGTAATGCTGAACGAAGCCATCCATGTTTTGAGGGGGGTTCTGAGCTCTCCATGTAGTTCTACGCAGCTATACGTGGTTTACCACCTCTCACCAGCCCGTGTTGTCTTCAGTCTCCAAACTGAATGAGAATGTCATCGCACCGCTCACACAGCAGCCCTCCCTTCAGGGGGTGAAGGTCTCTAGCTTTGCTAGTACAAGGCTACGGACCGTGGACAAGAGCAAAGTCATCCCCACCATCACCCTTGTGATCTAAAGCTTTAACTTGTGCCGGAGAACAAAGCTACAACAGAAACCAAGCTGCGACGCTGGCTGACATTGGCCAACTAATAATCACAGACTACTCCAAATACCCACACATATCCCAATTCACTCATCTGTCCCAAAAAAGGTCAAGGCACTGCTCCTGTGCTCCCTCCCGACAGTCACAAGGAATGACTTTCCGTAGCCCTTGGCTATAGGCAAGGAGAAATGGAGCAGAACCTCTTGCAATCCATTGACCTGTAGGGATGTTGCGTCTGCCATCCTGCAGAGCTTCTCCCCTGCGCAGGAGAGGGATCACACCCTTCTCCATTTGCAAGTGTGTTTAACTAATTTCCCTGAATTTCTTTTAAGCAAAATATTTGACATTGTGACAATTTGCTTTAAAAATTAAAACGAAGACCCGGCAAGAGCCTTATCACTACTTACCGACTGGACGCAGAACTTGCGGATGGTGTAGTCCACCAGAACTATGCAATCTTCCACTGACACGCGGATGTTTCCGTAAGTCCAGCACCCTTGGTCAGGCCAATACTGATGACATTTTTCCTATACAAACACACAGTTTTTTGCTTTTATTGTCGGCAACTCAAAAAACAATGAGTTTATTTGAAAATAGTGTACTTAAGTATGCGTATGAGCATGCAGAGTTTCTCATCTGAAACAACACGGGTTTAACACTTTGCTTGTGATATTGATGCTTAAATTTATGCAGAGAAGGTGAGAATATCTTTGAAGTTGTTTTTTTAACCTAGACAGACCTAAATAGCTTTGGTTTGGGGTTTTTTTTTGGTTTTGTTTTGGTTTTATTCTTTTGTTTTGTTTTGTTTCGTTTCGGGGTGCCTAACTGGGGACTGTGATGTTTTAGAATCACAGAATTGCCCGGGTTGGAAGGGACCTTTCAGATCACTGAGTCCAACCATCAACCCAACTCTGACAAAAACCACCACTGACCCATGTCCCTCAGCACCGCGTCTGCCTGGCTTTTAAATCCCTCCAGGGATGGCAACTCCACCACTGCCCTGGGCAGCCTCTTCCAATGCTTCACAACCCTTTTGGTGAAGAAATTTTTCCTCATCTCTATCCTAAACCTCCCCTGGCAAAACTTGAGGCCGTTTCCTCTCGTCCTATTGCCTATATACAATATGGATAAAGTTAGCTATCAGAATTTTTTCCTCAAGATATACGCGTATAACTTTGAATTTTGGAAATTAAAAGTACATTTATGAGCAGCAGCTCAGATGTGCTAAGAGGGACTGGAGAAGGAAGTGGTCAGAGAGGTGACTGGCCAGATGCTGAGCAGCCACAACTGCTTTTGGAGCATGCTCTCGCAGAGGTATCCCAGAGCAAACTGAAAGCTCTTTACCTCTTTTCTTTCTTTCAGGTTGGTTAACATGACGATAACGGCCGACTTCTGCTCCCATATCATCCTCCAGAAATCATTGACTGTTTCTTGCTTGGGTCCTGCAGACAGCACACAGCTTTGCTCAAGACGGGTGATGGAGACCAGCATGAAAACCCCCAGCCCCTGCGCACTGGGTGCTCACCCAGATCTGTGTTTACTACAGACTGCTCAGGTTTCGAACATACCACATATTTCTTAATAAAAAAAATAATAATCATATTTTCTTTTATACAATCATATGCACTCAAATCTACATTTCTAGAAGATCACAGAATCACAGAATGGTTTGGGTGGGAAGGGACCTTAAAGACCATCTCGTTCCCACCCCCTGCCCTGGGCAGAGACACCTCCCACCAGCCCAGGTTGCTCCAAGCCCCGTCCAACCTGGCCTTGAACCCCTCCAGGGATGGGGCAGCCACAGCTTCTCTGGGCAACCTGGGCCAGGGGCTCACCCCCCTCACAGCAAACAATTTCTTCCTCACATCTCATCTCAATCTCCCCTCTTTCAGTTTGAAATCATTCCCCCTCGTCCCATGGCTCCCCTCCCTGATCCAGAGTCCCTCCCCAGCTCTCCTGTAGGCCCCCTTCAGGCACTGGAAGGCTGCTATAAGGTCTCCCCGGATACCTCCTCTCTTGAGGTATTATTAATGCTCTTTTAAGCGGGCTACGGCAGGAGCATCGTTTGGGATTTCTACTTTGCAGCTCTCCCCCGTGCCGAGGTCCAACATCACCCACGACCACAATGAACCGCTCTGGGGGAGCGGCTCATCATTCTGGGCAGGACAGGGGTATTTTTTTTTTTTTAAGGGCCAGGGCAGCTATCGCTTTGTGTTTGGGATCACGGTGACAAAGTTCACAAAATTTGCAACTAAAGACAGCATAAGAATTCATGTGAAAATGCCAATTTCTGTATCAGGATTGCTTAGACAGACTGTATTATCAGGGGATATCATTTTTCAACCTCCCAGTAAACAGATGAAAAAAGAAGAGGTGCAAAGTGGGGGTGGAGGGGGGAAGGCACATCTCTTCGCTCAGAGCACTATCTGCAGGTCTAAAGGCCGTGAGTTACCTCACGCTCACTTTAATTTCATCTAAACCATAGCCTCTAAATCCCACCTCGCATTTGGCCACCATTCGCAGCTGAAAATAGCCTTTAAAACACATCTATAATTAAATACATACGGATATCAGATGTACAAAATAGAGAAATGAGAATAAATTACCTTGTGCTGCTATGAATTTATTCTTTTCTTTATAACCCTATGGAAACAAATATCACAGCAGTTAAAAGATGAAATGTCAACCTCCACTAGCAAGAAAATACTTATTTAATTCACAGTCAAAGTTTGCAGCTTGGCCAACAGTGGACAACTGTCAACTTACATCTATATATGAGGCGTTAATGTAGTCTGAAGGTGTGACTCCATCAATTTGTGTCAAAATCACTCTGGAATGATCATCTGGAAGAAAAAAAAAACATTACAAACACATTTGCATGTTAATCAATCTGCAATATGTCAGAATCATGGAATCACAGACTGGTTTGGGTGGGAAGGGACGTTAAAGGCCACCCAGTGCCACCCCCTGCCCTGGGCAGGGACACCTCCCACCAGCCCAGGTTGCTCCAAGTCCCGTCCAACCTGGCCTTGAACCCCTCTAGGGATGGGGCAGCCACAGCTTCTCTGGGCAACCTGGGCCAGGGGCTCACCCCCCTCACAGCAAACAATTTCTTCCCAATATCTCATCTCAATCTCCCCTCTTCCAGTGTAAAACTGTTACCCCTCGTCCTGTCATTACACTCCCTGATCCAGAGTCCCTCCCCAGCTTTCCTGGAGCCCCTTTAGGGACTGGAAGGCTGCTATAAGGTCTCCCCGGAGCCTTCTCTTCTCCAGGCTGAGAAGTTACTTCCTCGCAAGCCAGGCTAAGCACACGCTTCCCAAAGCAGCACTCTCCTGCATTGCTCCAAGTTCTTATCAAAGAAATTTCTTCGCAAACTTCTTACTTTGCTCCCACGCTTGGAGGTCACCGGGCCTGCAGCTCTGCCATACTGGAAGACCAAACTGCACCGTATTTGATTGCCCAAAACTAACCCGAGACACTAAAATATCCACTTGACACGAGCGTAATTTGGTAGAACCCCGGGAGAGCTAAGGCTTTATAGCGCAGCACCTGATAACGCTACAGAAAAACCAAAGAGGAGACGATCAGTACTAGCCAGGTGCCACAAAACAGACACGTTTGGCACGTACAACATATGAAGAACGTTTGTGACCAGTGAAATTCTATTACTTGAGTCTTTTCAGCAAATGAACACCATTACCAGCGTGCTCAGAGTTAATTATGCGATTTAAAAGAAAAGCTAATGTCTTACATGGCAGGATGTTAGGATATCTATTTTTCTCCCTGTTTTCTTCCTTATTGGCCATTTCAAATGTTCCCTGCACATATCCGGGTGTTAATGACTGAAAAAAAAAAAAAAAGAAAAAGATACAAAAGTCAATGTGTTTGGAAACAGCTAATTCTTCACTGCGCGTGGCTCAGGAAAAATCTGCATTTATACATGTTGCTTTGCATCCAACAGAATTAAACACACTTTATTTTTTTTCCCCAGAATAACTTTCATCACTCTATAACAGGAAACCACATCCTGGCAGATTTCATTACAGAAAACGAGTTCAGCAGCTTTGGGGAAAAGAAAAAGAAAAAAAAAAAAAAAAGAAAAAAAAGAAAAAGAAAAAAAAAAAAGTATTTTTCCCACCAGAGATCACAGTTATTTAGAAAATTGTTAAACTTCGAGCTGCTGCTTTAAGCTGCCATCTGCCGCGGTGATTCACAGCGCCGTGACCCAGCCGTGCGGATGCGCCGCTCGCGCCAGCCCGGCTCCGACAGCTACTTTTAGCAATAACAGTTGGTTCAATAACATAAATAGAGTCTGATTGTTAATAAGCTCACGGCTAAGAACATTAAATATCAAACATCTTGCCCAGATCCACAGGTGAGGGCCCAGCGCTGGCAGAAAGGGAGGAAGGAAAAATGAATAAATACCAATTCTTTTACGCTGAAAGTCGCTGTACGAGGACAAGTCAAATTCTGCAAGTAATCAGCGAGATCTAAGTCTGCAGATAAATATATTCAAGCTTAAAAAAAACTCTTGCAGACCAATCAAATGAAAGGAAGAAACGCAGAGGAAGAGGGTGAAGATGAAAACAAGGAGGTGCTTGATGCGGAGCCCGTCCACCGCCATGGCAGAAGCTGCTGAGATGCCACCACCAACGAGCTTGGGCTGCACGGGGAGAGCTGGGAAAGGCAACATCCATCAAGGGACACAGCACGAGGCTCCTGCCCTGGGCTTTTAGCTGCCCTCTCACTGCCAGTGGGGTAAATGAGAACTGAGTTTCATTCAGTTTCTTGTATTGAACTCCTAAAAAAACCCCAGTGTCAGCAGGTTGGATCCCACTGAGGTAAAATCCCAGCAGTAAAATCCCCCCAACCACCTTCTCCCACCCTTCTCCTACCTCCCACAGCCCAGTCTGAGTCATGTATGGGATGGGAAAAAACCAGTCACCGACTGTACAGCTTAAAGCAACTATCCCCACTTGCCTGGCAGAGAGCAGGGCTTGGAGTTTCCCCTTAAAAGCAGCAATCCGTGTTGTCAGGGTGACATAGGATAAAAGGGGGGGGTGCGGGGAGGACTTCTCCTCCACCACAGAGGAAACAGCAACGTGCATTTGTGGGCTTGCTTTTTGTTGTTTCCCTTAAACGTGTGAACGTAAGTAAAAGAAAGGAGAGAGGAGGTTAAAAAAGAGGAGTTGAAGAAGAAAGCTCCTTTTAGCAAACTGCTTAATTCCTTATTTGAATGAAGGCCATGTTTTTGCTAATTAAAATACATTTACAATTTAGAAAACACAGAAACTTAATTTATGTTTTGCATAAAAAGAAATAATTAGCACTTCAAACATGGCTTCTTCAAACTTCAAAAGTCAGGCAAGGTATTCCCAATAAACACTCACATGAAGTTCCGCATCTTCCTCTGAAAAATACATGAAAAGTAATTATCTCCGGCAAAAAAAAAAAATCCTCTGCTCCTTACTCCCGCAAGGCCCTGACATCTCCCCTAGAAACCTCCTACTGTCCCGCTGCCCTGCTTGAAGCGGGTTTTGGACCTCGCTGCAAGGACACAGCCCGTTTCGCTGCTCCCACCCATCCTCAGAGGGGAGGATGTGATTCATCAAGGATGCGCTTCATCGCGTCCTCTCCAGCACCCCGCGAATCACGAGGAGCCCATGAGTCTTGGTGGCGCTGGGTCATCTGCTGCCACCGCAGCCTTATCTGCTCCCACCTCGCAGCGATCCGAACATCTCTGACGGTTCCAACAGGCCCGACCTGCCCCAGCACCGGCGCGTTTCCTCCTTTTTTTTTTTTTTTTTTTTTTTTTTTCACTGAATGAATGGCAGGGGGGCCACCTTACTCCAGTCAAGATTAAAATTTCAAAAGCGAAAGTCAAAATTAAAATTAAATTTTAAAAAAGTCAAAATTTCAAAAGCACATGCTTACAGGGAGGTTTTCAAACTTGACTCTGAAAATGGAGGCAATAAGCTAGCCATCACAAACTTTGAGCATCAAGCTCACCTTGCATTATAGATGATAAATAGAGTTAAGGCTTATTTGGAGGGAGCAGACAAAAAGGAATAGTTTTTTTTAAATTTTTTTCTTTTTTTCCTGCAAAGAAAGAACACACCCTTTCTAGTGCTCTGTGCTCACTAAGAAACGGAATAATAAAAAAAAAAAAAAATGAAGCAACTGAGAATAGAAGCAGCCTCTGCTATTTTGGTTACTGTACAAGTGCAACAAGTGCAAGCTACTACTTAAAGGTAATTCAGGCTCTAAGGATAAGATCAAAAGTATTGAAGAACACCATTAGGCACATAAGTCTACGAGAACTGTGCTCAGAAATCCTTTCTGTCTGCTACGTGTCTTTGTCTATCAGCACTTCCTTTATTTTTCTTTTCACCAGAAAAATCAATTGGGACCTGACTTCTTACCCTCCAGGGCAGGGGGCTGGAACTTGATGATCTTTATGGTCCCTTCCAACCCAGACCATTCTGTGACTCTTTATCTGGTGCATGTACCTGGCCACCGCTGGCTCACAGGACTCACCATTTTCAGCCTAAATCTGTTTCAAATCCACAATGGAGACCCTGTATCTGTGTCCCAGAGATGCCTGACCCTGGACGTGTCAGACCAGGCCATGCAAAGCAAACACCGCAGCGGGCAGAGACGCCCATCAACTGAGCATCCCCAGCCCCGGGCTGCAGTGGGGTCCCACCGCGGCTCAGCAGCTCCCGTCCAGAGAATCAGAGAATGGTTTGGGTTGGAAGGGACCCTAAAGGGGGGAAGTGACCGTCCCCCTTTACTTGGCACTGGTGAGGCCCCACCTCGAGGGCTGTGTCCAGTTTTGGGTCCCTCACCACAAGACAGACACCGAGGGGCTGGAGCGTGTCCAGAGAAGGGCAACGGAGCTGGTGAGGGGTCTGGAGCACAAGTCTGGTGAGGAGCGGCTGAGGGAGCTGGGGGTGTTCAGCCTGGAGAGAAGGAGGCCGAGGGGAGACCTTCTCGCTCCCTACAGCTCCCTGAAAGGAGGGGGCAGCCAGGGGGGGTCGGGCTCTGCACCCAAGGAACAGGCGATAGGACAAGAGGAAACGGCCTCCAGTTGTGCCAGGGGAGGTTTAGGATGGATATTAGGAAAAAGTTTTACACTGAAAGGGTTATTAAGCATTGGAAGAGGCTGTCCACAGCAGTGGTGCAGTCGCCATCCCTGGAGGTATTTAAAAGCCGGGCAGACGCGGTGCTGAGGGACGTGGGTTAGTGGTGGTTGTTGTCAGAGTTGGGTTGATGGTTGGACTCAGTGATCTGAAAGGTCCCTTCCAACCTGGGCAATTCTATGATTCTATAAAGATCATCTAGTTCCAACGCCCTTTGTCCTGGGCAGGGACACCTTCCACTAGACCAGGTTGCTCAAACCCAACGGCTTCGGACCCATCCAAAAACCTGCAGGATTCGGCAGCTATGGCTTCGAGGGGCAGGTACAGATGGTGGGAGGATGGGGCTGAGGATGCTCTGAAGATGAGGTTGTCACATAGATGCCTTGGTGCCAAAAGGTCCTGATTTCTCCACCCCTTTCCTTGCAGTGCTGCAGTAACAGGCTGCTGTTTGTCAGCTTTCCTGTTTTATCCTACAATATCCATCACTTGGATTGTCAGCTGTCTTTTACCCTCTCCTCCCCTCTCAGGCTTGAGCAAACAGTTCATGTATCCACACAAGCAGCCACAGGAGATAGGAGTAAGGAAAAAACCCCACATCAAGCACCACACAGCCTTTCTGTACCATCACCCGCCACCACTGCTCAGACTGCTCGCTTCTGGGGGCCGGACCCCCATTTTCAGACTTCTGTGCAGACAGAAGCTCACACGCTCACAGCACGGTGCAGAAAACGATCCCAGCAAAGCAGGTTTTGAAAATAAAAATAGATGGCTTGTTTCGCTCCTAACCACGGAACGAATTAATCAGGAGAGTCAAAATTCACGAGTGCACATCTCGTCAAATTAGTTTTCACATTCTTTTTGTCAACTTCGATAAATGTCTCCCTCTCTGATAAGGCAAAGAAATTATGTGTTTTAAATATATCATCAAACAAATTGCAGATATATATGTGCTACCAATTAAGAAGGTAACTTAACAGACTGTCTAATCAATGCGTGCGTCAGCTTTGACAACTCCGTCTTTGACATGGAAGCTACTGCTCCGTGCAACTTGCTTCTGCTGTTCAGGGAAGTGAGAAGAAATAATAAAAGTACGGAAAAAGCCCCGAACGCAGATGTGCGAGAGCAGACTCGGCACACCGGGTTTCTCCATAGAAACTGGCTTTGCAGCACCTCGCCACAGGCTCCGGTTAAGACTCATCTACACGACCACACGTGACTGAAGCTCAGCTTATGGGTAGGAAATAAAATCTCCTTTCTGACCAAGGCAACGCTTTAAAGAAAAACCCTTGAAGTTGAGACACTTCATAGGAACGTAAGGGCTAGGGCACAGGGCGCTGCAAAAAGGGAAGGGGTGGGATGACAGCAAAGCGCAAAAGGTCAAATTACCAAAAACCCCCCAAAAAAGTCAAACCTCACCAGGGCAGTATGAAAGGCCACACTGTGTCTTCTCCTCTAAGTACTTCCCATAGAGGTGAGACACTCAGACTCCCAAAAAAACCCTCCTCCACCACCACCAAGAAAATCAATGCTAAAGAGATTCTTATTCAACTTTCCTTCAGCTTTCAGGCAAACACTAAAGACCTCTTTTAAGCGTTAGCACGTGTCAAGCAGTTTATATATTATCAATTTGGCATCACCATATCATAAAGCAGTTAATGTTCCAGATTTTGTCCAGATAAAGGGTTACCACGCATGACAGAGCGCGTAGGAACCGCACCAGCACGTTCGTCCAGCAAGTGCTGAGATACCAGCATCACGCACCAAGCATTTTTAAAACATTTTTAAAGAATTGGTAATATTTGCAGGCGTTCTGATTTGCCCCCCGCTTTTTTGCCATGCAGCCATCCACTCCACGTGTGAGAACTTACATTAAACTCCTCCCGGAAGAGCTTCCCTTCATCCGCCGATCGCATCCGTATCTCCTCTTCCAGGTTTTCTACTGGAATAGGGAAATACTTCTTTGGGCCCGAGGGAGACCTACTGAGCAGCATCACCCGTTGCTGTTCTGTCAGTACAAGGAGAGAACGTGTTACAGGCATGTCCAGAGCAACAAGCTATTTCCAACTACAAATGAATAGTTATGTTGGAAGATGCCAAAACATACTTCTCACACAAGACTTCAATCAGTGATAAAGCTGATTTAAATAAAATAATAAAAAAAACACCAAACAAACAAACAAACAAAAAACTAAACAACAAAACCACAGGCCAAGTAGTTGCTTTGGAACCATAATAAATTCAAGTAGAACCACCTGTGGGGACAGGCTGGGAGAGCTGGGGGGGTCAGCCTGGAGAAGAGAAGGCTCCGGGGAGACCTTCCAGCCCCTGCCAGTCCCTAAAGGGGCTCCAAGAAAGCTGGGGAGGGACTCTGGATCAGGGAGGGGAGCCATGGGACGAGGGGGAAGGGTTTTACACTGGAAGAGGGGAGATTGAGATGAGATGTGAGGAAGAAATTGCCCCGTCCAACCTGGCCTTGAACCCCTCCAGGGATGGGGCAGCCACAGCTTCTCTGGGCAACCCGGGCCAGGGGCTCACCCCCCTCACAGAATTTATACCGGGTAAAAATGTGACCAAGTTTTATTTAGAAAAGGAGGTTCCTTCTGCTGAGGAAGAGCGTACCGCAGGGCAGGGGTCGCAGGGACAGCTTTTAGCACCCGTCACCAAAGAGCTGCTGCTGGATTATTTCTCTTGTGAAGGGGAAATAATGGTTATAATGATAAAAAAAAAAAAATGTTTAACTGGGCAGACAACAGAAACTCTGCACCAAGATGAGCTGTCGCTCTCAGTTGCCCCGATCACCCCAGCCCCAGCACGCAATGGTTTGATACAGGGACTGCTGCGGGCACTTCTTGCCACCTAGACCTTGGCTGTCATCATGGAAATAAAGGCCCAGGACACCTTCACCATTGCCTTCATGGCCCTTTAAGAATACAACTGGCCACTCGGGAACTGAAATGAGCATCCCCATGGGCTGCCTGGCAGGACGGCAGGAAGCAATGGAGGGATTAAACCCGCTACTTGGTGAAGACAAGTTTTATTTGCAACCGAAGGCAACCAGAAAGGCAGACCATTTCCCTACCCGCCGATAATGACGGGGCGATTTCCACTTGCAAACGCAAACTCTCTGGTGGTTGCATTAACCATTCATCGCCCAAGGGCACTACGCGGCGCCGGGCCCCCGCGGGGATCTCCAAACCGCGCTCCCCGGGGTTCCTGTGCTCCAGCCCCGACCGAACAGGAAGGTGACGGGTATATTTAGAGGTTTGACTTTCTCTATGACTGCCACCGCGTTTGCTAACTCACTCTTCAGTTCCTACGTAGCCATGTGGAACCAGCGCAAAGCTGCAATTCATTTTATCATTTAAGTTTTTCTCTTTGTTATGGCTAAAATAATTCATAAGCAAGAAATGAAGGGCCCCTCCATGTTTGCTAGCTTTGAACTGAGCCCCACAGAGCAACCCACCCAACAGAAATAAACCCAGCACGTGTAAAAACCAGCGGAAAACATTTTCAACCCCTGAGAGTGTTTTATTTTAGCACCGCTGGCTTACAACACTGCCCTGTCCCATCCCCGCGCTGGTTTCGCTTTACGTTCAGGAACCAGCCCATAATTTCACAAAGAGTTAAGGACCTTTTGTTTCACCCTTTAGGAAGAAATGTTGCAATTCTTTCTCTAAATACAAAGATCACAGCGCCACAAACCTCCCTCTCAGCTGGCATTCCTAACAAAACATATATAAAGAGCAGGAGAAACATTTACAAAGAAACATTTGCCATACCCCAACTTACAGTGAAAACTTATTTAAAAGCAACAACTGAAAGTCAGGATTATATATATACGCATACTTAAATATGGACCTCTTTTTTTGAAAAAGCCTATTTTCTCTTTAATAACAATCCTATAATTTATGTTATAAATAAAAAGCAAACATAACTGAATAACTTAATTCTTAAGTAGCAAACAAACACGTGCCTACAGAAACAAAACTCACGCTGAGAAGGAAAGCAAATCTCTCCGTACCTTGTTCTTCTAAGATCCCATTTGGCATCTTTTTGTCCCCGGAGTTCACAACAGCTTTCCTGTGTCTTCTGAACCTGAAATACACACACCACGTTACTCCCAGGAACTATGCTGAACAAGCATTTTCCCGAACCAGCCTCTACCAACCACGTAATTCTGGAGAAACTCTTTCTGTTCATCTTCACGGCGAGAGCCACCACCGCCGCGGCACCCTCCTCTGACACTGTGACGGAGGCTCCTGCCTCACCGTAAGTACGCCTCTCATTTCCTCGTTAGATCATATCGAAACAAGACTGAGCTAGTTCTGCAGGCAAGAGCTCCCCACGCACCTACCTGAAAAAATAGCCAGCCAACAGGATGAAAATGATGAAGACCAGGAGCAGAATCAGCATCGAAGTCAGCAGGTCCTTGTGTAAATTCGTCTCCTCTGTAGAGTCTGTGGATTGGACACAGCCAACGCGAAATGTTAGAGACGCCGATTGCCCAGTCTGGTAGAGAAACCATGCCTGGGGTATCAAAAATCTGGGCTTCTATGCAATAATCTGCTTGGATTTACTAAAAGCAAATCACAAATTATTTAATTACCTGCAAAGCTGAAATTGAAACTTCAGTATTTTTTTTTTTTTTTTCATTTTTTCTTTTCCTCCCCTTCAAAAGCACCTGCAAATTATCTGCTGCTGAGAACATCAAGGGTGTTTGGCATGACTGGTGCAGCAAAGAATTTACCCGCAGTTAGAGTAAGTTCAAGGGGTACAAGGTACTAAGTTTGAAGCCCATTCAGGTTTGCTGCAGTACCCTTTGCACATCAGCTGTTTCTCAGCCAGACAGAAACCACCCAAGAATGCCACCCTTTGTGGAGATTTTATTGACTCCAGAGATACAACATGTGTTTTAAACACATCTCATTTACCAGCCCGAAACACCGCTGCTGGCTGTACGAGGCTGTAGAGCACACGCTGAACATGACGGAGGCAGGAGGGGACAGTGCAAACTGCAACGTCTTCTATGGCTTATATCATATATATATATTATATTATATATAAATATAAGAACAAGTAGGAATGATGAGACTCTTAACAAATACTCAGAATGGAGATTAAAAAAATATATCTGTCTAGTATAAATTTTGACTCTCATCCTTCTGTTAATAGTGGTTTTATGTATGTGACTCTTTACATTTCAGTTTTCCACTATTCTTCTGTAAACCTTGTAATTCTACTGAACAATTCAATATATAACAGACAAAAATCATTAAAAACCCAACCCATTTTGTTCAAGAAAGCAAAACTCTCAGCCTCAGCAAGCAAAATACAGCCCTGCTACCTGTTTCTCTTTCCAACCAGCTGAATAAATCCAGGTTGGTTTGACAGCAGTGGTAGAGACCTCGCGAAGTGGGAAGGATGAGGCCTTCATACCTGGGATTTACTGCCCATGCCATAGGATACCAGAAGAGGCCAATCTTTCCCCAGTTCCAGCCAAAGGAGCCACCCAAGGCAGGAGCCCACCCTTATGGCCTCTACTGGGATGGTCCCCTGGGAGCCTGGACCCCCCAGTTTCTCCATCGTTACACCAGCCTTCCTCCACCTCCTTCATTTGCGCTTTTTATAAGTCTTAGAATCATAGAACATGTTGGTTTGGAAGGGACTTCTAAAGGCCATCTAGTCCAACCCCCCTGCATTGAGCAGGGGCATCTTCAAATCGATCAGGTCGCTCAGAGCCTCATCCAGCCTGGCCTTGAATGTCTCCAGGGATGGGGCCTCCACCCCCTCTCTGGGCAACCTGGGCCAGTGTCTCACCACCCTCAGTGTAAAGAGCTTCTTCCTGATGTCTAATCTAACCCTGCCCTGCTCTAGTTTAAACCATTGCCCCTCGTCCTGTCGCTCCATGCCCTCGCAAGCAGCCCCTCCCCAGCTTTCTTGTAGGCCCCCTTCAGGGACTGGAAGGCTTCTACCAATGTACACTCTTACATAGCTAAGGCAATTTTTGTTGCTGGTGGTGTTTTGTTTTGTTTGTTTGTTTGTTTTTCTTTTTAAACTACATTTACACCCTTTTAACAAGTTCTTCATCATTCCTACAGCGGTCTTTGAGAACTGCAGTAGTAATTCTCTTGCTTTCACAATTTCCCTCAACTCTTCCTTTTTTGCTTACTTGCAGCAAAGGCTTGTTGAAGAGATCTTGCCACAAGCCTCGACGTAAAATATCATGAAGGCACAAGATTACAGTAAATATACAGGAGTACATAACACCTGCAATTGTATAGAAAAGAGCTCACATGGATAAACTGGCTGTCCAGAATTGATCACTGCAAAACCATTTGAGTGTTGGTTTGTATCTTATGAGCAGCTGGAAACTCTCTGGATGCTCAAACAGGGTATAAGGGCATGGAAAAAACGTCCTTTAGAGGCATAGGTGCAGCAGGGGAATATGAGGAAAGAAGGTATCTCAAGTCAATATAATAGTACAAAGAAAGGGAAGGCAATAAAATATATGAAACTTAAATTTAAGTGGTATATAAAGATAAAAGTGACAGGCATGATAAAATTGTCATGAGAAACCATCACTTGACAGGGTTTCAGAAAATCACTATTGGAAGGAGTGTCTGGATGAACGTGCATCACCAGAAACAGCTGTGTGGTGTTTAGAAATACTGCACTCTATATAGAAACTAAGCTATGACAAAGAAAAAAAGCAAACAAAAATATCTATTTTTGCCCCTCACAGGCCAAAAGGAGCCACTTTAGCCCACTTCTGAAGTTTAGAAGCTTCAGACTGAATAGCTTGGAATCTTCCACGATTTAGGGGTTTTGTGTTAGTTCTCATCATTGGCTCCATGTCAAGACCCATGACACAAGGGGAAGAAAACAACAAGTTTGAGTCACAAAGGAATTAAAATTTCCCTCAGTTCATTACACAATACAAAATCCCCCATCTCCTCCTTTCAGGAGAACTGATGTCTTTGGGGTGTCTTTGGAAAATTGATTCCTGGAAAACCACAGAAAGCCTCAACCCAACCCAGGAGAGGAGAAGTTCAACCTCCTGCCGGACTACTGTCTACAGTTCTTTAGTTAAGCAGAAGCACCCCTGCAGTGACTGATGCAATTCTCTGCATCAAGATCTCACCTCTCCTACCATTTCACAAGGAAATCAGGTCAAAAATCACGAACAGTCCCTTCTTCCTTGTATACGGGCACATCTGTTTCCAAAGCCTTGCGGTGGCACATCAACGGCTTCGCCTCTGCAGAGCCTGTGTGTAAGGCACGGTGTGGTTTTAAAAACTTTCATTTATTACCTGTATTTTCTTCAGTACCTACATTGATAATTTTATTAATGTAGCCCAAAAACTGTAAGCAGAAGTTACGACCGGGCTGAGGCCACTGTAGACTCAGAGGCTGAAAGATCTTCGGCCAACACAACCGCCTACACATGCAGAGGGATTTTAAGGGGAGAGTGAAAGACAGACCTGAAATATTTTTTTAATCAGTGCTGCTTCAAAAAATTGACGTCTGAAACATCGGAGTAAATGCACGCAGAAGAGGCAGATGTCCTCTAAAGCACGTCCCTACTGCAGCCACTGCCAGGGAAAATTTTCCACTGCTCCGACACAAAGAGAGCTGTCATCCAAAACCACAGGGCCTTTCTGTTCACAGCCACACACAAAAAACCATCCCAAGGGTATTTTTTTAGAAATACAATGAAATAGTGACTTTCATCTTGTCAAGGGAGGAGGATTATCGCCAGGAGGATGGTGGCAGCCCCTCGTGCTTCCCCTGCCACCCACCGAAGCTGACTCACGGGTTCTTCCCAGCTTCATTCCCTGTCCTGCTGGCCCGGCCGTCTGAACGGCTCCTTCTGGCAACCTCTCACCGTTTCCTTCAGGGTTATGATGTTCCCCACTTTCCGTATGTGTCAAAAACAAAACCACCCACAAGAAAAAAAAAAAAAGGGGAACTAAGAGCAGTGTGCGTGCATCAGCAACTGCCCTGTGATCCTCCCTCCACACTCTCTCCCAGGCTTTGATTTCCTTCATCCCTGGATGGGTTCCTTTGCAAGTAGGACCTGAACGGTAAAATGGCCCATGAATAAAAGTGGAATTAAAACACTTTTTTCTCCCCCCACAAAAGCAAGCTAACAAGGTAAGGTGTGTGGTTTGCCCTAGATAGCAAGTCAGGCACCTGAAATTATTCTGGCGACTGACAAAGAATAGACGAGAGATTGTTTACCTGATCACAGGAGAAATCCCACAACAAGCTCTATTTATTCACAGGTCTGAACATTCTTTTCAAAAAAACAGAGAAATTAACCCTCTGCCTCTCCAAAACTAAAACTCAACTGCTCTCACCCATTATTTGGGTTAGATTTCAGGTGGGGTTTTTGCAGGTTGCATCCTTCATTTCTGCTGTCCCTTCAGCAGACACACAAGTGTCCTTTAAACAGTGCTCAGTCAAATCTGACCCCAGAGGCTTTTGGGCAGCGACACGTGCCTCTGTTTTGGGTCAGAAGTGTTGTTTCAGATATCCAGCCCTGCAAAGGACCCCAGCCTCCTCCGACATCTATTTCACATGAAGACTTGCTGTCACAACATCTTGACACAGACTTTATCCATCACATGGCAAACACAGCGCACGTAATCTTAAATTGTGCCACCTTATGAAATATATGATTATGAATAGAATCCTGGTCAAATTTTAACAGAGTTGTTTTGTCACCTGCAGGCACAAACCCCAACATTTCCCAGTTTACCACAATGTCGATATTTACACCCAACTTCTGTCAGAGTAAGGCATCCCCCAGTGCAGGATACAGGAGCTCTTTGGCACGTCTCTGCTGAAGAGCTCAGTCCAGTCTGCATCAGATTCTGCAGGCAGCTTGCCTGGTGGCCACGCAAGACCTCAGACAGTAATTTAGGGGATATTTCAGACCAGATAATCTATCACACATGAGAGTGTTGAGTATCTTCCATATCACTCCTTCACCTCTTCACATTTCAAAGGGCAACAAAGCATCCTCCATTTTTATTGTAGTCTTTCCACGCTCCTCGCGCCCCCCACAGAGCAGGTTACTCTCAAAATTCACCGAGAACAACTGCTGGGAACGGCCAAGCTCACCAAAGGCCACACAGCCATGGGCCATAGACCCATTCCTGTCACCACCCTGCCGGGGGCACTGGGATGTTACTCACAGTGCAGCGTGCGCGTGGCGCAGGCTGTCCTCATGCCACCATTTGGACTGATGCTAAGGTGAAGACACACTCAAGCGATGTATTTGGGTAGTCCTTAGCACTTTTTGTGGACACAGGCATTTTTGAAATTTCTGTATTGGGTGAGTAGCAGAATATTTAAATTGGTTTTTTTGTTGTTGTCGTAAAAACTTCTGCAAGCGCTTAACTTCTGTTCTCTGAACTTTCTGTTCAGATTTGACAGCGACTGATTTATTATAATTAAGCCTCTTGCACAACAGCGTGTGCTTTCTACACACTGAAAAACCTCCAAGTTAACTCAACAAGAGAAGAACTCTCCTCCTTTCTCAGTTTTCACCAAGTCACCCTGTCCCCTTGAGGTGCAGCTGAACTTCTGCTGCGATGACTGGGCAGGAGAAGTCCACCCATGCCAACGGGGATAGCAAAGTCCAGACTGTATCTTCTCATGCTGGTTTTGGAAGAGAAAAGCCCAACCCTGCAGAAAATCACTGTGCTTCGCTGTGCCTTGACTGCGGAGAGGAAGCAGATATGCAGCTGATAACCAGGAGATGCGTTTGGTACATATGAAAAAGAAACTTCAATGAAATAAAAATAAGTAAAGGGCGGGCAAAGGAAAAAGACAGGTAGAGGAGACAAACCAGTGTCCATAGCCTGCAGTACGCAAGAAGGCAAGCAGCAGCAAATGCAAGAATCACGCCTGCGTTTGCCATCCCAGAACCGAATGCCACACTGAGCACAGTCCCCCCCTGTCATCGCAATACTGAATAGTTTGGGTTGGAAGGAACCTTTGAAGGTCATCGAGTCCAACCCCCAATCCAAAACCACCTATTTCTGAAGTTTTGCATTTCAAACTACTTCTTGAAATTGAGTATCTACCGGCAAAGCATCCCTTTGGCTTCTAAATACGAAGTAAAATGAGCCAGCCTCCTGCCTCAAAATTCAGTTTTCTGATGATGCCTCACTTTCTACATGAAAGAAGCACCGTGAGCCCAGCGTGAAAGTCCCCATCCCTGGGTCCAGCTCTGGCTATCGTATCGCAAGGCTTCATTTTCATTCTTTCTATACATCGCTTCAGTTCTCTTCAAAGACACCCACCAACTTCTCGAAAGTTTAAAGCAGCAAGAAGTAGGGCATCAAAAGCTGCCCCATTGTGGGAGGCCTTTCAACCTCCCACTCATCTGATAAATTCATTACCTCCGCACATTAATACATCGGTAGTGGAAAGAAAGAAATTGTAAAGATGGGCATGAAACCCATTCATCGAGTAAACACTAAAGAAATTTAAACATTTGGAAAGGACTTAAAGGCTTTACTGCTGCAACTCCCAGGCTGCTTTCGCATTTAAAATACATAACAAGTAAAAACACAAGAGGAAGTAAAAGAATCCTCACCATGATTAATACCGGATTACTAATTAATATTTGAGTAACCAGGAATTATTTGAATGCTATGGACAGAATCACGTATAAATAGTCTGTCACACATATTTGATAGCCTAAAGTTTCATCTACTTGAAACACACATTTATTTATGCAAATCCAAATAAATAAATCCTGGTTTATATTTATTTAATACAGTTGAGTACTCTGAGTAAATGGCAGCGCAATTTCTCCGGTAAATGGCAACGCAGTAAACCCTAGAATATTCTGATTTTAACGAAAGGGAAATTTCATGGTAGTAATTTCATGGTACTCTTGTAGGAAGCAAAACGGCAGCAGTGCTGGAAAACTGCGCCACACAGGCTAGGCATCCGTGTTTAAAATAAGAATAAGCCCAACATTTTAATTCAACAAATGCTTAAAAAAAAAAAAAAAAAAAAAATCAAGTCAGCTAAAATAATGACATGCAATAAATTGTAACTATTCCTTTCAGAATCAAAAGCATCTTATCTTTTTGGATCATTCATCAAATTAGCATGCAAAAGGAAAGCTGGGGGGTTTTTTTTAGCATCCTTCAGTTCCTTTCATATTCTTTTCTTGATATTTCAATCAAAAATCTTCATTTTTGTATTTAAAAAAATACTGTATTAGTTCAATGGCTATCAAACGATTTGATAATCCTATTGTCTTCGAACTTTCGATACAGCAATGCATTTTCAGTGTGTGCATACTTGCCTATCAGACAAAACTCTTCTTTGCTTAACAGTGCAAAGTAACAAAGGCTTTGATATTTAGGAAAAAACAGTTAAGTCATACTAATCATTTCCAAATCGTATCACTGAAATTAAGATTTAATTAAAAGATACACGAGAAGATTACTCTTATCCATATTACCATACTTAAATTCAACACAATTTTGAATTAAGCTTTGAAGACGAACAGCACCTATGGAGAAACTCCCTTTTTACTAATTTTATTAAAATTCTGGGAAGTGATACAACAAACAAGTTACTTCCCTTTCCCAATTCCCATATTCTTATATATTCAGACCAAGAGTAGTAACTTGTTCTTCTCCTGCTCCAGGTGCCAGACACAGAGCTGGGCACTGAAAACTACTCGACAATATTTCAGCAGAGCCATTTTTTAGTAATTTTTTACTTAGCTAAACTTTTATTTATATTAGCAATGTGTTCACTTTGAAAGGCCTAAGCAAAACGACACTAAGATTGTCATTACTAATGGTAGAGCCACATGCTTCCCTAACCCTGGTCTGTTTGTGCCCAGGCAGAGCAGTGCTCGGCTGCACCTCCACTGCTCTCCAGCCTCAGATTTTTATAGAATCATAGAATGGTTCGGGTTGGAAGGGACCTTAAAGATCATATAGTCCAACCCCCTGCCCCGGGCAGGGACACCTCCCACCAGCCCAGGTTGCTCCAAGCCCCATCCAGCCTGGCCTTGAACCCCTCCAGGGATGGGGCAGCCACAGCTTCTCTGGGCAACCTGGGCCAGGGGCTCACCCCCCTCACAGCAAACAATTTCTGCCTCACATCTCATCTCAATCTCCCCTCTTTCAGTTTGAAGCCATTACCCCTTGTTCTGTCACTATATGCCCTTGTAAAAAGTCCCTCCCCAGCCTTCTTGTAGGCACTCTTCAGATACCAGAAGGCTGCTACAAAGTCTCCCCAGAGCCTTCTTTTCTCCAGGCTGAACAATCCCAACATTCTCAGACAAGTCGAGGGCGCAGCTATCTCTTTGGAAATTCCCCCTCTGATGTGAGCACGGTGTCACGCACTGACACCACGTAGACAGGGAACCACTGCCTGACAAACACCATGCACCAGCACAGGTATTTCGAAGATAGCTAGGATTATGAAAGATACAGACGATGTGCAAGTGAAATATATCATCCCATCACAGAACATCATAGTAGAATCAGTATTTGAAATAGAAAAACCCAACAAACACTTATTTGACTTGAACCAGCCCCTCTCCAGGACTGTAATGTGTTAGGACGTAGTTGTAGGAGGGCTTGAAGCAAGAGAAAGAAACTGCAAAAACAGAAATGAGGATGAATAAAAGATGCTGTGGTAGACCAGTGAGTACAAGATTGCTCTCAGGTCTTCGAAAAAGGCTTTTCCATTTTTCACCTGACCGAATCTTATGCAGGACACCTGCACTATTGTCCATCTCCTCAAGTATTGCCTCAGCTCATATCAACTGAAAACACAGAACACATCTAAACGTCATGAGGAACTATGGTTTTTAAATACGTTCATCCTGTTGTCTAACTGATGATTTCTTTATTCCATATTATCTGAATCCAGGTCCCACCATGATGGGAGATCCTGGGGCACGGAGAGCTTGCAGCCCAGGCAGGAGGAGGTACCCTGTGTTTCTCTACCTCTCCCAAAGCTGTCCTGTGCATTTCCCACACACGGGAAAGAGAAAGTAAAGTGCACAGCACCAGTCATATGGAGATCAAATACAGAGGTCATCTGGCAAGATTAGAAGCTCGTTAGTGGGGTCAAAGTCCTGGAAAAAATATCCAGGACTATGTCACCAGGGGAACCTCACCCGAAGTCCCCTTCCACGCCCACTCCCATCCCTACAAATTAAGTGATGCCCTTACTTGTTGTTGTTGTTGGTTTTGGTAATTCCGTTCCATTGGGCGGTAAAGCTTGCGCAAACAGAAAACTAACACAGAGCAGCAGGAGCCAGCAGGAATGTTCCATCCTGGACCTAAAAGAAAATGAAAGCAAAAGAGATATTTTCAGGTCAAATTCCTATTACGTTTTCTCCTTACATCAGAACAAAGCTAAAAGAGAAAGCAATGTTTACCTTAGATGACGAAGGTTTACAAACTTATTTTATGCTCTCCCATTGCCTTATCATTTAACTTTCAGTTTTGATGCAGAGGGAAAAGGCAAATAGCAGTTGCGCGCACTAAGAATTCACTAAGAATGTTTTAAATCCAAGAACAGGAAGATAACGCGCAGCCGTCGTCCAAAGACAATGACAGAAATCAGGCCAGAAAAGCTACTCTACATCAGTAAAATACAGCAGCTGAGGACACTGAGGCAAGGAGTCTGGAAGTCATTTTGATATAAAAGAAGAAAAACCGTTAACTACCAGTTGCTGTAATCTTGAGAATAAATGCAAAGCAGAATTTGGACACGTATTTTTGGTGGTTGCTGCCACAGCCGCATGTATCATTCCTTCGGCAAAGAGCATGAGGAGGAGCAGCGGGGCTCTGACCAGCGACCAGGTGGGCTTTTACCACCAAGCAGACCAGTAACAACCACAAAGTTTACCTGTAACAAGCACCTTTTTGGAGTTTCCTTACCCTACCTTGATTTCCTATAGACACTCCGTGCTTCGGAGATAATTCCTTTGGAGAACACGTGCGCCACAAGCCACGAGTCTGCGAGCTATAAAGCATTTCACCAAAGCCTTCCAAATACAGAGAATTTCAGGTTTCACGAGACCAGAAAATAATTTCCAATGTAGAGAAGGTTAGAGAAAAGGTGTGATGAGAATGTGCTGCTGCTCTGAAGACTACAGAGAAATTCAGGGAAATTAATAGCTGTAGATAAATGAGCTTGTCTATAAATACTCTAGTCCCTCTAAATCAAGGTTTTTGTGGAAAAAATAAATGTTGGTATTAATTTGCCGTACATTTATCCAGTCCCTAATGAACATACTAATTATAAGAGGCTGCCATCTCAGCCATTAGCCCTCCTTGCTTGATTTAAAAATATTTCCTTTGGCACAACACACAAACATTACTTTACTTTCTGTATTTCGCAAATGGCAGAAGACATCCAGATGGTGGCTCTACACCCATTGCTAAAATTATAACCATCGTAACACTGCACAACAAAGCTCCCCGATGTTTCAGTATAATATATTCAATATTACAATTTCCACAGGATATTGTAATATGCTGCCTAACAACGGACAAAAAAAAATCCAGGAACTTGGCAGTCACTAGAATAATCATTAGAAAATCCTTCCTTTCAATATAAAATGGGATAATCCACCAGAAATAATCTCTGGATAAGCTTGAATATATATAAAAACTTTTGTAACAACAGCTTTCACACCCCCTTTTTGTCATTCTCACGTGTGGCACTCAGAAGTGAACCTTATTCCCAGCCTCTCCGCGATACCTGGGACTAAATTCAAACTCAGCACACGCCTGGTGTTGTTTAAAAAAAAAAAAAAAAAAAAGAAACGGAGCTAAAAGTGAATTCTCTCGTGCTCTGAAGGGATGTCAGCAGGAGGGAGGCTCTCGCCAAGCCAGGCACGGGCACTGCAGCTGCCTTAGGGAGCACGCAGGCCCTTAAAGGAAGGGCAGCGAGTAATCTCATCGGATATTACACTTCATTATTGGTTTTCTTTGTCAAGGCTCTGTTAGATACAGAGCAGACCTTCTGCCCGGTGAAAGAGGCTAAAGCACGGTCAGGGCAACCCCTTCTAGAAGGGATTGCAGGATGCCTTCTATCCACTGCCTTTAGGATGCTATTTTAAATTCTTCCAAGCGTTACGAGAACACAGGAGTAAGAAAAAAAATGAACATGAAAGTCAAAAAAAAAAAAAAAAACCACAAAAAAATACATTTTTGGAGAAAAAAAAAAGTATATAAATTTTTTACACAGTAGCACACACTTAATAGCATTACTTTATTCTTGCTTCCCTTCTTACAGTTTGGAAGCTCAATGGATGTAGCTGAGTTCTTTTCTTTAAAATAAACAAGCAAGGAAAGAATAATAAAAAGTATCATTAGCATCAAACTTTTATGTTTTTAAATTCCTCCCCCCCCTTTTTTTTTTTCCCCAGTCCAGCTTTCTACTGACAGATTTACTCATTCAGTCCCTTCTATGACTGTTTATAATTTAAAGCAGCCTTGATGTCTTACACTAATAGGCTCAGTCGACAGCCAGGGTAACCCTGAACTAGCCTTTATTAGGATTAAACAACTAATTATATGTAATAGCTTATTGCAAAACGTATCAGTGTTAAATCACATGCAGACCTGGTCTGACAACCAAACCCAGCTTGTGGCAGGAGACCCATCCTCTTACTCCGAAACACTCCAGCTTCGAGAAATCGCTTTATCCAGGTCTAACGAGATAAAATCAAAACCATTTTTAGTTTAGCACAACAGTCACCATAGTAAGGGACCATATTCCCATCAATGATATGAAGTTTTATACCTGGGCTACCAGGTATAAAGTTTTATGCATTAAGTTTATATATGAATTTTTATACCGACTTGGGCTGAGTTAAACAAATATATTTTCTCAGCCTTCTCTATCCATTGTAAGAGTTGAGCAAGAAGTTAATATTTAGATGTTGTAGGGAAAAAAAAACCAACAGGCTGTATTTAAAAACAAAACAAACCCCAAAATTTAAGACAATCGCCTGCCCTGAAAACCTGTAAGGCATTGGGAATTTTTCTGTTCAGCAAAACAGACACCCCCAGTGGAATCTGGTGTAATTTTGGAAGCAATCTGTATTATAAAACCCAGTAAGGCTACACTGTTTAGCACGATATATAACCTTCCAAAATCTAACAAGTCAGCGCTATGAAGCACCGGTACATTGGAAGCTCAGAAGATGTGGCAGCATTTCATGTAAACTGGCGGGAGGGGAAAGGAAGGAAGAGGATTTGGAAATCTGGAGCAAAGCCAGAGTAAGAGTGGAATCAACAGGGAGAGGGCTGGCGATGCCAGGAACGAGGTGCCGAATGCTGCACTTCACACACTTCCACGCTCTCGGCAAAGGTGGCTCAAATCTGCCAGTCTTTGGGCTAATGAATCCTGGTGGTGGTGGCCAGCGGCTTTGCCGGACAGGATTCAGTGCAGCGCCGAGTTCAGCCGCTCACTGCAAAAATACAGCCGTCTCTTTAATAAAAAACCCCAAAAAACCCAAACAACATAACTGAAATTGCTGGCAGGTTTACAAAAGACTGGGAAGTGCAAGGAACACCAACGTTCTTCCAAAAACTACTGTTAGGGTTTTTTTTTTTTTTTTTTACAGCTCCAAACCCCCCGCCAGACATCTCCTATCTGTTCTCTCGAACGTGCTAAAGTATCACTTGAGTATACGGTCGGTGCCTTGCAATTCAATCAGAAATCAATGCATCTACAGAGATTACTCAAACTCCGGGATCTCATTTTTGGCCAGAGCACTTTGTATTTCTGCTTGCTAAAGAAAATAAGGATTAAAACTTATAGCAAATTTTAGGCGCCACAGCACAGAGGCAGATGCAAGAGCCCAAGCTTAGCGTGGCCGAGCACTCCATGCAGCCCAGTCCTGCTCCTCAGACTGGGGTGGATGGGGAGGAGAGCAAGAGGCCATAACGTAAAGCCACTGTAAGCTTTACTCTATATTTATATTTATGTACATCACATGCAGGACCTCAACTATCTGGGGTTTTTTGTTGGGTTTTTTTTTTGGTTTTTTTTTTAAAAAAAAACAAAAAACTCCACCGCCATGGGCACAGCAGCTTTTCCATCCTCAAGGAGGTACAATGTCATGATACAGTCTGTTAAAAAAAGAAAAAAAAAAGAAAAAGGTAAAAAAAATAATAACAGCTCCTCTCCGGAGAGAGCAGGCAGGTAGAAAAGCACTGCTGAACAAGAAAGGATAACCGGGTACTACAAAAGAAGCCTCTTGTTGATAAAATCGGAAAGGAAAAGATCCGGGTAAAGACATTCGCTGTCATTTATTACACGGATTGCTGTAAGGGAACTGCTGCCCGCCTGGAAAAAGAAATAAGAACTGCTTTCATAACCGTATGCGACAGAATGCATTTTTATCTACTTATATCCTACTACCTCCAGCCTTTATTTCATGGATATGTGTGGGTAAATGGCTCAGGCACTTAAACTTTAACTCCATAGAACAATGGTTTTTGTAGTGAACGATTCTTAGCTACTTCTGGTTATC
This sequence comes from Fratercula arctica, assembly GCA_947846985.1. Lineage (NCBI taxonomy): Eukaryota > Metazoa > Chordata > Aves > Charadriiformes > Alcidae > Fratercula > Fratercula arctica. The sequence goes on from CANTUZ010000010.1 coordinate 2,829,785, forward strand.
TGAAGCCTTAAAAAGGTGCCAGAGATTCCTGTTACAACCAGTTTTAAAAGTCCGCACTGTTATAGATAAACGCTTCTATGTCCGACAGAGAACTTGATACCACAACACAAATAATAATTAAAAAAAAAAAAAATTAAAAAAAAAATCACTGTAACGTTGCAGAGCTGACTCAAGCCCCGCCAAGGAGACAGAGCACTTCAAATCCAATGCAATCCAGCAAGGATCGGCTCAGGAGCCAGGAGAAACCCGAGAAAACTGCATTATTTTTAGGGATTGCTAGATTAGTACACACGCTTCATTTTCTATTCTGGCTGCAGAATTGAATCCTCATCTGACCTGACAGCTTAAGAATAAAACCTGGGTTTTAAGAAAACGAGCCAATAAAACCTTTGTCACGCTGCTACAGTGACTTTTTTCAAGGAGCCTGATGCACAAGCAGGTTACATAGATAGCCATTCCCTGCATCCTCCTAAAGCAGGAACAGAACAGCGGAACATCCCATCTAACACCCAGGATGGTGGAGAGACTGTTGGGTTTGGGTTTTTTGCCCCCAGGCTTTAGCATCACACGGCTCAGGTCATGCCCCAGCTCTGTAGTGCTAAAAAAAGTAATATTCTCAAGGACAAGCATTACCAATTCAGAAAAAAATAATTCAAAATGAGAGACGTGAAAGCATTGTCACTGTAGGTTGACAAATGCGTTGGCACCTGGGACGTTGGCCATGACAACAGCAAGTGCCTACCCCAAAAGACTGATAGTTTAAAAAAGAAGAAAAAAATCTCTAAAAAAGGAAGGGGGGAAGCCACCCTCTCTGTCCTTACTCTACCTTTTCTCCTTTTGGTCTACCTGCATTTTGCCGATAACCCCTCAAACATAGCTGGTCGCTCTTGGAGAGCCGTTAGCCCCAGTGCCCGCATTCTCCTGGGGGTTGCCCAACCTGGAGCCGGGACAGTGCTGTCTGTCCCCCACCCAGGCTGGGAACCCCGGGCACCAGGAGCAGCTCTCGTCTCCCAGGCAGCATCGAGTTATAGTTTAACTGGAATAACTCTTGCGTGACTTCATTTTTGGTTAGGACTTTATTGCACCATTACGTCATAAGGCGGGTAAGAAAGCATTACTGGGCAAGGCCAGGTTGGACGGGGCTTGGAGCAACCTGGGCTGGTGGGAGGTGTCCCTGCCCAGGGCAGGGGGTGGCACTGGATGATCTTTAAGGTCCCTTCCAACCCAAACCATTCTATGTTTTTACAGAATAATTGGACAAAGTCCAGGCTCTCCGTCCCTGCCTTGGGCAGTGGGCATCAAAGGCCCCTGTGCTCAGTTCCACGGGGCATCAGCTGGAAACAGCTTTTCAATATTCCCCTCATTTGGGGCAACCAGCCAATAACCATTTGTTACTTGGAGTTATACTTTAAGCCCCAAATCCAATTTCCAGGATTTTGGTAAAAGTCCCATATTTTAACCTGCTTTGCAATTTAGAAGCTTTAGAAAAAATGAATATACCAGGTATAAAAAAGAAAAGGACTTGAGGTATTTGTTGAGATGCCTGGGCACGCGTTCAGTGCAACCCAGCGAGAAGCGTGGGCAGGGACCTTTCTGCCTGGGAAACATTCCTCGAAATTCAGCCGCGCGTTCCGCTGTGCGGCTCTTCAGAGGCAAGGCTGAAAACACCCCGTGATGAAAAGTTAAATTTCATCATAAAAATGTATTTTTTATGGGACTGTCTACAGCGCACTCGCTATTGGGCTTTTTCTACGTATAAATAACAAGCTTTGTTTCTGATCTCATCAGGAACGGCAAGAGAATTTACAGATAAATATCTAATATTTGAAATAATTTATAATTTATTATAACCATTCAGAAAATTATATCTGACAATAACAATTCCTCATGTATTCTATACGAATACCTGCAACAAAGATCATTTAAAGGAGATGGAAATAATTAGATTAAAAGAAATACAAATTAAAATAATCACTTACGCGTAAGAGACTGAGTGAGGCAAAGTACCAATTAACTGAATAAAATGAATTCCCATTTAGAATAATCAAGCTTGATAGACTGTCCTACTTGCTTAGTCACTTCATCTCCAATTCAGGTAGACAAATTATTACACTTGCTTTCATTTTCATGTTAGAGGAGCTCAGCACATGCAGCACGGAGTACGCCTGTGACAAAAATTTACAGCAGACAGTCGAGAAACGAGGATTTCCGATGTGCCAGAGGCCAGTTTCTCAGGTGAGCACACTAGCAATCCCCACGGCCCACGCGTTCACGGACTACATACAGCTCAGTCAAGGATTTATAGAGAAAATACGTTATCTGTTCAAAAAAGTGATGTTTAAAGATACGTAACAATACAGACAAAATTTACCACTGTTGTAATAGTAATTTTTTAATTCTACTGACCCGCTATAGCTGGTCCTATCTGTCTTTCTCAGTATCGTGAGCAAGTCGCAAAGCACAGTCTCCCATGGCTAACGCTAGCTCAAATCCATTTCAATTAGCAATGCCGGGATCTCCGGTGAATATAAATCACTGGTTGTCACCTGCAGATTAAGCACTGCATTAGCAGGTCTGCTCTGAGCAGGATTAAATGACAGTGTTGACAGTGGGGTTGACATGCCACCATTACGAAGTGACACTTGCCACGTTCAAAATGGTGCGAAATTTTTCAATCAGTCGGATCCTCCAAACGTACCCAGGACCAGGAGGCAGCAGCGCTGGGACTGATGGCGATCTGTTTGCTTCTCTTTGCTCGCGGTTTTTGGTGCTATTGCTCGCCAGGAGTAGCTTCGAAGCAGTTATGAAGATATGCTATGTGATAAACTGTATTTAAACACATTTAGATGTGTTTAAACCCAGGAATATAATAAAATTTGACCACAGCTTTCATTTTGGAAAACTACGCATATCCTTCTCATGTATTCCACAGGCGGCTTATCCGCAGCCCCATAGTTCTGGAAATGAAGCGAAAAAAGAGAAACTTCTTTTTCGTGCTGTGTTGAGTGGCTCTCAATGAAGCAATAAAAAGGCCATGAAGATTTGGGGATATTGTATTTAAAACTGCACAGGTCCGACTTGGAATAGTCAGTTTGTATATCACCGAAATTAAAAATTAGGAAAAGAGCACACAAGATAAAAGAGAAGGAACTACAACTTCAGCGAAAGAGAGATATGAAAATTATTTTTGAATTCAAAACTGTATTTCCATGCTGCAATAAATAAAAAAAAAAAAAAAGGTTTGGATGATTGTCGTGGTTTGGTCTCTCTCACACAGATGTCCCTTTAAAGAACGCTTCTGCCACATTTTTGCAGTTCTCTGACCAGCTTCTGCAGGGAACAGCAGCCTCAGCAGGCGCATCTGACGTAGCCATAACCCACCTCCATGGGCTAGCACTGAGACCTGCAGTGATTTAACTGAGCCAGGGCAAGCCAGTCCACACTAACCAGAACAAAGGAAGTATAATTAATCGGGATGAAGCCAGCACGCACATCATCATTTATAAAATAGCCCCCCACCGGCTGATGCGAGGACTAGACTATTTGTAGACACAACATTATTGTCAGATGTGATGGGTACCGTTATGGATGGGTGTCTGTCTGCCTCTCAAGCCCAGACCGACACAACCAGGACTTATGGTTCCAAAGTCAACGCACCGAGGACACTATTTCACAACTCTTACCTAATGTACCGAAAAGTGTTTAAATATTTCTGAAAAATTAAACGAAATTCCTGTAGCTCCTTCAGTTATAAATAAACCACCCAAACACAAATCCCTATGTTAGCTAAACAAATCCCCTAAGAATATATTTTTTTTAAAGATTCATACCTGTTATGTCATGAACTGAGGCTTTAATCATTACGGAGGAAGTTAAGATAACTCCCATGATTTCGGTATTATTAATTAATATGAGTCACGTTTTATTTAGGTGTTTACACAACTGCAAGAGGATTAATTCTCAATACAACCAATACAGCTGTAAAGTGCTCAATAATACGGTGGAGCAAAAGGTCCTTTTTGAGTCCCCGAGGCCATTCCCTCACCACAGGCTGGACCGACCATACCCGCCCTGTTCTTGGCACGTTAGTCTGAAGCGTGCATCCAAATCTCCAGTTCTTCAGTATCCCTCAAGCTCTGTAATCCTGTTCTTCATTTTTTATTTGTTTTTTAAAAATTTCTTTTCTCTGTGTAGAGTCAGCCCACTGCTCCTTCTCCCCCCACCCGGAGAGATGGATTACAAACTATTCCCATTTGAGCTTCCTACTCTTGAAAACAGGCATCTCCCTTGAACCACAACTCATTATGTTATATATATATATATATATATAAAATATATATTATAATTGTAAGCTCATTAACAGCAGCGATTCTTTCAGCCTCTCCAAGCACATCACTTCTAAACCCCAGCAACTCTCATTACTCTCTTCTGGACTCTCGCAGCCCAAGATCCTTCCCGAAGTCCTGATGCTCTGGGTAAGGCCTCAGCAGCCCAAAATGCAGAGGAACCATCAGTTCACTGTCTCACCAGTTCATATATTTTATGCATCGTGACATGGGATGGATCAGGCAGGTCATTTCCCAAGTTCTCCTACGGAGACAAACTACTTCACCCACTCGCACGGGGCAGCTGATGACTTCTGCTTCAGACTTTGCAACCGCTTTGCATCTGCATGCCGTCCTCTCCACAATGTTTCCCTAATTAGTCAAGATTGCTCCGAGTGCCATTAATACCCTACTTCCCATGCAAGCCGAGCCATTAATAGACACAGCACATAATAACCTCCAGGCTGCTGTGAAGGCCACACACCTGCACTCTTCAGGGTAGAGTTCTTCCAATTAATAGCTGCTCTAAAAGCACCAGTTTCATCACATCTGTCTTTTCCTAATGTGCTTCTGCAAGGGCATTGTCTCTGAGACAGGGGCAAAACCCCACTACGACATCTACAGGTTCTGATGAAATCCGTAAGACGTTACACTCTCACGGGACAAAGACCGGTTTGACAGGACATGTCACTCCCTACACATCTTGCCAACAGTTTCCAGGGGGTTACTGATATTTAATTGTTTTGGCATTTTTCCTGGAAACAGAGTTAAGCTGACCTGTCTGTGAAACCTCCAGCTCCTCCTCATCTCCTTCCCACAGTGGACTCATGTAATGCCCTCTGCCCGCTCACACCACATCTCCTGGCCCCTGCACACTCCCAAACACAAACCCAGAGATGGCTCCAGCTTGTTCTCAGATGAGGATTTCACACAAGCCACCTAGTTTGAAAATATCCAACATCATCTGAAGGCGAATTTGCCCTTCCCATGTCGCAGCCCCGGTTCCCCTCCCTGCACCCCCGTGACCACACGGCGCTGGCTCCTGCTGGGTTTGGTTGCCTGTTCCCCACTGGTCCCCAGGCAGGGCAGGTGCTGAGCATCCTCTGCTGGGAAGGAAAGCTAAGCCACCGCTCTTCCATACCTTCTTTCACCTACCTTCAGCATTCATATACGCAACCCCTCAAGGACCATTTCCAACAGTGACACTTAAGCCCGACCGCACGCAGTCATCTCGTGAAGGTACAAGCTGTAAAGGAGCAGAACGACATCAGCTCCACAAAACCAGAAGTCTCTTCAGAAACCAGAAAATTCACGAGAAGTTGATTCTTCTCTTTTTGGTGCCAGGGAGAGACGCCCTCCCTCGCGTCTTAACTGCAGCGCGGGGTCCTGCCCTCAAACTGCAGCTCTGGGGAGGGAGCTCCTCGCTGCACTAACAACCTGGACCTGAAACGCCAGGTCTGAGCCCAAATTCCACGGCATGACAGCTTCAGCCGGGGCAGAAGAGGCAGAAACTGGAAACCAGAAAAGGAAATCCTGGAGCTCGATGCCACCATCCCTCCACCTGTGCCTGTCCCAGTGCCACCAGCCCCATAACCTCACCTTACCCGCTCTCCATGCTCCATGTCACATGCCAGCCGCCATTCTCAACCCACTGCTGCCACACCAAGCACAAAAGGTGCTGTAAAAGTACTTCTTGAGATAAAGGGTATTTCCTGAGCTAAAGGAAGAGCTGAATTAGTTGTCTGTAGTATTTAAATGCCAATATTTCTGCAGGCTCGTCAGGTCATCCTCTAACGTGAGTCTCCGTTGTATGACATTTTTACAGGAAGAACAAACTATTTTCAGTTTATTGACGTTTTCTTACCTCTACCATGCAGTTGGGCTTGGACTTATTCCCTTTTCTAATGACCACTTTCACCATTTCCTTTTTGCTAACGTGCCCACTTGCAGCAGCGGTTTCTGCAACGCCAGGCCGCGCGCATGAAAATTAAGAACTAGGCCTTGCTCTTAGTCATTAGCAAAACAACTTACGGAAAGCGAGCAGTATATGCTCTAACTACTGCTGATCACAGAATTTATGAAATAGCTAACAGAATATTTCATGTCTATTAGCGGTACCATGAGCCAGTCACACAATTTTATATATAGAAAAGCCTACAGTCGGTGAGGAGCCAGCCCTCCCCTGGCGCCCATTCCCCGGCACAGGAGAGAGTTTTGCCAAGCATTTGAATAACCCCAGCTTTTGGAGCAAAGAGGAGGCAATCTATTCAAAGACAGTGTAGGAGAAAAGGCCTCATCTTATTTTTGGCAGAGGAGGTTTATAAATTGCCTGGGCTCTCACTGCTAACCTCGCCTTGCCCCGTCGATCCCTTTTCTACCCCAGATTGCTAGAAATTCTAGATCAGAGACTCAATCCTAAAAGACACTTTAAAGTTTAGAGACAGATACTCAGCACAGAACAAATTACGTCCAGATAATGAGTGAAAATGAAAGGCCTGGGCAAAGAATCATGGAATGGTTTGGGTTGGAAGGAGCCTTTAAAGGCCATCTAGTCCAACCCCTGCCATGAGCAGGGACATCTTCAACCAGATCAGGTTGCTCAGAGCCCTGTCCAACCTGGCCTGGAATGTTTCCAGGGATGGGGCAGTGGTGGCACATCCTTGTCCTGTGGCGAGGACAAGCTCCAGCTCATGGTTAAGGAGAGGGGCAGCGGTGGCACCGGCAGTGCAGGCAGGACCCCGTGCTGAGTCATCAGGAAGCCCACGCTCTGGCCACCGTCCCCGTGGCACGGTGGCCCAGCGCAGTAGGCAGAAAGGAAGCGGCTGTGACTCCTGGGTTGGTGGTGGCCCCATCTGGCAGGGCAGCTGTGACTCCTGACCGCCGGTGCCACAATCACACACCCACGCCCCAGCCCGCCCCACCACGGCCATGGTCCCCGGGGGATGCTCGCCCCAGCCCCAGCGTTAACAGTTGCCCAATACCCAAGCAGAGGATCAAGCCATGAAAGACTGAGTCGAGATTAAAGTGCAGAACATTATTGTGGTGAAAATGAAAGAAAAAACATTGAATTATTTTAAAAGTACATGTTGTCTACCATTAGGTCTACGGCACAGCCATTTTACATTCCTATTTCATATCCAAATGTGTCTCTCGCTGCATAAATATTCATTGTCAATCCTTCTTGGTCTTATATTAGAAAAATAAAGATCTCCGCAGCAAGGCTCTATTTTGAATTATTTACTATTTCACCTGCGAGCTCACCAAAGGAGTGAGTTCGTTAACACAGAAACGTGGAGGAGGAGAAGAGACACATCGAACAGCCCAGTGCTTGCAGGGCACTAATCCAACAAATCACCATCAACTAACAAAAAAGTTCCAACACTTCCTTATAAAACCTTGCAGGAAAATCATTTCAGGAAAAACACCTCAACTGATTTTAAAGTCTCATTAATATCCTTTATAATACTAGACAATTACTACCCATACCCCAAATTAATTACATTTTATTGAATAGATATGGGGAACCTTTCAAGCAAACACAAAAATTTGCATTTGCATTTTTGCAGGTTTCCAGCCTCCCCCTCTCCCAACAGGCCCGTGCTGGAGGCTTAAGTCACAAATTAGGGTCACCTTTCCCTGTGCATTGTCAGCAAATCAATCTGCGATGCCTTTCAACCACGGCTCGTGCATAAATTAGGCAGTCGGTGATTGATTCGCAGGAGAAACCCTCGAGCAACGGAGTGAAACACCAATAAAATCTTACAATTAACTTGAGAAGTTGCCTTTTGTTCCATCCCAGTGGTCCTTTTTATTCTTCAGCTGCAGAAAACATATCATCATGCAGATGCTCCCTTCTAATAGAACTATATGAATATTTAAAATTGCATCTTGAAAATGAAAGTTAATTGTATATGATGGAAAATACATACAGAGGAATTATATACCACATAATGGCCAGATTAAATGCTTGTGTTTCAGCAGCAAAGTGTTTCATTTTGGAGAAGGGGAGGAAGGGGAAAAAACAAAAGCACAAGTGTGTGCCCTGTCTACAAATTCAGACAAAGCAGAAAAGGAGAACATGACATCTGGTTATTGAGGATTCATTCGTAACACATCGAGAAGGTGGAATACAGAAAGGAAGGAAGCAGTGCTATGGCTTAAAGCTGTTCAGCCCAGCAGGGCTTGGAAACCTTATGGGTATAGCAAAAGCCTAGCGCGGCTTTGCACTGCAGAAATTCCAACCCAAACAATGTCCCTGCAGCGAAAGCAATGCTCACGCTCCCAAGTTGAAAGGTGGATTTCACGGTGTCTCCAGACATGGGAAACTCAGACACTGCTCTCGGTGCCGTCATTAGTGCACTAGCTCACTCCTGATCCTTCTTCCACTTCTCTACCTCCACACCAGGTCCTCAGAGCTCGGTGGCTGAAAGCCCCACATCCCTCTGTGAACCCCCAGCCCCTCCGGGCAGGAGGCAGCACCAGAGAGGTGACCAGGGCTGACCTGGCAAACCAGTTGTGATCTGCGAAGAAAAGATAAGCAGACAAGCCTTGGGTTTGTATTATTCATGGTCACCTCCATTGCTTGGCAAAATTTAAAACAGAAGATTGAAATGGACACTATCAACACCAAAGTTAATAGTAAAGGTTCCCTTTGGCTGGTGTGGGAGGTGAGCTCGCTGGTGAGACAGGTCAGGAGCTCCAGCCCAAACACAAAGCTGGCATCGAGAGAGCTCAGAACTGCTCCTTCCCCTGGTTTACTACTGCAGTTAGCTCACGAGCTGCTCAGACCAGCGGCTTCAGGTAACCTTTCATCCTCTCCTCCTCCCTGCTCAGAATCCTTCCCGGGATTCCACCGCTCTGCAGTTAACGAGTCCAATACGTACTGTGAGTAGAGTAAGTTCTTGCTGCTGCTGCTGCAATATAAATTTTTAGGAACTGTATAACTGGAGAAAAAAATGGTACAAATGTGATTCAAGGCTTATAATTACTCTCATCAGCTCTGCACCACACCTGCACACGGCTGACACCCTCCGCTGGCAGGTTCATTGGGGCATGGGGTTGGCCAAGACTGAAAGGAGTTTTTACGCTGAGGGTGGTGAAACCCTGGCCCAGGTTGCCCAAAGAGGTAGGAGATGCCCCATCCCGGGAGACATTCAAGGCCAGGTTGGACGGGGCCCTGAGCAACCTGATCTAGGTGAAGATGTCCCTGCTCATGGCAGGGAGGTTGGACTAGATGGACTTTAAAGGTCCCTTCCCACCCAAACCATTCTACGAGTCTATGATTCTATGAAGCCTCCTCCTCCTCCCAGCACACACCGGCACAGCTCGGAGACAATGCCCGAGGGGCTCTATCAGCCTCTGACTGCTGCTCTAAAACACAAAGGGTTTGACAGCACAAGGCTTTACATGTTCTTATACCTTTTGTCTTCCTACCGCCCCACTTGTTCCTACTTACGCCAACACAACCATACATCGTACTGCCAACCGATCAGGTTAAAATGAGGGGGAAGGCAGGCTTACTTTTTTCTTCAATCTGAACCAGTTCAGTGATCAAACTCACAAGCAGAGCCCAACCAACATCTGAGACAGTGAAGCTGAGGTGCCCACGTACTTCCAAGCAGACACAGCCAAGGGACTTCAGGGTGGCACCAGTAAATACAGGGCAGGGCACCTCAGACTGGGAACGGGATCTCAGCCTCTTCAGGAGTAGCTGAGCTGGGCCATGCCTGACACACACACACACACACACACACACACACACACACTGCGGGTGGGTTTCCACATCTCTCTCTGCTTACAAGGACTGTTCTTTGCAGCCTCCTTGGCAGAGCTTGCGCAGCTCTGGCCCTTGCTGTCCTACAGACAAACAGCTGCTCTTCAAGCTGAAAGAATGCCTAAAGAGACATCACCCCCCAAGGCCCCCACCGCAGGCTCCCCCCTTTCTTTAAGAACAGAGCACTTTCTATAACCATGCCCAAACCACTTCTCAACTCCTGTTATGACCTCTGAGCTGGCCAGTGTGGACCCCCATGTCAAGAGCAAGGATACACCACCCACACCCCCTCTGCCAGCCATGCAAGAGTGACCACCACCAAGCTGCTGGCATTCCCCACCACCGGGAACCCAAACAGCACCAGGAAAACACCCCTCTCTGGGGGCGTTTGGATGCAGCTTCCTCATGCTGAGCCAGCTCTATCCAAACATTGACAATAGCATGAAACAGAATCTTTCAAAATACAAGAGAGCAACAGAGTAAATGTCACTTTGGGGATTATTTTTAAAGCTAAAGCAACAGTTCTTGATCTTCAAACTAAGCCACTCATCACAGGAGGCAAGCAGAGGACCACGCTCACTTCGTACATCCCAGGGGCTCACAGAAAGCATTAGCTTCAAAACAGCACACCACAGTTTACAACAGGCAAAAATCCATCCTCTTTGTAGCATTTTTTTTTCCTCTGCAGCTTTCAGTTAGGAAACCTGTGTGTGTATATATAGATACATATATCTCTCCAGTTTTCATAGAATCATAGCATCCCAGGTTGGAAGGGACCTCAAGCTCATCTGGTCCAACTTTTCTTGGCAAAAGCATGGTCTAGACAAGACGCCCAGCACCCTGTCCAGCTGGATCTTAAAAGCTTCCAATGTTGGGGGATCCATCACTTCCCTGGGGAGATCATTCCAATGGTTGGTTGTTCTCAGTGTGAAAAATTTTCCTCTTGTGTCCAATTGGAATGTTCCCAAGAGTAACTTGTACCCACTACCCCTCGTCTTTTCCATGTAAAAAGGGAGTCTTCATCTTCTTTGAGGCCACCCTTTAGATACAGGGACATGGTGATAAGGTCTCCCCTACGCCTTCTTTTCTCAAGGCTGAACAAACCCAGTTCTCTCAGCCTTCCATCACATGGCAGCTTCCCCATCCTTGGATCATCTTGGTGGCTCTTCTCTGGACCCTCTGTCCACATCTTTGTTGTACAGCAGGGACCCAAACTGAACACAGTATTCCAGGTATTCATTTTTTACGAAGAAGCACTAGAAGTTTAACTACTAAAAGTTTACCTGTACTATTTATCCTTCATACAATCTAATGGTCTCCTGACACTGACAGCAGTGACAGCGAAACAGCAACCAAACCAAAGGTTAAGGAAACAGATGGCCACACGCTACTTGTGACAATTTGCAGATTCCAACCAAAAGCACTTCCCATTGACCAGCCAGGCTACGCGGCAAATTAAATGCGTAAGAAACAATTACAAAACTAATGAAGCAAGCTACACCAGATGTTGAACTTACGTCTCAGATAATTTCATGTAACACCTGCTTTGTGACTGGTGTCGTATCTTACTAACATCGCACGGAATCGTGCCCAGAGACTCAAGGGTAACATCTGCTTTTATATTTAGTTGCTTGCTGAGCGTTCATCAAAAGCCTGGTACTCCAATTATTTATTTGAAAGGCGTCAGTGTCTTGGGGACAGACGGCAGCTCTCTGCTCTTCCAGCTCCCCCGCACTAACAACTAAAGCAATAGCTGGGCCTGCATTTTATATATATATATATATATATAAAAATCTGTCACCGGTGTTCAGTATTTCTCTTCTCCTGTGACATTCCCTAAATTAGCAGATACCATAAATTTAGTTACATAAAATGAGTGTATCAACAGCAGCAGCTTAATTTCAAAATAAGGCTTTCGGACATGAATTGCATCTGATTTTTCTCATCCATTATTAAATTCTAGGCCTGCTAAGAAGCCATTTATCTCAAAAAAAAAAAAAAAAATCATTACCAATGCAAATTTCTAGGGATAATAAAGTTCTTTACAGCCTAGAGTCTCAAGAAATAAATAGAAACTGCATTTACTATTAAAATTAAACGAGCAAGCCTCTGAGTTATTGGAAATGTAAAATCCAAACCTGCAGTGTGGTTTTTGCCAGCAGCTCTCAGAGCCCATGTTGCACCCCAGGGATGCAGACACTCAAGCCTGTCCACAGAAACCATGGGGAGCGCATCCCTGGGACGCCGGGCGCCTGCATCCCTGGGACACAGGGCGCCTGCCTCCCTGGGACGCCCCCACACCCTGATGATTCACTGCAGGAGGGCAGATCACCACCCCAGGCACAGCTTCAGCATCGCCACAACCAGTGCTGAAAGCGTTCACACACGTTCTTCTTCTGCCCTGAGAAAATAAAATCCCTCCGAATAAGCTATCTGCAACGTTTCACGGCATAACAGAAGATTAAGGTTTCTTAGCCGGGGGGGGGAGGGGGGGGAAGATTTATCTTTGCTCAAGTCCAAAAAAGAAGAATTAGTATCATAAAAGAGGAACAACTAGGGAAAAAAAGTTAACCTCGAGAGGAAAACGCTGATGCAGGCAGGAGAAGCCGCCAGATAGAAAAATTACATTAGTAACAAGGTCTCTAACACTCTGCTCCGCGGCAGTCGGGGAGGTTACCTGCAGCAAGAACTCCCAGCTCCTCCCCGTAATACCCTCTCCGATGCACTGACGCTGGACCATGAGGGCAATTCACCACTGAAACCTCCTCTGTTAGGAATGCAGTGAATTTTCCATCATTTCAGCTCAGAGCAGCCCTGGACTGGGAAAACCCAAGAAAACAGCTCTGCGCTGAGCTTGGTCCTTGGAGCATCTTTCAAAGTTTGAAGCCTTCTCGAACTTTAAACTTGCCCCAGATTTGGAGAAATGGAAATATTTCGGAAGATATTAAAACAGAAAAACCGAATCACTGTCATCCCTTCGGAGAGGTGTCCTCCCTGAGGCACGTGTGATCCTCAGAGCCCGGGCAGCCGCTCCCCTCCGGCACTCTGCCAAAAATTAACCTCTTTCGTAGGAGAAAAATGAGCGAGTAACGGAGAGGGTAGGAAGGCGCAATTTAAATGTTTAAAACGTTTACATTTCCATTTTTAAAACACCTGCATAGCATTCAAAATTACAATACATACTCTTAGAAAAAAAAAACCAACTCAGTAAGTGGGAGCTCAGAGAATATTTTCTAAATTCAGATCATCGGACAAAAATCAGTCAACTCTGTTTTAAAAGGAAATGAAAAAAAACCACCAACACCATTAAGACAAAAAAAGGAAATAGAGTCCGAGAATAAAGTACTTCAGCATCTCTGAAGGGCAGCACAGAGCATGCAGCTGCTTATATTAACTTCTAGCAGTCAAGACTCGAAATTCTGCTTTCTTTAATGTAACATTATGCCTTAAAAAAAAAAAAAATCTATCAATCTCTTCAAAGAAAAAGAATGATCAGCAAGAAAATGCCAAACCAAAAGATGATCTCTGTGCAGGCAGCAAGTGAAAAGCAGGCAGGGCTTTGCTGATAACCCCCCAGGAACCAGCCTGGCGGCCAAGGCACCCCCTGCAGAGCTTCCGCTCGCACCAGCCTGCGGCACAGCCAAGAAATGCCACAGAACTGCAAGGAATGGGTGAGATTTTTCAGTTTTGTATAAGTCATATAAAAAGTACAGTTTGGGCACTGCCCAATGGTGGCAAACTTCCTAAAAAAAAAGACATTTTTAAAATAAATATTGTAAAAATATATATATATATATATTTTTTTTTTTAGAATTAATGTAAGAAAAAAGGCATGAGATCCCGGACACGTGTTGAAACGCAGCAGAGGGAGCTCCCATGTTTTATCACTGGGGAAAAACGTGTTTCCTTTCCTCTAGCTGACCCAGGAGTACAGCTTGACTTTTACTACATTTCCCTAAATGCCGCTAGGAAAGGAAAACCAACCCCCCCGAGTATAAATGTGCAGAGATTCCCGGCGAAGCTTCGCCCAGGGAGGAAGCACCCAGCCCCCGCCTTTTGCAGTTCTTGGGCTCTCAAAGCGTGTCGAAACTCTGCTCTTCTCATACAGAGGCTTTTCACTCAAAACACGCTCACCCCCCCACCTTGTTCTCCTTCTCGCCGCTCTGTTGGGCAACTTGTGTTGACTTTGAAGAGAAGCCTTCACTCAGTGGAACATCTCATTTGCTACGAGTTGGATTTACAAGCCCAACTTAGCAACTGGCCAACCTGGGCTGTATTCAAACGAATGGCTGAAATCACTCAGTCTTTTCCTGCAGATTACAATATACCCCCAGTGCATTGGAATTAAACATGCCTAATGTTTTGTTGTGTTATCTAATTGGCTTTAAAATGCTCTTGAATTAATGAACAGACACCCTATCAGCAAAGCCTCCTTGCAACAGGACCAAGAAATAGATAGCTCGGAGGAGGTGAGGTACCGGTAAGAAAGTAACAGGCAAGATTTTGGGTCTAGAAACATCCTGCACTGTTGTATCTCATTTTCCCTGAACTTACTGATTACTGAAGGACACAGGGACTCTTCAGTTTAAGCTGCATGACACAGACAATAAGCTTTTAAAAAAAAAAAAAAAAAAAAAAAAATCTTTAAATTAAGTTTAGAAAAACAGATAAAGCTTTGCACAAGTTTTTCTTAGCACTACTACTTGCACATTTAAGCTTAAAAATTGAGCTGTAAATTTGTAGACACTAAAAAAAATGATGCTAGATACCGCCTTCAAATTACACAGCAAAGACCATTTCAGATAAATGATTCCGAAATCAAAGATACCGAGAGTTGGAGTAAAGTCTACCAACGATGATCATAATCTCTGCTGGTTGCGCTGATAACAGACACAGAGCTGCCCGAACCACCGACGGCCACACCGCTGGCGACGTCCTTTCCGAGCGCCTGACTCGCCTCCCATTCATCATCATCATCCGGCTTTTATAGCCCCACGAATTGATGGATTCATGTTAGTTCCTCAAGGCAATGACATTCATATTGCCAAGCCAGGCTCCTGATGAGCTATAAAAGACGATTTGTCACCCCTTCAAATTACAGCTGGCAGCGGGGACTCTTCTCCCGCAGCCAACTTAGGTCTCTCTGGGGTGAATGCAGAAGTATCAGCATCTCTAAGGTAAGGCTCTTGCTCACTTTCCTCGTTAGCGTGCACTTCCCACGAGAAACTGGACTGAGCCTCAGCTTGAAGATGCTCTGATAAACCGCTAAGAATTCACGTGGGGGGCAAAAAAAACAAAACAAAGTTAAAAAAAAATAAATAGCACACACCCTCAAGCAAGCCAGTTAACCATCTCCCTTGTTCTTGGTGTTTGGACCACACTTTGGGACTGCGTACAAACCTAATCTACATAGAAATGCAATAAATAAGAATGGTAGAATGTCCAACATACGGAGTGAAAGTGAAATCGGCTGAGATACATGTTAAGAGAATATCGAAAGGAAATTTAAGATAAGACATTTCAAAAAAAATTACTGCTGACAGTGCTCCCTATTGCCCCACTGAATGAACTGTTCTTATTTCTCAGCCCTGCCCACTCCTCCTGGGCTTGGCCCTTCCCCTGCAGACCTCGTGCTGCCCCCCATCCACCTACCCAGCCGCTCTCCAGCTGCGCGCTCTAAACCTCCAGCCTTGCGAGGCAACGGCTTTCTCAGAAACGGCGCTTCCAGCTTCATGAGTTCTGTTGTTCTAATACAGGAAATAGCTCAAAACAAAACTGAAGGTTTCCAATTTTTTTTTATTTTTTTTTTTTTTTTTTAAATTGTTGTTCCATTCGCCACCAAGCACGCTGCTGCTTTGGCTGAGTAATAGTTGTCATAATATTGCTCAGAAGCTGCTAAATACCTGTAAGTGTGCCTTTTTTTCTATTAAAAAAAAAAAAATCACTACATTTTTTGCACTTGTACTTCATACAGAGATAAGACAGCCATCCAATTCTGGTTATGAACCCAAGGAGTTACTGAAGCAATAGCTTGTTGAGCTGTCTGACAGCAGTGAACTGAACAAAATCCTTTAACTTCCATGTCGGGTACCCCACTGAGGCAGCTGGTGTGACACATCTGCTCTCGGCAGAGGTACAGCAACCCTGCTCAAAGACGAGGTGGGGGAAGAAGTGAATTTATCTTCGGAATAAACACTGTGATGGCATTTCCATTATTCTGCTAGTTGGCACTAAAAGCAGGATCATAGCATCCAAGCAATGAAAGACCATCCTCAATCACATTTTACGCTGCGGCCCTAAGCAGATCTAAGGTGCTACCAAAATAATAAAGACTAATCCAAACCTACTTTCTGAGTAATTCAGAAAAGCTGGTACAGACCAATGCTTTTGTGCTACTAATTCACAAGGGAGGTACGCAAGACCTAACTGACCAATAAATATCAACTTACAGCATTTTAACCACCTTTTTAAAATGTAGTTTTAGGGAAAAATAAACACCAAATACACTCAGTGTTTCTGGGCTGCGAGGCAATAGATAGGAGGAATCACAAGCAAGGAATTCTTACGAAGAAAACCATTACTGAGTCCCATATCAATGCCCACACCGCATCCCGCTGGGGCATCCCATTCCATCTGCAGAGGCAAACACCCTACGGAGCAGCAGCAAAGCTCCCGCTCACCTTTTTCTGCACGCACAGTGCCCTTTCCTAACATCCCTCGTCCAAGAAGTCTAACCAGAAGTTTAGTCATATGCATAAAGGAGAATAATTTTCTCTATTTCCATTCCAGACGCACAGGGCTGCTACTTCACAAACTTATTTAGCAGCAATTTAAATGCAGAAAAGATAATAGACCCTGCCCACAATTCTTCCGCTACAGCAACTGCTCTGCGGGTGGGCTGGGTGCCCCCTGCCCTGCGTCCGAGAGCCGGTACCAGCCCAAGCCATCACCTGCAGCCCAGGGCACCGCCAGCTCCGTCACTGCTTCTTCAGCAGCATTTGCCTCCAACCACACTGAGATCTCAGGAAGAAATTTTTCACTCTGAGGGGGGTGAGCCCCTGGCCCAGGTTGCCCAGAGAAGCCGTGGCTGCCCCATCCCTGGAGGGGTTCAAGGCCAGGTTGGACGGGGCTTGGAGCAACCTGGGCTGGTGGGAGGTGTCCCTGCCCATGGGTTGGAATGAGATGAGCTTTAAGGTCCCTTTCAATCCAAACCATTCTATGAGTCTATGTTTAAAAAGGCTCTGCAGTATATCCAAGATAGAAACACTGTCTCTCAAACGATGCCAAACTGCAGAGCACATGTAGGTCAACAACAGCAATAGTTTGTTTGTTTTTTTTTTTTTAACCTTTTCATCTCCAATTTGCTAGAAATTATGGGCTCTCCCAGATGCAGAAAGTCAGCGTGTAATAACGTCCCTGCCCATTAGGAGCACCTGGACACTGAGTATCTTAAGACTGGAAACCTTAAACTCCCTTAATTAGAGAAATCATTTACATTCTCAACTGTAATTCAAAATATACAAACTCAGAAAGGTCCATTTGCCTTCTATAGTTAACCTGCCCCAAAGCAGTGCACTTCAGGCAGAAAGATTAAGGCTGAAGCCTTTATGCATCGAGAAGCACACAGATAATTCTTCTGTAACTTCTTTGGTCTAAGGCTGCATGGCTTCTAATTTTTTTCTTCTGAATGCAAATACAAATTTCATTACTGGAACATTATTAAACTTTTTTTCTCCCCTGCATCTGAAAAAATCCAGTACCTTCATCTGAGCATCCCAGTTGTCAATGACAACAGCCTTAGGGGCTGATCTGCAAGAACTTAACTGGTTAATAATTAATGAGGAACAAAGCTGGGCAGTAAATGACAAAAAGTGTGCTGTAGTTAATATATTTGCAAAAATTAGGGTTGTGAGTCCTGGTATCTGTGAGCAGCTCTTAGTGTCTGCCCTACGGAGTACAGCCTGAAGTTCCTGATTTCTTATGCAAGTCAACAGAAAGACTTCCTTAAATAGGGGCTGATGGCTGCATTGTTTTCCCCTTTCCTCCTTGAAGTGATGTGACAACACTTCTGTCCCCAAATATACACCTCTTCTCCGTACATCTGCAGGACAGGGTGTCTTCTGACAGTCCGAGTTTCTGCCTTACACACTCCTCTGCTCCTTTCCACTCAATTCATGCTCCAAGGAAAAAAAAAGTTACTCTGCCTCCAAGATATCTTTCTTTGTCCTTGGTGGCTGAAAAAGTCTTTGCAGGCAGTACAATTTGCTGAAAGTATCATTTAATTTGATTTTCATCCTCACAAATATTTTATTAACGGCATCCTACAGCCATGCCCTGCACAACAAATAGTTCTTCACGCTCAGGGAAGGAATCGTAGAATTGCCCAGGTTGGAAGGGACCTTTCAGATCTAGCCCAACCACCAACCCAACTCTGACAAAACCCATCACTAAACTGTATCTCCAAGCACCACGTCTACCCGGCTTTTAAATACCTCCAGGGGTGGTGCCTCCACCACTGCCCTGGGCAGCCTGTTAAAGGCTGCACGAGCAGGCAATGATGGAACCCCCAGCTGATGTTCTAATTTTTTTTTGTATTGTCATTTTGTAGAAGAAATAAGGCCTTTGCAAACGCACCTATGGCTGCTCTGCCTCCTCCTTTCCGGCCCCCGCTGCCTCCCCGATTCCCACTCCCCCTCCAAGCCACAAGCCAGCAGCCGCGGGGCTCTCCGGGGAGGGGCAGGTTACGGATGGGGAGCTCGGACCCGAGCGAGCGGCCGACAGGCAGCGGCGAGAGAGTTCAAGTGGAAGGAAAATAAATTACGCACCAGAGGGCACGTTTGCAGCCTCTTTAGTACATTAGAGATGACACTTACAGATGTGACCACAGCAGGAAGAGAAAACAAAAATCACTGGTCGTAGTATATAAAAATTATTCACAGCACCTCATGAGTAAAGAAAAATGTTTCTCTACCTACTGCTTCTGAGCCTTACAGAAATTTGAACTGTATCAGCCAGAAAATCATCTCCTCTGAAATACCCATTTTAAAAAAATTAATGAAAATTAGGTATACTATTCAGTCTGAGATGGCGCACTTTAAATCTGTTCTGTACCTTAACTCTAAGTTCATACTGCTAATATATCACCATCCAAGACAATGATAAATTGCAATTTTATTAAAGAAACTGTGTAATAAACACAGAATAACACAAGAAAAGTCCATGCAAATTTATTGGGTCCTGTAACCTTAAAAATCTCCGAACCTCTATCGATTTAAGGGCTTTTAAGCCCCTTTAACCCCTACTGTTAAGGGCTAAGATTAAGACGGCTTTTAGTTAAAAACCTCCCTGGAACGGAATAGTTCTCAGATAAACATCTATTTAGGTCAGTGGCTTCCCCGCCTTCTCCAAAAACTGTGCTACTTACCCAAAATACAGGAATCTCTCTGTGGTGGAGCTGCTGCATCCTTTAAGAAAACGTATCATTAGATCAGGCAGCCAGGGACATGTTATTCATTTTGTTCTCGTGGCTTCGCTAAATAATGACATCAGGATTTTTCTTTCTTTAATACCACCTAAATGTAAATAGCCACCTTCAATACAGAAATAGGTTTTCTGGTCAACTGTGGTATTTGTTGTGAACTAATAATCCTGCAGCAAAGTCCTTCTTGAAAACCTTACGGAAAAATAATCCAGGTTACTCACTGCTGCTTAAAACAACATCTTTATGCCAAAAATTTTGCGTTTGTGAGATCTGCTGAGATGCCAGAGATGTCACAGCTATGGAAGTCCCACTGTACACTGCTTTAGCAAGGGCAGACTCTCATCTCATAAATATGCGAGATAGCTGCACAGCCTTCACAAGGCTTATATTGTCTGAAGATTCAGAAAAGAGCATACTTCATCTATTTTATCCCTGCTTCCAAAACGCCGATTCCTACGTTATCTCTTACTTTTGACTATGCAATGTTTCAGCCTACTCTGTTATGCATCCATAAAGGACAAAATTGTGCCAAAGGGTACAAATTGTCCGAAACACATGAATCTATTAACAAGAAAGCCGGAAAGAGCAACCATCAGCATTGACAGCAAAGCCAATCCACAGCATTTTGGGACATGTCAACATTTACATTCATCTTTGTGCAACTGCCATCCTAGAGGACTGCCGGATCATCCAGTCCAAGAGACGTCAAGAAGACAACAGGAGCTGACTGGGGGACGTAGGTGGTTTCCCCTGGACAACAGCAGACCTTGCAGCTTATTACCACCGACCTTCCCACCGGCTTTACTCCCAACTCAAGCACAAGCACTACAGTGCACGCCTGCGTTCTGATGGCAGGTTTTAAATATCACTAAAAAAAAAAAAATCACAATCTGATTTATTCAAAATGAGCAAAATCATTAAGCCACAATGAATATTTGCATACACACAGCTGAATTTTAAATGCCAGCCATTCTTGCGCGACCTCTTGTTTAAAAAACTAGGTTTAAAACGCTAATGCAGCACACGGGGCTAAAGCCAAGTACGCAGAATGTCAGTCGACCAAAGGGCAGCCTTCAAAAGTTAGATCCTACAGCAGATTTAAATAGGCGGTGGCATTGCTCCAGCTGTCGCCCTCGCAGGCAGGATTCCTCCCCAGGGGCAGGACTCGGCTCGTCTCTGTTGAGCTTCACCAGGTTCCTGCTGGGCCACATCTCCATTGGGTCCAGGTCCCTCTGGACGGCAGCACAGCCATCAGGTCTACCAGCCGCCCTTCCAGTTGGGCATGGTTTCCAAACTGGGCATGGATGTGCCCTGCCCCATTGCCCAGCCTCAGAATCACCGAGCATTTCAGCAGGGTAGGAGAAGAACATAGAAAACTTATGTATAGCCTCCAAGTCTACAAATTACTTCCTTGTTGCCTACACACTCAGTACTCACATTCACCGACTCAGAAACTTGAGCAGCAGAGTGAGCTTTTCTTGCCCCAAAGAAGGGGAGAGAATTATAAATTAAATATCATTGCCATATTTAGAAAATAAGCTCTCTTTCCCACTGCAGTTATAATCATGCGAGTGTCATAACATTTTGAGCTTCCTTGGATAAATAAGCATTATCTGCAGCAAAAAAAAAAACATATTTAACATGGCACATTCTCGCTTACATTAACAGCTGTATCAAAAAGTAGCTTAAAAAACCCTCCCCAAGGAAATCCAGCGTGAGGATCCAGTGTCAGCCCCTGTTCTCGCCCCTGGGCTGTGCCACCATCCCTGACACCCCTCAACCCACCCATTTCCTCAATCCCACCTTCTACCACTCCTAGCCCCAGAGAATTTAGACTTTTTTTTGATTGGTTTGTTTGCATTATTAAAAAGAATATGTTTTTCTCATCGGAGCTTTGCAGAATGAAAGCGGGAAGGTGCCGGATGGCCTCCTTTGATGTGAGCGCCTTACACTTGACCTTCTATTTTCCTTCCTGGATATTTATATCCTGTTGGCTCAGAAAACTGAACAACAGTACGATACGCATAACGACCTGCTAAAGTGAAGCTTAGATCTTTCTCCTAAAAGTCTATCTATGGCGCTCAGAGCTAACATTTTTTTATTCAACAGTAACTACAGTGACAAACGATAAATCTTCAGTTTAGCTCTCTTGGCACTTGAGCTTGCTAAATAGATGGCTCCAAGCAAAATTTATCACTTCAATAATTCTAAGATGTTGCCTCAGAAGGATTAGTATTTCAAATACACAAACAAAATTAATCCCAAAGAAATTAAATGGCCCCCAAAATGTAAGAGCTGCAGCATCTAGCGCACCAGCGTTTTGAGCTGCGATGTGCGGGACCCAACTTCGCTGTGACCCTGTAAAAAAGGAAAATGCTCACATGTCATTTCTAAAATGCATATATGGGTCTGAAAGTACAGTTTTATGGCTCATTTCATCATCACAAGGAAAACTACTTGCAAAACAATGAGTCTTTATATGTAAATAACTGTCAAAGAATATTTTCGTGATGCATGAACACTCATTTCTAAGACATTTTCAGGATTTTTATTTGTCTTTATATGCCTATAATCTTGAATTCCTTTTAATCAACATGAAATATATTGTTTATCTGAAAGTAAGCCGAATTTTATTCGGTAATAAGGCGGCATCATACATACCAGAAAAGCCAGGCACCAAAGAAAGCTGGCGACAAGGTGAAGGATTACATTTTAAATGAGGACAAAAACTTTGGGCCAGGCAATCTGTTGCTTTGCAAGGCAGGGGAACGTACGTGGTTATCTCCAGGTAGTTCAAACAGGAAACATTTGAATATTCATTGGCATTGCAGAATAGCTGCGGTCAGACTGGAGAGTAAATATACCGTATAAAAATTATTTTAGTTGTGACCATATTTAAATTACTTATTTATATTATTTTAATTGTGAATAATGTCAATAAAACGGCAGCTGTGCAGAATTTTTGAGTGCATCTGCTGGAATGCACTTAGATATACCCCAAAATAGGGATTCCCTATATGCAACACGTACATGGACTTAGGGGAAAGACTGTATCACATTGTGAAAAGCAGCCAAATACGTGTATGCTCCTGAGAATGGAAGCAGTAAGCCTGTAATACTTCTCTATTCCATTCTTGGTAACCCAAGGATTACAATCCGTTCCCATCACTGTGTTTTTCTTACCACTTAAGCTAATACAGCCAATACATATTTATTGAAATTCTTCATGCAAACCCAGCAAAGCCCTTGAAATTTAAGCCAAAAGCGTTAAAATTATCTTCAAGTCTTCTTTGGGGCTGCTTCAGACGTGTTTGACACGGTCTCATCAGTAACGTGATAATCTAGAATAATTCTGAAGACTCAACTGCAAATTGACAGAGCATTCTCAGAAATGTTCAAGATCATCTGAAAACGTTCCGGTTTGATGTTAAAAGTTGGGAACGGTTCTTTGGAAAAAAAATATCACTTCAAACACTGGAGCAAAGTCTAACATGTACCGCTAAAACACTTGTAACGTGTCCTTGGAGACTTGCTTGTTCAAATGCAGCACAACCTAAGTCTACAGTAATCATTAAATAACTTTCTTTTAGAAGTGTGGCCAGAGATTCTTCCCCCGTACCTTAGCGACGGGGAAGTATATTGGACTGCAAATGGGAATTGTGGGCAGGGTTTGACCATATTGACTTTTGATTAAAAAAGGAAAAGGTTTTATTTGCTTAGGTATTACCTGGACCACTAATACCCAAGGCTGAATCTCTGCAGCTGAGCACAAGATCCACAAATTACACAACATTCGGTCAAACCACTGTTTTATCAAACCTGAGAACTTCCCATTCTGTACTTTTTAAATATTCTTTAATTGTCAACATTTGGTTTAGGTGACATTACTTTGCAATGAAGGCAACTTAATCCCTGGCTTTAATATCACAGTAGCAATGATAATTTTTAAAATAAGAGCTTTGAACGATCAAAATTATGCATATTCAACACTCATCCTATCTACACGTTCAGGTAAAAAAAAATAATTCCACTTTCTCAGGAAGGAAATGGCATATGAAGCTGATTGATCCCACTGTCAACATTTCTCCACGTATAAACAAACAGAGGAAAACCATCGCAGGCTTCAAACGTTAATAATGGGAGGAAAGGGGTAGAGGTCAGGTCTTTATTGCCAACTCCAAGTTCTCCACCTTAGGAAAGGCAGATTTCATGGACCAAAATATATTTCTTAAAAACAACCTAATGCTAAGATTATACTTATGGAAAAAAAAGTTAGTATGTTTTTCTGAGTAATGATTGCTTGTTGTCTTCCTGAATTCACAGTAAATCTTGGAAACTCTTTTTATACACGACCGTGGAACTAGTACTTCCCAGATTATGTAGAGGGCTAAAACTATTTCAGCAAGTTTCCTCAAAGTCTAACGTAGTTTTCCCACAGACAAACTCACAGTATCCATGTCTATAATACAAAACCAGTTCATATTCACTTCTAAATATCATACGTGTGAGACACCACCTCAGGTCTTCAAATCAGGTATGAAGGTACCCTTGTAGGAGGGTAAGAATCGTGTCTCTTAGATCTGAAGTCTGGTGCCTTCATAGTTTGAAAACCTACATCCATACGATTTTAGGTACTTAAAAGCCCTCGAAGTTGCCCAATGAAATTTTCCAAACTGCCACACACGAGTAGTTTGTGCGAAGCCAGAAGATAAACCCAAGGCTCCAACCATCCCAGCCGGTGGATACTAGCACTGGGAGACCCATGTCTTTCCCCACACCAACATTATGAACCAGAATAAAATCAACCTTTATCAGTTAAAATACCTAAGCCTTCATTTATTATAGACACACAGAAATCCAAGCAGGGTGGCATCTTCATACATTACTCCTGGCTCCTACGCCTTCTCCATTTGCTGGCTGCAGGCTCTCATCTACTCTCCTTGTTTCTCCCTTTCCTCACCAACACAGATCAATAGTTAAAATGCAGAATCCAGAAATAACACGAAAAGATCCCTAATCTTCACCTGAACCCATGTTTAAGGAGGAGTTGTCGCTAAACGTGATTAAAGGAGGAGGAGAAGGAAGGAGGTTGCCCCAGCAAAGCCCCACTTCGTGCCAGCACGGTGACCTGGCTCGGGAAGAGCTGATGAATGAATAACCCATGCTGATGAGGCAATAGCCACCCCCTGCTGCACAGGACTCACCCCTCTGCTCAAAGGGAAAATAAATTAAAAAAATAAAATAAAATAAAATAAAAAAGCATGGTCTAGCTCGCCAAGCTAACCCAACTTTTCATTAGAAGTGGTGAGATGTCTTCGAAATGTTACATTCCATGTTTATCCGTTAGGCTAAGCAGAAGCTATGTAAAATCGGCGTTATTAAAATGCCATATGTAATATCATATGGTATTTTCTTACATAGTTCAGTTTCTTAGCTAAAGAGGACATGAAATGGTAATTCTATG
The DNA here is from genome assembly GCA_947846985.1 of Fratercula arctica. Lineage (NCBI taxonomy): Eukaryota > Metazoa > Chordata > Aves > Charadriiformes > Alcidae > Fratercula > Fratercula arctica. The sequence goes on from CANTUZ010000010.1 coordinate 2,854,828, forward strand.
CAAAATAAGCTCTGACTCAACAGCACACTACTTTTGTATTTATCAAATTCCCCATTTTTATTTACACGTTTTCGAGTTTTTTTAAATAGTTTAAATAATTTAGCAACTTCCTGTTAAAAAAAAAAAAAACAAACAAAAAACAAAAAACAAAAACCCAAACCAAAACCCAAGAATTTCAGAGTTTTGTGTATAAAGAACTAGAAAGAACTGATACCTTGAGGGCTGGCAAAGGAGCCCAATATTAAAAACAGGGTTCTTACAATCACAAAGTGACTGGATGCGTGCACTTCCTCCAATGTCTTAAAATAAACCCACAAACCTAGACCTTAAACTTGACTTACAGAATCAAGGTGTTCTGATTTTATACACAGCCTTATACAAGGACGGACGCACATTTCATGGAGGCTACACGCAGAAATGAGAAATGCAGCAGACTTTTTTTTTTTTTTTTTTAGTTTTTAATCTTGCCCTGAATAGCTTTATAAATGTAATTAATGCAGTATTTTTTCTATATTTTTGGCTTAATCCCATTTATTTTTCTTGAGCCAACAGTCCAGGCTTACAAGTCCCTTCACCCGAGCAGTAGAGAAATAGCCATTGCCGTTTGTTTTTATTGACGAGAAGCTTTGAAACAAGGACGTGCTACCGCTGCAATCAGACACTAATAATAATTCTTGGCTGCAACAAAATTTGAAAGTCTCTCGTTTTCCCAGAAGGGGCCCTTATTTTCGCTGGTTGCCATGGCGATGGTGCGGTATAGCTGCTGTGGGTTGCACTAGCTTCCCGCTTGGTCATGGTACAAAGTGGGAGAGGAGCCCTTTGGGTGCAGCTCCTCCACCAAGTCCCATCAATATGACAGAGAGCCACTGTCCTCTGCTGGGGCGTTTGGGGCAGGACCACGGAGCTACAACCACCCCGGTGTTCCAGGCACTGCCAGGAGCTGATACACAAAATGGCAGGGAAGTGCCACCAAGCAGAACCCTCTGCAGCATGGGTTAATTGGAGGTTTCTCTCCAGCGGCTTCACATAGGCTCCAAATAGGAACGTTTTCCTAAGCTTCTAAAGGGATGAAACTAACCTCCATTCATGTCTTACCCTCTAGTTTCCCACCGACAAGACAAGGTCTGCATCGCTCCTGTTGTTCTGTGCAACTTGGACATACTAAAATATTTACTTGAGAACAGTCTCCATTTATTCCAGCAAAGTTACTGCTGAATCGGAACAAGAGACACATTTATCCACGTTACATTAGCTGCCAGCCAGGCTTGCTTCTGGTGCACCCTAAGAAGCGTGGGTTCTCCTTTCAGAAGACTTTGGACCACACCATCACTAAGAGGTCTCGTGTAGGACAACAGGCTTCAACTCAAGTTCAGACAGACAAAGGTACAAAGTCCCATCAACCACTTGGCAGAAACAAAGCCTCTTATCAGCTGGCTACTACATTTGTCTTTGCTTCTGGAAGAGTAAAACGGGCTGGTGCTCTGGAAACACGCTCTGTCTCCCATGGAAGAGAAATGAGCAGACCGCGGTCTGAGTTACTGACGGGCTTATCTGCTCTGAAATGGGAATATTTGGCGAGAGCAGCAAACTGCAGGTTACAAATCACAGCCAGGGCAGAGGAAAGTGCTGAGTCCCTTCTGTGACATCCCCAAGTCCCCAGACGCGAGGGCTGTCCTTCCCTCGAGCAGCTATCGCGGGGGGGAAGATGGATCTCCGGGGGACAACAGATAATGAGGCTGCAACAACTTTTTCTCATCCTGCAAGTACGAGCGCTTCGAGATGCATAGCCTGCATATACGTACACAGACATCGCCACCCACCACTTACAAATTATTCATCTTTCAGACTATAAAGTCCAAAATGAAAATACAACTCAAACTGATTTACATCCCAGAGTCGTACCTTTTCAATAGCAACTATTTTATTAAATTAAAGAAAGTCAGAGTAAGCACTAACTTCTCCAACAACTCCCAATGCCGAACTTCGAATAATTGCGTGCCAAGACACACTTACTAATTTACAAGTCAAAAAAAACCCAACCCTATAAACCAAGAAGCCCCCAACAAGCTGTGTTTTCCATTTCGTTCTCTTCCTTTCGTAATAACGAGATGACACCAGCGGAGGCATCGGGAGAATAGCTGATGATTTTAAACCTGATTATATATTCTTAATGAAGCGCTTTGCATGTGCAGTTCCTTGCAGCAACGTGTCACTTGTACCAATCTGCCACGTAACAACAAACCGGACTGTTTAATGACATGCCCTTCCAATACAAGTGCCGGGGGGTTTAACAGACAGATTGAAAATAAAAAGTTAAAAAAAAAAAAAAAAAAAAAAAGCTGCCTCCTTTCCTTTTAATGCTCACATCTAAAAAAAATAAAAAGGTCAAATCAATTGAGTTGAAGCTGGCTAAAACCGTGTATTCGCGTTATTCTGCTCATCCAGCACCGTCAGCACGACGCGCCTGGCTGGGCTTCGGCATAAACCCCCCCTCGGCTTAATGAGCAAAGGCACTTCTGCACGGTGAGCACGCCTGGCAAACCAGGCTATACAGCAGAAATACTAATAATTAAATACTAAGCAACATACAAACATTTTAGAAGTATATATCGGTAATCATGGGGTCTAACAAACGCTCTCGGGAAAATACTAAAGAAGCTAAAGGCAAAGGAATCCCCAGCACCAAAACAAGAATGCGCCGCTGAATCCCATCACAGACGAGCCTCTCGGGGCTGCTACACCTCCCCTTAAGCCCACAAGAGCCGCTTGGTTTGAAACATTAAGGTTTTCATCTGCAAGCCAAGCTGACAGCAAACGTATGTTCAAACACTGCCAAACCAGGCAGTTATTCTGTAATAACGGTAATATTTTTTATTTTGTATTTCAGTCGTGCACAGACCGTGTGCACATCGACGAACACCAGGGGGACATTACAGCTGCCTTTCTGAAGGAGACAAACCCTGTACCAGGATGATCATCGTGACTAGCCACCTGAAAGGTAGATAGTCCCCAATTTACAATACCAAGGTCTTTTCTGACCTCATCGACTAAGAACAAATGAAAATGAAAGGTTCTGCTTCCTCCAGACCTTGTTTATACCATTTCAACATGCCTGGTACATTATTTTGTGCATGACATTCCCCTTTTCATCCCAACTTCGCTTGCCAGCTGTAAAGCTGGCTGTAGATCTTGGCCCGCAGTTGACTATATTCAGTTATTGCTGCAGCTTGACACGGGAAACGGTGAGTTTTTGTGTCTGCCATTTTCTCGCTCCATTCCAGGGCAGGTTTAGCTCCCGTTCGTTTCTGTTTATAGTCAGCATGGGTTTATTAACTGGTATAGCAGCCTCAAACTATTTTGAAAAATTTTACGTGGAGAAAAACAGCAAAGTTCTTTAAAAATGATAAAGATCATTGTACTGCAGATGAGCCACAATACAATATAGGTCTTCAGCTAGGGAGAGCTTCAGCCCTGGTACATTGACCCCATCAGAGTCCAAGCTCCCAAGACTTTCCACTAAGAAACTGAATTTCCTCTTCATCACCTTAACATTGACCTGTAGATTGAAGGAGCTACAAAAAGCTGTTGCATACAACCGAATCGAACTCTTCTGATGAGCAGAGTTTACTCAGATCACCACCACGGTTTTTACTGCCACTAACGCGATACAGATGAGCATAGTCCAAGTCAACAGCAGAGGGAAAATGAAGAAGGTCAACCCAACCTCACATCTGCAGACGCTCTCGGGAACCTCTTCCTTCCTCTAAATACTCCCCACTACACTCACACCAACACCACCATCTTCAGGAAAGCACCATACTCTTGCCTCCAGTTAACAAGATTCCTCAGGAATGAGCAGAATGTCTTTCCAGAAAGAAGCTAAGAAGGAGTTTTACAACCTTTACATACGTTTTCACTATATTCTTTGCCCCATAATCTAATTGCTTCATTTAATGCATTCAAGAGACACGCAAGAAGGCAGAACCACGTGGAGACCTATAAACCAGGCAGTTCTTGGATACAACACTTGGCCTCGTTCAGCCGAGTTTTTAAAGAAAAGTAATTTTAAAGCAATCCCATCATTCACTGGAAATTACCAAGAATGGTTTTAGTTTACTTGGACTTTTGGTAGCAACCCAATTCCACACAAACCCCAGCAGATTGCTAGAAGATGGAGGCACCTCTCCAGGTGGCTACTTCATCTTTTGCCCAATGTTGCAGCTCAGATGGAAGAGATGTCGTTAGAGGAGCCACTCAGCTGCTTATTGTGAGCAACGGTTCGTCATTTCAGACCTGTTTAACACCTATCTAGTAATTCTCAAAAAAGTCACCACTTTGAGAAGAAACTTTACAGTTTTCTATTGGGAATAAGTATTCACCAGAATAATTCTAAGAGCTCAAAAACCTGCATTTTCCCTCTATGCAAAAAAGAAGAGAAAAATCGTATCTCCTTAGAACAGCATGACCCTTCTGAAGAAAAGAGCTGCTGTATTTTCCCAACGGGGCCCGGCACAGACAAAAGTGGAAGCTGATGACTAAAGGAACAACTAAAAATATCCGAGGTAGTCTGGATCTGGAGAGTTGCGTGTCCTCACTGCAATTACCAAAGAGCTTATTCAGTTTCAGTGATGCTAACGGGTGCGGGGTAAGTTCATTTACACCTCAATGAACTTCAAAAAGCACTTGTTCTCCACGCTTAATGACAGCTCTTCCTTCCCTTGGCTACAGTCCCATTTTTTGCCTGACCCCGAGCACGGTAAATCACTTGTTTCAAATATGGTTTGAAGGCAGTGGGTGAAAAAGAAGAGAAAAATGCATTTTCAACATATGTAAAGAAGACCGAGAGAAGGAAAAACTTGCAGTGGATGGGAGCAGATGGATGCCAGGGGGTTCCTGAGATACAGCTGTAACCGTTTGTATTTAAGCAAAATCAGGAAGACCCAGGGAAGGAAAAGTCCAGCAGAGAAAACAGGGTGACTCTGGTACCAGCAGAAAGGCTGGTGGCTCCTCTGGGACTTTCACAGTTACGAACACCATGTTGCGTCGGAGATTTAAATTCCATTTTCAGCTCCAGTTGGGAGAAACATTACAGCCTGTACGAGAAATCCCCACTGCAGCATTAGCGGATGGGGCCAAAAGGCTGCAGTTTGCCATTGCTTATTCGTGAATAAAGTCCTCATAAGTCCTTCTCAACTTCTTTTTTCAATTTTTTTTTTTTTTTATTTTTATTTTTATTTTTAACGGAAGGAGACAAGTAAGATGCTGGCAGGGGCAGGACTTCAATCAAAAAATGGCCAATGTAGCGTTTAATCAGCCGATAATTTCAAGCAGTAAATTTCAAGCAATAAAGTAAGGTTGAACGCATCCCAGGGAAGGAAGAGGAACTGGCAGATGCACGGTAACTTGGGAAAATACGATGAGAAATAAATCAAGAGATGATGAGATTTCTTCCCCAAGGGCCAGGCAGAGGCTGGCAGGGAGGAAGGTGACCCCTCCTGGGTGCCAGGGCTGCATCACGCTGGGGTAGGAAACACCGATGCCCCGCGACCCAGCCACCCTCACGCCCGCGTTCGCCATTTGCCCCATCCGCTATTAATACACAATCCACTTTTTCTTTTTACCCGCGTATCGGCGACGCTAACTGACAAAGAAGCGCGCAAGCACACGGCTGATTGGAAGCGGTTTCATTCAGGAGGGGCAGTTTGGCAAGAGGCAGTGCCGGATGGAAAATCCAGCTATTGATCTTCCCGTAGGTTGCTGTCATCACTTCTGCTGCCTACAAATAAACAACCTAAATAATATTTGCTTTCCACTGACAGCTGGTGTCAACAGCGGTGTGCATTCACGGTCATACTTCCTGCAGAATAAACTGATCTTTTATTATTGAATGTGTTTTAAAAGTCACCACCAGAATCCCTGATGGCGCTAACTGCTGATAAAACGTACATGTATCTTAAACCCCTGGGCAAAGCGCTGAACATCCACCGCCAGGGAGCATTCAAATTCTTTATCAATTCTTTTCAAGACGTGCTATTAAAAAGGATTGGTACTCTCGCACATATTTACTAAGGAACTGAAGAAAAATTGTATGTGATTAATAGTAGAATAACAATAGCAATAATATAGAAGCACGCTCTTGGGATATATTTAACACCAGCAAGTTTCCAGTGCTGCTTGGGGTATTTACAGCAGATTTCGTTATAGCTCACAAAACCGTAATTTTGCAAGGATTTCTAAAAACACTTATTTCCCTTCCTTACTCTCTAAGTGAGATTTTGGTGTCAAGGAATGTTTTTCTCTGAGGACAGGGATGAGGAAAAAAAAAAAAACAACAAAAAAATCCCAAACAAACAAACAAACAAAAAAAGGCAGCGTGTTTCCCCACCAGCCCTTGACAGCTTTCTCTAAGACACCGTGTGTAGCAAATACAGAAGGAGGGTCACATTTTGGAACCTCCTTGGAGTGCAACACCTAACAAAGTTGTAGATTCGACCATGACGTTTAGAGGTGCTGGCCTATTTCACCCAAAAATATTTTATTGGGTGGAAAATACCCCTTGGCCCGATGTGGGTTCTTACCATGGGAATAGCTTTTTGGACTGAGACTGTATCCTGGGCCTAAGATCAAAGAGAATTATGTTTCTATTCTGGAAGTAAAGAAGTATGTTAACTTCAAAAATGAAAAATAGAAACCCAGCATTTGGACAGGACACTGGGTTCCAAATCTGCCAGCTTTATTTTCCCAACCACAAGAGCAGACAGCAGCAAGAGCAGAGCCTACAACCTGGCACTGCCTGGCAGGGACACGACCTGCCCTGCGCTGCCAAGCACCAGCAGCATCCACCAAAATAAGCTTCTCCCAGTGTAAAACCGGTTGTTTTCTGAAAGGGCAGATTTTTTTTTTTTTTTTTTAATTAAGAAAATGACTTTTTTTTTTTTTTCCTTTCCCCCCCGCCCCAGTGTTTATTATGGTATAATAAAATAAAAAAAGAGGAGGCTGACAGAGCCTGTGCGTCTGCCCGAGCCATCTGCTTCTGCTGCCTGGAAACCCGCTGGTGGGTCCCAGCCTCACGTGGAGGAGGCACAAACACACGCTCCCCTGCACTTCAGACAGGCTCGGCACCCCGTTACCCACTTAGGTGACATGTAGGTCACTTATTTCACATTACACGTTGAGGATAAAATACAAGCAGGGGTGTATTTGGTGGGGGGGGTGGTGCAGAACGCAAGGAAGGGTGAAAAAACACGTTTCACCCCACAGGAGGAGCCGGGGCAGCACGAGGTTCCCGGGAAGGGCTCTGTCCCATCCCATGGGATTACGAGGACGCTGAGGGGTCCCGGCGTCCCAGACACAGCTTGTGCTGGGGTCAAAAATCCAACCTAGACACTTGCACGGCGCATGGCTGCTCTCAGGCTTTTCCCAGGGAATATTACAGAAATAATTTCTTATTTCAAAATTCCACACACACACACCCCCCCCCCACCCACACACACACACTTCCACTTGCCCGCAGAACAACCAAGCGGATACCACACACCTCAAGGCTCATTTCACAACAGAGATTTTCTTTTCCAATGGAAAAGAATTCGAAGGTGTCACTAGAAGGGCAATTTTACAAGTATCACGCCAGATTTTTATGCATCAGAACCGTGCGTTCCCATGACTTCTTCTGACAATAAAAATACACCGCCAGTACGATACAGCTAATTAAACAGTAACTTTTTAATAAGACAACTCCAAAAGTTTCAGATGAGCTCGGATTCCCTTAGGCTACAGAAACATAAACACTTTATTTCAGTTTGTCAGACACAGGAGGACCCAAAAATTACTTAAACGTCACTTTTGGCTTCGGAGGATATGAAACTAAACTAGTCAACCTCCCTTCCTTCCAGTAACCCTTTCTGATGAAACAGGCTTAAAACACCACCACCGAAATCTCCAGTAGGAAAGGAGTATAATTTAAAAATGCGCAGGTACTCGTATTTTTACTTTTTTTTCTTTCTTTGTTTTGCATTTTCACCTTGTATTTTGAGTAGTCGGTTGCCACGCTGTCACAAGTGAGCTTCTCCAAAACAAGAAATCTTTCAAAGCAGGGAATATTTAAAATACCTTCCTAGTTCCCTGCGCTTCCTGGTCCAGGGAACATTATCTTGGAGTGGTCGTGTCCCCCCCCCCCGTACATTCTGAACCACACTCACTCAAAGCACAAATACCCCCCTGTACTCTTAGACCCAAGCCATAGTACTGGCTTCATAAAGACGAGTCGCATGTATGTTTTAGGGTTAAAAAAAAAAAAAAAAAAAAAAAAATATATATATATATATAGGCCCAAGAGACAAAGCAAGGAGATCCTCCAAACTACATTTCCAACTCTTTTCACCCAAGTAATTCACATTTTGCTGTTCTGTAGTCCCCTTTCTATTTTGGGGGGGGGGGTTTTTGTTTGTTTGTTTGTTTGTTTTGTTTGCTTGTTTTGGGTTTTTGGGTTTTTTTTTGGTTTTTTTTTGTTTGTTTTTGGTTTTTTTTTTAAATTTTAATTGTCCTAGAGAGATTATTTCAGGTAATTTCGACAATCAATGGGCAGCCTCCTAAAAGCAATTGCGATTAATTTTTCAGTCCTTCAATCTAAATACGCTAGCTGAGCTGTATTTCAGCAAGACCTGCGAATTAGCTGCGTTTCCACTGTCCCAGTCCGGACTCCTGTCCCGGCCGGTCCCTCGCTGTCCCCTGCACCCCCAACGTGCGTCTCCCAGCAGCATCCGGGCAGATTCACCCCGGCACGGCAAAAGAGGAGACACGCTTCTGTAATCCCCCCTCTGTGCTCCCACCGACAACCCAAATCTAGAAATACAGGCACACTTCCTTAAACTGCGTTATACAAACTGATTATTTTTATTTTCCTTTTATTTACCTGCTTTCCGACGGATGCAGAGATGCCCAAGAACAAACGCCGCTGCCCCACGGGATCCATTTTTTCAGATCAGTTGAACGCTGCTGGCTGTCAAACGCGTCTTCCAGAATATATCAGCCAAAAAAAAAAGGGGGAGCTTTTTTATAGAATAAATTCAGTGTGTTTGTATAGTCTCACCCTGGTGATGGAAACCCTGATTGCTGAATATTTTGCTTGTGGCTTTAGCATGTGCTAAGTGCTCATCCCTCGGATTCAATGGAATAACTTGAGAGGCTCTGGCCATGTTATAACAGCAAAATTTTCCTCCTGTGACTGGAAAAGTAAACGTTCCAGCTGATCAATGACTGGTTGAAGCCACAACAAAGTGATGCCCTCTCTGTTATTTCCAACAGAGCAGCTCCTGAGAACCTGGCCGTGTATTTCTACCCCAGGGAATAATAGAGAAAAATGTACTTGTGGTACAGGTAAACAAAATATTTAACATACAGCCCTCGGTCTCCTCACACCCTACTGACAAATACTGGGGGAGGAGGGAAGGGGAAGTCGCAGGGAATTTTTTTCCTGCAGTTTTCCCTCTTGCCTACACGCACACCTGCTCCCACGCCGGCTGCCAACCCCCTGCCATGGGAAAACCCAGCTTGGGAAACCGGGGCTCAACTTCTTTAAGCCTGGGGATCAGCTGGCGGCACAGCTCACGTCCCGCGGGTGCCCCCGCTCCCCCACCCCAGAAGTGGGCTCCCGCAACCTCTTTGCATGAGGTTAAATTCAAAAGCTCATCTCCAGCTACTTTTTTTTTTTTTTTTTTTTTTTTTTCTTTTTTTCCCCATTTGCCTCGGGAAACATCTCCCGAGATGGAAAAAGAACAGAAATTTTGTGTTGGAAAAAGACGCGCAAACCTGAGATAGCAGGTGCCTTTGGAAACGGCGACCAGGTTTTTATCTCCCAGTCAGGGCAATTTTAACCATATTCTGTTTTCGGAGTTCAGCAGGCTCCGGAGGAATGTCTTTTTGCAGGCATTTGAAAGAACCAATAGTCACGCTCTGTGAGCTGGCAAAGCTAATTTAAAGCCTATTAGATGTCCAAAAGCAGGGAAATGGCTTTCTGGGAAGCCACACCAACCAAGGGTGTAACTCACACTGGTTTTGACCAAGGTGGTGGGAAGAGGAGAGCTAAGAGTTCACCTACGTGCTTTGTGGGACTGTGTGTTTCAACGTAGCAGCCACAACAAAGTCTTTTTCTTTAGACAGGAACATGCCTAGCGATTGCTAATGGTGGAAAATGCAGAAAGGCAGCAGATAAACTTGAGTTGATGAAGCATCAAAACGCTGAAGAACTCAAGGCCTCATTAGATGGAAGAGCTGAGCTGAGTTTTTGGTAAGGAACCTTACTGGCAGCTGCAAAACAAACAACGGGTAGCTGTAATTTTGCTAGATTCAAGTCAAACCCCTTCCATCGAGGGAAGAAAATGAGGATAATTTGCCCACACAGCTCCGAGCGCAGCAGGCCTGGCAGAACCGCCCGCTCCTGCGGTGGTGAGGATTATCCCAGAGACCTCAACCACAGGAGGCACTGCCGGGGTGCCGAGGGCTTCTCCCCGTCTCACACACCTCTCAACAGCAAAAAAAAAAAAAAATAAAAAAAAAATATATATATATATATACACACATCCTATATACGGCATATGCAGTGATGGAGAGAAATGGTACCAAGCCGCATTTACAAGCGGCTCCGCGCTCTGAGAATGAGACATCCCTTCCTTTCCCATCACATCAGGCATTAGCTACAAGAACCTGCCCTGTGGCACACATATTTAGTGCTTATGATCTGCTTTTCCAGCTGAAGTCATTAATATACAATTTCGTGCAAGTTAGCTGTCTCATAAAACTTATCTTAGCCTGATCAGAAGTAGCACCGGAGCAATTCTCAAAAGAAATCCCATCCTCACTTCTTCTCCCCTCATGCTCAAGTGTACCACACACCTTCCCTGAAAGGCCACGAGAGAACCACAGTTGCGTTGCTGAAAAATAAACAAGACAAAATAAAGGGACTGTGACTTATTTCCAGGCTCCAACTGATTTTGCACCTACTTCACTGTCTTTTTTGGCCGTATCAGAGGACAACAGAAAGCCAAGTCTAATTATCAACAAAACCAACGTTAACTAAACTTAGGTCACTACTAAGTCAATACTACTCTGCAAAAAAGCACTTCAAAATGAAACAAAAAAAAAAAAAAAAACAACCCTAAACCCCAGCAACATAGAAAATCAAAATACACTGGCTTCCAAGAGACCTTTTGTCCATAGGTCAAGTAAAGACTATAAAGAAAAGTGTATTTGTGGGAGAAGAGCAAATAAAGTCATCAACATCCTGTGAGACGAACCCTCCCATGTCTGAACAGGAGCTTTCCAGCCATCACCGAAACCGCCAAGAAAGCTTTAAAACTTCGTGGCAAGAGGCAAAGTCCTCGCCTTTCTGCATCTCCCGGCAGCTCAGCCATCACCTGCTCTGACCAGGTCAGCCAAAGAAAATGCAGACGTACAATGACGGACTAATGCGGACGCCTGGCTGCTGAAAACAGGTTGAAAAGCAAAGCGCACGCTGTCGCTGGTGGGCACCTCTTAGGAAAAGAGCAGCGTTGAAGGAAAGACAAAAATATTTCGGCAAAGCTACACAAATATACCTCAAAATGTCTTTTATGGAAAAATCTTTCGTGCTGTCGTTCATCAACACCCTAGAAACGTTGTTTTGCCCCTCACACACACAGGCACAGAACTTTGATTCTTTCAGGGAACCCACTAAAGGCATTAACTAAAAATAAAAAACAAACCGGATCAGCTTGAGTCACTTCCTTAAAAAAAAAAAATAAATAAATATATATATATAAAACTCCTTATTTCACAGCATGCTAATTAATAGAACAGAACCAATATTTTGATATCGTGATTAAGAAGAGTTCATTTTCAGCACCTTTCTCAACAGCAGATCCATTTAATATGCAATTACCACCAATGCAATTATCTGGCAATTTGCTCACTAAAGGACTTTCCAAGATGCGTTACTGAGATAAGGCAATGCCTTCTTTAAAATGCCTTTGAGCTAGTGCAAGATGAACCCACAGGGAGTATTTTCCAGAACAACGTACATCTCGATTCTTCAATAACGAAGCACAACTTTTGCTTCACAAGTTATAACAAAAAATGGGGAGCTAGAGGTTTTTTTCTCTCCTTATTTCACCAACAGTAATCACTAAGAATAACGTCGTCGATGGAAGAAACATCCAAAAAGATCATTTTTGGAAATCAGAAAACTGAATTTCTTGACTTCATTGTATTTTAACCATGGGACACAGGTGAAGACCCGCTGGCAGGTGAACCGCTTTTTCCACCCTGCACTCTTTCTGCTCTAACTACTTACTGGTTTTCAGAACGGTGTTTCATGAGGAGCTGCACTGGCGCCTGGACAACAGAAATATAAGAAATGCCATTCTTCGGGGATCTGGAAAAAGGATAAATAGGGAGGTGACAAAATCTGCGGGTTTAAAGTCATTCAGTTTGGTCAAAGTTAACATTTCCTGGTCAGATTTCTAGGAAAGATATCACACCACTCCATCATGAGCAACGCAAACCGGTGAAGATGGGGAAAATGCTGACTATATACACAACTGGTTGTCTCTAAACTCACAAGATAAAAAGATCTTGAGAAGATCTTGCTGGCTCTGAAAAGGTCCCCCCCAGCTTTCTACCCATGCCTGGGGACCAGCCCCCTGCAGCCAGGGGTCCCGATGGCTCACGGTGCTGCCAGAAACCCCAACGATCTGCAGAGCCACCTGCGGAAGCAGCGATGGAAGCAAGGAGGTCCCCACATGCTGCTGCCATGTGCCGTCAAGATCAGAGAGTGATTTACGACCAAAACATAGAGGTCTTGGTGCTCAGTTATACCACACACTGCACCCACGGGAGTCCGCTGCCATGGCCGAGAGCTATGACTGTGTCCCTCCACCTCCCACCACTGATAATTAGGCATTTTTCTAAATATTGCCCAAAAGAGGCCACAGGAGCTCTTCTAGCGATTCATTCAGCAACAGCCTTTCTAAACCAACGTTATTCTCCTGGCAGAATTAATTTGAAACTTATCTGCATATTTTTCCGTGCAGCTTCCCAACCTCTTCCTTCTATGAAGATCTAAATTTAAAAAAAAAAATTTTTTTTTTTTGATACCTGATGCCTGCAGAGGTTCCTCCTCCTATTCTGCAGAGGGGAACCCTTCCCTGCTTCAACAGAAAGATCTGAAGAAAGTCATTAAAAATTCACGACTTTTTACCACTCTATGACTTTTAATCAGGGCATTCTCATCCACATATGCAAAATGTCCCCACCCTGCAAGCCCTCTCCTCTGGGCACGTAATTTATGTCCTCACGCCCTTGAATTTGTCTTTGGCCAACGCCAGGAGGCTCCTCATGCCACGTTCCTCCGGGTCTTTGATGTCCCTCTGCACAGCGTCCCTGCCCTCCAGCACGGCAACCCCTCCTCCCAAACCGGGGCCATCTGCCAACCCCCTGAGTCTGCGCTTCATCCCATCATCCAGGTCACTGGCCGAGATCTTACACAGGAATATACGGATGAATAGTCTCCAGGGGGAAATAAATAAATAAATAAATAAATAAATAAATGTATAAAGACCTTCGCTCTCACGTTTGTTCAGATTAAATGAGGAACAGCTGCTGTGCAAATCAGGCTTCAGAGCTCGCTCCCTGCTAGAGCGCAGTAGCAGGCAGTTCGTTTGGATCCCGTGTGGCTCCAATGATAAGACAACGATATCCCACAAGAGCCCTGAACGATCTCCTGGAAGCCCAAGAGCACGCAGGACACGCCAAGTTTCACTACCTACCTTACATAAGCTTCCACAGATGTAAACTTATTTTGGTCGTCTTCTTCATGACAAAATAAATAATTTTTTTTTTAAGGGTCTTGGCCAAGGTAAACAGGAAAAAAGCACTGTGTTCAAAGGTCAGGCTTTGCATGCCTTCTACGTTTTTGATGTACAAAGGATGTTGGTTAGGATGTTTTAGATGTATACAGAATATACAATCAGGACTATGTTGACCAACGTCCAACCCCTGTACCACATCTTAAAAAATTGCTTCTTGATGAATACAAAAAATGCTTTAAGAGCTGCAGTTATTTCAGCAGACTCCAATCACTAATGTTTTGACCATTTGCCACAAGCACTCGAGAGAGATGAACTCACAAAGGTCCCTACACCTCAACGCAGCAGAAATACAAACAGCTCAACTCGGACGTTCAAGGACGGGTGTGCTCCTTTCCCCATCTCTCAAAAAACCAAAACAAAACAACCCCCAAAACCTTGAATAGGTGCCCCCCTTCTTTTAAGCACCCATTTCCACCTGAAATTAATTAAGTGCATCTACTGAAAAGGCTGCAAGTCCTCAAATAAACACACCCAGTGTTTTTAAAATTGATCGTAGGAAAGCTGAGGTTGGCAAGGAGCTCTGGAGACCACCTGGTCCAACCTTCTGTGGAAAGCTGGGCCTTAGATTAGGTTTTCCAGGGACTGTCAAGTTAAGTCATGAGTGTTTCCTATTATTTTACAACAGTAATTATGAAAATGCCTTCTACCCTGAGCTCATTAGGGAACTTCCTTTCCTGCACGAACAAGATGACAACAACTTTGAAGAATTCGTTGCATATCCAGTTTTAGATAAACTCACAGAGGAACTCCTGACCACAGCAGAGAGGTGAAGATGCCCCAGATCAGATCCAGACGAAATCCCCAGCAGTTACATGGGTTGTCTCAGGAATCTCCCCTCCGCACACCTTCCCCTTGCCTTCAAAATACAACCGCGCTGCCGAAAGGGAGGCAAATACTGCCCTGTGGGAAGCCCATAAGGCTGTTTGCTAAGTCTATATAATATACAGACACTTCTCTACACCCTTTGGTCCTGCAGCAGCACATCAGGATGGCAGGACACGTCTCTTCAACTGGATTTCCAAGATGATGGCACTTTATTTGATGCCAAGATCCTCCCACAGGCACCGGCGCAACATAAATGACACTTTCCCAGGGATCATAATTCACGGTGATGCCACACGGTGGTAGCACTACTAAGGGGATGCAGAGCAACGAGCTCTCACAAAGCATTTGGGGTCACGCTCGGCTGTAAGTGGTGGTATTTGATGTTCCTCTAGGAAGCCCTTTTCATCTAACCTCCCTGGAGCCAAAACAAGACGACACCATCCTCATTTCAAAGCAAACAACAATTTGCACTGGAAGTTTTACATAACTCCATTCAGTCATTTTCCTAACGTCTGTGCCTAAATGAAACAGTGAAGCGCAGGAGATGCAATACAGCTGCCTCGCAAAGTCACTGAGAATGTACAACTGGTGTGGTTTTCACCACAAATGCGTAAATTGGCCCTTCATAAAGCTGTAAGTGGATAGCTGCCACTAAGCCCGTTGCCTTACCGGCCTCCAGTTTCACAAGAAATCACCCTGCAGCAGCACGTTTCTTGGTCTCAGACGAACACACTCCCAAACCAGTCATTTATTAAAATCCATTTACAGAGCAGCACAACACAGTGGTTTCATAAGATGCTTACAAGGCATGTCAAGAGTCAACTGAAAACAAGGGAAAAAAAGAAAAGAAAGGCCTTTGCAGCTTTACTTTGCAACTGTCATTTGTACTTTTAAAATACAACTTTCCCACTGCCTAACCTGTTTCCAGAAAACACAAATCCATGGAGCCTCAGGCCCAAGTTTGCAAGTGACTTCTCACTGGAAACAGGCCACTCCAGGTCTGAAGAAAGACTCAACCACCAGAAATTCGCCTCCACCATAAACCACAGAGGACAGGAGAGGACACAGCGGCATACCCACCTTTAGGAAACACTTTGCCTTAGGACAAGTTTCACTAATATTTTGCCAAATATCAGCCTTCACATGTTCAGTCATCTTTATTGACCAGTTATACCAGCAAATAATACTGACGCTTTATGGTTTTGACTGTAGAGAAGGAGACGGGGGACAGGTTTGGGAAATAATGGTGGAAAAAAAACCCAAACACACAGAAAAATAAATATCCATAAGCCACAAAATGAATCATTCAAGTGTTAGGGAGGGAAATGCTGCAAGTTGAAGTTGTTCACCGGGATCATTCAGTTCTTGCTACTCAACCGCAGTGTTTCCACCAGCAACACTCCTACCCTACCTGGACAGCCTCAGTAGACGTCGGCCAACAGGCTGCAGAATTGTACCTGCTGTAGACAATTACATCAGGTTTTTTGGTTTTTTGGGTTTTTTTTGTTTTTTTTTTTTTGTTTTTTTTTTTTAAATTGTACATTAGATACCCATGCAAAGATTCTAACTTTTCAAAAGTTAACCCCCCAAAATCCCATCTTGCTGTTCAGCCACAGTGTCTCCACCAGCACCACCTCTACCCTACCTGGACAACCTCAGTAGACGTCGGCCAACAGGCTGCAGAACTCTACCTGCTGTAGACAATTACGTCAGTTTTTTGTTTTTTAAATTGTACATTAGATATCCATGCAAAGATTCTAACCTTTCAAAAGTTAACACCCAAACCCCTCCAAAATATCTCACCCTTGGTCAAACCGCTGAGCACAGCCATCTACCCTCCTCCCAGATCCTGAGCAAGCGCTGTGAACTCCTCATGAATAACTCCTCCGTATGAGCGAACACTGCTGTATTCATTTAGAAAACAAAAACGGTATTATAAGAAAATATGCTGCTCACGATTCTGGTGTAATATCCTCAAACAACAACGTAATGTCAAAAATGGCATTTTGCTTACCCGAACTTGAGCAGTGAAATTTCTGACTCTCTATAAACAAGCAAAAGTTTCAGGTTTTCTTCTTCAACAGTAGAAGGCACATTTTTTTCAAGATGCGATTTCGTTGTGAAATAAATGTCTAAATTGCTTTTCAAGGACTTTGTTCTGTTTCGCCATTTTAGTTACACCATGAGTTTTTAATATGTGGTAACTAATGAAGGCGTCCAACTGCCTACGTCGTGCAAAAGCACAGACAGAACTTCTGCCTCCAGCAGGCTGCGGGTCCTTACGAAACGTCCCAACGTTAATTCGGAGCTGTCTAAATTCATGAGCATGAGGAAAAAAAAAAAAAAAAAAAAAATCACCTTAGCATCTCTGCCACTACAGTTGATGCTTCTTCCAAAACAAAAAGAACCAACATAAAAGCAAGTTTTCTATTTTTCCTCTGCAAGAAATTTGCATTTGTGCATCCTTGCTCCTGCCTCCCTCTTCTGCTGCTCCTCCCTCCCAGCACCAGCTCCGTCATTGTCACCTTAGCTGGGACATCAAATTCCTCCCTGAGGCTGCATTATCCATACTGTTCCTTGGACTTCTTCAGGTTTTCATGCTGATCATCCGGTTTAATTCCACAGCAAACAAACAAAAAGATACAAAACCACCACAAAAATAATTTAAAATACGTGTATTTCCCAGTTGATGACTATTTCTTCTGTTCTCCAGTAGTTATTGTGGAGTAAACAATTAAGATGTAGTGCAGTACAGTCACCTTTAGCAAAGGTTTTTCTTGATTTCTGAATATTTACATTGTATTAAGATCAGCTATTTAAAAGAAAATTATCAGAACCTAACTATACGTATGAGCTATATAAGAGTTTCCATTTTAATATATCATTTTCATTGCATTTTGTTTTGGAATTTTCTGCAATAGGTCCATTTCCCTTTTTTAAAAAAATAAAGGTATTTACATGACTTTTTTTCCCCCCCCTCCAACTTAATGAGGTTGCAAAAATAAAGCCTTGGCTATTTAAATATATTATTCAGATAAGATATTTATGGAAGGTCAATATTTACACTTTGGACTGCAATCTCATTGAGGTCAAACACGTCCAACCCGAGTGCTTTAAAGGTTGCACTGTAATGGGGAACTGAGGTTCTAAAAACACTAAGAGAAGAAAAGGAGGGTAAAACTCTTTCTCATCCTTAACTTCATCGCAAAACCTCAGCATCGCATGAGTATGGATTTTGCATTTTATACATATAATCACAAGTTTGTAAGGTGCCTTGGGTCCTTTGAAGAAGGCACAGAATAAATGAAAATCATTTTAATTAAAAGCAAATTGAAGGGCTTCCTAATCCAGGCAGCAGTAGCAAATCCGTGGAGGCTTTTTAGAACATGGATCCTTGAAATTACATTGCTTATAACCCTCCCTAATTCCAGCTTCCTTCCCTCGCTTCCCCCCAAAGGAGGCTCTGAATCTGCACGAGATCAGGTTTATTATGAAAATTCTGCTCTAGTTTCTAAAAAAAGGATTTTGCTCTAGTTTCTGAGTGGCCAGAAGCGCTAGCATCCACACGGAGCAAATGAAAACAAAGAAATGAGAAAGGGAATGGGTTTTTCTCACTGCAGGGAAAAAAAGATAAGATTCTATTTTATGCTTTTATGAAGTCATTTCGACGCTGAGTAAGAAAGTTGGGAGTTCTCCTCCTTGGCAGGAGGCTTTTGAAATACCGCTCAAAAATAAACTAAGCAACTCCATACTAAAATGTTATCACCGAAAGGGCTTCATATCAGAAAACTCACAAGGGAGAGGAATGTGTACAAGTAAAATAGACATTATAATATTTTCCCTTACTGTTCTTACAGCAGAAGGACATTATTGGTGAAGTCTCACAGGTCTCCCACCGGCTGCCCCTAGTTCACCATTGCCTATACCGATAAATAAAAGAATGAATATACAAATACTACTAAAAATAAACAGGAATCTAAAGCTAGTAATATTATGTTCGGTTTTGTCTGAAAGGCATTTTTACATGTATTTATCTCATTAAGCGACTAAATTACTCCATTCAGAGGAAAATAAAAAAAAAAAAAAAAAACCACCCAAATCCCAACCTTGAGGGAAAAAATCCAAACAACCGAACGAGAGGAACAAAAAAAGAAAATGGGCAAAACGCCTGGAGAAACTCTGCTTTGATTTTGACACGTGGGAATAAATGGAAAAAAATATTCAGCTAACTTTTTTTTTTTTTTTTTTAAATCAAAACATCTTCCATCTCGTGTGCAAATTTCAACAGCTGAGAAAGCATCCTACTCAATCTCCCCAAAGTGGTGTCAGCATGTTTTATGTAAATACTAGTTAACAAGGGACATGTGTTTGCAGCAAACATTTTAGGGTTCTGCTTTAGAAGCTCTGGATTTACCCTCTGTGTCGGAGGAGAAATTGTAATTCTGAAGAAGATAACAGGGGACATAAAAAAGGAAAAAAATCCTCTGTGTAACTAGCCAAGGTGTATTTGTTATTGAAGAGTTTTAAATAGTCATTTAACACATTAACAGGAGAAAAACTTGATGACTAAGCTCCGCATCAATATGTGGCAATGTATGTCCTGAAAACAACTTTATTTCGCAACATCCCGTAATACCGCCAGCGTTTGATAATATGCTCGTTCTGAAAGGATTACTGAGACCAAGGCGACTTCCCCCTGGGACAACCGGAGAAGTGCCACACGAAGGACAAACGTGACAAGCTAAGTGGTACAGGAGTGTGATCTCACACAGGGATATCCAAGGGAAGCAACAAATCAAAGTCAGGACCTGGGGTTATTGGGCAACGCCAACTCCCTCTACCCTACGGCCACTACTGGCCAAGGCACCTACTGCCACCGCCCGAGGAAAAGGCGGCTCCTTCACAGCCGACCAGGCTTTTACGGAAGCACAGTTCTCTTCATCGAGTTTCATGCTGCGTTAATAATAACTAATTTGTTATTATTCCTGTTCAGTCTTTTTATTTTTGTCTTTAGGTGGTGTCTCCGAGACACGACCACCAGTTGCGATGTAGCCACCCGAAACGCCGTACAGCCACAGGGGATCTGCCTTTCACCGTCACGCCGAGAGGAAGCACGGCTCACAGCATCGGCAAAGCACGACTGCAGCATGGGCGCGAACACAAACAGCAATAAAAACAACTTCCAAGGCCAAAGGCTCCCCCCCATCCTTCTCCTCTTCTCCCCTCTCTCCGTAGCCGAGAACCACCTCAGACGCTCCGCAGTGCTCCACCGCTGCTGTTGGCATAACTGCCTGCTCTAAGCCAGCCAGAGAAACTATCTAGGCTAAAATAAATAAATAAAATAGGAAAGCAAGAGCCCTCCAGAAGGAAACATTTCCCTGATCTGATTTACAGCCCACGAATAACAAGGTTTCTCACATCTTCAGTGAGTGGCAGCTCAGGGGCATGAATAAGTAACTGAGGACAGGCAGAAACCTATTAACAAATTTTTGCTGGAAGAAGACACTCGTACAACCGCAACAGCCTTCATTCAAATCGACAAAACAAGAACACTGTTAGTTCATTTACTTCAGCCTTTGTCTGTCTTCTCTGTTTAGTTTGTAACTTTTCCTGTCCAAGAATCTCCTTCAGGGAACGGCTCCCCGTGGGCAAGAGGGAAGATAAACAGAGCAGAAGGACCGGCTGCCGCGAGCGAAGCAGCTCCTCTGCGTGCAGGTCCTGCGGACATCTCTGCCTAGTGCTCAAGTAAATTGTGAGCCATCTGCACGGACTTCAGCGTAGTTTTTTCCAGCGTCAGGCAAACTGAAGCATTAACCCCTTACCCATCCCGGACACCGGCGCTCCCAGGTCGGGACACTTGTCTGCAGCCCGGGAGCAGGATCCACACCGTCAGATCACCGATAGGGGTTAACAAGTTATTTCCTTCAATCCCTTCTTCCGCACACCATATAATTCAACTTTACTTCACAAACATGACAGATTGCATTAAATATTATTTAAAGAATAGATTTTTCCATCGACTAGAGTGCCTAAAAAACCTGTTTCAAATGAGATGACCCAAGTCAAGTGGATGGCAATTTCTGGTTTTATTCTTCTCAGAATTTTATCAGATTAAAAGAAAGGTAACTTCCAGATAAGTACATACAATCTCCCGTTTCTGAGGCATTAAGTTTTATCTCAACAGGACTCTCACAATCACATACCTCAACAGCAGGAAACATTTAAGTATCACCTTCATCTTCGCTCTAGCACAGCCTTGCTTTAGCCCTGACCATTCCACGATCAATCAGTAAGATCCAAGTAACTACTTCATCGTCTGACAGGAGACGTGACCTTCCCCCTCCTTGCAATTGCCAGTTTTCATTACAAATGTGCTTTGATGCCAAGTTAACCCATAGACTTTTCTGCCTTTCTCTTTGAGAACAGATGAGAAGAAACTCTTTCTCTGCCTTAGTGCAGGAGAAACTTCCAGCTTCACATATTGAGCTGACCGGAGAGGACCCTTCCTTGGAGACTTGTAAACGGGCAGGAAGGAGGACAGCATCCTCCAGAGACTCGCAGTGATGCTTTGAAGAGCAAAAATTGGTTCCAAGTTTGTTTTCTGTAACGCTGAGGGGACAAATAAAAGCTATTGCCCTCAGGGAGCTTTTCGTGTTTGCATTTATACAAAGTTTCCTTCACTTGAATATATGGCGCATGTCCTACAGGGACTTGACCTTTTTGCTTGGACGCTGCTATCCTAAGACCTTCCTGTAGAAACTCAGAACCACTATTTGCCCAATGCAGCAGACAAAAACTCAAACTTTTATCAGTTTTTGCTTATTTCAGCTATTCTTCCATATGATTATCCGAAAAGAAACGGTGAACTTCATTCTTCCTTAAGTCATTATTACTATTGGCTCCAGGAGTATGTCTGATGTTCGCGTTTGAAGGTTAGATAAACAATCCAGATGCAAAACAAAAACTACCGATGGGAGGGTGAAATGAAAACAGATACATTTCCTTTCAAAAACACCAGATTTCATATGGACTCTCACTATTTTACAAAAATATAATGAGGAAGGAGTTCTACAACTCCAAGCTGAAACACGTAATGAACACTGATATATTTTCTGAGACCTCCAGGAGTTGCTCAAGGCTGAGGATGATCACCAGCACTGTGACTCCTGCCATCTCCAGACTCCCATAACGTCCAATGCGTGTATTACACATGTTTTTTTCTAGAGAGAAGTCCACATATGAAAGCCTTTAAGAGTCAAGGGGCAGACTCGACTCTCCATGGGCTCTTCTGCTGCCTCAGTCTCTTCCACTCCTTAAATAGTGGAGAGTTATGCCCAGCTGTTGGCACAGCCTGTCTATTTTAACCATGAAGAAAACACCCTCTGTGTCTTGGTTGCCTTCAAAAGGCTGAAATAACAGAGCTTGTCTTTCAGATGAATCTTTCCCTCCAATGCTGGTGGTCAGATAGACCCGCACAGATGAATTCAACTATAAACACCACAGAGCTAGAAATCCATCAGCTTAGAAAGGCCTTTTCTGCTTGTGTGCTCTTCTCTCCTACTTGCCCAACGTTGAGGCTACAGGAGGGGCAGAGACGGTGATGGGACCTGGCAGGCAGGTCAAGAAACCAGCAACAATGACGGGAATTGCTCAAGAGACCGATGAACCACACCAAGAACGACTGTCGGCACGCCAGGGATGTGGCGGAAGATCAACACGCAGTCTCTTGGGTCACCCATGTTTCTCTGTCACACCTCCCTGTGGAGTGTGAAGGGCCCCTGCTGCAACCACAACCCCCGGGGAGATCCGTTTTAGGGGACAGAAACCGAAAGGGCCTAATTTTAAATACCTCCGATTGTTCTCATCCTTCAACCTAAAGTGCAGGGCCCTCAGGAAGCCGAGACCTCAGAGCTGTGGCCAGTTAAGCAGCTTCTCACTCGCTAAACTACAGCTGAGGGGGGGAAACCAAAGAAAAGAACCACACCTCAGCCCAGAGACTTCAGAAATTAAATAACAACACGAATGCTGGAAGATGAGGACTATTACCAAGTCATCATAAGCTCCTCTAATTATTACAATTTTTTTTTTTTTTTTTAATCTTTTAGAGACAATGTGCAGAACGTCTGGGTCACTTTTACTGATGGCAGCAAATACATCTGTGCGTTTAAGGAAGGATTTCTCTCTCTCCATTCCTCCTGCATTTACTGGAAGGAGAAGCACCTTTCTGTAACTCCTCTTCTCCGAAGCCTGCGTTTGCCAATGAGATTTCTTCAGTCACGTGGCAAATTCTATAATGATCCTGAAAAACGAATTTTGACAGCAGCTCTTACCTCCTCTTGAATGGCAATTTCCTGTTCTCTCAAAATGACATAGCCTAAGCCTTGAAAGGAAACACACAAGAATGCCGCAACATTAGCCCAGATATCTATCACTGGTAGTGTCTTAACACCATGCAATAATATACTCGGTACGTTCACAACACCACGCATCATTTCACAATATGAGTAAACTGGTCATTTCAAGGGTAGCAGAAGTATTGCTGAAACAGGGTCTGCACAGACTAAGTTGGCTCTTGGCTGCTCCTCATGGGCAACTGAGGTTTAACTCGGCAAGAACATGCAGTAAATCCCTTCCATTTGTTATACAGAAACATTGTAAAAGGAAAATAAAAACCAGCAGAATTTTTTTTTTTTCTTGAAATGCTAACAGTAAACATGTTATTGAAGACATAAATGGAGAGAAGGTATCGTCCAAGAGATGGAACTGAACTGAAGTGTAACATCGCCCAGACACAGCCCACCCACGCGCAGTGCTCCTGGCAAGAAAGTTGTTTCTTTTCTTGTAAAAGTAATGCCAGAAAACGCCCCAAACCTGCTAAATTAATCCCAGACAGCATCAAACTGAACTGCTGTGTCGAAATGTCGTTCAAGTGCTTCCCTTCAGGCTGGAGCGAGGGATCCCTGCCCACCCCAGGGCGCTCAGTTAACATGAAACAACATTTTAAAACAAAGTTTTAACAGATATCTAAGGAATAATGACACCTAGTGTAACTCAAGGGTGGAAGGAGGAAGAGTTTGGGTTCAGATCTCTGACCACAAGGCCATGACATAATCTTAGTCCCCCATAGGGTCCAACACGACGAAGGTTCCGCATCCATTTAGACGCAAGTGGAAGATCTGAAATGGTTTTTGAAGGACTTGATCCTACCTGGCCAAAAGCTCACGGACGGACGCTCAAGACAGTCTCAAACAACATCCATCACCCAACCCGATACTCAGTGCTCCCTCTCGTGATGCTATTTATTTGCATAATTTATTTTCCTTTTTTACTTTCCGCTTTACCTTCTGGCAGGACACCGACGCTGCATCAGCTGGTTTGATTTGTGTTGAGAATTAATTTTTGCTGAACTTTGCAGACGCAGTGGCGCACCACCAGCAGCTGTTCTGGCATTATGAAAATAAGATGCATCTTAAGGTAAAAAATAAAGAAAATAAAAATGAGGGAAAGCAGAGACAGTTCCAAAATAAGGAAAGCTCGCTGTCCACTTGGAATTTTCTGACATTGCTCAGGATATCAGGTCAGAAATATTAAAAGCTATTTCAAAATAAAATGCAGTAGTAAAGTCCCAGAGGCCCAATAACAATATCCTTTCCCCATTGTCCTGACTTTGTTTGTTGGAAACAAGGCACACAAATGATTCTAGCGTTCCAGAAACTTTATAAACAGGCAATGCCTCGTTTGCCCGTTCTTCCTACAGAGAGACGTGACAGCATAAATATATTCAATACCTGCTTGCGTGCCTTGGGAAAAAAGAAAATAAAATGAACAGCTGCCAAACAATCCAGAAGCAACCTGGGCTACAGGGATTCGGTACGGAGAAATCTCCTATTTTGGGGCTCAGCAACACTAGGGAATTGCTGCCATAAACATCACCCTTGCTCAATTATTTAACTTTGGTCATAATTAAAATAAACTAAAAAAAAAAAAATACCCAAACAAAAAAAAAACCCAAAACAACAGAAACAGAACAACAACACTGCCGTCCCAAAAATCCCAAAAGTAGTTTTACTACAACAATTACCAATCGCCAGCACTTGGTACAGCTTGAATTTGAGTACGTATGTACCATGACCTAGGTATGAAGCTATTTTAAGGTTGCGCTATTTCACAAATTCACGTTACCGAAGAGCGCGTGTTGCAATTAAACACGAGTTTCAGTATTAAAGATCCTGATCAAAGAGCAGGCATGGGATGCAATTGTTTATAAGTTTCCAGGGAGATCTAAAAAGCTAGAAAACAATAAAGACCTAAAAAGTTAGAAAACACCTGGTGGTTTTAAGAGGTTCCCCTGGGAGTTCTTAAATATAGAGTTCGAAATTACACAAATGCCTCTGCGGTTTCTGAGTTTTGTTCCTTTTTGGCCCTGAAAATTAACAGAATCTCCTTAATACTTTCGAAAATTTATTAGCTACTGCTCAACTGCTGCGAATTCCTAAGCAGCGAATTCCGACATGCCAGCAATTCCCAGCAAATGCGGGAGTACTTCCAATGTTTACACCCTGTATCATTTCCAACTATTGAGTTTTAGACGCTGAAACCACCTGCAAAGGTTCCCCTTTCCTTCTACCGCAGATCGCAGCAATATTTTGAAGCTGCATTTATATTCCATAGATACCATTCATCAATACACATATAATCAATACAGTAGTTAAAAACAATAAATAAATAAATAAATTTCGGAAAAGACCAGTACTACAAGGAATCTTTAAGGAAAGCGTTATGCCCTTCTGACCTAATGAGATTAAAAAAAAAAAAAAAAGAAAAAAAGAAAACACAAAACAAAACAAAAAAAACCCCACAAACATCACTTGTGAGAAAGATAAATTTATATAAAACACAGCCATAACCCCTGAGCTGATATCACCTGCCTGGGCCGAGGGAAGAGGGTCTCTCCCTACGCTCCCGCCTTGCCGTTGACAGGATGAGTCGAACCCGTGCTCAAGGCGGTCATTTTTCCCCTGGAGCTTTGTTGCTTCTCTCCCAGAGGAGGGTTCCAGTTTCTATGGAGGGATGAAGATTGCTGTCAGCCCCTTGAGGGGCCGTGAATAGCCGCAGTGTTGGGCGCTGTGTGACGAGCCGGCTCCAGAGCCGGTCCTGTTGCCCAACACAATGGGCGCCTGTGGTGCCGCACGTCAGGGCTGAGCAGCAGCCCACCAGGCATCATCAACAGATGTGCTTGTATCGCCTCCGGTGAAAAATACTCCCGAGAAATACAACGTTTTCTTAAAAACTTCAGCTTTTCCGCTTCGCTCTTGCATTTTGAAGCAAGTGTGAGTAACTGCCATCAAAGCCAGGGAGTGTCTTGAAACGCGAGGCAACCGGGAGATGTGCTTACCTAAGTGAAAGCTACAGCACAGCCAGATTCAATTCATTAAAACATGAGGGCAGATCTTGCTATAGAAATCATTTTTGTAACAAAGACTTTAATGCACGAAAGGATGCATTTGCAAGGTGTTTTCTGGATCGCGGCTGTTATTCAAAGCAGAAAGAGGACAGCCCAATACCCTCACCAGCTGCAACTTCTATCCTACACCTCGCTACACCAAGGCGGCGATGACCAGCAGAGCCCAGACCTCACAAGCCCACGTCCACCCATCACACCCTGCTCTTTCTGGGGGTTTTTCATGTCCTCCCCCATCTGCCACTCGACCCAGGCATCACCACAGCCCTCTCTAAAATTCACATTATCTGTTTTCTTCGTCTTGCCCCTCCCCAAACAGCTCTGTTTCCTGATATAAGCCCCCTCCACCCTTGGAAACTAAACATCAACAGGCTGAAGTTTGGCTTCAAATCAAATCTTAAGATCACACCTTGCTTTATTCCCACTCGCACTGTCCATGTACTTTGTCTACCAATATTTTAATTGGGTTATCATTGTTATTCACATACTAGAAATAGCACATTTAAAATATTTTAGTCTACTTGCCTTGTTCTGTTGGCTTTGGTAAGTTTCTTTTAGTGGTAAGAATCAATCTCTATATAGGTATAGGCACAAATAGATATATAAAATGTACATTACGCAACACTGGGACTCAACCAGTTAATCTCCCCATGCTCCCTTCCCTCATCAGAGAGGGGGACAAGGTAGGACAAGCGTCTCAAGACGAGAAGTGCCCTCACCACAGGGCAGAAGCCCACCGGTTGTCCGAATTATCCCCGCAGAAGGTCCTCTCTAACAACTACAGGCAGAGGTTAAGTAGACCAGCCTGCCAGCTTAGGGGCACAGTGCTGGGGAGCGCACATACCCGAGTTTATAAACTGGGAAATACAAGTTTTCACATTCACAGTAATATTAAAATAGCAATGTATCTACGCTCCTAGAGCCTTTAATTATGTGTGACATTCACAAATAATTTGCCTTTGAAAACACATGAATACATTAAATTAATCTTGGAAAGACACAGTATTAAGGAGGACATTTGGGGCTGATGAGTGTATTAACAGCAGCAGGTCTCATATACAGATACAGGTTTGAAAACTGACCCAACCATCAAGTCTCCATTCCGATCATGGCAAAAGCAGTAGCGTTAAGACACAACCAGCGTGAACATCCATTTCTCATAGAGATAAATACAGCGTTGTGTGCGTGCAAACACGGAACGACGGCGGCGAGGCAGCCCAAGGGCTGAGCCCGCTCTGCCAGGAGGTGGGGGCACAGCCTCCCGCCGCCCTTGCACCAGCCGGACCTCATCCCTGCTCCCAAACAGGGAAAAATAATACGAGTTCCCACCCACACGCCGCCCAAGAGGACCATCACCCTGAGGGGCTACAGAGCACATTGCACCCTCCTTGCCATGGGAATAATGTGCAACGTGCCCTCGTGGCCAAGAAGGCCAATGGCATCCTGGGGTGCATCAAGAGTGTGGCCAGCAGGTTGAGGGAGGTCATCCTCCCCCTCTGCTCTGCCTTGGTGAGGCCACAGCTGGAGCACTGGGTCCAGTTCTGGGCTCCCCAGTTCAAGAAGGACAGGGAACTGCTGGAGAGGGGACAGCAAAGGGCTACCAAGATGACGAGGGGACTGGAACATCTCTCTTATGAGGAAAGGCTGAGGGACTTGGGTCTCTTCAGTCTGGAAAAAAGACGACTGAGGGGGAACCTTATCAACGCTTATAAATACTGAAAGGGTGGGTGTCAGGGGGATGGGGCCAGGCTCCTTTCAGTGGTGCCCAGGGACAGGACAAGAGGTAACGGGCACAAACTTGAACATGGGAAGTTCCACCTAAACATGAGGAGGAACTTCTTTCCTGTGAGGGTGGCAGAGCCCTGGCACAGGCTGCCCAGGGAGGTGGTGGAGTCTCCGTCTCTGGAGACATTCCAAACCCGCCTGGACGCGTTCCTGTGCCACCTGCTCTGGGTGACCCTGCTCTGGCAGGGGGTTGGACGAGATGATCTCCAGAGGCCCCTTCCAACCCTATGGTTCTATGATTCTATGATAATGCAGCTATTGGGAGGACGGCAGGATATCCCAGCTCCAGTTTTAACTGCGATGCTCCATGTGCGAGGAGCTGCGATACAGCACCTACTCTCCACTGAACTTCAATTTGTCCATCCTCTTAATAAGGAGTCATATGAACCCGAGCATTAAAGTACCATCAAAGGGGCACACCATTCTTTGCAGGACAAGTCTTTTAGGTTTGGGGTTTTAAGTGTTTTTAAAAGTGAAATACAATACAAATATTTTCCATAAATGTACTTTTATAAAAGGAGTATCTTCAAAGCGATCCTACCACAAATTTTACTAATAGATATCTATTAACGCCTCCCAACCAGTCTGCCTGTCCCATTGACCTTGAGTCGTCAGCCTCTATTTCTTGGCCATACTAAAACACACCCGCAGAGAGCAGTAAATGAGGATACGCTATTTTCTGTAATACAGCCCAGATACCTGAAAACCACTTGAACCACGTCAGGCCCTTTCTTTGTGTTTGCTACAAAGACGGTATTTCCGTTATTAGCCACACGAGGGTTATTATGGGGTTCCGCATTAGGGGCGAAAGCCCAGGCATGAAGATGAGGATGAAAACGCAGCTCTTCATGCCCAGGCAGAGCACATGTATTTTGGGGAAGCAACTGTCACGCATCCGGGTCACTGACGGCTTCAGAGACATATTTTGCTTAAGAAAACCCAAGCCTGATGGGGATGCAATCAGTGATGCGGATAGTAATTACTCACGTACAACCAGGGTTGAGAGCAGCGGGACGGAGCACGGGCAGAGCCTCCCACCAACGCTGCGAGTCACATTACTGCACCTTGAGCGATACGTGACAGGAATAAGCAGAAATCCACCAACCTTTTAACACAGCTTTGCATAATAACATCATCACTTAAGATGTTAAAAGCTGGCCAAAGCCCTGTTGGGATAGATACGAGGCTGTAAAACAGCCCAGGACAACAGCTTCACGTCCAGCTGTAAGAGGAGAACCTGGAAGTCTTGAAGAAGGAAACTATGTTTTGTAGAAGTCATTAAACTTACGGAGTTCGAAATAGATAGAAATTTGGGTATGACGGCAAGAAATAAAAGCATATAACAAACCTCCAAAATCCGGTACGCAGCTGCGAATGCATTTCTAGCTGAAAACTTGACAAAACCCCGCTTCTTCCCCCCCGGCCCCTCGACAGCTGGGCATACTTCTGCAAACCGCCATCCGGCAGGATAGTTCCTTCCTTTCCCACGCTCCGGAGCTGGTTCCGATTACAGCTCCCAGCGATGGCAGCGTCCCGCGGGGCGGCAGCGCAGCCTTTGGACGGAGGTGCCCTGGGGACTGAAGCTCGGGGATGGTCTGGCCCCAAGTCACACCATGTCGCTCGGAAGGGGCTGAACACTTTCTCTCCGGAGGGGACAGATCTCGGCAGACCAGAGCCAGGCTGGACGGGAACAGAGGATTCTTATTTATCCATCTGCCAAGAAATCCTAGATCAGCTTTTTCTCCAAAAATACTGAGTCGCTTGCGCGTCCTACCTTGCCCCAAGGGCGAAAGTAAATAAACGCACCACCTCAAAAACCAGAGGATTTTTCTTTTGCTAATCTATTGCTGGAAGAGCAAGCACTGCACGCCTTTCACCTCACTTTACAAGCACGATAATTTCTCTTTTAAAGAAATAAAAATCACAGACCTCCCCCAGAGGGAGTTTCCTACCATCACCTTTTTTCCTGCTTTCAGCATTTCACAGCCAGACACCTTTAAGTCCAATTTCAATGGAAGCACACAGAGCATAACTGTTCTTAAAGAACATCTTCAGCACCAAAGCATCCTGCATAGTCTTGATTACTTAAGCCAAGAGAGCCGTACGGGTGACAGGCTGGAGACAAACCGGCAGCCATCCCCAGGCTCTGCGCCCTCCTCCTCCTCCTGACGGCCCCCGCGTTTCACTTCTCTTTTACCCAGTCCCCAAAG
This sequence comes from Fratercula arctica, assembly GCA_947846985.1. Classification (NCBI taxonomy): domain Eukaryota; kingdom Metazoa; phylum Chordata; class Aves; order Charadriiformes; family Alcidae; genus Fratercula; species Fratercula arctica. The sequence continues at coordinate 2,885,010 of CANTUZ010000010.1, forward strand.
AGGAACAGAAGGTACCTCCGTTTCCCACAGAGGCTGACAGCTCGAAAATATCATTTGCAGTCAAATATCAGTCAGGAAGCGCAATGCCCCAAAGAAGTTGGGATATGATCAGGGAACAGTACGGTGCAAGCTGTTCCAAACTTTGCCAACAGTTCTTTCACGCTGGTTTTGTCTCCCTCTGAGATACAGAAGATGCCACGGAGGCTCAGGTTTTTTCCCAATTTTTTTTTTTTTTTTTTTTTAAGCAAAACCAACATCAGGAATATAGACATTACAGCTGCTAAAAGTGATGGGAAAGAGTCTGGTAGATGAGGACAGACTGAGCAGCAAAAAAAAAAAAAAAAAAAAAAAAAATTCTAGAAGATACTGTGCACAATTAACCTGCTAAATTTTTTTTTATATTGAAATAGAAATCATATTTAATATAACCTTACCGGAGGAAAAAGCAGCGTGCAGTGCAGCCCTGTTGATGGGACAGCAGCAGCCTGGCAGAACTGAGCCTGGAGATGTTAACTGCACGCAGAGCTACGCTAGGCAAAATTTGAAATCTCTTTTGGAAGGCCTTAAGCTCTCATTTTAATGAATAAACTGCTAACCAAGGGCCTTTGGAAACGTAAAACACTTGTTTACAGAGAGTTCGGTAATTATTCAAGTTTCTTCCTCTGAAGATCTTGGTAAATGAGGCCAAATTTCAAGGGCAAATAGTTTATCTAGAGCAATTCTCAAGCCTTTTCAGGAAAAATTACAACTCAGTCAAGCCGCACGTACACATAACTTCTAAATAACTCCTGCAGTTTGCTGGTTAAAGATATTAAAGAAAGAAAAAGTAAGGAATCTGACTGCCAAGGGCTCTCCTGCACATGATGCTGTATCCCCGGTCACGCTATGTTGTGCTCGGGCGAAACGGAGAGGGACTTACAATGGAATGGGAGCAAATCTCCTTGGAAAAAAAATAAATCAATCACACATTATGGTAGCACCAATATCTCAACACCACCTCTTCCTAAGTGTGTTTCCAACAGTTTGAACGAAGTAATGCAAATAGGTCACTATTTAAATATAGTTCCCTGTTTCCACCTCTTCCTTTCCTCCCCGCCTTCCCAGAAATATTTAAGTCGCTGAAACTTCCTCTCCTCCCAGTTCTGCCGGGAACCGGCGAGGTGCTGGAGGTGGGAGGTTAGCCTGGGAAAAACAGATTAGAATTAAGTGTTGTATCTGTGGCCTTGCAATGTGCCCTCGGCCCAGTTTTTAATTTGGCTTTTCAAGACTGATCAGCACGTGCGTAATTTAAAAGCAATTTGAAGCAGCAAGCTAAGTAGTTTGACTTAAAATTAATGAGCTTTTGACAACTGCAAACAAAATGATAATGTGAATCCATTTAAACTCATCCCTGTACTTAACAGGAAGAGCATACATCATTTTAACTTGGCTTTTCTTCTGCAATATGAAGGATATTTTACCAAGATCTCGTTCTTGCAAACTTTGCCCAATTGTAGCAGGTTGGTAGGAAGACGGGCAGCGGATAAATTAATATTGCTGAGTAATTAAAGTGACATTGTGCAGTATGACCAAACGCCTTCACAAAACTCAAATGTAAATTGAAAAACTCAGAAAGTACCCGAGACATCTAAACCTGTAGAACACGGGATACAAACACTATTTGTAGCCGGTTTAAATCAATAGGCTACTACTCATGAAAAAGCACGGCACCGTAGCTCAAGCAATATACAGCACATTACGGCACAAACTGAGGCTAGGAAAGCAAAAAAACTAATGATCAAAGGATGAACAGCAAAGACAACAAGATTAAAGGGCAAAAGACAATAAAAATGGAATTTACTAGAAGAAATAGCAAGCAAGGTGCAGGATTAATAGATACAGTGGTATTGGACAAAGATTGGTTTTGTTTGCTTATTTATTCTTTAATTTGCACAACTAGTTTGGAAATCATTCCAGAAACAGCTACAGGTAAAGAAATCGGCATGTTCAGCAATAAAATCTGTTAAGAAAAACAATAATTTTACGTACACTTTGAAAGGTTCGCGCCGTTACAGCATTGGAAGCCTACACATGGCAACTGAGGCGCACCAGGAGCGCGAGCAGACCTGGGACTAGTCAGGCAGACCAGACAAGAAAGTATCTTAATAAGGTCTGGTAAATTCTTTGCAGATTTTACACACGGGTGCGCTTACAAATTGCCACATTACACCAAAACTAAATTAAAAGACAGAAAGGTTGGCTGAAAAGGGAATTGCCCCTCCAAGAAACAAATTAAAACGCGTCCCGTGCAGCAGTGAAAACTGCTCTGAAGCTGAAGAATTACAGCTCTTGGTAAGGAAATATTGACGGATCCTTTATCAAATACACTGACAACATGAGGGTCCCCAACCATAAATTCTCATCGTTGGCTTCAAGTCATGATTATGCAGGCTTTCTCCCATTGATCAAAGAGCGTTGCTGATAAAAATGTTAATTAAAAAAACCAAGGGAGGTAACGAATTCTGGGACCAAATTCCAAGATAAAGGAGGACGTAGCAAGAATCTCATGGAGTGCGGTCCCGTCCTTGGGCACACACAGACAGGACACCAGTAGACCATGGGGCACCATGACCTTTGGGTGGCCAGACCGCAGGCCAGGGAACTACTAGCTCTATACGAACAACCGAACTGTTCTGTCCTCCTTACGATCCACGTTACACCATGTCCACAGCAAAGTGCTGTTTAAAAGCATCGTGCTCCCGTACTTCATCTCAGTCTCTGTCTACGCTGGCCGATAATCAACTCTGCTGGTCTTCAATCAGTCCCTCGCAAGGGGTTGGGGGGGGACTGATCATGAACTACAGCAGCGCTCCATTTTCTCTAAGCTTGCTTTAAAGGTTATTTCAGATGAAAGAGGTATTGATTTTACTGAAGAGGAAGAAAACTCAAGAACCACAACAATTAAAGAAAAAGCCCAACCATCAGGAAACCTGAAACCCATTGGTCTCCAGAGAGTAAGAGCTTGTCATGAATGTGTAGTCGCGTATTTAATTCCGAGTTGTTTTATAATACCTCCAGAGCCACAAAACCTACAAGCAGGAGGAGACCTCTCAGTTCATCTAATTCCCTTGCTTTGGCAGAAAATTAATCCTCCAGCTTATCTAATTATTTCGTCCTGATCTTTTTAAAGTCAGATGAGTAACACACTTTGCACTCGCTTCCCTTGTAGATCTCCTGCTGTTTGCTTTTTCTTAACAAATCATAATACTATTGACCCAAAGCCTTTTCGAGACTGCATTCTTCCTGCCGATTCTTGATGTTGCTGCATCCTTGTTTGCGTGTGTTACCTTCCGTGACGGGCAGCGCCGTTGCTCCGGCTCCGTCCAGCCGCTGGGGCGTCCTGGCTCCCGTCCCGCGTGAAACACCTGCCTCCTCTCAACAGCACTAACCCAAAACCTCCCACTTCCATCCCTCCTGTATTGTTTTTTAAGTTGTATCTCATCACACCTCTACCTGATTTACAGCTCTGGTTTTTGGTTTTACCTGCTTGGATCTCTCATTCTTGCTGAAAATTATTACTTTACGTTAGAAAAGGAAAATCTTGGATAACCTACGTGTTCAGGACTGCACACTTTTTCCTTTTTATAGTGGGGGTAAAAGGGATAGAAGAACCCACGACTGAGTTGTGCCACATTTCCCAGTGACAATAAGCTGTCCGTTGCAAGCATCCAACTACCCCAACAATTTTTTTCTAGTTTTATTTCTTCCCTCAGCCAGGAAACACCTTTGGACACAGATACATCGCTTCTGCCTGGGCGAGCACCAGATCTCTGCGAGCAGCTTTTTCCTTTGCCGCTCCACTTTGCTGGCTTACTTTGGAAGAAAAAAAAAGAAAAGAAAAGAAAAGAAAATCTAAGCACACTGCAATCAAAATACAGTCCAACAGCATCACCCTCTCCTATCAGTAAGAGAATCTCCCATCTATTCTTCCGTTTCCCAAAGGCATCCTCTGCAGACAACAGAGAGAATTTTGGCAGGCAAAAGGATATCGCTGATGGAATTATTACACCTGCAGTCAGTCGACTGAATTAGAAAGCACAACGCTGTGCACATGCCTTAAAAATACGTTCGATGTTGCGAATAACTCAAAAAATAAATCCTGTACAAATACTTCAATAAATTGCTGCTGCTGAGTTTCTCCTAATCTCGGTCTTATCAGTATCTCATTTCAGCTCTAGTTTACACGAGTTTTCCAGTCTGTTGTACATATATATTTAAAAGATATCTACGTATCAGCAAAAAATTTGGAATAAATACAGGCACTTTTTCAAATTTAAACATTAACCCTTACAGCATTTGGGATTATACAATACACATTGTTATCAGACAGGACACAGACTACACCTGGATGAGTCCTTGTGCAGAAGGGCATAGGCGATGGGAAAAAGAGATAAGATTACAGTTTAAAAGGATGCAAAAAAAAAAAAAAAAAACAAACCAAAACAAAAAAAAAAAAAAAAAAAAAAAAACAAAAAAGAAAAAACCCACAACCCTGCGCAGAGCAGCCTGGTGGCTACAGCCACTTTTCATTCAGCTTGAGTTCTGCTGCATCACATCGCAAACCAGTTAAAGCAATATCTGAATCACTCCCTAAGACAGCCCCCAAGCCATAAAACAAGCGTCACATACAGGGTGCCCATAAACGATGCTCCACAAAGAATACGCAATTCAGAACTCTTTAATAATGTATCAGCTCAATTTACAATACCTTCGATTACGAGGCACCAAATTACATTTTGGGTTACAGAGCGACCGTGCTTTCATTAATATTGTATCCAGAGATCAATAATGAAACGCCTATCACGAAACAAAGCCCTGCTCACCGCAGGCATCACGGTGGCAGCCCCCAGGTTTGGCTCCTCCGCCGCTGCTTCCCGGGCCCCAGGGATGCCCAGCTGGAAAACTGCAGCATCCCAGTACGTGCTGGATGTGGAGCAAGTGCCAAAGCTTAAATTTGCAGACGTTATTCACCAGGAACGCTGCGTTGCACTGTTCTGACTACACTATTTATATACGAATTAAAAAAAAAACCAACAAATATTTCTCTGAAATGCAGCATATGGATTACATTCCAGGATCAGCTAAACTGTGCTGGTTATCTCTAAACTCAAACATGATGATTACAGTAACAGACCTTCCATTTTAAACAGGCAGCAATTTCTTATGCCTCTCTCCATCTGCTTTGAACGCAGCACTCTTGCTAATCCAGACAAAACCCTCAAGAGCCCTTTACACCTTTCAGTAAACTCAAGGATGTACCTGTATACTCAGCAACCTCCTCACCTCGCCCTCAACTGCTACGTTTTATATAGAAATTAAAATGCCAACATAGAGTGGTCTAGGTTGGAAGGGACCTTTAAAAGTATCAAGTCCAACCGTTAACCCGACACTGCCAAAATCACCACTAAACCATGTCCCTCAGCACCACATCTCCCCATTGTTTATATACCTCCAGGGATGGTGATTCCACCACTTCCCTGGGCAGCCTGTTCCAATGTTTGATAACCCTTTTGGTGAAGAAATTTTTCCTGATCTCCCGTCTAAACCTCCCCTGGCGCAACTTGAGGCCATTTCCTCTTGTCCTATCACCTTACTTGGGAGAAGAGACCAACCCCCCACCTCTCTACAAGCTCATTTCAGGTAGTTGTAGAGAGTGAGAAGGTCTCCTGTCAGCATCATCCTCCCAAAACCAGAGGTTTTATGGCATGGTCCTCAGCTCACGGGTTTGTCCCGCAGAGGACAGGTCGCTGCTGCTTTCCCCGTCCTCTGAGCAGGAACAAGAGCCCACATTGCCCCCACCTCTGCTCCATGCAGAGATCAGCCACCACCCCTCAGATGGTTCCTTCTTACCGACCCCCTGACACTGACGGAATAGCATCTTCTAGCAAAAACATCTGTTTTCTTGCCAACTGCTTTTGCTGAGAAATTTTCAGAGTACTTCCAGATACAGAGTCATTCCCCTTAATGTTTCTATATAAAGGCAATTTTTTTTCCACTAAAGCATCTTCATTCATTGCTGATGGCCTTCAAGTGCTCTGATACAACCTTCAGCCACAGGACCTCCACCTCGTGCTAAGCCCTTCCATAAATCTCTGCTGAAGAGTATTTTGGAAATAGAGACCGAAATACAATACCACATTCACAAAATGACAGTATCATTCAAAGGATGTACAAACATAATCCTCAGGTTCTCCTTATGATTGAACAATTTCTCCTGCAGAACCTCCCACTCCTTCAGTGAGCGGGGTGGACTGTGTTCATATCAGTAAGGCAAACATCCAGTATTCCTTTTTATCTTTCTGGTTTTCACCCTACACACCATTCAGCACTTCACAGAATCACAGAGCGGCAGGGGCTTCTGGAGCTCATCCAGTCCAACCCCCTGCCAGAGCAGGGTCACCCAGAGCAGGTGGCACAGGAACGCACACAGGCGGGTTTGGAATGTCTCCAGAGACGAAGACTCCACCACCTCCCTGGGCAGCCTGTGCCAGGGCTCTGCCACCCTCAAAGCAAAGAAATTCCTCCTCACGTTTAGGTGGAACTTCCTATGTTCACTTGCCTCGGCTCTTTTTTGTTCTTCGCTACAGTATGACTGACCTGTTCCAAAATCTTGGTGAACACATTTACAGAACATCATCAAAGATGAAGAAGTAAAGAAGTACATAAACACTTTACTGATAACGCGTGTAGCTGACTTCTCAGAAGACACCAAGGACAGCTGTGACCAGGCAACATTGCACTGCAGATTTCCTACAGCTCTTTTCCACTTTGCAGTTCGTCAGCCCATGTCCACCCATTTTTCTTCACATAACCTCTTAAATGAAAGAGGAAAAGGTCACCAAGTAACACCGGTTGAAGCGTTCCTGTAACATGCTTTAAAACTGGTTCAGTCAATAACACAGCTCCCCAGCTTTGGTCCATAAATTAATGGCTCCAAAAAATAAAACCAACCCAACTTATGGCACAACGTGTCCTACAGAAGAATCAAAAAGCACACAGCGGCCACGGCGCGAGGCAGGTGCCTTGCAATCAACAAACGTATTTAATGAGAGCAGGTTTTGCTACAACGAAGCACACACCATCCCGTGAGAACGACGCCAAGAAAAGACAAACTTCAAGATCCCCATAAGCCACCGCTGTCACCTTCCTTCCCACGCGAGGACCACGGCTCTACCTACCCCCTGCTTCGGCCTCACGAGAACCCGCCTGGAAGAGGAAGGTCTTACATAGACCTCAAACCATCACCTTCCAGCTTCCCATAATTTCAGCCCACACGGTGCATTTCCGACATCGCCCAGGCCGCATAATCTGGGAATGCAACGGGGGGACGGAAGAAGAAAAATATGACCAAGAGAAAAAGGGATTCAAGACAGCTGTTCTGGCAGAGAGCCCTTCGCTCATACAGATGGAAAAACCCGATTGAGCTAGATAACAGATAGATAAACATAAACATATGAAGTGGAATAGGGGAAAGAAAGCAAGATACAAAAGCGAACTAGGACCCAAGTGGGCCAAAATTACCGTCTTTGCACCCGCACTTCACAGGCTGAGGATAAATTACTGTAGTCCAAACAGCAGCATCTCACTGATTTGAGGTACATGAAGATGCCTGGGTTTATTAAAGGGATCCGGGGCACAGGAAGCTTTTAAAGTAGGAATTCAGTTTTTATCTTTCACTTGGAAGAATATATTAAATGCATTTAAGGAAGAGGGTATGTTAGCCAAAGCACAGCCAGCAAGGATGGCTGGTGTGACACAGCTCCGGTGTAATTCTTCTATTTGTCAGCAAAGTCAGAGCAAATTAAAGCAATCAAACACGACACTCACACCATTTTGTTTCTTGCATTATATTCTATCCCTTCTTCTCCTACATTTCTAGAACACCTGATTTTTGTCCCTTGAGAAAACAAACGTTTTTAGCTTAACTCCCTTCACTCCCCCTCGCGCAGAGCCCCCCTAGGTGATGTTGGCATCCCCCCCAGCACGGCCCCGCTCGGCTCCGAGACCTCAGCCGGGTGGTAGGGAGGTGGGACAGCCTTGCTTGTCCCACCTCTGTCCTTACCCCCATCCCCCTAGGGGCACAAAGCAGAGGCAGGCTGCCCCGCAAGCCCCCAGCACCACCGACACTAATTAGAGACCGTTACCCCCCCCATTGTCATCAAGCTTCCAGCTGAATGTCATTAATTTTCATCAAAAGTTACTTTGTTCATTTGTTTTTACAGGCCCTGAAGCACAAGATTGCCGCCCACATAATGAATATTTTTCAATTCTCAGCCTCTTTATTTCTACTTTCCAAGTTTTCTCATAGAGCTTATAAAATCTTCGGGAAAGAAAAAGCTTGACAAGCGATGTCATTTCTTTTAACTCAGCGGTCTCTACCCCGCACAAATCAGGCACAGGCAGTGGTTTAGAAGGTAGGCAGCTGATCACACAGCGAATCACCTCGCTCTACAGAAATAAGCCACAAGGAGAGGAACCTCACAGAAAAACTGGAAAAAAAAAAAAAAAAAAAGACACACCCTTTCCCAATTAAAAAACACTGTTCAATCTCACAGCAGATATCCACTAACCCTTTCTACAACCCACAACTAAAACGCAAAAACAATCCAACGGTTGGAGGCAATTAAAAGTTGTCTTTTCGTTATCTTTGTGAGGTTCGTCGTTATTTTTCCCAGTATTTTAAGCAAAACTGTAAGCAGTGGCAGGGAAAACGCAATACCTTTGGTTTTAGAAATAATAAATTTGATTTTTTTTTTTTCCATGAAAGCCTCATCTGATTTCTCCCTGTCAGCCTGTATAAGGAAAATATTAAGTTTTTCCTGAGCTGCAGGATTTACACCTACCTCCACGCACCCAGGCGCTTTCCTTGTCAGCGGCTCCGGGCTCCCCGGCGCCTGGCCGTGCCCATCGGCTCTGCCAAAGGGACAGGGCCACCAGAAAGCACCAAGGCCACCCGAGCAGCAGCACCGACACCAGTTCCCCCTGTGACCCCCTTCCTCCGGGCACCACTAGGTGCCAAACCACAGCGTTTGCTGGGGCACCGCACCGTCAGCAGCATGAACCGACCGGACAACATCATAGGAAACCAATAAATGGCACAAATGGAAGCCATACGGGTTTGAAACAACGCTAATCTTGCCCAAAGGAGAGGAAGAGAGTTCGTGCATAGCCATGTCACCCCTCTGTTGTTCGTCCGAACGCTGCATTATGCCCACAGCCCCACTCACCTCAGAAAGAGCGGGATGGAAAGGGTGTTGATGTCCCCGAAAGGAGATAAACGGCGTTTTAGAGATGAAGTTCCCACTCTGGCCCCATCCCGGGGCCCGGGGAAGCTCCTGGCAGCCGAGACACGGCGCGTCCCAGCTGGGAGGCGAGGTACCAGGGATGCTGCCAGCCGGGCGCGACGCTGGCCCCGATGCTCCCATCGCCCAGAGACCCAGCCTGGGGTAACAACCCCCGGGGAGGGGACACCCGAAGGTCCCCGCTGCCCTCTCGACTCCCACGGCCTCTCCCTGGGGGCGATTCCCGAGGGCGGGCATCCCGCCGAGAAGGGGACACGCGTGTCCCCGCCCGCCTAGGGGGGGACCGGAGGGCAGCGCGGCCGCGGGCAGCAGCACGCAAACGCCGGTGGCTTCCCGAGGCGGACTCGGGGGAACGGCCCGGCCTCCCGCGGGGACCCGAGGGCATCGCCCGGCCGCCCCTCCGCGCCCGGCGGCCACGAGGTTGCCCCGCGGCGAACAGCCCGCCCCGCCCCCCCCCCCCCCCCCACCCCGCCGGCACCTGCCGCAGCATCCCTGCCGCCCCCAGCCCGCTGCCCGGCGGGTCCTTCCCTCCTTCTCCCCCTTACCCTCCCTCCGTCCCTCCGCCGCCCCGGGCTCCGCTCACCTCGCCGGCTCCGTCGGCGGCGGCCCCGCGGGCCCCCCGCGGGCGCGGCCGGCCGCGGGACGCCCAGGCGGTCTCCGGCCCCAGGCGGCCGGGAGAGGCGGCGGCAGCCAGGCAGGAAATTTCCCTTCGCCGCCGCCTCCTCCTCCTCCTCCTCCTCCCGCGGCGGCGGCGCGGAGCCGCCTGGCGGACACCGCCCGCATCGGCAGCGGCGGGAGCGGAGCCGGGGGCCGGGACCCGCGGAGGGGACCCCCCCCCAAGGGCTCCACCCGGGCTCACCCGTGCACCGGCGGGTGCTTAATCACCCGGGCTCCCTCCTGCTGAAAGGATTCGGTCTGGGGATGAGGAGCCGCAGCACCCCCAGGCAGTCTGACAACGACACCGAGCTGTGTGGAGCGGCTGCCGCGCTGGAGGGGAGGGATGCCATCCAGAGGGACACGGACAGGCCGGAGAGGTGGGACCATGCCAACACCATGAAGTTCAACAAGGCCAAGCGCAAGGTCCTGCACATGGGTCAGGGCAATCCCAGGCACAAATCCAGGCTGGGCGGAGAGTGGCTGGAGAGCAGCCCTGAGGAGAAGGACTTGGGGGTGTTGATGGATGAGAAGCTCCACACGCCCCGGCAATGTGTGCTGGCAGCCCAGAAACCCCCCGCAGCCTGGGCTCATCCCCAGCAGCGTGGGCAGCAGGGCGAGGGGGGGGATTCTGCCCCTCTGCTCCGCTCTGTGAGACCCCCCTGCAGCGCTGCCTCCAGCGCTGGGGCACCAACAGCAGAAGGACACGGAGCTGTTGGAGCGGGGCCGGAGGAGGCCCCGGAGATGCTGGGAGGGCTGGAGCCCCTCTGCTGTGGGGACAGGCTGAGAGAGCTGGGGGGGTTCAGCCTGGAGAAGAGAAGGCTCCGGGGAGACCTTAGAGCCCCTTCCAGTCCCTAAAGGGGCTCCAGGAAAGCTGGGAGGGACTCTGGATCAGGGAGGGGAGCCATGGGACGAGGGGGAAGGGTTTTACACTGACAGAGGGGAGATTTAGATGAGATGTGAGGCAGAAATTGTTTACTGTGAGGGGGGTGAGCCCCTGGCCCAGGTTGCCCAGAGAAGCTGTGGCTGCCCCATCCCTGGAGGGGTTCAAGGCCAGGTTGGACGGGGCTTGGAGCAACCTGGGCTGGTGGGAGGTGTCCCTGCCCAGGGCGGGGGGTGGCACTGGCTGGGCTTTAAGGTCCCTTCCCACCCAAACCATTCTATGATTCTGTGAGTTACGATGTGCTAACACCCAAGTTTCAAGCAGGACTTTGGCTCCGCTGCCTGGCACAGTCATGGTTACTACACCAACTAAAATTCTAGCAGCCAGGCCTGCTATTGGGGCACGTGGAAAATGCCTTGTGTCTTCCTGCAGTTCGCAGAGGCAGCGCTGAAGATGCGCGGCAGCACGAGGGCCAGGCATTCAGTGGCATCAAGTGCTCCTTGGGCAGCAAGCATGAAGTTGGGCATCCTCCTTTCCCAAGACCCCTGGGTGTGATGGAGCATGGAGGGACTGGAAAGTTCCCTGTAGGGACTGGACATCCTCCTGGGATCCTTCCCCTTCCTGCCCACCCAGCCATCAACCTGCCAGAGCTGGGGTGGAAAGGACAAGTCTAAGGTGTTTTGCACCCACTTTCCCCTCCAAGAAACCTCTGCAGCAGCTCGGGCTGCCCCGAGCCAATGAATCAAGATGGTGAAACCCAGAATAGAAACGTCAAGCTGAAAAGTAGGACAGGGAGGTGGGGATTACTGAAGGAAAGGCGAGAATCAGGGAGTCTGAAGGCACATCTTGCTTTCTTTTGCCTGGGGCCACCAGGATACCACCTCTCACAAAAGAAGAAAGTCTCCCTGCAGAAGAAATCTCTCCTCCAGGAGGACCTCGCGCATATATCACTTCCAAAAACCCATATCCGTGCCCACCATATTTATTTTAAGTGTACCAAAGGATGTCAGACAATTAGGGATTGTATGAAAAAACCATCGAAACAAAATATTAGAACATCTGTGAATATTTGTGTCTTCTGCGGAAAACTTAATCAGAGCCTAATTATGTCCCTTTGGCATCGTGTTGACTAGGAAACAGCAATTTAGTAGAACGCTAAATTTTTTCAGCAGACATGGCAGCGCAAATGGGCACGGTACCAGGAAGGCGTTTGATTTTAATGAACATGTTTGTAGATCAAATGACTGCAAGTCAGCAATTTTCTCACTAGTAACCATTTGCAAGAAATTGTATATTAATTTAAATGACTGCTTATATCCAAGCAGTAAAATAAATGGAATTATTCTACATGTTGGAGAAAATTACCATGTTTTCTATTAGTGCAGCAATTAAAAGTTCTGTTATACTGTGGTTCCAAAATTAGTCATGAGACAGAAAGGTGAAGCTAAAGTTGCAGTATAAAGAACCAAAGAATAGGAACGTTATAGTTATTAATACATTATTTGGGGGGGAAGGGATTTTCTGTAGGTAAGGGGAATCTCTAAATAAGTTGTACCCTTGTGAAATAAAGGTATAAAAGAAACTACATCCAATCTTCCTTGCTCCAGCACCCTCCACTGGAGCTGCTGTGTCTTAGATGCACTAATGGGCTGGAGCCAGCGGGAGCGCGTAAATCTGAGGCTGATTTTAATCTTCAGTTGCTGGCTAGAGAAAAACAACGTACTATGATGTTCCCTGGTGTAGTGCTTTATCCAAAAACGAGATTAGCGCTCCACAAAGTCTAGGAGCTGGGGCTCTGAAGAACGGGGCCTCTTTAACCCCATTTTTAGTTCTCTCCAGACAAGGTCTGAAGAGGATTTATGCTGTTAAGGAAGGGGAGAGGATGAAAAACGAAGCCGCTGTGGGACTCAAAGCAATTTAGCCACAATGACAGAGCTTACTTGCTTCATCAGAAAATAAATTTAAGGAATTGGAAGACTGAAACGCTGTAGCAAAAATAAGACAATAACGGGGGGACGTCTGCATCTTTAGCCCGATAGAACTCAAACAGCGGCTTTTCTTTGTCCGTCTCTCAGTCCACTGGTCATCTGTCTTTTCCCCTCTTTCCGTCACAAATCAAATAGGTTCTCAGAAATGTCAGCTCTTTGGCAGCCGTTTCACCCTTGCTTCCAATTTGCCGGAGGAGCTGCAGGACCTCCGACAGCTTCTGGCAGGACCCAGCACCTGCATCCCCTTGTTTCGCGCTCTGGAAGTAACATCATTCCAGTGGAAGTGGTGGAAGTTTTCCCATGAGCAATTATAGCCACTTTGCTTGCACTCCGTTATGAAAAGTTATCTTCTCCGCTCCAAGCTCAAGAGATATACGGTAGGAAATAGGCAATACTTGAACACCAAAAATTTATTTCAGGTATTCCAGCATGATGGTGAACCTGATAGCACCAAGTAAGATGAAATTAAGATTTCTGCTTTCTGTAAAGTGCCCAAAAGACAATACTGCATGGTCACAGCCTTGAGATAAAGGATTTCGAGGAGGAGCATCTGTAGTCATACTAAAATATACGATACCGAGTATAATCCTACCACTTTCCTTCACTTAGACAAAAGCTTTCCAAATATTTTCCAAATGAGAAATGGCCGCGACACCCTTGGTGGCAGCAGGGTAGATTGGTCTCTCTCCTGATATATCGGAACACAAATCGTAAATGTACTGAAGAAGTTAAAAAATCCGAGGCAGCCCAGCAGATAACAGATACAGACACGTGATTTCTGTAACTGCAAATGTATCTCAGCCTAAAAATACAGGAAAAAAATCTTTAAAGTACAGATAATTGGGCAAAGGCATGAGAATATGTAACATCCCAGCGGTAGCTAATTTAATGACTTCAAAGAGGTATTTGTCTAAGATTTTTACATTTGGAATCGAAAATTATGAGTATCTAGGAATATATTTAAGTATTCAAGACTACATATCTTTATAATTGTTACAGAAATTGCAATAAATGAAAGGCTGCCCTGCCGGCTCTTCTCTCCATCTCCACCTCCAGGGTTTGTTCTAGACGTTACCAACCTTGGTGCAGCTTCAAAGCCACATTTTATTAAGTTGAAGTTGTCACAAAGGCCATATTTGCTGCTTCTTACAAAGCCAGGAGGGTTTTTTACCCCCCATTCTTCAAATAAACTGTACTGGACCACTCAACTTGCACTGTTCAGTCAGGTACGACAGCAAATTTTTAACGCCTAAACACATTATATTAAAGTTTTGCAAGTCATCTTTTGAGGTATGGAGAAAAGATGCCCTTGGACACGTTAGAGGCTTTGGTGAAGCTCAGCTGTTTGGTTGACTGCGGTCACTGACCTGCGGGGCTAAAGAAAAATGGAAAAACATCTCTGTGCTTTCAAAATTTTATTTTCAAACTTCTTATTTTACCAGAATGGCCTATGCTGTTCTGTTCACACACCCCCCAAGCATTTTGCAACTTGGAAATGGAGAGAAACAGGATGAGCGAGGAGTCAGATGTTCAGTGAGCTGCGACCGCGGTCCGGCTCTCCTTCAGCTGCCTTGGCATGCGTTGGGTGAGAAGTTTTAGGAGATAAACTTTCCAAAGGAAGAATTAATTTCTTGTCAAAACTTAATGCTGGCTAATTTCTTCGTCTCAAAATCTTTGAGAAAAGGCAATTTGGAGGGCTGTCCCTGCAGCCTTCACGCAAGGCAAGTGGCATTCCCGTTTGGGCAAGGAGCACCTGTGGCAAGCAGAGGAGATGCTGAACGAGGCTTTTCCTCCTCTACCAAGATCAGGCATATTTGACCATCAGCTTTTCAGGTGTCTGAGTACAAAACACAGTCGTATTGTAAAAATATCCTGGAGTAGCACAGGCTGTGCCTCAAGGTAGCAGGAGAGACACCAGGAAGCTTACTCAGGTGGTAGGACTGAGGAATGCTCTTGCAGCAGGCAATCATTTTAATATAGGGGTTTTGCTCACCATGTTTGCTTTGATACCGGTGAGGTGGCTTTGGGATCTTCCACCTTTTCTTCTTTCAAGCTGGAACCCACCAGCCGCTGTTCCTGCTGACTGCTCGTGTAAGAGGACACTGCTCTGCGGGGGCAGCACGGTATTCCAGCCATCGCTCCAATACTTCCCAATCCGCTCCCGCGCCAGAGCTCGGAAATCAATAACTATCTAGCGATGGAGTTCTCAGCTGAGGAGATTTAGTCACTTTCTGGGAAGAAATCCAAACAACGTTTAAAACATGTTTGGGTGGGTTTTTTTTTCAACAGCGCTGTAAAAAAGGTCAGAGCAAGAGAAGAATGAAATCAGAAGATGGAGTAGTACGAATCCACCGCACAAGGTATGGAGACACAAGAAGTGTCGTGATCGCATCCCTCTCACTTTCCCAAACAGCTGTTGCAATAATTTTGCAGTTCAGTTGAGCTTCAAATTCTTCATCTCCAGCTACAATAAAATCCATGATGCTTTATCCGATTTCCCTCACCCCGTCCAAAAGGCATAAACAAACCCCTGTTTCTGTCACCTCTCAGAATGCTGGCTGCAAAGCCAACAGAGAGAAAAAAAAAAAAAAAAAGTCAATTTCATATTCTATTGTACATTTATAACAATGTGTTTGAATTACAATTTATCCATCTTAGAAGAGGTAGAGGCAATGTTGGTATTGCATGGCCTGACCCTACAGTGCTGCGCGTCCACCTGCCTTGTGGGGAGATTTATCAGCTCCTTTTGGGGCCAAGTGCAGCTCAAGGATCTTCCCACCTCAGATGCTGAGCTCCTCTGCAATTAGACATGGAAAAAGGGAGATAAAAAGGATGTGATAGCTTTGTGTGACATATAAGGGTGTGCCACCAAGGCGGTGTCCAAGGAAAATCAAAAGTATCAGCACAACTGTTTGCCAACCACTCTATTAACCGTCTTGCCACCTATCAATTGTTTTTTAATTGAAATATTTTAATTAAATATGGATTTTTTTTAAACGATCAGTAAACGTCACTAAACATCTGAAAAAACATCTTCTCAGCCTGGAGAAGAGAAGGCTCCGAGGAGACTTTATAGCAGCCTTCCAGTCCCTAAAGGGGCTCCAGGAAAGCTGGGGAGGGACTCTGGATCAGGGAGGGGAGCCATGGGACGAGGGGGAAGGGTTTTACACTGACAGAGGGGAGATTGAGATGAGATGTGAGGAAGAAATTGTTTGCTGTGAGGGCAGTGAGCCCCTGGCCCAGGCTGCCCAGAGAAGCTGTGGCTGCCCCATCCCTGGAGGGGTTCAAGGCCAGGTTGGACGGGGCTTGGAGCAACCTGGGCTGGTGGGAGGTGTCCCTGCCCAGGGCAGGGGGTGGCACTGGCTGGGCTTTAATGTCCCTTCCCACCCAAACCGTTTCATGATTCTGTGATCTGTGGTTGGAGCAGAACAGAAAATAATTTGCAGTGGCTTCCCCTTGCATTTCCCCAGCTGCCGCCGAGCACACTCACCTGCAAGGGAGCTGGGAGCGAGCCCGAGGCCGCAGCCCACTACAGCCCGGAGCTGATGATGGCATCCCTCAGGAGATGGCATGGCATCCCTCAGGAGCTGTGGGCAAAGCAACAAACCACCATGTGATTTTTTTTTTTTTTCCCCACATGTAAGAATGCGTTTGTAACCTAGAAAAACAAATCTATTTGAAATGCTTGCAATTAAAAGCTTTAATTTTATATTTTTACATATCTGGTTGCTTAAAGCAAACTAACTTGTGTATGCAAACAGAAGTGAAATACTCACATACTCTACCTTTAAAAATACAAGGCCATAAGTAATTTTGTATAGTAAGGATTCCAAATCTCTCTGCTGTCCATCTGATACATAACGAATTAGGCTGGTTTTTCCGTTTGACTGGTGTGCAGGGATGAGTCTGTGTTGTGGGGGCAGAGCTGGGAAGGTGCTGATCAGGAAACGTTGTCTCTGAGTTGGAGGAAACCAATCTCTTCTCTTTTCTCTCACGTGATGAGATGTGTCATGTCAAACTACAATTGTCATTACGAGTTATATGATAGTTAGCGAGCTGCGAGAAAAAAAGACACCGGGAATCGTACCATGGGCAGAGAATAGATTAACTTCAGGGTGACGGGGAATTACGAACACATTTACAGAGCAATTCCTTTAGCCACAGGAGAGTTTCAATGATTTGAGCCGCAGAAACTTGAGGTGAGTCACTGAAAACTAAATATAATTGAATGAGATCTCCTCAAAAGGAACCATAGGCTACCCACTGCAGCTCTTAGCCCCTGATATTTAGCATTTTTAAAGGCGTGGGTGCTCAGTTCATTTAAATTTAGTTCTCTCAAGTCCACCAAAGGAGAACCACTGAGCAGCAGCTGAAAGTTTATTCCCTCAAAGTTAGTACCCAGACAAACATCGATTCTTAAACATATATATTTAAAATATATTTTGTAAGGGACAAGCGGCACCGCTTTTTTACCTTGGTTTATTAAAAAATGTCCTCAGACTATAAATACTTGGACTACACTCTTTGTATGCAACTAGACGGGGCACAGAACTATTGGAATAATAAGCCTGCAGGGGCGGGTCAGTCTAATGAAGTTTACCCAGACTGCTCCGGTTAAAATTTAACTGCAGTAGTGGCCAGGAAACGAGAGGCAGGGCTCTTGCTTTCTTATTTCTTTAGAAGGGCTGAAAAGCTTCTCTTTGCTCCTCGGTGCTTAAACCGTATACTGACTGATTGCTGCTACCTTATGTGTGTTAAGTACATATATGAATATATATATAAAAAAATATAATATATGAATATGTATATAAATATATAAATGATTTGGGAATAAAACGTGTACATTCTTAAAAGCAATGACATCAAAAGTATCACTAAAGTCCCATATAATTTGCAAACAAAAAATACATAAGACCACGTCATACCAAAGAGCAGCTGGACATCTCAGAAATAAAACGCGCTGATTTCAAATGTGATTACGGCTTTCAAGTTTTGAATCAAGAAATCATAATGCTACAACAATTACGGTATAATACCACTGTGTTACAGAGCAGGTATTTTCTCCCCCCAAGAGATTCTTTGCCGTTTCAAATGCATAAAACTTCAATCTCTCAATGCCTTTAGAGTACAAACAAGCTTCAGAGAGATAACTCAACAGGTTTATTTAGCAGCGCTGTTAGAACAGTCTGCTTTCTAAAGGTTAATTAAAAACTCAGGATGACTCAGAAGCATGGGTTCAGTATAACATGGGATAATGACATTATAATTAATAGAAATAAAAGCAAATGGAATCTCTTTTACTTTATCCTGACATGTGCATAGTTACTGCATGAAAATATATGGAATTTAATTATGAATTACAGCTTTTCCTTAGAAAATATGGTATTGACAGTAGGTAGAATCTCTTTACTCCCCCAAAACCCGAGACCAACCCAGACTTTTCACAAGGTGGGCATTTGAACAGAAAAGGAACATTTTATTAATCTTTGCTGTAACAAATTAGATAGAGATTTAGCAAAAATTCTTTCCGGCCTGGTTGTCAGCCTTTCAAGAGAAAAAAGCAAGAACGGGCCAGAAAATTTTGTCAAGGAGTAAAACCTCCCGCAGAGAGCGGTGAGGCGAGCGGGGAGCCCCGGCCCCGCGGGCGTCGGGCTGCAGGAGATGTCTCCAGCGCCGTGATCTGAAGAGCTACGGGTCGGCAAGTAAATCGTCCGCCGATGATTCCTCCCAGCCTTTGCCAGGCTGGTTTGGTTGTAACTGTGGCAACACCTTTTCTCCAGACCAAAGTTCAATTATTTTACATTTTTATTACCACGGCTGTTTGCTTAAAGTTCGCCAGGGTGACTTTCTGCTCGCACAGAGAGCAGATCCCGCGTAGCGAGAAGGTGGAAACAACCTCATGCTAAACGGGACCAAAGAGAAGACAACACCCTGAACCGGTGGAAAATCTCTGCCTGACAAAATGCCGTCCAGGAAAAAAACAGGCATGTTTGCAGCCGCTTTTTTGACCTGCCTTTGCTCTTTTGTGATCATTTGTGTTGTCCTGGCCACCCCGCACTGGGTGAGCAGCAAGGTTCACTTTTCTGGGACAAACTCCAGCGTTATGGTGAGTCTCACCTACGGACTTTTCAGTGGCACCTGTGAACAGCTTGTCGACGCGGGACTTCTGGTTCCAGGAAAGATTTTCCAAGGTGAGTGGTTTTGCGCCTGGAAATGGACGGCGTCTTCTTGCTCATGCAGGTGATGGACGTAGGAGCCGCTGCTCGTTCGTGTATTCATCTGTGATAATAATAAGTGAGAACAACTCTTGCCAATAGCAACTTCCAATTACCTGTGATCTGGGCCTATGCCTTGGAACAAGGGAAAAATACAGAATAGGAACTGTATGTAAAACTGATTTTAGTTTTCAGAAGCTTTCAGTGAGGAACAGAAAAGCAACATTCAATTACCATTTTGTCAAAGGATTACAAACTTAATTCATCTTCCGGGATTTTTTTTAAATTTTGTTACGTTAAATTAATTGTTTGATTTAAAACATTTTGCCACCTACTACCAAATTAGCATTGTTTTTATAAAAGGTTTTATGAGGCTGCTGAAGGGAAAAGAACCAAACACAGAAATCAATCATTTAGATATATATGGTGTTTATACTGCACATTAATGACAGTATTCCTTTTATTTCTTCCTTTAAAAGCACACCATTCCATTTTTAAGCGCTGTTATCAAACTTAACCATTTGGTTAGTATTTTCAAACCTTATGCTTGCTCATGTGTTTTGGGTTTTTTTATGCTAGACCTTGAAGTATGGATTACAACATAGTTTGTCATCTTTTGTAAGGCCCTTCTTCCCCCCACCCCGGGGTGCAATTTTCAGGTGACTCCTCGTCATCGTGACTTTCCAAAAAAACTCTGAGATGATCTTTGGAAACAAGGTTATTGGAATAAAAGTTGAGCAAGCGCCCAGTAGATTCAAATTAAACTGTATTTTATGTTGATATGCAACAGATATGTACAAGAGATCTTACTTTTTGTGCATCTGCAGTTCTTGGTCTTCATCCTCAATGGCAGAATTACTGCAGGAGAAAAAAGAATAAAAAAATGTTTAAAGAATTAAGGAAGACAGAAAAAATGAGAGATAAGGGAGAAGAGATGCTAGATGAGAATAAAACAAAGTTAAAAAATAAGGGGAAGAGCAGAAGGGGTTTTACCTAGAGCAACCTTGGAGAAAGTTAAGACAAGCATGAAAAATCCTGGTATGAGAAGCAAAACGCGAGAAAAAGCAAAACAGAGAGAAGAAATTATGCATACCAAGTATGAACCACAGACTCAATACTGTTTTCTCGCAGTTCCACAAAGATTTACTTAACTTTATGCAAAAGCAGCTCTGCTGATGTGAAGAAAATCATTCAAAAAGGTCAAAGGTAGATAAGCCTGAAAGCTGTTGCGAGGATTGAGGATTTGCACTGATTTTATGTATATTGCTGTCTCACCGGGTTCAAAGATGCAGATATACACGCGCAAAAGTGAAAAAAGCCGGTCAAAAGAAAACTAATGACAATTTGGAAGAGTAGGAGTAGGTCAAATTTTTTTTTCTTTTTTGGCAGGCTGTTTTAAGATGTCCCATCACAGAGAAGCCACCAAGGTAGAGCACAGCAGACCTGAGCCTCCAGGCGGTTCCCCTCTCCGAGCTCTTTCCCACCTGACTTTAGTACAGAAACTCTATCTGAACAAAGGGGCACCCAAATTACCCCAGTGCCAAAGCTCTATCACACAAGCCACTTCCCATTATAACAATTATATTGGCACGAAAAAGCCGAACACAGCAGCGTTCCTAGCAAAGCACACAGGATGTATTGAGATCATTCCACAATAAATACAAAATCAAAAGTCATTCAAACCAGTTTATTTACAGTCATCTCAGAATAATCAAAGTAATTTTTAGAAGAGTAAATATGCATTTATAAAAATAGTTCATATACAATCGTATCTCCCCACGCCAGTTGGCTCCTGCCCCACGCGGGCAAGACTCGCTGATTTTAATCGGGCTCCATGTGAAACCAGGAATCCGCCCGTGGAGAGCTGGTTGCAGGGCGAGGATGCAATCTGGCAGGAATTCGGGGCACGTGTCTTGCCTTTGTCTGCACAGCAGCTACCACAACCCAATCCCAGTGCCTGGGTGCTACCAATGTATAGATTTTAATTACAGTTAATGACAAGCACTCCCAGAACACTTGCATCGGCAAAGGATTTCCGTTCTTCGCGTGGTCTACATGCATTTTGCTGGTGGTGGCAGTTTCCCCCCAGCAGATTTAGGGTTTTGTGCTTACCATTTACAAAACATCATCTAAATTCTCAAATTTAAGCCATTTGGGGATGAACAAAATGAGGGAGCTTCAGGAAATGCCAGTTGCCTTCAACAGCTGCTGAAAGAGTCTAAATACAGATTTGCCCACACCCCCCACCAGTTCAGTTGGGCATATCTCCTAGACGAAAGGAACTGATTTTAAATTAATTCTTAGGTTCTATGCTAGGCATGATCGTCACCTTTTATATTAAGTACGATTCTGTACATTCTTGAAATAGAAGAAATACTTCTCAGATTTGCATACGTACTATTTTTAAATTCAAATAATTGGGTCCTCCTAAGACAGTAGATGTCTTTCGTTTGATGATATCCTTCAGTAAGTGGGTTGCCTGTGCTAGGGAGAAATGAAGTGCTGTGCTTTCTCCACTCCAACATTTTAGACACCAGTAAGAAGAGTTATAAGCGTCCTTTTAAATCACAGCTTGATCTCTTGCTCAGCAAGTACGGCCTTGGCTGGGGGTCTCTGCTGCGCACCCTGAGTGCGTTTCTCAAATGGCATTGTCATATTTGGGTGTGAGACGAGGAGAATGGAAATCATGAAAGAGTCAATCAAAGACAATAGCTTGGGGGTGCAGAGTACTTGTTAGCAGTAGCCCACATGGGCTTTTATTAATGGCTGTAGAAAAGTAGACGCTCAACAGCCTTTCCAAAGCCCATAGCTTATTATTTTGAAAACCACAACATTAAAGGAAATTTCTGGGTGTAGAAATAAAAGACAAAGAAAGGAATATGGTTTCTGCAAGTGTACAGTGCATGAACTGCCTGGTCGCGGTTGCCTCTTTAACAGACTGCCATGAACGACCTTAATAGAGCGATAAATCAATACGGCTACTTCAGAGGCTCTGGGGACGAGCAGAATGATCTGGCAGAATGTAAGAGTTATTTAATAACTCAAGTCCTTAGAGTCTTCATTAGCTGTTTTAATGATTTGTCTTAGAAAGGAACCACCTATGAATATAATAGTCTGCAAAAGAGCTGGTTTCCAGCATTGCTTGTTTCCAAGTCAGACACGTAAAAATTGTGAGCAAGGTGTGGGAAGAGGAACTCCCATAAAGTCCCATAAAGCCAGGATTTATCCAACTACTGGAACCAGCGAGGCCAACAGCACAGGAGGAAGTCTTTGAAATTTGCTGTAGCAGAGAGGAATCGATTAACTTTCCGACTTTTAAAATACATAACAAATGCTTGAAAATTGCTGGAACTTCATTAATGTTATCATCAGGTTCCAGCTGTGCTATGGGATCTCCTGAAAAGTGGAAAGTTACGTTGAACTCTACTTTGGTTTTGTTTGTTTGTTTTGGGGTTTTTTTTGTTTTTTGTTTTTTGTTTTTTTTTTTTTTTTTTTGTTTAATGAACAATCCGTTATGTGTCATAAGTGATCACAGACCTCATAAAACCTGCCACATAAGCAGCTTCGGTCTTAGAAAAGACCTCCAGCCTCTCAGCTGAAATGTCATTCACGCTCAGGTTGGTAAGAATTCAGGAAATTCTATCCAACCATACAAGAGTTAAAGGTGAAAAAAAAAAAAAATAAAAATGAAGATACAGAAAATTTAGGAGAGAGCTGGCAAAGGCAAAACCCTCTGCTTTCATTCAGGAATTAGGCTGTTTTGAGCTGATGCCAAGGTTATCCAGCTGTGGGTTACTATCGATCCCAGTCAAGTAGATCCGCGACTGTAGGTTCCTTCAGTTTACACAGACTGCTGTATTTAGAAAAAAATATCTGCCACCACGAAAACAGCATTCTGTTTAGAACCTTGAGTCTTACGCTGTGGCAGGTGTGATTACAACAGGGGGAGTCTGACAAAATTACATCCCCTAAACTGCAAATCAACGTCGGAGACGAACAAGAGCAATTAGGGGGTGCAATTGCTGTAGCCAGTCAATTCTGGAGATGTTCTGAGTGACGAAATTAAATGAGGCTGCCAAACCTGTCTGATTCGGCTCCAAACTTATTTCCTGAACTAAGCGGTGCCCAAGCAGTAACGCTGCCTCAGCACGAGGGCACGGTGCAGCCGGTGCTGTGCTCACTTCTATTTATTGAGTGATGTTTTCTGAATGCCCGTCTTTCCTATTCTTTTAGAATTGCTTAAATTTGCATCCTTACCTGCCATTTCCTCCAACAGAAAGTAACTTCTGCCGGGACTATTACATAAATTGAGAGAGAAGCTCTCCTTTTAATTTATTTCCAATAGCTCTTCTTCTATGTTATGAGTCTTTATTTCCTTCTTATGGGGTTTTTGCTATTTTTTGTTGATATTTTTACTGCTATAATTTCCCTAATTTATGCACTGCATACTCTGCCGTAATGGCTTTATATTAAAAGCACCCTAGAAAGGAAGTTTTCCTGCAACACCCATTTGAACAGAGCCTGAAAACATTGTCGTCTTAGTTGCTTTAGGGTAAGGCAGCCACAGGCACGTTATAGTTGCCTTTTCAATCTTTAAATTGAAAGATGGAAAAGAAATTATTTCCAGGCAGCTATACTGCAATTACACTCTGAGTATCTTGCTTTCGCATTTGTCTCTCTCATTATCAGCAATATATCAAATAACTAGAAGGATTTAGGCGAAACCAATAAAACCAGTTACAGCCCTGGAGGGGGTGACTATATGTGCCAAGTATATACGGCCAGCCATGTAGGTGTGGTACCTACAGAAACTACACCAGGCAACAATCTACAACTACAAACTCTAGAGTAAGACTGAGCAAAAAGGAGAGGTGCCAGGATGCTCGATGTTAAGACTCCTTGACACGTGGCCTCAGGAGTGGAGCCCTTGAGCACAGGAGCCCCAGGGCAGGGCTGAGCCGGCAGCTGGGAGCCCACGTTCTCCCCTTGCCGAGCCCAGGGCCACCAGCCGTGAGCATGAAGCACAGGCCCTTGGGAGCCAGAGCATCCCATGTGTCCAGTCCTCCCGATGAAAATAAAGCAGGAGTTGCTCCTTTCTTTCAAAAGAAGAGAGCAAGTACTGTCTCCACCAATTTCTTTCTGCAGGACGCAGCAAGAGACAAATCTAGTCCGGGTATGAACACCAGCTCGATGGCCAACCATGCCTCGTCTGTCTGTGAATGACCATGTTCAGTTACGTTTGTCCTACAAATGCACCTGTCCCTTCCAGGGCAGTTTTACTGGACTTTCAGAAGCTGTTCCCCTTGTCAGTTTTATTTCATAGGAGGGGCACTGCTGCTATATTAAAAAGAAATAATCTACAATTGGAGCCAACTTTTAAATCGGGCAAGTGTAGAAACTGGAAGATATCTCAGGAGCAATGGGCAGAGAAACACCCAGTTTTCTGACCTGATTTAGGCATCAAATTTCTGTCTGGCCTTGTAAAGAGGAAATATTTACAGAGTTATTAAGAAATAAGTTTACTACCCAACCCAATGCCTGGAAAGTTTGTGTTCCTGCAGGACAGGCACTTATTTCAGGCTAATGTACCTTCATCCCAGTTTGGATTTGGGGTCACGTTCAGCCAAATCTCTGGTTATTATCTTGTAATTACAACCCTGTCAGTAAGCGATAAGGTCATCGAGCCCCCTGGGCTGTGCTGATCATCAATGCTGTATTTCAGTTGCAGCTAACCTGAGCAACACCAAGGCGAAAAGCACCGTCACTGCAATTATCGTGATTGTGGTTCTCAGTTTACTGTTTGCCCTTCTGAGTTCTGGATTTACCTGCACTAATGCTGTCAGTAATCCCTACCAGACGTTTTTGGGACCCATCGGAGTCTATACCTGGAATTCCTTATGCGGTGAGTAATGTGTCCCATGCTGACTACTTTCTGCCTACCATAGCGTTAAATACAGCATCCTCATTGATTCTAAGATTAAGAAATATATATCTATAAAAGGAAACACTTGGAAAAGTATTCTGATTTTGGTTTTTAAACTGTGTCTGCTGTGATACCTGAAAACTATCTTTTAAGTACCAGTAAAATAGTATTATTTACTCAAAGTGGCACCATCGGTCAGTAGGAGTCTGGATTCACTGGCAGCAAAAATGGAAATGGAAAAGCCCCAATAGGTGTAGCATCATTTCATGCATGAGGCACATTGAGAGCAGAGTTCACTGGCAAATACAGAGCAAAAGTGTACCAGAAAAGTATGCACTGGATGTGACTACGGCGCAATTTGTAACCTCTTTAAGACCTTATGTCACTATTTTATAATATTTGTAGCATATTTACACACCAAATTAGGCCTCTAAGGTCTAATCTGTAGGGTGCTCTCCAGCTTCATTTCTGAAAAATGTGTTGAATTGAAAATGTCCACAATAGCATTAACATGGCAGGCAGGCGGCAGTTAGGGGGACTGAGTCAGGGAAAAATTTATTTCCTTCTCAAAAAGACGCTTTAACTTATCAAATTAAGTTTTAACATTCCCTAAGGAAAAAAAAAAAGAGGTAGAAATGCTGAGTTGTTAGAGATGTGAACTCAAACAGCTCCCTGGAGGTGTAACCCCTCGTTAGGAGCCTGGCTGCTCCTCATGCACTTTCCTACCCTCTTCATCTTGCTATGGTAATGACTTCAGCTCTCACACTCAATTTGTCTCAAGAGGATTATGCCTTCCTCTAACACTAGGTTCGCACTCCGAAAAATCTCTTTAAAGACATCTGATTACAGAGTACTTCAGCATGGGTGTTTTGTCCTTCAAAAGCTCTTCATGGCTGAAGATGCTCTGCTAGTGGAGCAGGAGCTTGCTCTCCCTTGAGCCATGTACCATGAATTGCCTTTGCCAAAATCAGACCTTGGTGGGAAGGGATTCATCTAGATATGTAGCCTTAATGTCGTCTTAATCATAGCAAGTACAGGTGAGGGTGTGAAACTCACCCCTTTTTCTCCAGCCATGTCTAACACAGTGCATAAAGACAGATGCCGAAACAGCTGTGGATGCCATGAAACACAACAAGGGAAGTGAGCAAAAGTCCAGATTAGACAATTATTCAACTCTTGAGACAAGCAGATCATTGTCTCATCACATGAGAAAGTTGTTCGTTTCCTGAGCCCAGCACCCTTACCTGGCCAGAATCTGCAAGCTTTGACCAGAAATGAAAGGACCACGGGCTTGCCAAAAGAAATATTAGTGAGAAAGTAAACCCTCATGTTGACTGAGGATCGTGGTTACTTTTTATAGCCCTGGAAGTGCTATGACCTGGAAGTCTATTTTGCTATGGGCGTATTTTTATGAAAAATCATGCACCGTTTGACGTGTGAGCATATCTATCTTGCAGGTTCCTAATTCTCCTAGCAGACATCCCAGAAGTCCAGTGTCCTCCTGCAAAAACCTGAACCTGTTTCAGTAGGAACGTGTGTAGGATGGTGCATGTAGAAGGAAGGAATAGAAATATTTTCACCAGTGTTCGGAGATTATACCTCCATCAGCACTATGAAAGTGGAGATGTAAAAGCATTACTTAGCTAAATGGCAAAGTAACCAAACTCCACTCATCTTCGGAAGGCTATAGGAAACAGAGATCTAAGACATCTCGTTTTGGCTCGTCGCAGAGTCATTTAATAATCTGGGTTGGAAAGAACATGAAGTTTCTAAATCTAAGCTCTTGAGCAAAGCTGTCCCAACCCTGAACGCAGGCCAGGGTTTTGTCCAGTTGTGGTACCACACACCCCATGACTTTGGGCTCATATGTAATAGGCAAATCACCAAAGGGGTAAATATATTCTACTCATCAGCACTACATTCAGTGAAAAAAAAAAAATTTACATTAAATGGCCTAAGAACAGTCAGTGAGAAACCATTAAATTTAGCAGAAGATACGTCAATGTCAAAACATTGACAAGATATGCCAGTGTCAAAACACCTGGCAGATACTATTAGATGGGACAAAAATTCCTTAAACACCCGCATATTTTACTAATGGAAAGTATTAGATTAATCTTTGTCCGTGAATTCTAACCAATTTAAATAGGCTATTTACAGGTAGCTAATAAATAGCATTACAGTTTCACCTCTAACATTTGTGTTTATATTTTCTAGGAATCTTCATACTTATAGCCATGATACTTTTTCCTGTGAACATAGAAGGAAACAGCCTGTCTATAGAATTGGCCCATGGATGTTTTTCTGCTCTGCAGAAATATGTCAAATCTGAACACACTTATGGATATTCATATTGGATCATGCTGCTCATCATTTTTCTGAACATTGCTTCTATCATCATCATATATTTCTATGACCACGCAAGATATTCTAAGAAGAAAGAACAGGAAAGACCCATTGAAAATGCACCAAAGGACGTCATTCTGTTTTAAGGATACCACTGAAGAGAAAAATTACTATTTAATATGGACAATCGTGGCTGATCATTTCCATTCAAATTGAAGCTGTGTAAATAGTTCAATTAACAAAATAGCCTTTTTTGTCTTCAAAGCAATTTGATTTTATCTTAGGTCTTAATGTAACACTTATAAGTTTCTATTGGTAAACGTGTTGCCGAAACACCTCCGAGTAGATACGGCCTGAAGTGCATGATGCCAGCACCGTCCTGAAGGAATGGACCTCATGCACCTTAGGGCTCTGCTCTTCTCCAGAGGGATCACTGTGAAAACTCACTCCTAGAAGGGTTCCTCCTCTCCATACCACCACCTTTCCAAGAGGACTGCTGCCCTCTTGCCCACACAGCACAGAGGGGCTGGTTCCCACTCCCACTTTCTGGATTTTCTGGACCACAGGACAGACCCGAGGTGGCCATCCCAGCTTTCCACAGGGGTGTGCCAACATCAGCACTTATGAATGCATTTCTCCTTCACCCTTTGGGTCCAAATGGGAAGATCAGAGACATTGTTTTGGTTGTAATTTGGGATTCAAAGGGCAGAAATAGCGCAAACACCAGGAACCCTGGGGGACAATGAGAAATGGTCATTAAGATATCAGTGCTTCATTTTGTCCTGCAATTCTTGCTGCTGTCCCTTCCCTGCTTAGGGATCTTCTCCTGCAGGTCCCTATGGCACTGCCCCAGTGATCACGGGCAGGCTTGCAGGATCCTGTCCATCAACAGGAGAACGAGCACTTGGACAAACTCACTTGGGGTCAGTCACCTTCCCATCAACCCTCCCGACGGCAGGAGCACTGACCCCCTCCAGGCTTCCTTTGCTCGGTGCTTTCGTCCATGGCTGGGGTGGAGACAGGGCCATGGCCTACACAAGACAGCAGAGGAGCCCAGCACTTGTCAGTTATTAATTTGTAGAAATATTAATGAGTGCTGTTCCAGGCTATTTATAGACCCTTGATTACTGTCAACAGCAATGGGCAAAGCTGCATCTTGAGCAGGTGTGGCCATCAGTTTCCCACCCACTACGCCAAACTTTGTCCCAACACAAATGCCACATAGTGGGCTTTATTAGCGGTGATTTACGGCCAGTACCATCCCTATGCCCGGTTTAATTAGTATTTAATATGCACAGAAAGACACACCACTGTAGAGCTGCACAGAAGTGGGGATCTCCCTTCCTGTCCATCCGTCCCCCCCTCAAAGGGAAAGCGAGCAGGTGAATGTGACCTTGGGACAGATGCCATCGTGCCAGATCACGCTCGTGCACATGCCCCAGGAGAAGCGCATCGTGCAAAACGGCGCTCAGCACCTTCTGCTCCTTCGCTCCTCCCCTCTGCAGCTAGGAGAGTGACTTTTTTATCATGTTGTTTTCCTTTACAGTACAATTTTTGCTGTCATATGCTGTCCTATGATATAGGAATCATGGAGGAAAAAAAAAAGAAAACCCAAAACCAAAGCATTTCTGAAGAGGGCATGAGAAGACACAAGAGGCAACTTCTCACTATTTATGTCAAAAAATAAAGTTCCGGGATTAAAGCGCCCAGTGTTCTTTCAAAGGAATCAAAGCAGACAGCTTTTCCATCCTGCGTCAGCATTTGACTAAAAGTATGATGAGGGCAGAGTTGGGGGGGGGGGGGGGGGGGGAAGAGGGTTTCTAAGACTGGAGGGGCAGCATAGGTCACCAAAATGAGAGGTGTTATCTGCTCTCCGCTGCTGACAAGAACCATGCCTAGAACTGCTTTTCCGTGCTGTAAACATTGCCGTTAAACCGTCAGATGGCGCAAAGCCAGGCACTCCCCGGTTCGGCTCGGGCTGCAAAGATTTTCACGCCGTTTCAGCATGCATCTGTCGCTGGCGCACTCGGCCAGCAGCCGTCACACGATACAGTTACACTGGTATCAGGCGCTTGCCCGCAGAGAAATAAAGCCATGCTAATAGAAAAATACCGCAGGAGCAGGGGCTCCTGCTTTGAAAAGCAGTGGCCCACCATTGCTTGGGTATTTCGGTTGCACTGAAGTAGTAGTTGCCATAGAAGTGACAGAAAAAAAACCCAAACATTCCCACTTTCATAGATTGTTCAGGTTAGAACGGACCTTAAAGACCATCTAGTTCCCACCCCCTGCCCTGGGCAGGGACACCTCCCACCAGCCCAGGTTGCTCCAAGCCCCGTCCAACCTGGCCTTGAACCCTTCCAGGGATGGGGCAGCCACAGCTTCTCTGGGCAACCTGGGCCAGGGGCTCACCACCCCCAGAGTGAAAAATTTCTTCCCAATATCTCATCCAAACCTCCCCTTTTGCCTGTTTGAGCCACTGGGCTCTTAAAAAAAAAAAATCAATCTGGAAGTCTCAAGGGACCTTATGGTCACCTCCAGACACGTACAGTGTGAAGCAGCAGAGACACGTGGCGCTGGAAAGTCACTGGGTAGCGAGAGCTCACCTGTGTTGGTGAGAACTACAGATCAAAGTCAGTACAATGCTAAAAAAAACTAATTTAAATAGTAGTTAAAAGTTGTAGGTGGCTAACAAGGCTACCTTGATATTCTTAGTTTGAATGTTTTATTCCAAATTAAAGACAAGACTTCCCTTCTCAAGCTCCAAATGATCCCCCCTGCCCTATGCTACATACTTTCTGCTTTGTGCATCCTGGTCCAGTGGGAGGTGTCCCTGCCCAGGGCAGGGGGGTGGAACTGGGTGGTCTTTAAGGTCCCTTCCAACCCAACCCATTCTATGATTCATGCCATGGCGTCAGCTTGGCAGATGCTGCTGATGGAGCCTGAGCAGGCGATGATGAGGCCGAGGAAGGCAGTGGCTGAGGAAGGCAGCAGCATCCCACAGTACCGAGTCCTGGTGCCCCAAGGAGCGGCGGCTCCCGTCCCTGCAGGGATGAAGTACCCAACCTCGGCCAGGCTGGGGGGAGGCTCGGGGAGAGTGGCCTTGAGAGGCAAGGAAGGCAACACAAGGAGGAGAGATGAACACAGAAAATTATCTCAAGCTTTTCTCCCTATTTTTCCCCCCCACAATGCTATGACAGCCCTGGGAAGTGCTGTGCACCATGGGGATTGTTATATTTTATCATGTGGCCGCCAAAAGGTTAGTTATCTAGTAACCGCCCGGATTTGGAAGCACCTGCTCCAAGTTAAATTACAAACTCTGGAAGTTCTGGAATTACCTGTCTCCCAAGAAGAGAGCAGGCTGCCCAGGAGCCACCCAGGACAGGGCTGGCCCTGGCGGGCAAAGACTTGGGATGAGCCAAGAGGAAGATACTGTTCAGGTATCCGTTTGGTGAACCAAAAGCTCAATGAGAAGGGATTGTGGAGCTGGGTTACAGCCACTTCCACCAGAGGAAGAAAAAAAAAAAGAGAAAGAAAGAAAAAAAGAAAGAATGCAACATAATCCAACCTTGTATTTAGCTTTTAGGGTATCAAAAAGGAGTTGGTCCGGCTCTGTCCTACCAGACAGCCTTTGAAATGAATGGAGCTGTGTTCAGTACACTTATCCTCTTAATAAGGACAAATTCTGGCAGTTTACCCTTAGGTAAAAAGGAAAAAAAAAAACGCTTGCACTGTCAGCTTGATGCACTCTTGAAAGAAAAAAAATCAAGCTCCCATCTTATCTAAGCCCGGGGTAATTTTACACATTCATCACTTGCCAGTAGTTGAACTGCGCTGCTTTTCACCAGGAGCTGCATCTGAGCAGGTCAAGGGAAGGATCCAGGCTGAAACCAGCGGAAAGATGAGTCCTCCCTCCAGCAGCCGAGGTCCCAGCTCCAAGCTCGCCGGGGCAGGAGGCGTGAGAAGCTCCCTTGCCTTGGACCTCAGGTCTGAAGGGGGGTAGGAAACCCAGAAAACAGCTGGAGTCCTGCCCCGGCACCCGTCACACCCCTCGGGGGAGAGCGGAGCCCCCCAGCACTGCAGGGAGAGTGCTGAGCAGGATTCGTTCTGCGCTCCACGCTCTCCATTGGCAACATGCTTGGGAACACCATGACTCACTGCCAGGAGTTGGGCAGCTGGAGAGGAACAAGAGGAGTATTATCCAGCAGCTTCCCTCAGCTCCCCCCCACCGCAACGGACAGAAAAACGACTGTTTTCCTTCTTTTTCTCCCCAAGGAGAAATCCAAGGCAGCCCCTCGCTCCCACTCCACGCTGACGTTATCCATACTGTTTGCTCTGACTTGTTTTCCTCTGGCTAACTAAGTCACTTGGATGCTTTGAAGTGGTCACAACTGAAATATCTGACAGATTTTAAAATAACTATGTGCGGCTTTATTCGGTAATACATTCCCATCTGAGAAGCTCTGCCTCCTATTTACGCAAGATCCATTTTAGCTTTATGGTTCACTCCAAAAAAAAGTTTCACACTGGATGAAAGTTGCACCAAATTCAACAGCTGTAGAAAGGCTGAATAAAGGCAGCTTTTCCTTTGAAAACACAGAAGATCCTCGATGCCCGGGAAATTATCAGTTACCTTGACGTTTAGCAGCAGCTGAAAACATTTAATAAGAGACATTGCAAACCCCGCAGCAGGCAAACGCAGTGATTTTTGATGTAGGCATATCTACTTGACAGCACGACAGAAGCTAGTTAACTTCACAATGATAGAAAGAAAAAAAAAAAAAAAAAAAGAGCCAGCGCAGCTTTGCTGTTACCCACAGGCGAAGAGACTCAGTCAATAAAACCAATCCCTGTCCCCCAGGAGTTATTCTGCTAAAGAGTCACCCGGCTCCTGCTATTTAAGCTCTGCTGGTAGGAGAACTGCCAGAATTAACAATCGATGTTCTAAATCAAGCCCGGTATCACCGACACAGTAATGATTTCTTATTATAGGAGTATCAGGGAATTAAAAATAAGTGTTACTCTTACAGCCCTGTGGCAGGTTCGGGCAGTGGATGAAAGGGAGGAGAGCCTGAAACCAGGATCACCCGGGACAGCGTGGCAGTGTCCCGTCCCCCCCCACCCCGTGACATCGGCTTTTGTCACGTCAACTGGGTGCGAAAGGCAGGATTGCAGCTTTTTCTCCGAGTATCCTTTCATTAAGTGGGACAGCTACTCAAACGCTAGGCAGCTCAAGGAGTTTTAGCATGAAAACCTGCAGGAGAGCTTTAGAGTGGCACACACACGTGAGAGCTTTATTCTCCGGATAGGACAGACCCGTGTTGCACCAGGTTTCCAATACTCACTGGCAGAGCAGCTGTACTTTCTACTACTCGAGTACCTTCTCTCTGCACAAGCCCAGCTGACACTCCCGCCTGCCACAAAGCCACATTGGGTGAAATGGTGTCACCCGTTTTGTCACACACGAAGGAAAATGCAGAGCTATGATGCCAGCTGGGAAAGCACAGGTACTGCCAGCGCCTTTGAAAGGTGCCGACCAACAGCTCCTCCCCTCCCTTCCACCTCTCGCCCACCAAAACCTTTGCTTTAAAATTGTGACTCAGCTTTCAAAAAGCTCAGAAGCTGACACTGGAAATGCTGATACTGGGAGAACACTGGAGCCCAAAGGCAAAGGACAGTCTGTGTACACCTTGTCCGTAACAGCACAGAAGCTGCAGCAGTGCCCTGCCTCATGGTGGCCGTGTTCTTTCCCGTGCGTGTGTTCGCCTGAGCTAAAACGTGAGGTTCTTGGGTAAAGAATTTCTACAGCTTTAGCATTGCTGGTGAAGCACACTTTAGCACTGCTCCATTATGAGTAACAGAGCCCCCAAAATCATAGAATGATTCTGGTTGGAAGGGACCTTAAAGAACATCCAGTTCCCCCCCTGCCCTGGGCAGGGACACCTCCCACCAGCCCAGGTTGCTCCAAGCCCCGTCCAACCTGGCCTTGAACCCCTCCAGGGATGGGGCAGCCACAGCTTCTCTGGGCAACCTGGGCCAGGGGCTCACCCCCCTCACAGCAAACAATTTCTGCCTCACATCTCATCTCAATCTCCCCTCTTTCAGTGTAAAATTGTTACCCCTTGTCCTACGAATACAACCCCCCGATAGAGTCCTTCCCCATCCTTCCTGTAGACCCCCGTTCAGTATCAGAAGGCTGCTATAAGGTCTCCCTGGAGCATTCTCTTCTCCAGGCTGAGTAACCCCAACTCTCTCAGTCTGTCCTCATTGGAAAGGTGCTCCAGCCCTCTGATCATCTTCATGGCCCTCCTCAAAAAAAAAAGTCAAGTCTCAGATGATTTTCCCCAGTCCCACAAAAATGGCGTGTCCCACGTGGAGCACAGGTCAATGGGTGATGGCCAAAGCTTCAGGCACAAGAAGCTCAAACACCTGGTATCTTTTGGCAAGGCTATTGTGGTACCTCCTCATCTTATCACTGCAGAGCAGTTCTCTGGGAGGGCAGCTCCCCCAGACAATGCCAGAATCAAGGATCTGGCATGAGCACGTTGTCTTAGCTGGGTAACAGGGATGGAGGCCTTTTCAAAATGAGATGAGATCACTGTCAAAGTGTCAAAACTTAGTTCAAAGGAAAAAAAGTCTGCTTATAAAACAGAGTTCAAACAGGCAGCGAGACAGAGACCTTCCTGCTCTCCGCAGCGCTCCCCTCGAGGAGCACAGCCCTGAGCTGAGCCCAGCGATTAAACACACCTACAGCTCTTCTCCCCACACGTTTTGCTAAGGCTAAAACTTTACCTCATCCTACCAAAGGGCAGAGGAGGAGAGCTGCCCGCAGGGATGGAGCGGCAGGCACTTTGACACTGCCGGGCAAGTTGTTTGACACCAAGGGCAACGGCTCTGCTTGGATGCCATGGGGATGCACACACATCTGGGCTCTTTGGTAGCTCACAGCCTGGTCTTCTTTTCCTTTTTTTTTTTTTTTTTTTTAATAAAGCAGCTGCCAATCCTTGAACATTGAAGAGATGACTCAACACCATTCTGGGTGACAGGATATAAAAGGTGGTGACAGATTTTTCTATAAGAAATCCTGACGCACCCAGTTATCCGAGGGCAATGAGCTCCAGGCACTAATGGGCTTCCACTGCTGGAGGAGCACAAGCGACCTGCAGTGGTCAAACCCCATCAAAATGACCTCTTAGAAGAAAAGGAAGTGAAAACCAAGGAAGAAAAAGCCCATAAAACCAGCATTCCCCGCAATAATTCCAGACATTCGGAGTTATCCCTTCTGGCTCAGCCAAGCAGCTGAGGTCTGCTCCTCCTGTACCTCACAGGAGACCTTGGCTAGAAAATATGGGGGATCCTCTCAGCTGCTCTTTAACCACTTTCCTCCTGGCTGTTCGCCTCGGGAACCATGAGAGGGCAGCAGCCTCCTTCCCTGCCTGCGCTACCAGCCTTTTCTTTTTACCTTTTCTGTTTTGTTTTGTTTTCCTTTGAAGTGTAGAATGAAAAAGTGGGGTAGGGGAAGAGAATTGTCTTAACTGTACATGCTATATTTCACCACCTTCTCTGAAGCACAAAAAACCCCCAAAGAATAAGCATTACCCAAATTGCGCGTTAATTTCAGGTGCTCTAATGGGTAGCCTAAATCTGCGGACGTGCTGGAAATGAGCACAAGGGGGAGAGCGTAGAGTGGGGCGGTTGCTTATACATGACCACTGGAAAAGGTTTTTTGGCTAGTTCCCAATATTAGAAGAGATAAGTTACCAAAACAGCCAAAAAACCCAGAGAGATGTGAGTCTAGAAGTTGCTCAAAGCCACTTAACCAGAGCTGCTGGCATGAATTCTGTATATCTACCAAAGCTATTGCTTAATAATGGTTAGAAATACAGACTCAAAGAGAAAATGGCATTTTATACAGTCCCAGTCTTCAGAGTAAAGGGGAAAAATACTTTGTTTTGCAAAGGTTACCAAGACAACATTCACTTATATTTCTTGATCCATAGGGTATGAGCAAAACCAGCATCCCAGATAACAATAAAACACTGTCACTCAAAATTATTTTCCAAACATTGTTAATTATCTCCCAGATGTAGGAAAGAGAGAATACACCCATGACCATGAATGGGGTGGTTTGTCCCATTCTTCATCTAAGACTTTAAAGAGAAGGATGCTCCCTCAGAAGCCAAACCCAGGCAAGCCCTCTTCCCCTGTCAAAGGCTGGGCCGTTTAACCCGATCACCAACTCCATACACCATGGGAGCAGGTTTTTCAGATTCAAACAGGCTCTGATAGAAAAGTATTTTTCATAGAGAGGAAGTAAACACTCTGGAATGAATATCCCCATTTTTCAGACTCCAGATTCCTGGATGATGAAAGAAACCGATCACGAAAAAATCCTAGGAAAATACAAGGTGATGGTGGAGATTATCGGCACTCTTTAAGAAGTGTTTTTCATCTTGTTTTACGTACTAAAGCCTCAGAATAAGCATCAGACATATTAAAGTGAATATCACTATATTCAGATTTAAGCTTCCAAGGGGAAAGAGCAATTCTTAAAGTCAGCAGAGCAGAAGAAAGCCACATATAATTAAAAGTGAACTTCATTCAACAATAAACATCAGTGTAGGAAGATACAGATGCACAGTGGAATTGTATTACTCCACCATTTATATGCATTCTCCAGTGTTGAAGTAATCTTTTCTGATGAAGAAATGCATGATTTTCTTCAAAAGATATTAGAAGAAAAATAATCAAAGTTTAATCTCCAACATTTTGGAAATTCACTGAAATTATCCCAAACCAAGAGATCATTGGTTGGACACATCGCCAGCCCTTGTCCGTTGTTCTTTGTTTCGGTTTGGGTTTGCCGGTGATCAAAAAGTAAGGGAGTTCTAATTTTACATGTTTCCAAAGTTTCTGACCAGCTCTAAGACTGATAGATTTTCCTTGATTATCTATGCTGTATGTATGTAATTCTGATGTCATACATCATTTCCTGCATAATATCATTTAAAGAAGTGATTTACCCTAGAACACATGAGGAAATTTTTCACACCTACCTTGATATATGTAGAGAAGGTCTTTAACCTCTCTTAGATTTAAGTTTTTCTTATTTAAAGAAAATTTTAAAAGAGAAAAAAAAACCCGTGAAACTCTTAAAAAAATCCCCAGAAAATGAAAAAAAAATCTTTCTGCGCTTTCCCAGGTGCTCCCTGAAGATGTGAGTGGTCTCTGTAGACCATTGCTCCTGCAGCAAAGTCCCCTGTGCTGTGACAGCTTCTCCTGAGGGACCTCTCACTGTGTTGGAGGATCCTGCAGTGGTGACTCAATTAAGTCTGGGTTATTTAGAATTCTTTTTTCCATGGATGTTTTTACATCTTAAGGATCAGTTTCATCTCTCATTGCTGCCAAATGGGAGTATTTGAGAAGAAAAGTGTCATTCTATGTAGAGAAACTGAAGGGATGGAAAATACTTACAGACTTTTGCAGCATAGGGCAATACATCAGCGCACTGGTGCTTGGCCTGTCTACAGCCCCAAGGAAGCTGTCAATGCTAATAAAGCCACTGAAAGGCGGATGATATCCTAATCATAGGAACTTCAAGGAAAATCACTAATTATAATAAAACTACAGCTTAATTTTCCAAGGAGTTTGGGGTTCAGCCTAGACATTAGCTTCATCTGCCCGTGCTCTGAGTACGTACAGGGTTTCTGGCCTCTGTACTGAGTCTGAGGATTTCATATATGAGATGTCATGGCAAGGAGGAGAAAAAAAGCGTTTCATATAAGGTGCCAAGAAATCGTGGGTTCATATTCAGTCACCCAAAGGAAGTTAACAAGTCCAGCAAATTCTTTCATCGCACCATTGCCAAGTGCTTCAACAGAAACTGTTTTAACAGTGGCTTTTGGCAGCAGTTTCCCAGCTAGAATAGACTATAGATGGGAAAACAGTCAGTCTTCAAAGAGAAGAAGCAACAGGACAGTAGTGTCACATGGCAAAGGCAGAATGATATGATTTACGCTACAAAAAGCATTTCCTAAAATGGTACCTAGCCATCCATAGGAGTTTACATTTAGACACTCCCTGCAGAGCTAGGACTTCTGTTATCTGGAGTTCTTGATGCCCCTCACCACGAGCCACACTGCAATATGAAATGAAGCAGTGTCACAGGGCCAGCCCTAGAGTTAGGGACAAGTCTTGAGTGATCACGTTAGATGGTCTATGAAATGGACTTGACTGAATACACTATTTCTGTGAACATACACGTGCAACAGACAATTCACACAATCAGCAGCACAGTAGAGTAAACTGTACACCTTGCTATACCAGTGTTCAGACCAAAAAAGATCAGGTTGTCCAGATTACGCAGTCTTCTTGGATTTCCAAGAAGATTTGACAAAGTTCCCCCAGCTCAGGCTTTAAAGAGCTTGCATAGTTGCAGCAGAAGGGAGGGTCTGGCACTGATAACATCTGTAAGGCAGGAATCTATGGTAGGAGTTAGTGATTGGATCTTGCAAAGGATGGAGGTCACCATTACTGTTCCACAGGGACATGTGCTATTTGTAATAGTAACATACTGAAATGAGATGTGATGAACACAAGAAAAATGACCCCCTGGTTCATATTTGAGATTATTTACACTGAGTTGACTCAGACTAAGACTTCAGTGTTTTCAGCTCGGTACTCAACAGCTGTCAGAAATGTTAATCAAATTTTGGGCAAAGAAAAAGTAATAAAGGAAAAAATAGAGATGACAATATAATCCAATGACACATAAATCCATGGCTTGCCTATACGGGTTAGATATGCTCCATCTCAAAACCCAAGGTACTGGAAGAGGTTGAGAGAGGCAAGAAGGATGAACAGGAGGAGGAAAGAGCTCCTGCATGATCAGTAACTTGTGTAGAGTGCAGCACAAAGTGGGAAGTGATGTAAAATATAGGGCCAAATGTCTAGAACCAGTGTACAATCCAGAACAAAAGCATTCTGGAGATCTGATGAAGACAGCTGAAGGATTGCACCAGGAAGCTGGTTGAACCCAAGACAGCAGGAGGCTGGAGAAAGGCACATTAGGAACTAATAAATTATCCACAAAGAGTCAATGTTGCCTTACAGGACTAATAAAACTTTAAAGAATACTGTTCCATCACATACATACTTCTAATTGGCATGTATGCAGACACTGAGCAAGCTGGTCTGGTGGGAGGTGTCCCTGCCCATGGCAGGGGGTTGGAACTAGACGATCTTTAAGGTCCCTTCCAACCCAATCCATTCTATGATTAGTGTACATATTTCTATTCTTTTTAAATAAATAATAAATCTTATTCAAAATAAAGGCAAGTGGGTAATACATGCAAATTTTCGGTCTACCCATGCCCTTATTCCGTGCAAGACTTCAACAACCCGTGCTGGAGCAAATCAAGAAGAAAATTCCTTCTTTCTGTCAACATATATATCAAACGTAATACAAAGACAACTTAGAATTTGTTACCAAGGCAACAGATGAACTTCTTAAAGATTCCATAATCCCACCCCACCACCACCCCCCAAAAAAAAAAAAAAAGAGAAAAGTTGCTTTGGCAACTGAACAAATAGAAGAGCTGGTAAAGCACACGGATGATACCAGGGATGCACATCTCTAGTGGTATCTGTCCGGATGGGAGCCTCCCACCACTGTATCATCTCTAACTTCTGAATACCTCAATTAATCACTTGCCAGCATTTTAAACTGCCTTTTCAAGCCTCTTCCCAAACCTGAATGTGACTTTTGATTCTTTCCAACAGCAGCATGTTACAGCACAGTGACTGAAAACGTCCTCTCCCAGGGGGGGAGCTGCTGTATCTTTCGGAGTTGGGAAAAGCAGTTCTGCTGACTTTATGCCAAGTAATTGGAAATAGGAAAGAAGAGGAACTTTCATTGACTTGAGTGGGTTTTGGATCAAGTGGTGAACAAATTAACATGACAATAACGGGGATCTTTTCATGTTCATCCTGTAAGGGGAAAGTGATGGGGATCAAAATAACCTCACTCATCTCAACTCCCTTTCCCCACCTCCATTTAAAGAGAAGACAACGTGGATTAGAGCGCGCCAAGAGCAATTTTTGCTTCAGCCGTCAAGTTCTCCAGACACTTCTGCGTCTTTTGGGGGAAGCAAACAAAATCAAAACAAATCCAAGAATACCTACGTGGAACTAATCTAACCGTGCTGAGAATCAGGCACCTCGGCATACGCATCACATCGGGTTGTTACTGCAATACCGATATGCTGCTGAATAAAAAAAGCACAAGTGCTTAAGCACAGCAATTAATGGCAGTTATAGTAGTGCCATGCTTAGAAAACCTGTAAGCCAAGTTATAAACATTGCAAATTAACCATGGCCAAGATCTTCACTAATATTTATATGTAACTGGCTATTATTAGAGCTAGATCACTGTTGCATTGTAAATACATTGTGACTACCCAATAAGACATATTGATTTAGAAGATCACAGCATGACCATGCTCAACAGAGATGTGATGTCCAAAGATCAGATGTGCTCATCGGGCTCTTGTAGTAAGTCCTGTCTGCATGACAGCTCAATAATATCTGCCCAGAAGACATTTGCAGACACTATTGGGCAGCCTTCCCTCTCCATTCCCCTCTGTACAAGAGAAACAAAAACAACAAATGCCCTTTGTTGCTCGATTTCCCACTTGCTCATTTTTCTACAGATCAATCATGAAAATACCTTCAACGCAGCATGATTAAACCAATACATAAAAAATATTTATCAGTCACTCTTTCTCTCCCGCTTGTAGAGGCAGCCCTGCCTTTTTTCTTTTTTTTTTTTTTTTTTTTTTTTTTGCCAGGACTGAAACATGAGCGATGCCATGGCTGTTGTCACAGGACTGTAGCAGAAAAAAAGACAACATATTGCCACAGAACTATCAAATTCTTGCAAAACGACCCATTGCGGTAGTAAAATAAAACATATTTCAGTGCCGAGTGAGAAAGATTGAAACCTGCCTATCTTCTTTCTCAGCACAGAAGAGATGACTCACATTTTTAAGTGGCAAATCTCCACTTCCTGGTAGATGGGTAAATCTGGAACCTCACAAACTCCCCAGAATTGGACAGTTTAAGAAAAGGGATTAGTTTTCTTTCAATTTCACATATGTGATTTCTACCGTTTGGGGTGCAGTGGAGATGTCTCTACTTTTACGTCTAAATCAGAGACAAACACCTTGTGGTTAAGGCTGTGGTCAAGGTGTGGGAAATCCAGGAACCGCAGATGTGGTTGCTGCTCTGCCATGTGGTGCAAGACTCCCAGGGCTTAAGATTATAGTCCTGAATTTAACGACATTATAGCCATAGGAATTCACCTTGATTTTCAAACGAGCAGTTTAGGTGCTCAGTTTACAGACCACCCTTTTTTGGAGAACTAGAAGAATTCTGTAAGTAGGTGTAGTATCTTCCAGAGACCTTGAAGTCTGGGGAAAGCAGCAGGTCCTGTTCTCACCCCTCCCTCATCACGCTGCACCCAGGTACTGTCCAGTACATATTAGACAACACTTATGGGTTCATAATGTAAAATAAAAAAAAAGAGTGGTGATATTTCTATCATTCAGATGCTGTTTCCCTCATCCCCTGTGCAGGGAGGCAGGACCAGGGGCATGCAAGGGACACCGCGCTTGCCAGGACCAGCTGGGCTTTATACCAGAAATTTGAGGGGATGTTTTACCAGCAAGCTGGGAGTAAGAACCAAACTGTGTTCAGTTTGGGTCCCTGCTAGACACAAAAAGCTGTGGACAGGCTGGAGAGGGTCCAGAGAAGGGCCACCAAGACGATCCAAGGATGGGGAAGCTGCCATATGAGGAAAGGCTGAGAGAACTGGGTTTGTTCAGCCTTGAGAAAAGAAGGCGTAGGGGAGACCTTATCACCATGTCCCTGTATCTAAAGGATATCCTCAAAGAAGATGGAGACACCCTTTTTCCATGGAAAAGACAAGGGATAATGGGTGAAAGTTACTCCTGGGGAGATTCTGTTTGGACTTGAGGAAAATTTTTCACAATGAGAAAATAATCAGCCCTTGAAATAGTCTCCCCAGGGAAGTGGTGGATTCCCCAACATTGGACACCCTTAAGATCCAGCTGGGCAGAGTGCTGGGCATCTTGTCTAGACCATGCTTTTGCCAAGAGAGGTCGGATCAGATGGTCCTTGAAGTCCCTTCCAACCTGGTATGCTACAATTCTATGATTTTAAGAACAAACTAATATATTTATCAGATTTCACAGTCTGTCTGCCAGGAGGAAACAGCACCACAAGAAGCTAAATGAAAAGGGTCATGCTATATACTGCAGGTTACGCGTTAGCTTTGATGCTACTATCCATTTCACAACCTGCAAAGGGAAAACAAACTGGAAACCACACTGAAGCATGCACAGGAACAAACCTGCTGCTGGCTGTGGATGTCTGAGAAGTTCAAGCATCTTCACAAAACACACATCTCAAGTAGCAGTTTCTAATTGATAAAGAAAGTCTCTCCAGCCATAAATTGCCATTTTACCAGCATGGCTTGTTACCTGCCATATAGCTGTAGAGGTGGAGGAGAAGAAAACTGACAACCCATATTCATCCATCTTCATTCGTCTTTCGTGAATACAAGAAGATAAGTAGGGCCCCCATTTCACAGCACTAGCCTTTGGTCGCTGATACCATCTCAGTAGTTACTTATCACCGTCTCTGCCTTTATTCTGTTTCCCTCAGTCCTGGCCTTATAGGTTGGGACACGCTCAAGTGACCACAGCTCCTAGATTTTGAAATAAGGTTGCTTTATTTTTCCAACAATTTGCTGGAAATGAAACTTCGCACGGGAGAGAAGACACCTCAAAGGGGTATCATTCAAAACAATGTTTAAATGGACACATCAGTTAGGTTTTAAATGCTATTTGCCATCACTTCTGTTACAAATATCACAGTGCTCCCTGCATATCAAAACTGTTGCACAGTACATTGGATTTTAATGGCACCTCTAGGTTTAATATGAGATAATGAATGAAATATGTCCACAGATGTCAAAGTATCCTGCAAGCAAGCGTGCATTCAAATTATTTTGCTGCAGCCAGAGGGTGACTATTTCTAATCTGGAAATAATTTCGATTATTGAAGCCAAAGAAAAAGAAGGTTACTGAAAAGGATCGTTAGCTTCTGGCTAATTCCGGGGTGACCATTCAGACATTTTTTATGAAACCCAAGTTGAAAACACTTTTAGATGGCTTACTGCTGAGCAGCACAGCTAACACGGGTAAGGCTGATAGGAAGCTGTGAGATGTAAGAGCATCAAAGTCTTTAACCAAAGAGGGGCGAAGCAAGAAAACTCAGGAATAGGAAAGAGCTGAAGAGGGTAGCATCTTCTGGTTTTTCTTCAGAATGCTTTTTAAAGGAGAGTCAGGGAACAGGGAATTGACCTTTTCTGCAGATAATACTCTTCATCCCTCTTTAGAGGAAAGAGGATGTCATCGCTTATTCCAAGAAATGTTCCCTGGCATGGACTTGCAAGAATAAACCCCAGAGTTTTATGTCATCATTTATACTGATTTATTACATATGTCCAAACTAATTTAAAGAGCAAATTTTTCTCTAGGAAGCTAGCAAGTGCCAACCATGCATTTACAGGGATGCAGAAACCCTCTTCTTTCACATATACACTATTATCTGGCAATTCTGAAAAGCAAAGCTATCTTGTGCTTAGACAAACATACAGAAAGTATGTGGACTGTTGTCCAAGATGAATTTCAAGACTAAATATGTTCATCTGAAAGCTATAAAGCATCATGAAGACAGATTTAGTCTGCAGTGTTTTCCCCTCTTGTAAATCTCAAGCAGCTGTAGCTGCTTGTTAGCATTCATTAAGACTAAGAGCACTCTCATTCTCATCTGTGGAACAGCTTGAAGCCCAAGGATGGTTTATTTCCCCAGGTTGAAAGAAAAGATCCCTCTGATCTGATAGTATAGTGGAACTGATTTAATTATGTCTGAAAAAAAAACCAAACCCTCGCATTTTCAACGTTTGTGAGTTAGCTTTCACAGCACACCAAACTAAGACACGCATAAATAAGTGTGGGATGTATCTATGAACGTACTCAAGCGTGCTCCGATGGTGCGGGAAGGGTTGCTTTTGTCCAGGGGCAGCATGGCAGGGTCTCCTCCTCCCCCAGTGGCAGGTGCTTTGCTGATCAATGATGGGGAATTTGCCTGCAGGCGTGCTGCCGCCTCCAAATCCTTTTTCGAGGAAGATATTGAAGCCAGTACATTCCTTCATAGAAATAGCAGCCAAGTCTTCTGTTGAGAGTCTAACAAATAAAAGGACTCAATTTGTCAGTGTCAGGAGGGGGAGTGATCTTTTTCCCTTCGAGCAGTAAAATCCTCCCAGCACCTAATGGTGCCTAACACCAAGATGTGATCAGATGGAAAGAGTCTCTCAATCAATTACAACAAGATCCAGTTTCAAAAAAAAAAAAAAAGTAGTTTTAGGCTAAGATATGGCGAATATACTACAAATAATATTATAGGCAGTATTAAACATTTCCAACAGGTTTATGAACTAGTAAGTAGTGTACAACTCCAACAAAGTAGTGTACAACAACCAAAAAGTTTGGGTTTAATTCTGTTTTTCCCAGAATTCCAAGCTCAAGGCTTACGAGCCTTACAGCATGTTTGTTC
Source organism: Fratercula arctica (assembly GCA_947846985.1). Lineage (NCBI taxonomy): Eukaryota > Metazoa > Chordata > Aves > Charadriiformes > Alcidae > Fratercula > Fratercula arctica. Next base: position 2,929,058 of record CANTUZ010000010.1, read on the forward strand.
TGCCTAACACGGTGCTTTCTGTTTCGTTTCCCACATATCTGCCTCCTCTGCACATCTCAACACCTGGGCTCCTATCCTGAAATTCTTAATTCTGGCACCATTCTTAAATGCAGGAGAGCATGAACCACGCCAGCTAAGGGGATATTCAGATATCCTGTGGGGAAAGGGTTTAGACATTAGTCCAGAAGTGCCGATGAGTGCCAGTGTTCATCCACCTTTGGTTTTGAAGATCCCCAGAAAACTGGGGTTGTGTCTTCATAAGGTCCAGACCTGTCCTCCATCTGAAAGAAATCCAGCTTAGTGCCCCTCTTCTCTCACAGCTACATGCTCTGCCCTCCTCTAGGGGAGGTTAGTGCACTCTGAGGAAGAATTTGTTGAGGTTTTCCCAGCCAGAAAGGGAAATGACACAACAGGTTCCCTTTGCCACACACCAGCCAAGTGCCCCATGGTGGCACTCCTGGGCCTACTGCCGCTCTTGCGGACAAGAGGAAAGAGTTTGAATCCCTCCAGCAAAAAGCAGCAATTAAACCTAAGACAGGTCTGCCACTTCTCAGCAAAAAGACCAGCTTCTCACCTCCTGAAAGGATGAACCGATTCCTGCCGGTTTGGCCTCATTTCAAGCAGAGTGTGGAAGCATTGCCGGGCTTCCATCTCACCTCCAGCTGCGAGCTCAACATGCTGCAGGCACCATCCATAGTCCTGGACTAACACTCATCCCTGTCCTCAGGGTTTCGCTGCTGGGTTGCTTCAAAGCCCAGCCGGAGCACGCTGGGCCCACGGGGAAGTTCAGTGTTTGACAGGGGTTTCTGTGCTCGGCTGGAGGTTGGGCAGTATTTGATCAGATCTCAAGCCAGGTCCTCGCAACCTGCCTTTTGTTTTACATTCCAGTGAACTGAAGAGCACTCGGGTTTCTCGTGTGAATCACGGAAACTGAACAGTTGGCTTTTACAAGCCCGTTGTTGCATTTTATGCCACTTTTATGGTTCCTATGTACGAGCATGGAGAAATAGAAACTCCAGCTGGTTTTCCCATCCTGGATGTCTTGTTAAGAGATATCAAATCTACCTCAGCTTTATTACAAAATTGACTCAGATTAGTTTTTCTTGAGTGCTTTTTCTTAAGTGTTACAAACAAAAACCGCACGCAATTTATCACCTAAGCTACCAGCTGAATTGAGGAGCAAAGCCCAAATGGTTCATATCAAACAACAGAATATTAAAGGCACTCAGGAAGACACTGGTACTGTCAGAAAAACCTCACTAAATATCCAAGGCACCTTGACTGCAACCCCCAGAGCATCTGAATGCCTCTGAAAATCATCCACATGCTTTTAAGGGGATAAATGGGCTCTCACGTTGACCCCAAGAGCCACAGTCCACTTTGGAGTAGCTCTTCAGGGAGCAGACTCATTTTAGGACCGTATAATGAAGCATTATCACCTGGGGCACTGCCCTTGTATGTTGAAGACTTCAACTTCCTACGACTAGGTTTTGCAAAGACAGTCTCCAGTGTGTTTAAAAATATATAATAAAGAATTTACCAATGGGCACGTGATTCAGGTAAGTGCTAAAGAACTCCGAAACAAGCGGGTTTAAAGCACTGTTCTTTAGAGCCTACGGGAATCTCCCATGAACACAATAGTGTGAAACGAAGAATAAAGAAATAGCAAAGGTCACTGAGGTCTAGGGAAGGGGTGAAAGAGCACAGGAAATTATGAAAGGGAGCAGAAGCATGGAGGAATGCCATAAGGTCAAGACTCGAGGATCACTGCAGTAAGCACTGCCCAGCAGAGCGCTGCCTGCAAAGAGTGGATTAAGTATTTTAACTATGCACTGCCAGAGGCTGTCACAAGGATTTGAAGTTTCATTAACCCACAGGCTGTATTTTTCTTTAGAAGTCTTCCTGGCTACGCTACCCAAAAACTCTCCAGTCAGTCTGAACTGGAAATAAAGAAGCCGACAATGAAACCATGGTCTGATGGGAAACCAAAGCTTCTCTGCAAGCAACACAAAGGTGGATTTTGTGCAGGCAGCTGCAGGTCTGTTGTTGCCCTAGTTAGCAAGAGAATATATATATACATATATATATACATATATATATACATATATATATATAAAATGCCACTTACATATAGAAAAACAACTTGCTTTTCCCCACTACCCCAGGATACAACCTCCCTTTTCATAACGCTCCATCATGCCTCAAGTTGCTTTACATCAGAATGAGAGGAAAAAAACCCATAGAATATGAAATCAATCAATGTTATTGAAGACTCAGTCTCTCCCTAGGACCTTTCCATTCAATGGACTCAATAACTACTTGCTCTCAGGGAGTGCTCCTGGGTTGCAAAGGGATGTTCCTTGAGTTGCAGTTCTCCAGCCAACTACATTACTCAACTTCTTTCTAAAAGGCTTTGCAGTTTTGAGTTTGGCTATGGCCTTTCTTTAATTTCTCCAAGGTAAATTAATTAAGCAGCACACTGTTTCAGCGTCCTGCCATGGGCTTTTGAATTATCACTGGTAGAAACAGGCAAACCAAACTTCAGGTCCTAAACCATAACCGTGTTAGAAAACAAGCCCCAAAGTCCAGGCTGCAGAGCTCAGGTCTGCTAAGGGCTTCTTTCTAGAGTTCAAAAGACCTCTCAACCCACAAATAAGTAGGAATACCATGGCAGGGACATGCACATGTTTAGGTATGTAGTTTGAGTTATCAATTATTCAGCCTTGGGCTTAGACCTTTGTTTTGTTTGTGCAGTTAACAAAACTATTTGATTTTCTGTACTTAGTACCTTTGCTTGGAGTTGGAGCCAAATCTCTGCAAACACAATCTTCAGTAATGAAAGTAGCTTGAAAAACCGATGTACTGTTAAAGACATCTGCTTAGTCCACAAGCACTTTCCCCAACAAGCAGATTTAAATGACTTAATCCGGGTACGCAAATGGCTTATTTCAAATCCAGCGGGATTTACGCTGTGTGTAAACCATGCGAGGTGCCTGCAGACCATAAAAATTTGTGCTTTGAGTTTTATTATGTCCTTATTTTGCCGTTTTCTCCAGGCAGGAGGGGAACTTGAGTCGGGACTTTTACTTTTTTGCTAATCTCCAGGAGTGGTCTGCATATCGATGTGTTTAATTCCTACAAGCAAAGCGTGGCTGGGACATACAGGAGCCACCGGTGGCTCTCTGCTGATTGCGTTCCCTGTGGGAGGCAGGATTTTGCTCTGCACTCGGAGCAGAAGCGCCACGCACACTGACACGCACCTGCGCTCCGGGGTAGAGCATCCCCAGGCAGGGAGCTCCACAGGCTGCGGCTGCACAATAACAATATTTGAAGCAATTTTGTACTCTGCATTCTTCTGTCTTCACCCGGGCACATGCCATGTGGCCTTTACGGGTGCTTTTTTGTCTCGACTGTTAGGTGGCCAGCGCTGCCAATTGAAATTTGCCGTTTGTGCAATTAAAAAAATATGAATGGAAAGCTCCCAAAAGCTGTAACTGAATTTCAGTCATTTGAAGTTTAACATCGGAGTCATTGTCACTAAGATGCTTCTGGGGGTGTGTGTGTGTGTGTGTTTTTAAATAGAAAAAGATGGCCCCATCGTGAACTCTTCAGAAAGAAAGCAAACTGTAGTTCTGCATCCTAAATATTCCAACTGCACTGATTTAAGGTACTATTGCAAATATTTGGTAGTTAGCAGGAGTAGAAACAGTTAATGCATATTATATACAAAACAGGGGTGTAGGGGTTTGGTTTTTTGTTTTTGGTTTGGTGTGGGTTTGTTTTTTTTTTTTTTGACCAAACCATTTCTGAAGCTCTCCCAAAGTATTTCTTTCAAGGCCTCGGAGATGCGCAGTGCTTGCTGTGTGAAGTTATTACAGCCAAAACCTGCTGCGATTATGCACGCACGGTCCCAAGTGAAGACCAGCCTGGCCCGTGGCACTCCAGCGCTGGGGACCACACGCCAAGCAAGAGGCAGCGCAGGTTTGTGCCGTTCGGAAACCCATGAAAACAAACATCTTATTTCTCCGTAAAGAGCAACATACAACAAACAAAACTCACCGGCCTTTTGTTAACAGTGTCTCCGTGAAAAGAAAGACTGAGAACATCAGGAGAGGGCGAGTCTCGTTTATGATCAGTTTAATAAGACTGAACTGATAAGTTACAACTTTTGTGGAGAAAATTAATACTTTCTGTTCTATTACTCCAACATTCTGCTAACATGAGAAAATGAGAGTAAATAAGAAAATATTTGTGAAAAAGCAAGACGTGGAAAGCACAGAAGCTCAGCTGCATAAAGGAATAGTGTTAAAATAGATTTCTAAACAGATAAGGCTGTTCCTCTGACCTCTAGTGACCCCAGTGCAGTACTAATTACTAGACTGCTAATACCTTTAAACCAAAAAAAGTGTTAGTTCAGCCTGGCAAAGGATTACATAGTCAGGAAAAGGACTGGGGGGAAAAAAAGTATGCCACTACGCTTCTGTTTACAATATTGATTCATTTGCAAATCGACTTATTTAATATTAAGTTATAAGAACAGGTGTCAAACAACTTCCCTTTGTAAGACTCACGACTTAAACTACAACCCAGAACTAAACCACCCCGACTACAGAGTCACTGCGCTGGAATCAAACAGGGCTATAAAGGCTATCGATGCCAAGCTCTAACATGAAACTTCCTATCATACGACATGCAAACCTTCCAGATAAGGATTCCTGAGTGCAACCACACGCCAAGCCAAACTGCTTTTCGGTGAGATACAAGACAGCAAGTCAAGACATTTGTGCCACAAAACTGAAAAGATCATAAAAGACTTTATAGAGAGCAATACCGTATGTAACTTCTCTCCTGCACACACTGGTAGGCCAGAGAGGATCAAGTCTTAGACCGTCACGCTGTTCACACCATTATTTTCTCCGCTAGCAAGTTATTAACTGAAATGCTTTGCGAGAGAATCACAGATCTGCAAAAAGTGGAGTGAAAGAGATGCAATTCTTTAGGCAACTATGAAGAAAAAGACTGGTTTTAGTTTTAAGGTCCAGCATGGAGGAAGTTGCTAACACAAGGCTTGAGATGGCGGCTTCTTGGGCAGGACTTGGCCCGGAGAAGCAAAGCCCAAAGACATGCTGAGATGTCCATACTGGCCCTAGAGAGGCCCAGCTATTGCCACAGAGGGGGGACATAGCAAAGTCTTTGATTTTTGCCCTGTGACCCCAACCTGCAAATGGGGAAGGAAGAGCTGGGGAAGGGGTGGTGAGGCTCCAGCATGGCCAACAGAGAAGCCATTAACATAGACGTGCCATTAACCAAGCCAGGCAGTTCCTACTGCTGGTCTGATGGTCTGTTTGCACCCAGAGAGACAAGAGCACACCAAAGAATGACACTTCAAGAAGCTGGGAATAGTTATCTTTGGAAGTTTTAAATATAGATGTTCAAGTTGGGTGGGAAAATTGAGTCCTTTTGCTGTGAAGCAGGAGAGAGGTCAGGCCCACAATAAAAACGTTCAAGTGAAGGGCTACCACAGCTCATAGTGTTAGAAACTGTCAAGCAAAGATATTCTTTCAGGCATTGCTCCACCAATGCGACCTCCAGATATTAACTGCAAGGAGAGGGAGGGTTTCGAGTCCCCAGCACAAAGGAGGGGACAGCAGCACAGATACACTTTGCTTAAAGAGAAAACAATTCATCCATAACATCCTCTTAGAGTTATTCTCTTTGCCTTCGTGGATGGGGGTTGTGCCTCTCCTTGGATGACCTCCACATGACAGTTAGATATATATAAAAAAAAAAGAGTTTCATTGAAGTAGCAGTTTGACTGATAACCTCTCCTCCGTTTTTCTGAGATTGGCACGTCTGTTTTGATGTTACCGTAGTGACAAAGAAATAACATCGCAAGCTGAAATAGATATAACGGTACTTCAAAAAAGAAAAAAAGCCAAGGTAAAGAGGAAAACAAGTAAGTAAAGGTTCTTAAAATAGTGCTCACTGGAGCATAAAGCCAGCAGACTCTCTACACTAAACCATCAGGATTTATAGAGCCCCTGACTCCAAGGTTTGCTTCCCTCCTCCTGCCCATTTCTGAGATATGTTTTGCCCTCTGGTGCCAGGTATGAAATTATGCCGTCTGTAGAGAAACTAGTATTTCAGCCCATGTGGGAAACACTTGGACAAGTGTACTTTCTGAAAGCAAAGAAAACATTTTAAGACCCACAAGTATTTTGCCTCAGGAAATCTCCTCTTAATCTTCGCGCTGACACCTCTCTCAGATGCTTCTCGGCACTTTAAACCAGCAGCAACTATTCCCAAGGTATTTAGTTTCTCCCCGCAGATTTTTTTGCCACGATTATGTGGCTTCAGATCTGAAAGGCTGCTCTTCTCCTTAAATGACAGGTAATTGAGCGGGTGTGCAGTAAGGGGCTGAACAAAGACGTTTCCTCCAGACCAGCTCCTTCCCCCCCCGCCAAAGATGACAACAAGTGCTTCTACCTGAAAACAGGGTACAATTCTCAGCTAACGTTCTCTTAAAAGAATATATTTCATAACAAAGCATAATTACAGATTTGGGTTAAGCTTAGTTAAGAAATACAGCAAAGATCATTTTGGGCACCTCATGACAAAGTGTGTTAAGAAAACTGAGCAACACATAGACAAACGGTGGTTTTTGGGGACGAGTCCAGCTGCAGCCCCCGGCACAGGGTTATACCCAGGTGCAAGGGGGTATCTCTGCAGGAACACGGTCTGATGTTCAGTCCCTCCTGCCAGATAAACACTTTCAGGTGTTGCAGATGCTGCATCTGCATGTTCCCAAGACAGAAACTCAATTCTCTTCATGTTGTCATCTAAAAGTAGTGTCTATTTATGCAGACAGAAGAAAGCCAAGTGTCTGAAAGACTTAACTATGCAAATGACAAAGTCCCCAAGCTTCTTTACCAACACATCGCCTGAGATCACTGTTGCAAACAAGGAGCCGAGCCATGGGGATTACCACATTCTCCATCCGTGCTGTTCATTTCCAGCTAGCCTTGGGTTAGGTATGACTTGTCCTCTCTCCTGCCATCGGGCACCCTGTCACCGGAGCCAGTTCCAGACATTGTGCCCCGTGTGGGGAGCTCGTTGTGTTGGTAATTTTTTCAATGTCATTACAATAATCTGACAGAGGTACACAGGCTGCAGTTTCGCAGCTGTACAGCTGTGCCACCAGCGTGGCACGTGTGTTGCTCCACCAGTATCTTGTCCACCTTCTCCAGGCAGGGCTCCCACACCACCTAGGTGCTGCTGGCCTGGAAATGCTCCAGAGCAAGGCAATAGCTTTACTCAGAGTGCTAAAAGGCAGCTTGTATTGTCCCTGCTCCTTGTTTTAGCCGTACTTTAAGTGTGTAATGTTTGTATTTTCTCATATACCCCCCTCTGCTGCGCAGGTTTGAGTCTTAGGGAAGGAAGGTGGGTTTTGGCATCCCAAGGCTGTGAAATGCCTGCCTGCCCACAGCCGGGTTTGAGCTGGAAACGGCAGCCCAGAACCATACCCAGTTAGCACTGGGCTTTTTATGAAGGGCATTATTATAGCTGACAATGCAAGACAAATTACAGCAGTTCTGAGAAATCAGCATATAAAGTTAGTGCACTTTCATAAGGTGGCAGGTCTTCTAGAACAGAAAGGGAATACATTGTGAATTTCAATTAACTTGTTCAAAACTCAGAGGCATTTAAACCCTTTTCAAATTCTCATTCAATCTGCTTTTAACTAATTCTACCGTTCAGCATTTTAGGGCAAGATTAGCTACTTTCACTATTTTCTCAGGTGAGAGATGGGAAGGACACTCTGTCACAGCCCACAGACATGCACAGACTGCTACTTGCTCTCAGCTTTCCACCTATGAAATGAAATAAAACAAATTCTGGGGGCGTGAAAAATCTGAATTCAGTAAGGAGAGAATTACCCAGGAGTGGAAGCTTTATAGAAGTAACCATAGAAATATTTCCAAAACGGAAATAAAAAAAATCATCTCATTTATATCACCATCTGTAAGAGGCAACTGTTTGAGACATGACTTACCAGCCCTCTAAAACAGATTTCCTTCTTTACCAATCTAGAAATTACCTTCACCTATTCTGAAACTCACTTTAGCAGCTGAATTAAAAGATCAAACAAATGATTTTCAAGCACTGTAATATTTTTTTATAGAATGAAACAAGGTCCTGAACTCAGTAGCAATGCCTTACATTCAGTAGACAATCAGAAAAACTACAGTTTTTTTTTCTAATCAGTACCAAAATTCCCAAGTCTCCTAGTTTCTAAGGAAACTAGAAAACCAGAAGGTAGAGGAAGTCTCTGGGTAGGGGTAAATTAAATAGCTCTTTTATGACAGTCATTTATCACCACTTGCCAGCTCTTTCACCTTGGCTCTACCACATTATCAATAGTTCTAAGTATCAAGTGACTCCCGTCTCAGGCAGAAAAGAAAGGCGGCGAGGAACTGCAATGGGTGATCACACGTGAGTGTGCACGTGTGGGAGCAAGAGAAGGCAAGGACAGCTGCCTGTTTGCTAGGGTGCGCTGAGATTCATAGCCACGTGTCAGGATCAGTGCCCATGTCCTTGCGGCTAAGGACCAATGGTGGCCTCTGAAAACAGCAGGATGTGAACCGAGACATGGGAGAAGAAAACATTCAAAACACCTACTATTGAAGAAATGGGCTGCAGCACGACATGAATCAGTGCACGCAGTACAATTGCTCTGGAGTAACCAGATCTCCAATTGTTTTCCAGGTCTCCTCTCATTTTCCTTCTTAGAGGCATTTCAGAGGCTTTTCAGACCAGTTTTCTGTCCCATCTCATAACAGCAGCTATAGTCACAGGCAGTGAAAGGCAGCAGGTTGACCTCAATCCAAGACGACCACAACTGGTAGTTGTACTGAGGTGTTCCAGGAACTACTCAAGGATTTCAATCGATCACTGCTATTTCCATGCCATTCCATTCATGCTCATCCATGGACGAGCCAGTTCAGAAAATAAGTTAGGAGAAGGCTTTCCTCCATCTCCGGGTGAGCTCCATGCCCAACTGCCTTCAGGGCAGTCAGTACCCAAGACCTTCTCTTCCCATCCTTTGCCTGCAGGAGCAGCAGCTTGTGGGCACACTGCTCCTTTCTACTACATTTCACCCCACAAACAGGCAAGACTTGCCCAGTGCTGGGCAGCAACTGGGACAGACCTCTGGTTCTCAGCAGGAATCTCCCCCATCATCTCATATGTGCTTCAGGTTCTGAACCATTCCAGTCCTTTCCATGGTTACTAATTCATCACTAAGGAACACCATAGCATCCCCCACACAACCTGCCTGGGGACTTCAACGTTCACAGAGATAATCCAGCAACTTCTGCTGCTGAGACCAAGAAAATCTAGCAAAACCACAGCAATTCACATGGCATCGGGTAGGCTGAAGAGATTCAGCAACTCCAAATCAACGCTCAGCACTGTGGAAAAAAAGCAGGTTTTTATTTTAGCACTGTGCTACCTGTTTAAGCTTCATTAAGGTCAGTCCCGTTGGCCAAACGTAGGTGGCTGATGCTGGCTGATTTACCCTGGGGATCAAACATCCACCCAGGGATAGCGGGTGTGATGTGGGAGGCAAAGGAAAGCCATGGGTTTGGTACACACCGGAGGCCATCAGGGTGCAATGCCACTGGGCAGCTACATGCAGCAGAGTGAGCTGAACCCGGTGAGCCCACACAAAGATTTACAACACACCTGGGCTGAAGTAAAGCAAAGCAAACCACATGTTCCCCCTCAAGTCCTTACCCTCAGCCCATGACCTGTTTTCCATCAGAAATCAAGACCCCAGAAGCAGAAAAAGGAAAGTGACATTTCGGGGGAGGGCACAGCACTGTGAACACCTTCACAGTTGGTAGTGTTTCTGCATTTTGATGCCTGGGCCAGAGGTGAAAAGGCAGCACGTTATTACTTTGGATTATTTTGACAGTAAACACTCTGAAGCCATTTCGGCTGTTACATAGGGAGGGAAGAAAGGTGACTTGATGGCTTTTACAACTGTGGAATAAACCCAAACAAGAGTTTTATGTCTAAATGTTTACAGCAAGCGACACCTTTGGAGTATTTGAAACAGTGCAAAGCTTGGGGATGGCAGGAGCACACCACAGGCAGCAGTTACAGCTCCTTGGACCAGCTTTCTGCCATGACGAGCCAGTCACAATAGTTGGTACAGGACAAAACTTGTCCAACATAGCAAAAAAATCTCTTCTGGAATAGGCAAGAAAAAAAGTGGTAAATCTTTAGTCTCTGCGTTAACATGATTGGTTCAAGTACTAAAAATTATATTTGAAGAAGAGGAGGCAGGAATGAATCCCCCTTCCACCTCCCAGGGGAACCCAGCGCTCGCTGCTGCACTGTGAAAGGAGGCGACTTCAAACAGGTCAGCTCTACCCTCCTCCTCCTCCTCCTCCCCCCTCCCCGAGGCAGGCTGGTGTCTGCCTGGCACCTTCTGGCACCTCTCCACAAAGGCACCACAAAGCTGATTTTAGATAGTCAAGCTTAGAGTTAATTTACGGAGTCTGGAAGCGAAATGACACGAGATATAAATCAATACAGGCAGTACTGACACGAGAGGGAGGGCGCGAGCCGATGCCGAAGACGCACCATGCCGTTTGGCTGAAGACGTGCCACATGGACATGGCAGTCAGTGGTTGGATTCTTGCAGAGGGGAAACAAAAATAATGGTGCTAAAATAAAATCTCCCACCCCAAATTTGCCTTTCAAGGGTCTTTCAGAAAGGATATTGACTACCTGAAAGTCCCTTTATTAGCCTTTTTGTGTTTTAAGCTGTAAGGAATAAATGCCAGGATTTTGTTACACTGGCACAAGTAAATTGAAGCACGGCATCTTATTTTGACAAGAGGGGGGGAAAAAACCCAAAGAACTGTTTACATTGCAGGATCAATAACAGTCATGAAATAGTGCTGCAGGACATTTTTAATCAAATACTGGTATACATCAGGCAAGACAGATTTCAAACTTTAAATCATTCCGGAGAACCATGCGGTAAGACAAGCTGTCATCATGTTGCCTGAAATTTTCCAGCCACATGATATTTTTAAGGGAACCTGAACCTTGCAGAGGCTCTGCAATGGGTGGCACGCTGTCTCGTAATAAGGCTTTCTTTTATTCCGTACAATTTGTGACAGCGCATACCTTGACACATTGTTTTCATGGTGACAGTAAGTTGGCATTCGTTCAGTTTACGGTTTAAATGACTGAGGCGTAGAGGCAGTCTAAGATGACTCACAAATACCTTCTTTTAAAATCTGAAATATGAGGTGCTATCAACTGTCTCGCTGAACAGTTTTTAAAAGCTTGCTCAAGTTTAAAGGGCGATCCAAGAATGAGATGAACCACTGGGAAAGTGGGGTTTTTTTTGGTAATGAACCTGCTCCTTACACATGGCTGGAGCAGTAGCACTAGGACTGGAGGCAAATCTCCAAATTTGGAGTTTTTTTGGAATGCGATCCAAGGAGCATCCTTTCTGTGCCGGGAGGGAAGAGAAACAGCTTCTGCTGGAGCCCTCCTAAAAAAGCTCCTCCACCCAATAAAAGCACAGAAACGACATCATTCAGTGGGGTTTTGGGGGCAAAAAGTAGTATTGCCTGGTCACGACTGACCAACGCAAAGAAGTTTGGTGGAAACCACATACAGATCTTCAATTAGAGAGTTCTTGGCTCCCTTGAAACATCAGCTTTCAGCACTGCTTTTCAAACCAGAAGAGCAAACTTCTCCCATGGCTTCACCCCCACCAGCTATCGAATGATAGATTGGCTTCCCTTGCAGTCAGTGGAAATTAAAGGAGCTCAGCATTTTATAGCAAGTCTCCGACAGCCCAGCGGGTGCTATATTATATATTATTTGACTATTCCATACACACACTACTCGGATCCATCCTCCCAGAAGTACTTTTTCAGGGAAAGACCACAATACTGATTTATTCCTCGGGTAGTGGAAAACCACCCACCAGAACCACTCACAAGTGAGCTGCAACATTATTAAGATTCATTAAAAGCCCAGTGAACAAGTTAAGGTCACACACTAACAGGCCGGGTCCATCACTGGGAGATGTGCAGGCAGCTTCCTGCAACATCCCGTCACAGCTCTCCAGCTGTGAGCTCCTGAGCTAACAAGTGGAAAAGAATATATTTCAACTTCTTTCTGCAAACAGTTATAGAAGGTCTGCAAAAGGGTTTTATGGTAATAAATAAAATATAATAAATTTTTTATGGCCCTGAGCGACAATAGCATTCTAGGCATTTCATAAGCAACACTAGACCAATAAAACATGCAGCAAAAAGCACAGGAAATCAAAGGAACATTAAATAGTTGACATTTTATCACTTGTCTTGCCAAAAGTGTGTTCAAGTCTTACAAAGATGTCTTTGCATGTGTCTTCAGGCCAGAGAAGGCCAGGTACGCGAGGTGGAGGGGCTGCACCACACCCAAACCTGCCTTTTCTTCAGACAAAACCTACACAGCCATTTTCTCATCTCAAAGAGGATGAGGATGATCAGGAGGACGCTGGGGCAAAAGCGTAACCCTCTGCGTTCTTCATGTCTTATATACAAACATTAGACGTTGTATACAGTGAGCTATTCAGTTCCCCTCCAGATACTCATAAGAAATAAGGCTTTGGGTGACACACAAAACCTCATTTCAGCACTAAAGCCATGGGCTCTGGGTTGCAGCTAAAACGTATCGGTAAACATCAGGTTGCTTGGCAGAAGCTCAAAAAGGCAGAAGCCAACATGCCTTGGTGTCACGCACAGTGAGGAACATGTTGGTGTCCACGTGCTGGTGACTACCAAAGGGTCCATGAGCCCTGAATCCTTTCCCTGCAATGGGCAACGGAAATGGCACAGGGCTCCAGAGACAACAAAGATCTTACAGCTTCAGCAGATCCCAGATTTGGATCCAGACTGAATGTCTTAAAACCCTTTGTGAAGCAGAAACCACGTTCAAATCTCAGTTCTCCATAACATCCCTTACAGCTATTGAAGCAAAGCCAACAGAAATGTAATTATCCACATAAAACCCCAACAACGTGTATTATCTCATTTCATTCAAGCTTTGAGAAGGTTCAAATGCTGCATAAAAATACATTTTCTTGACACTCTTTCAAGCTGATAATATTTTCTACTCCTGCTTTCAAATTACTTAGGAAATAAAGCTGGCAATCCCCTTTTGAAGCATTCATAGAAAGTAAAACTCTCATGTTCGCAAGAACAATATAAATTAAACTGTTGTAAAAAGGGCTGGATGCTGCCTTTTAGTCAAGCGCCTTTGGTGGGTTTTCACCTCAGGAGTAAAGCTCAAAATAACACTATAGGGGAAAATAGAGGGAGAACTGGGAGTCAAAAGAATATATTTCTAAACCAGCTTCTTCAGGGTTTCTAATCCAAAAGGCCTCATAAATCCTGAGATTAAGTCATAGAGTGAGAGGGTTTAATAAGAAGTTCGTAACATTTAATTTCCTTATTCCTCATAATAGCTTTTATTGCTAATCCTAACTTTTCTGCAATATAAAAAAGAGCTGGGGAGAAACTTAGGCAATCATATGATTCCCAAAGTTAAGATTTGAGAGAAATAAATAATTCACAATATGGTAGTACACCAGCAAGCCTACCTCTGACACCACTGAGTATTTTAGATTCCTGGTCCTGGTTGGAAAGTTGAAAAAAGCATAACTCCTTGTTTATGCTGTACCAAGAATCATATCTTGAATATTCAGAAAAGTTCCTTGACTCACGTAGCTATTGCTTCGCTCATCACTGACTAGCAAGAAGCTTTTCAAATAAGGAAAGGGATGATATAAACACAACAAGACACATATACTTATCCTTCCTCTGCTGAAGAATTCCAGTTCTGGCTCCCGCAGTGCTGCCCTCCACCCTAAAATAAGCTGGTTTCATTCCAAAACTGCTTCACAGGGACCTTAGGAGCTGAGAACCAAGCACATGCCATGAGTGATATTGCTCTGAGGAAGGAGCTGATGGAGAAGCAGGAAACACAAGCTGACTATTTAGCACCTCTTATCACTTGATTGACAAATCAGATTTAGGGAGGAAAATGGGAATTAGAGCTGTTCTCCTAGCAGCTGGTAACGGGCTCATATAACTTGATTAGATGAGCACAGGTTACGAAGGAAACCAAATGAGAATGAATCACAGCTGGCTCCGTGGTCAGGGCTTACCTTTATACATAATTAGGTGAATCCCGTGGGCTCCACCAGCTGATTAAAACAAATATTCCAAACCAAGACACTGTTGATCTTTCCAAATAGAGACATGTGAAGCGGAATTTATGCCCCTGCTACCCCGGATAGCTGGATTCAGTGCTAGCAGATTTTTGAGAGGACTTTCTCAGCTGAAGTTTGACCTCGGAGACACTCTTCTTAGGACTTTCAGCTTTTGAACATTTACTCCAGAATTCCGATAATGGAAACCTAAAAAATACATGTTTCAGAAAGACAAGTGAGATGTACTAGTGCTGATCTGAAGAGGTTTTAAAGTACATTTATAATTAGACAAGTGATCTGGCAGGTCCTCTTTAAACTTGTGGTATGTTGCGTATGTGTCAAAAATATGTGGATGTAGTTTAAATATATTTGACTCTGGAGTTCAATTGCTTTAAAGATAAATCTTTGCCTGGGTGGATGTTGCATAACAATTTGTGCAGGCCCCTGCTCTAAAAGGATTAGGAGCGACTTTTCTTTCTGTAAATACTTTGTCCCGCTCTGCTTTAATTCGCTCAGAATTCGGCTTATTGCTCATGCCTGACAATTTCCACTCAGTTTTTAATTTCCTTGCTTCTTTTTTTCTTCTCAAAGCAATTGCTCTTATTACCTTCTGGTTACACGGTTCTGTGTGAATGGGGTGGGCTTTGCTGTGTGTAGAAAAGCAATTATTTATGAGAAAACGTCCAGCTGTCAGGAAGGCAAAGCTGAGAAGAACTGCCTGGTGCCCGGGTCCCCGCTCACAGCGCTGCTGGGGAGGATGGAGGTGGTGACGTGGTGATGGAGGACAGCTGGGGCGCGGTGACATGGGCCCTTGTCCCATTGCTTAGAAGGTTTCAATGGCAGGTTTTAGGGCTAAGATTTTGTTAAGAGCGTGAAATTATTTATAAAAAAACCCCATGTTTTACTATTTAAGTGCTTTAGATTGTGTAAGGCTAGAGGGCAAGGCATTCACTGAGCGAAGAAGCAATGGAGGTGTGATGTATGATATTAGCGCTTAGAGATATGGTATAGTGGTGGTTTTTGTCAGTGTTAGGTTGATGGTTGGACTAGATCATCTGAAAGGTCCCTTCCGTCCTAAGCAATCCTATGATTCTATGATATTTATAAAATAAAATTTTAGTTTGAGATATATATTATTCACTACAGATCAATATTTTTAACTTCCCATCTGTAAAGCCCTCCTACTATTTTATTTATTTATTTTTGTAATTTATTGCAAGCCCAGCTTTTTCATCCCACTGCTTGTTTGCAGGGAAATGGACACAACTGTACCCCTCGGCTCGGCTTTCTTTATCCAAGGGGCACCAGCCACGTCTTCCCCACTCTCCTCCATCCAAGCCCCGCTACGTGCTCTGGCGGGGAGACGATCTCTGGAGGAAGGAGCTGGGCATCAGCCAGTGCCCTGCGTGTACAACGTGCTCAGGCTGCCTGCCCGGGGCTTCCTCCTCCTTCCTCTGCGCCGCAGGGTGACAGGTCTTACCCCAAATTGCCCAAATGAGCTCCCTGAAGAGAGCTCCCCTCTTGGAGCCCAAATAAAGGCCAATGGACTGGACCATTGGGGTGTAAGAGTGATGAGGCATCTTCAAGAGTTGCACAGGAGGCTATGCGTGCTGAGACTGGGCAAAAAAAATCAACCCTGGTGTATAATATTCTGTGAGAAACATTGACCCCGTCTAGGTAATGCCTGTTTTCCAATACCTAGATACAGTGAGCTGTACTGAGCTTTAATTTATCTAGTATTTCAGTGTTTACTTAAGATAAGTCAACTTAAGATCTCTCCTAGAACAAGTAAATACAAACTAGATGGTGTTGCTGTACCCAGTGTATCAAAACTGAACCTGAGCAGACGGGCAGTAATTTATACTTCATAGACAGCATAGGCTATTAGGGAAAGCAGTATATGTCGAAGGGTGGTGTTGAGCTTAATTAAGGATGCAAACGCAGGAAGCTAATTTTACTCAAAGTACGGTCATTAGAAGTCTTTGATGTACGTCATTTATCCGCAGCGATTGCTGACATGTGCT
This sequence comes from Fratercula arctica, assembly GCA_947846985.1. Taxonomy (NCBI): domain Eukaryota; kingdom Metazoa; phylum Chordata; class Aves; order Charadriiformes; family Alcidae; genus Fratercula; species Fratercula arctica. The sequence continues at coordinate 2,945,372 of CANTUZ010000010.1, forward strand.
TGTGGAGATAACTCAATGAAGCATCATTTTATCAGCGGTAATGGGATGCTTTCAAGGACAATATTTGTTTTAAAATGAGAAGCTGCTGCCTTGATAGAAAATAATGATCCTGAAAGGCAAGAGCCGGCAAGCAATCTCTGAAAATAAGGTGAAAGCACGGCTGTCCTCTGGAAGGCCGTGAAGTTATCCTTTAGCAGTCTGTCATCCTGAGCAAGGTACCAGGAAAGTCTGAGATTCCAGCCTCCCTGACCCTGCTCATCATGAAGATATATTGAACTGCAGGAACAAGGCATTTAGAGGGCAGACGTAATCCCAGGCATCTTGTCTCAGCCTAAACAACCGGCATAATTCAACTGTTGAGATAAACCCTATCCAAAACATGGGCAGAACGGGAGCATTTCTTAAAAATCCATGTCATATATGTCATTTTTGTGGTGTACTTAAAAAAAAAAAAAAAAAAAAAAAAACACGAAACAAAACAATTTCCAACAGAAAGGGAAATGTGAAAGTGTGAATTCCACTAAGCGCAAGGGCTCAGCCTTGAGCCCTCATCTCACCAAGTTCTATTCCCAAAAGTTTGTTCCCCAAACAAGCCTTTAACATTGGTTAAAAAAAAAAAAAAAATCACAAAGTATTATAGCTGAGGAAAAGAAAAAGATAGCATTAAGAGGGACACAAGCTAATTTCTCCATTTCTGTTCCCAGAAATTCACTAACAACCTACTCACGCTCACGTCGCTGGAGAGAATTCCTGGGTCTCCCCCTCTCCTCAGCGCACCCGCTTGTGAAATTTTAACTCCGGAAAGAGAGCTAAACCCAGTTTTCTAGGCAGGGCTAAAAACAACTGGACGCTGAGATCCTCTGGGGAAAAGGGAAAGTTAATTAACAGTTCATTATCTTGGGAGCATCTTTCTGAAGCCCAGGAGGTGCCAGCCAAAGCCATTACTGCCTCATTTAAACTGACAGTCCTCTCGCCTCGGCTGTCGCCTCCCTTCATTTTCAGGGCAGGAGGAGTCAGCTCCTCCTTACATATTTATGTTTCTTCAGAGCTTTCCTCACCCTATTGTTTTCCAATCTCTTTCATTAAGAGGATTTAGCGTAATACTTATTCCGTTAAGAATTCCATCCTTGCTGCTGGACAATTTTTCTTCCCCAAAAAGGTGTCAAGAGGAAAACAATGTTACATCCCTAATGGGATCACCCCGGTACCACACCTACTAATCAGCCTTTGGCTGACTTGATTTTTTTTTCACAGCCAGATGCTTTAGGGATACATTTTTTTCATTGCATCCTCTCTACTCCCAGTGCTCTATTTTCCTTCTTTTTTTTCTTTTTTTCTTCCCCCCCCCCCCCCCCAGTTTCAGGACACCCATTCCACTCTTTGCTTCTAGGTTCCTGATTTTCAGTTTCACTGATACCTTCTGATGCCAGAAATATCTTCTGGGCAAGACATAATCATTCATGTCTCTCAAAAGAACTGCTTTGCCTTAAGCTGTGTGACACAGGAGACCTAAATCTCAGCGGTGGTGGCTTGGCACTGCTGTGGGCACAGCAGCAAGGGAAATTCATTTAAGCAACTTTAGTTGTGTCAGTAAAATGTAAATGCAACGAAATGGATCTTGGACTTCAAGAGTCATTCCAGTCTCCCACATCACATCCTCTTGCTGAGCAGAAGGCGGGAGGAGCGGATATAATTTTCACCTGTATTTCTTTACGAGATGAATTAATGAGTTTCTGCTGTCATTTGCGGTGAGAAATATGGAGAGCGTGTATTATTTTCAGGATCTCAAGAGTGTGAGAAAATTTCAGAAGCATGAAATATCTCACCCCTGTAGCAAACCCTTTTGTTCGGTTATTTTATAGCCAGCAGGAGAAAACTGTTGGAACTTACTGAAAATTGATGACTACTGGTAAAAGATATCGCACTGATTTGGGTCACTTTGAATTATAAAAGTCATCACTGTACTCTTGGCTATTAACTGTTTCCAGAATACAGCTTTATAAGTGTCAAACCTGAATGATACGTGATGCATTTAGCTAACCTCTGACTCAAAACGTATCTGTCTGGAAGGTTATACCCCAGTGAGGAGAAGCGCAGACACCCGGTGGGGTGTCCTCGACGGACGCGGCACCACAAAGAGGAGCAGCGTGGCACTCCTGGTGTGCACCGCTGGGGGCGAGGTTAAGGCTCTGCAGTCTTCCCACACATTTCTGAGGTTACAAAATCATTTTAAATAAACTTTTTCCGAAATACCGAGGTGGGAAACTTTGGAAAAGCAAATTGGTTTTCATCCGCTTGGAAAAAAGGAAACCGCAAATTACAGAATCTGTGTCAAGCTCCAATATGGAGTGAAAAATCTCACACTTATGAAAATCTCTTCCCATGTGTGAAGGAGACCTCCAGCCTCCTGAGCTGCACCTCGTCAGGCCTCCGAGAGGACAAGGGATTGCAGAGCCTGTAACTGCCCTTAGGCCCTTGATAGATTCCTAGCATGGAAATAGCCTGTCCAGTCTGGGCAGACTCAAAATGCTTCTGTCCAGAGTCTTAAGACAGTTTGCTCCTTCTCAGATGGACCACCAAAAACCCTCAAGAGGTCCTTTGTTCACTCTGTATTTCAAGCATCAGTCCATAATTACAATTTGCAGTTCTTCAATCATGCTGTTCCTACTGAACCCTTACACCCCCCTCCCCTCAACTCTGTGTTTTTCTGGAGTTACACATACGTCAGTCTCACCCATCAGTTTTACCTGAAATACAGAGACTTCTGAAATGACTGCTCTGCTCAGAGGTCATTGACGATGAGTGGGACCTACAACACCTCCACCTCTCCATCCTTCTCTGCTCCCCCACAAGTCAGAAGTCCAAACTCGTTGGCATGGGAATCCATGCAGGTCAGTGCAGAGCATCCCCAATCTCCTTATTGTCGTGATGATACGGTGATGATGAGGACAATACTGCTTTTAACACAAATTACAGTGGGTACAGTTTACTCTTGCCAGCACGAGAGACCCTGCGACCTCTAGAGAAGCAACCAGTTCGAAATGGAGCAATGTCAGAAATGATCTAATGCCCAATTAACTTGGTTTGCCGCAGTTTCTGGCACTTGGGCTGTGACACCAATGACTGTCACCGTGATGAGCTCAAATAAACCCCAGTCGAGGCACAGGCGGTTGTGTCTGCACTCCAGTCAACTAGAATGGCCTGATACAACGGGCCAAAGATGTGCCAGTGACTGCTCCACCAAAGCACCAGTATAGACCAGTCTAGTTCCTGTGTCTCTGGCTGTGCTCTGGCACTATTTAACTTTATAGGCATAGCCTATATGTGTTCCATGTTTTATCTGCTTCATTTCCTAAATTAGCTGGATAGTGCAAGCATTATATTAAAGGCAAAAGAGTTATTACATGAAAGATGATGAGTCGGAAGGCCAATGAGGATGACAATATAACCAGTGCTCCAGTAAATATAGAAGGGTAAATGGAAACTGGAATATAATACCAGAGTAATTTATCTTTCTTTGATAACATAACTTATTTCCTTGAAGAAAAATGCAATAGATCTATCTATGCTTCATCAAAGAGTATAATGTGTTGTAACATGAAAAATGACTTGAGAAAATGGGAAACGAGTACAAGAATTAGGAGATGTTTCAAGAACAGGCTGAAAGGGAGACAAAGCAGACATCACGCTGAAGGAGAGGAGGAGGCACCCCAGGACCCCCCCCCAGATTGCACTGCGGAGGGGCGAGTTATCTGCATTTGCTAGTCACACCTTATTTAGAGGGAGAAGGGCCAAACATCAACCACAGACAGGGTGAAACGTTACATTACGAAGTCAATGTTTTCATATTCACCACGGTGCAATTATTTTGGTAACCAAAGCTCAAGTGAGGTAAACATGAACTTGTACAGAAAAAAGCCAACAGCAGCATCTGGGAAAATGGCAAGTTGGTTTTAAGAGAAAAGACTGCAATTTTGATGGAAGGTGAAATGCAGGGGGAGAAAAACTGAGTGAAAGGAGTGAAAGGAAAATTTCGTCCTGTCAGAAGAAAAAAATGTACCAATATAGTTACAACTAAATTTACATCAGAAAATGGAGGAATGCTTCTAACTATCGAGAGGAATGAAATAACAAAGCTGGGTGCGGGAAAGGAAGGAACAGATTTTAAGGGTGGGTGTTAATGAGTTGATGACCAGGATTGGCCATCTGCATGTCCCTGGGCTAAAGGTGCTGCGCCAGAAGCACACCACAACTCTAAAACGAAGGGGTTTAATTGATTTAAATTTCTTGCAGTGGAAGAGGGAGTGAAGGAGGGGTGAAGTGCATTTGATTTGACCGACTAATGGATTCGGAGAGATATTGTCCTGGTAATTTCCTCAGAATATTTTGTTTCATCTTCTAGCTGTAACACAGTTAGATTATACATAATTAAAAGTCCATCCACTAGAATAGCAGCTGCGACTTGATCTCGCCACTTGAAGGATTTTACATTTTTTTTCATCTCAATTAAACTTTGTATATTCATTATTTTTTAGAAAGTAAATTACATATCAATTTAACCGTTTCTGTGTCTTCCTGGTGAGATCTTCCTAAAACCAAAAAGCAATGCCGCTCCTACAAAACAGACAAAAAACCAAATTCTGCTCCTTCATTGGGGAAATGCGACCTTTCGAACACAAAGCCAGGACTGCCAGGTGGTTTTGGAGGAAATCCTGCAGGTGAAAGCTGGGAAGAAGCTCCTCCTCTCACTCCGAGTGTGGCTGGAGCGAGCCCTGCGGAGCCGAGCAGCTCCCGATCGCGGCCAGACCTCGTTGGCTTTGCTGTTCCCCAAGCGGCTTTGTGCCTCTTCCTTCATCAAATGCATTGGCATAATATAACATTATTGTGACCTTATGACAGCGAAAATTAATAAGCCTAAAACGAGTTGCAGGATCCGGCAAGAATTAGGATGTGATATAGGAATTATCCCCCGAAAACAGAAAAGTCTGCTGAGCCGCATTGCGAACTAGTACTGAAAGTCAAACATCACGGAAAAAAGCAGGAAGAAGTTCAATTTCAAATGGAGTGACCTGGCCAGCCTGGCTCAAGGTGTCCAGGTCTGCAGCTCCTCTGCTGTCCCCCAAAAGATGACCGCTCTTGCCCCCAGGCTGGCAGCACCAGCCTCCCCGGAGCCAGCAACCTCCTACGGGCAGGGCTGGGAAATTCTGTCAGGGACACCGTTTAGGGTTGTAGAGAGCCATTAGACTCAGATATCAGGTAATGCATTTCATCTTTCATCTCTTGCATTTCATCTTTCGTCTTTTGCATTTCATCTTTCATCTTTTGGACAGGGCTCTGAGCAACCTGGTCTGGTGGGAGGTGTCCCTGCCCAGGGCAGGGGGTTAGACTAGATGATCTTTAAGATCCCTTCCAACCCAAACCATTCTGTGATTCTATGATTTTTTAGCGGGCTGAGCACTGGCCATCCTCTTTTCCTCCCTGCAGCAGCGAGGCTTTGCCCTGGTGCCCAGAGCGCTGCTGGGGGCTGAGCAAAAGAAAAAGGGGCTTCCCCATAACCCCGCTCAGCGTTGGGTTCGCTCCACAGGGTTCCCAGGCAAACTGGAAGTAAAAAGTGCCTAAATAATCCTCCCAATTAAAGCTAAAGGCTTGTTCCTCTGTAGACCCCTCTCAAGGAGCGAATGGCAAAGAGAAAAGTATCTTTTCGGCTCCGTGCTTTGTTGTCTCATGGCTGGGAGATGGGAGGGAGAAGGAATTTACTTCGCAGGAAGCTAATTGTAGTAATTAGCTGTTGAAGGAGGGAATCGTGTATTAAAGTATCAAAGTTTGTCACTAATGTATTGTTATGAAACAAAGCATTATACCGTACAAGCAGAAACTTGACTTGAAATGTTAATGAGTCATACTTCAGCGCTAGATAAAAAATGCCAGTTTATTCTGTGTCCTTAATATTGCTTTTTTTGAGAGCTAAAAAGAAATGTTAGCATCCGTTTGTCACTAAAGCACTGTTCCACCTTTCCATTAACCGTTAGATGGATAAAAACCACAACTGATGTAGTTTGTGAAGATGTGCAATTATTAAAAGTTGGATACACTAGGAAAACAGATTTGTGTGTTTAAAGCGAAGATCAAAGTTGCATTCTATTGTTTGAAATATCCTATTGTTTAAAATTGCACTTTGTGCCCCGGCAGTCTGACCACCTTTCTTCTGTGCTTCATGGCTGAGCCTCGGTGCCTTGAGGAAACCCTTTGCGCAGCTAAGAACGAAGCGATATTTTCATGCAATAGGTGCGATCCCCACGCGGTGCTGTTTTCTGACTGTTTGTAGACTCTATTGCTACGTAAAGGAGCGTCGGGATGCAGAAAAGTTAAGCTCGCGCTTGTCCTGTGCGCTCTTGTCCATTGGTCCATTTCCAGTTGGGTCTTTTATTATACTGTGGAGTATAATAAAAGGACCCAAGAACCCTCTGCTTGAGGACAGATGTGGACGCAGACTCCAGGTAACTTTATTCTCAGCAAAAATACGAGCTGCTTTACTTGCATAAAGTTGGCTTTCTTTCCTTTTTCTTCTTTACTCTTCTTCATTTACAGCAATGAGAAATATGCTGGACTGTACCTATGCAGATTAAAAATAAATCTACTCTGAAGTTACACCTGCCATGGCACAATTTGCAGTGACAGGACAAGCCTGAGGCACAAACCATCGATTCATCCTTGCCTCTGAGTACTGTCACTCACTTAAACCCCATCCTTTAAAATACAAATGCAAAGTGAGAGATGGAAGTTGTAGCAGTAGCTGCAATTTGCGCTGCACCCAGGAATATTTGAATTTTTTGTATTTCAGCTGGCCCTGGCAGCTCTCTCGGCAGAGGGCTTCCCCATGGCCCTGCCTTTTTGTGAGGACATGGAAACCCCCAGTCGCTGAAGAAAACTACCCAGTGCCAAGAAATGGTGTAAAATGAGCAACTTGGAGCTCAGACAGTTGAATTTGGAGTGATATTGGCACGTTCCCAGGGTGGCTTAGGAGGGGAGGTCAGCGCAACACTCAGTTGTCACGGGGGATATATGTTAATAACGCTTCAGGATGGGTCTAGGGCACAACCTCGTTAGTATCTTCATTAACAACGTTCCTCACAAGGTAGAAGCACGCTGCCCGACTGGTGTGCAGGGAGATGGGAGGCAGCAGGGAGGTAGGATGGCAGCGCTCCCTGCTGAGGAAGGGGTGGCCAGACCACACGGCGGGTTCCTCAATGAGTCTTTGAGGACATTGATGTGTGAACAGGACCTGAGGTCTGGGGTCAACTGGATGGTGATTCGTGGGCCAGGAGGAAAGGAGACCTCCAAATCTGTTTGCATTTCCAATAGACACAGTCATATTGACACCAGTCCTCATCTGGGATGGCCTTTATGGTTCAGATATGGAGAACTTTGACTGGACCATGAGCAGAGGTACAGCTGAGAGTGAAGAGAGGACACCAGAAGCATTTAGGCTATTAACCTTCATGGAAAATAAGTTCTGCTGTCTTGCACATGCCTTTCGATTAATGAATTTTGACATATGGGGGTCGAGTTTTCTTCACCGTGGTATAATTTAAGGAGACCTGGGCAAGCAGCTTGCTGAAGCGCCCGCTCATACTGGCCTTTTACTGTCAGCAGACTTTCCTTCTGCATGTGTAGGGTTTTCTTTAAAAGGGGGAGATCACCTGACAGTTTCTTCTTCTTTACCATGGTCTTGCCCATGGCTAGTACTTGAGAGCAGAAGGCAACGCTCATGGAATAACAGCCGTTACCAGCAACGAAAGCGCTGAGTACTCTAGCAAGCCAGCAGAAATAGAGGTGACGGGTACTTGGGTAGTGTCTCGTTAACCTGCTTGCGTTAAAGGGTTTTTTTTAAGCTTTCTTCTGTATTTTCATGGTTTCCAGTTTTTGTGACGCATCCCGTGCACCTACTGACGATACAAGGTCAGTCAGGGAAACACTTAAAGCAACTCCTTGACTTTAAATATTGAAATCTAACCACCTCAGTGGGAATTAAATTAAGGACATAGGATTCCTAATAGGCGTGATTTTCTGAACAATTTCTTCCTCTAAAAAAGGACAAAATCTCTCCTGTAAGGTGGTATGTAACAGGTAGTAAGAAACTGTGAGTACCTGGCTTCCCATCCTGAATCAACAGCTGTAAAACCTTTTTTTCATGTATTGTATCTTAACAAACCATGAGATGCTTAATTATCTCATTGCAGAAACCAATGTGTGAAAAAGAAATGTAAGGGAAGGCTGTGAGCCCCGGCAGGATTACAAGGGGAACCTGAAGGGCCGGGCCGTGTAATTTGAAAAAAAAAAAACAAACCAAAAAGAGCGCATATGAATCTGAAACCTTTAATTAAAGTATTAAAACTCTTCCTTCTTAAGGCTGTTTCTGCCTTCCTCGCAAGCCGCACGGGTCTGCCCCAAGGCTGATGAGCGGAGAAGGGTTCCCGGCCAGCGGAGCGGGGTGAGTCCCGGCGGCTCCGGGGCAGGAGTTAATGGGCGCCTTGGGCAGCCCCGGCCGCTCCGGCAGAGAGCGGGCAGAAGTCAAACACGACGTGATAAATGGCTTTGTATGAAATCTGAACACAAGCCCAAACCTATAAGGTCTAAGGAAAAAAATCGGCATGGGCTGCATTATCGAGAGGTCTCCTTGGAAGTAAAGCCCCCTCCTCAGTAACAGTCTGGGAATCTCAGCACGGACACATACATTTTTATACAGACACGGCTATTATACTGCCACAAGAGACACTGACAGCAAAGACTGATTTCTTTGCTTGTTTGCTGGTGCTTTTCTTTCAGAAGCTATACAGGGGAAGAAGTGAAGGAAGCTGAGCTGTCAGCTCTCCATGCTCCTGTTCCACGGGTTACAAGCCAGCATCTGAGCAGATCTCTTTTGCCTACACGCTTCAGTACTGTAACGAACTTTTAAATAGACGTCAATTACATTCAGACTTTAGAAAAATTGTCTTAATGTAAATGAGAAGCTCCAGGGTAGAGTTATAAGGCATTTCATAAAGTTCCTGGTATTAATCTTTCACAACAGATTTTAAGGAAAAAAAAAAACCCAACCAACCAAACAGCTAGAAATGAAGAGCAAAGAACTAAGTTTATCTAAAAAAACTTGTGGCTAACACAGCAAAGAATCTACGCTGGTCATCTGCTGTAAAGGGATCAGCCAGCCACGCTAGTGGTTTGTTGCGTTGGCTTTTCTTAGCCTGCAGAAAAATTAAGAAGTTTGTCTTAGCAAAATGATGGAAATCTCACAGCACGAGCAGCAACACCTTGCAAGTTAAGCCCATAATGAAAATAAAATAAAATGTATCAGTTCTATCAAAACCTGACAGTCATAAATGAACTGAGCTGTTAATAGAGATAATAGTATGAAATTGTTCAGAAAGCAGAGCAGTAATCACTCAAAAATTTAAAAAAAAAAAAAAAAAAAATCTTCCCTTCTTCTATCTGGTTATACAGGTGATAAAGAAGTGTTCTCCTTAAAAAATAAAGCTAAAAAAAATACAGCTAAGTCATGCGTTGTCTTTTTGAAAGAGAAAAAGTCAGTTTGATCTTGTGAAAAGAACAGATTAATCCTTTTCGGTAGATATGAGTTGCGCATTGTAAACGCCACTGCTACAGGCAGGGTTAGAGTCTGGAGTCCCTATTACGGCCACATGATCTTAAAGCCAATACCAGATCGTGTTCTTATTATAATTCAATTTTCCCACTACTTCATTAGGCCATTTCCCCTCTGCCACCCCCACTTCTGCAATACGTCATTGGGGGCTTACTGGAACCGGTCCCCTCGCCCTCTGAGTCAGCTCAGGGTATTATTCAGAGCAGCGTCTCCAAAGTGCCCCCTGCCTAACGGTGGGACCCACAGCTGGCACTGGGAAATTCGGGTGCCCTCATGACATCCCAGAGCTGAGCGTCCGGAGCAGGGACAAGCAGGGGTTGTACTCTTCCAGCATTTAAGCATCATTTCTTGCCATCCCTGCAGGGTGTGACTCCAACCCTGAGAGCAGGAAAATCCAGGACCCTCATTGGGGAGATGCTCGGGGCTGGGAGCACAGGGAGAGGGCTGGTGGTGGGCGAATCTCTACCCGCAGAAGCGGCGTCTGGTCCCTGGGTGCTCCCTGGACACAGTAAAGCCGCGGGAAGCAGACACAGTGAATGGAGACGAATTACCACAGGTTACAAGACGAGCTTTTCACATCAAACCTGCTTCCACTATGTATTTGCCCGTGTATTTTTCCCTGATGCTACCAGAACTAGAAGCGCCATCTCCTGCGGTGTGAATTTCTGTATAACACAGAACCTACTGAAAAGGATGAATTTTGTTATTTTTATGTAACAGGTACATAAGCCTTGCTTTCCCTTCAGCTCTTGCCCTGTTGACTCGAAGGCAGTGACTAGAATGTGGAAACACAGCTGATGTATTGATTTTACCCAGACAGTACAGCTACATAAAATTTGATAGTCCCTGTTCCGTTTTGCCAGTAAAAAATCCTGGGAAGCAGTGTCATAATACAATGAAGCACAGGGAAATCACAGTGCTTAGCAAGGATGAATGGCATTCAAGTATTGAATCTGATGGCAAATTGAATTTAAAAAAAAAAAAAAAATTGATTTAACACTTTTTTTTTTTTCATTTATTATGGACTTCTCCTAAGCGATAATCTCTCTAAAAATACAGAATCATTGCTTTTGCAATCAGATTAAAATATAAGTAAAATTAAAATGTAAAGCATTAAGCTCAGTAAAATCATTTGTAGATGAAGATTTGGGAATATTCTTAAGACATGAAAACTCTGTCTCTCCTTTTCAGCTACTGTGTCTCTTCCCTGCTTAGACAGTGCGAATGGCAGGGACAGGCCGCGTGTGGTTTTGGGAACTCGCCGTCGGACTTTTCCATTCCTCCAAGTTAATTCAGCAGACGCCCCACAGGCGCTGTGTGCACGCAACTAAAACCCCTTGCACCCTTACGAGCCGGAGGTCGTTATGCATTCCCCAAGCTTTGTCCAACCCGTTTCACGAGGAAAAACTGCCAGGGATGATAAGCAAGCGATGCCTGGTTGCTCTTTGTGAAGATGCCCATTGTCTGCTAGGAGAGGCGAGGCCTCCAAACCCACTTGGCTTCAGACTTGAAGACGGGCTCAAAACACAGTCCAAGAATTAAATGTTCAGCACATTAGCTGCCATCCCAGCCACGGCTTAAGCTTGCAGGCAGTACATCCCTGCCTGGGCCCAAAAAGATGATTTATGATTATATGACAGTCCCTTCTCTTTCTTACACAGGCCAACGTATTGCTCTAGAGTAAAAAAATCGTTTTTTTTTTTTAATCATGTCAAACTCTATCTGCATAAAGAAACAGTCCAGTTCCTTATTTCCATAGGTTTATCCTTGAATAATGAAACAAGGCTCTTGTTATTTGTCGCTTGTACTATAACATCCCCTGTAAAAAGCACAGCCGAGAAAGTGGAGCTGCCATAACTATGTTGTTTCCTGAACTTTTCCATAACGTATTAATGAAAGTCCAAGTCTCCGGTGGCTCAAGCGAACACAATCTCTGCTCTGCGTGGGTACTGCCTCGGCTCCTGGAACCTTTTCAACCCCACTGCCAGATTATTGTGGGCAAAACAGTGCAAAGATGCTGAGCTGTTTCCTTGAGGCTACGCCCACCCCTGAAGAGTTAACACCCCAGTAGGCACCAAGTTGCTCTGAACTTCAGCAAGGGGCAGGTTTCTGACATTTCCAAGATTGGGAGATCTCAGAAATGGCACCTAACTGCAAAAGCATCCCGTACACTTACTCACATTAGACATTTCACCACCCACGCACAAACTCTTATGCCGTTACATGTTTTGAACATGCTCACCTTGTAGCCAAGGCTATGGGCCAAGGTGTGTGTGGGGCTCCGAGCCCCCTTGACCTTTCTCACTGCAGGGATGGGTCCCTGGGCACATGTCGGTCTCTCTTTGCATTTAGCAGCCCCTCACTCTCGTCCTCCCATTCCCAGGGCTGGTGTTCCTCACTCTGCACTGAAGCAGGCTCTCATCGCCAGGTCCAGGCCCACCGCGTCTGCATTTGTGTTGGGTCTTGCACAGACCCAGAGAAACTCCTGCGGTGTTTTATTTCAGACTAAGTCTGGTCATTTGGCTATCACATAGCATCACTTTGATTGCATCTCGTGTTCGGGAATATGGGGAGAATAAGGAAACGGTGTCAGAAGCTTTAGCACACACAGACTTGTAAAACCAAGAGCAAACCATCCAGCCTGTGTGTCACAGCGGGGTGTGTGTCACACGTGCAATGTGGCATTGCACACCTAGGGGCACCTGATTTTTGACATCTGTGTTAAGTCTCCAAGTGAAAAAGCTCAGCTCGTCAGCCTTTCTGCAGCGCCAGTGGGGACAACTTCCATCGGAACATCTTCCGAGCTCCTGAGTTGGCTCCTTGCTCTCGGGCACCCTCCAGAGGAGCCCACCTCACCTCACAGCTTATGGAGGGCCCTTAGGGGACGTTGGTCTCAGCTTAAGTGCAAACACTGCCTGAAATATCTTCTGCCACACTCAAATCTCAATCCTGCTGCAGTAGCAGTGTGGCTGCAAGGAGGAATGATTCAGTGAGGAGCATGCAGAGGGCACCTGCCACAGTCAGCAGTGTTTCATAGAAGGGCCTGGGAAAGACAGATGAGGAGCCATCAGTCTACTGCAGTTCAGGCTCTAGAAAGCCAGGGAAGCTCGAGAAGCCATCAATCTACTGCGGTTCGGGCTCTAGAAAGCCAGGGAAGCTCAAGGAGCCCTGGGATGCCCTTCAAGCTGCCCTGCAGCCAGTCCCTCCTGAGCTTCCACGTAAGTCTGGCCCATGATGGACCACAGCATCCCATCCCATCCCAGCATCCCATCACCCTTTTTCATTAAAGTCTGCAGCTGCCCCGTTAACCCAGAGACTCATTACCTGATGCAGTTCTTCCTTCAAGCAGTGTTTTTGCTTAGAGAGATTGCAACTTCTCTGCTCCAGTAAGACTGATTTATTTAAAAATTCCTCCTTTTCTTTCCAATACATAAAAATAGAATTTGAGTACAACAGAAGCACAAAGAAATACAAACAGTGGCCTCCATGTGCACATTGAATCATCATCTTAAACGGTCCCTGAAGAAAGGTTCTGGCAATGCAGTGTGGCCTGAGCTTGTCCATGGACTTCCCCAGCGCAGGACCCAGCTGAGCCGCTAACAACGACCACGCTGGCAAAGCCTGAAGCACCCGCGGCCACCCGGGCTTCTCCTCTTTTGCCTTTTGCTGCATTTTCCGGGTCCTGCAATGGCACGCTGTCCTGGGGCAAATAGTCTAAAGGTGAAAATATGGATTTCAGCCCATCAGAGCTTTGCATCCCGAAGCAGAAGAAAGCGTGGGCTGAGTGAACCCTCTGGTGTCCCAGCTCTGAGCGCTGCGTCTCGGGAAGGGTCCTCTGCCTCTGCCAGGCCAAGAGTTTCTCCATCCTCCCTATTTAAAGGTGTGTGCCCACTCCTTGGTGAACAGATTTCACAGTCCAAAGGCAGCTTTTTAAAATTTGAATGCCAACTTGAACACAGGGCTATTTTCACCAAGAAATTCATCAACAAGCCCTTTTTTTTTTTTTTTTTTTTTTTTTTTTTTTTTTTGGATAACAATACAAGGCTATCTCCTCTCTTCATTCTCTACATGACCTGCTCACCACAACCCTCAGCCACCTGGAAAAAAAGCAGCTTAAAATGCAAATAATTGCAAAAATAACTTTCCCTGCACCTTTTAATGTGGTAGCTAAAGGTCACCCTGCTGAAACTAGAGCTTGAAACCTTGAACAGGATTCTACTCACTTTAAGAAAAGGAAGCAGGAGTTCTAACTTAAATGTCTGTTTACTGGAGAGCCCTGGAAAATAATAAAATGAAGAAAAAGATTGTGTCTGAAATATTTTAAAAACCATTTCAGAATAGTGTTTTTTCTTGTATGAAGCTTTTTTTTTTTTTTTTTTCCCAAATAGGAGATTAATAAAAAAGAAAATTGACTACATAAAGCTACACAGGATATTGGCTCTTTCCTTCACTCCAGGTCTACTGAAGTTGGATATGTGTAAGCCAGATACTTTGTAATACTATTTATTACATTTTGGCCCGGGAAAAACTCCTCTTGTACAGCTGGTTCTTCCCCTCCATCAGGCACTTGCATCTCTGACACATTTTAGCTTCTGAGACTTTTGATTTGTTTATGATTTTTTTGGTCAAACTTGCTTTATGGTTCCATTATAAGTTTGGATAATGCGGGTTTCTGTTTGGAGTTGTTTTCTTGTAAACAACAACAATAATATTTTTAACTTTTTATTTAAGAAAGCTGTATTTTTGTCAATAGCGAGGAAGAGCGGACTGGAGGAGACGAAGAGCCAGAAAGGAAAAGCAACACTTTATACAGTTCACAATTTTGTTTTCTTCAGACCATTCAAAGAATGACCCGAAAGCAAAAGCAGGGAACAGGCACCAGCCATTAATAAGCAAATAGGGGTGGCCAAAACCCTCTAATTTTGAAGTATTTAATAAAATGCCCAAACATAACCATCATGGCTGCAGCCCACCGGTGCCATGTTGCATTTTTCCAAAGCTTCATAAAAAAATGCAGAAACCGCACGTATATGTGGATGCCGTGGATAAATCTGAGGTGTTTTTACCAAGGCACCTCAAGCAGCCGGTGCCCTGGGAAGCCGGTGCGTACCCGGGGGCTGCATCGGGACACCCGCACCACGGGCCACCAGCTCCCCGCAAGCAATCATCAAGGCGATTAGCAGGAAAACCAGCAATTAAGGAGCTCCTCAGTAGGGATCCGGCTTAATTTTGAATGCTCGATTAAACCTGAAATTCTTTGTACAAATTACCATCACCTCTACGGGCTGACACAAAGACGATCTTGTGTGTTTGTGAGAAAAAATAAAGGGGTTTTATTTCAAAACGCTGCAGAGGATGGTGGGGCTGGGTGCCCCCCAGGCCAGCCCGGTCCCCCATGGGAGTGGGGTCCAGGGGTGAGGGCGCATCCCTCTGTCCCTCCCTGCACCCCAGGCTCTCTCCTGGCATCTCCGGAGAGTGCAGGCTGCAAACCCGGCACTTTCCTTCCCTAATCCACCCAGGAGGGCCGCGGCCGGCAGGAACCTTGCTTCCAGAGGATGCACAGGTCCAGAGGAGGCCCCAGAGATGCTGCCAGTGCTGGAGCCCCTCTGCTGTGGGACAGGCTGAGAGAGCTGGGGAGGTTCAGCCTGGAGAAGAGAAGGCTGCGGGGAGACCTTCGAGCCTCTTCCAGTCCCTAAAGGGGCTCCAGGAAAGCTGGGGAGGGACTTTTTAGTATGAGCTGTTGTGATAGGACAAGGGGTAATGGTTTTAAACTAAAAGAGGGTAGATTTAGACTTGATAAGGAAGAAATATTTTACAATGAGGGTGGTGAGACACTTGCCCAGGTTGCCCAGAGAGGTGGGAGATGCCCCATCCCTATGAACACTCCAGGTCAGGTTGGATGGGGCTCTGAGCAACCTGATCTAATTGAAGATGTCCCTGCTCATGGAAGAGGGATTGAACTAGATGATCTTTAAGGTCCCTTCCAACCCAAACCATTCGGTGATTCCATGATCCCACGGGGGCCCTTCGGCTGCAGCAGGGAGCTCTGCTTTGCTCTTGGCCATGCGAAGGTAAGGAAGCCACCCTGACACATGGCAGGAGGTTAAAGCCTTTCCAAGGTTTCAGTGGGAAGGGACAGTGTGAAAAAGGAGGGAAAGCAGCACCCACAGCCGGCCCCGACGGCTTCGCTCGGCTCCCAGCACACCCCCATCCCCACTCCCTGCCTCCTGCACCTCTCCATACTTATAGGTCATATATAAAAATGTACATTTTACGCGTTACAAAAATATGCCTCTCTCGTGGGTTAGCGCATCTCGGTGGGCCCGGGGAGCTGCGGTCACGCCGGGGCCCCCGCCGCTCCCCCCGGCCCCCTCGGGCGCGCCGGATTCGGCCCGTCTCTTCCTCCTCCTCCTAAAATTGCCGTTATCGAACATTTTCTCGCAGTTGGGGTCGAGGGTCCAGTAGTTGCCTTTGCCTGCGGAGAGAGGAAGGGTCCCCCGCGTTGTCCCCCGCCGCCTCCGCGCCCCGCCGCGGGAGGGGGAGTAAGGGGGGGGGGGTGGTGCGGAGGGGACGCGCCCCCCGGGTCCCCATCCCCATCCCCATGCCCTTACCCGGGTCGTCCTCGTCCCGCGGCACCTTCTTGAAGCAGTCGTTGAGGGAGAGGTTGTGGCGGATGGAGTTCTGCCAGCCCGCTTTGCTTTTCTTGTAAAAAGGGAAGTTTTCGGCCACGTACTGGTAGATCTGGCTGAGGGTCCGCCGCCGGCCCGGCGCGCTGTGGATGGCCATGGCGATCAGCGCCGAGTAGGAATAAGGTGGCCGGGCCGGGCGGGGACACTCCTGCGGGGGGGACAGCGGCGGCCAGCCCCGCTCCGCGCCCGCGGAGCTCGGCGGAGGGAAGGGGCCGGCGGGCGGGCAGGGGGCGGCGGGGCCGCCGAGCCACAGGTAGGGGTTGGCGGCGGGGTGGGGGGGCCGGGGGCGGCCCGGCGGGTAGATGCCGGGACACACGGCCACCTCCAGCAGCTCCCGGGCGGGGGGGGGCGGCCCGAAGGCGTGCATGCTCCGCCGGGCGCCGCGCCGGCACCGCGCCGCTCCGCGCACGACCGCTTAAATACCGCCCGCGGCGGCGGGACGGGCGCCGCCGGCCAGCGGCGGAGGAGCGGGGGAGGGGGACAAGAAGGGGAGGCGGGACCCCCCCCCCCCCCCCCGCCCCACGCGTGTCCGCGGCCCGCCGCCGCGGGCAGCCCCCCGGGGAAACGCCGCCCCTCCGTCCATCCATCCATCCCTCCCTCCCTCCCTCCATAAAAGCTACTGCCCCCCCCCCCCCCCCCCCTACGTAAAGCACTGTCTGGTGCGGGAGGGAGCGAGCTCGGAGCCCCCCCGCGGGAAAAGTTTCCGGGGCAAACCGTGAGGATTTAGGGAAACCACAAGAATTTGGGCAAACCGCAAGGGTGAGAGTTGCCGTCTGATCCCACCCTCTGTATCCTCCCCAAGCCTGGGCACAAAATCCATACAGCCACAGGAGCCTTTCTCCTCTAGGGAGGGAATTGCCAGGAGAAGTGAAGAAGGTCCCTAAACCCTCTCTGGGAACGTCCCTTGGGGACTAGGGGGGACAAATTTGGTGCTTCCAGGGCTTTGCGATTTGAGCTTTTGATGTGTATGTGTAGATTACAGCAGTGGTTACAGGGGGACCTAATCCCACTGCACCAGAGATGCAAGAGTTTGAGCAGTAAAGTTGAAATGTTCTTATTTGATATCTTATAAAACAATTTCTGAACTTTGATTGACCTGAGCAATCCCTGCCCGGACCGACAGCTCTGTTTAGGATCTGGAGTGTTAGGGTAAAGCAGCCTGACAGGCCCAGCTGTCCCTTCATTCAGACAGCTTTGATTTCAAGCACATAAATTCCTTTGCAAAAAAATCATCGACATGCTGTCCCACATTTCCTTTAAGTCCAACCCAAAAATCATTATCATTTGGAAATGAAAATTTCCCATTTGCAAAATCTCCAAAGGCACGTGTGGGTCCTGCAGGCACATACGAACTGCTAGTGCCGAGCCCCTTAACGCAAAGCGAACTCCTTCTCTCTGCGCTTACACAAACCCGCGGTGCCCATCCGCAGAACTCACAAATAAATAAATAAACAAACCAGGGAGTGAGTGCGGTGCCCGCACGCTGGGCTGCAAGGGAAGGGGAGGATTTCCTTCTTTTGGTACCGCTGGCATTGACTCTGAAGTAAAATTCACATTATGCTCTGGTCCATGGCAAACCACGCACCTACCTGTGCAGCTCTGGTGGAATATTGCAGCCACAAAAAAAGCCATGCGCATAACTTGATTTTCACTTTTTGAAACGTTTCTTCTGCATTTCTTGCTCTCCTGTTAAACCAGCGTCTTGGGTTATGTTTTCTCCCATCAGTGCTAAAACAGAGGAAAATAATTTAGAATTTTTCATCTTTGGTAGAAGACATCTGGTGATTTGATGAAAAATTGATTTTAAATTGCATTTCTCTGTATCATTTTGCTATAAAGTATGTCTGTCTTTTTGAAATTTCAGATCATTCCTCAGAAATACAGGTAAAAGGCATGACTTCATCAGTAGCTATAGCTATATATAGGTAAATACAAATTGGACACTGATCTGTGGTAGAGAATTAAAATACTTCAGGTGACATCTCATACAAATAAAATAATGTCAAATTCTTAGATCTGTATTTTGGGTCGGCGAATGCAGGTGTGAAAGTACATCTGTATCACTAGAACGTTTGCGTTTTCAGTATCGTTCTTCTGCCTGAACGATTTCTTTGTACAGCGCGTTATTTGTGCCTGTGCGTCGGCACTGGCGTTCCCATGGCAGGTCTAACCCCGTACGCTCTCTCTGGGAGCGGCTCTGAGCGGATGCTTCAGGGATGCAAGAAACACTTAGGAGATCAGGTTTCTTCCTAATGGAAGGCAGTTAGTGGACAGCTTCTGCCCTGCAGCACGAGTGCTATAACCCATTTTGCACATATATGTATAAAAATAAATATATATACACAAACATATAGGCTTATGCCAGGGCAAGGATTTGTCTTTAACACCCTCTCGGAGCCATCCCAGACCTCCTGGGACATGCTTTGCCCCCTGCCCTGGCCCTTTGCTGTATCACCATGATGTGCTAGGAAAGGTTTAGCCCACCGACCTTCAGGCCGTGCAGCAAGGTACACCTGCTCGTCCGAAATTTTGGAAAATGCTTCACAAAAACAAGCCAATTGTCAGTCATGACAGGTGCTCGCACCTTCACCGGGTGGAGAAAAAGTTCAAGAGTTGAAAACCATTCACCTACTAACGTTTATTTGTGCTGAATATTCCTCTATGCACATTGCAAAATTAGAAATAGCTGATTAATACGACTGACAGGGTATTCGTCTGAATACTGGGTACTTTAGGCATAGCTTTAGAAGACCTGTCTTCAAATCTCAGGAGTGGGAGGGGTGATATTCTTTCCATTTCAGTGAAATTAGTTCAGGAAACAACCCGACCCTGAACATTAAACTGACAGTTATTTAATTTCCCTGCACCTATTGATTACCCAGAGACATCCAGCAGCAAATTGACCTCCGGGTATCACCAGTGCGGCTGCCCGTGGATGCTCCTGTTCCTCAGAAAGGCTGTTCTGTTTTCCGTGGCACTGCTCGTCTCCTCGCTGTCTGTCCGTGTAACAGCTACAGCTGCAACCACGGGGAGAGGTGGAACGCGCGCTTGTGTCCGTCAGGTTAGAGCAGACCCGCAGAGTGAGATTATTTGTGTTAGTCTAGTGCCTCGTGGCAAACTTCAGTGCGGCTTGGCTGAATTTTCCTCTAAGCTTTAGACATCTACCATGTAAACAGGAGAATTTATTTCATATGCTTTCTCAATGTACAAATTTACAAGTCTACAGAGAGCTCATTAAATTCTCCCTTTCTCAGTAGAGCTGACACTCGAGGACATGAAAATACTTATGCACTGTATATTTGTTAATGCTGATTTCTTTTTGCTTTGCAGAAACCCTTTTACTAGGAAGCAGCAATCCCTGGTAAACACCCAAACGTAACTTAACTCTTTTGTGATAGTCTAACCCACAGGAAAAATACTTCTTGTTATGGATCATGGAGCTTTTTACAGCTTTCCTTCTTTTCTCTAGCGTTTCACCTGAATTCACGAGGTGAGGAATGTGTCGTGATGGCACGCTCAAGGAGCAGCAATCTCTGCCGTAGCTTTGCAGGTCTCCGATACACGTTTATAACGTGGCAGTAGCTCAGCAGGACGGTTCCCATCGTCGTCTTCTCGCCATCGTGTCCTGCATCGCCCATCGCCCGGCAGTGGCGAGAGACGAGCGTGTACCCAGATACACCTGACAAACAGTGAGGCTTCTCGATAAAAGCTGGATTTTGACCTCAGGAGCCGCAGCTGAGTTGTCCCAAACCTGCCTGCTGTGTCACTCCCACGTTAAAACCGAGCGGCTTTGGGTAATTGTGGGACGGCGGTGCCATCTAGTGGCACTGGCACCCGCTCCGCTGGGCGCTGGAAAGGGTGCCCGCATCCCACCTCTGCCTGCTGGCGCTCTCACCCTTCCCTTGAGTGCCTTAAAGCCTGGGAAATGAGGCACATTAACAAAGAAGCATGAAAGACAGGAGTATTTCTGTCTTTCATTGCTCCCTACAGCATCCTGAGGAGGGGAAGTGGAGAGGGAGGTGCTGAGCTCTTCTCCCTGGGATCCGGGGGTAGACGCGTGGGAACAGTTCAAAGCTGTGCCACGGGAGGTTTACACTGGATATTAGGAAGCATTTCTTTACCAAGAGGGTGGTCAAACGCTGGAACAGGCTTCCTAGAAGGGCAGTTCATGTCCCAAGCCTATCAGGTTTTGAAAGGCATTTGCACAATGCCCCTAATACCATGCTTTAACTTTAAGCGATTCTCCTCTCCTCTCCTCTCCTCTCCTCTCCTCTCCTCTCCTCTCCTCTCCTCTCCTCTCCTCTCCTCTCCTCTCCTCTCCTCTCCTCTCCTCTCCTCTCCTCTCCTCTCCATTTTCCCTTCCCTTCCCTTCCCTTCCCTTCCCTTCCCTTCCCTTCCCTTCCCTTCCCTTCCCTTCCCTTCCCTTCCCTTCCCTTCCCTTCCCTTCTCCCTTCCCTTCCCTTCCCTTCCCCTCTCCCTTCCCTTCCCCTCTCCCTTCCCTTCCCTTCCCTTCCCTTCCCTTCCCTTCCCTTCCCTTCCCTTCCCTTCCCTTCCCTTCCCTTCCCTTCCCTTCCCTTCCCTTCCCTTCCCTTCCCTTCCCTTCCCTTCCCTTCCCTCTTCCATTCCACCCTATCCTATCCTATCCTATCCTATCCTATCCTATCCTATCCTATCCTATCCTATCCCATTGTCAGTAATGTTTGCAGGCTGTATAGTGACTCTCCATCAAGTTACAAAGCTTAATCAGCTTGCTAAAGGCAACGCGCACAGCGGCACATGCATTTCCAGTGTGCTCCTGGGTATCAGTGTGCAGGACGGTGAGGTTGGTGAAGTCCAGCCTGGTCGTCATCTCCATTAGAGAGGGAGAGGGATTCCCTGCAACCGAGTTTCTCTTTCAAGCTGATGATCACCTGGGCCTACCTTCCTTTCACATTTCTTGCCACGTGTGCTTTGCTCCATCTTCTTAAAATGGCTCATGCAAAGTGATTTTCAACTGCTATGCTCCATTTCTTTTTAAAAATGCGATGGCACGCCTGTATTTCTACATGGGAACTGCTCCTGGAGAAGTCCAAGCAGAAATCTGAGTGTGCTCATCATTATGATACTACCTAAGGTGCACCTATTACCCCTTGATGTCATTTTGGTCACTGTTTTTTGTATTTAAATTGAAACAGTAGCCACAGCACTAGGCTGTGGTGTGTCTTCTAGCTGCAGTGGTGATGCCTGTTTAACTTTTCATACAGTCAGTATTTTAGTGCCTTGTTGTATCAGGTGAATTAAAGCATCACAATAGGTGCAACCAGTTGAAGGCAGAGTCAGAGATCAACACCTCAAGACCAGCCCACCACACAGCGACCGTCTCAAACAAACAGGGAAAAAGGCAGAAGAGGGGCAGCACTCTTTCTGAAATCAGGATCGACGAAAAACAAACAAACTGCTTTAAAACGCAGGACGGACTGCGCCAATGCCGTGGGTTTCCCAAGTTTCTTCCACACGCCTTCAAATTTGTGTCTTGAAAACCACTCCTCGCTCCAAAACAACATCAGAAAAGGCAGCAACTCCCCAAATACATTAAGTCCTGGATTATTTACCGCTACCAGTCAATACTGAGCCCCTGTATTTTCTGGAAATGTCACAGCGAAGACCCCACGTGTCCAGCTGTAGAGCTTGCTGCTGGCAGCCTGGGGGTGAGGAATGAGGGGCAGCACAGTTCCTCCCCGTGGCACTGCTCTCACCCCACGGCTCTCGGTGATGGCGATGGCGTTAGCTCCTCTGCATCAACTGGGAATAAATTCCTCATTTTTTCCTCTACTCAAAAGGGTTAAAGCAAAGCTGAAGGAGGGGTGTGCGTAGATTTAAATACACTAATTCATTCGAACAAAGCGTTCGATAGTTTTCTGGCAAATTCAAGTGAAATGTGGGTGGTTTGCACCAAAAACATCAGTCTGTGATTTCTCCTGAAATGCCAGCCATTAGAATAACCTCCCCTCGTTTAAAATAAAAAAAAAAAAAAAAAAAAAAAAGAAGCAGTAGAAAATGAAATAGAAACACATGGTGAGAAATGACAAACAACAAGTAATCTGACGTGAGGTAACCAGAGTTTATCAAAACAGAAAGAAGAAATACAGCAAATATCATAAATAGCAATCCAAATATTATTTTGAACTCAACACAACGATGCTCATTTGGCATGACAATTGTTAGCTAACAAATGGACATTTTGCAGGTCAATCAAGCTTGAGGCAATTAGTCTGTGGCAATTAAATAAATTAACTCTAAAATTGGAATTCAAATAATCTCAGTAACTGGTTCAATCCTGAAATGCGCCTCTTCGAAAGGAGCCAATAAGACAGGCAAATTCACTAGAGTCTGCCATATTTAAAATGCACACTGTATTCTAATTTATTTTAATATCTAACTTCTGATAGATCAGGCAATCCTTTTTCGTGACCATTTGTTAAGAATAGCTTTGTGCAAGAGAAATGTCATGTGCGTTTTTCAATCTTCTGTGTCTCAAAATAATAGAATTTGCATACACCGGAGGTTTTGGCATTGAATCCAGTTCCTTAGGTGTCATATCCTGATGATTTGAATTTATATACTTTCCATGGCTAAATTGTTTCATTTATATGCACTTCTGATTATTCATGAAAATTTATGGGTTGGATTTCATCCATATTTTTCCTCTACTTTTATCAGAGTTTGCCTTTCGATGTTTAATTCAATCAGCTAATTTTCTTCCTGCCCATCTATCAACAAAAGTTGTAAGAACGATTCTTATTTAATTAAAAGGTTTTAAAGTCTGGGATGTTCTCTTTTAGAAACATTTGCTGTTTAAAAAAAAAAAAAAATTATTAAAAATAAGCTTTTCTCTTTCATTGATTGAAAAAAAAAATACAAGTAATTTGAAATTCATACGCACTTGCATATCTCAGATGGAGAAGAGACGCTACCGCATGCCAGGTGAGGTCTCTGCTGTGAAAGGGGGCTCAGCACCTCCAGGACCCCTTTGGATGCTGGTGTAGCAACGTGCGGGCGTATAGTCATATTTGTATTTCGTTGTTCGTGCTTTATTAAGATAGGAATAAAATTGCTGAGCCCACTGGCAAAGAGCTGTAGGGAGGGCGTGGGATGTCAGCTGAGGGTGTAGAGCAGGTCCTACAAGTGGGGAATGAAGATGATGGTGGACAAAATACTTTCTAATAACAGGGTAAGTCTGGAGCACGGCTCCATGCTCTGCAATTAATGTGAAGTTAAGGTGAGGAAGGCAACAGGCCTCTCCCCTGGCCTCTTGCAGCCTTTTTCACCCAAGGATTCTCAAATACAGAAGGTTCTGGCATCAGCAGCTGGCCAATGACAAACCTCAGCACAACTCGGTTATTTAACACTTAAGCAGTTCAGGTTTCTCCATTGAGCTATCACCATCACTAGATCTTCTGGCCCCCTGATGGGCCTTTCCAGGGTCATGGGTCCTACTACTCAATCACCAAGCAGCAAACGCCGCGTGGGCAACCGCCCAGCACTGCCAGCCACGTCTCCGGCCAAGCGAGACCCTGCCTGCCCCACGTCACCATAATGGATGTGGCACAAGGCCTGGGGCTGAGAGGGTTTGAACACTTTGCATGGTTCAAACACAGAGCTACTCTGCGATACTGGTACCTCCTGGCGGGACACGGATTTGTGTCACCTCCTGGGCACCGCCCGTGTCACCTCCCGGGCTACCAGGCGACACTTTTCTGCTGTTAATCATGGAGGGGGGATGCAAAATCCAGAGGCACCATGAAGCCAATGGTGAGACAGATGTGTAGCTCTTCCAGCAAGTCAACCCACTGCTCATTACCTGTCTGCAGGGCATTTCTCATCTTTAAGTTCATATTTAGTACCTGTAAAACTTGTCAAATGTTTATCTTAAACCAGCAGATGCAGGAATTAGTTTTGAAAACAATGAAGTAGCTGCGACTATAGAAAATTAAATTTTGGGCGTGTGGTGAGTACAGCTGAGAGAAGACATGGCCTGTAGCAACAAACGCTGCACCTAACGTACTCACATCTGTCTTCTTAAATTAGTGTTTTTAATTCCTCAGTAAGCAGCTCCTTCTTTTCTAAGCTGGGAAAGGATTAATCTTTGCTTAAGAAAACGAGGACATAATGAAAAAAAGAAAGGAGGAGGCATCAGTAATATTTTGGTTTAATATTTCTGAAGTTTACCAGAGTCATATATAAATTGTCCCATATAGATTTGTATATTGCATACAAATAAATTGTTGCTTTTATACAGAAAATAGAGCGCAGAAAATAGAGTCTGCTCTTTTCTGAGTAAAACATCCTTGTTTGACAAACATTAGCACAAAGTAGTACCAATATCCTCACAACATGGTAAGACCGTACACTTTTTTCATTAAGTTTTCCTTCAGTCTCACTACTCAGACTTTGGTTATTTTTTTTATATTCGCCCCCCCCCCCCCATTAAAATGATCCAAGATCAAGACCTGAAATTCGGAAGAGGCTGTACTGAAAAATAAATTCCCCACAGCATCATTAAGGAGCAAACGTGAGCAAAATCACTCACCAGCAATTTGAAGACGAGAAAGGCTTCGGTAGGCAGCTCATCGCACGCCCCAGCCGAGCTCCATGTGCCTTCCCCCATGGCTGCTGTATGAAGTGCCTGCCCCAAAAAGCTATCTAAAAAAAAGAAGTGGAAAATAAATTGATTTACTAGTCTTCTTTTGCCCATTAAATACTTTTTCTTCCATCCTAAAGAGTTGCGTCTTTTCGTAAAAGCTGTTGTGGTTAGGTATTCCGTACGCGCGGTGTACTTTTCAAACCACCCGTTCTAGACTGCTCTAACATGTTACTGGCACCACACTTCACCCCCTTCCACCTATAACTCCAGACACCTCTAATACTGTGACCTCAAAAAAAAAAAGAACGAAATTATAATTAATGTCTTTCAGAAATATCTAAAATGACCTAAATTAACCTTTTCAGACACAGCAGGATTCCATTTTTCAACTCTCGTATTTCCTGATCTGGCAGACTTAGAGAACAGAACTTAGAGAGAGAAGTGGTATAAAAATAAACGTTATATAAAAAACGACATACAAATATTTTAAAGTCCTGTGTATTGTATTTCTATTTCCTATTTTATTTCCTAATTTATTTCACTTCGTCAGGCATCTGGTATGAGAGGCCCTTTCAATTTGCTGGTGTTCGTACTTATCGATACGAAGTGTCTTTGGTTTGTTGAATTCTGGGGGTGTAACGGCTGCTTGTTATAGAGGAAAAGCATAAAGAAATAATATTTTATTATTTTTTTGTAAATAAATTCCTTAATTATGTGTAAAGAAGCTGCTTGTTTATGTGGCCCAAATACTGGTACGAGTCTTTCACATATTAGCACCTAAATGCAGAACCCATTTCAGTGGTGGGTTTTGTGTAGCAACAGGACCGTTTTTGTGTTTGTGAGTGAAAGAACGGAGAAGCTGAAGGATTTCTTCTCCATATCTAGTAAAAACCCCGCGTTTGTCACAAAATTCCCAACCACCTCTCCTGAAGAGCTGTGTCACTGTGCCCCTCTGTTGGTGGCTTTGCCTGGAGGGAAATACTGCACACCACGTAGGACAACGGAGCATCCTGGTCATGATGCTTAATCATAGAATCATAGAATGGTTCGGGTTAGAAGGGACCTTAAAGATCATCTAGTTCCATTCTTCTTAGATAGGTGTGTGCTTATATACAGCTACATATAAATATCTCTCTATATGCTTATATAGAAACTTTAACTCTGTAAATTCAAGTGGTTATGGGCATTTTGTCAAGAAGCGCTCTACAAATACTACCCAGTTAACTACTCCGTTTCCTCAGGAGCATCTCCTTCCTCACCACTCCCCAGGGCTAAACAGGGCAGCACCGAACGTTGGGTGTCCTGCAGCAGCTTCACCACGGAAAGGGCAGCGCTGGAGGAGCACCCTGTGCTGCTGCAACGGATCGCAAAGGAACCCCTTATTGATTACTGAGGCCTGGGGGTTTTTTTGCATTCGCTATTAAGTAGGCTACTCATTACTGCAAAACACATGCTTAATGGAAAGACATTGCGGAGAATGTCTCCTCGAGGGCCTGCTTTGTTTTTGGAAAGTCTTTATGAATGTTTACATCATGCTGTGGTTTATTTTCAGGTTGGCTGAGGCTCGCTATGCTGGACCATGGACAAACCCATTTGTTTCCCGGCCATGCAGCCCATCCATCAAGGAGTGGAAGAAGGAGGCGGGTTGCCAGCTGGGAGCCCATCAGCTTGGCAGCATGGAGAGCTGGACGTCTGCTCAGCCAGGGATGCCAGCTTGTCCACCTTTCTGATTTCGGCCCAAATTTCAGCAAAATAATGGAAAAATTCTTTTTGGTGGTGTTATAGATACAATACCAACCCCATTCCTGCAGCTGGTGCTCGGGGAGTACCTGGAGGGAAAGGGGATGGTTACCAAAGCCCCACTAAACAAGGCTCAAGCATCCTTGGCTCTCCATGCCTTTCCTGCCGATCTGCTCACCATCTGTGGGCAGGACCTGTCCAGAAGTTTGCATACGCTGCTGAAGGACAATATAGAGAAACCAACAGTCCTTAGGAAACCAATAGTCCTGAAGGACAATATAGAGAAACCAGCAGTCCTTAGGAAACCAATAGTCCTGAAGGACAATATAGAGAAACCAACAGTCCTTAGGAAACCAATAGTCCTGAAGGACAACATAGAGAGACCAACTCCTTGGGCTGGTAGCCATCATTTGGAAACACCTTTCTGGTCACTCAGAGGAAAAGGTGTTAACAGCTGAGCGTTAGAGGCTTTTGTCTTCCTTTTTGGGCAGCTTGAGCTATAAGATGGGAGGGAAAGTTTCATTTTTTCCTAGTTGGTGATGGTTCTTTGAAGTCCACTTTCATTACTACCGTGCAATTGCATTTGAATTGACTACCTCCGGCAGGTGTTTCAAGCCCAAACTTACTTGTTTTCCCCAGATTGGGTCAAATTTCATGAGGGTTTTGCTGGTCGCCTGAGATCTTACAAAAAATCTTGACAGTGTTTGTACTTTCAGCCGCTCCCCTTCAACTCTTAATTTTTCATCTGCTATAAAAACAAATCAACAGTTGAAATAAAATCCAGCATCATTTCCTTGACACAGATTATTGCTAATATTGATGAGTTCATGACCTTCTACAGGCGGCTGCCTTGTATTTAATATGGTATAAGCGGGATTTGCTTTCTTGCAAAACTGCCTTTGCTGTTCTGCAAAGGTATTCGACCCTGAACAAACCCTACATGAAAGGAGAATTTTGACATAACATTTTGCACTTGTTTTGCACGTTGTAAACAGCTGCAACTGCCTAATCAATGCGCAGGGCGAGAATTTGCAAGTAGAAAAACTATAACAAGCGACTGATACAACTGATAATCTAGAAGTACTTACGGTACGGAGATGTATCATACTTACAGAAAAGGGATCTAGGAAAGAGTTTTGCAGCCAACACTGGAGTTTCCTGTACTGTTGACGTGTTCCTCATATATTAGCATTATAAATCACGCTCTAGGTTCAGCATCTTAACCATGATGAACAATCTGACAGTCTTTTAACTGTTCGTTACAGTATATCCTAACTCTGAATTTGCTAATAATGCCAAAAAATCAGTCTTTTCTCTTTCCAGCCTTTTTTTTTTCCAGACACCTTGTAATACACTGCAGTGCAAAAATACAAATAAAATAATAAATAGCAGCTAAACCCAGAGAACAGAGCATGTTGATTTGATGCACATTTTAATACGCAATTCCTGCAAAGAATCCAGTGATACAAAATCAACTTGAAATCATATCCATGGTTCGACAAGTCTGTGATTTCACTTTGAAAAGGAAGACTGCATCTGTGCTTTATGTCATATCAGATTTATGTATTTTAGATCGTGTTTTGCTGTATACAGTGTAACTGGTAGGAAACTACAAGATGAATCGTTCACTGGAGCATTTTTCACAGGGAAGGAGCGAAGGACGTTCCCTCTGAGAAAAATATTTGTGCACCAGGTGCAATATGTTCCTGATGTTGCACAGAGCCCACGTTCTCACTCCCAGGCTCCCCAAATGCGATTTTTTTTCCTTCAGAGCACCGCCTTCCCTTCCCTACGGGGATAAATTTACGCTCTTCCCACCCATCTTCGCACGAGTCATGTGTCATGCTGCGCCGGCGCCCGAGGGGAAGGTGGGCAGGAGGAAGGGCCGGGCGCGTCGGAGAGGGGCATCGCGGGCCGGCGGGTTGGGTGACCCGCGTCCTGCTGGCCGGCTTTTGCTCCGTGATCTCACATCCCATTTACTTTTAACAGATTTGGTTCAGCCAATTAGGCTCTTTTTCCTTTGTATAAAGGATGGCATTAATACTTACAACCGTGTGGGATTAATTGCCTGTAAAGTCACTTTGAGACCTTGGATAGAAGCACTAGTGATACTAATTAGTGTCACAGATATTATAATGTTAAACATAAGTTCATACACTTATTTGGAGAAAAACTTTCAGAATCAAAGGAACTAAAGCCGCCCCCAGGACATTTAATTATTTTATTGCCCTTCAAGGGAAAGGTGATGCCTCAGCTCCATTTTTCTCCTCGCACCGCAGTACGCCAACCCCTATAAGCCCGTGTCAGAAATGTGGTTCACTGACTCACAGCAGTCAGAGATAAAACAGAAGCATTGTTCACTTGATAATTTCTATTTCTAAATTTTCTACAACCTACTTTTTTTCTTTTTTTTTTTGAATGCTTTAATTTTGTTCTCGTGAGACACGATTAATTGGCCGCTGTAAAAAGTCAAGATGAGCAGGGATTCAGAAAGCTGGGATTTAACTGGGCAAATTGTACTCCGCAAAAGTATAGTGCTTGTTATAAATTTCAGATATTTGGCAAGCAGGTTTCTTCTCACAAGGAGAAGGCTACTGACCAATGAAAAAATCAGAGAACGAAACTACTTTCTGCCCATATTTACTGACTCGAATCACATTGCACCAGGAAGGTGCCACAGTGCCACAGCACAGCGTGAAAGTAAAACAAATGAAGGTTGTTTCTGAGGATGGGTTACAAGTAATATGCATCGTTGTTGTAATGCAAATTAGAAAACTGAGAAACTACATGAAAAAAATAGCAGAAATAGAAACATGTCCCTAAAAAGAAATTACTTTGAGGTACTGTGGCAGTCCCTAAAGGAGCTGATATCTAGATTTTTCCACCAAATGACCAGGGCAAATTAAAAATCGGTCACTGCAGCTAAGGAAGAGTGAACATTTACCGTTAAACTAACAGAAAGCCTGTTTCAATACTGGCATCTCCAACCCAAGCTAGGAAATGGGCTCCCATTATACGCTGGGTATATTGGCTGACTTTCTTGCCAGTAAAAGTCAGCCAGCAGCCTGTAATTATACTGAATATCTTCCTGGAACCTTGCTTCCATAAATGGTGCCATCTTTTGAGTAATATATCATTGGTCTGCCTTGCTCAGATTATTACGCTAATACATCATTAGAGCAACAGCTTGCTTTGGTGATGGATTGGTGTAACGCGGTGTGAGAGCCACAGCTCGCTCGGGTAATGTATGACGCTCTTGTGGTGATGTATGGGATGGTCTGTCACGGAGAGGAGCCTCTCGGGTGACGCATTCCCCCAGAGACAGTGCAGCCCTAGGATGAACAACCCCAGGACGACGCTTATTTGCTTCGAAAGCTTATGGGCTGCTTCACACTCCCGATGCAGGGGCCTTGGCCAGCCCCCAGGCCCTCTGAGCTTTGGGTGATGTGGTGTCCCCCCAAAACCCACCGGGTCTATCCGGGAGGGAAGACACGCGGCTGGTGCTGGGTGCCTGCAGAAAGCTGAATTAAGGGAAGAAAATCCCTGGCTTTGGTTACCTTCGGTATGTTATCGTGCAGTCTTTAGCACCAAGACGCTCAGAGACAATCTGCTATGCAGACATATAACCAGTGCAAATACCTAAGGTCACTAGGCATAGTCAAAAAAAAAAAAAAAAAAATCTGTCATTTTATGGGAGATATGGAACTAAAGCAAAACCTTCAAGCACTTATTTTACAATCTCTTACTGCACATATTCTGGATGCTCAAATCATGGTGCAAACCCACGCACTCCAAGGATTAATCAAATGTTTTACTGAATATTACCAACGTAAAACTTTTACATTAACTAACTAGTTTGCATTTTTTGTTAAAAGGTCCATGGTGGTATCCACTATTTTTCCATTTTCCAGGTTGTGTCAGAATACCTCAGGGTGAGAAATATGGCAGATGATAACTTTTAAACTGGGAAAAGCATACCTTTATATCTAAAAAGCTGAAAACGTCTTAATTGATTTTTTCCCGAAGTCTGCAAAACAAACAAAAACAAACCACTCCTAAAAAAAGAACCACAAACCAACCCATCCTCGATTCTCTTCAGCTTCCCTTCTCACACACACAAAACCAAACCATCACCACCCATAGCAAAAACATACAAACCGGACTTCTGGCAGAGCCCAAACTCAGCCTAGCTTCAGCCCAAAAAGGAAAATATTTGCATGATATGGCTCAGTGCAAATCATTTACACCTGCAGTTCTTTTCCCAGTTTTAATTACTCTGCTTGTCACCAGTAAAACACCGAAATTCTACAAAGGCACAGAGAGGTTATGATTGTCTTCTGTCATGATACCAGCTCTGCTACTCCAAAAATGTGAGAACAGCTAAAATCACCAACAATCACTTCAAAAGTTATTCCTTCTATAAACAAGGTGATAAAACCTGTAATAAAGCAATCAGCGTTCTCCGTAATTTGTTTTGGTTTTCCAACATTCACTTGACCTCTACCTGGTCTTTCTGGTAGCCTCTGGCACGATGATGCTGTACTCCAGTCATCATATGCATGGAAATTAAATTAAGTAGTGGGTGGAAAAGTGAATTAGATTTAGTAAGTTAAACAATGCGTGGAAATTGAACTATAGGAATTATGCATAACCTTTCCTATGCTGATCTAGTCGGCTGCTACTAAATGCATTTCAGGGCAGCAGCATGAGGTGACATGACTAGCATCTGCCACAGACTTTTCCTTTTATAAACTGAATAATATGATCATTTTATAATCTTTGCTGGCCCTCCTTACTTATCCTTACATCCAGGCTTATTTGTCAGCCAAGATAAACCAGCCAGTGCCATCACTATGTGGCACCAAAGGCTACGGAATATTCCCCCCGCACATGCAAACCCGAACCTTTGCTAACAAGGGCATGATTTTTCCTGCCGAGGCTTTGCACGGTTAACACAAAATCATATTGTTTCTCCTTCCCTCTGCCTCCAGCGAAGGTGCCCACTGGCTTTGGCTGCGAGCCCGACGGTTCCAGCTCTGCGTGGTCGGGTTGGCAGCGCTGCTTGCTGCCTGCCCTCTGGGGCTTTGGCTCCTCCGCCGCGTCCTTCTCCTCCCGCCAGTCCCGCAGCCCGCCGTGCCCGCTGCCTGCCCGCACCACCGCTCGCCTCCTGCTCCCCCAGCGCTGGGGTCCTCCGGGGCTGCCAAGGAAACCAAATCCAAACCCGCAACTGTAGCGATGGGGCTGCTTGCGAGGGCATGTAGTGATAGGACGAGGGGCAATGGTTTAAACTAGAGCAGGGCAGGGTTAGATTAGACATCAGGAAGAAGTTCTTTACACTGAGGGTGGTGAGACACTGGCCCAGGTTGCCCAGAGAGGGGGTGGAGGCCCCATCCCTGGAGACATTCAAGGCCAGGCTGGATGAGGCTCTGAGCAACCTGATCTAGTGCAAGATGTCCCTGCTCACTGCAGGGGGGTTGGACTAGATGGCCTTTAGAGGTCCCTTCCCACCCAACAGATTCTATGATTCTATGATTCTATGATTTTATGAACTGATGCTGAGCTTATCGCCCCAGCCCCTCAGCCTGCCCCACCTGGGAGAGAAGGAGCTGTGCCTGGGGCAAAGCCAGCCCCAAACTCACTGACCTAAGAAGGGAAAGGGAGAAGGAGCTGCTGCCCTCCAGGGCCAGAGGCAGAAGGGCTGTTACAGCTGCGGCTCCCTGCCGCCATGCTGTAACTCTCTGTGATGGCGTGCTCCACCACCAACCCGCCCTTTATCTCCTGTACCCCTGCCCGAGAGATAACCACCCATGGTGGTCATCATGGGTGCATCTGGTCATGATGGCTGCATCTGGTTCAAATGTCGTTTTGGGCAGACAGATAACAACACAATAGCCAAGGGCTGACTTGAGCAATGCGCCCATCCCACCACAGTACCGTAGTCAATATGCAAATATGACTACAGGTAAATCATCTCACCCCCATAAATCGCGAACAGCCCAAGAGCCCTTGGAGCTCTCCTGCACGGCAGCAGCTGCACGCCAGGATCCCCCCTTGGGTAGGGACGACTCCCAAGGCTGCTTCTCGAGTTTCAGAGGTTCCTTGCTGCATCAGGTTTTCGGTTAGTGATTAATAGCATGCTAAACTTGGAAATCTTAGCTAAGTGATATAAAGGATTGATTGCACATATATAATCCTTCAGACATAAACCATTGAGGACTGGGATTAGACCCGGCTGCACCCAGACTCCTCTCTGAGGAGGCTTTTAGAAAGCCAGGGGGTCCTTTCTGAACGTCGGCTCAAAATGAGGGTCTCCCTGACAGCTCTGTTTGACCCTGTCCTCCATGCAGCAAATAACCCAACGTGCCTTGCCATCCAATCTTGTTAGAATACTGCTGCATTTACTATCAAACTTTGTTAAATCCCTGTTTTATATCAATAAACGTTCCACTGCTTCTCTCTATGAGTGAAGTGCATGGCTCCACCCGTGACATCTCCCAGCCATGCAGCACCTGCAGCGACGAGGCACGGGGAGGAGAGGTTGGTGCACCCAACACCTCAGCTATAGCTTGAAGGAGAGGAAGGGGGATATTAAGAAATGCATAAGCTGTGTAAAAGGAGAGGAAATTGCCAGATATTCCTAGGTTAACTAATAACACTGTACCTCAAGGCAATAATCAGGAGTTGATAAGCTGTGTGAAACAAAGGAACAAAGAGAAAAAGAGCAGCTTGGTTGAGGTATAACCTGGTTCTCCAGCTTTTGATTGTTTTCTGTCTGCCCAGTATTTTAGGCTGATTTAAGTTAACTGTGCAGTTCCTACACACTTCCTATCACGGGCGCTGAAAGCACATAGATAGGTACGTGTTGGTCAGGGCCTGCTGGAGACACGTTCAAAAGCGCCAACAGAATTTACAGAATCCCAAATGGAATTACCTCCGTGGCTGTTGTGTCCATGTGTTGCAATTTGACACTTCATATTTCCTAAATCCCCTCACTTCATCCTCCCCTATCCAGCATACGAAACGGGAGTTCTCTAAGGCAATTAGTAGTCGCAGTAGTAATTGTCTTGCACCTTGATGAAGAAGAGGGCTCCAACCATACACACAAGCGACTGCTAATCCCCTCAAAATGCACAGTCTAAGAATAACAGAAGAGAAAACAGAGGCACCAAGGAAAGAATGAAATTACATTATTCAGCATGGAAAAGCGGGAATTATTTATTGGCATCCCAGAAGATAAAATAGTAAGGGGGAAGACAGAGGACAGCAAGGTGACTTTGCAGCAGGGAACAAAGTTTTGAAGTATATTAAGCATCAGGAGCCAGAGTTAGCACCATTCCCTGGATGAGTGCAGGGGCCATGGCTCTCTGTGGAAGAGATGATAGGGAGATGGATGGATTAGGCCAGAAAGGCCTCAAAATGAAGATGTATCGTTCAAGTTTGCTATGTATACAAGAGAAAAACAGTCCACATATTCAGGATGGTGAGACATAGGCTATCCAACGGAATAAGAAAAGGCAGTGGGAGTTTAAATGGCTGAAATGAAGACTAGATTGGACTGGAAAAGCCAAGGACAACATGGAAAAATCTCCCTGACGTGTTAGCATCCCATTACTTTCTTTAATATTAGCTCTGAAGAGAAGCACACTGACTTCTGCTGGAGAAAGGTGCTAAGATGAGCTGAGTTAAAAGGCCTAAGGTGGAGTGAAAAGAAGCAGTGGATTGTAAGTGGTTCGCTGCTCAAGCAAATAACGTGATACCATAATGCTAAGAGTTCGCATGAGTTAAGATCTGCAAAATTGGTCAGTAGCAGCACCAAGTTACAGATATTTCAAATAGCCAGGAAGGATGACAATACAAAGTTGCAGAATTTCCCACAGAAATAGGCTGTTTTATGACTGTGGGTATAATTGGCCTTCACAAAATAGTGTCCAAGTGTATCAAATCAGCTGAAGCATGAGCCAAAATCTTAGTATTAGTCCAGCTGACTGGGGGCACAGGTAAGACTGTCGGATACCTACCCCAAGAAAGTTATCCACACAACTTGGTCGTAAGTGCAAAAGCTGGCCACGTGTGTTTTATTTTGTTGCAGTTTAGTTTCGTTCACCTGAAAACAGAAAACGAGGGCCTCGGGCTGGCTGAAAATTTTGCTTTGTAAAACAAAAAGGACCGATTGAAAACATTCACCTGAGAGAGGGAGTAACTCCAGAGGGAAAGCTTTATAGAGTTTAATTGGAGTTACAACTGTAATTAAGTTCCAAGCAATCGTCCTAGAAATTCGAGTAAGGTAATGAAGCCCTGCCTATGTCGGCATTCCCCACATTATCCTATGGAAGTGTATGGTAACGGTTTAGTTCTCTCTGAAATTCTGTGAGTACTTAAATCATCCTCCCCCTCTACTCTGCATTGGTGAGGCCACACCTGGAGTACTGTGTCCAGTTCTGGACTCCCCGGTTCCAGAAGGACAGGGAACTGCTGGAGAGGGGACAGCAGAGGGCTACCAAGATGATGAGGGGACTGGAACACCTCTCTTATGAGGAAAGGCTGAGGGATTTGGGTCTCTTCAGTCTGGAAAAAAGACGGCTGAGGGGGGATCTTATCAACACTTATAAATACTTAAAGGGTGGGTGTCAGGAGGATGGGACCAGGCTCTTTTCAGTGGTGCCCAGGGACAGGACAAGAGGCAATGGGCACAAACTTGAACATAGGAAGTTCCACCTAAACATGAGGAGGAACTTCTTTACCCTGAGGGTGGCAGAGCCCTGGCACAGGCTGCCCAGAGAGGTGGTGGAGTCTCCATCTCTGGAGACGTTCAAAACCCGCCTGCACGCGTTCCTGTGCAACCTGCTCTGGGTGACCCTGCTCTGGCAGGGGGGTTGGACTAGATGATCTCCAGAGGTCCCTTCCAACCCTATGGTTCTATGATTCTATGATTCTATGATCATGCTCTGAATTTACAGGCAGAGTTGGGAATGTTACACATGGTCTTCTGAGGCCCATTTTAGTGTTGTATTTAGGAGCCGCACTGTATCTCTTTTTTCTCTAAAATTCTTCTGGGCTTTGAGAACAAATTTGTGGTTAATATAACTTGCAGAGCATAATATTTGAACTTCGTTACTTAGAGCCTTCCATTTCTTCAACATCTGTTCCAAGATAGAGTGACCTCCGCTTGAGAGCAGCATCTACGACACTGGAAACCTGAAGGTGAAAACACATTGTCTCAAGGTTGTAGTTTGTCTGAATTTGTTCCTTTTAGCTGCTTATAAAAATTTTCCTAGAAGCGATTAGGCATTTGCTTCTGCAGGGTAATTATGTTACATAAAGCCTCTTCCTATTACGTAGCTAATAAAAACAACAGCAACATATATCTTGGCCCAAAGAGGTTGGGAGTTTATTAAAGTTGTAAATTATGGATTCTGCTAATGCAAGGTAATAAGATCAAACAGCACAGCATGAGCAGTGATTGTTCTCCTATTTTTGTCTAATATTGTGTAGTTATTAGATATTTTGTCCCTTATTAATCTTTTTTGACCTTCTTCCACAAATTCTCCGCCCTATAAAAATGAATAACTGCTGAGAATCGTAATGTGCCCACGAATGGCCACGAGGATAAGAGGGCGCAGTGTGTTACGAAATGCAGCTGATAAAGCAAATGTCCTGGTGTGACCACACCGACCCCCTCTGCTCCTCCGACCTGGGACGTGACCTGTGGGGCTCACAGGTAAGGAGGCGGCCTGGAGTAATACGGACATCTAAAACCTACTTCAGCAGAAAATCTAAATGTAATTTCTTAATGTCAAGTAAGGGATCTGAACGGCAGGGATTTGAGTAATAACAACTTGGCATTTCCTAAACATCGCGGGAGAAGAGTAGAGAAGAACCCTTCAGTGGAAGGGGCAACCCGGGCGGGATGTGACAAAGCAAACGCAAAAATCTTCTTTCCAAAGCCTCCCTGTAAATTCAATGCAAAATTTCCCACACTGGAAGACAGCCAGCGCATTTCCACAGCATTCCCTTCTGTTTTGTGAAGACCTAAAGGAACAAGGACACGGGCACCTGCAGCAAGGACGCGACATGGAAGAGCGCTCAGCACTTTGCTCACTCCTTGTCGGTACAAACTACAGTCCCAGCCCCTGTTTCACTGGGAATCCACGTGGTAGCAGCACACAGTAATATAACTAAATCCTTCCTTTTGCTTATAATATGATGGTGTCATATAAGAATTTAAATATTTAGGGACTTCATAACTTATTTGTATCAATCACAGCACTGCAATTAGAGTGAGGCAGGAATGAAGTCTCTGCTGAGAAGTTATTTTCTCCAAAAAGTTTAATTATTGTCTCTTCATTGCTTTTTTTCCCCTTATGTACGGGATAACAAAGAGAAAAAACTGTAAGGTTAGAGTTGATCATTCTATTCTGCCTGTCAGAACAAATGTTAAATAAAATCTGATAAGCCATAGACAGAGTTTTAAATAAAGTGCATAGGGCCTTTGAATAAATAAATAGGCAAGATATTAAAATTTAAAAATCAGCAGCTCTTGCATACAAAGTAAATTTGTTTCAAAAAGTGTTTGCTTACTCGGTCCTCCCTAACAATAAGCCAGCGCTTGCGTGCCATAGCAGAGATCATGGCACTTAGAGTCTCCCAGGAAAGGTCCATCTTCACCCCACCCGGGTGACCAGGATCTGAGCTCAGAGCGGGATAAAACCTGCCCACTCCGAAATGATGCTGCTACGGCTGTATTTCCGAATGGCTTTAAGTTGCGTCCCCTGTTAGGCTGGGGACCGGAGACACCCTCAGCCTCGTGTTGTGCCCAGGGTTGTCCCAGCTGCAGACCTCGGTGCTCAGAGCCTGTGGGAGCCGAGGGATTTCCAGCCGCAAGGAGGAGCATGGACATCCCAGGGCATCCCAGGGCAGGTACCCATGGAGGGTTAGCAGGAGCACAAAGGCAACATTCCAGCTGCACAGCCAAAAAACTACCAAGCAGTGAGGGTTACTATTCTTAAAGAAAATGCTGTATTTGAAATGTGCTCTTTACAGCAGGTGGATAAAGAGTATTTTCCCGGCATGGGGAATAACAGCTTTTAAGGACTATTATAATTCTTTTATGTGTTAGCAAAAAGAAAAGGAAAAAAAAAAACAAAACAAAACACCCCACCCCAAACCACCAAAATCCTAAATCCACCATTTTCATCATTTAATGGGCTCTGTGTGAATGCCAAACAGAAGGAAGTCACAGAAAGAAAAGCCGATGAAAGGGATGCACTTCAAGCAGCAGCGAACCGTTACCTCTCTGTGGTGTGTGGCGCAATCCAGTGGGCAGCACATCACAGCCCAGACTCCAGGGAATTTTCAGGATCCCATGAATTTTCCTATTTCTTATTTAGTGTGGGTGTCTCTGTGCATCTCAGGTGGTCGCAGGAGGCTGTGAGCATCGGGCACGCGTCCATCTACGGCTACTCGAGACATCACCGCTCCTGCCGCTTGGCTGCCAGACAGAACAGGAGCTCCCGCTGCTTCGTGCTGGGCTACAGGGCTTACCTCTCATGTGTTTGTTTTTAATCTAACACCCTCCGTGCGGTTTTATTTAGTTTGGAGGTGTCCTGTGATGCTTCTGCATTTATATTCAGCACATTTTAAAAACCACTGGAAACCACTTTTGTGCCCGAAGAG
Source organism: Fratercula arctica (assembly GCA_947846985.1). Lineage (NCBI taxonomy): Eukaryota > Metazoa > Chordata > Aves > Charadriiformes > Alcidae > Fratercula > Fratercula arctica. Next base: position 2,983,755 of record CANTUZ010000010.1, read on the forward strand.
GTGATGGGACGCTGCCAAGGCAAGTGGCAGCGGAGCTGACCGTGATGCTGAGCACACACCGCTCCGCTCGCAGCTTCATTTTGTGCACTATTCCAAGTCATTCCTTTTCCATTTGCTTATTTGTAGCCTATTTGTCTTTTCCTCGCTTTTGGGGTATAGTGTTTTGTTCCACTGAACCAAAAGTCCTACTCACAGATAAGGGACAACTCAAGAAACCCAACCAAGGTCATTTCCCTGGCTCTCAACACCCCCTGCAGCTTTGGTTACCAAACTGGAGGATTTTTTGGAAGAACAGCCCCGACACGGTGCCCAGCAGAAGCCACCCGGTGCCCACGCGATGTGCAGGTGACACCACCACAAATGGCGTGACGACGGTGAACAGGAGAGGGACTGGCCTTGGGATCTCCTTGCTATCTCAGGAGGAACAGGCTGGAGCAGAGAAGGTCTTTTGAACAACCACACTTTCCACTTTACTGCTCGAGAGAGAAGGGCTGGCTTTTCTCACCAGCGAACAGGAACATGGTTTTTAATTAATTAGAAAGATGGAAATCTTTCAAAAATTGTTTTTTGGCACTGGGGATCTGACAGAGGCAGCTTGGCACCGCTGGCAAAAGAGAAGAGCAAGGTGACTGATCTAAGGAAGGAGCTGCTTTGGCTGCCGATGTGCGCTTGAGCCTCGGTGTCCTGCTCCTCCGGTGACCTCTGCAAGAGGGTGGAGGGGGACAAACCACTGCCAGAGCAGGATGCCATCCCCCTCGCTTAGATGTCAGTCATGGGACATGGTGCAATGCAGATTTAGAGTTCAGAGATGCTAAAATTAAGCAATAAACCATTTGCACACATTTTTAATACACCAGGACAGATTTATTGCCCTACTATGCTGACTTAACCCATAGTCAGGACACAGCCTCCTCCTGTCCCACCAGTACATCTCTTCACCAAAACAAGGTTTTGTTTTGGTGAGGAACCTCAAAAATGAGGTTCATGGCCAAGAATTGACTGCTCAGGACAACTGGCACCAGGTTTTCATCAGTTTGTTTCATGTGCCCCTGACCGACAGCAAAAACGAGGGACGTTAGCATCTCTGCCCCGGCCCATGCCATCACGATGCCTGGAGGAAGCCTGGGCAGGCGTTTCAGCCAGGACCCAGGAGGAAGGAAGAGCAATGGTTGAAGGAGCCATGTCCATGCTAAAAGGCGTGGTGTGTGCCAGAGCTTGCATGGAGCATGGGGATGCCTGGGAGCCGCAGGGACATGGTAGCGTGGATCAAGAGCTATGTTTACACCCACCATAAGCCAGGTCTCATGGGTTTCCCTCTTGCATACCAAAATGCACACAGAAACAATTAAAACATTGTCTTGGATTATCCTGTAAATCTTATTTACTCCCATATGGTCAAATACTTATTTACTTTACTTATTAGCAGTGTTTACTCATCAGCTCTACTTTCTGAGCAACCTCAATTTTTCTCTGTCCTTACAGAAGCAACATCTGTCACAAGTTGCTTCCTTGGCCTGCCCTTTTTGTACTCCTCAGCTTGCATTTTCTCTCATGCAAATTCATTTTTATTCGTACAAAAGCAGAATAAAGTGAGCTTTCCTTTTCCTCTGTGCAAAATTCCCCCCTCCAACTGACCCAAGCAGTGAGCAAAGCAGAAAATATACGTTGAAAAAAAAGCCCAGCCACAGCCTTTGCTCCAAAAGCACCCCTGGAGTGAGCCAAAATGCTAATGTCATATAGAATCATAGAATGGTTAGAGCTGGTAGGGACCTTAAAGCCCACCCAGTGCCACCCCCTGCCCTGGGCAGGGACACCTCCCACCAGCCCAGGTTGCTCCAAGCCCTGTCCAACCTGGCCTTGAACCCCTCCAGGGATGGGGCAGCCACAGCTTCTCTGGGCAACCTGGGCCAGGGGCTCACCACCCTCACAGCAAAGAATCCACACAACCAAGTGCAAATTAACCATGGCATCTTCAATCACAATGCCAAGGCCTCTGCTGCCCATTTTAAAGAGATACCTGTGGTAGGTTGTAGAGCAAACACAAGACAATATGATCCAGTAAGCCGACCTGTTCATCTCTGAAGTGCTTCTTTGGCCAATATCAGTGAAATCTGAAGAAATACATGAATAAATTAAGGTTGTTTCCAATAATATTGCTGATGTCTTTGTGACTTTTCACTCAGACTACTGCAAAGTGTTTAGTAACTGTCGAAAGCGTAAGAGAGGAGTAGCCTGCTCCTGCCATACGCTGCTGCTTGGTGCACGTCATTAAGTGCCTGAAATTCCCAGGTTCTGCTCAGCAGCGTTGTTCTGGATCAGACAGGGACATAATCCCCTGTTCAAACAGCCCTTCTGCTGACAGAGCGGGGTGTTGAATTATGACGTTTGCCAAAAAGCATCCCTACTCATCAATTCCTCCTTTATCTATAAGGGCTATTGTTTGGGTTTTAAGTCAAAATGTAAATTAAGTGCTTCAAAGTATGGAAAACATTAACTTCTATTCATCTGCAATTATTCCATAGGAGAATGCCTAAGGACAACAGCTATGAAGGCTAACATTAAGATTTTCTTTTTATGTAGGACTAACTTATTAAAAACTTTCAATTAATGCAAACTAATTAGAAATAAGCAAGTTTCCTTCAAGCTGTTCTGATACCCATGAAGTTTCGCATGGGCTTCAATAATGTTTTCTGCAGGACAACAGTATATTCATAATCATATCTAATTAAAAGGCTTTAAAGGCATTCTTATCATAATTTTCCATATGTTGCATACCATTGCAACTGAGTATTGTTTTCACGGTGACAATGCTCCAATCCAGAGCAGGTCCCACCACGCTGGATGATGTCCAAACACATCCCTGCTCCAAAGAGTTTATGATAACCTCAGGCCAGTGAAGCCTGTAACAAAAAAGGGGACAAGAAGACAATGATGGAGGGATAAGCGGTTTATGTTCATGAATGATGCTCAGAAAACATAACTCATGCTATGAAATTAATGAGATAAATATATGAAATGAATTTGCAGCACATCCTTGTCCACAGAATATTTTCCAGCCCATTTACATAGCTGTAAAAGCTCCGTTAACAATCAGCACAAACAGCTTTTTGATGTTGACCTTTCCCAGCCTGACTTGGAAGCTTTCTGCAGGCCAAGACCCATGGATGTTGGCAGGCATCGCAATGGGCACGATCCTGTCCTTGCGCGCCGCAATCAATTCCAAGCTAAGAGAACGATGCGTGCTATGATTTTTGCAGCGCTGCGTTGTCCAGGTTTCAGATAACCTGGTTCAGATGCACAAATGAGGGAAAAGGAGAGAAAAATGTTTATATTTGTCCTGGAGTCATGCAACAGGCAAAGGTGGTGGAAATTGCTTGGAGCAACCTGGGCTGGTGGGAGGTGTCCCTGCCCAGGGCAGGGGGTTGGAACTGGATGATCTTTAAGGTCCTTTCCAACCCAAACCATTCTGTGATTCTATGGTAAAAAAAATTGGTTATTCTGGTCTGCTCTGGACAAGGCATGATCCTCTCTGCTGGCATTGCCCCGTCCTGTTGCATGCACACACGTAGACACGTGCGGACATCATCACTTTGTTTAAGGCCAACATTTTTAAGTGAACATTATTCATGATATCATACATGCAGTAGTGTCCTTTCTCATGTCATTAGTACTTGTTATAGATATTAGATACTCAATGCAAAATTTAAGCTGCTTTTGACTTTATCCCCTCCAGAAGAAAAAAAAAAAAAGACAGATTAAAATATTCCATAATATTATTCTATATTCCATAAATATTCCATAATTCCATAAATATTATTCTAATCGATTCCCAGTTTATCACTAAAATCACCTGGCAGATTTCAGGTCGCAGAGGGGAAATCTCAGGTTTCAGACTGTGTATGAAAAGTAACTCCCAGTGAACACTGACTTTTTAATGACAGTTCTGTTAGAGCGAGGTCCCCTTCTTCCAAGGTAACAGAAAATTAAGAGCATTTTAGGGCGAGATCAGGCAGAGAAAGATTCAACACTGAAGGAGATTGCTCTGGAAAGTTATCCAAGTATATCAAAGTAATTCTGTGACTTGAATTATACCGGTCACTACCAATTGGGACAACAGATGCACATTTTGGAAAGGAACTCAGGATAGAAATTGGTGCAGGATTTTGATAAAACGTCAGCTCATTTCAGTTTTATCTCTCGATTTCATGTTTGTGGGGTTGTTTTTTTAATTTATTTTTTCCTCTATTTTTACATAGTACTAAGATGTTAAAACAAAATGTATGTGCAGAGTTACCAACAGCGAGTGCACTAGCCAAAAAAATTGTTAAATAAAAGTCCTTTTATTTCAGTCTCAATAACTAGGATGATGTGACTTTATTACAGAAGAAGATTGAAAACTTTGTGATGTGCGACACTTTTAAATGGAAACACGTTAAATTATTTACTGCGGTAAAATAAGTATTTAATGGAGAAGCATTTAAAATTTAATTGACTGCTGAGATTATCGGTTGAATCATGTGAGGCACCCACATGATGTACAGCTTTCTCTTGTAATTGAAAACACTAAGAAAAACATTTTTATAAATCTATTTTGAAACAAACAAAAAAAAAAGATAATGGAAGATTTGTTATAAAATGTACTGTCATGTTATTATTCAAGTCACCAGAGAAAACTAAACTGGCGTCATTTAGGGGGAGTGGAGGATGAATAGGACAGTGCTTTAATTGATAGAGGACTATGACTGAAAGTTCTGTCTAGAATTTTAGATGGATAATTAAATAACTACATTAAGTTATTTAATCTGGTATGTAATCTAAGTTTAACTGACTTACTGAAAACTCTTAATAAAACTAGAATCGCTCTTTTGATCTTGTACGTACTCTCTCTTCCCACCCGAACTCACCAGCCGTGGCATCCTTGAACGGTAAAATATGTTCCCAAGACGGCTGAACCGTCGTGGAGAGGTTCTGCTGCAGCACACCAGGCTCCCCAGGGTGACTCGGAGTCTTTGCAGAGACCCGAGACACGAGGTGTGAGAAGGTTATCAGCTCCTGTCTCACCTGCTTCGGGCTGCCCTGGAGTTTCCATGTGCAAAATTAGGCTGTTACGCTCCACGCAGCCCTGCCTTTACTTTGTTCTTCCTGCTTCTTGTGACTGTGTGAAGGTCATGATATGAAGATTTTTGACAAATGGATGGGTCTGAAAGACATGGCCAAAGTTCCACAGCTGAGCAAAGTGAACCCAGAGCAGAATCAGGTCTCCTACCTCCTGGACCACCCTCCCACCCAGGCCAATGTCCTGCACCACCGCACGTCTGCTACCTGAGAGAAGGATGGGTCCTGAGCTGTATGACTACCTATACATTATGTTTTTATGATATCTGTCTCTAACTGGAGACATCATTGACTCAGATCACTCACCATGCATCTGCATTTGCCTTCGGAGGAGATACTTCAGGTTGTCACTCATCCTCATGTGAAATGACTCTACACTGGGTCAACATAGCAGTGCTTTAAAAGTGAAAGTCCTCTGCTTTACAAGGATTAATTCCCTTTCAAAATTATAAGAAATTACAGCAAGTTTTTTTTTTTAAATTACTATGTAATTACGTACTGGTGAAAAATTTTCTGGGAAGCACCAGCTGAGTCAGCCATTAAATGATCCTTCCAGACTGTTTCTAGATTATTTATAACACTTGACAAAATATTACTAATATTAGATATTGCCAAACAATGTGTCAAATTGCCACTCTAATTACTCCACCAGCAACACAAATCCTTTTGCAGTTGATCACATTTGGGCATGTTTTTAAAAACCCCATAACTTCTTTGTGTTATTTTTAAATTGTTGTAATTTTATTTTAGATTTGCTGGCAGCTGTAGAGCTAACACAGGGCAATAACCATTCTTTTCATCACAGCACACATTTAACTGACATTTCCATCTATCGAGGGACTTTTCAAAATCTTTTTTTTTTTTTTTAAACCAGAATGCTTCATACACTCACATATTTAAAAAAAAAAAAAGTAATTTTTGCTCACAGTTTAACTTGTGATCTATGTTTAGGATGCACAGCGTGAAAATAACACTTTATTCTAGACATTTCCTTTTCTTTCTTTTATACCTTTGTGGGAGACAGCAAAAGTGAACCTCATTCCGAACAATTAAAGGCTTTAATATTTTTAAATGGCTGTCCCTGTGCAAGAACCAGCAACATGTACCACAAATGAAATAATTTCTAAGGACCTAAAGAAACATTGTGTTATCACCCTCGAAATGATGAAAATGTAATGAGTGTATATTGGAGCCGTTTGTCAGCATTAGTGGGAACTTAAGGTTTGTGGCAATTTATTAATTCTCGCTGTACAACACGGTGTGTCAGGCAGAGGGAGAAGCCGGACTGCTTGAATTAACACCTCTACAACAGCTGCCGTTGGCTTTGTACCATCTCCATCAGATACCAAAAGTCTCACAGATACCAAGTCTGTAATGTTTAATGGCAATTTATACACCAACCTGGGTGTTACTCACTCCAGGCAAGAGCAGGGGGCTGCCCCTCCCCACTCACCCCAGCTCCTCTGGGACCTCCAACACCCCTGGGTCTCCACCACTGAGAAATGGGCTGCAGACACATCCCTGGAGTAGATTGCTGTAGAATTATAAAGCGGTTTGGGTTGGAAGGGAGTTTAAAGACCATCTAGTTCCAGCCCCCCTGCCCTGGGCAGGGACACCTCCCACCAGCCCAGGTTGCTCCAAGCCCCGTCCAACCTGGCCTTGAACCCCTCCAGGGATGGGGCAGCCACAGCTTCTCTGGGCAACCTGGGCCAGGGGCTCACCCCCCTCACAGCAAAGAATTTCTTCCTCAGATCTCATCTCAATCTCCCCTCTTTCAGTTTGAAGCCATTGCCCCTTGTCCTATCACTACATGCCCTTCTAAAAAGTCCTTCTCCAGCTTTCTTGTAGGCCCCTTCAGATACTGAAAGGCTGCAATAAGGTCTCCCAAACCACCTTGCGACCCTCTCTTGAGCCGTGCCTGTGTACATCCAGGCATATTCACAGACCTAGGCTATCTGCACCTCAGGCTTTAAAAGCTTTCCTTTAAGAAAAGTCTTCTCCTCTGGGCAAAAAGAAAATGATGCCTCCCTTCATGTTAAAAAAAGCCCACACTCCCATTGTGTAATCCATCCACACCGATCTTTTCTTTTAAATTTAGCAATTAAGTTTAGTCTCAGTTGAGAATCGGTATGCCAGATTTCAGCCTGAAGTGAAAATAAATGGTTGAATTATAAATCCCTAAAAATAGAAATCCAGAATGCAATCACTGACACAACCTTCATTTGGGCCCCTGTAGTATTATAAAAGACATTTAGTAAACAACAAGGTAGCTAATGATGCAGTAAGCATTTTCATACAGCACTTAGAGACAACTCACTACACATAATTAGAGCATTACCAGAGTCATCAACTGTCTGGTACATCTGATAAAGAAATGTCACCTGCCTCAAAATATGGTAGCAATTCCAGTTGCCTTATGTGCAAAGCTTTAAAAATCAGAGAGAGAAGGTGACAAAAACAAAACTAATGACATAGTTCTCATCTTGTTGTTTTGAAGCAGTAAGGAAATTTGGAAGTGAAATTTTTTTGTTCTTCAGTGTCATTTGCTGAACTTTGGAATAAGCTCTTGTGGGGATTAATAAACCAACAAAACAAAAATGTTGCCCATTCCTACGAAAATTTGTTGGATTATTTAATGTCTGGCCTAAGAACCCGTCCTGCAAGGGCTGCATGGGATTGAAGAGCAAGAGATGAACCCTGGGCTCATCTCACCCCATGCTGACGATCCAAACACTGGGCATATTTGTCACCTGGGCTTTCCTAACATGATATGGTGATAGATGTGACTCGGGAGGATGATTCATCCTCTTGAGGTGTTAAGTCAGATGGGGTTGAACCGCCTTTGGGCACGTTGGCCTCTCTCCACTACAGAGGGAGCAAGATTATTCGTTTAATCAGACAGCCAGCTCTGAAATGACTGGAGTTGAGTTAAACGAGATGGATTCCACCCTAAATTCATAGTTCATACAGGTACTCTGTCTCATCCTTTTCTGAATGCCATGACAGAGCAATTCAAGTGATTGCTACCATGGCAAATGCTACTTGTGCATGAGCCGGAAAGCCTGGAGCTTCCACCACCAATCGATTATAACACAGCTGGAAAAATCTGTGTTAGCCTCTTGTCTTGGGCTGCACTCGGGCTGCTAACCAAAAATGTGGCGTTTATGGAGTCCTCTACAAAGACAGAAGTGTCCGAGAGCTGAGATCAGCACGGTGCTATTTCCATGTATTTTCAAACATTCATGAAGGCAACAGGAACTCGGCAAGCAGATTAGCATCAGTGATGTGGAACCAGAACGTACACATAAATAAAGCATTGAGTGAATAGTGAATAACTCCAGCACTCCAGGATCTTTGGCAGTAATGGCAGGATTTCAATTATTTGGATGCTTGTTGGAAAAAAATGGTATTTTCTACCCTCAGAAACAAATTTACCAATTGCTTTAACACTTGGAGATAATTCAGTGTGCATCCACGGGAATCTCTTTTTGGTTTAATTCTATTCAGTATTTTCATTTATGACTTGGATACAGCAATAGAGAGTAGGCTGTAAAAAATAAAATGCCACAAAATAGAAAAAAAACGTGAACAACCCGGACACAAAATTGCTGTAGTAAAGGGAGAAAATGGTACACACTCAGAAAGGTGAAATGCAGGTGGGGCGTAGCTTTCCAAGCAGCGATACTTCAAGATGTACGGGGAGCAGGAGGATGATATATTGAATATGAGCCAGTGTTGTGACTGCTGCAAGAGATGACATCATAATTTAAGAAAGGTCAGAGACGAACTGTAGAGGCTGGACTATAGCAGGGAGACTTAACAGAATTTCAGAAAAACATGACTTTCCTGGAAAAGTTGAAAGATTTAGTTTTGTTTGATATAAGAAAGAGAAGGCTAAGGAAGGTTGTTTTTGGGGCGGAGCGGGGGAATCAGCAGCCGGTTGTTCTTGTCCTTTGAAAATGAGGCAAAATGAGATCAACTCAATGGCAACATGAGACATTTTAAGAATTCCTAATCAATCTTCCAGGAGCCGCATCAACAGACAAGACTTTCTCATTTCCAGTGGCTCTAGTGTTGCTTTTTGCTGTTGTCACAGCAGGACAGTTGTCTAACTTGGTAGTTAGAAGAATGTGGTTTTGCTTGGAGGCAACACAAGATCTGGGGCTGAACCATCTCTTGAGTCTCTTTCAGCTTTTCTTTTGGAGGATGATATTTTTCTGACTCATAACGTCAACCCCCCCCCCCACATTTGTTCATGTATTACTGTTGTATGCCTGGCAAGAGCCACTTGGGACAAGAAGAAACCTCTTTGGAAGCACAATGTGCATGATGACACATGGAAGACTGCAGCTGTCCCCTTGCCAACAGTGGCCTGGATTAGAAGGATGTAATGAAAATACGCACTCTCTGTTTAGTCTTTGGGAACCAAGTGGTTTCATAAGCTTGTATTTTCCATTCTTCTTGCTATTTTCCCCCCCTCGGGGTATTTCTTTCACTTTTTTCTAAAGATTCATGTTACCATGGGAAACATGACAGAAACCAGAGGGCATTGTTAGCTTGGGAGATCTTGAATAATTTCTTATGTGAAAACATTTTAATTCCTAGGGTTCAATTTTAAGGTGCTGATCCAAAGCCCATTGTAGTCCATGAAAGGCTTTTCATCAGAGTTAAATGCCTAAGAGTTAACTGATTACTCCTGTATTAACAAATTCCTGCAATGAGAACACAAAGGTTATGCTGAAGACCACGGAAATAGCTCTTTTGAAGACTGAAAGAGCTGAGTTTATTAACAATGTAGAAGACCTTTGACTGAGTCAACACAAAACATTTTTCAGAAGTGTTTCGATCAGAAGTCGATTCGCTGTCAGAGTATTTGTTCTGGCCTTGTCAGGAATCTATTGTAGAAGTAACAGCTCTGTTTGCAGAAGTGTCTGCTAAACACTATCACCATTTCTACTGCCTGATCCTCTGATCTACTGCCTGTGCTTCTAGCCCATCCTTTCTCCTAAATATGGAGGTATTTCCTTGTTCCTCTTTAAAATTGGCTGGGCATCCATGAGAAGGACTCGGGAAAATAAGTCAACTTAATAACCTGATGCTTAGCTGGCACTCTGCTAAAATACATCACAAAACTTCACTGAACGTTACTTTACTTTCATTTTTGCATCATCAACCTTCAGAAAGCTTCACAACTGTGTAATGTATGCAAACATTTTTTTAAGAGAATCTGTTTCATCTTTTATTCTATTAATTCATTTAGCAAAGGGGAATAGGAGCCTATGGGTTTATTTACATCTTATCAGCAAGCAAAACATTGCAATCTAAAATAATCCCGAGCAGAAATCTGCCAAGAACATTCGGAAAACAGCTTTTCTTGCAGATGTTAATGTGCTGAATCAGAAGTAAAGCCTCAGAAACAGACAGAGAGAAAATAAAGATATTTGTAATGCCTGACACACTAGGATTTTCATTTTTTCCAGGATGAGCTTTCTAAATCTCACCCGAAAGTATCCGTTTGAATTTGATTGAAGGTCAACATATTCTCTTTGTAAAATGAAAAGTATCCAATTACCCTGTACGTCGGGGAGCTAATGCAAGGACAGTTAATGAGAGCTGTACGGAAACATGAATATTAAACAGCCAATATTGCATAACTCATGTTGCCGCCCCGGGATTTGGTCTGAAGGCGGCTGGGATGAATTGAAGGATCAATCCAAAGGGGTTTGGGGCAGCCCCACAGATGCCCGTACCCTCTGGACAGACCCGCAATTCAAGGGAAGGGTTGGAGACGGTTGCACCAGCCCCGAGCCCCCATCCTGCTCCATCCAGCACGTCCTCCTGGGACACATCAGCTTGGCTCTGACACAAAATCTGGCCCTTCTCATCCCTTATCTGTATTTGCTGGACCACCACAATCCATCCGTTAAATGCTCTAATTTCTTCTGTCAGACTTTATGGTAATTATAAGAGTAATTACTAGTACTGTGTAACTCATAATAAACTATCTTACAATGCAGAGTTCTCAAATGTGCTAGGTAATCTGTAGTTTAGAAGATATATATACCCAGACAGTCAGAGACGCACACAAGCACGAATTTAAGAGTCTAATTACCCCGAGAAACTTCACGAGCTACCGGGTACCTCAGACCAGCCTGGCTGCCAGTGTCCAACAAAATAAAGCACTCACAATAGCAAAATGCACTTATCTGCCCCAAAATAAAAGCTAGTTACGTACGCGTACATTTTCAGTTTAGATTTGGCGGTTTCAGTCAGACTTCAGCTGATTAACTGGCTTCAAATATTCAATTACCTTTTGTTGATAAGAAACCTTCTAATTGAGCGGTAACGTCAGACTCTCTAGAGGTCTCTATGACCTCTGTGGATGCTGGAAAGAGGCAGGTGTCTACACGTCTCCCTGTAATGAACTTTACATTGAAAATATTTGATTTTTTTGGATTTTTTTTGTTTAATTATGGAATAAATTTTCATTTCAGAATCAGATCTGGATCCTTATTTGCTGCAGACAGTATCTATCCACTTACGTATCAGATCCCAAAACAGACCCTAGCAATTGAAAGCATGAATAACATTTTAGAAAATAATAGATGAAATATTTATACTTTGGTTTTCAGTAAAACTACCATTCCTCCTCACCTGTGCCCCTTTGCAGGTTACTATATTTGCACCTGCAGGTCCATCCTGCCCGTCGTTAGCCATAATGCAGGGGAATCGCTTCTGGTGTGGCAATGTCCACTGGAACCAGGAGAGATGCCACCTCTCCCATGGCCATCTCAAGTCCAAAGCCCTTAAGAGATCAGAAAATTTAAAGATCATCTCCCCACAAAGCCACGTATCCAAAACTCCCACTGCTAAGGTCACGGCTAGGCAGACAGACTCGGGGAAGAGGGGGTAAACCGCACGGGCGTGTGAAGTCAACGGGTATTTTCCAAATTATATTAAATCTCTGTGTGAAGTCTGTCACTTGGGAATAGAGTGACCTTGGTTCACTGTAGCTTAATCCTCCTCTAATCCTCCTCTCTAAGGCAGGATTACGGTACAGTGAACTAAGAAATTTCTCCTCCTGGATGAGAGCTTCCATACGGGAACTTCACATGTTTTAACCCTCCAGTTCTGGGCTCCCCGGTTCAAGAAGGACAGGGAACTGCTGGAGAGGGGACAGCAAAGGGCTACCAAGATGATGAGGGGACTGGAACATCTCTCTTATGAGGAAAGGCTGAGGGACTTGGGTCTCTTCAGTCTGGAAAAAAGACGGCTGAGGGGGGACCTTATCAACGCTTATAAATACTGAAAGGGTAGATGTCAGGAGGATGGGACCAGGCTCTTTTCAGTGGTGCCCAGGGACAGGACAAGGGGCAATGGGCACAAACTTGAACATAAGAAGTTCCACCTAAACATGAGGAGGAACTTCTTTCCTGTGAGGGTGGCAGAGCCCTGGCACAGGCTGCCCAGAGAGGTGGTGGAGTCTCCGTCTCTGGAGACATTCCAAACCCGCCTGGAGGCGTTCCTGTGCCACCTGCTGTGGGTGACCCTGCTCTGGCAGGGGGTTGGACTGGATGAGCTCCAGAGGCCCCTTCCAACCCCGGCCATTCTGTGATTCTGTGAACCCTCCTGCAGTCACACCACTGCCTGTCCCAGCAGCATCCCTGGACAGGCACCAGGCTGGTTCCTCACTCCTCTCCATTGGCATGACTGTGTTCTTCAACAAGTCTACAGAAATTAATGGACTACTGGGAGAACATGGCATAATTGGGACCAACGTTGTAAAATGTTGTATGTCCTGAATTTCATCCCAGAGGAAAATTTTTGCAGCCAATTATACCAATGGTGTTGAAAGTGTTTATTTTGTTGTTATTGCTGAACAGCAATATTCTACTTAGGCATTTTAATAGATATGAAGAATACTATACATTCAGCATGTGGAAGCTGCATAGACAAAATAGTGCCAATTTTCTGGTGTTTTAAGGTACTATGCCTGCTGTCAGCTCGCGACAAATCAGGTGCCAAGGAGGTCCTCCCTGGGCAAACCGCTCTTCAGCAAAACCAGTATTTTAGGGTTGCCTAATGAGGTATTGGATCATTAGAGAAATGTTAGTTTCCAAGGAACAACACGAGCAATTAATTTGGTCTCACATCACGGAAGGTTGCAGCACATGCTTGTTTGGGGAGAATAATACATCACAAGGAGCCCCAAGCAGGACTTGTGGGCTGCTGGCTTGAAGCCGTAATGATTACAGAAGACTTGGAGTAATTTAAAATTTTATCACTACCTCTTGTTAAAACCAATGACATGAATTATTTTAAGTCTTGGTAGTTTTAAGGTAAGAGGAAAAGCTCAGCAGAAACTTGTAGTCTATGCAGGAAAAAATGCAGTATGTTTGATTTTCCCCCAATAACGGCTTGCGTATCTAATTAATTTTAAAAGTTTTGAGCTTAAAATTGGTTTATTTTAGTGGTTCTTACCTTTTCTAATGGAAGATCTTACCTAAAATAGAAAATATGTACATAAAGATCCCAGTCTAGAAGTACTAGCAGTAAATATTTTAATGCAAACTTGGAATTACTTGTAAGTTAAGAAGATATCTGCAGTGACTTCAGTGAAGATACTTACATGGTGTGAAGTCCTGAACCAGTCCTTAGCTAATCCAGCTTTCTGCTGACTACAAGTGGTGTTAGATTAGGCCTAATGAGCTCTCAAGACATTCATGCACATCTCATATGTTAAGAAAAAACCCTGAACTCTGGTATAAACCAACATGCGTATTGCCAACTTGTTTTTAGACGTCGCAGTTGGAGATCTGCTCCTCATTAAGGCTAACCTTGTGGGGTAACAATTAACCACATTTTAATGACTGATAAACTGACTCTGAGAGATTTTAGGATATTATCTTAGAGGTGTGTAGCAATACCTGAACCCCAGGTGTTCTGGATCTTTGAGTCTTCTCTTCAAATGTCAAACAGATTTCATCTACAGGCGAGCTTTCACCCATGGATGGAAAGTTTTACTTTATCTACGGGAGTATTTGCAGATTTGGGTCACCTTTCTGTCTTAAGCGCAAACTGCTGAAAGTTATCTTTCAAAACAGGAGGTCTGAGGTTTTGTTTTAAATTTTTCTGTGCTTGTATGCTTGTTAAGGAAAAAAAAGTAAGTTGTTTCTATTGCAATGTTTCTACTGTGATATTGACATTCAGAAGAAATCAATAAAAAACTCTTCCACTGTTGGGTGTACAGAAGAAAGGAATGCTGCTATTTTCAGTAATTAAATTTTTGTTTCATTTGTGAAGGTAACGCAGCCACGTAAAGAGCCTCCCCACAGTGTGCAAGGTACACGCTACCCCCTTGGTCTGCTGATAGGTGTGGGAAAGGGGAGTCCACCGAGCCCAGAGGACCGATGCCACGGCTGGGCAATCCTCTGCGGACCCGCGGGTTATCCCAGCCCGCGGTGGAGGGGAGCGCTCCCACCCGACCCACCGAGCCCCGCACAACACCTACACTGAGCACAGAGGGAAACACCTCTTTGAAGATTTACAAAGAATATTCGACTGCCCTTTAAATACTCCCTGTGTCAAAGCTGGGAGCAGAAGCCACTGTTGAAAGGTGAGACGTGGGGACTTCGGGCTGGCTTCACTGCGAGTATTAATTCAGCTTTAATTATGGATAAGGTTGCGCTGTGTGACAGCGCTGAAACACATAGAGGGAAATTAAGGAGTTAATTTACTTTAAGCCGGAAAATTAACCTAAGGAAACCATTCTGTGCCATGGAAAAAATCATCTCTCAGATAGGAGTGATGGTCTTACGCAGGAGCGACGCAAGCGCTGTGTGCCCAGTGGCCTGTGCCAGCCGTGGTTCCTCCTTCTCAAATAAAGCATCTTGGGAGGAGGAGGACTGACAGCAGCAGTATTTTGTAACCTGCAGATCCCAAACCACCCGTACAGCTTTCAGCAGAGCTGCCATTGCAAATCAGAGAGGATTACATGGATATATTTTATAGCCCAGTTTAAATGCTTCGGTATATCCATCTTTCTTCCTAAATTTAACATAAAAAATTGATACCTCCTATAACAAATTAAAACAATCATTGGAATTTAGTGCTAATTAAGTGAAAAATGCTAGAAATGTAAGAAAACTAACTGGAAGAAGCTAGCCATTTGGAAATTTGGAGCCCCAGGACAAGGACAAGCCATGCTGGTGCGGGAGACGGGATGGCTCCCACTGGTTGTCCTTGCAGAGGGACTCGCACATTGCACAGTTGATGGCAGGAGCTCCCTTGCAGCTTCACTCCCTTTCAGCTTTAAGCTCGTCAGCTGCAGGCAATGGTGACATCCAATCCACCTCCATGTCAGCCCTCCTTTGGTATTTAGATTTGCCCTGAACTGAATATTGCGGCAAAAGCCTGGGAGCATCCTTTGCTGGTGGTGCAGAAGGGGCTGTACGTCGCCATAACACCAGCACAGGCTTTGTGGGTGTCAAATGCTCTCTCCAGGTCAATGCTCAGTGGAGAGTTTGGGGCACTGAAATTCCCCATGGCTTCAACTTGCTGAAAGAGCTTAAATAAAAAACAAATCAAAAAACTGCCCGAAAGTCACTGCCTGAGTCTGGGGCCAAAGGAGATTGTCAGCTGTAAGGAAAATGTTGTATTGCAATATGAAACACACCTACTATTGGATTGGCAGCTTCTGGGACTGCAATATATCCACTTTCTCTCGGGCACAAGATCAATTGCGAATCCCTCCTGAGCACAGAATTATGCCTCTGAACCTCAACCTCCATTTACAAGATTTCTTTTCCCTGGTATTGTTATGGCAACTTTAAAAAGCTGAACTGCATTTTTCTTGGGTCTGCAGAGAACCTGAAGTGATCATTTCGAGCACGTGAATTGTCTCAAGCACAGGAGTAAAAACCGACGTGGCAATTGAAATGTCAACGCTGCCGAGGTGCCTCAGCCACTGCTGATGTTTGAGCGAAACCGCGAGTAAAGAGCTGATGACATTTTTGGCACCATCCAAAAGCTTCGGCACCACGACCCATAACTGCTCTGTACGCAGCTGTCGGTACCCAGCGCTGGCAGCTTTTATTCCAGCCCCTACGAGCAGTGACTCAACAAAACACCGGACATCACTAAAAAACAGTGAATCTGAAAAGGCAAATTAATTTCAATGTGTTTGAAAGGCCTCGATTCAAACAGATTTCCTATCAATTCAAAAATAATCCGTTAGGATACCTGGAGGTGTCTGAGCCGCGGTGGAGCCTGAGGTGGTCACACCAGTTCATGGAAGTGGAAGATGGTAAAAGTTCCTCACGTCCTGACCCCCTTTTTCTCTGCTGAGCTGAGCTTTGTCCTGAAGGTTTGTTGAACGTGTTTAAGGTAAAAAGCATGAACTGCATTATCATCATTAAAAAAAAGTAATGGAGAGTACAGATAATCAGTGCTCTCCAGTCTGAAAACATATCGACCTGAAATATCACCTCCAGCTATGCTCTGGGATAAAAAAAAAAAAAAAAAAAAAAAAAAAAGATTAAATTCTTTCTGTGTAAAACAACCCTAGTCAAAACCATTTATTAACCAGCTGGTGGCAGTGTTTTCATTAGGAAAAGATAAAAGGCATCACACTTATTTTCCATAAAATCCACTCTTGCAGCTATTGAAGTGGAAGAATCTTACTTGTTACTTGTTTTCCCCCATTAAAATTCTAAGAAAATCCATACCAGGAATAAAACCCTTCAGTCACTGCCGCAGAATACTCTGTTTCTAACAGGTTATATAGTGTCAGGAGAGCACAGACACGTTTTATTTCCCTTTCGAGCTTGGTTGTTGTTTATGCTGCCAGAACGCTGCTTTCTTAGAGGGATCCTTGCTTTTCTGTGTGAGTTAGTTTAGATTTCAAAGAGAGATGTTAAGAACGATATAAAAACGTGACAGATTTAATATTGGTTTCTACCCACTACTGGGCATTGTGTTTTGAAAGTGAGCGTTAGAAATTGTTTCTGGAAAACGAGAGCGCTGCAATATTTCCTTGCTCTCCCCACACATTCAGCAATGGCGTGTTCCCATCACTCTCCTGAATCTTAATTTGAACCAGACCATCACTGTGTGGAGGAGAGCTTCAGCTCTCCCTTATGGTGTTTATTAAAAAGAAATAACAATTAATCAGCATTTATCAGGAATAACTTACAGAATACAGACTGCCTTATCTGGAAATACCTCTCCCATGCCCGTCCCTCCCAAGCTTCCCGCAATGAGCCTTGACATGCGATATTTATGGATTTTATCCATCCTGAAATAACAGGTACCAAGAATACAAAGTGATAAGTGAAAGCTATTCTGACCTCTCTGATTGAGAATAACATCGTGCTCCTACTCCCAGGAATCAAACACTCCTCCCCATATGCGATAGCCGTGCCATCTGCACCAGCTCCATCTGCTAACAGGCATCTTAAGCCTACACATATGTACCCCAAACTGATGCCAACCCGTGTCGGAACACTTCCTTTATGTCTGGGAATCACATCACGCTATAGCTAAGATGTAAAAAAAAAAAAAAAGAAAGAAAGAAAGAAAAAGAAATGCTTATTGCAAGGCATAAAGCCCTTCAGCAGCTTGGGTGCAGAGCCAGCAGGGCCATTATCTGCCGATCCCAACCATCGTGCCCCCGCGTTGATGCTCTCTCCACATCCCCCCCATTGCACCTAAATTAGTGCAGGTGCAGTAGCTGCAGGGCTAATGCCTCCATGTAGGATATAACGAGGTTTAGGAAAGACTCGTGACCCACCGTGAATACCTGCACTGCAGTTTGGGAATGGCCGATTTGGATGGCAGCTCTCCAAGGCTGGGCACTTCTCTCTCTCGTTTTAGCACCACGAGCGCTCAGCTTGCTTTGGATTATCTCAGAGCCACTGAAAAAACAAAGAATAAACACTTATCAACTTCAATACATGTGCTAATCATTTAGAGACAGGCACTTTGCTAAACTGGGAGAGCTTTTGCATAGGTTGTGGTTGTCAGCTTTCAGCTTGGCTTTGCTTCTCCTTTCTTGTACAGTAGAGCAGAAATGCCAGTGCAAGGAATCCAGAGATTAAAAAAAATACGTTACTAAATGGGAAAAAACCAAACGCACGTGCATATGTCACTTCAAAAGAGGAAATGCGGCATTCAGTTTAGCAGAAAGGTCAAAGTGACACTTGACTTTGATGGCTCCGAAGCTCCCTGCTGCTTCCAGGGCTGGGGAGGACGCGGGGCACGGGCAGGTCCCAGCCGCCTGCCCGGTTGCTCGGGCGGACGAGCATCATCGGTCCGACACCCGACGGAGAGCGAACTGGGGAGCCTGACAGGCAAGCTGGCAGGAAATCTTCCTCCCTGTGACTTTGTCAGGATGGATTGATTTTCCCACATCACTTCATTTTTTACGATCTGGCATTTTCCAATGGAAAACTGTTTGGAGGAGATTTCTGGCCAGCCCGATTTCAGCCCCTTTGGGGTTTTGTTTCATTCCTGGCCTTTTTCGATACTTGATGAGTGAACAATTTCCACAGAGATTGCAAATGCTTGGAATAAAATTTGCCCACAAACCCCCCTAGGATGCACGTTTCATTATTCCTTTCTCCAGTTAGAAAATCCTGTAAATATTTCTCAGTGAATAAGTGATTGATGTTTCAATCATGTTTGAATTTGCATCCACCTTGGTGTTCTTTCCCTGTGCATACTCCTGTGAGGTGGCTGAATGATCATAAAATTAAGCATTGCAGCCAGGAGTGTTTGTGGAAACACATTTCATGTTTATTCCGCAAATACTTCTCTGTGCTTTAGTAGCCACGGTCCCAGGGCGAGAGAGAAGCCAGCGTGTGAACTGGTTGTCACACCATAAACAACAGGAAACAAACTCCGAAAATCTGGTGGCGTACAAACCCCAGAAAGGAAGAAGCTGATGTGTTTGTAAACAGAGCAGGAGCTCGCACCGGGACTCGTGCCTTGTGTTCATTAATCTTTCTTATTTATTCACTAGCATATATTAATGCAAACATTGATTCTTCCCGTTTTGGGGGTTTATTTTTGGTATCTTCAATATTTTTATATTACACTTGTTGCAGTAGGAAGCTGTAACAGATCTAATATATGTTTACTTAATCTGTGTGTTTTGACAATTGGCATCATAATATAGAATATTTTATATTTAGAGTCTACCTTTTCATGGAGACCAGCTTTTCAGACTAGCACTAATTAACACGTTGGGTTTTTTCTTGTTGCTAGTGGTACTGCTTTCTTTTGCCTCCTAAAGTCTCTTCCATAAGAAGACACATAGCTAGAGGAGCTGAAGGAACGGGATGGCGTAACTTAACGTGGCTGCTGGAAATATCAGAAACCTTCTGCAAAGTCCTTGCTGGCCCTCGGTGAGTCTGAGTGACAATTCCCATCCCGTAAACGTGCGGTTGCGATGTTGCTGAGATATTTCCGCTACCACATTCCTCAAGGACCTTTGCCATCTTATAGGTTTCCTCATGTGTTCAACACCAGGAAACCTTGGGACCTCTTTCCTGATCTTTATTCCCAACGATGATGACACAGAGCAATTCAGTTGTTGCTCTGTGCCCTTCAGTGCCAGGCGACTTTTGACTTTTGCTGCTAAAATAAACCTGAAGACCTATTTGCCCACAAGCCCTCCCCTTGTTCAGACTCAATCACTTCTAAATGTACCTACTGCTAAAAGACAGTGAGGAAATGGCCGGATGCTTATCTGGAGGAGGATTTTCAAAACAATTAGCATTTGAGGCTCAGATCAGGCTTTTATTGGCTCCTGGCATCTCAACTCCTTTTGAAGCTTCTGGAATCCCCAAATTTTCCCATGTTCCTCTGTCTGCTTTTCTCCTCAAAATGCTGTTCATCCAGAGGACTTATGGCCAACCCTGTTTACCCTCCTCAGCTTTTCGCTGCCTTTTCAGTCCCCTTTGGTTGGGTTTGTCGACGTTAGAGGGCAGTCTTCCATTTTATTGCTTTTTTTCCCAAACATATTTTAAATAGGCGCTTATTGCAATGTGCAGAACCCGCCAGCGCTTTGGCAGGCTAGGGGTGAGGGGAGAAACGCCTTCAAAACAAAATGATGCTATTTTCATTTTAAAAACTACTACAATTCTGCGACTATATTCTCTCAAATATCACATTTGCATGATCTTTGTATAGCTAGGAGGGTATACAATTTAGGAAATGCAATGGACATTAACTATTTCACATCGCAACAGCTATCTATGAAGGCTCAGTGATTTCCCAGCAGGAACTGGAGTGAATTAACGCAACGCAGCCGTTCCTTGACATTGCAGGGTATTAAACCAGAGGTGGCTAAAGGTGACTACTCTGCACCCAAGTTTTACGGGGAATATCTCTAAAATCCTACAACCTCTTAAATTCACTTCAAGAAGCATTTTGAAATCAAAGTCGAGCCACAAAAAAAAAAAAAAAAAAAAAAAAAAAAAAAAGATGTCAAAGAGCAAAAGTTGCTTGAAAATGTGTAGGAAATGTATTTCTGAATCAGAGACGAAGAAATGTCTCATAGTTATAAAACCATAAACCATCTATAATGCCATTCCAACATTCAGAGTGGTAATATTCATATATCAAAGCCGAGGTGCGGGTAGCTTCCAACTTTTTTTAGGATGGCATTCATCTTTATGACGAAAATAATTACGGGATGCTAACCTCCAGCGCTTTCAAGCACATGGAGAAAAAAGTGCCACGTCTCCCATCTCCAGCCCCACCAAATTTAAAAAGCTAAGCCTGTGATGATGAAAATGAAGAAAGAGCAAAATATACAGATGTCATAAGCTTTTATCTCTCCAGAACATTTTTTTTCTAGAGCAAGTACGCAGGGCAAAAAACCACCCCCAAAATAAGGGAATTGCTCTGGGTTGCAATTTTAGCCCGTCCTTTCTCCTCTGCAAATCTCCTCCTTCGTGCCATCACGTGCTGGTTGTCCATCGCTCCCACAGTTAGTTCCCCTTTGCGCGACAGTAGTGCTGACGTACCAAATTAATGTGCAGGGGGTAGACACTGCACAAATGCCAAACCGAGAGCATGTACCAGCCCTGGCAGCAGAAAATCACGTCAGTGTCACAGAGAAAGGAAAAAAGGCCAAGTTCCTCTTTTTTGGCTGTAAAACCCAAGCGCAGAAAGAGTAAGTCACCTGCCCAAGGTGACATAGGGACTGTGGGGAAGCTTCCTGTCGGAAAAGGAGAAATGGCTCCAATATTTTTATTGATTTTTTTTTTTTTTTTTTTTTTTTTTTTTTTGCAAGGCTCCGTGTCAGGCGTACTGCATTCCCGCCTGGGCTCGGCAGCCCCGGGTTTGTGCTTCTGCAACTCCACAGCATAAAAGCACGAGAAAAATCTCTTCACTCTCCCCCACTGGCACGTGAAATTCGTCGTTTATTTATGGTAAACTCGAACCATTTCCTGAAGGTCAAGAATTTTAAAAGTAGCTCTCAGAAATAAGAGTTTTCATACACTCCGAGACAGGATCCCCTGGAGAGCTCTTGTGTTTGCTTTTTCTTCCCAGTTTTGTTCAGTTAGTCCTGAACAAGCACTTACCTCGCTGCTGCCACTGACCATTGCTGTATTTAACAAGGCATTGAGAAAAATATATGACTGTGTTGGGGTCACTAAAAAAAAAAACCAAAACATAATGCAAAACTACTGAAACATCATTTGCTATGACCATTGGTAAGTGCCAGCACTTTAATGGTAACCAGTATGAGTCTTGTGGAGACCTAATGAGGAAGACTAATAATTCTCATGATTTGCACAAAATAAAATCTCTGCATTCGTTGGAAACACATTAAAAAAAAAAATACAAGTCGAACGTACAGAGTGAAATTCTGTCCTCCAGCAGCACAAAGGCAGGTGCCAGCGCCCAGGACCTCGTCCCTGCCCTACTCTCTATGCTGCAGGGGAGGAGCTGTAACGAACTAATGCAAATGCTGGGATGGTAACGAATAACCGTATCATATATTCCCCCACTAACTCCCCAAGCACTGAAACAAACACTTTCCAATTAACGTGTCAAATGAAACTGTCTTCAGCCATGAGACCCTTAAAAATGCTGGGCTTTTTTTAATTCAGTATGACAATATCCATCTAAAATACAAGATTTTATAAATAAAATTGAATATGGCTTAGCAAAATACCCACATTAGGCTAGTGACTAAAACACGCAGTTTTCATTTTAAGGCTGTAGCGTCTACGGTGTCGTTAATTAAGCAGCGTTAGGGGCTCAGAGGTACAGCCCGGGTGACAGGCGAACAGCACGAGCCAGGCAGCGAGGGCTCGCGCCGTGCCAAAACACCTGACTTCATTCCGAGAACGTAGGGAAGATAAATGCAACTCATTTCCTTAACACAAGCACGTAAATGACACTTTATTTGTTGATCATAAGGCGTGATTTGTAAAGTTCAAATACCCAAATACGCAAATTGACACCATGCTGTACATGCAAAAGAGCAAAATATCTGAAGTCACTGCTGTGGAGCAGAGCTCAACCCGCTGCGTGTCTCATTCCAATAAGACCTTCTCCCTTCTCCCTCCACCCTTCTCTCTTCTCCCTTCTCCCTTCTCCCTCCACCCTTCTCTCTTCTCCCTTCTCCCTTCTCCCTCCACCCTTCTCCCTCCACCCTTCTCTCTTCTCCCTTCTCCCTCCACCCTTCTCCCTTCTCCCTCCACCCTTCTCTATTCTCCCTTCTCCCTCCACCCTTCTCCCTTCTCCCTCCACCCTTCTCTCTTCTCCCTTCTCCCTCCACCCTTCTCCCTTCTCCCTCCACCCTTCTCTCTTCTCCCTTCTCCCTCCACCCTTCTCCCTTCTCCCTCCACCCTTCTCTCTTCTCCCTTCTCCCTCCACCCTTCTCCCTTCACCCTTCTCCCTTCTCCCTCCACCCTTCTCCCTTCTCCCTCCACCCTTCTCCGACGCTGGGAAAATGCACTGTGCAAAGACCACAGGGCATCTCCAAGCCCCTGGGCATCAAAAGCAATAGTTTGGTGGCAGAAATTTAGAAAAATGACAGCTTGATACAAAAATAGAGAAACTGGTTGGGCTTTTCGAAGTGCTTTAGTGGCCCGGCCCTGGAGTTGCATCCATTTGACATGGAGATTGTGGTCTGACACAGCAGCTTGTCCAGCTGCTGGCAGCTAGGACCATCCATGAGAAAGCCAGTGTCATTATTTGCAGATAGCCAAAGAAAACAATAAATAACAGCCCACGTTTACAAGTGGGGAAAGAACAATTTCTTTTTGTTGTTTTATAAGTATCTTTTCATAGGCCAATTACACCAATTCCACCCACATGGGTCATTTGTCTTCTTTCATTTAAGGTTGTTTAAAGTAATCAACAGGATCTCCATGCATCAGTTAGCATACTTCATTATGTTCAACAATCAGGATTTGGCCTCAAATTGCTCCATAAGCTCCTCCAGTCAATTCTCCTACATTACCTCAAGTGGCTGTAAGGAACCTCATTAATAAATGGACATGATTAGATCGCATAACCAAGAGTAACCAAAGATAAGAGAGAATATAAATAGTGTATCAAGTAAAGGTTGTTTCCTTCCAATTATGCTATTTTATTAAAAGATATAGAAATATGGCACTTGTAGTTCCCTTGCACATCTGGAGGGCAGACACTATGATAGCAGCCAGAGTCCAGCACTCAGGGCTGGCCCACCCTCGGCATGGCTTCCGATGCCAAACCGTGAAAGTGAGTCAATAACGAGCAGTCGGATAGCTTGTCCCCTTGACTTACGCATCGCTTCTTCGCACGACGGTGCACTCCAGCCAGCACCAATTGCTGTCTAATTAAGTGAATGACCTAGCATGCTTCCTGACGTGCCGTGGTGCCTTGCGCAACAATAATTTTGCCATCTTTTGAATGTGAAAATGAATTTAAAACTGAGAAAGTGAAATGAAGGGTGCACTTTGCCAGGCATCACTGAGCAGCAGAAAATACTCCCGTGACTGTGCTGCTCCAATCATCCGGGAAGCTAACAGGATTCACATTGCCAGCAGGAAGGAATAACTCACAGACCTGGCTAAAACTAAAAAGCAAAAAGACTGGCAGAGTCAAACACATCCCTTGTCATAACGTGGGGAAACCAAAGGGCATGCCTGCCCAAGAAGCCAGGTTCTTTTATGCAAAATATCTAGAATTGTAGCAGAAGCCCTTATGACTTCAAACTGAGAACATGTAGTATCTCTGACACATTTCCAGTTAGTGGGGAATGTTACCACAACTGCCACTCAGTGGCTTCAAGAAAACCATTAACAGAAACAGTGGGACTCAGTTCAAAATTAAGACAGCTAAATTTATAGCCTGAAAGGCGATGTCTCTAAGTGAATTGTATGTCTAACCTCCCACTGCAGTCAGCCAAGCTCTGTCTGGTACATCCAATGTATCGATGGGTTTTCCAAACCCGTGCCGAGATGTGCCGTTCGGAGATGCCCCGTGGCTGTGGGTTGAGGACCGTGCTGAGAAAGAACCACCAAACACCGCAGATGGGCATGAGCATGAAGACCCTGGCATGGGAAAAGAGCTCCATTAAGCAGGCTTCTACCAAAATATTTCATGATTCCAGGTCTTTGTTTACTGTAAAAAAATATTCTAAAACAGCACTGTAGAGGATTATCAATGAAATCGTCAGTGAAGAAGAGCAAATACCACTAACTGACAAAGACTTTCCCTCTGGTGGTCATTTTTACTTGTACGTATTCCCCCTTTCCCCCTGTGTTTTGAATCAGGTTGAGATTCATTTGTTCTTTTCATTTGCTTTACAATTTTTACTTGAAATCTAAGTAAACAAAACTCTGCAACATTTATAACCATCATCGATTTGCTAGCATACGTTTTATTAAGGAAAAAAAAAAAAAAGTGTTTGGGGGACTGAAATCACTCCAGAATAATGCTCACTCCTGTATTTACATTTCTCTGATTAACAATAAATTTACACACGCATCCTTGTAGACGTTGGGTTCATCCAAGTGTCACGCTACTAATTACAATGCTAATGAAGACACAAAGCCAACCGCAGTGGCCTGGGCTCCTCGTGGAGCTCCCAGCTCCAGCATTTGGCTGTGGTTTTGAAATGCCAGCAATGCTACGGCCCCCAAATTGAGATACGGTGGGCTAAAAGAGACAGTAGGCACAAACCACAAAAAAAATCAATGAGGATGTTTTTTGGGAAGAAAAATCTATTAGTTCACATAGCTGCTGTGAGGTGCTCAAGGGTTGCCATAGAGATTCACTGGATTCATTCGACCGACTGTATGAAGAGAACACAAAATACTCTTACCGTTAACACGCTGAACGTCTGATCCAAAGCCCATTGGAGATGCTTTCTGTTGACTTCAATGAGTTGTGGATGATGTCTCGAGAGCAGCACTTGATAGCTCATGTCGTATCGCCTTGAGCCCTTTTGTGTCCTCTGAAAGGTTCATACTGAAGACTTTGAGAAGATAGGTCTCAGTTGATCAAGCTTTTAAGATATGCTTAATTTTAAGCATAATCAAGCCAATGACTTCAAATCCAGTAGGGTATTAGAAGAAAAAGTCTTTCTATCACCACAAAGGCAGAAAAATTCCCCCTGGCTCTAAAACCGATTACTGGAGTGAATTCTGATGTTCGGCTGTATCATTTTTTCAGGCAATAAGCTACGTTCTGAGTTTGGCTGTGCCCACTAACCATCGCACGTCAGGGTAGGACGATGAGCTCAGCTTGTTTTCTTAAAAAAATGTGATGCCGTACTGTTTCACTATTAAAAATAAATTTAAATATAGTAAAACATTCTGTCAGACTAATAAAAAGCATATCTTTGACTTTTTTTTTATCTTTTTCCAAACTCTTTAAAGGTTTAAGCCGACAGCTCATCAATGACATATTGCATAAACGCTTCACTGTTCGAAGTAATTTTTCATGATGAATCTTTAAAGTGCCAGAATATCTGATAAGTTAAATTTTGATTTTCTTTATATGACAAATGCTTAATAGTTGTCTTAGAGTCTTTTTGCACTACGATTTTTATCTGTATTTTATTACGGTAATAATAACATCTAATATACTCTCTCATATCTGTCTTGTTCTTTCTTAAGGTCAAAATTCTATCCAGAGCTAAAAGCAGCAAGAGGCTTCTTTTCTTCCTTTCAGTATTTCAAGGCAATAAATTACCATCTACAGGCAAATAATAGCAAATTAGGAAATCTAAATGTGATATATATATATATACACTTTAATATATACTTGGTAATCAGAAACACAAGTATTGGTATGTCATTATAACAACTAATTCTCAGTCTTGCAAGTAAATTAGATGCTATTACATCAGGCTATTTAATTGCCTTTTTTGCCAATAAGCTGTGAAGAAGAAAAAAAATATGTTAATTCCTCCTCCTGTCTTCAGGCAGATTTCGCTTGTTCATGTTTTATTGGATTTGCTCTTTTTATTTTCACCTAGTGGTGAATTTTAGCTGCCACGGCTCATTTTTAGGGAGCAGAGGAGCAGCAGGCAAGGTGCCATAACGTGCATGGCCCTTTGCAATGTGCCCTTCTAGGGGTGGGGATGGCGATGGGGATGGAGATGGGGATGGCGATGGGGATGGCGATGGGAGTGGGGATGGGGATGGCGATGGCGATGAGGATGGGGATACAGCACAGGCTCCTGCAGCTGCAGGGCAGTGGCAGCCCCATGCCAGGGCTCAGGACAGGCTGGCTGCTGGAAATAGTGACTGCTATGCCTGAAGATGGCTCTCCCAGCCCAAAGACAGTGACCCATCAGTGGATACTTACATCCAAAGCCTCCAAAGGTAGGTAGAAGTAAGTCCAAAGTAGGCTAAAAAATTCCCTATGGATTCAAGGATTCTGCACATCCTTTAAACACGTTTTAATATGTTTTACCAAAGGATGCATGATCAAAAAAGAAGAAAATACACAATATTTACACAGCACTAGCTGAAGATTGAAAAAACTATAGCAGCTGCACTTTGAAAGTGCAGGTGTAGAGGATGCCTCTCGCTCAGCCACATCAGAGAACGAGCATCTCACCCTTTTCTTCGGCAGCAGTTGGAGTAATGGACAACGCAGCTGAAAACAGCTCATAAGCCTGGGAATTGGCTTGGCTATGAAATCCACAGGGCTCCCTGGAGGTTGGAAGATGAACACGGGCATTAGGGTGCTCAGTCCCTTGCTGAAGGTGATGCTGGAGGTCCTGATGATGGCCGCAGAGCTCGTGCCTTTCTGCCGGCCCCAGGACGCTGCCACGGCTGCAGAGACCACCTTTCTCTGCCCCAGCACCTCCAAATCACTTCCCAAATCCATCAGTCATGACACTGCTTATGCGAGATGGCTTGATGAAGACAGCTCTGTATTTTTCAGATGGCGAAATTGAGTAGAAATGAAGTGACTTATCTAAGGTCACAGACTGAGTTACTGACAGAGTAACAAAACCAAGACTGGTCGAGGCATTCCCAGCTTCCCAACTTGCTCCTCGATCCCTTAAAAAAGCGTTAGCCTTCCCACCCTCTAAACTTGTTTATCCTGTCTCCTAGGTTAGCCAAGAAAAATAGTAAAGAAAGTCAACAAAATATCTTTTCACAGAGTAATGAATCCCTGTTCTCCAGAAAGGAACGTAATTCACTGCAGCGCATTAATTATGCTGTAAACCAGCATTCCCACAGCCGTTCCCATTGTCCTCTTTGCACTGAAAAAAGGCATTTTATGTCATGTTTCCAGTTTCTGTCAGCATAAAAATTAATGTGCTCAGCAATGGCACCCTTAGATCCTTATTTTCTGGCAGAGATCACTGAGGTTACTCTCTGTTCTTTCCAAAATAAAGTCACCTTTAAAGTTCAGAAAAGAGTTTAGCACTCTATGTCGAAGGCAGCATAACCGCTGTGAGTTTTCAGTGGGTGGTGATGGCGAGATCAGACCACCAGTGACAGAACTGCTTCTGTAAGTCAGCTGGATAATATACATTTTCCAGGCTTGCTGGGTGTAATTTAGGTGAGTGCAAGACGTATGGCTCTCGGTGGCCTCCTCATACCATCTTTTTTGTATATGCAGATCCCTCAAGGTGGAGTGGCTTGTCAGGGAGTGACTAAATCATAAATAACGGGCTTTTTCCTGTAGCCAAGAAGCTGTTTTTCTTGCAGCCCATACTTTCAAAAAAAGGGGACGGAGGTCTGTGCAAGCAGGATGCCGCCTCTCCGTCCCTCCTGAACATGCCCTGCTCAAAGGCAGTTGCCAAATCACTAAACGACTTGGTTATATACCTGCACAATAAATGAAAAGAGGCTGATTCTCAAAGCTACGTGATAGCTCCGTTGGCTTACACACAACCTTGTTTATCATAGCTTGCCAAGGCAGCAATGCATTTGGTTATGTAGAACCAAAGTTAACTACAATGGATGCCAAAGCCCAAGACAAAGACAAATCTGGACTTGTTTCGGGTTTTTTACTTCCCTGAAAAATAAGTTGGGTGGTGGTATGAGCTGTAAGGATGAGGCCAGAGCCACTCAGGTGACTGCACTGCGGCAAAGCACCTCCACCTCCCCGAATACGGATGTGCGCAGATGCAGAGTACACACATTATGCCTGCACAAGGGTATAATTAAATCCATGTTACTTTTTTCCCTGAAGCATTGTTGGGCCCTGCGCTCAGGACTTGTGTTTAGCAGGTCGGTACCTCTTGGCAGCACTTCGCATGTGCCCAGGAGTCACGGGCCAGGAGTCACTGTGAGCCCTTCAGTTATACGGGGCCAAGGGCATTAAAATGCTGCTTCTTGGGCAGAGCTGGAGAGTGTTTGAGTTGGGAAAACCGCCTTTGCAGGACATCTGCCACGGCTGAAATCACAGCAGCCAAGAACGAGCCCAGGTGAACGCCTTGCTGCAGTGAAGCTCCTGCGTGCCACCGCGTCTGCTGGGCTGGGCTCCCTCCATCTGGACGTTACACAAGTCAGCGTGCATGAGAATAATAATTATCTAACATTTTCCTTATACATTTTTAAAGGTCTCTGGGTGTCACCTGACTAAGAGGTGCAAGAGCTAACCAACCTAGACACCAACAGTACCCCAAAGGAGCGTTAAGTGTTTCAGCAGCTTTAAAAAATACGATGCTTTAAACATTTTAGCGTGGACAAACGCAGACAGGAGTGTGGTTGATCTCCTGGAACCAGCCAGAAATTAGCCCGTTGCAGTCCAGAAACCCAGTATCACACCAGCACGGCTCCGAGCTCGAGTCGCTTTTCTCCATGGGCATCATAGCGGCCATGGTGCCACCCCACCTTATTCCAGGTTCAACAGTGATCTCCCGGGTTATGATATTTAACAGGGAAATATTAGAAAGCATCCATATACTGATTTATTATTATCTTAGCTTTGAATTGAACACGCATTTGCATGGACAGTTCAAACCGACGTTACAGCCTGT
This sequence comes from Fratercula arctica, assembly GCA_947846985.1. Taxonomy (NCBI): domain Eukaryota; kingdom Metazoa; phylum Chordata; class Aves; order Charadriiformes; family Alcidae; genus Fratercula; species Fratercula arctica. The sequence goes on from CANTUZ010000010.1 coordinate 3,013,333, forward strand.
TACACTGCGTTTGGGGCAAACAGCCACAAGGTAAAATTCACACGTGTCGCTCACAGGACGACCTTTCCGACACACCACATTTACATATTTTCAGACCAAAAGACTTTTTTTTTTTTAACAGGATATTAAAAAAAAAAATCATCATTAATTACTGCGCCACAACTGTAGCAGACGAGCAGAAACCGCACTTGGCACATCTCATCAGACGTGTGTTGCCTACGTAAGTCAATTAACTGAGGCAAAGGGAGCCGCGCTGATACCCTGCCTTAGAGTGATTTCCCAGGACTCTTCTGGAAATGAGATGACACATCTCAAGAGATTATTTCCTGCTGAAGTCATTTTAAATAACTATATTAAAAAGAAACTGGAAGTTACAAGTCGGGCCTAGTTCTGTCTTTCGCCAGTGGCCCTTCATACCTTTGGAAATCTGAAATTAGTACTTTAAATCTCTATTAATATTGCCAGAGCGGTTGGCTTCAGGTAAATGTGATTTGGGACAGGAAAATATGCCTTGCCTTGCTGCTGGGTTTGCCGCTCCGGCAGAGGAGGGATGTCAGGAATAACACCGTCAGCCCTCCCGACAGGCTGCGTGCACACACCTATTCACAGCACAGGACTAATTTTGTATTAATCAAGAGCAAGCTGATTAAACCCACAGCTTTACAAAGAAGGGGAATTAACCAAATGAAAACATTCATTTCAACACAAAACTTTATGATACTGTAACTTTGGGAACAAAGCCTTTTCTGAGCAATCCCATCTGCTCCACTTGGCTCGTGCTCTTTGAAATAAACATCTGTTTACATGATGAAGACACGGGTACATTTGTCTCTGTTGGTTTTATCATAGAAAAGCATTAAAATGAGTTTTAAGCGCAAAGTTAAACATCAGGTGCTAAAATCGGGACGGTGGTTTTGAACATTTGCTTATGACTTTGCTCTTCGAAGGGAAGTTTTTTTAATTCCTGACCCAACACCGTTGCGGAAGGACCTTTTATTGAAGGGCATCTCCAGGTAAGGCTTTAAAACAGCCAGTTCTTCATTCCTGCCCACCTTGGCTAAGCAGTTATTCAGCAGGACGAGGCAGTAATCAGATTTTCCATACAGCTGGCAATTCAAATAAAAAGGATTGCCGCTCTGAAGATAAAAAAAAAAAAAAAAGAAAGAAAAAGAAAAAGAAAAGAAGAAGAGAGAGATAAAAAAAAAGGTAAAATTATGGACTTGTGTATTTGCCAGGACTTGTTCAGTATAAAGAGCACAGCAGAAACACAAAAACAATTTATGCTTAGAATGACAAGGATGAGCTGTTATTTGCTAAGGATTCATCACATTCAAAATCAGATATTTTTTGGTAGCTTTCTAGAAAACTCAACTGGGGTATTACTGGTGTAAAATACTGATACTGTTACAATTATGTTTAAGGTACGAAATGAATTGTTTTCCGTGATGTTGACCAGTTGTGACACGTAACACAGCTTCCCCAGGGTCGCATGCATGTTTGTCGCTGGAAAACAAGATTTTCTCAGCTAACTACGAAACAGCGTCTTGTTATCACTGGTGTGAAGTCATGTAGTTTAAAGGACAAAGAGAAAATGAAAATACCTGTAAAGCAGAAATTTGGGGGACAACCTTTCTAGTAGTTATGACTAGTTATGGCAGTAGTTAGGACTAAATTGAATAAGGACAAAATAGCACTGGGAATTTAAAAAAGTCTGGATTAAAATCCAGATAGGTTTATATACAAGTTCCTTTTACCAGCACTTTACAGTATAGAAATGTAAACCACATAAAGAAGTTTTACAAATTTAAGCTGCATTTAAATTAACATTGAATTTAAAAGGGAACGCTTCCTGGCATGTCTATAGCTGTTCTGTGCAGCGCTCATCCCATCATGATTCACCAGCTTGCTGATTATCTATCTGAAAGAAATACTCCATCTACAAGAAATACCAGCATTTCTAAAGCTCTCTGTGCTGCATCCTTGCTTGGGACACGGTTGCACACAGAGCCACGGGGTTAACATCTGCCTTCGCTGGAATTGATGGAAGAACTGCCATTAGCTTCACTGAGATGAGTTTTAATTCAGTCTGCTATTACTTTTATTAATACTGTTTAGTACTTTGCATTTTTTTCCTGTTCTGTGCCTATAAAAGGAAGATTAATGATCCTTTCTGCGAGCAAGAGCATGCACCGAGCCTGAAGAGCCGGGCGGGCAGCTCACTGGCCACACAGCGGCTTCTGCCGCCGGCTGGGATTCTTCCCCGGACTGAAGTTTCTCCCTACCAAGAAGAAATGCTTTCTGCAAGAAACACCAGCACGGAGAAAGTCCCCTTTGGATTTTTAGCTGCTGTTCTGCCAACCTATACGGGGACTCACACTACTGTGTAAACGACTGCTATTTCGACATGCAGGATACTCGTTTATATGAAATAATTAAACTCATTTTGCCCATTACCTCATTGCTATACAGGGAGCCATTAAGAAACGTGGCTCGGCAGATCGAGATGTGTCTGAACTACCCGTGATCCGAACTGAAAGATGATTCAGCAGTTACAGAGGTAAAAGATACAGAGGAAGCGGGCGATGGATAGATTAAGGGCTAACGGGAACTTCACATCAATAAAAGAAACAGCTGCACGAGCGGCCACCGTTTCTAGCGGTTTCTAGCGACAGATCCCCTTAATGAAATCCTAATGATGCAAAACGCAGCAGAGGAAAGAGAGAAATCTGAACCATGGCCTCAAGAGCTGATTTTACAGCAATAAAGGTGTGGGGTGTCTATAGAAGACTTTGTCCGCAGCAGGAAAATTGAACATTCTTAGCAATAAAATATCTCATTCCACCTTGGCAAACTCTGAAATGGCATGTGCATAGTTTGACCAGCAATTTGTCACAGTAACCTGGTTGAGATCAGCACCTGGAAGGGTATTATCATTATTTAAGTAACCCTACTCACTTTGGTTTTATAGGCTGTGCTACTTTCTTTCATAGTTCAATCAAATTTGTATTACTGACTCTATGCAATAATTTTCCATAACTTTATATAAGAATTTCTCCTTTACCTACCCACTAACAGTGACATATAAACTGACTGCTTTATAAACTAGCTAGCAGTAGGTGAAATTCATACATATATCTTCTCGTACCTATTTGATATAGACAAGGAATTTAGATGAAATGGAGAGATTGATGTTTTCCTCCCTTCCGTACGGTATTTCAACTTCAGCAAAAGCTCCCCACACTCTACATTAAATATGCAATAGATTTCTCACATGATTATTTTAGAGGCTTGCATATTTTATTAGTAACAAAAGCAAAAAAATTGAGCTATACTCCAGGAAAATTAGATAATAATATTTAACCAATAGGTTTAATGCAAGAAACTTCTTTCATTTTATAAAAAAAAAAAAAGACGACGACAAAGAAACAAGCAACCAAAAAGAAATAATTTAAATAAAAAGGTTATTTAAAAGAATTGAAGCATCTGATCTTCAAGTAAGCGGGGAGCATGACTTACCATGGAAGGGACAACTGGGGAACCCGAGCACACAGATGTCATTGAGATCCAAAGAATGAAAACAAAGTTTAACCTGCATAGGCTCCAAAGAAAAATGGAGATCTGTTAAAATTTAAAATAAAATCAAGCAAAACCACATGCATACCCAGAAACACACAAACAGTATATTTTCTCCGTACACAAAGCAATCTGCGGTGTCTTTACCTGATCATTTTTTGCTCAGGAGCGCATCTGTAAGTACATGCAGTTATACTACCAAATTCCTCACTTATCCTTTCAGTTCTGTCTTAGATGACCATTTTATACCAGAGTTCAGGAGTGAAAATGTCATCAAAGCTGATTTTATTATGACTAATTGGTCCTTGTTTGGCCTTTTCTTCTTGTTAAATGGGAAAATGGCAAGAACACACATTCAGCTGCTGTTACGAAACCACCGATTGATTTTGTTTAAAGTGCTCCATTAAAATGTCTCTCAAGTGGGTTTACTGTTAAGTCTGTATCATCGTAGCAAATATGGTCAAAGGTCTAAAGATTTCAAAAATACATTTCAAGACTTTTTTAACGCTTCTAATATACCGTATTATGACTTTGTCAAGCTGTCTACAAGGGAAAAACAGTGAAGTGCACTTTAAGTAGAAAGTTCCTGAAAGAATCTTGTTACCCTCAGAGCAGCCACAATACATAGAACAATACATAACAATATATATAGGTTTTTGCTTTTTCTTCTTTTTTTTTACATGCTTAGTTTTTAATGCACCCAATTTTTAAGTGTTTTTCTTGGAACTTAAACTCTTTGGACATTAATTTCTTCTCTTGCATGCAAATATATCTTAGCCTGTGTTAAGTTTATTCAATCAAATCTTCTGTAAGATTAATAAATTCTGTTAATCTCCATCAAGGTAGCAAATGTTTAATGTCTAAGAGCATCATTTGTTACTGCAACAAATGTAATTGCGCTACATTTAATTGACTTGTGGTTTGTTTATACAGAGTACTGTAGAGTCCCACAAAGACTGTGAATGTCAGACTGCGCAGACAAGGGAATGCTGAAAAACATTAAATTGGATTTTTTTTCTTAGAGTGAAAAAGCTAAGGACCTTTTTTTGACAGTCACCCAGGGTTAGACACGCACATCAGTGACTCAGCAGCCTCAAATGTTGCATTTCCTTCAGTGTTTACACTGAAAAATCAACGTACGAGGGCTCCAGAAGGGAACTCTGTGTGAGTCTTTGGGGAGACCTGAGCTGCTATAAATTACGGCAAGTCTAACTGGAACATTCCGTCTCCTGATGGAGATGCATTTAATTCCAGAAGGTAGAAAGCAGCAAGGCCTTCAGGTAAGGCCAGAAGAAATACAGTGGCATGTATGGCCTTTAACACTTTTTACAGAAAAATACATAATTTGATCTCAGATTGTGATGGAATATTTTTTCATCCTCACTGTACGTGCTGGTGCTGATCATGTCAGCGGTTGATACTTAAAAAGCACGTGTTTGTAGTTGCTGGTAAAGTACTTCAGGATTCTCCAGGACCAACAGGACTACAGAAATGTAAGATGAAATTAGCCTCATTTAAATACCGCAGTAAGCAATCCGTTTATAAAAACCGTCAAGAGAACATTTGACTATTTGCATATTCAGTATGTGTCCTCTTATTCAGAGAGAAAATCCTTTCGTTTGAATTGAACATCCCGTTCCGACTCGTACAGGATCTCCAACTCCAACCGATAAGCGGATTAGCCCGTGTTTCGGCTGCAATGAAAAGCACGCCGGGTTGGATTCTGCTTGAGCATAGTTTAGCGTCAGCTTTCATTGTATCTGCATTTAGTTTAACTCCATTTTAACACTAAATTAACCTTCACACAACATTATGGAAGATGAGGGACAAGAAAAGCCTCCTGATTAAAGTTCAGGATTTCCAGGTTCGATGTGGAGTCTAGTGACTCTCTGGGCAGCCTTTGCTGCATTATGGACAGGTTTTTTAAATCATGGGTTGTCTGAGTCCCTGGTGACCTCCCATTGTGCCTGGTCAGTACCTCTGATGCTTACCACTACCACATCCCTTTAAAATAGTGGATTTGGTCACATTCCTAGATCATAAGCTTTGGACATGAGAGGTACCTCGAGTCTTTCTCTGTAGGCACCTTCAGCATGAGCAGGTGGTGAGAGGACAACCAAGCCAGGCCACCAAGCAGCTCCCAGGGGACACCAAGGAGACGTCCATTCCAGATAGGAGGAGGCTTTGAGGAACTTGGAGCAAAGCAGCAGACGACAGAAACTTCAAACAACGTAGGAAGACAGCTCTCGTGTGACTTCCTAAGGAAGGACAAGAGGATGACCAAATACGTTCGTTAAGGATGTTTCACTCAACAGGTGCGAAGGGGAAAGACGCTCATATGGCAGCAAGTCTCCCAAGGACTTTGCAAACCCAATCGCATCTGGTCTAAACACTAGGAAGAAAATAATGGTTCACCTGAGGGTTTGCGTGTATTTCATTCATGCTTGTATCACAAATGCTCACAGTCAGATCTTTCTTAGCAAAATTCTTTAGCCTGCTTTCCATTTCCAATTCTGCCGAGAAGTCACCTATGGCAGACTGTGGTCCTTAGCACCTGACTCTACAAGGAGAGAGGCAAGTAACATTTGGGTTTTTCCCCAGCAAAATCCAAGAGCAGATTCCACCTTTTCAAAGGCTTTGAGCAGCTGAGCGGCCACAAACTGCTTCCACACGAGGCAGATGCAGATTGCAGCTAGGCCAGCAGGAGTTATTGAGACATCACCAACCCAGAACTGGGCTCAAGGGGCTTTGCCCACCCCGGACACCCACAGACCTGATATTATCTGAACAGGGTGAAGATTCAAGCTCTCACATTTGCTTCTCACTTCTTGGAGTTTATTTTTTCTAGCTATTCAGGATGCAATTTAACACACACGCCTGTGACTTGCATGCATAAAGTGGGTATGGAGATTCAGATACGTTCAAGATATTCCCACTTCAGGTTTGGATGAATCAGGTTTAGCAGAACAAGTGGCAATTGACATTTCTGTCTTCTACTCTGTCTGCAGAGCACCCAGTCTGAGGCTTTGCTCCCAGGTAAGGTTCACTGGCAGGTATCATAGGTCATATGAATCATTAAGAACCATAATAAAAATTCCCAGCGTCCCTAAAATTTGCATTTTATGAGAATAAATTAGCAGCAATATCTTCCACTTCCCTGCAAAGCCAACAACATCACCTCTTCCCTCCTGCTTGCTTTGTTAAAGGAGCAGTGTATTGCACCTCGCTGCTGCTCTCGTTTGGTTTCCCCACAAAAACCATGGTAAACACAACACAAGGGTTGCTGATAAGCCTATTGAGCCTTGCAACTTCATAAGGTTAACAGGCCTATAAGCTTTAGAACATGATATTTCCCTCCTTCGTCACAGTAGTAAGTCTAAAGTCTTTAAACTGCCATTGTGTGCCTTTGCTAAGGGATCAAAACAATAAAAATGAAAGAACACACCAAAACGTGTCTGCGTGGTCCATTGGTATAACCCCAAACATTGCAAAACCATAGCGGGTTAGTGGTCTGGATAAAGGCAAGGTGCTAAATCTTGTTGTTCCCTTCTAGGATGCCCACAGTGAAACCTCCACGTGGCTTTTTTTTCTGGAGAAAGCTGCCTGGATGTTTTGCTCCAGGCCCCAATTTTTTCTTGCTTTCAAGAACATCAAGAAACCAAAGAGCCAGGATGGTTTGCTTTGAGATCATAGCAAGGTGCAAAATGGAAATTAATCATACCCACAGCCTATAAATCTGTTTCTGACTCAGTGATAATAGAAAATCCCAGCAAGACACAAAGACAGGAGAAAAACAGGAGTCAGAAAGCGGATTTATTCCTTCGGTCGTTATTGCTGTGTTCTCACCACCAGCAAGGGTAGTGAGATATGACCAAACCCTTCCCGTGCACCACTGAGACCTCATCGGCAGAAGCACGAAGGAGCTAAAAAGTTGCTGCAGATGCACACTTGACTATTTCTGTGCATGGTTGTTTCTAACCCCATTAAACTTGGTTATGCACCTCCCTGGCTGAGCAGGGTGAGGGGTTCCAAGGCCAAAGGGTGCAGCGGGGGGAAGCATGGCTCTTGCCTCCCCTCCTGCCCTGGGACGTTTGACCGGGCAGAGGCTGCCCGTCTCTGAGCACTCCACGAGCACGCAGCACTCGTGCCCGTGAGCTGGAGATCTCCTCTGTGCTATTTACTCTGCTCCTGTGCTGCCAAGGTGTCTGCAGAGAAGTGCTCTCTGTGGAGGATGCGATAGTCTCATCAAAGGTCAGGTGCATATTCTCCGAGTCCATGGAGGCCCGCGCTGGCTGCTGTGGATAAACAGCTCCGCGTTCCTCTTTCAACTTCCGAAGTTCTCCAGGAGGAGAGATGCGCTGATTGAATTTCATTTTGCTTGCTCACGCTTCCGCCCGCAGAGCGGAGTCCTGCAAGTGCTACACTGCTCCAGCCGGGGACGGCACTGCAGCCCTCGCTCAAAAGACACACAGCTCCTTTTGGAAACCTAATTTTCAATGCGAGTCCGTTCGGACATCATCCCCCTCTGAGCCTGCGTTAGCAGTGGTCAAGGCTCCAGCAACGCACCTTCTGAGGTGCCGAAAAAGAAAATGCAAAGGGCATTAAAGCAAGAAGCAGCACTGCTGCTCCTGCCGCCCGCTCCGAAACAGCGTCCTGGCTGGCTTGCTTCGCCTGGGCAGATGCTCAGCAGGAGGAGGTGTGCAGCAAGCAAGCGGTGTTAGACCACGTAAGGTACAGGGTGCGAGATTCGTGGGCATACAGGTGGTGTGAACCTCAGGGTCCAGGGTGACACCCGATTTCGAAGCGCTTCCGCGTCACCGGCGCTGTGTTCGTCACCCTCCCAGCAGAGGGGATGAAGCCGCACTCTGCTCCCCCGTGCCAGAAGTAGAAATTGGCTTTAAAGTCACGTTTTCAATCCTACCTCAGACAGGAATCGTTGGCTGTGTCATAGTCACCATCCTCAGGATTTTAAAGCCTAAATCATCATCTATAATTTTTTATATATATATATATATATATCCTCTTTCCTGGCTACAGACACCGTACACAGAGATGACGTGGGCAGAGACAGCATGAGTTTCCTTACCCGGGTCCGCCGGTCCCGCTCCCCAGCACGCCGATTGCGTCAAATCGTGCCATGACGTAAAACCTGAGCCTGTGACACTGAACACCATCATCCCCCACAGACGGCAGCGCCTGGCACCTCGCAGGCCCTCTGCCAAGCGCACAAACGTCCACGCCACTTCTATTGACGCCACCACGTTCCGGCTATTTTCTACAGGAAATGACAAGAATAACTCTTTTGGCAAAAACACATCGAAACACGGCAGAAAATATTTCCGATTTAGAGATGCTCTTGCACTTTTGTCAGATTCCTTCGCGTGCCTTCAGAAAAAACAATCTGCACGAAGTACAACATGAAAAACAAGCTCTCGTTATTCTCCACGCACCACCACCAAGTGTTAAAGTCATTTGATAATTTATCTGAAGGAAAAAAAAAAAAAAAAAAGAAAGCAGAGCAGACAAAACTTGCTCAACCCATTAAGGGGAGCCTCAGCAACTGAAAAGGGGTGGTAATTAACATTTTTGCTATGCTTATTGGTGTGTGCCGACATAATGCATGCATTCAGAAATGTCTCAAATAGACCCTACAGGAAGTTGCTGCCTAAGAAAAGCTGTCAGTGCTGAGCTAAAAAGACGCCTGTCAAAGCTGAAACCCAATTTCTCTTCAGATGCAACAAAGATCTCGATGATCTGAGAAAGCCCGGATGGTTGTTGAAGTCGAAGCAAGAAAGAGAAAAGAGCCTAGATAGACAAGAAAAGGCAAAGTTTTTTGAGGAGAGCGAGGAGAAAAGGATGTAGGAAAGTCTGATGTGACTTAAGAAGAGGAGATCAAACTTTAAAGGGATCAAACTTTAAAGGAGTGGAGGAAAGCTAACATAAATAGTATAAATAGTAGGGAATAGGGAGAAAGAGTTGGATGGGTTTGAAGGGCATAATTTTTTATGTATGTTATTGCACCGTATCTCAGGGCTCTCCAGTGGATAAGGCTAAGAAAGATAAGGAAAACTTATCCGATACTTTTTATTATGCTAAGATGCCAACAGAATATTCTGGCTCGAGCAACTTTGCATATTTTTTGTCTACAGAATCTCAGTACAAAACTGTTTTTTCTGCTCTCTAAGTCCTTGAGATGTCATACCAACAAGCACTGTGTCATTTGGGAATGGAACACAGGGAGTGACGTAGGGCCAAAGTTAGTCACGGTAGCACAGCTAACCCAGTGAAATAATTAGGGTTGGGAGGCAAAAAGTGGGACACAAACCTGTGGATCTGTAGTTACTGCAAGGTCAGTGAGGAACACAGAGGATGCCAAATGCTCGTCAGGGTACTCACCATCTACAGATCGGACAGAAAGGGGTGAATTGCTCACACCTGAGCAGGTTTTTATGCAATCTGGAGTAACCTTCAGGATGGAAAACAGGTCAGCTGGATGCAAAACTTCTGTCAACGGTCTCATTACCTCTACAAACAGTCCTGGTATGATCAGCTGGGAGAGAAGCAAAGTTACTTCTCGCTTGGCACAGAATTATGAGAAAATATCCAAATCACAACTCAAGGGTGGCTCATTTCCTTATGAACAGGCAACATTTGCGAGAGAGAAATCTCAGCTGCTCCACAGATTAGCTCTTGGCATTTCTGGAGAAGGGTAAGATGCCAGTTTAAATTTGTGACACGAGACCTAAAGTACCTTTAGGAAATAAGTGGCTACATCTGGAAGAGCAGTCATCATTTGTAGGAGGTGAGAGGACACACCTTTTTTCTCCAAAACGCAGAGCATTTTCCATCTGTTCTTCGTGCTCTTTTAACTCACTGCTATTTTCTTTCTACTTGCCTGTGCCACTTAATAAACAAGGATATTGCAGCCTCTCTAAAGGAGGCATCCTTTATGCAAAAAGCCTTTTGATAGGAAGGGTCTTCTCCATAAAGACCTATGGAACAGAAAACAAAGAGGCACTGAACCCTAGAGCAGGCTTCACACTGTGGATATCCCCAAATTTGCTGGTAGGAAGATAAAATCAAACTACGAGTCTGCCTTGCTCTGCTGGCAGTCGAGACACAGAGGTGGTACCCAGGCATCGGGTACCGCTTGGTATTTTTGGTACTCCAAGAGTGATGACAAGGAGCTTCACTACTTTGCAAATGCCATTACTTGGTGACTAGTGTTGCTTATAAAGGTCCTCAAGTAGGAGAGAGGTAATGCTGCTGTCATAAAATTCAGTGCCCAAGCTGACATGCCTTTTGTCTGAACACAAGCTACCGAGGGGCCTGATGTCCCCTCGTGTTCTTCTCATCTTATAGAAGGCTTTGTCTAAAAATACCACATGCCAAAAGAGAGGAGAAGTCTTGGTTTTCTCACTGAAGACCTATGGCAGCTGGTTGGATTTTTCTTGCTCTTTGCAAGCATTTCTTCACGCCCAATTATGTTTTAGCACATGATATAACTCCTCAAGAAGTTATATCTGCCTCCCTTATTCTTCTATTACCTGCATTAATACCTAATTTACGAACCTCATCTCTCTCCCTGTCTCCACCTTGTGAATTCCCATTTTAGAATTAGGGGCTTCAGGGTTTTTTTCCAATCCATACCCCTTCCCCCAGCTGCCAGCTTTCGAAGTAATCAACTGCTACTTCTTAATCAAGAATACAGATTAGCATGAATAAACACAAAACCCAATATTAGAAAAGCTAATATAACCTCAGTCTCCAGGGAATAGGAAAGGCCACAGACGCTGAGGATGAGGATTGTTCTCTGTGGACAGGAGAGCGGATATTCTCCAGCTACTCACTGCGGAGTTTCATTGCTGCAGTCTCACAGGAAAAGTGTTGAAGGCAGAGTACATGAAAAGGACCAGCTCTCCATTCAGCTTGACACTATATTGACTGCCAGAAGCAAACATGTAGTCCACAAAAAACCCCTGTGACTCTTTTTTTCCCCCTCCAAAGAGCCTGCCTGCTGACAGCCAGTTCTTTCATTTGAACAGTGAAAGTTCATGCTTTTAAACCCAATTCCCATCACACAAGTACACTGAAAAAATTACATGATGGACTTCAATATTGCCCTTTTCAATAAAGACGGAGCGAGTCCCAGCTGCGAGTGGCAAAGATAGACAGGGTGTAACTTTCAAAGGGGCTGAGGACCTCTTTTGAAAAGCAAGAAGCACTGGGAGCTGAAGGACTGGGCAGCAGCAAGGAGCACACCTGAATCAACACCCCATGGAAGCACCACGTGCATCACTCGCTGGTCCTCAGCACCAAAAAACAACGTGAGTATGGTGGGACCCAAGGCGTCTCAGCAGGGTTTAAGGGTGTAGGGACCATGGCCTGGGGACGAGGTGATGCTTCTCCTGGCGCTGCAGCGAGCACCGTCTCCACCAGCTGAGGCATCTCAGCACAGGGCTCCAGCGCCCGGCGCGGGCCTGCCCTCCCTCATTACTCCATGAGATCCCAGATGCTCCAGAGTAGTGCAACAAATTATGAATGAGCAACTAAGAGAGCGAAGCTCCCGCCGTTCCCAGTCTCTTAACCGCAGCAGGAACAACGGGACCACATTACATATAAGAGATCCCTTGAAACTCAAATAACCCTACAGTTCTCTGCCCTGCCAAATTTCATAATATCAGCATCATCTAAGCCAACAGGACGGGAGCTAAAAATACTCTGATTCAACTTGTTGCAGGCTTCTGATATAAGGGCAGAGTCTCTTAACATGTGCTCTTTGAAAGTGTTGAAGCTTGTGGCCTTAGGGCATGTCCATACCGCGGGCGTACCAAGCTAGCTCAGGTACTGATAACTGCGCTTCAAAGACGTGACCAACAGGCGCAACACAGAGATTTCCCATTTCCCCGGAACGATTCACAGTTCAGCCCTGCTGTGGTTTCTTGGTGCGCATCTCAGAGCCAACGTGTGAGTTTTCAGTGCCAAATCACACACTATGTTCTTAAGCCACATCCAATTGCTTTCCAGTCCCTGTAGTTCACAAGCTGTAAGCTGGCTATTTCTGTTCCACACGTCAGAGATGGGAAACACAGAGCCTGATAACTTTGAATTTCCCAGGGCTATTTCCTAACCTACAATCTCTCCCAAAGCCCAGCTGACACATTTGGGGCGGCGTAGCATAAACAGGGGCTGGGGATGGATTCTGGAAGAAGAGCACACCGTGTTCACACAGACTTCATGTTCTCCGCTGTCCTTCTGAGGTCAGTCCCATTTTCCACAAGAATGAGTGCGGTACAAGAACAAAATGTATTTACTATGTTTTTTTTCCCCTGCATAAAGTGATCTTTTGATTCTCCCCTTCTTAATTTTAGCCACATGGGGTTTTTTTCTTCTGGTATCACTAATATTTCTCTGTAGAAAAGGGTAGTTCCTGGTTCCCCTGCCCATCTCTGGACGCTGAGCAGCGCGTTTCATGGTGTTCACAGAAGCTATCATGTAGGTTGCAGCCGGGCTATGTATCTTTCCAACCTGAGCAGTCAAATACCCTCTGTTCTGGACAACACCAGACCCAGGACTGACCTTAACTTCAAAAGGAAATATCCCAAATGAGCCCAAACCATACCTGCTGCTTCAACCTCCCCAAAGCACGGCAAGGCACGACTGCTGATTGCGGGCTCTCCAGCATGAAAGAAGCTGGCCAGGCAAGCCCTGCACCCTGCTGTGGATGAAGATGTCACAGTTGCCTGGGAAACCGCTCCATGGGATCACTAAAATGTATTCTATATGTTTGCCTTCAGATACAAGATTATCACCTTGTCTATGAGCAGCGGCAAGAGAAAATCCTGACACGGGATAAACTTAGACTGTCACCTGCAGAAACCGATTAACTCTTTCATGGCATCAGCTGAAATTTCACGGAGCTAAACCCAATATAAAATGCCTCATTGTTCAACGTGAACCAGATCTCCCCTGAAAGAGTAAAGGTGGGTGACAGTTAGAGCATCTCATTCCTCAGCAAAGGACACAAGGCTTTAATCTGCTGGTACGACATTAGCAGTTGAAAGAACTGGCTGAGGCGAGACAAAAGCTCTATAATCAAACGAGGTGGGATGATTCTAGGACTGAATGTATTTATTTGGAGTCAATACTTGCACATTTGGAATTTTTTGGTCCGTTTCAAGAAGGAATATATCCAATGCTTACAGGAGTACCTGTGGGCAGCCACAAAGCAGCCCCAGATGGGTGGTGGGGTACAGGCTCTGCGTGCACTTTCTCATAGCAACGAGCAATTCAGGACTCGTGCAAGACCGAGAAGTTAGAGCTCTGCCACATCCCTTTCCCAAGGCTTTCTCTGGTACCACAATCATGACATTGCACACAAAAACTCGCAGACTTTATGCTGAAGAAATTCCAGGAAGAGCTGGCAAATGCTAGTTTGGGGGGAAACAGGTTTAATTGCAAGCAGGAAGGAGAAAGGAATTAAGGTTAATTGACATTTTGTTAAAACATAACAAGCCAACAAGCCAAAACAGGACCATTCTATGCCTAAATTATGGTGGGGGTATGAGGTTTTAGAGGAGAAAGAACAATAAAGAGAAACAGGATTTTGCTCAAAACTTCCTATTTCTGGCAGCAGTTTAAACAAAGACTCCAGTATATTTTCACCGCTTGCTTACCTTCAATCAAAAAACAACGCTGTGCTTTAATTTCTCCTGTGGGTGTAGTCAGCTCTTAAGATAAAATCCAGGCTTAATATCTTCTACTCATAATTTAGGTCACGGGCTGGGAAGCAAGATAGAAAATACAGAGAAACGTCAAGCTTTGCAGTAGATGCTCAAACACCCTCCTGTGCTCGAGGCTCCCAGGGCATCAACCGCGGACGCGCCTCTGCCCTGAAAGAGCCAAGTCTCGCAGCCAAAGAAGAGAGGCTGAAATCCCTACAGGGTTTAAAGCCCGAGTTACCAGGCCTTTGCTAGGGTCTGTCTTCAGTCTCTGAGGCTGCTGGACCGGCTAAGGTTGGCGAAGACTCTGTTCTGCTCTGAGCTCGGAATGCCTCGGACCCTGTGGGGAGCTCACAAAGCGGCAGAAGAAAGGGAGGTGCGGCGTGTGGGGCTGCTCAGGAGGGCTCTGCTCATCCCTCCCTCCGTGCCAAAACGGGTTGGGTCAGAGAAGGGCAACGGGGCTGGTGAGGGCTCTGGAGCACAAGTCTGGTGAGGAGCGGCTGAGGGAGCTGGGGGTGTTCAGCCTGGAGAAAAGGAGGCTGAGGGGAGACCTTCTCGCTCCCTACAGCTCCCTGAAAGGAGGGGGCAGCCAGGGGGGGTCGGGCTCTGCTCCCAAGGAACAGGCCATGGGACAAGAGGAAACAGCCTCGAGTTGTGCCAGGGGAGGTTTAGGATGGATGGTAGGAAAAATTTCTTCATGGAAAGGGTTATCAAGCATTGGAAGAGGCTGCCCAGGGCAGTGGTGGAGTCGCCATCCCTGGAGGGATTTAAAAGCCGGGCAGACGTGGTGCTGAGGGACATGGGTCAGTGGTGGGTTTGGTGGTGTTGGGTTTATGGTTGGACTCGATGATCTTAAAGGTCTCTTCCAACCAAAACGATTCTGTGATTCTATAAAAAGGAGCAAATGGGAATGCTGAAGGAATCATTGGGATCATGCAATTCACGTGCATGGAAAATGGAAGAAAAAAGTATTTAAATAGCTGATGGCAACAGTACCATTCTGGGAGCACCTTGGGAGTTTTTTTTCCAGCCTTTGGTGAGTGTTCCTGTCCTTTACTTAAAAAATACCCACACCTTTCCATTCTTGTCTGTGTTACAGAAATTGCAGGGTTATGTTCAGTATTTCAGCTGTGATACTGTATATCATTAGAATTACACACACCGTTATCAGTCATTGCTATGTGACTTTCTACAGTTTATTATGCTCATACTCATATAAACATAATTACATTGCACAAGGCTATAAACCCCACATACTGGAGGCTGTAAGCATCTCTTTTCTTGTATTTATTAAATTGTGTTTATGCACATTCTCACTAATTTATATTACGTCTTTCTCGTTAAAAAAAAAAAAACCAACAGCAAAACATAATTGAGTCTTCCATTCCTAGTGCTGATTTTTTTTATTGCTAAAATACACGTGCATAAATTTTTGTACATCAGAAGATCATCTGGAGTCTGAGACAGATACAGCAGTGTTGTGAGGCAGACCTGTGGTTTTTGCTTGGTCACCGTCAGGCCTGTGCAGAGACTGTTCCATCCAGCTAACAGGAAAACACACTCAGGCCCTTCAAAACTGCACAAACAAAATTAAACTTCCAGGAAACTGCATACAATTGATTCCTGACGTATATTTTAAGTGCAACTGCTTCTACTTTTTTTTTTTTTTTTTTAGTATTTCAGCTCTGGCTTGATTTGAGGTTTTCAGCAAGCAACATTTCAGAAGAAAATGGCTGGATTCGATGATCTCAAAGGTCCTTTCCAACCATGAAGATTCTATGATTCTAAAATGTTAGAAATAGTTAATCACGCAGGAGGTAAAGATGCCATACTCTTTTAGCTTACATCTGATGATACTGGGGAGAACACCGGATTTTCTGTGCCCCGTTACCAACCAGCCTCTCTGCAGGGTTAAAAAAAAAAAAAAAAAAAGAAAAAAAATCTATTTTGCACATCTTCTTGTGGGTTTAGCATTAATTTCTAGTACATTTAGTAAGCATAGTGCCAGTCTGACATACCAGCCCGCAGAAGCTGATGAAGCAGCTGCCGGACCGTGCTGCCAGCGTGCTCGATGGTGAACGGAAGGGTCGACGCCCAGGGGTTGGCATGGCCATTCCGACACCCGTGCTCCGACCACTCCTTGGCCTCGCAGCGAGGGCTGCCAATAAGGCTGTCAAATTAGCACTTAGTGAGATGGCGTCTTGTGACGTGGACTTCTTTACTGCAGGCAAGAAAACCTATTTCAGGCTGGACATCAAAGATCCACTATCGACACGGGCTGGAGAGCTGCATTAGCCACCTGGAGGGACGGGATCGATACCCAGCAACCAGTGCCTGGAGATACCCAACCTGCTCTAAAGGCTCATTTTAAAAACAAATACAGCTTCAAGATATTATCATGATGCAGGAATGCTGATGATGCCACCTAACCAACTCTTCTATTCTCTGGTTATTTCTTTTTTTCATCTGTTTAGGCACTCCGAGGAAACTACCTACCACCACTGGCCCCTGCCAAGGCACTGCAAGGGCAGCCCACACTACTGCCGGTCATACTGCCACACCACTGCCCCAGGAGCACCGTCACAGCCGAGCCCAGCAATTCACTTTTACCTTCTTCTCTCCTGAAGGCAAAAGCTGAAATACCCTGCAAGAGCTCCATGCCGCCGGCTCTCTCACCAGAAAGCTCCGTGAGAACAGTTTTCCAATGCAGAGGAGAAAACGGCTGTTTCCCCAGAAGAACCCTATCGCATGCCAAAGAGTGAAAAAAACCAAACAAGTAATCCATGAAGTGGGACAGAAGTTCTTTAGTTTCACTGTGAAATATTTTGTGATGAAGCTTAGCAAGTAAAGACACTGAGTGTCAAGTAACCAGATAAAAGACTTTCACATGTTGTTGGACAAGCCATAGGTGGAGGTTTTTTTATAAGCACATTTTTTTCTCAGCCTTTCTGCAAACAAACTTCCCTACATGTTTGTCAGGGAGAGGGAGGCAGTGAAACATAAAGCATTAACGAAGAAGCAATCTGTGCCAGGGTTAGCAGGTCAAAGAGATCAGGAGTTTCTGGAGAGAATTCTAGATGCTGGTTAAAAACCCCTAAAAAGTCACAGGATTCCTTTACGCCACATCTGTTGCTCCCCTCCCCTGTTCTACTGCACCTAGAGCAGAAAATGCCTGGACTGAAATGTCCTTGGAAAAAAAAAAAATCAGTGATGCTACTGCCCTGGGGGACGCTGATGGAAAACTCCATGTGTTCCTTTGTCTGCCTTTGCCCACGGAAAACTCCATCAACAGTTAATACTTTAGAACTTCCTACAATTATTTTATCCCATGTTAAGCAGTAAATAGGAGCCAATATTTATTGTACATCACAGTCCTCTGTTGAGCCCAAAAAATTTTTTAGGTTTGATAGCCAGAGAGACCGTATGTCAACAAACATAGGGGCTGCGTATGTTACAGACACATTATCAAGCAGATTATTTCGTGAAAACGCTGAGAACTTCAAGAATTTGGGGAAATGTCTGAAAACAGTATGCAATTGTAAATGAAGTGCCTAAATTATTTGAGATTATAATTTCAAACAGGTCTTCTATATTGTAGAATCCTTTGTACTTGCTTCTAAGACTGTGTGATTTGTCTTGCACTCTATGATTTATTTTACAATAGTACACATCTCTTAGCAGAGCCTACATTTATTTTCATAATTAGGATCACTGCAGAGTTTTGATTTTCTTTATAACATTTGCATCTGTTTACTTGAAATTTCTCTGAGCCAGTACATTTCATACAACCCTGTCCTGCAGCGGCAGAGAACTGGAAAACAGACTTTCGCAAAGACTTCAGCTCATCAGTTTTAACAGTAAGATGTCCTCAGAGAACCAATTTAAACTTATTCCTAGACTAGGTCCCAGGAAGGACTCCATTTGTCTGCAGCAAGCAGGTATTGACCACTCCTACCCGTCTCTAACCACAGGAATGGGGATGGACATGTTTTCTGCCTGAGAATGTCAGCTAGAAAAGTACGTATTAATGTGATTACCTTGGAAAGTGCAGTTTTTCAGTCTTCCTCCAGTTTCCTTCTGCAAGAGACAGCAGACAGCTTCTGGGACAGGAGTACGGGGTGGGAATTCATGACTTCTGAGGTGACGTTTAGCTGGCCGCAGGTTCCATGATGATGGAAAAGTCTAGGATTGCAGTAGTGGTGGCAATAATCTGGACTTTCACAGAATCACAGAATGGTAGGGTTGGAAGGTACCTCTGGAGATCATCCCGTCCAACCCCCTGCCAGAGCAGGGTCACCCAGAGCAGGTGGCACAGGAACACGTCCAGGCGGGGTTGGAATGTCTCCAGAGACGGAGACTCCACCACCTCTCTGGGCAGCCTGTGCCAGGGCTCTGCCACCCTCAAAGAGAAGAAGTTCCTCCTCATGTTTAGGTGGAACTTCCCATGTTCAAGTTTGTGCCCGTTACCCCTTGTCCTGTCCCTGGGCACCACTGAAAGGAGCCAGGCCCCATCCCCCTGACACCCACCCTTTCAGTATTTATAAGTGTTGATAAGATCCCCCCTCAGCCGTCTTTATTCCAGACTGAAGAGACCCAAGTCCCTCAGCCTTTCCTCATAAGAGAGGTGTTCCAGTCCCCTCATCATCTTGGTAGCCCTTTTCTTTTTGTTGATTTTTTTTTGGAGAGGGTACAGCAAATAACCTATCAAATAACTTAAGAGAAATCATTGCAATGAGAAAGTCAATTAGACAAAGCATTGACATAGAAAAGTGTCCTCATATGAGAAGCAAAGGGTATTTTGTCCCAAACTCGGGTAAAGCAAGTGGCAGTGATGTCCTTTTAAATATTTGCATCAGCTTCGTTTACATTTCTTTGGGCAGCTTATCATTATCAACAGCCTGAGCATGGGACTGTGCTGAATACACCAATTCCAACAAAAAAAGAATGCACAAGAATGAAAAAAAAGTGCAAAAGAATGTCCATAAAGATAGATTTCAAAATATATCAGTAACAATAGCATCCATTATTCTAGGAAGCACTGGAAAACAGAGGCATTTCCCACGATGACTGAATGAAACAGTCAAATAGCACAACGCACTACCTGCAATGACAGTCGTAAAGCGTTCACAACTTTTAATTACTTGCCCAAATGTCTGCTTTCACAACATGTTTGCAGCGACGTTGGCTATACAAAGGCCTGCGGATATACAAAAGTCTGTGGCCGTTCGCAGACACGAGAATGAGACTTCCAGACAGAGTTCCGTGAGCTGAGAACTATTGCCGGCTCTTTGCCGTAGTAACAGGAATTTGTCTGGAAGTGTCAAAAGGTCTGGATTGCTGTCAGTAGACATCTCCCAAGTCAATTCGCACGCAAAGGAGGAAGAAGCGGAGAAACAACAAGGCAGCGACTACAACGCAGTATTTCAACCCTTCCGGTATTAAATTCCGAGATGGGGAGAACAATGAGGACAGAAATGATGGATGAAATAAGTGGGTCTGTGTCAGAGGCGTTATCAGCAAAAGCTAATATCTGTTTCGCGTTGCAGTTAACTACCAGGAGAGTATTAGCGTGCGAGAGTGAGTTAGTTAAGATGCAAATGCCCTAAAACCGCCTTGCAATGGAAATGATGTGTTGGAGTAATGCAGCCGGCGGTGCCAGGGCTGGAGCGATGCCTGCGGCCACCGAGGCCACACAGGGAGCGTCGGTTCATCACGGCAGCCAGGAAAGGGCAGCACCTGCACCCCGGCGGGGACGGGGTTTCGCTGCCGGCTGATGAAGTCTTGTCCTGGTGCTGTTGTTATTCATTATCTCGACGCGGCGTGCCTGGGAATCCCAATCAGGGGTGAGGACCGGGCTGCGCTTCGCATTGTAAGAAAAAAGAAATAAGAAAAAGTCTCTCTAGCTGAACCTGATTGTTTTGGAGGGTGGCTTAAGCTGTTCCTGGCAGCACACACTCCTGAAAGAAAGGACCTGTCAAAAAACAGGTGTCCCCAGAAATGAAGCATGACATGAACATGGATCATAATGATAATTATTTTGTAGTTTGAAGAGGAATGTTTTTAACATCAGACAACTGCAGATAATGGTCCTTTTCCTGCCAGCTCTCACCAAAGGTCACAACAAACCCAAGGTAGCTCATGTCTGCGTGACAGGGTCTCCCTTCCTGGGAGACATTTCTCAGTAGCAATGAGTTAAATGCCATGGTAGATGGTGAATGAAGACAGCAAAGGAGCTAAATCTCACTGAAGAGATAAATCTTCTTCATCCAGGTGTCACACAACAAGGAAGAAGCCCAGTCAGTCGAAATTGCGTGGTTATTTTTATAAACGGGCTTTTGCACCCAGCAAAGCTTCCTCTCCTGACACCTGCGTGATGGACCCACCACCTCTCCACCTCTCCTTCCCTCTCTTCAACGGCAGCAGCCCTCCTCCACGGCAGCTCACCTTTTTGTGCCAAAGCCTCTGTGTTTTACAACTCTCCAGGAATTTTTTCCCAACTGGAAAATACTTTCCCATAGCTCCCTATTTTTTCTAGGGTAGCATTCATGTCCAAACCCATCAGAAATGGGTACGGGGCGGAAAACTCCAGTTCCTTCCATTTTTTTATCATTCTCCTGCTTTCCCTCTGCAGTCGGTTGCTTTCCCCGGGCCATCGCCTGCCTGGGTACCAGCTCCTCTCAAGACGGCACAGGTCTGTTGCTTTGAAGCGGACACCAAAGTGCTTCATGGATTATTGAAGGGACAGTTGGTCTCGGAGCCAGCTCCGCTCAGTCCCACCGGTGCTGCCGAGGGTTTTCTCTAGCTGCAGTGGCGCACGGCGCTGCTGCCCGGCCGCGGGACCGCAGATGCAAACCGTAATTTCTGAATGTGTTCAGACCGAGTAAATCACCTGCCTCCTGACGCAGACTTTTTTGGTTCCTCTCGGCCCATGTCTACAGCTCGTGACGCCCGGGTGGTGCCACCATGCTCGTACCCTGCGCCACTCCAGGACCCCCAAAACCGCTTTAGTTTCAAGGTCGTGGAAAAGAATGAGGCTTTTAGGTGACATCAGTGACAGTTAGGAAATGTAACAGTTAAAAATCCCCTTTCCGTGTTTCTACCAGAGCAGTTACACTCCCTGGTTTTTCAGACATAACATACAAAAGTGGTATTTTTGCAGTACTGGCAGGTGGATCCGAGACGTGCACGAGCGGTTAATGCATCTGCGTGTGTCTGGGTGCAGAGAACTCCGAGCCAGATTTTTCTCCCACTGAGGTTAATGCGAAAACCTCCTCTGATTCCGGCCATGTGGAGCTGAGGCACGCAGGTGGTGTTCATCCACTCTATAAACGAGAGATTGCGCGAGCGTGTCTTTTGGCTGCGTTCAAAATTGCGGGGCAAACTATGTCAGGACCAACAGCTTCCAGGGCCGCGACGTTAAAAACAAGGCGAACAACACCAAAAGCAAAATGAAAACAGTTTGCATGGACTAACAGCCTGGGAGAGCAAAAACGGTATGAAACACCGTGAATTTCTATGGGTTTAAAACAGTGGTAGTGACAGGGCATATGTAACTGTTTAGTTTGATTTCCAGACAGGCGCAGTTGTTGTTGAGTGAGAAACACGCTTTGGGGATGCAGCCTGAAACGTGACCATTGGTCAGAGCTGCTTCGTTACTGGAACCAGCCGGTATTGGTCTGTAGAAAGGGCTAAGTGGAATTCTGTCCCTGCGAGCCGAGTCAAGTGCTACTCAACAGGTTCCCGATCTCTCGGGTAAGTGGAGCAAGCAGTCCGTGCGACACAGACAAATGTGACGAGCGGCGCAGGCAGGGTATAAAACTGATCAAATGGAGTGCAAAATGAAGCAGACAGAACTAAAATAAATCTTAAGGCTACCACGTCTCTAAAGTGGAAAGCTTCAAAAACGCTGGGACGCGGTACATAACCTCAGGATGGGGCTATTTAGGATATGATAACTGCACGGTGTTGCCATTAATATCAAAAACATACACACGCAATAACAACATGCAGGCTCAGGTATAAATATTTTGGTGGAAACATGTTAAAATTTTGCTATGTAGGATGAAGGTTTCTAAAACATTCATTGAGCTGAACCAGCGTGGTCTCATTTTCAGCACTAGACTAATTATTTACACATGATAAATAACTCCTCTCTGAATCCTTCCTAATAAATAAATAAGTACCCTTGAAAATGGATTATTTTCATGTAGCTAGAGAAAGGCGTTTCGATTGCTTATGGGTTTTTTTGAAGTGCTTTAGATCTTCCTTTAAATTTGCTCCTTATGTTCCAGGAACAAAGATCATTGTCGGGTTTCGTGCTGCCCTGTGGGAGAATGCCATAGAGAAAGCATTTTCAATTTTTTGTATGCAATTTAAGAGCCAATTTGAAGATTCAAAATTACTTTAATACTCCTAGCTAATCAAGGCATAGCATATATAGCTTAAAATTAAAAATTATCTAGACTTCCTGGGAAAGCACGTATTAATGGATATCCTAAAAAAAGAGAAGATATTAAAAAAAAAAAAAAAAGCAAAGCAGAAAGGCAAGAATATGAAAAATAACAGTTACACCCCCTTTCCAAGAATTTCAATGTCAGAAATTCAGATAAATTATGAGATATCTAATTGCTGTAAGACAAGCTGATCCATTAAAACCTCAGCTAGGAAACAACAGATCATAATGAAATGCAAAAGGTTGAGATTATCAACATTCTGCTCTCCCATTTCTTTATATTAATTAGTTTTCTGGTATTATAACAGGAGGTCTGCTTTTCTTAGATGAGCTCTTTCAGCATATGAGGATCAGTGACATTCATCTGCAGCAAAGGGACGTCCCGAGCGGTGCTCTGTCTGTATTGGCGATGCTCCCCGAGTTGGAGCTCTAGTAAATGAAAGTAACAATGTGATTTTTGTAAAAAAAATAAACACCTATTGATGCAGATCACAGAATCATAGAATCATCTAGGTTGGAAGGGACCTTAGGATCAGCAAGTCCCAACCATTAACCCAACACTGCAAAGTTACCACTAAACCATGTCCCTCAGCACCTCATCACCCGTCTTTTAAATCCCTCCAGGGATGGTGATTCCACCACTGCCCTGGGCAGCCTCTTCCAATGCTTGACAACCCTTTCCGTGAAGAAATTTTTCCTAATATCCAATCCAAACCTCTCCTGGCACAACCTGAGGCCATTTCCTCTTGTCCTATCACTTGTTACTTGGGAGAAGAGACCAACGCTACAATACTTCATTACTTACCTTCTGCTTATTAATTTAAGGACAATTTTTTTCCCCAAGAACTTACTGCAAATCACTGACAGATACTTTTTTTAAATGCGCTTAATCCAAGCACCAAGGAAAGATGAGAAAATGCTATGCTGGTCATGGGCGTGTGAAGGTCCTATTTTATTCAAGGCAATAGAAAATAGAAATGTTGAGACATAAAAGTCTCTCTTCGATGACAGACTTTGGAAGCATGCGGTAACAGCCAGGTGAAACGATTCAGGGCACACAGCTCATTTATAACCTCTGTCCAAGGCTGTCACGGCGCCAAGAGCCCGGGGCACGGTGGAGACACACAACAGTCTATTGGCAAATGTCGAATCTATCATCCAGAAAAGAGAGGAGGAAGAGTCAGAGATGCTCCGTGGAGGTCCGGCTGGGACAAGGAGAAAAAGGTCTTCCTGGGACATTATCTCACCGCGTCGCTTCCTGCCATCCGCGTTCCAGAGAGATGTCAGATACGATCTCGGCAGCGAAGGCAGTGGGACTTTTTGTTTCCTCCGGAACGGTGTCCCTAATTGTCAGCAAAGTCCGTTTCACTCTTCATCAGCCCCGCACACAGCGGCGGGGGTTTACAGGAACTCAACTGTGGTCAAAATTGCATCGAAATCGAGGTGAAAGGCGGTTTGATTTCAGAAGGAGCTAGCACAAAAAGTGCTCCTGGAAGACCCGAGCATGGTTCTCGGGGAGACAAGAGTCAAAGAACAGCTCTTTTTCACTCAGCGACTGAGCTATTTTACCAAGCTGCTTAATACGATCCAAAAATGTGCCGTTGAAAGCACCGTTCAGGATAAAGGCTACGTTTTTAGACATCTGAAACTCTGATTTTCAGAGCTTGCACACATGACTTTAATGGAAAAACAGAGCAATACCCATTTATTTTATCTGCACACACATGTAAATAGGACTATGTAGATACAGCCTCCTATATCTACCCTGTCGGCCCCCATCAGCCCGATACTGCAGCACCCAAAGTGCTCCACGCAGGACCTGACTTAACGCCAGGAAGCTCCTGCGGCCCCTCACGCCCCTCCTGATGCCACCAGCAACGTCTGCAAATATCACCCTGTAGTTCAGATATTCCGAAACTTTCTTGGCAAATATTACATTAGGTAAGCCCTGATGGCATTAGCCAGGGCTAACGCTGATGCAAGACAGAAAAACAGTATCATCAATGAAGACGTTGGGTGGTGTGGGGGTGGAAAGGTTGGTAATTTTTTGAAGCATATTTACATTCAAAATTAAAATAAATGGAATTCTAGCCATTACGCACTTTGAGATGGGTTGTTGGTTTTTTTTTTTTTTTTCTTTGCATCTGAAGAATTAAAAAATGCTCTTACATGCAGTAGGGATAAAAACGCATTTAGTACAGATGCTAAAAGAAAGCGTATCAGTGAACTGCGAAGTGATTATGTTGTACCCTTGGGCAATAAGGCTGTCATAAAATTTCAAAACAAGATGTGAGAATCTAGGACAGTTCTGCTGTTGGGTCACAATATTTGCTTTGCAGTCACATTCTCTATTTTCTAGTTATAAATTAAATGGTGACATTTCTAGTAGCAATTCGTCCACCATCACTGAAAACACGCACAAAAGCCCGAGTAGGTTTGGGAAGGAGCGGGGAGGTTGTAACAGCAGAACGCGTCAGATACAGGTCAAATACCGTCCTTGAACAAGTGAAATGGGGGAACACGAGAACTTCTGGCTGTTGTTCAAACCCAGACATCTTCGATTAATAACTTGTCGGAAACAAAATCTGAAGTTTCACCTCTGTTATCCACCTCCCCTCCCCACAGAAGCGCAGGGGAATTGATTAATGAAGCCATTTTAGGCACTAGAGGGAGGTTCCTCCAGAAGCCGATTTGAAACATCTAATGTTGAACCATCCCCTGGAGAAGCCCATTCTGCTCCTCTTCTGCTCTCCCCTATTTTTACTTCATCTTTTTTTTTTTTTTGCAAAAAAACAAAACAAACCAACCAAACAAAAAAACCCAATAAACAAACCAATCGGAACAAAGATACTTGCAAGGGTTCTCGGTCATGTTCCAGTGGGGAAGAGAAAATTTTGAAGTCACCTCTGCGACAGGACGGCGATTTTCGGCACCGCACGTAACCAGCAGAACCGCCTGTATCTGTACAGTAGTGACAGTCTTTGGCACTGATTCAATTTCTGCCTGTTTAATAGAAAAAGCGCCATATCGGAACACCGTATTTACAGGCTGTACACATTGCAAGAGCAGTGAAATGGCACCAGTAAACCCGCAGAGCCCAGTTTTTCTCCATAATTAAAGCGACTGCCTAACGTGGTCAAGGAGGAATAAGACACGGTTGCAGCCAAGTGCCGCAGCCGTCGCCCAGGCACCCACTCAAGCGCAATAAAACGGTTACACGCAGCATTTTCAGGCACACACAACCCCCCTCCCCCCCCAAAATATCTACTCTGCACAACGAACTTCCAAAGTCAGCAGAAATAGGGCTAATCCTATAGTGGAGCGGGTAATTTCAAAAGGTAATTGACGCCTTTTTAACCTAGAACTGTCAAAACGTATTGAGAATAATAGAGCCTGACAAGTCTGAAGTTGAAAGAGAAATTGCAAGATTGATCCACTTCGGGTTCTGAATTTTAACGTTAAGTTGGCATCGCAATTTTATCAGGATAGTATCAAACAAATATTTCCCCGTAAATAAAGGAGCGAAGGAAAAACAGTCTAATGCTTACAGCAAACCCCAAAATATTCAAAATCCAGAGTTTTCCCCTTACCTTTCTCAGAATGGTTGATTCCCATTTCTCTTAACAGCTACAATGTGCCTGATAAGAGCAACGTGTTGGGAAGTGGAGGTCATCCAGAATGATAAAATCAAATCCATTTAAATGAAAACGCTTTTACATCTACCTTGTACGTAGGTTACCACATCACCAGCTTCTTTGTGCTGCAGAGAGGCAGATGTAGAGCTCTGCCTTGAGAATTTAAGGGCTGATGTGACTAAAAGCCTTGATTCAGTTGAAAAGAGACAGGAAAAGTCACAGAAAGCCATAGAAACTAGAGACCTTGCCAAGAGCAAAGAAAGGGTTGTGAAGCTACAGAGAATCAAAGTGTCATCGTCACTTTTGTCCCCTACTCTGCAGGTCAGGGGGATGTTCTCCCTCCCCCGGGGGCTCAGCTGGAGAAGGAAAGACGGGGGAGATGCCCAAACCTGGGAAGTTTTGGGGGTGAGTGGGGTGAACAAGGGGAAGGACCTGGTTTTCAAAGGGCTGAACGCCCTACAGCTCTAGTGCCAGTGTTCAGACTGCAAAGCCCACAGGCTTCCCTTTCCCTAAATCCTTCCCATTTGTGAACTAGACACTCAAGACTGAAAAATCCTTATAGGCACTAAAAAAAAAAACAAAGACAAAACCAATCAAAACCAAACTAGAGCTAAAATACAGCTTTAGGAATAGCAAAAAAAAAAAATAATACAGCTTTAGGAATAACGAAGTAATGAAAAACTCCCGTCAACTTCAGGAGGCGAAGTTCTTAACGTGCACATCACCCGGGCAGTACTTTGCTGCATCCAGCTCATTTTAGTGAGATTTGATGACCAAAGTCCTCAAACTTAGAAAGTTTAAGCAGTAAGATAGCCAACATGCTCCCCAGAGAACTGAAATGGCACTAATTTATATACATTTAGCTTGTTTTGCAAGTTAAGCGTACCTATGTCATTATCACAATCTAAATACCACAGTCGGAGTTGTTTATTTTGATGGGCCAGTTTAGATAAAGTGAAAAAGAAAAGAAAACAACCGAGAACTCGCATGTAATCTTGTGTATCAATTCATTGGCAAATAATGCAAGACTCAGTTCCCAATACCAATTTCAGAATAACTTTAAAAAGTTTAGCTCCCATTTACCCAGGAGACCGAGCAGAAAGAAGAGATACAAGCAGTAATGTTAAGGGAATGTCAGCTAGAAAACTCAGGTGGCGGTTTCCATAACACAGGGAAAACCCAGCCCTCATTAGTGGTGTTTTCTAATGGAAATGTCTGCAATCCTAGAGCCTCCTTCCCTGCCATTTGCCTGGAAGACGTGACATTCAAAGCATGATTATTTATAATGGGGCTGTAATTTCAGTATTTCTAATGGTAAGTAAAAAGAACCCCCTCGACAGCACATTCCTGCTGCAGTCCTGATTTTAAGTACTGAGATTTTAAACACTGACCACCCCGGTGCGGGTGGGAACTTCAGGCAGGTCATCCCAGGAGGTCTGCACCAACCGGCCCCGCAACAACCTGATCCTCTTCCCTCTTCAAAAGAAGCACTTCAAGGGAGGTAATTTTTCTCTCTCAAACAAATCCAGAGAAAAATAGCTGGATACAAATTTATAGGAAGGAACGAAAAGCGGCGAACACTCTTTCCTCTGACGACGCGCATCGTAGCAGCCACGGTTTGCTCAGCTTCTCTAGCCGTGCGCGAGAAGTCTCTGCAAGCAGCTTACAATTTAAACGATACAGCAATTATTTATTGGCTGACACCCAGAGAATACAGCTCGCCTTTGAAGAGCCCCTTAGCTAAGCAAAGGTACGGCCCTTATCCCTGATGGAGCAACCGGATCCTCGATGTTGCTGAGTTGCCATCATTTGTCACCACCAACACCTGGGTGGCATCAGTGACCTGAGTGACTGACACCTTGACCAAGGACTTGATGATCCAATGACTCCCTTCCCTGTTGGTTTTTTTTATTATTATTATTATTTTTCCCTTTAGGATTTTATACCTTTCCATGCAAATATCTGTTCTTCTTGAATGCTGGATCTTGTCCCAGGAATCCTACCCTACCCCAGAGCTTGGCTCCCTGGACCACGGCTGAGCCCGAGGAGGGACGGGAGGCTGTGGCAGGGACACGCACCGAGATGGGGTCACCCAGAAGAAGAGAAAGTGGGCAAAAACGTACAGAATATATTTAAAATATTTTCTAGCACATACAATCCACTGAATTGCCGAAGCTCCTCTTTATATGCAGTGGATGATGCATTAATTATCTTATAGATAATTTCTGACCCATCATCCTAATGATACAGCCAAATGCTTGAAAGACCATGATGAGCAGTGGCGATTCAGTGCTTTGGATGGTGCACTCACACCTTTTCCAGCTCATTATAAATAAGAGAAACAGCACTCTGGCAGAAATCCTGCGAAACAAATGAAATTTTAACCCACAGTACCTCGCAGTTTCGACTTCCCCGTCTGAAAGCAAATCCAGGTATTAGGAAACAGATAAATTTGCCAGCTACTTTTTGCTCCCCGCTCTTAAATAGCAGCCGTTCCTTCCCACTCCCTCTGTGCCCATCCCTCCCCGCTCCCCCTCGCAGTCGGTGGGTACCGCAGCACCTCGCGGGGAGCTGCCGACCGCTCACATCACGCCTCAGCAAACACAACGGGAGCGTGCGCTCGGCTTTGTTTTCCCACTGGCTCTGCTCTTGCCTGAAGGTGCCTTCCTCTGCTCCATCATTTTGTTTTAAGAGAGACGAGAAATGCAAGCGACATTCATTTTATAGCTCGGCTACAGGTAAATTATCTGGTAAAACAGGTAAGTGCTTGGCTTTCTTCCCTTCCATTTTTCTTACCGTGGAAATAAACCGCAATGGGTGTACTGATTTATTATTACCAGCGCAGTGTAACACGAGTATCCTGTGATACCCTATACGCCTGCATAAATCCTTGTCCGAATGACAAAACCCCCTTCCACGAGGTTTGAGGTTCCCCCAAACCTCTGCCCCGCAACCGCATCATCTTTTTTGCCCTGGAAAAAACTTTCCCAAAGCCCCACATCTCCACTGGGATGGTCCCCATGGGCCATGTCTGTGCTGGGGGGTGCCGGTCCCAAATCTGATGAAGGGTCCAGCGTGGGGCCACGCCGTGGGCTCAGCCCTTCCTTCGGGGCAAGGGGGGACCGTGGGGATGATGTGTGGCACGGTATGGCGTGGTATGGTATGGTATGGCATCCAGCATGGGCAGAGCCAGGCACAGACAGCTCACCCCTCGGAAGCCCAAACATCCCCCGGCTCCTGCCCAGAGGATAACAGGAGCAGGTGAAACTTCACGCTCCCACTTTTATGAAACACGCCTTCCAGCTGCTCCTTTTTTAAAATTTTTCCCTCCTTAAATAACAGAAATCAAGGAGGGAAAGGAAGGAGAAAGAGGAAGGAAAAAAAAAAGAACATCTTAAATGCCAACGTCAGTATTTTAAACAAGGAGGAAGCCAGGCTCTCGCTCCCACACGGGGCTTTGCGGTCACTGGTCACTTCCAATTAGCTCGTACCGCCGGCTAATGCTTGCTGTCAGCCAGAAACAAGGAGCGCTGGAGAAAAATAAGTTCCACGCAGAGACTTTGTTTTGGTTTTTTGTTTTTTTTTTTTTTTTTTAACGGTACTACAATGGCCTGCAGGAAAGGCAAGGAAATCATCCCCGCTGAACTTGGGTAACTCTGCGTTAGGTAACGCTGCCGGAGCTTGGCACAGCTCCCATTCCAGCAAAAAGCAGCCCCCTCCTGCCAGGGTGAGTTTCCCCCCTCGGGATCAGCCTTTCCCCATGGACATGGCGCTGGCACGTGTCCTGGCGCTGCGCTGGGAGAGCCTCGTAGGCAGCAAGAAAGAGAAATTCATGAAGGAAGTGCAGCTACGTGGGCTGCAGGGACGGGCACTGGTGTGGAGGTCAGGGCTGCTCTGGTGAACAGAGCACCAAGAGAAAACCAGCCCAGCCTGAACTGAAAGCCAGGGGCAAGCAAGTCAGGAGGTGAAGAAACAAGGAAGAGACTCACACAACTGAAGATTATAATGAAATGGGACTGTTTAGTTTGAGGAAGAGGAGGCTGAGGGGAGACCTCATCACACTCTACAACTACTTGACATTGTAGAGAGGTTGGTGCCGGTCTCTTCTCACAGGTGATTAGCAATAGAACAAGAGGGAATGGCTTCAAGCTGCAGCAGGGGAGGTTTAGACTGGACATTAGGAAGAAATTCTTCCCAGAAAGAGTGGTCAGACACTGGAATAGGCTGCCCAGGGAGGTGGTGGAGTCACCACCCCTGAATGTGTTTAAGAGCCATTTAGATGTGGTGTTGGGGGATACGGTGTAGGGGAGAACTTTGTAGAGTGGGGTTGATGGTTGGACTCAATGATCCCAAGGGTCTTTTCCAACCTAAATGATTCTGTGATTCTGTGGTGATGTATAATGAAACGCACCTGGAGATGCATCTGCTGAAAGCACAGTCGTGGTCATGGGCAGGTTTTTCCCAGCCTGGTCTGTCCCGTGGACCACAGTCTTCATGCTCCAATCCACGTTTCTCCGAAGTTCCTTCAGAGGACTTTCATTTTTCCCTACAGTCCGACAGGCACGTTGATTTTATTCCATTTGGATTTGGATTTCCCCTATTTGAGCCGATATCGGGTTCATGTTTATCATGTCGCAAAGCGGTGATCGCTCCCAGAAGGCAGCTGCACACCTGGGGGGGGATGATGCTTGTTTGCCCAAACCCACCAGCACGTCCCTCCCACTGCTGGAGTCGATGCTGCTGGAGAAGGAAGACAGGGCCAGGTTACTGCTGGCGTGGGAAAGGGCAGGCGAGTTTCTGGAGTTCTGCTTTTCCAGGGCCAGGACTGCCCCGTAACGCTTGGAAAGGATGTAACTTACCCTGCTGACCACCACCCTCTGCTCTCCCGCACCTGCTGAGAAAAAGGACGACCTTTCTTGCTGTGCCTGATACAGGATTTAACACCACCCCTAAGAAAAAGGACGAACAAACAAGGTACTGAGAGCTGCCTCCAGAGAGCCAGCCAGAGGGACATGGACCACCTTGAGAGGTGGGCCTGTGCCAACATCATGAAGTTCAACCAGGCCAAGTGCAAGG
Organism: Fratercula arctica; assembly: GCA_947846985.1. Lineage (NCBI taxonomy): Eukaryota > Metazoa > Chordata > Aves > Charadriiformes > Alcidae > Fratercula > Fratercula arctica. Next base: position 3,044,790 of record CANTUZ010000010.1, read on the forward strand.
TCCTGCACGTGGGTCAGGGCAATCCCAAGCACAAATCCAGGCTGGGCGGAGAAGGGGTGGAGAGCAGCCCTGAGGAGAAGGAGCTGGGGGTATTGATGGATGAGAAGCTCAACATGAGCTGGCAATGTGCGCTCACAGCCCAGAAACCCCCCCCACACACACCCTGGGCTCATCCCCAGCAGCGTGGGCAGCTGGGCGAGGGGGGGATTCTGCCCCTCTGCTCCGCTCTGGGAGACCCCCCTGCAGCGCTGCCTCCAGCTCTGGGGCACCACCATCAGAAGGACACGGAGCTGTTGGAGCGGGGCCAGAGGAGGCCCCGGAGATGCTGGGAGGGCTGGAGCCCCTCTGCTGTGGGGACAGGCTGAGAGAGCTGGGGGGGCTCAGCCTGGAGAAGAGAAGGCTCCGGGGAGACCTTCCAGTCCCTAAAGGGGCTCCAGGAGAGATGGAGAGGGACTCTAAGCTTTTATGGCACGACTTCTCCTCCTTAATTGTACCAACAGTTTAGAAAAACTTCAGCAGAAGTATTACATCTGTACCAAGAAAAATAATAATGCAATACAGAAATTACACATGCAAGTGCTACGGGCATAAACTCAGTACTAGCCCTGCAGTTTCATTGTCCTGAGGACGCTCAATGGCTACCATTACATTGATTAAATACTAGAAAAAGAGTGCTAGGTCTTGCCTGCAGGGATGCCTGCAGCGATGCCTGCAGTGAAGAAGAGGTGACTTCAGTGGACTTGGCAGAGCCGAGCTGTAACGTAGGGGAGGATTTAGCCCTCGGTGTCTCCTTTTTGCTTTTAAAGAACAGAAATGCAAACGCTGCGAGAGCAAAACCGCGCTTCCCATCAAACCAAACACAACTTCACGTTTTCCAGGTCTTTGAGAGACCTGGCCTACCTTAAGACATGACTTTAGCTACTGGCCTTACACGAACACCACGTCGCCAGAAAAGCTCGCACCAGAGAAAGGAATTTAATTTTCCCAGAGCCTCTTCCCTGGCACCGTGTCGTGTTTGTGGACGTACTCACGTTCCCCACTGCCTGTTGTAGACACCGCACGCGACATGGAAGGACGATCCAGCACAAAAGCCTGGTATAACCTTCCACAGACCTCGGCCCACCTCCCTGTGGACCGTGAGGTCAGTAATTAAAGACACAAACTGAACTCTTTTAAAAAAAAAAAAAAAAAAATCTTCTATTTCTAGGCTTTTTCTATTATTTTCCCCTGAGGACCGAGTTAACAATAATGTGCTGCATAGAAGAAGAACAACAAATATACCTGCCACAAGTACAAGGTAATAAACTCATGGAAGGGAGTTTATACCCAGTAGACGGAGCCATTATTGACAGCCAGATCTCAACATAATTTAAAAAATATCTCAGGACAGGCCTCCTGTAACAGGAGTAAGTAGTTGGTAACCACCTCATCTTTTGAAAGAAGGCGTTTTTCTTTCCAAATTTTTGACTTTATAGTTGATTTATTTGGATTTTTTTTTTTTTTTTTTTCTCGGGCAGATTTTGAGCACATGCAATCAAAATGCAGGAAAACACACATAATTTTCAGACAAGCAATAATTACAGCTTAAGCGAACTTCCTGCACTCTGCCACGGCTGCTTCTCTTGCTACAACACCACACTCCCTAAACCAACGTTCATAACGTTAAATTAAATGTTAATAAGCATTTTAAACTGCATAATTTATGCTAATCTAAGAAGTGTTTTGCCTAGACCAGAACTGGCGGGGTTGTTTTACCTCTCAAACTGTTACACTTCCACATCAGTCGCCTGCCATCCAACACAGTCCGCGTGTCAAACTGCTCTAAAATGGTGCCCGGGTACCTATCGATTTCCACAGGCTGTTTAATATTCTGCTAAATATTGTTTTTTTTAAGTAGAGATGGTTTTTGTAATTCCTTTTCTGGGTTCTCCACTGTCGGTGCAGTGATCTGTCCGTGGGAATGACTGGAGAAAGAAAAACTCAATTTAAACTGGGATTACAGCGCCGAGGGAATGTAAGCACAGCCACAGGAAAACAAGGCCAGGGAATAAATATAAAAACTTGGAAGAAGACCCAACAACAGGAGCACACACGCAAAATTGCCTTATCTATAGGAAAACAGTGTCACATTTGGTTTTGTCTACGCTTTCTCTTTGCGAAGGACTCCCTCCAATGTTGATGACACCGTATATTCCCCCCTGACGCAAACTGGCAGGAGGCCACGGCTTCCAATAACAGCAGAACCAGCATCTTTTCAAGCATCTGTTCAGCAGCTAGACCTCCCGGTCTGGAAACGCGTGAGCGACCGACGAGGCTTATTCTCGGTGATAACGAAGACAATTAGAGGCACCAAGCTTCTTTACGTGATGTGAGGTGAGTCACCCAAAGAACACGGTGGCACGCGATCGGGCATTGGTCCCAGGGAGGATGCCTCTGTTGCGACAGACAAGGCGCAAGGCAGCACACACCACCTTCGGGGACCCCAAAAGCCTTTTTCAGGAGTGTTTTTCAGGAATCATTTGACAAACAAGAAGATTCAAACACCATTTGGGTTTCTTGCACTTTAAGGGGGAAAAAAAAAAACATCTGAGAAATGGAAATGGGAGCATCCACCAAGGAGGCTAAATACCAGGAGAACGTGTTGATATGGGTGGCTTACAGAAATCTGCCTTCAACTCAGAGAAAGCTTCATAAAAATAATTGTTTAAAAATAATGCAAATTGAACATACGGTGTCAGTGAAGAAAGTGAGGCCTCACCACTGCATCTATAGCATTAATATGCTACGGCTAATGTTCCGTTTAGTTCCCCAGCTCTGCAAAGAGAGTTTGGGTTGCAGACACAGAAGTTCAACAGCATCAGAGCCACTGCAATAAACTGCAAATAAAACTGCAATAAAAAGCTGAGTGAATGGCCAAACCAGTATGGATTCAACCCAAACCAGCAACATTTCACCACCCATAAAATCACCGCAAGTTTGGGAGGGCAGGCAGGGAATTTGGGTAGCAATGCATCTGAGGCGGTCGACTTGGATTCTGAAAACCATACATCAAGGTGTAGCTGTAATGAGACGGCGTTAAGGAATGGAAAGCGTTTGGCTAAACACAACGTGAGACTGAACGGAGTCACCGTCCCAGCTCCGTCTCACAAGGGGGTCAGTACGTGTCCTCAGTACGCCTGTCCAGAGCCAGCTCGTTAGATGTGAAATGAGTTATTTAATTCAGCAACTTCGCATTAAAGTGCTAGAATACAATAGCCCACACACTGGAAACTTAAAAAAAAATTAAGTCTGCCATTTGATAGAGAAACCTAATTTACAGTAATTATTCATGTCTGCGGAATACATATGACAAAACCGAGGGAAATTAAAAATCCTATAAATAGCCTCACTGGAGAACAGCTGGTTAGAGCCCATACAATGCCCAAGTATTTATACTGATCCACACGTTTCTGCATCACCAAGAAGATGGCAATTGCAAGCCTGAAATTCAGTTTAGATCCATGAAAAGTACAAAGGGAGAATGAGAGGAAATTGAAATATCAGAGCAGCTGGACCTCACACTTCCCATTACCGCCTTAACGCCGAAAGCTGAGGATAAAGGAAAACCCTGAATTTCAGCATTCACCGTCACTCAAGCGCTTGGTCTTTTTTTTGTCACGGGCATATTCTACATGTGATACAATTTATTGCTTCGTCACAAGGGAAGGTGAAAGCAAATTGAAAAATGCCTTACCCAGTCTGTGCAGGGGGATGCAGCCCGGCCCCCGGCAGCTCGGTGCTGAGCGGGCACGAAGCTCGGCCACCTTCACCTTCACCAGCCGCCCTCCCGGGAGAGCCGCTCCAGCTCAGGGCTGTCTCCCCGGCTCTAGTCCATGTGTGCACCCTGAGCGCCTTGCACGGAATTTAAATACACTGAGCAAAACCGCAGGCAATGGATCAATGCGGCATCTCAAAGGATGAGTTAAGAGTAAGCAAATAACCAGAAAGGCATCCTGCATTTACTTGAGAAAAAAACACAAAGAAACATTTTTTACTGCAAGACAGGTGGGCCCGTGAGACCCTCGTGAAATTCAACCAGGCCAAGTGCAAGGTCCTGCACGTGGCTCAGGGCAATCCCAGGCACAAATCCAGGCTGGGCGGAGAAGGGGTGGAGAGCAGCCCTGAGGAGAAGGACTTGGGGGTGTTGGTTGATGAGAAACTCAACATGAGCAATCAACGTGCGCTGGCAGCCCAGAAACCCCCCCACCTTGGGCTGCATCCCCAGCAGCGTGGGCAGCAGGGTGAGGGGGGGATTCTGCCCCTCTGCTCCGCTCTGGGGAGACCTTAGAGCCCCTTCCAGTCCCTAAAGGGGCTCCAGGAGAGATGGGGAGGGACTCTGGATCAGGGAGGGGAGCCATGGGACGAGGGGGAAGGGTTTTACACTGGAAGAGGGGAGATTTAGATGAGATCTGAGGCAGAAATTGTTTGCTGTGAGGGGGGTGAGCCCTTGGCCCAGGTTGCCCAGAGAAGCTGTGGCTGCCCCATCCCTGGAGGGGTTCAAGGCCAGGTTGGACGGGGCTTGGAGCAACCTGGGCTGGTGGGAGGTGTCCCTGCCCAGGGCAGGGGGTGGCACTGGGTGGGCTTTAAGGTCCCTTCCAACCCGAACCATTCTATGATTCTATGAAAACACAAAGAACTTGACAAAAGATGGGGAGAAGCTTGACAACGGTTTCCAGTAAGGGCTGAAAAGGGCAACCCATTTCCCGGTGGCATGATCTCCTGACAGTTACAGGCGATGAACAGCGCCGTATCAGTGAAACACAGAAAACACACGTGTAACGTAACAGGTCCAGAAAAAACAACTTCTGCCTTACCTTCAGCTTGAGGATAAAATCCTTTTGTTTTTTGTTCAAAACGTTATCCAAACAACACTCCAAAGCCCAAGGCAGGATGGTAACTGCCAGATCAGAAACCAGCTGTAACCTTGATATGAAATTTACTGCTTACTTCACCTGATTGTGTCAAATACCTACACAAGGAATGACTACTTTATCCAAAGGACCTTTACTAAAAAGATAATTGTGGACATCCATCATGGGATAGCTGGCATCAACACTACATCGAGCTTCTGGCGTAGAACCGTCCCCAAAAAGGTCACAAGAATCGATAGGAAAGATGTCCAACGTGAAGCAAGAAGGTGGCCATCTCAAACAGTCAATGAAGGGAGATATTTTAAAAATGTGTGTTTAGATGTGTGTGCATGTCTACACGTATGTATGTACACTCACATAAATCTCTTATTCATACATCATCAACATATATATGCACTGCGAACTTTGCATCATTTTTCTCTATGAAGTCACACATTGCAGACATCCATAGTAAAGAAAAATACCTACGTTAAGATAAAACTGAATTTAAAAGCATTTTTACACTCAGAACTCGTGATACCATCAGAGACATTTCAGTAATCATAAATGTCAATTACTGAAACTGGCTTAAGAACTGACCTTTGCATCGAGCTTCCCATTGAAAATAAATTTGATTAAAAAACAAACAACCTTTGACCAACAAACCTTTTGCGGTTTTGCATGGGACTAATGGGAATTGATGAGTGCACCTGCAAAAACTACCCAGGCTAGGACTCAGAGAAATGGTACTAAGGGCTTCTCCTTTTTGTATTGGCAATGCAAGTTAACTTTCAGTATGTAAATTCAAGCTAACTTTCAAGAAGCAAAAATTACTGGCCATTAAAAAGCTGTTTTCTCGTGCTATTTTGAAGTATTTCAAGTCTGAGTGAAGGGACGGCATTTGCGGGGGAGGTTAATCGCCGAGCAGCAGCACTTGTCTTAAATGGTGAAAACTTGGCCTCTGTGGATCCTGCTAATGCCCTGGACGTGGTCTACTATGGCAGACATGGAGGGGTCACCCTTCAGCACGCTGCTTTCCTTCAGCATCCTCCTGTAGCAGGAATATTGATCTGAATGACAGTCTGAATGGGGACCTTTGGGCGTGGAGGCACCAGCAGAGCAGACAGGAGGATAAAGCAGTGGCAGCTGGACCAGGTCATCCCAATCCCACCGTATCCACACGCAGCTACTCAAGGCATCGAGGTGGGGAAAGCAAAAGACTGCCTGAGGCCATCAAGGGATGATGGTGGGAAGATGAAGAGCAGAACGGGAACTGTACAGCATCCTCACCAGGCAGGGAGACAAGAGACAATGAAACCATCGAGTGCTGCCTAATGAATTCCCACAGAAGTAGGACAGACGAAAGAGACAGGAGACGACAGTCACCACCAACTCCCAAAGGGAACCAAGGGCACATCCACCAAACCTGCACGTGTTCACCAACCTCAGAATAACGCAGGAGATGGGATGTGGGCTTCACAGCAGGCACCTCGTGTCCTCTGCATGACCACAAGCAACTCTGGACCCAATACTAGGGCACACGTGCCTCGATCCCTGTGAGGACATGTGAGCATGACAGAGTAAGTGTAATTTTACCACTTTGGGTAAAGTTAAACAACCTTCTTTTTCTGTATCGTCTCGTATCAAGCTCTTCTACACTGGCTCAGCTTTGTTGCAAACTATGTCCCATGAAATTCATGTTGCGTTGGGATACTGTGACACAACGCCAAGGAGTACAAAGGAAGAGGGCATACTGCAGGAAAAATAACAGCCTTCGCAGGATTGTTCACTGCTTAGAGACTGTACCTGAATTAATTTCTGGATTTGCTGAAGTGTGTTTTTACAACACTTTGAGGAGGGTAATGATTCGTTCTGGCTGGTTTTTATACGAGTTACAGCCTAGAAGCTGTTAGGATTGTAAAAACGGTGACAATTTGCGTCTGAAAATGAATCTGAGAGTCTGATTTTCAATTCCCAGTCTCCGCTTGGGTGTTTGTAAAACATACACACGTATGAGATTTAGAGTTTGTACTGCAGGACCAATCTGAAAGCACAGCTCTTATTTGAGGAGTCTTGCAGGGCCAAATTATAACACTTGCACGAGCACAGGAATTTGCTAAGGACGCGTGAAAACAAACACATTATCAGAAATACAATTTACAAACATCCAGTTGAAGGTCCATGTGAAAGCCTCTTCCTATCCTTTAGAAAGCAAATGGAACAGAAAAGAGGAAAACTCACCAGCATCCCAGCACAATCTCCCGCGCAGTAACTAGAGCAGTCTCTAAAGCAATCTTCAATTACATGAAAGACTTACAGAATTAAAGTTGTAATACGTTATTGACCGTCTACAGAAAGAATATCTGATCGACGGGAGCTAAGAATCCTTCCCAGCTTGTTCCTCTTGAATGGAGATTATACTAATAATAAAGCAAATAGGGAATTGTAGGACAATATCAAACAGTAAATTCTGAGACGCTCTGGTAGCTGCTGTTCTCTCCCACGGCAAGAAAAAGTGTCTTCATTTGATCCAAAGCGACTCAATGGTTTAAGGCAAAATTATGAGAATATATAATTGACCATTTGAGCCACTAAATATGAGAAGGACAATCTTTCTGCCTTTGTAACAACATTTTTGTTTTACTGCTGTGTAACTCATGCTTCTGCGGGCTACTTGCATCATGTAGCACCTACCGGAGGTAGAAAATATTACCTAGAACTCATCAGTTTTCTGCAATGTTCAGCAATGGATAACTTATAACTTAAAGATTTGAGTAAGCTACCATTATGAACACTGACGGCATAAAAAGTTGGATGCTTCTAGTGCTGATGCGTGTTTTATCTCAGCACGACAAACATGCCAGAAGGAGCATACCTGTGCTACGAAACACGGCAGTTTTATCACGGGCTCCCGCAAATCCGTTCAGAAAAAAAGGAAATTAAGTCTACACATAGCTCTATAGAGAGTGCAACAGTTCCTGAAATTCTGCAATGAGGATCAAAAATACCAAGGAAATGTATCAATTTTCATAGACAAGGTTTTAAAATAATATTTTATTTTTTGAGTCAGTGGTATATTTAAAAACAATCTACCGTAAGAGTAAAAAGACTGTAGATAGTAAAAAACGAAAGAGTGATGACAATAAAAAATGCTAGAGTATAAAGTTAGTTTCCTTCCTCCCTCCCAACACCCCACCCCATCATTGTCCAATGTTTCTCAGAGCCTAATATCTGGAAAAAAACTGCCTTTTTTTTTTTTTTTTTTTTTTTTTTTTTTACACTTTCAGCAATTAGGAAATTAAAAATATGTAAGGCATTCTTTGCAGGTACATTAATTCATTATTACGTGAAAAGCAGGCACCATAAAAATTAAAACATTCTAAAAACCATCATATATACAAACGCTGTACAGAATGATGGCACAAGGACAAAGTGATTCCGTTCAGTTCATCCTAATCCACATGAAATATTACACATTAAAGAAGAAAAGAAGAAGCTCTTCCCATTCTTGTTCTCAGCCGCTAGGTTCAGAACAACCAGGGCTCTCCTATCTGCCTACTCCGTTTCTTTTCCTACACGCTGGTGCCCATCGGCAGCTAAAAGCCTTCCTCGCTTTACCCACTGATCTACGCCCAGAGGAAGGGCCAACTGAATGAAAATGGAAACGACCGATCACCAGCGACTGATTTTACAAAGCCCATTAGCAATCAGCTTATTTGTAACACAGAGCAATTAAAGGGCAGGCACATTTCAAAATAAGTCTGATTTTTAGCCCTGGGCAGAACCGTTTTTTGGGGGAATCCTACGGCAGCTTCTCCTAACTGTGAAGCCTACTCCAACGTGCACTGAATTCAATGTGAATATCGTTATCCGTTCCTATATACACTGAGATAAGGTACAAAACACTCAGCTCACTTTAAACTCCAATAGCTACCTAAATGCTTTTAGGTACAAAATATTCAACTCTCATTTTAATCTCCACAGCTACCTATGTGCCTGAAGTTATTCCGAAGAAGCAGGGAGAAGGTTTAGGAAGAGGGTACTGTCAGTTGATGAACGCCTCCCGGTCTCAAGTAGAAATCCAGATTTCTTTCAAGTTACGGGAGGGAATGACCCCAGCAGGAGGGGTGATGTAGTGTTGTTTCCGACACACAGCTAGAAATGGATTTCTTACGGAGTTAGAGTCATTGCACTAAATGTTAGATACTGCACGCCTGAATGAGGTAAACATTATATACCATAAAATACTTAGGTAAATGAATTGTTACAGCTTTATCTTTGGAAAAAACGCTTCCTTCTTCACTGGACAATCCCAGAGTCAACAGACGTTTGCTTCCGAGTTGCCTTTGGAGGCGGAGGCGGGGGGGTCTTGCTGGGCAGCGGAGGCGGCAGGTGCTGGAAGAAACCAATTTTGAAGAGACGGTGTTAGCAAAGAATGGATTTCTGCGGCATTCGTGGTTCACACCTAACTGCGAGAGACAGCGGGTAAGTCTGTAGCCCTCTGACTCCTGAAAGCTTCTCCGCAGGGTTTGCTACTCTGAATACCAAATGCTCTTGGCCATTAGCTTAAAATATAACTTTGACTTTTGACAATGAAAAAAAATCTCTCAGAGGTTCATGATTAACTAGCTCAGTTATTTCAGGAAAAATCTTTTTGAAAGCACTGGAGAAGTTTATAATTCCCCACTTTATATCATGATAGGATATTGATTTCTTGCTCTGTATCGACTGCCCTCAGCCTCCATGCACTACAGAGCTTAAAAGCCAAGTTGAAGCCACAGCTTCATTGCTTTTCCATTATTTTTGTATTTTTCAAATTTAGAACACAAATAATTAAAAAAAAAAAAAAAAGGAAACCGTTTAAAGAGATAAGTACCTTGCAATTTACTATTACACTTTGAGTTATAATTAAAATATTCAAAACAGAAATCCAGACTGTTCAAATATACATATTTTAAATCACTTTGTATGTCATACAACAGAACAAGAGCACCCTTGGTTAGATTCACCGGCTAATTGGACAAATTAAAAAAGTCATTATGGAAATTAAGACTTTTTTCCATAATGTTCAATCATATATATGATAAAATCTGTTGCAGAAAGAGATTGAGAATGCTGCAATTTGCTCACACTGTTTTTCTACAGCATTTTGGCTGTACAGCTGTTAGTTTTCCCATCGCTGCACTGGGGCCGTACTGTGGTGTCAAACCACGTAAATGCTCGTAAAACCCAAAATCTTGGTTTTTCCTAAGATTCTTGCCGCGCTCAGCCAGCCACCACCTTTCGTTTTCCTCCACGTATAGTGATGCTTTTCCATTTCCACTTGGGGTGTCCCAGCGCACCCGTCCCACCTCACCCACCCCACACCGCTGCCTCCGGGTGCTAATGCTGGAAACCCTACGACGCACACACCGACTCTGCCCAACTTCCTTCATCACTGCAACAAAACCACTTCAAACATCTGAAATGCCTTAGTGTTACCTCGCACATACTGCACTTGCAACCTTGATACTCGTATTCCAACTTTTATTGATGTCTTGGACAAAATAACCAATGATTTCTCAATCACTGTAAGAAACTAGTATGCAAGCAACTGATAAACCACGTGGAAGTATGTCCAAAACAAGCCTGTTCCTTTGAAAAGATACCCGAAGCTGCTATCCAAAAAGAAGTGTGGTTCAGGGAGATGCCAGGACATTTCACACTTTCCTCTGCTGCGGGGCAGAAGCAGCCCAGGAGCCTCCTAACACTCCTGCAATCTAGGGACTGCGAGTTTTCAGAGAATCATGGAATCGTCTAAGTTGGAAGGGACCTTTAAGATTATCAACCGTTAACCCAACATTGTGAAAACCACCACTAAACCATGTCCCTCAGCACCACGTCTGCCCGGCTTTTAAATCCCTCCAGGGATGGCAACTCCACCACTGCCCTGGGCAGCCTCTTCCAATGCTTGACAACCCTTTCCATGAAGAATTTTTTCCTACCATCCATCTTAAACCTCCCCTGGCACAACTGGAGGCCGTCTCCTCTTGTCCTATCGCCTGTTCCGTGGGAGAAGAGCCCGACCCCCCCTGGCTACCCCCTCCTTTCAGGGAGCTGTAGGGAGCGAGAAGGTCTCCCCTCAGCCCCCTTTTCTCCAGGCTGAACACCCCCAGCTCCCTCAGCTGCTCCTCACCAGACTTGTGCTCCAGACCCCTCACCAGCTCCGTTGCCCTTCTCTGGACATGCTCCAGCCCCTCAGTGTCTGTCTTGTGGTGAGGGACCCAAAACTGGACACAGCCCTCAAGGTGGGGCCTCACCAGTGCTGAGTACAAGGGGACGGTCATTTTTCAGAGATGTATCAGAGTAGAAGGGAAAAAGTATCCTTAAGGTAACTGCGTGTCCTCTTCAAGGCAGCTTTTAAGACAGCACAAAGTTATAAATCCAAAGCTTTTACCAGATAGTCTAACTAATCATAGACTAAATTGAAATGTAAGACTGCATACTGGCAGAGCCAGGAAGGCTGGACTTTTGCTGGAATTTTTTTCCTGGAAAGAAATACTTTCCAATCTGTTTTACAGCTTTCCTCATTCCTCCCAGCTTTCCTCCCTGGCAAACACACAGGGATCCCAAACAGTCACTGGTTAAGCCGAGCCCTGAGCTCGTCTCTCCATTTTGCCACTGTCCCACACAGCTGGTCCTAAGAACCAACCCACCACCACCCTCTGAGCTCCCTCCTCCCTCCTTGCCTACAGGACGCTTTGTTCCCAACTCGGGAATCAACTGGGTTTAATCTGCTACTGGATAAGAAACCCTGGACCAAGAGCAAGAGCCCGGGGGAAGCCTCCTGCTCACCGATGAGGTCCGGACTGAACGTATTTGGCAACGAAGACTTTCATGTTCACCGGCTGGTTAAGTTTATCCTAACTCATTTGCAGATATAGCCAAAGTATTAAAAAGCTTGAGTCTCGAAAGGGAATGCTCATTGAAACACACACATCAAGCAGACCCTGCTGGGCAAGGGTAAGGTATCTCATCTTCCAGAGCAGGCTCAAACCCCTGCACTTCGCATTCCTGACTTAGAGTGGGACACAATCATCTCCGGGTCAGAAAACCAACTCAACGGACTAACAGGAAAAGCAGATAAAATAAGAATTTTGTTTTACTAAATGCAAAACTGAAGCTATTTTTTGTTGTTGTTGTTGTTGTTTTTTTTTTAAATAAAATGCCACTGCTGATCTGTCTCTAAGTATTACAATCAGAACCATTAAACCTTTCCTCTACCTGACCAAATACTCTCCTTAACCTGGTATGTTAAGTTAGCTCTTGAATCCCTACACTAAGGCACCTGAATACGAGCTGGACTGTCAATGTTATGTGGCCTCACACATTCAATCGCGATCTGCAGATTTCGAGGTCTTCAAAAAACTGCTTAGTTACAGCCCTGTATCCAGGCTGGGGCTCTGGGCAAACTCTGGGACACGCTGGTGGTCTGCAGAACATCAGCGTACAACATGCAAGAACTCCTCACGGAGATGCCATTCATTTCGAAACTGAATAAACCAGGTGCCCCTCTAAAATACATTACAAAACATAAAAATTTCCTCGGTGCTTTGCTCTCAGGTGATATCTTTAGCTTTGTATTTATCACTAGAAAAAACTAACTCTGTTGATAGCATCATTTGTAAAAATCCATTTTGAATTTAAATAACAGTGTATTGGCAATATTTCTCAATGCAATTAGATCAAAGGCATTTCTCAAACAAATGAGGCCTTCATATTGATCAGAGAACGATCAAATTATCCCTGAAAACCTGCTTCGGAAGAGCAGACACAATGCAAATACAATGAGAGTAAGCTAAATATATATGCTATAAATAACAAGCACAAAATCTACCAGAGCTTAGATTCTGCAAGCAAATTAGGCAGAAAGAAATAACAGAGATAGGTAGATAATTATTATAATTGAATTTACAATTTCCATTAGAAAGTCGGATAAATTTAGTACATGTTCATTTATATAATAAGCTACCAAGGAATATATTAAGTAGGACACGTAATGCTCGTCAGGGCAACATTATTGAGAAATTAGCACGACAAAACGTGCCGATATGGAACTGGTGCAACTCCAAACCCAGCCATCACTCCCAGGCCCCAGACACGCTCTCTTTTGTTCCAGCACAGGAAGAAATTCAAGCCCACTTTCTCTCTCCCTTTAATATCACACTCAAAAAATCATTATTAGGCTCAGAAGTTCATTTTGCTGCGCTTCCCCTTCGAAACTTTGAAATACAAAACAGAGTTTCCCTTGACTTTACATTTAATTAAGAACTGCTCTGCAGAGTTCGCATTTGTATTTCAGTGGTTAATTGTGAACCTGCCGAATCTCGAAGCCTGTTTTTACTTTCTGACATCGTGATAGAGACTGCTGGTTCCCATTCAAACCTATTTTGGGCAGAATCCTTGACTCACGGGTACCCCAGGGGAAGCAGAAACCTTATGTAAAAGGCACATCTGCAACACAGAAGCAATCTGTTCCTTCTGCTTCAAACATGAAATTGCTCCCATTTGTTTGTTTTTTGTTCCTGATACAGAAAAGAATCAGGCTTAAAAACATCCGTCTCCATTCTCTTAGAGAGATAAAATACTAAAATACACTACTCTATATGTGTTCAGGATGCAATAAAAAAACAATTAAAGAAGATGAAAAAAAAAAGTATTTTTTTTTTACTCGGTGAAGAAAAAAATAAGATATGAGAATGGGTTTTTTTACATCAGAAAATACTATTAAAAAACCCAACAAACAGAATTTGATTCCCAAAAATGGTCCTTGGGATGCTGTAAGGGATTTCTTCCCATGTAACTATTTTTCTTTGAAATTAAATGGTCATCAACATGACAAGCTATGGAGATCCAATCACAAACACTTTACTTTGAGGGATTAACAGATCTATTTAGGTCAGAAGCAGTAGAAATGAGACGTATACAGGCCAGCAGCTACACAGGACTGTGCAAACCCTTCCGAACGCTGAGCTCTGAATTGCTCCTTCTCGCTTACACCGCTGTTTTTAGCACGGAGCCGAGTCGCCCGACAAGCCGCAACTTGCTTATTTAATACCCGCCATGAAAAATAACACATTGTGTGAGGTCTTGGAGGAAAAATGTTCCCATTCTGAAAGAGTGATAATGCGCCAGCGGAGAGATCAACCCCACTCCGCTAATTTGAATCAAATTATAGACAGTTTAAGCTAATTGGCTGTTTGACCCAGGGAGCAAAGTTGTGTGGAAAATACTGCAGGTAACCCACGGAAAATGACTGTTTAAACTCTGCTGTCATACTTCATCTATTAGAGTTGCGTTTGACTTTGTATCCCAGCCATTAGCTGCCCTTGCTGGAGCGTACTTTGATAAGAGAAAGTAATTTTCAGAGTCCTCCTGCAGAGTCTGCTCCCACCCCCGAGTGCTAAACACCATTCCTTAGGCAACGGGAATCACAGAATCACGGTTAGAGATGGAAGGGACCTTAAAGATCATCTGGTTCCAATCCCCTGCCCTGGGCAGGGACATCTTCCACTAGACCAGGTTGCTCAAAGCCCCGTCCAGCCTGGACTTGGTGAAAGATCCCTCCAAATGGGCAACACTGAATTGCTCCGAATTGGTATCTCAGACTTTCCCCACATTTTTTTTTTTGGCAGGACTCTGGCTGGGGTGGTGGTGGGACGTTCCCTGGAGGATGCTCCTGTGGGGGTGACAGCAGCGGATGGGGGGCAGAACCGGACCTCGCCGAGGTCTGCACCCCTCATGCAGGGAGGGCTTTGCGCCTGGTGCGTGCCAGCTGTGTTAAAGCACAGCTAATGCAATTTTCCCTCTGTCGAACCACATTTCTGCATGCAGAGCCTATTCGTATTTCAGAGCGCGCTGGCTAACTCGATTTTCAAAAGCATGGTATTTCTGCTCCAGTCCATACAAAAGCAGACCCCAAGAGTTATGAGCAATACCCTCAGAATTAGGTTTAGACTCCAGTCTGAAACTGTATTTCTTACTGAAGGTCTGGGCCCTGCGAGAGCAATAAAAAAATGCACTTCCAATCGGGCAGAGCAAAACCCGGCGCTCGATCCCAGGCCGCGCTGAGGGCAGCGACACAGCCCTTTCCCAAACAAAATCAAGGGTGCTGCTCAGGGACGCATCATGGGCTCTATATCTCCAGGCAGACAGCAGAAGAACACATTTTTCACTCAAAATCCTGTAATAAGCAGTGGCACTCCATTGATTTTGAGACTTATTAAAAAGCGACTATGAGCTTTTTAGAAACTCTTTGCTCGGCAAAAGCTTAACCCACCAAAGCCCAGCCCAGCCGAGGTGGGAGGTGGTGGAGACTGCACTGGAGGAAGGGTTTGAGACGCTTCCCACCTCCAGCAGGTAAAAATAATGATCAGATGGTAAATAAAACCTAATTATTTTTGGTTTTCTTTTGGGCACTTGTATGCATCATGGAAAGCCCTGGGTCAGAGAGCCTGTTTGTAAAAATCTGGAGGATCAGACAGAAGAGGAGACATTTATTTCCACTTGTGAGCAAATGCAGCCCACAAAGTCAACTTTCTAATTCAATATACTGGATTAATAATATACTTTTTCCAATTTCCCCTTTTCCAACATCTCCATGGGATAATGTTGCTAATGACTGCCCTCCTGCTGCCGCGGTAAGCGAGCTGACAGCAAGCCTTGGGCCACAAACCAGAGGTGGAGGTCCCGGGGAGGTGGCACCACAATGCTCAGAGGCTTCAGCCCCAGCTCGTGGTGAATGGAGCCAGGGGGCCATGTAAGGCACTTTGGGGAGGAATTTCTCCTGAGAAGTAACGTCAGAGAAGGAACAATTGCGAACCTTGAAGTAGTGCTCCCTCATTACCTGCTGCCTCTGTAGTTTCAGCCGGGTTTCTAGCTGTCCACGTGAGTACAGCACATTTGCTGAAGCGTTTAAGGTCATTTTTTGCTCACTGTGGCTAACATAAGAGATAATGATCAGCACTGCAGTATATGCATCGCAACACATGAAAAATCCCCTGGATTGTTCCTTCTGCATAAACACTTCCGTTGCATCCAAATAACCAGTCTGAGTAACTCCTCCTGCAACAGGATCCCACAGAGTCAAAATAAGCGCCGTCGCTGTTACGACCATCCTGGTCCAGCATGGCCAGAAGCATGGCCAGCAGGTTGAGGGAGGTGATTCTGCCCCTCTACTTGGCTCTCCTGAGACCCCACCTGCAGTACTGTGTCAAGCTTTGGAGTCCTCAGCACAAGAAGGACACAGACCTGTTGGAGCAGGTCCAGAGGAGGCCATGAAGGTGATCCGAGGGCTGGAGCCCCTCTGCTGTGAGGACAGGCTGAGAGAGTTGGGGGTGTCCAGTCTGGAGAAAAGAAGGCTCCAGGGAGACCTTATTGTGGCCTTCCATTATCTGAAGGGGGCTACAGGAAAGCTGGAGGGGGACTTTTTACAAGGACATGTAGTGATAGGACGAGGGGGAATGGTTTTAAACTGCAAGAGGGGAGATTGAGATGAGATCTGAGGCAGAAATTGTTTGCTGTGAGGGTGGTGAGCCCCTGGCCCAGGTTGCCCAGAAGAGAAGCTGTGGCTGCCCCATCCCTGGAGGGGTTCAAGGCCAGGTTGGACGGGGCTTGGAGCAACCTGGGCTGGTGGGAGGTGTCCCTGCCCAGGGCAGGGGGGTGGAACTAGATGATCTTGCAGGTCCCTTCCAACTCAAACCATCCTATGATTATGCACCTCTATCCCTCCTTGCCAAGTTCTCCATCTACGCCAGATTGATCGAGACTGTCTCATCCAAACCATTATCTGATGCTCAGTAAGTGTTATGGCCGATATTATAAATCTAAGTGCTCCTTTGTCTATTTGCCTTGAGTTTCCCTTCTCGCTGTGAATACTAAGCAGGCAGTTGATTTGTATGCAAGGGTATGGGTGAACTCATAAAGAATGAGAAGTGCCTAAAGGAATCCCTTGATGTAATAATAATCCTTGCAGGAGTCGTAGACTTCTTTTTTTATGTTCCCATATATTATTAAGAACATTTTTAGCAGAACAAATCATACAGTGCAAGAAAATATATATAAGGGTATCACAGTTAACAAGGAATGAGAGGACAATCCGAAAATCATAATTAGATGATCGCTTGGATAAAAGACTTAAGGTAGACCAAGTTAATAGTCGACTCCAAATAATCTAAGACTACTGTCTCAGACACTAAATGACACTATTGCCTGCAGTTTGAAGTATTTCCTGATGCTTTTTTCACTGCATGCTTTTCAACTCACTACAGCGCTTTTTTTTTTTTTTGGTTTTCATAACTGCAAGACAACCAGAGTGAACCATGTAGTAATTTCTCATAGAAGGAGACATTAACAGTATGAAAGCTACTAAGATAACCTTATCTATAATATTTTTTACTGACTTTTCTTCACTGATACAAAGCATGTGTAATTTAAAAGATGATCAGTTTACTAGGCAGAGAATTATAAAGTTATGAAGTATGTAGCTATTTGACCCACGAAACACAGGGCATTAAAAACTGTGGAGTGGGATTTAATCACAGCAGTAATAAGAATTTACCCATCTGATCTTTCATGCCCAGCACTGCTCATTTTCTTTACGTTCTTTAACAGCTTCCTTCCTACAAGCCTGATGAAATAAATGTGCAGAGTGATTGTTATAAGACTAGAAGCCTTTCCTAAAATTAATTCTAAGACTAATTGAGGGGGCTTTGTGACAAACCTGCTTTAGATCCATTTTTCAGACTTTGAAACTATATTCCCTTATCTTGGCAAGTTTACAAAAATACAATGCTGAAGAAAATTTTGATTATATTTGATTGCATCTCTACGGTCTCCTTAAACCCTGAGCTCCTTCAACACTCGATGTTGAACAATGGGGCCCATTTCTACAATTGAAAATATATTTTTTTAAAAAAACGAGTCTGAGCAGTGAAGTCTGAAAAGAGGAAAAAATACTAAGACCTGAATAAAACTTTGCAAGAAAAGAAGGGAGCATATTGCTACTATTTTTATGAACTTCCATTTAACGATGCAGAAACCCTGCTCCTGACAGGCAGAGGAGCTGCGCAAGGTCACATCTGCAATAGCAACGAGACTTAGGCTGGAACCTGAGTCCTCTTCAGGTCTGGGCTCTAACCATTGCAGCACGGTGGCATTTGCGAGTAGGACAGAAAATACCTAGCATTTCTCTACTGAGTGGATACCCCTTCAAACAGCCTCACAAGGAATGGTAAAAGATGGCTATTGGGATTTTTATTCCCAATTAGTGCTTTTTAGCTAAAAATTGAACTCACGGTAACAATCCTGAGCTACCACCATGACCTAAAACTTATAGTATATATATAAAAAAAAATGAATTTAGTGCTCTGGAGCTCATACAGGAAGGAGTTCAAGAAATTTGAAACCTATTTTGAATTTCTCAGGTTTCTTCATGAAGGTGGATTCCTTAGACAAAACTCCCGGCAGCCCTTCTCTACAGTCTGTAATTTTCCACTTAGAGGTCTGTATTCAGGTCAAGAGGGAGCTGGCCCCTGAGAGAGGAGCCAGGGAAATAGGTAAGAGCTTAGTATGCTTCGATGGAAATTAGAGGAAAAGGGTTTCACAAAAAAATTTAGAGAAAATATTTACTAAAACCATCCAACCATGGGGAAGAACTATGGAAGAGATGATGGGAATAGAGATTTTTTCAATATATGCATATAATGTGTTTTGATTAACACTCCTCACATTCCTGAAGTTAATTCTTTATCTATTTTTTTTCCCCATTTAGCCTGAACATACTAAATTCCTGCAACAACACAGTTACAATTGCAACCATGGAAAAAGCCAGATTGTGTACTGTTGTGCACTGTGTTAGCCTGCATTAAACAAAACTATTCCCAGAGTTAAAACTAAATTCCTGCCTGACTCTTTCTTGCTGAGATAAAAAATGCTTTCTCTAACCATGGAATTTACTGAAAAGCAAATTAATCAACAGAATTTCATTTGAACGATGAACTTCTGAGAAATCCTGGAAGATACCTCTGCAAACAAAAAAGAATCATTATCGCTGAGAATTTCTCCACAAAGTAACAGCTTGGCCAAACTTACACATTTCAGAGTCAAAGAAAAGAAAACCTCTTTAAACTTTTTTTTTTTTTTCTTCAAAAAGGAAATAAACGGTCCTTCTCAAAAGTGCTGCTTGAAAGAAAAGGACCAAATTACTTTTAAAAGCTTCCAGGATACAGGAAACAAAGTTGAAAAAGTGTATTTTCTTCAGAAAGCTGAAAACCCTGTTGATGATGAAGAGTGTTTCTGAGCTCCTTCCCTCAAAGGGGACACGTGTGTTTGCCTCTAGGAAACAAGTGGCGATTGAATGCCGGCAGACCGGAGCTCCAGAACGGAAAGACATCAGGTACATATTTTATTTCCTTTCCTGAGACAGGACTGAAAAGCTATTAAATCTAATTTGCTGCTGAGACTATATCCTCCTGGTTTTAGCTCCCTCACCAACACAGCTAACAACACTTTGCTTGGTCTTCTCCACCAGAATGAGTCCGGTCTCTCTTCAGGTTGGTCCTCGTCAGCGACGCCATTCCCTCATACTCCAGACCCTTGTTTGCAACTGCAGAAATCTCAGGATCTGCTGGCACATCCACGAGCGGGATCACATCTCGCTGTGGCTTGTTCAAGGTACAAAAGCAAAATTAAACTGCAGAAAATGCTCATCCTCTCTGGGACTTACCCTTTGATGGGCAGGGGGGGAGGTCGTTGGGCTGATCAAGTCTTGACTTTCCATGAGGTTCCCATAATCGGCCATGCTTCCTTTGAGAGGCAGAGGAGGAGGAACGTCGGAGATGTCGGAGCTGGACATACCATTCAGCTCCAGATCTGTAAAAATCAACACTGAGTTAACTTCTTCAATAACTGCATCGAATCCAAAGATCCCGGCTGCGCCAATTCTTACGGCATTGATACTGCGATAACACTGCACATGCGGTATCTTTGTCTGCTCTTCACCGCCTCTGTAATTATCTGCAGCTCATCTAATGAGGGATTTTAAAGGAAAGTAGAACAACTGAACCAGCCCCCGCATCGATGGGAAGTATGCACTGTGGAGTCACATTGGGCAAGTTTTTAGGATACACTCAAAATTCTTGAGTGATCCCCTCTTTTTAATAGCAAATAATTTTTACTTCAGATTCCATGCCAAAATATTCATAGTTTAGCAAATGTAATTTTCTCAGCTATAAGCTCTGCATTTACACCCTTGCACACAACAGAAGTTTTAGTAAGTGCAGTAAGAAAATAT
The DNA here is from genome assembly GCA_947846985.1 of Fratercula arctica. Taxonomy (NCBI): domain Eukaryota; kingdom Metazoa; phylum Chordata; class Aves; order Charadriiformes; family Alcidae; genus Fratercula; species Fratercula arctica. The sequence goes on from CANTUZ010000010.1 coordinate 3,065,010, forward strand.
AACTGAGCTAAGCTTTATTTACTTTCCACCAGTAAAATAAAAACTTGATGTTAATAAAATGCACAAATGAAAGCCTATAATTAACTACATCTCTCTCAAAAAAATTCAAACTCCGGCTAACTATAATAAATGAGCAGTCATTAGTTGTTGAGTAAATAAAATCACACAAGAGAAAGTACAAAACATTTATTATTACTGTTTGCTGGGTAGAAAGTTCCCTTTTCATAGCAGATAAATCCTGGCAGGTACGTGCTGTAAAGGCGAATAGCCTGAGGGACAATAAAGTTTATTGAGGCCTGAGTGATACATAGGTTTTTGTGTAGAAATCCACCCACGGTGCATTTCAGGGTAATTCAGTCATTTTAACACAGGCAAAACCCACCGTGAGCTCTACGAGATAAGAAACTTAATTTATTTTTGATAAATTAGGGAAGTGTTTTCATTCAGGAAATGAAAAAGGTTATTTTTATTTTACTGGGGTGATTTGTGAAACAAGTGGAGGACTTGTTTATGCAGATATTTTTATTGCAAGGCTTCTATCAATATCTTACAAAAAGTGCTCTTTTATTGTTCTCTAAAACGGCCTCTCACTAATACAATTTAACTGTAAGGTGGCTGTATTGATTTGTCACTGAAGACTGTAATCTTACTCTTCATCCTTTCACTTGAACTTTCAACTCTGCGAGGAAGAATAATATTTTCATTCCTGGGACTTTAAACTTTTAGTGTTTTCCTTCTGCATCAGACTGAGAAGTGTTGTTTGCCCTCTAAGACCTGAACTTCTCATCACTTTTCCCATTGCTCCTGTTTTTCATCCTTCCTTTTCCACACATACAGGATTTTTCCATTCCCCAAATATTCGTAATACTTTCCTTTAAATATTTGCATCAGAATCTACTTCTGTCAAGCTCATGTCATTAAACGTGTAACTGGAAAACAATGTCATGCATTTGTAACTTAATATGGATGCCGCAAATGAACTTCCCTGTTCATTTTGTATGAATTTCCCGGCCATGCTGTACACCTGTAGATCATGGGCATTTGAGACTGTAAACCTCACAAAACAGTTTCTTGACATACATCCTACACATCTCATCCACAACTACACATCTATCTATCTATCTATACATCCATCTATATTTGTATTTGGTTTTTTCCATGCAGTTTAGGATAATTCTGGAAAAATGGCATTTTCTTTAGAGTTGTAGCTTTAGTTAGAACTTCAGCAGAACCTTCAATCCTGCTTCAGAGAGGGAAACCTTCTTTCGGTATTTACTGTAAGCAATGTCTGGTTTTAGGTCCCACTATATACATTCCTTGGATGGAAACTGAGAATGAGTATAATAACTCACTATTACCCAAAGATAAAGCCTATTTAACACCCCGAACACTTAATCTATGCATCTTACATGATACTACAGTATCGACTTACTTCATCTAAGCCACTACGTGTAGACTAGTAGTTTCTACCAAGAAGATGGTAAGACAAATTTTGTTAGGAGTTTCAGAAACCCTTTGTCTCTTCAAGGTTGACACTTGGAAGATCCATGGAAGGGCAGGTGAGCAATGTTTTCACTAGAGCTGAAGAGGAACTAATGTCTGGAGGCACTTCTACTGTAACATCTGCAATACTCTGAACAACCTGGACGGTCACCAACTGTCCGTGCAACTGTGTCCTGCTCTGCTTCTGTTCCTTTCCTTATGTTCCCCAGCTCCTGTTACAGCTCTAATTTTCCGCAGTCCCCACTCTGTTCCTACAGCTTGTACACGGCACCTTCACAACCCCATCCTTTTGTAAGATAGCAATAAATCCCCATAAACGTGCACAGAGTATTTCCATCCACATGAAGAGTTCATAATATACATTAACAACATATTTGCACTCAGTCTGGCAAACTATTTAGTAGAACAACAATATTCTACAGTGAAAAAAATTGTTTTCCCATACCAGCTCATCTCTCACACAGTTTCATGAAATCCAAGAGTCATCTACCCTACTGCACAAACGGGTATCGAACACAAACTTCAGGAATTTTCAGTCATGCTTGAAGAAGATCTATTTGCTACAGATCCATTAATTTTCTCCTGCTCGGTTCAGCTGAAATATCCCTCACTAACTCAGTCACTCTAGAAATAATTACTCATCATTTCTGGTTTGCTATCATTACTCAAGGTGTTTCATCAGACTAGTATGCGCTGAATATTTATTCTTTACTGGACATGTGCCACGGAGAAGATCTTTGAGCTGGCAAGAGATCAGTTAGATGACTTTTTTTTTCATCTTAACCTAATGACCAAATTTTACACTCCATTCTCCTCAACTGCCAGCTAACAAGCAAGCAGTATTGCTTAGCAACCCATTAAGTGCTTTTAGACAATTTGTGCACTGAAGGAACTTCTTTATCCTTGGAATTCCTAAAAAAAGTTATCACTACAGTTCCTCAAATGATTATGAACAAGTCCCGTGGATTTTTCAATAAGCTGAACCTATTTTCCAGAACACCCCTAAATCTCCAGCATAAATACATAAATATTCTCTGAAATGGGTAAGTTTCAGATAGTTTTTTAAAAAAAAGAGATCAAGTTAGTCTTAATAAAATGTATACAGGAAGAAATAATCTAACTCAAGGAATATTTTTGCAGGAATACCTATACTCTACTTCTTTTCCATTTTTTAGCATGCTTGTAGGTTTGGGCTATCAAAACTGTAAAGAAAGGAGAGAGCTCACCATTATCAAAATACTCGTTTTGGGTGTCTGACTACACAAAGGAAACGCTGCATTGATTTCCACTTGCTTATCCCTCTTCCACATGTTTGCAACCAACAATTTCAAGTCTTTAAAACGAAGCCATGCGCCTTTTAGAAGACAACTCTGTTCCTGCAGATTTGCAGAATAAACCCATCTCTGCTCACAGGACTTATATCTGTAGTTGACAACAAGAACTTCCCAAAACACTGACTATTTAAGGGAGAAGTTTTTAAGTACCAAAAGAGTTAATAAAATCAAAGGACCTTGATCAAACAAGATTTTTTTTCTTAAAACTGATCCTCGATTCTCCTCCTTACTACCACCGAACTCTGGACTGTTGCACTAGCATTTGAGTACATGTATCAAAAAGATAATTTTTTGCGTGTGTCACATGTTAGCAAGTGAAAACTCTGAAAAATCAGATTTTGGTAAACAGCACTGCAAAAGAAATAGCTGTTGTATTATACCCAGTTTTGCGATAGGGTTTCCTGAAGAATGAGGCAAACACTTGATATTTTACAGAAAAACTGTGTGATAGATTTCAACATCAAACAAAGAATACGTCAAAAAGACTGACTTTTTTTCCCTCCTCTGGCTTGTACTCACTATGTAGCAAATAAAAGTTCTTTTAATATACAATTACATTGAAAGATTATTTTTTCAGCCTTTATGCTCCAAGATACCCTAAATCCAATACAGAATCAAGTACAACACTAATTTTTGACAGTTACTCTATACCTAAGTAATTGTTAATGATTACATGACAAGGAAAACGAAACTTTTTCTATGTCACAATTTTGCTTGCTCTTGTAAAAGGTTGAAAGATTTTTTACTGGCAAATGCAAGGAGTGTGACGTTAAGAGGTAAGTTCTTGTTCCTGTGAGCAATCCCATGGTGATGGCGAAAAGACTAACTCAAAGTAACTCAAACCAAGGTGCAATGCAATGCTCAGGAAAACCATCTCCCCACTAGAAGTTATTTTGCATAAAATATTCTAGGAAAATGAAATTTAATTAAAATTAAAGACTTACTGGACTGTATGCTGAATGAAAGTTTTGTCCGTGGAGTTATCGGGGGCGGCGTCACTTGGGAGCTGGGAGGCGATGGCGAGACGGAGAAACGTCTTTCACTGGAAATGACGTTTATGACTTGGCTTTTTGGTCTCTGTGGTCTTAGTGGGCTGATCTGCACAAGGACAAAACCAGTGACAATTCTATTTATTTCACTGCAGCACGGCACGAGTACAAGCAGATACTGGCCCGTACCAAAGTGGGTCATCAAGGTGAGACAGTAAAGGAATACATGTGGTTACCGACCAGCAGACCTTGGGATTGCTCCATTTTCCTCACTACCTCCTAAACAGTAATAGGGCAATGATAACATACAATGCTTCTGATTTAATGCAATATTTCAGAGCTCCAAATGTTCTTCCCTTCTTCCCAGGAATCACAATGAGACTTAATGCACACACCTTCCTGTAGCCTGGCATATTCTTCTGTGAAGCAATGAGACAATTCCCCAAAGTCTTGCTTAATAACAGCTAGGGAAGTCTATAACCTACACACGATTATGCAGCATTCAAAATCTTTTCTTTCTTCTCATGTGGCTCTACTTCCTTTCTACTATTTATTTCTTTAATTATTTGCATGGTCAAACTCTCTTCTGAGGAAGGCATCATCTGTCCAGAAACACGTTCTTGATGGTGCATGTTTGTGCTTGTATTTAATTCACTGAAATATCCTTATTGTTTTGCACTGGCTGCTTCAGAGTCCATTTAAATTTTCCATCAGAAACCCTGAAATGATACTTGTAATCTGCTGGGCAACCGATGCTTTTGTTAAGGTGATTCCTTTTACTGACTTCAATTCTGAGCTCTGCTGTTTGTTACCTCTCCACCAGCCCCCATATTTTTAGTAATCGCAGTGAAGAAAGGCATTTTTTATATCCAGGAGATGACAGGAAATGGAGCAGCAGCCTGAAGTTAAGAGGGGAATTACATCCAAGATGCTGCATTAGGACAAACGGAAAATGCCAGCAGCAATTCCTGCTTTTTTGCAGAATTTTGTCATTTCACAATGTTTTTTTAAAAAGTATGTTGTGAAGGAGAAATGTAAAATGAGGTGTGAGTGCTTCCTTTTATTTTCAGAAAACAAACCTTAAAAGGGTTTGAATAAAAGGCTGTGTGTCTGAGACCCTTCTAGGAGAAATGAATGACCATAAAGTACGCAACTTTTTTTTCAAGGTTCCTCAAGACCTCAGGGTAACCTTTCAGAAATTTGCCTGATAGTAAAATTCAGGTTGTAAATACTCCAGAGGTTTCCTCTTTCAACATCTTTTAAAGTATATTTTTAGTAGAATGGATAAGCACAGTAATCGCTTTCTCAGAAGCATATAATTATAAAAAAGCAACTAAGGAAAACACACAAATTGATTAGGAAAGCTGCAATGCCAGAATCAAGAGAAAACCCAACTAGAATCAAGTTCCCAAGTTAGCCTGATCTGTAGCTACTCATCTCAAAGAAACTTTAACTTCTGTGACTGACAAGCTTGTTCCTCTTCTTAAAGCTTCACGTAAATTATGGTTCTGCTAGGGAATATGAACTCTTTGGAGACCACTAATCCATAATGAACCCATTGCTAATTTTTTTTGGTCTAACGAAAGCAAGATCGATAGTGAGTGATGTTAGATGCCACTAAATCAATAAAATGTACAGCTTGTTATTCTGTTTTCTTACAGAAGCTTTCAAGTGGTCTGTTAACTACCTGGCTTCAGTGCCAGGTTTGCTATCAGCTCATGGAATCAAAGAACTAATAATGAGAATTTATGTTAAAGAAGTTTATGTGATACTTAAAAGAAGATATAAATCTCTGGAAAACTATAAAGACATTACTGATCATTTTCACATGCCAAAGTGCTTCATTTTATCTTCTGAAAAGATCATAGTAGTACAAGATCTCTGTAATTAGGACTTGGATTTTGATCAGTCAATAAATTCATTATGAGTACAGTGAAATCTGGAAACAAGTATTTAACCCATACAGCTAAATAAAATGGCCTCTGAATGTTCCTTTTTAAAGAAAAAGCAAAAGCTCCAGGAAATAATTCTGCAGTTTTATAACCTTCTCATGATCTCGCATGACGACTCATTTGATTGGCAAAAAATGAAGTTCCTGTATAAGAAAGTCCATCACAGTGATGGAAACAGTCATTTCATGAGACAACATCATCTTTGAAAAGAGTAGAAGCTCCACAGAGATGGGAATGACCGCCGGCTGACATGCCTGCTGTGCCTCTCACTTGATATTCTCTAAATTTGGTACGGTGCTTCCAATTATGTTGCACAAAGCAATTAGTAGAGAGTAACAGTATCCAGAACAGATTCGTATATAAGGTTATTGATGCATCCTTCCCTCGTGAAAGCAAACCACTGATAGCTACCTATTTGTGGTGGGTGAAGGATAAGTTAGAATATGAGTGTTGTCAGGCAACAGATAATTGTGTGGGAGCATGTATGTGAATATCAGAAATTGGACTTTTGAACTGTCAAGCACAAGCCGGCTGTTTGCCAGCTACAACTGGCACGGGCTGGTTGTAAACTGCGATGACACCTGGATGAAACAGAAGTGACACACACTGAACCCTCTTATTAATAAATAGACGCGAGACAGAGTCCGTGATTAAGAGGCTGACCACGCGCTGTGCTTCTGCACGTCGATTATTTTGACATATCCCACTATCCAAACCCATCGAGGGTGCTCCTGTACTCCATTTCTCCCGTGACAACATTGAACGTGGTTTTTCCAGGCTACTGTGGATCCTTCAGCGACACCTTAGACCAGACTTCATCTCCCATTGCTCATGAGCAGTGTGCTCATGAGAATATCGCGTGAGATATCCCCAAAATCATACCGAAGTTGGCCCATCGGGGGCTGCCACGTCGTTGCTTCCCCCAGAGCCACCTCCTCTACCGCAGAACGAAGAAAGACGGGCTTGACCAATCTGGTGTTGACAAATCCAAGCTGGCTGTTATTCTTTCATTCGTTTTCTTCCAAGTACTTAAGAATTGTCATTGTACTAAAGAAAAACATCTCTTCTGTGGTAAAACTCCCAAATATTTTAGAAGTCAGAACTAAGCATCCATTAGAAAATTCACCAAATAACTGAAACTTTGTAATTGAATTAGCGATGGTACAAGTGAGTTCTAAAATTCTCAACAGAAGGAATCCAGTAACGATAATACAAAATCTCAGAACTAAGAGTAGTTTATTACTAAAATCTCACTTTAAATTTTTATTTTAATTTCCATTTCTATTCAAATCTGGATTCAACTTTTTTGGAAAAAAAAAATCCTTAATTTTCCCCCCTTCCATTTCATCATCATCTTTTTTTTAGCCTGCAAACTTTCTGCTTCTAAGCTCCTAATGCAACATAAATCAAAATGCCATTTTCTTCGTAACACACAGCAGTAACAGTGCTTTGGGGGCAATTTCAACTTAAAAAGGGAACTTGCATACAGTACAGCCCACAAGAGCAGAAGAATGGAAAAGCTGAATTCTTACCTACAAAAGACAACAATTTCCCTCTTAGATCATTAATAGGGGACATATATCTCCAGAGCACAAAAAATTCAAGCCAAGACAAATTTTATCTTTAAACTTCTTGACGTTATCCGTACAAAATTCCTGAAGACAGCAGTGGGAATTGTACAACCACTCTTGTAAACTAATCTCTCAAAAGTGTTTCCTCTATTTCACCTACACGAGAAAACGAACCACGCCAACACCAAGCATTAAAAATTGATTTGCTCATTTTGGAGCTCATCAAGTAGTTTGAAGATACTGAAAAGGGAGAGTTTTTCTCTCAACAGTAAACTCCTTTTCATATTATTGATCTGTGGATTTCAAGAAGCTCAAAGTAACTGTAAGTAACGAATTCTGACATTTAATTGACCTCCCTCTCTATAACCAGGGGAAAATTAGTCATACCAGTCATTCACTGAAAGCACTTGACTGGGAAGGGTGGAAAACTTGAGTCAAACCATGTTGGGCTTTGCTCATTTTTGCTCTTCAGATGACAAATGGGAATATGCCTTGAAGGGTTATCACGTCCTCCTTTCCAGCCAGCATTTGTGTTTTTCCGGTCATAAGCAATCTTCTCCAATATCCAAGACATCTCAGAGATGACAGTGACCTTGCAGTGACATCAACCAGCTCTCCATTATCCTCGGACACCTCCCATCTGGTCTCATGGATTTCTGCAAGCCCAACTGACCGAGTCACCCTGAAATAGAGTTTTCTTCTTCTGTGGCTAACGCTCTTCTCCCACAAGCTCTGCTGGTCCTTTTGGGAGATGCGAGTGCAAGCCTTGGCATCGCAATGTTCAGTGTTAGTCACAACAGGACTGCTGCCATGTGCTGAGTTGAATGCATTGCATCAAAAACATGAGACACATGGAAATCTATCTACGCAAAACGTATTTTCTGTCCGAAAACACTCTAATGATGTTCACCTGTCTGGCTTTGGCAGTAAGAATCTCCTGGGCTGATGCAAAATTTCCTGAAGTCAATGAAAAAACTCACTGGCTTCAAAGGAGATCGGGTGAAAAGCCTGAGACGCACAAGAGAGATTTTATCCGTGTGGCCTATGGCCACATCAGATAAAACAACTCCGATCTTCCAAGATGTTAGAAGACACATCTGAGAGACTACTTCATCTCTGGATGGAAAAGGAGGAGCAAATCCGGAAAACAGAGGAACTATGGCTGAACATTAAGTAATATTCCACTACAAATACCAAACAGAAAGACTTATAGGACCCAGTCATCACAGGTCAGAGAGAAATCGTTTCGCAAGTCCAGTGTAAATGACACAGCCACCAATGAAAGACTCTACTGAGTTAAAACCTGGCTCTACAAGTGCTTGTGCAAACCTTGAAAAGAACATTACATTTATTTCTGGAAGGCAAGTTTTAAACTATTGGCCTCAAAACAGGTGTCCAGGCAGAGATTTGGAGGTCACAGGCAGTTCACGCACTCCCTGCTCCAGCTTAAAATGGCCTTGCTTTCCATTTCAGAGCTAAAACTCCTCAAGTTACCTAAGCCTTTAGGACAGTTTCAGTGAATTAAATATACGCCAAGAAGAGAGGGCTTAAGAGAGATATGCCCTGTAGTTAATATTCTTACACAGAGCCACCAGTGGAACTGCTTACGATTTTCTGCCCAAAATAGCCTTTCAAGAATACGTAATTGCCATGCATGAAATGACCTTGTAACATTTCCACCAAAAACTGTCTTGCAGTAGTCAGCTGAAATATGAGAAAACCCATCACAACCTATTGGGAACCATAAATTCAAAAGGCTGCTAAAATGGTAGCATTTATTTTGCTTAGGATATACCATCTGTTCCTTTTATCAAATAGTCATATATAGCTTTTCGTAAGATTTTCATACGAGATACCATGATTTTTTTACACTGTAAATAAAAATTTTTGTATTTTTGATTCATTATCGCATATTAACATCATAGCATATTCCCTTAAGAGTTATTCTTCATCTAAAAATAAACTAAATTGTAAATATAAACATTTTTATTTAAAAAGAGAAAGAACACTGCTCAGAATTAGATAAAGCATTACTTGCTAATAAAGTTACCGTTTCTGAAAGGATCACTGCTTCAGACTGCTGCAGAGAAATATCGGTTGATTTAAATTCTTTATCAAATATCTCCTGATGCTTGCTGTTCCTTTTCTCCTTCTTCTTTTCCTTCTTATCTTTATCTAGGTCATCCTTGTCCAATTTATCTTGAGACCTAGAATGCATCTTTTTTGGCAGGAGGGGCTCCAGCACAAACCTAAAGAAAATTATTGTTGCTTAGATCAATACAATATTATTTTCAAAACACGGGATTTTCATTTACATATTTCCCAAAGTCTCGCTTGGGTTAATGATGCTTTGCTAATCCAGAAAAACTCATTAGAGAGAAAAGGAGGGGGCAGAAGGTCATAACAATCATAATTGTCTTACAATAAAATTTACTGCAGAACTGCTGAAGAACCAGTGCTGCACATTTCCCTGCTCTGTAGTAAATTTACTGGTTTACAGCTACACAAACTCCCGAGTTTCACTGTATGTGCTTTACATAAAAATGAGTTTCGCATTCAGCATCCCCACTATATATGCCGGGGCACCACAGCAGGAGTGCCAGGAGACGCCCGGGAACGCCGGTGGAAATCAGCACTATGTGAGTGCAGGTAATTGTACAACACATTACAGAACTGTCACCCCGACTCCCCCTGCACCTTGGAGGCAGGCCGTATATCTACAACGGTTTTAAGGATTTCTTTAAGAAATAGCCAAGTCCCCAAATTCTTCCTGGACCTTTTTTTTTTTTTTTTTTGGTGGAGAAAGTGGATGTATTTATTCCCCAGAGAAGGAATAACGGTTGAGAAATTCTTTTGCAGAGGTGCAGTGATTTTCTGTTGAACACGCAGAACATAAAATGCTTTCTAATCCTTGTAACTCACCGAAATTACAGTACCTTTGCACAGGAAAACAAACAATATCACCCTTAACGCAAAGGAAACACCCATACATTGCACAGAAGCATAAGGTATAGAGGTTGAACCACAGACAGAAGCACCGTTCCTGTCTGTAATAACACCCAACGTTATATCTATACGATACAGATCTATACGAGTGGGCACACATATACTCAGAGATCCACACCTCTGCTCCCCTGCAGCACGCCCTGCTGAGGGCTGAATTTCCTTGTTCTGATATTACAGAAAAACTCAAGACTGGAAAAACTGGTCAGCTAATAACGAAGGGCAAAGTTAGTTTCCAGAAAGCAGATGTATTTTCCCACCTGGAATGCTTCGAGTGTGTAAATATAGGCAAGGCTGATACATGACTATCATCAGCTCTGCAATTTCTACAGTCCATGATGATTTTTTTTCTGGCTATAAAGGAAAAAATCTTTAGGGTTCAATGAACTTTTCAAGGAAAACTTCATTTGTTAGAGTTTTATTTTGTAAGGAAAGCACTATTCTAAGTAATATTGGAACTCTTTGTAGCTAGTTTTTACTTAGTAATTTAAAGGCATCTCTCTTATCTCACCTTTTTTTAATGATTAGTTTAAATAAAAGGTAAAGAGATATTTTGCTGTTAATGAGCTAAAATAGTCTTAGCTGGACAAAGTATTTTGTAATTTATTTTATATTATAAACTAAACAAATTACTGAAATCATACCCTCCTCAAAATTGCACTGACAGATTTTAAGAGGATGTCTCAACTCATTGTTACAAAACTGAAACCAATCCAAATAAACCCAAACGCATGAAATCAGCTTACTTTTTAGCTTTGGAAAATTATTGACTGTGCCATGGTGATGCACACGTGAACAGGTCACAGACTTTGCTGTGAAATACTGGAGGGTTCATATTTCAGACAACTTGCGGTGCAGTTATCCCAATCATCTCTATTAGCAGCAAAATCCAAATTTATTATTTTTTTGGTTGTTTGAAGCACTAAAGACCTGCAGTTTTCAGCCAGAGTTAGCTCATTTGATGGAAAGATGCTCAAACCAGTACCAACGGCAGCATCCCCTGAGTCATTACCCTCTGAACCAAAGCCAAAATCCCAAGGGTGGGAGACAAAACCACAAGCTTTTTTCATCCCATTTTACAGACTGGGTAAAGGCAGGGCAATGACTTGCCCAGGGCCACAAAGCGCATTAGTAACAAAGCCCCGATGAGAAGACAGCTCTCCCGACACCGTGTGTTTTAGTCACCTGAATTGCATATTTCAGCTGCTTCTGCCTCCTCCCCTGGGCTGGAGCGCAGGGACAGCCTGACGGCAAGTTTACCAGAGGAACTGCCATTCTTCAGGCAATGATTAATTGCTTCCCTTCCAGGCATTACTATTATTAGCACTATTAATGATTTGTACACAACATATTGGTGATAAAATGGGCTAGCGTGCCATGCTCCTACTTGAAGTACATTAGGACTTCATAGAATCATGGAATGGTTTGGGTTGGAAGGGACCTTAAAGGCCACCCAGTGTCACCCCCTGCCCTGGGCAGGGACACCTCCCTCCAGCCCAGGTTGCTCCAAGCCCCGTCCAACCTGGCCTTGAACCCCTCCAGGGATGGGGCAGCCACAGCTTCTCTGGGCAACCTGGGCCAGGGGCTCACCCCCCTCAACCCTTCAACAGAAGGCAAATCCCAGAGGCACACTGGGACTTCCCCGCTCCCAACCACTGCTTCTAAGTGCTCAGATTTGTACTTCTAAGTCCCGTTTTAAGCAGTGAATAAACCCAAGGTCCTTTTTTAAAGTCAGAGTTTTATTTATACATAGAGCTGGGAGTTGTAAAACACCGACTATGTCAATGTCTGCTTTGAGTTTTTACTGTTTAAAAGCTGCAAAGCAGGAGAAGCTGGAGATGGCATAAAATGTAAGTTAAAACAGTCTGTTGGCTCCATTTTTAATTGTTTTTCTTAGCTTCATCTCTAATTTCAGAGTTATCATATGAAGAGGGGAAAAATGGAAAGCAGGAGAGGACAACTGACCACAGACCAAATCAGCTACGGCAGGTACATGGGTGAACTTTTTCCAAGTTAGTCCTGGCAAACCACCCACATGATTTTCACAGTCATTTGAATTCTTGAGGGCTTTCATTACGTTATTTACATCTTCTGATTTTTCTTCTCCTGCTCCACTGATCAAGCAAATGAGCATTTCTTTCTGGTCTTCTCAGTGATGATAGTTGCTCATTATATTTTCCTTGCATGTATTACAGCTGTATTGCCCCGGGCTCAGAGCAGGAGCTGAGCTGCACCATCATCTGTGAGGGTTTTTTTAAATACACATATTGAGTAGACTCATGAGATCCTCCAAAACTGCTGAGTGACCCCTACCACAACAAAGCTGGGATGGAGATGCAAAAATTAAGATGGAGATGCAAAAATTCTCCAATGGAGAAAGAAAAATACATATAATGATTTTGAAGGGAAAAAGAGAAAAGAGGTAGAGGCAGGCAGAGAAATAATTGGTATTTTTCTTCCGAGATAATATAAAGTTGCCCACTGACCTGGGATGGTTGTGAACCCCACGTTCCAGCAGGACAACTTTTGTGGATGAATTAGTCAAAAGGCATTATCGTCTCTGCTGTCCTACATTTATATCAACATGACTCACCGCGTGTACGTTATAGAGGGTACTGTAATGAGAGCTGAATTGCGCTCTGTTTGCAGTTCTTCCCAATGGGTAAATAAACTGTTTGTAATCAAGGTAAGTATCATGTTGGTCCTTAGGTGCTGTATTTAATTTTACTCCATGCTTTCACTCTCTAGGCAGGTAATAACTCCCTCTGAAGGTGCACAAGGGACACGAATGTTTCTAGCACATCTCTGTAATTCAGGAGCCCTTCAGGAGGCTTTAAAAAACTGCCGCCTTGGTCAAATATTGAGTTTCTGGATTATGGGAATGTCTGCGGGGGGAGGAAGGAGGAGAAGTGATTTCTGAGGCTGCATAGAAACCCCAGAAAGAAAACAGATTATTGTGCTCTTTTGAGGGATGCGACTGCAAGACAGCACTTATCAACAGAATTCCCAGTTCTCATGTGAAATATCTTGATAAGTCTTGAAGTACAATCTTGCCATAAGCAGCTTTTCCTCTGGCAGCGAAAGTGAGAAGAAATGATTGAGCAGTTAGCTAATCCCTTCCTTCTCCTGAGCTCCGCCTGCTCACCGCGACAGGGCCGGCTGAACACACGTCTCATCACCGACTTTGCAAAGGATCACTTCTGAACTATCACACCTGCAATACTCTAAAACGGGATAATTTATCTCCTGTTTGTTTGGGGGTTTTTTGTTTGAATGCTCAGGAGGGGTTTTCTTTACCTTTGTTTTAAAGAGGACCAAGAAGAGCCTTATATTTATCTCCGTTAAAAAAAAAGGTGAATGAATATATGTTGAGATAAATATCTACATAGGGTTTTTTTGTCACTTAAAAGCACCATCCCCACCCGACAGGAGTTACTCACAGCGGTGTGTCACATTCATGTTTGGGGGGTACCATGATGAACCAAATCTGGAATAAAATACACTGTGAGAAGACCCAACCAAAAAATATCTCAGTTCCTTATGAGATCAAACAAATGTCATCCTGCCACACAGGAGGAGTCAGTGGGATCGGAAGGAGTAACACTGTGATAGCACCGAAATCTGGAGTGGGGTGGTGACAATCTTCAAAACCTATAGATTTAAAGACATAAGCCCTGAATGGCTATTTCTTACGCACCCATCGGAGCCAGGTCGAGAAGGCGTGCTGTCGGAGGAGATAGAAGACACCGACGCAACGGAGAGGGGTCTCGAAGACGACGGCATCGTGAAGGATCTCACCATAGAGCGTGGCCGACTGCCTCGTCTATCATCCAGGCTTGAAAGCTGCAATAAAGAAATGTAAGATCCTACTTCTTAAATCACAACGTAGCCGACATTTGGCTACAAAAAAAAAAAAAAAAAAAAAAGGCAGAATGGTTTGATGGCTTTTCTTCCATGTGGCATTTTCTATTATTTAATTATACATCAGGTTTAACAACAAAGAAAACAATTTTAAAGCAAAACCATTTAAAGGACTAAGAGGAAATATGTATAATTTTAAACACATTCCAATGATTCATTTGCTTCAATGGAATTTACATGCTTTTTTTACATTTGGGCTTTATAAAGGAGCTTTTTACAAGTAACTTTTTTTTTTTTTTGAACCCATCTCTGCAACTGCAGTGAAATGAAACAGAGTTTTTAAAAAAAACAAAATAAAAAGAAAAAAAAAACCCACTAAGACGAACTTTATGTCAAGAGAGCCAATTTGCAGAGTGACGTCTAGGTTAAGAAGAAAATATACGAAAGGCTTTTTTTTTGTTTCAGACAATTTCAGAGTCCTGAATATTTATACAAGCTTTGTTAGTCATTAATAACTGATATATGCATAAAATAATTGAACTCTTTCAGTCAACAAATAAGAATCTCATGCTGTTTAATTACAGGTATATTTTCCACCCTGTCAACTACTGGTAAATTGGCCTCGTACAAGGAAGACAGAAGCGATAAAACTCCATCAATCCTGACAAGTCTTACCGGTGGGTAGAGTGAAATTAGAAAGATAACACCACCTGCGTTTGACTTTCCAGTCATCTCCCTGATGATGTAAATGTATATTATTGAAGTGACTGACATGCAAGTATCATTAATGTCAATTATTCCTGTTCTCCTCGGGAAGAAATTACTACTTGAACTTTTCCCTTCCTAAATATATTAGCACGATGGGATTTGAAGGACTACAAAAGGAACACCACTTAGAAGGATACCATAAAGGCTGGCGCGTTCCCCGTAAAATCTCAGCGTTCCCATTAAAAAAAAAAAGTCATCGCTAGAGCCACAAGTGAAAATGAATCTCTCAAGGAAGACCTGTCATAAAATACAACAGGATACTTCACTGCGTGTACTATTGCGCCGAGGCTTTGGGCGCTCAGGGAACGTCACTTGGCACGATTTTCCTGCCCCGCTTGCTGCAGCATCTTTCTTGCCACCCCCTTTGTCCAGGACACTTTTCATCTCACTGAGCAGAGAGCTGAAGCTCTCTCCCCCACCTTATCCCGCATCTTCCCCTCTTCATAATAAATCTCTGTGGGATTTTCCAGATTTAATTTGGAACCAAATTTACACCCTGTTTATAATGATGTGATTGGCATAACATCTATAAACTCAGTGGCCTGCACCCATTAGTGACCACAATCAGAACCGGATGACAGCGTGCTGATTTAAGGCTGTTCAGGTGTATCTTGGTTGCTTCATTCTTTTTAGAATCAGTTTAGTGACTGCTGCTCATTTAGGGGCTGAAGTAAAACTGGAGAACTCGTAATTGTTATCAATTTCCTTTTTTATATTTCTCAATTTTTTATTTCTTAATTTATTATGGATTAGAATGTGATGGAGCTCCCATCTAATAATCCTGCCACGGAGGGTTTAAGGATGGGAAGGCAGAAGGGCACGAAGAGGGCACTATTTTCTGTGCGATTTCCTTCCTTCTCTGCACAATTGTGCTTTAGACACTGAGTTTTCAGGTACAAGGCGAAAACCACAACTGCAGATGTTTTTAGCTTGGCAGCAGAGACAACTTCCACAATCTGAGCCTGTGAAGTAATTTCTGCCTCAATACACATGTGAATTGATGAACACCTCCAAAAATGATGACCCAACCCCAACTGGGGCAATCTGGCATTCTCATAAGGAAGCCACCATTCGCTTGCAGGGAAGCACCTGCCATATGATACCATGTCCTTCACCTGCTGGGACCTGATAACTGGCTTTCATGTCAAAAGGCAGTTAATGGGATTACAGTGTGAGCTCCTCATCTGCTTCCAGGGTGCCAGGGAAAGCCAGGGATGGAGATGAGATGGCAGTCCAAAGTGCAGGCTGGCAAGCTGGCTTTCCTGCGCCACGGCCAGGTAATTAATGGACTGCTGTTAATTTCCTTTGTTTTTAGATGGCTTTTGCTGACAGAAAGTGGATCCGTGCCATCTTAAAAATAAATCACTGCTTTTTGAGATGGTTCGGTTTTCATACCAGTCCTTTCTGTGGGACATGGTTTCTTGTATAGGATATTCTTTAGTCCAGCGTGGGGAAAATGCATATTGTCCTAAATGATACCACACCATTTGCTCTTCTGGAGATATACCGTATGTTACAGGCCACATGTAAAATTTTCTCTAAAAATTGGATATAGAATAATACAATTGTTTTGGTTGGAGGAGACCTTTAAGATCATCAAGTCCAACCATAAACACAACACTGCCAATTTACCACTAAACCATATTGCTAAGCACTAAATCTACCCGTCTTTTAAATACTTCCAGGGATGGTGACTCCACCACTGCCCTGGGCAGCCTCTTCCAATGCTTGATAACCCTTTCAGGGAAGAAATTTTTCGTAATACCCAGTCTAAACCTCCCTGGTGCAACTTGAGGACATTACCTTTTGTCCCATTGCCTGTTCCTTGGGAGCAGAGCCCGACCCCCCCTGGCTGCCCCCTCCTTTCAGGGAGCTGTAGGGAGCGAGAAGGTCTCCCCTCAGCCCCCTTTTCTCCAGGCTGAACGCCCCCAGCTCCCTCAGCCGCTCCTCACCAGGACTTGTGCTCCAGACCCCTCACCAGCTCCGTTGCCCTTCTCTGGACACGCTCCAGCCCCTCGGTGTCTGTCATGTGGGGAGGGGCCCAAAACTGGACACAGCCCTCGAGGTGGGGCCTAGTCCTGCTGGTCACACTACTGCTGATACAGGCCAGGATACATATATGTGCTCTACCTTGAAGTCTACTTATGTATCCTGAACCAAAATGAACTCAGCAGCGAGTTCATCTGACAATTACAAGTTCAGCTAAAAACCTTCGCAGCAAAGGGGGCTGAGCCCAGAATTTCCTGGCACTGCCAACACGCCATGGACAGGCTACTGCCACCACAGCAACCATCGGCTCTGCAGAGTCACTCCTAGCGCAACTCTAACCACTCGCATCTTGGGTTTTTTAAATAATTTTAAAAACTGATCATATAATAGCATCTAATCCATGTGGCTTTTGACTGAATTATCAATTATATTCCGAATTATGAAGCTGTATACTGGCTTTTGGCATTCCTCCTCGATGGGTAACACTCAAAAGCAGAACAAAACCCCACTGTAAACACCACCAAATTCTTGCCTGTGCCATAAAGATGAAGCAGCAACTGAAAATAGCTTGTTGGAATGAGAAAATAATGAACTCCAGCACTCCTAAATCTCATTAAGTAGCAGCTATCTTTTCATTGCCTGCCTACATTTAGGGGGGTGCCAGAGTACGTGAGACTGCACACTACTGTAGAGCAGCACAGCCCTCACTTCTCTACAGGAACTACATCTACGGAAAGGTGACGTTCAGCTCCAGAAGACTCATGCTCTAGTGGCAATTTTTATTTTTAAACCCAGTTCCTTAAAAATGGAATATTAAAGAATTATCTTGATTTTCAAGGAACAGATTCAGGCAATTTACAAATTGTTCCCAGGCTACAAAATTCAAGTACCACGGCTTTCTGAACATCTCATATCATCTGCTCAGTATTTAATTATTTCATGACCACCAAGAACAACCAGGCAATGCTGCATCAACACTGCTTTTTTCATCGGTGAGAATTAAACTAGAGAAATACAAAGTTTCCCATAACTTACAGAAATTCATAGAACCATAGAATAGTTCGTGTTGTAAGGGACCTTTAAACATCATCTAGTCCAACCCCTGCCATGAGCAGGGACATCTTCAACTATAACAGGTTGCTCAGAGCCCCGTAAAAGATTTCTTCCTTATATCTAGCCTAAATCTACGCTTTTTTAGATTACCCCTTGGTCCTATTGCAACAGGCCCTGGTAAAAAGTTTGTCCCCAGATTTCCTGGAGTCCCTTTAGGGACTGGAAGGGGCTCTAAGGTCTCCCCGGAGCCTTCTCTTCTCCAGGCTGACCCCCCCCAGCTCTCTCAGCCTGTCCCCACAGCAGAGGGGCTCCAGCCCTCCCAGCATCTCCGGGGCCTCCTCTGGCCCCGCTCCAACAGCTCTGTGTCCTTCTGCTGTTGGTGCCCCAGAGCTGGAGGCAGCGCTGCAGGGGGGTCTCCCCAGAGCGGAGCAGAGGGGCAGAATCCCCCCCTTGCCCTGCTGCCGGGGATGAGCCCAGGGTGTGTGTGGGGGGGTTCTGGGCTGTGAGTGCACATTGCTGGCTCGTGTTGAGCTTCTCACCCACCCACACCCTCAAGTCCTTCTCTTCAGGGCTGCTCTCCACCCCTTCTCCGCCCAGCCTGGATTTGTGCTTGGGATTGCCCCGACCCACGTGCAGGACCTTGCACTTGGCCTTGTTGAAATTCATGAGGTTTGCACAGGCCCACCTCTCAAACCTGTCCAGGTCCCTCTGGATGGCATCCCATCCCTCAGGTGTGTCAACCACTCCGCTCAGCTTGGTGTCGTCCAATAACTTGCTGAGGGTGCACTCGATCCCACTATCGATGTCATTGATGAAGATATTGAACAGTACTGGTCCTAGTACGGACCCCAGATTTGGGAAGCATAAAGTTAGCAGGTAACTTACAACAGCTCGGACCCCATACTGTTTTTCCACTTTGTCTTTCAGCTGCCTGAAGCAAGCCTCCATCCGCTCGTGGAAGGGCCTCAGTGCCTCCGTCACCTTCTCCCCGTGAATCCGGATGCCTTCCGCCAGGAACGGGATCTGGAAAGCAGAGTTGCGCCACCTTAGTCTGCCCAGCCCTTCCTCCACGAAGGGTTAGAGCAAGACTCCCACATACGTGGCAAGAGGAGTGAAAGATCTCATGGAATAACAACAACAACAACAATAATAACAACAACAACGAGAATTATCATCATCATCATTCATTGAATATGAAGCACAACACAGTAAAAAAGGATCTAAACATCTGTTCTACATTATTTTCTTTTTTCTCTGTTAACCAGAGTCCTTTAACATGAATACGTCCATGGTTCTGCCCAGTAATCATATAGTGGAGGCACAGCTGAATTTATCAGATAGCACAAATATTCCTGTGATGTTAAATTCACAGGCTCCCCCCTGACATTGTACTTTAAAATGGCAAACTGATGAATGACGACTCTCACACCATGTTAATAACATCAGTCCTTTCCCAGTTTCAGGAGAATAAAACCTTGAAGGAGAAAACACTTGTATGCTTTCTTTAATAAATGCTATTTCTAAAACTGCAAATGAGCTACATCCTTGGACGCACATATATTGCAGAGCAATATTTATTAATAAAACACATAGTTTTATATACTACACGTTTCTCCTTAAAAATTATTATATTTTCTTTGTGAGAAAAAACAGAAGAGAAAAAAAATTAATTAATTCTCTTTTGTAACTGAAAAAAATCATTTACCTTCAAGGCTTCTGTCACAAGATATCCATGCCAACACAGGATTATATAATTAGTTCATAGCGTGGAGGTGTAGCTGACCTTTTAAAATGTTTTAAGAGAGACATTTTCATTCCCACAGCTATCCAGACATACCATTAAGAGTTTTCTACCTCCAGCTTAGGAAAAATATTTCCTCTTCCAGGTCTGTTTCAGCCCACACAGTGCTCTGATTCTAACTTAGATATTCTCTGCAGCAATCAAGTTAAGAGGCTTCTTCTTAATAATTCATAATTAAATCATAATACTGATTAAAAACAGATTTTTCTAATAAGACTGAGCAGCAATCAGAAGGAGTAGCTTTATTAGTAAGGAGAAGCATAAATACACATGAATTACAGATGAACAAACTCAAGAAATCTTTTCAAGTTGATTCTCTGTGATTTTGGCACTATTTAAAAGAATACAGTTTCTTCTCCTAAAAGACTACAAAGAGAAGTAAGAAGAGCGACAAAATTTTTTACCGTAGCAACTTCTATTTATAGCCATATGGATTTGTACCTTACAAAAACTAGGCATTAAAATCAGAAAATTTCCCTGTTCTGAGTAAGTAAATGATTTTCCAAATTTTCGTAATTATCAGGCCACACTGTGACCCTCCTATTTTGCAGGGATAAGTGGTCACTTGGCTTGTTTATTTAAAAGAACCTGCTGACTTTTTGAACAGATTATTTTAAAAAAATCAAATTACCAAGGTGAAGCACACGTGGGGTCTGAAACTTCAGATGGAGATAATTTTTACAAGCAGAAAATGCACCAATGAGCCCATCCTAGGGAGCAGCCATCTCCAATTCAGAAAATCAAGCAATATGAAGTAAATGACATTTTTTGTAGGGAAACGTCCCAGTCAAGAAAAAAAACATAGGTGCTCCCTTCTGTGCCCCAGATTGAAGGTGCTGGAGGGTTTTGCTCTTGGCATACACCAGAGGCACGCACCAGGTGGATACAACCACCCGTGGAGAGCTTCTGGCACTGGGAGAAGCAAAGTAATAGGAGGGTTGATGCCGGAGTGAATGGCGGCTGGGTTGGGAGAAGGTCAGCACCTAAAGGTTGGTGGCCTCCTGGTAGAGGAACTGTTGAGTCAAGAGATCAAGGTATGGGCAAGAAGAGGCACCAACTCTAAGGGAATGAGAGAAGACCAGAAACCACAGAAGGAGGAGGAAAGGCTTGTTATTCCTTAGCAGAACCTGAATTTAATAAACTTCCCATGGCTTTGCTACAGAACTTCTGTGAGATTTCTGAGTCAGGATATTTGGTCTCCCTGTCCAAGATCACTTAATCCTTGAAACATCTATCAAGTACAGAAAGTATCTTCGGATTGTTTTACTATTTCTGCTTCACCACCTTCTACTAACTTCAAAATTCTCCCTACGTCTCCTTTCCAGACATTGACACAGGGAAATCTGGTGACAAGGGACATCCAATTTTAAATATGTATTTTAAACCTCTGTAGAATGCAGAAACAGAGGCAGAATTTTGCTGCATTCATGCCATTGACAATTCATGTGGCTTTGGAGCAACGGGTGGGTTTGCTTATGGCTTTATTTCAAAAGACCTCAGAGGCCACCCTCACCTTTGGAGAGGTGAACAAAAAAGTAAAGGTAACGTAAGTAGCTGAACTAGAAACAAATGAGCCGAACGAGAAAGAAAACCAGCCCCAGACAGCACTTATTCCATAACTCTTTGTTTAAAATTTTAAAGTGGAACTTTTAAAAAGTTCCATTGCAACTTAAAATTATTCCCTGAAAATTTCTCTTTTTTTGAAAAAGCTGCATACATTTGAATTATTCAAATTAATGTAAAATCTTAAATCTTAAAATAAAATCTTTCATAATAATCGTATCATAAAATCTTAAAATAAAATCTTTCATAATAATCGTATCATAAAATACGATCGTAAAACCTTGGTTTTGTAGGCTACAATTCTTTCAGCTGTGTAGGAGCAGCACAGGATTTTTACGTGACACACTAGTTTTTCTATGCTGTAAATACACTCGCTAAAAGCAGAGTGATTAATGTCATCAATCATTCATTTCATTACCATCATTTCAATCAATCATTTCATTATCTTCATGTTAAAATAAAAGATCAGCTTGAAATGATGTAGCTGCACGGAAACATATTTTTCTAAGTCGAAAAAGCACTAAGATGGACAAAAATGGACCTTGCTTTATTAATGATATTTACCTGAAAGAGTAATAGACAGAAAAACCACGTGTAATTAAAGTTCATTGAAATTATAAAGGGACAATGATCCGAAGAGCATGAATTCCAAAGCACAGCAGAGACAAAGGTAAGGCAAAGGGACAGAAAAAAAATAAATTTCACTAGTCAGCTGATGATATGATTGTCAGGCTACTATTTCATATATCCAGATTGATTGATACAGCACAAAGAAAATCTCTGTGTGATCACAAAACTCCAAGCCCCACATTATTGAAAAATGAAAACTCATTTTTGCTTTCAATCAGCATCCCGCCGGTGATGGATTGAGAGCCCGGCCTCTCTTCGGGAAGCTTCCGTGACAATTCCCCCTCCTGCCACCAGCCGAGCTCTGGCACCAGCTCCCGCCCCGCTCCCACCTACCTCTGCTCCCAAAACTGCACTAATTTGAGAGAAAGTTTAAAGTCTTAGGATACACTAAACGTATATCAAACATCTAAGGCAATTTAAAAGCACTGATTTCCACCATGAAATGGCCAGATCTTTTAGTGAAAAGAATTTTCAGACATAAAAAATAGTTTTTATCTATTTTTCTGGTTTCTGTTGTCTTGGAACCACAATACTGATGGGAAATTACATACTTAAAACCTCCAAATAATTAAAATACAACGCGATTAGCTGCCATAGGTATTTTCAAATAGTGATATTATTTTAACACACAAATGTCACCAAAGTGAATCTTTGCCGAGGAAAAATGTGTTGGTAATTCATCTGAAGCGTCACCATCAGAGGCAAAGACAGAGAGCTGACACGGAGTTAGTCTTCTGGGATCAAATTATTTTACTCTATAAAACTTAAAGCTCCTAAAATCTCATCTGTAAAAGGTCACAATAAATAAATAAATACTTTTTTTTTTTTTCTCAGACCAAAAGAGTTTTTAGTCAGTGATAGTTTTACAGTATTCAGAGGATTTTTTTTATTTTATTTTTTGAATTCTGTATCTTTGGTTCCACTACCTCTAAGATTGAAACTTACAGAAAGGTAAATGAATTCCTTTATTATAAAGACAAAATTGAATATAAAAAGACAATTATGCACTTTCTTCTTCTGCGGGAAAAACATTTCCAATCATATTGATATTTTTTTAGTTATCATAAAATTATCTTGAGACGGCTGGAAAATGGCCAGTCTGTGATATGACACAAATTTGGAATTGTGTCTTGTTGGCCCTGAAATATATTCTTTGGTACCTGTAAACACAGTTCTCATGCAAAAGGGGGTTCCTGCTTTGTCCCAGCACAGGACTGGGAACCTGGGTTCCATTCCCAGTTCAGGAAATATTACCCCTGTGATCTTACATTTACATGATTTCTGCTCTAATATTTCATCATAAAAATACCAGTAATTTTACATGCTTTATGGATCAATGGTTTTGTACCATGTTAAGTTCTACTGCGAATGAAGCACAGGTTTCACAGTGATGAATTTACTAAATATTTTGCGTGCAAGTTAATTTTTGCAACTCTCACATTTAATAGTCTGTGCTAAAAGGTACTATAAGGATACATAGAAAGTTTAATAAATGGAAAAATGTGGTTTGAAGAAGTGAGTATGTGGAGAAATACTGTCCCGGTGAATGTAAGCAGGAGGAGGGGTTCAGGGTTAAGCATTTCATCTTACTGTCTGAGAAGAATTTCTGAGATCAGCCTTAGAAAATTAAAATGCAAAAGCAAGTTACCAATAATACTAACCAACATTATTACAAAATATTTTCTCATTTGATATAGACGGGATATTTTCACTCTGTTATGGTTACAAAGAATAAAAAAAAAAAGAAAGAAGAGGTTGATCATGTTTGTTCATTGCGGGTTTATCAAATGACAAACGATGTCAGATTTGAAAAGATGAACTTTAGCTCAAGTTCCAAGACAGTTTTAAATGGCAAAGAACCGTGCACAGGGTGAATAGTTTAACATCTGAATTTTCTCAAAAGTGACACTAAACTGTCTTTGTACAGCAGTTGGCACCAACCAGCCCCACTTAAATTTTTTTACCTGCCAAGCGATCAGATCCTTTAGTTTTTCAATCTTGTCATGATCTTCCGGATGCTCGTGCATATATTTTTCAGTAAAAAAAGCCTAGTCAAGAGAGAGAAATGAGCACTTATTTCAGAAAATGAATCAACATCTACCATGGAAGAATTCCCTACAGCAAAGATCAATGAATCAACACAAAAGTTCTGCAAAACAGCAGTAATAGCTACAAATACAAATGAAAATCTAGGAAAGATATATTGAATTTAACAATGTTTTGAGTTAAAGACATCAATCTTTTGTAAGTGGGGAGATGAGCACATGGTGATCAAGCCCAAATCTCATGGGCAACCCTGCAGAAGACTCGGCACGTCTCGGAAATGTTTTTTTAGAAGCTTCCAGGACACCAGAAATTTTGGTAGATGAAATGGGTGAGTTACATCAATGGATGGATACAGCGACGTGTCAGTCAGCATGTCTCGTCTTCATTTATGTTACGAAATACACGTTGCTTGTGTATGCTAGCTTAGTACGATTAATATTCATAACATAAATAACAGACTGTTTATGGTTCCCCTATAGAGTTAATATCTTATCCCATATAACTTTAAAAGCTACTATAAATGCACAGTTAAGATTACTTAGATGTATTTGCAATTGACTGGGATCTCAGAAGTCTCTACTATTTGATGAAGCCTTTAAAAACTCAGGCGTTTGAAAGAAAAGGTGGGAACTGCAATTGGTTGCTTTGGCCACTGAAGTTCACCCAGAAATTCCTGCTTCAGCGCCGATGGCCAAGCGCATGAGAGCACACGCTGGGAATGCCACCAGTCTCCGTGTCTACCTCTCGCAAGCAATTGTCCACCGCGTCCCTACAGAAGTCCTCTTGCTGCTAAATATATCAACTCTTACTTCAAATGCAGAAAGCCCAAAATGTAATTTTGACGTTACCTTCTCATAGTTTGTGAACCCTCCCATGACCGCAGGATCCACGATGCCGTTAAGTAGCATCGAGAGAGGGTTAATGGGTAGATTTGGATCATTTAAATGCTGCTGAACCATGTTATTGATCTTATCATTTGTTAACTGCATGGTTTCTATCGCATTTTCCAGTGGACTAATTTCAACCTAAAATAAAAACAAAAGGAGGTTTTAATCAAGGAGCAGAGTCCTTGTCCACCAAACCACCACAATTAGAAACATTTCATGAATTTCAGAACAGGAGATATTTTAATCAAGAATCAACAGAAAGGGTGGTGTCAGGCATGTAAATAATCGGTATCTATATATTGTGGTAACTGATACGATAATCAATCATGAGTGGAGCAAGTGAAATGCGTTTCGCTGCTGTCGGCCGGATTACATCTCAGCACAGCAGCACAAGATTTAGAAGGCTCTGACAGGCATCACGTGAGGTTTTGGGAGGATTACGGAGAACATCAGAGATTACAAATCGGTGAGTTTTAGCAGTACAGAGAAGATCCAGCTTAATGTAACAATAAGGAAGCAATGATAACTTAATGTGGATTTTCTGATGGAAAAAGTAATCCTAAGCAGCTCAAAAATCAAGATATTTTTGCAGTGGTTATTTTGGTGTTATTTCCAAGGAAATGGAGTTTAATATGTTGCAGAGATGACTTCTAAGCTATCTGCTGTGCTTTCTCCCACGAGGTCACATTTTCTTCCTCTGAACGTTGATAACTGAAGGAAGAAATTTTCTTTCTCACATAGTCTGGACTTCAATGAAGAGAGCTCTTCAGATGTCTTCATGGGGTGAAGTAGCTCTTACACTGTGCTTTATTTTGACTCATCTCCGACTATTATTTACGACCAGATACTGTGTCTGTCAGAATGGCAGTTGCTCACATTGAAGAAACAGTATTACAATATTTAAAGTATTGCTAAAATACGTACATTTAGCGAATGGGCTAAAAATGACTAACTTTTAGCAAGCCAGAGCGTAGATGGTCCTCACAGGAAGACACAGCCTACTTACATTAAAAAAAATGATGTGGCAGGAATAGAAAGGGAAGGTTAATTGAGGCCTGTGAGGAAAACGCAAGTGTATATTTGATTACAGCCTGATTTGCATAAGTGCTACATAAACAAAGAAGCACTTCTACCTGGCGATCAGTTGCTTCCCATGTTTCTGAGAACCACTTATAATCAAATCTCTTCAGTTGCTCCTCTTACACTTGCCATCTGATTACATCAAGGATGTTTTAATTAGCATTTTAAAAAGCGTGCCCGGTGAATTATTCTGGGAGGCAGGTAAGGAGGCCGGTGCTTGTGCCACGGCCATGGAGCGGCCCCGGCGCAGATGGACGGACGACGTCTGTCCTTCAGAGCCCAACCTGCTCCCAGGGAAACCGGGACTGGCAAAGTGAGGCCACATTCAACATCTGATTCGGCAGGAACTGTTGCAAACATCCTACGCTAAATTTAGGATACTGTCATTTGTATTAATGGGCTTGTAACGACGCAATAATTTGTTGATGAACCATTGCTTTTAAAGCTCTTGAGTAGCTACAGAAATTAGCACTCATTGAGCTGACAAACATCTTTTTTGACTTTTCTGTATCAGCAATCATGGCCTTCTTTCTCATTCTCCTCTCTTTTACTACTTTTATAATCCTCTCTCGAATTTTTTTAGAAGCAGATGGAGGATTGCCGTTCCCATCCTACTACTACAAAGTCTGCTTTGAATCTTACTGAAAGCTATTTATTAAAAATATCTCTACTTGTAAATTATGAGCCTTGTTCCAAGTAGCTTGCTAACTCTGGACACTACACGGTCTATTCAGGGCGAACAGAAATGGTGTACTCCTGCTGCGCTTGCAACGCTAAAAAATTACACATCAAACCAAAACAGAGATTCGTGTTTGTACTTTTATAAAACCAAGCGCAATTAAAAATCCAGTTTCTAATTCACTAGTTGGCCTCAGCAAATGGTTCCCCTGCAACTTACTTGTGTCCAGCTAAAACAAATCAGGTACGGAATAATGAATGCGCACAACATATTCCTTGCAGATAACAAACAGATTGAAAAGGTTTAGGTAAAAGTACTCAGAAGGAATTTAAAAAGCAAATAGATTTAAGGAAATTATGCATGTTCCTATGGGTTACGTAACATAATACACCGCATTTACTAAATTACTCATTCCTCTCTCAGCACTGGGTTGATATGATGTCACCCCTTCCTTTAAAGATATTCTAGTGCCATCAATAAAACATGGAATGTGCAGAGGTACTTTAATTCATCGCGTTTAGTAAAACATCAATAATATCTGTATCCATAATCAAAATTTAACATTACGGGGATGTAAACCTCATGATCGCGCTTCCAGCATTTTAGCTGACAGGAATCTTGAAGAAAGTCAATACCAATTTTGTAGTAACGATGGCAGAGCTAGGTCAAAAGTTACCCGTTGCCGTCTTCCCACATATTATTAAGTTCCATTCTGGTATTGTTTTTCAGCTACATGACTAATATAATCCTATAAGCTTACAAAAAGCTTATAGAAAGCACTCTCCCAGGATTTACGCACCTTTCGATGACAAGCACGACGTTAAAGGTGCTTGTATACAAATTGCCTGCGTAAAGCAGCCTGTCAGGCTGTGCTCTTAACTCGTGAGGAAAAGAGACTTTCATCAGATTCGCCAGCTTTCATAAACACCACTCTTTGCAATCATGAAGATAAATACAATCTTCTCTATCAGGATTATATTGAAAATACAAAATTCATTAAAAATTCAATGTGTTTTATTCAGCTGCCTGTTACTGTCAAACATCACATTCATATTCTGTTACTATAGATACCATAGTAATTTTCTGCATTACTTCTGTTCATCTAAATACAACTGTCCAACATAACCTCAATGGAGCAATGAAAAAGGTTTTAATTAATCATATGCAAATTGTTCTTTTCCTTTAAAAATAAGCCTCACAAGAGAGATTTAAAAGCCGCAGTAACAATGTTTTTATTGCTACTTAAAAATTACAGCTGCGTAAGAATAATTTAATCTTAAAGGCGTTTAATGGATATGTCTTATCTAAACAGTCTAAATGGCAGAACAGAGAAATGCGTAATTTGGAGTTACTCTGGGAGGTTGCTAGGGTATGTTTTGGCAAACTATGGAGAAGAAACAAAAACAACATTTAATCACAAATGATAAGTACAGAAGAGATGCGGACGCATACAATGCATTCCATTTATATTTATATTTTGAATCAATTACATTCAAAATACCGAAATCCTCTTATCCAAAATTCAACCTGACGTGGCAGGGTTCCCCTACACCACCTCGGGTCTCTCTTCATTTTAGGCTGATGCCCCAGGCTGTAATGGCTGACCTCCTGAAAGCCAGAAATACTTTATAAAAGTACTTCAAGCACTTGATCGGCCCTTGCCCTAAAGGCCTGGAAGAGTCAGCCCGCGTTTCCCTCTCTCGGGAGTGGAAAAGCGTTACGTGAGTCACCCTCAGCCAACAATCAGCATTCTCAGCAAGCACGTTCCCTTGTCTGAGGATGCCATTGATTGCTTGGTCACAGAACTGAAGCAGAGTCATACAGAAATGTATGTAGAAGAGCCCTGGTCTTTTATGCAATCCCAATAAAGCCAAATTGATCTTACCATGAAAACCGATTTGACTTCAAACCACCTCAGAATCCCCGGTAATTTATACGCTGTCACATAGACGGTTCTCTCAATCCACATATTCTGCAAATACAACACAAACATCCCGTTATCTGATTGATAGCTTGTATCTTAAGCAAAGCCTTAGAACATTAGCATGAGGAAAAGGAACCGCAGTACCGCAGACGTGAGGAAGCCAGGGGGAGATTTTAAACGGTATCTGCCTGGGGAGATGATGGAGTGGCGGGGATCTGAATGTGCTACGTGATTTAGTAGAGAGCAGCTGCTCCTGTACCGAAGGAGAACACCGTGCGAAAGATCCATCGATTTTACCGGACTGTCGTTTTTCCCATGAGAGCTTTTCAGGACCATCCTCCACAAACCCACAGCATCTTGCTGTAGGGAAAACTTCTCCCGTGGGAGAGCGGAGGAGCCGAGGGACGGGTTCCTGGGAAGGTGGTTCCATCCCCATCCTTGGAGGTGTGAAGACCCGCTGAGGGAAAGCTCCCAGCAGCCAGGTCTGAGCCCGGTGCTGGCCCTGCCAGGGACAGGGTTGGACATGAGGCCTCCCAAGGTCTCATCCTGACCTGCAGCTCCCGACCTGCACTCGTGATCCTGCGATTTCACCTGAGCTGTGAACTGCAATGGCTTCGTTGTACCATCTCCTCACGGGTTTGAATTTAAGGATATGTGATTTAACATTGCTGCCTTCACACCTGTGCAGTGGTTCCTACCCAATGCCAAAAACTCCTCTTGATCCCATTTTGTTAGAAATGGTACATGTTGGCAGTTCATCTTATTTATTGTGAGGCTTTTTTAGAACAGAATTGTTTATTCCATCCTCCGTTAACAGAGGAAGAGCTTTCAAAGTGATTTAGATATACCTACATTTTTTTACCGATACTCAAAACGTATTGGAAACTGTAGCTCTCTCTAGCACTTTTTTTTTTTTTTTTTAGAAAAAGAGGGTTTCCTGCCTCCTCAGCTGAACCCACGTAGATGAGCAAATTAGCAATTTTTGATGTAACAGCCACCATGAGAAGCCAAAGACACTGAAGGAGTCTCTGAGTGAATACCCACTCTCAGCTGTGGGAAAACACATACTCACTAGTTATTGGCACATTGATTAATTAGAGCCTGCTACCACACAGAAACCCAACTTCTTCGCTCAAGAAACGACGCGTTAATTTATTACTTTAATTACTACTACTACTTTACTACTAACTGCGCCCACTGGAACCCCTGTGAATGAAATGGTGTCTATAAAAAAAAAAAAAGGAAGAAAGGCAATCAACTTGATGTAACCTGTTGTGAACTCTTTGATGAATACAAGCTGTGCTCAAAGGGAGTTTCATTGACCATTACATGAAACATATGGTTTAGTAAAGAAAAAAAAAAAAAGAAAAAAAAAAAAAGGTAAGAAACACAGTATTGCTGCAAAAAGCAAAAAGATTTTTAAAAGATGCCTGACTAGAATCTTCATGGCAAGACAGGTATTGCCAAGAGACATCTATCTTTTCAGGTATAACTGTTTCAAACTTCTTTCTCAAAGAAGTTGGTTTTTAACAAAATAAATACAACTTTGTCCATTTTTTCTACTGGTATAAACCAGAACATGGTAGATTGGTTTAATTGAATTTCTACGAAAAATAATCACATTTAAACTTAAGATTTATTTTTCAACATCCAAAACATAATGATTCAGATTCTCAAAATGAAGGGGAATAAAGAAGCAAACCCCAAAAGTACTCTATTTTCTTTTTTTTTTTTTTTTGTTTTACCGCAAATTCATTGTCGGGGTTTTTCTCTCCTTTACGAACAGGGCGTGAATACTCAAACCGTTGGACTTCATTCACCCTGTAGAAACTGCAAAGAAGGAAAAGCACAATCAAAATCAAATACCATCTGTTTAGGAATTGCTGCTAAACTCTAGAACTAGAAAAAAAGTTTATGCATAAATATAAAATGCTTCTGGGATCCCCGTTTTCCAGTCGGCTGGATGGAATCTCTGCTAATATTAAAAATACCCATGGAATGTCCTCCCAATTACTACCCTCTTTGGCTGTGTGGGAATTTGTTATACAACAACAGGAACTAGTTTAAGTGTTATAAAGGAGACTGATAAAATTGCAAAAGCACCACCAAACTCACCTCACGATTTGTTCTGACACTGGCCTGTGAAATTTAGACGGTAAATCCAGTTTTGGCTTTACAGTAAAGCACTGAATATCTGAATTCAGGGGTTAAGAACCGAAAAGCGAATTTCAATCACGCAGAACAGGCAGCTCAGGGGGAACGCGAAGGAAGGACAGAACAACAAAATTCACGTATTACACCCATAAAGGCAGAAGTGCAACAGTCTCCTGCTCGTGTTGGCCATAAATCCTCAACCTGTGCAGCTGCAGGAGCCGCTCTGCGACCTAAGGATACACTGGCCGGAGGAGTTTTTAATGTCATCGCCCGGTGGAGACGTCGTTTTCATCTTTTCTGCGTTTGGAAACTGAGTCAATAACCTTGCTTCAAAGTCTTCCCGGCGTTCATACTCCTTTCCTCGATAAATGAAGACTTTGTTCTGGAAACAAATAAAGAGGTGAAAACCTAATACCCGCACCCTCAGTAACAAACCGGGATCTCAGAAGTGTTGACTCCAATGCTGTTAAGTGAGAAATTTTACATTCTTCACACTATGATATAATCAATAGCTTACAAATATTTCAAGTCAATTCAATAAAGCCCAAATGGATTTCCTTATCTCCAATTCAGTACTGAGATCATTAAGTATGCACTTACCCGTAGGCATATCTATCAACCACACTAAATTCAATGGGATCCAAATACATGATTTCAAGGATCTATAAAATAGGTGCCCGTTGAAAATGTATTAAGAAAAATTATGTCCTCTACCAAATCCAAGATCTCTCTCTATAATTCCTCTCATCCACCTTCACAGCTAATGGTGGAATGGATGTAAATAAACAGAATTAGGCTTTTTATACACAAACGTTCATTAAAAGGCACTGATGTGCGCAAGCAAGAGTAGCAGAGAAAAGCACGAAGAGAAAACGATGCCCATTTTAGGAGGAAGGACCAAAACCACGGACTCTTTCAGAAAGACTGATACACCCTAGACTTCGTATTAGTCTATTAGTTTTTTGCCATTGTACAGTTGTCTGCACAAAGCATAACTTTTAAATTAAGTATATTGCATTTCTCAGTATTGATTTCTTCTTTTAACGATTAAGAAAATGAAGATACACTTTACACAGTCCATTCATATACTGAACAAGAACATTAAATTCTAAAGAGAATTGTAAAAGATGACTTGCGTATTTTTAACTGATCGAACATATTAAAGGAAGGTTTGATATGAACGTAACGCATCTGAACAAGTTTAACCTCATTACTCACCTCAAAATGAACACTTGGTGAAAAAATTATAAAGCACTTGTTAGGAAAAGGGCGTTATGACTAGGGGTAGGAAATTGGAAAAGTTTACATTTGCTCAGTTGGGTTTAGTTCTGCACTGGTGCCTTTTGAAATGCACAGCAGATAAAAGAATACTCTTTATTTGTGAAAAAAATAAAAAAAAGGAAAAAAGAAAAAAGGGCAGAAGCCTAAGAAGTGTATATATACCTATAATTCACGTATATAGACCTGTAATTCACAGGAAAAATTGCAACAGAAGAAAAAGCTTGTATTGAGGATTTTCTCAGTCAGCACGGCACTTAATAGCCTATTTTTCAGAGCTTTTATCGCTCGCTTATTACAAAGTGACCAATCCATGAGGCTTTTGTAAAGCGCGGTAAGTGTTTTCCCGCGCTTACCAAAAAAACCCCCATTCAGTCGTGAAGAGAAAAAGCAGCTCATTATTACTGTATCAGATTAACGCTATTCTGCGTTGTATCCCCTGGACTATTCAAGTTTAACCGAGAGCTTAACGGGAAGGTGGCGTTGTGCTCCCTGCATTTGTGGCTGTCTCCAGGTGGCTGAGCTGGAGCCGGGCTGACCCACGGCCGCCCCCGGCACTGGCCCAGGGCAGCCCCTCTCTGCGGAGCAGCTCTGGATCGCTGGCTGTTCCCGACATTCCTCTGGGATAAATGTGCACTCTGTTGAGAGTGACGGTACGTGTGACAAAATTTCATGACAACTGTCAGCCCCAATCCCCTCTGCAAAGCTGGCAGTGGCTTTAGCATGCATTCCTCATTTTGAAGATTCCTGACAGGGCATGGTCCTCCCTATGAGAATATCATAAAATATTCATTTAATCATTTTCTCGAGAAATGGGTTTGTCAATCTTAACAGTGACTCCTTCTTAATGGATATTAAATACTTTTTGCCTGGTAAAACTTAAGAAATAATTAATAAGCATTTAAAAAAAATCTTAACTAAGGCTTTTTTACTTAATGTAACACAAACACTTTTTGCTGTTTGACACTTGATAAAAGCTGTTGCACGTCCGTTACCCTACATGTATTTCAAACACCAGAACAATTCTTAGCTTTTCCTCATCGCATCTCTTTAGAGTTGGTATTTGGACACGCACGGTAGCTTGCACACCATCATGCCTTTGCGTCTGTCACCAACATATGGCTCTGGCAGTTTGCAGAACTGCATTTCTCCAGCTTTGGGGCAGCTCGAGGTACCGATGGTCCTGCTCAGAGTCTCTTTGGCACGAGTTGTCCAGCCATAATTTGGAGACCAAGCAGTGGGCCAACATACGAGAGCTCATCTCCCGGTTTTTGAGGGTCTGCACAGAGAGGATGGTGCAAAAATACACTTTTAGCCTGGCAGGAACCACCTGGGGTCAGATTTATTCCTTTCAGCGGCAAAGAACTGATCATTTGATGCGCTTCTCGGGAGGCACAAATGGTACAAGTACACCTGTAATGCAGCATCCCAGGGTGTATGAAAAGCCACGCACATTTGCTGCTTCTCGGGATGATTCAAGAAGTTCAATTTCTTCACATGGGCTTTAGTTTGTTGGTGGAAAAGGAGGCTTTGTCCAAACGAACACCTGAGTTTTATTTCTTGGGATTTTTGGAAGCCTTTCCCTCCTGCTCCAAATACTTGTCAAGTTTCTGATCATAAGTCTTCTATGAGGGACACTCACTCTGAGATAACTCTTGCCTGAAACCACCATATGTTTGTTTCTTTACAATTCTTTACAATTCACCATAAATATATATTTTACAAGCACTTCGAAACTGGAAAGGAAAAAACAATGTTTGTTTTATACAGCTAAAAGCCAACCATCAACGTTAGGGAGATTGTAAATAACACACTGACATATAATAATGTACTTTCTCTACAACCGAAGGAAAGTTCCGAGGCAAGAAACCTTGCTGTCGTCTGTGGAAGGAAAAAGGGGGATGCTTACCCTTATGAATGTTGGAAATCCCTGACCGTAATATCCAACAGCAAAGTAGTCTGGTTTTGGTCTTATCACTTTCACAATGTTTTCATAGAACTGGGCTTGCTTTCGCTGCAAAATAAATACGAGGAACTTTAATCACCTAAACTTTAAGGAGATTCCTTATACTTAAAACTCTAGATCTCTTCTATGTGTGTCTCTAACTTAAAGATGAAAGTGTTTCATTCGCCCCTTTTTCTTCACCTTTCCATCAGATATATGCTAGCACTTTGAAATACTAGACTCTGTAGCCATTGTTTTTATGCTTATCTCGGTGACCCTGACTGTTCCACATCCAGTATCTCAGTTTTGGTGAAGGTCAAGAACTTTCAAGGCAGCCCAAATTCCCGGTTGTGGCACTGCCGATGCCAAAACACTGGAACGATGGAGCCCGTACCGCTAAAGGCACCTCCTCTCGCTGGGGCTGACTTCTCAGTTTGTGGCTGTTACATTTCATTACATTTTTCTACTACTTCTTTTCCATATTTACAACTATTTATTTGCATATGGGAAGCACGCAGTTGAGAACCGCAGAAAAATATAACTTTTGGAATAAATACACGCATGTCAGATGCCATCTGCTTTCGAAGCGGAATCCTTCTTTATCTCAAATGATGAAATAATAACAAATGTGGGGCTTCAGACAATCTGTTCATTAACTTATTTTTAGTCTATTACTTTCTGTAAGAGAATGAATTCTGATTTGAGGGGAGGTTTATTACTGCTCCCCTACGATAGATAACAGTAAATGGCAAGAAGACGACAAAGACCCAGATCTGCCGTACTTTTCTCAGTTCACCCGTAGCAAAACTATTTTGTCATCTGTGAATTGTCTTAGAGTCTAATATTTAATATTGCTTGAACAAAAGAGACAATAGGGAGAACAGAGAGAAACAAAAAACTTCTAAATTTTAAAATTTAAGGGGGGGGGAAAGACGAGCTAGCACGCTAATGCGGCTCAGCAGCAGCAGGAAGAAAAGCTGATGGGGTGTGCGAGACCCGACTCGCAGGGGAGCGCCAATTTTGATCTTTGCCTTGTTCGGGTTGAATGCCCAATGCACGCTGGTACTAATTTTTGTGACATCTCTCTCAATTTCTCCTGTCTGATAAATAAAGAGCAGATAAACTCAGTTGTTTGACCTGAGAATTAGAAGTTTTGCGTCTCCCCTATTAGAAGAGGGAGAACTTCCATTTCCATATGCATATGAACCATAGCTGGTTTATAGCACTGCCCGGAGTTAATGCAACAATGACATATTTACTGTGCAAGAAAAATGGTGAAAAATATATAACTCGGTATTATTGGCCGTCAGCTACAATGTACAAAGTTCAAATTCAGACTTCTGCTCCAAAAACGGATACCCTATGATAAGAGAACAGTGTTGTTTCCATGACAAAGCTGTTCACGTTCCCATGTTGCAAGTATAAAGGAGATGGAAAATTAAAAATGAGGGACTCGGAAAGCAGCTACCCAACTGGTGAATAATCATATCTGACACATGAGAATCGTTTCTAGCCGAGGAACAATCTCTACCGGATTCCTTTTATATTGAAATGAAGAATATCCTCTACTGAAGGCAGCGGCGCAGGCAGCCGGCCAAGAAGAACTCTTCTGGCACACCATAGCACCTGAGAAATGCTCCGTGTGTACATCCCCTACCTCCTGCTGTCCAAAACAACGGGAAACCAGGCCAGTTAGGCCAATGAATACAACCAGCCTGGCACTAAAACCAGTTAAAATGCCACAGGAAGAGGACCTTCAAAAAGGGATATTCATTCAGCTGTGGGGAGTTGGAGGACAGAACCATGGACAAACCGAAGAAGAACATGTAAGGGAGTGAAGAAACCACAGAATTGAGACGGGTGGTATTTACCTTCATTCTTTCCTCCCCAACAAAGGAGATTCTGGGGAGATGGGGATGGAGGTGCTTGAGGGGACATGGCTCCAAGCCACCCTCAAACTGAGGGTTGGTGTCAGCGGAGGGAGAGGGTGCAATGACACCGTATGAACGCCCAGCTTCTCCCAGACAGACTGGGACAAAGCGGATAAACAATTCAAAGAAATTCAGGATGATCTACTCTGGTGAGCGCGAAGGCAAAATGCATCAAAAACCTGGAAGTCAAGAACTTTCAGAAGCAAACTGGACTCATGTCCCAGCTGCTGTGAAACTGGTTGAGCAGTTCGGAGGGACAGTGACAGCTGCCATTTATCTCTTTCGAGAAGAGCAGGAGAAAAAAAAAAAAACGGTACAGGCATAATGAGCGGGTAACGTCAGGGCAAAAATAACTGACTCTAGACATGAATGCTTGGGGATTATTCATACCTAAAAAAAGAAACGCGAATATGGAAAGACGCTTGAGAGAGAATGGGGATTTTTTTCGTGTTCCCATTTATATTTAAATTCCAAATTTCCTTTTATACCCCAAATAAATCAGCTTAACATTACCGAAATATTTTTCTTTCAGCTAAAAAAAAAATAAAATTCGATCTTTTTCAGACACTCCAACGGTAGCCAGTTAATCAACATTTGTCCAGCAAAGCCAAAGCGGGCATCTATTTCTGCATTTTACTGTCATAAGCGAGATTTTGAATAGAATTTTTAAAGGTTCAAAATTAAATTCTGAAAAAAAATGCTGCAGTGCCCATGTCATTAAAAAAAACCTACCAGCAGTTCACTGAGTTGTTCATAATCAAACATTTCGTTTTCATACTGTTCTGCAAGTTCTTTACCCAAGGCAATGGCCTCTTCCCACATCTGTTGGAAAAAAAATCACAAAACAACAACAAAAAACCTGAATTACATACCTTGGTTAAACAACAACATGGGAACGAAATAAATCTTAATAAAACACAACAAAATGCATTGTGTCACACGCCTGAAAACACTGTGCATCTGATGTGCCAAATAGCCGTGGCAGCGTTACCCACATGTCTCTATTTGATGCAAATCAAGTAAAATGATCAAATTGCTTCAGAAATAAAATGATTCCTGCTAGCCCAACTAGATATCCAATAATGTATAAACACGGCCTGCCCACAAAGAAACCCAGAACCCAGGACTTTGGATAAATGTTGTTGATTGATTACAGTCCATAATCACCTCTCTCCCCCTCTAATATCTATAATCTATATTAGACAGGACAGGCAATTTGCAGATATTGTTTTGAACAAATATTCATTATCTTTCCATTGGTTCTCTTTCCTCTCTTGTTCTTCAACCATGAAATTCAGCAGCCATCTCTACTGACCCAAGGAAATTTAACAATATCCTTCAGCTCTTCAGAAGCCAACAATCTTAATGAGGAGCAACAAGAATGTTTTCAAATGTGTGTTTTTAATTTTTTTCTACTTTAAATACAAAGAACCACTCAAACTCAAAAAGATGCTTAAATTAGCGCACCAGGCTATCTAAGATCAAACTTGATGATCTCTCTCTGCTGCTGAAATTTGGCTGGCACTGCTGACCTCATTTTACTAAGAAAATAAGATTTAGAATGAGCTATGAATCCATTTTTTTTGTATTATCCTTCATCTTACATTTAAATCCCCTGGTCACACCACCTAATTCTCCTCTCAGCATCAGGCCACATGTTCCCAGCCCCGGTGAAATACCGAGACGGCTGCAGCTGCAACGAGCAGTCGGATGAAGGAGGGTGGAGGAAAAAGGCTGAACAGATGTTTCCCCACCACCCCCTGAAGACATTCGCCTTGGGGAACAAAGACTTTTAGATGAAGCATCACAACTTCCAAAGATGGTGGGAGGTGGGCAGTGGGGAGAAAGGAGGGGAACAGCACTCCTGGGGAAACCCTCATGCACACAATCCACTCCTGGTTCCGTCCCACACAGACCCCCAGTCCCATCTGCTTTAACGCACTGTGTAAATACAAATTATTTTACCCGCCGAAGCCCCCCAAAAACCAGAAGTCCCCCCAAAACACACTAATGAGATGCCACAACTCAAAGGCCAAAATCAATGTTGGGTGAGTTTTGTCTTTCGATCTGCAAGTTGGAATCACATTTCTTCAGATATCAGAAAAACTTGGGAAAAAATAAAGACTTTTGGGAAAATCCCTAGTTCTAGATGCTGATTTACAAAGAAGAGTAAAACATTAAGGATTCATAAAACTGTCAATATGACCAAAACTGCTGCCAGCACTGGCTGAGGGGTTGGGCAGAGCACAGCTACCTGTGATTTACTGCCACAAACACCGGACCGGGACTTGGAATATCTTTTTCTTTTTTTTCCCTAGGAATTGGCAATTTGGAGCCCAGCCAGGCTGAACACTCAGCAAGCCTCCCCCACGTGTGTCATGTCAGTGCCACAAAAGCAAGATGTGGCTTGGGTCCTATCAGTTTGCTCTCCGTTCGTGCTTCTCCCCAGAAATGAGGGGCCAATTTTCAATTTTCAAACCCGAGGATGGACTGAAAGATTGTCCTGGCAGACAGAGAGGGAAGGGATGGAAAGCAGCAGCCTGAAGAGGCGGGGAGCTGCTGATGGTGGAGATGAGGAGCTGCAAAAGCAAAAATAGTTACAAGAGACTGCAGGGAGAAAGGACAGAGAATTTGAATCATAGAATGGTTGGAAGGGACCTTAAAGACCATCTAGTTCCCACCCCCTGCCCTGGGCAGGGACACCTCCCACCAGCCCAGGTTGCTCCAAGCCCCGTCCAACCTGGCCTTGAACCCCTCCAGGGATGGGGCAGCCACAGCTTCTCTGGGCAACCTGGGCCAGGGGCTCACCACCTTCAGAATGAAAAATTTCTTCCTAATATCTAATCTAAATCTCCCCTCTTTCAGTGTAAAGCCATTACCCCTCATCCTATCACTACACGCCCTTGTAAAAAGTCCCTCCCCATCTTTCCTGGAGCCCCTTTAGTGACGGAAAAGGAGCTTTTGAGTCCTAAAGAAAACAAATGGGCAGATGCTTGGGCAAACAGAGACTGAGTGGTGACCTACTTTAAGACAGAAAGGTGACGGATGCTCTCGAGGGGGAGAGCTTGGTACCTACATTAACTTCTCCTCACATCTCCACGTGATGTTCAACCCCTTCTCTTGATTTTTCTCATTTCTACAACAAGGCTCACAATATTGTTTATCTAGGGAAGAGGACTGGAATGAGCATGAGTTACCTCATGTTTGTAAAGTGCCTTGAAGATGAAAAACACATCGGAGAGACTAATTACAATCACCATAATGAGGGATCACGTCTGCAGGAAATCACAAGGCAGTTTCTACATTCAGCAACGCAATTTTTGCAAATGGAAGGATCAGAACGGTTTTATCCGTATTATGTATCTGAACTAGAATAATGATATAGAGCATATTTTTATTTCTACACAGAAATTAACATGAGTTTAATAGAAAATGGAGGACATTTTCACACTCTAGGTTGAGTTAATTTTGACTCAGAAGAGCAATATGCTTCCAATTTATAGAAACTGAACTGAAATTCAGTTGTTTGGTAACTCAGCAAGTGAAACCTTCCAAAATCACTGAACCTTTCTTCATTTTGACTGCCATTTTCTTTTTCTTCTTCCGCACATTTTCATTTCAAAGAAAACGGCGTTACCATAATCCTCCTTGTCCCGGTTCTCTGTTTGTGTGTTCCAGATTTAACCAGTCCCTCTCCAAACCTGAAGCACTTCTACTCTCTTTTCCATTGTGAAAATATTTATAGACGAGCTCCGGCAAACAGCTTTGGAGCTGAACGAGATTGGAAATAAATGGAAGCCTAAGTAATTTCAGATTTGCATCGACATTGTAAACAAACTTGTTCAGTTCTTCCCCGGAATCCCGGATAAGCACAGACATTGCGACGTGTTTCCAAAGCACGTCTGCCAACTAAAAGCCCCAGCTCGGTGCTAAGGCTGTAGGGTCTTTAATGCTAAACCAATTACACCTGGCTGTCAAGAGGAAGGGGATTGGGGATTAGTGGCGGGGGAGAGGAGGGGAGAAGAGGAGCTGAGGGGGCCTGAAACACCGTGTGGGTATTGCTCAGTGTGAGAGCCATCATGGTGTCACAGCCCATGGGTCACACCACAGCAAACCCGTCCTGGGCTGTCACTGTCATCTATAGCACCGCAATGCCCATCAAAACTTCAAGAAGGACACGGAGCTGTTGGAGCGGGGCCAGAGGAGGCCCCGGAGATGCTGGGAGGGCTGGAGCCCCTCTGCTGTGGGGACAGGCTGAGAGGGCTGGGGGGGTTCAGCCTGGAGAAGAGAAGGCTCCAGGGAGACCTTCCAGCCCCTTCCAGTCCCTAAAGGGGCTCCAGGAAAAATGGGGAAAGACTTTTTAGTAGGGCCTGTTGCAACAGGACAGGGGCTAATGGTTTTAAACTAAAGGAGGGTAGATTTAGACTAGACAGAAGGAAGAAATTCTTTACTCTGAGGGAGGTGAAACACTGGCCCAGGCTGCCCAGAGAGGTGGGAGATGCCCCATCCCTGGAGACATTCAAGGCCAGGCTGGACGGGGCTCTGAGAAACCTGATCTGGTTGAAGATGTCCCTGCTCATGGCAGGGGAGTTGGACTAGATGGACTTTAAAGGTCCCCTCCAACCCAAACCATTCTATGGTTCTAGTCCCAGGCCTGTCAGTTGAGACTGTAAACATGTCGGGGCCGCATTTCCGTTGCACCTCCTTCAGTCTGATCAAACCCTTTAGATGATCCCAAATATAAATATTAATAATGAATTTTATAAATGTTTCAGAGCCTAAAAAATGAATCCTCAAATTAATTATGATATAGATTTAGTTAATCTCCAATACACATGCAGTAATCGCACAATCCTAGCATTCTTCCATTCTAATATCCTATCTGTAGGTGAAGATGAACAGGAAAAACCTAGATTATTATGAACATTTGTTTCTGGCTTAAATGACTGGAATTACTTTAAAAATTCTTTAAAAGTTAGTTTACAAGTTATACTGCTCGTATTTTGTCACATTATTTTTAACGGAACACTTTCGGGTACGGGTAAGAGAGAGAACTACTCTTTTTCTGTCATACTGCAAACACATGATAAAAGCGCATCACCACGGGAGAAGATTCTTTCAATTTTTGCCAGCCTCTAACCTGGCCCCTCTCCAGCCAAGGGAT
This sequence comes from Fratercula arctica, assembly GCA_947846985.1. NCBI lineage: Eukaryota > Metazoa > Chordata > Aves > Charadriiformes > Alcidae > Fratercula > Fratercula arctica. The sequence continues at coordinate 3,106,115 of CANTUZ010000010.1, forward strand.
CCGTCTAAGAGAAAAGCACCACCTTTTTGTTGCTACTACCTCTTAAAAACCCCTCTCCGCTCCAACATCTCTGTTTTGAAATCCAATTGTCTGGTTCAATCCTCTGAAGGAACACCAAAGAACTTATTATTATAAGACTCAATTTGTAAAATGTCAAGTTTCCTGAACTTCGGAGGTCTGCGAGTCCATTAAGCACCCGGCTCGTCCCTGGGCCGTTTGTGCAGCTGGACCACAACATCTGCAACAGCCCCGAAAACAAAACCAAAACGGGTCGTCTTTCCAACGTCGTAACAGAAGCAGGAACTGTGTGTTTAAAATCCCCTGCACAACCCTCTGAAAAATTTCTCTGTTTACTACAGAGCAAATTTATTCAGGTGAGGACAGCACGGCTGTAGCAAAGGATCCTGATAAATGAAATCTATATTCTTGAAGGTCAATAACTCCCAATCTGCTGCCTCGCAGATTTCCTGCCTTGGAAGGTTTCCCAGGTTTGCCCAAGACATGGCAGGTCTTCTGGAGGAATGAGCCGTACGGGGAGCTACTACACAGGATTTGTACGATGTACAACTCATTAATGCGAGAAACAATTTATCCGGAGAGTGCACCAGAGAGAGAGGCTGGTGACAGTGGAAGGAAAATGCTTCTTTTATACCGAAGGCATAAGAAAAATGTGTACAGTCTAAATTTAGTTGTGTAGACACGAACTGCAAATTGTTATGGGAAAGACTTTGAGGATGCAGAAGGAGATCCTTTCAGGGAAAACCTAGCAACATAATTTATTTTTGAAGCTGGATCGCTCGTTGCCCAGAAAGAACTGCAGCATCCAATTTAGTTTTTGAGGTTCTTCAATAGCAGTAAAGGAGGATCTTAGGCTATTTCTTAGCTCCTGCTGAGTTAACCATCAGTAAAAATGGAATAGTTTAGGATAAGAATATCGTTGTGCAATGTTCTGATGTATGAAGCACATTCCAAGCTGTTTAAATTTCAGATAGTGTTAATTAACCAACACATAAGCTTAATATTTTAAATAAAATGTTGAAACACAGTACTTCTCTATCGCTAGTATTGCGTTCAAGATGTGTAAGATAGAGCCGTGGCTGGAAACCCTTTAAAACGACTCGCTGTGTTCATTTGGAACGTGGTCAAACGCCGTATCTTTGCTCTCTGAAGGCTGTCTCCGTCTTTCACAGCTCTCAGGACGGGCTTATGATCTGGGATACGAGCTGGACACGAGCCTCGCGCCGATTGTTGGCAAACAGGTGAATGTCACCACTATCTTGTTAAATGGAAGAAAAAGGCCATTTGATACCATCCCGTGAGCCGGAAAAAAAGACATTTTAAGCCAAAGCATGGCTGGGTAGCTTCAAATACATACTGCGTAGTTTCAAATATTCTGTGTTTTGTGGCTTCAGTAAAACAGCAGAAGGTTTTTTTGGGAGAGGATGAGGAGGAAGGAAGAGCAGTAATAAATGACCAGCAGGCATTTATTTATTTTTTTTCTCCCCGGGACAAACGCTTTCAATTTATGAAGGAGCAGTGGAAAACGCGTACTGATTTACAGACTGCGGCATCCACTGGCAAACGTGAAACACGTTGCGGTTTGTACATTTTGCCGTGCAGGAATAAGAATGCTGCTGCTTCCTTTACAGCTCCAGAGACCAGTCAAGCTTGTTTAAAGATGACATCTTCTCTTTATCAAGGACGCCGAGTATTTCTTGGCTTCAGCAGTTCATTAGCGTTGACTAACATCAACTGCTTCACACGGGCGAAATTTCACCCCCTTCCCTCATCATTTTATTACCGCCACTATTTTTCCTTCTCATCCCGAGATACTCTCACCTCCCAATTTCCAGGAAAGTCCTCGGATTAAGGGCTTTGTTGAAAATCACAAAGCTTCGGCAAAACACAGAAAGAGCAAACACTTCAGAGCAGTTCAAAGGATGGGTGAGACCGCCGTGATAAGCGTGAGGATAAGGCTTCTGAGGGCAAAAGCCAAGAGAGATGGAGATGAGACTGGGAAGCGCAACGCAGTGAAGAATAATAATCTAGGAGAGAAAACCAGGGAAACTTGGAAGCAACAACATTTCATTTTGGAACCAAGAAGCTTAGAAGAGTAATGAAAAATATTACTAATAAGGAATCAAATCCATAAAGTTGAACAGCTGCAAAATGCAGAAGTTGTATCTGAAAATGTGAACTCGCTAAAGGTGAAAGGTGTACGTCAGCTCTACAGAAGATTGGTTTAAGGACCAAAAGGCAAACATAAGTAAAAAAGCAAGCTTCCTAAGAATGATATGTTAAAAAATAAAAATCAAAATGAGGAATCTTATATGGATATCGAACTACAAATAACAGGACTCTTCACGGTGAAGGCTAGTATTTTGTTCTCAGTCCAAACGAGACGCCCACACTCCTGCTTTCAGCGCAAGCCCACACTCCGCATTATTAAATTACAAATTTCCCAGGCAGTTCTGGTCTAGAAGCGAGAGGTCCACTCCATTCCAGTCTGGGGAATTCCGGATTCTAAATTCATCTCGCCACGAATGCTAATATTTAGGGATTAAGCCTCATGGTTGGTCTTGAAAAGTGCACTGTGCCTTTCTCTTGGGGAATTACTCCACTAAGACAATGGGACCGTGATTTTTGGGAGGCTGAACTACACCATCCTTTAAAAGAAAAAAAAGCTCCAGTGTTTTCAAACAAAATGCCACCTTTTAGGAAATCTCACTCCTCCATTTCTTCTACATAATGTTTTTAACCATGTTGACCTCCTCTCTCAAGCCACCGCTCCCATCAGGCAGGCTGGAGTGGAAGATGCACATTCTCACAACAACTTTAAAACAAAACTCCCGAGCTTCTGTAAAAGCTCTACGGCTGCCCAGGGGAAAACCACCTTCCTTTGACATCTCTTGTTAACTTTACGGGAAGAGAAAGCAAAGCAGTGGGATCAACCCCGTGTGAATTGTAAGAGACACAGCTGGGTAATTATGGTAAAAAAAAAAAAAAAAAAAAAAAAGGCAAATTGGTTAGTGTGTTGGTACAGCCGTCTGAAAATGCCCAGCAAATACTACTTCAGATGCGTTACTGATCATGGGCTGGCACAGTTAAAGTAGCTGCTGGACTACATCTGCAAACTGCATAGGTAAAGGTAAGCAGTTGATTTAACCTCATGTCAGAACATCCCAAATGAGAGGATTAACTTAATTCTACTGTGGAAACCTCAACTTTGAGCTTCCTGACATTTGAAAATTCATGTAAGACGCTCATATTCTCAGGGTGTATATATATATATTTTTTTTTTTTTTTCGTTTTCTTTGAACAGTACAAAAATTTATCACGGACTGGAGCGATCAGAAAATGAGAGAAGAAATACCTGTAACTAGGAAAGAGTGCTTGAAAATGAATTAGCCCCTCACACACGTGAAAAAGTCACACGGGAGTCCTGTGATTTGAGTTATGCAAAGGAACAGGAATAAGTGATCACAGTGGCCCCTTCGATATCACTGTTCACTAAAAATTTTCAGAATAACAAAGATACAGTTGTTTAACCTAGCTATGAGGGAAAGGGAAAAACCACAGCCTTCCCAGCGCTGTTTCTTTTGAAAGCAGGCAGGGCCTTCTCTCCTTTCTAGCTGTAAAATCTGAAAAAATGAAGAAGGGTTATTCAGTCTAACCACAGTCGAGCGCCGATGCCGTGCTGGGTAATGGGGCACAGGCTGAAAAGTGAGCAGCAGGTATTTTGCCTGCTGTTTATATAAACAGCTCATTAGCGCGATCAGCAGAAATGGGTGGGTACGACTTGAAGACAGACGGTTTTCCATATAGGTTATAAGATGCTGCAGCTTTTTATTTACAGCTAAAACGCACTGGCCTGGTGCTCAGAAGAACAATTCCCACCGCCTGCGTACCAGCACCGTAAAAGACTAACTGTGAAGCCATAAAGACGTAAAACAACACAATAAAAACACTCGACTTCTGGCTTTTCCTTTCCAGAGAGGAATGTAATATTAAAATATACTTTTAAATCGGCTGTGACCCTAATTCTAACAAGGTTCTCCTTACCCACTGTTAAAGGGTTAGTAAAAGCTTTTTGGGTAGCAGGAACGTGCTGCGGAAGCCAATGCTGCCCACTGCAGAAGCTCCAAGGCACCCACACAAGCCCCACGCTGCCTCTTTGGGTGGCCCGGCTCTATCCCAGTATGGAATTAGTGTTTTTACCATCATTTATTAACAACTCCTAAATATTGCATTCACATAAGGTATAAAATTTGACCCTTTAAGCAAAGTTTCTATCAAAACACTAATCTGATTCTGCTAAAAACGTACTTGGAAAACATGAGCTGGTTTGAAAATATTCTAGTTCTACCAGAAAATGACATTTCTGTTTGCACTACATTTATGCAACAAAGATTGCTTTTAAAAACCTAAGTATACGTTCCTGAAATATTATGACAAAGAGATTTCTACTTCCGCATTTAAACATTTTGTGCATGAAATAACCAAACACTGGCACATCCCCACATCGCCCAAGTGGAACCCCTTCATCTCCGTGGACAGGGAACACCAGCCCTCTCCCCTTCCCACCACGCAATGCCAAATGCAAATTCATCTTGCAATAAAAGATGCAACCGCGGCGAAACATCCTCGTCTGAGAATATCTCTGCCTTCTTACGATACGAATCACAGACATCCATTCTCTGAGGGAATTATTTTGCGTACACGAGAAAAAGCAAGGGTAGCTGAAGGATTGCATCCGCTATTGCAATTGCTGGAAAAAGTCAGTCCCCCAAATCACACGCATCACTTTTTTATTTTCCCTGTAGCATCATATGCACACATACTCACCCTTAACACAGCAGTTATAAACGTACCATTGATTTCTTTCTGTTTTTTTTTAGTATTATTATCTTTAAGTGCTAGCCAGTGGACCGTTTACATAAAGCACTCCAAATAACTCGTAGCAAGCTTAAAGCTCCCCGAAGGTCACTTGATGCAAACTATGTTTACTATTCAACTTGTAAGTTAGAGGGAAAAGCAATGAAACGTATTTGCATTTTTTTCATCCCTTTTTACCTTGCCCTTGTCAAAGTAATGGATAATTTCTTGATATAGTTGATCTTTCAACTGTCCTTGAGTAGCGGCCTGGTATCCATCCCGCTGAGTGAGATGTGCTGCACACGCTTCTTCTGACCACTAAATCGTACAAGGAAGAGGGGAAAAGTGAAAGCAAATCAAAAGTTATTAAATATGTCAGTAAAATTAGGCTAAATAAAATACACATTTTTACTAAAGAAGCAGCACCACACCTAATGCACTAACAAAGACGATTTTTTTTTTTTTTTGCAGTTGTGTACTTTGATTCCTTGGGCACAAGGACCATTTATTCAACTGCTGTAATTGGAAGCCAATCGCATCTATCAGCTGGAAGGAAGTTTCTTGAGGTGAGTTCTTCTCCTCAGAGAGTTTGGTGGCCTTGGCTCGCTGATGGGGACAACCTGCTGGATGCAGGTTTGTGTTGAGAGAAGCCCCTGAAGGTCAGATACATCAATACAAACGGAAAGGACTGCGGGCACAGAAATTACATGGCTAAAATTCATAGAGAACGTTTGGAGGCATGAAAAAGCACAACTAAGTTTATACAGCCTGGCTGCAATTAGTAGCTCTTGCAGCGAATGCTGAATGGATGAGGAATAATGCAAAGATATTAAATAAATTTTCCCTTAGACCTGAGAGGACCAAGTAAACGCCCGATGGCTTTCTCCCTTGCACCACAAAGGGCCAGATGCAACTGAAACCTCTGGACTCCAGCGTTCGTATCACCTCTTCTTCTCCTCCCATTAATATTCCCTACAATCTACCCAGGGATAAGACAATACCGCAGCCTTTTCCCTAGACAGATGCTAATGCTAGAGCCCACCTTTCCATGAGGCTGGCAGGAAATTAATACCTTAGAGAGTCACAAATCTCTACCAAATCAAATCACAAACCTCCATTAAATCAAATGAAACTTCTCATAGATTAAAAAAAAAAGACAGGGACAGGTGCTCCAATAGGACTTGTTGCCTTAAGAAACCAAGTTCAAAAATTAAATTAATTAAAGAGCTGTTCACTTTCTTCTCTGAAAATCAAAGTTGCTATAGAAGGAGAACGGCCCACAGAAATAAAATAGTATAACTTTTGGAAAAGAAGAAATTCAGCTAAAGATCAGCAACTCAGATTTGTTGACAGGATTGCTGTTCCATCATCCAGTTTTACCTACTATACGTTGTTAAAGTTCACCCAATTACTTAATTTGGCCAGAACGTTTGTGTTTGCCTAACACAGACAACTTTGACAACTTTGTACCACAAAGCCGTGTTTCTGAGCAGCACAAACGTCACCCAGTCTGCAATGCCATGGCATTTTTTTCAACATACGAAGAGCCGCTATCTTCTCTTAGTTTGGAACACCTTAATTTTGACCACATGGGTTAAAAAATAAAACTCTCTTTTCTTAAGTGTGCTTCATCAGCTTGCAGGGATCCGGAGAAAACCATGGTGGCTCTCTCTCCGCAGAGCCAGCCTTCTCACAAATTTAAAGGTGAGATTCTCCAAAACTCTCAGGCTTGACCTAAACGTGATCCCATTAAAATCAGCATGAGGAAATACATGCCAATGACGAGCGTCATTGAAAATCCTCTCCTCAAGGTTCGGGAAAAAAACTCCATTGCTTAAAGTTACAGACACCACAGTTTTGCTGCTTCTCAAGCGACACTGAGCTCCTGCATCCCCTGCTAACTACTGGCAGTAACAGCACAGCGGGTTAGACAGATCGATACACTTCTATAATAAAATAATCCCGAACTATAACATAATTATATTTATAAACAAGCATCCACTTAGTGATGAAAACCTGTGATAAATACTACCCTTACATTTGCCATCTTGTATCGATTTGCACTATAAGAAAAGAAAACTGGATTTTTGTTTCCAGTAAATTAAAGGAGTGTATTAAGATACTCATCTGGTACATTCTGTAAGAAACACTAAAATTGGCTAAACTCGAATGTAAGCTCACATAAAGCATATTGACCAACAAGTTCAAGCCGTAACAGGTAAAAGTCTGAATGACGTTTTACGGCATGGTTCATTCCATTATTTTTTCCAGGCAAGGCAGCACCTGTGGAAGGGAATGAACACTTGATCCTCTCTAAAAGGCTCGTTCACGTAAAGCGTGATGAGGAGGAATTACACAATTCGGCAGTCCTGTTTTACGTCCCTCGAGGGAACAAGAGCCATCTTTACAGCCAGATTCGGCGAGTTATTTCTACCCGCAGGCGCCCGCGGGCAGCCGTCTGCGGGACCAAAGGTGTCAGGGCCGTCTCCGCACGTCTTCCCCCCCTGACACCTCTAGCCACAGAAAATGTCATTCCCAAAGACGTGACCGCATCCAGCAGGCTGTGTCCAACAACCGCCCCGGCTTTTAGTAATGAATAAAGCTCTCGCTACAGTGCATTTGCACTCCACGTGAATCTTACTGATGTCTTCTTGGGTAATAACCCTCTGTTTATTTTTAAATACAGTAAATGCATTTCAAAGTGTCTTAATTTAAACTGCACATGTATACGCTCTGCACCATATTTAGTCTCATTACAGCTTGGATGCAGTTTATTTGGTTTTGAGGTACGAATAATTCTCAGTGCATCCGTTAGAAGCATTTCATTGAACACCTTCCACTTCTCAACTTCTCAAAACAGATATTTTATACCTGCATTTCGTTTGGGATTGCTTAGATTAAATCAAGGATTGCTAAGAACAATTCGCTGCTTAGAATGACTTAAAATCCCTTTATGAAATGGGGCCCCATTAGCATCGCTTCTGTAGTAATGCCGAAGGCTTGCAATAATACCGAAGGTTGCAATACACTCGCCACAGAAATAGGTTATTTCTCATGAAATATTTCTCTGAAATAGAATATTATTTATTATTCTGTCCCTGACCCAGCCCCATACGACCATGGGTGCTACCATCCTTGATGGGAGCAGAAAGAGACCCAGGTCTCCCTGGAGAAATAAAGATTTCCCTGTGGGTGAGATGTGAGGAAGAAGAATGGGACCAAAGCAAATGCCTGAGAAAATACTAACTCTTATCAAATTCAGATTTTTACTTTTTCTATCGACTGCTTTTTAAAATTAAAACATAAACCCCCTTGCTAGTAATTTAGTGATGACTGGGCTACATTAAAGAAGCGATTTCATGACGCAAGTGTCTGCAGTGAAGCGCAGCATCCTTCCATACGGTACCGCCGGGAACAGGGTTGGCTCACGCTGCACAGCAGTGACACAATCACCTAAACGAGATGTTAGGGACAACACCATCTATCCAGAACGTTTTCAGTGAGATTAATGCTTATGAAATACGGCTTCGTTACGTTTCTGACTGACACTACATAGTGTTAAAAACTCAAGTGCTTTATTTACATGTACTTTGCATAGCTGACATTTCATTTATAGATATTGCAGGTTACACCAAAACATTCCTTGAAGAACAGCAAGATGGTTACGTCTCTTTAAATGTGCTATGAACTCTGTAACACTGCATTAAAATTACACGTACCTTTTAAAGACATGAACCTGGAAACCATTTGAATCTCTCTAATTTTTTGAAGCCAAAACTGAATCTACAGATACCCAGGAGCACTTTGAGGACAGTCTCCAGCACTCCCTCATACTGCCTTTGCAAAAACAGTTCTGGGGAGACCTGATTTATTCACATATGTGTTTAGACGCAACACATCATTTTGATATTTAAAAGAAATTCAAATAACAGCTTTGCAATTTATAACTTGCAGTCTTGACTTGACTCACTGCAGCTGCAGATGAGCAGAGCAGGCCCTGGCACACACGGGCGGCAGAGAGCTGCTTTTACACGCGCTAACGAGAAAACTGACCTGAGAAGCAGCCCCTAGTCGATAATCAGTTTGAAGTGGAGATGTTCTAAAGGCTGACAAACAACACTGCGAGTGGCCACTGCTCAGACGGTTTTCAAAACGTGCAATGTGTTTTGGTGCTCACCTTAAGCAGCTTCGCATGCAGAAGTAACGTGTAGGCAGCTTCCGTATAGTTATCGCACTCTTTGTGCAGGTCACACAGCTTGTACAAATACCTGCAAGTAATAAAAACAGTGGTTCTAAAAAAAGGTCGGTTCTTAAATGTTACTAAATAACTTATTTTGAAGACTACAACAGTTCAACTCTATCTTCAAACAACTTAATATATATGGGTTTAATTAAAGCTCGTATTTCTGTATGCAGACAACCTTTAGGACCATTTGCATCTCCGTTGTGGGTTTTTTTTCCAATACAAATAAATGACTTGTGATGCCTCATGAATCCAATACAGGATTTGCACAAGAGATATTGCTCGAATTGTTATGGATACAGATATACGTCTTCTTCCTTAACTTCAACATCATCACACCTCTGGAAGGGGATTCTCTTCATTTGTTTGTTGGGTTTTTTTGGTGACAATTTAAAAAGAAAAAAAAACCAACAGAAAACTATTAAAATGACTTTTTGAAAAAGCCAAAGAAAATACAGAACTTTGATATTCATTATGACACGTTGTAAGTTTGTCAACAGAAATAGGAATTTGGGTGGGGGTTGACAGTGAGAGACAATTTGTCTATGAAGAGATGCTGAATAGGGCAGACTTACGACTCAGAACTTCACGTGTTTGTCCACAGTTATCAATCCTACCTTTTCCTAGATTTTATTTTCTTTTTGCAAATTAATAAAGCAAGCACTAAAACCATTTAAGCAACAGGAAGAGAATTCAAAAATGAAAATTCTTCCAAAAAGGTAACAAGCATCTGAGAGTGAATTCATGAATAATATTTAGACACCTAAAATAGCAGTAAAAACACAAGCTTCATCATTTTAGCACAACGGTCTAGCCAATTTTAAGCCAAAGTGCAAACAGAGGACCAGGAACCCTGAGGTTTACAAAAAGCACAACAACGTATTTCTGTTTCGACTTTGCGTGAAAATAGATTTTGAAAGGTTCCTAAAAGCTTTAAATTTAAAATAAGTATCAGTCTTGATATTATTTAATAGCCCTTTTTACCCTAAGTCACATATTTTATACCTCACCAGGAAGTGAAATTATTTCTTTGCTCAGTTTTCTTTTGACTTGCTTATTTTTCTCATGGGACAACACTCAGGAGCATTTCAGTGTTCATCACAATATGGCTGCAGGAGGTGGAGAAGGGGGACAACAAAAATCTCACGACTGATTTCTCATGCTCACTGTTCTCACTGAAGATAAGCCCTTGAATAAACTTTAGGTTCAGAAAAGGTATGGTTTTTCATTACTTTTTATCCTCCATCCCCCAAGTGACTGCTTAATATGAACTTAATTTTCTCCAATTACACTGCAGTAAGTCAAGCAGAGTTTGTCACTGGCGGTGTTTACAAACCTTATGTACATTTCTTCTCTCTCAATCTCCTTGTAGAAATTCTGCAAAACAACATAATTTTGTTACAAAGTCTTTGATTTCACAGCCTGGAATGCACACAGAACATGCTCGAAATTAAAAATTCATAATTGCATAACATCAACCTCAAAACCGCAGAATGAAATTTGCCTCTAGACATCGAGCACAAGTTATTTAACTTATAAAGTCTAATGCTGTGATGTTTCATGATGTAGCGTATTAGGGCTTATGTCTCATTGCAAAGGTTAAGAATTTGCAAGAATAGTACTGCTAGAAATTTGCTTCTGGCATTTGCAAGTCACACATCATTAACCATTTTCAGTTGAAATTTCATAATATACAAAACCGTAATTTTTAAGCAACAGTTGTTCTACGGATTTAAAACCCCAAGCCTTAGTTGAGCAATACATCATCTGCCCATGAATTCTAATAGTTTCTTTGGAAATAAAAAGTTAGATTAGTGTTATTTATCTGGTTTCATATGCCACACATTATCATCGCTCTCTTCAGGAATGTCTGAATGCCTCCGGTCTTGAGATAAACTAGTTAACACTACAAATATTGTAAATGCAAGATATGATAAATTGAGCGAGATGTTACAGGCATTTCTGAATCTAATTTAAAGTTTCCCTTCAAAAGTTAAAATACATCTAAGAAAACAAAACACAAAGAAATTTCTCCCTCACCGAATTACAATGATATTTCAATGCTAAATTAAGCCAGAGTTGAGTAGCCACTAATAGATGGCCAAGCCCAGTACTAACAGATGCATAAGCCCTTCAAAGAGAACTGAAATACAGGATAGAATCTACGTACCGGAGTTGGAAATGATGGATATACCATTCTAGTTGAGTAACTGCTCACCGGTTTTGAGTTCAACTCAAAAGACAAACTGAACCACGTGGAAAATTTCTGCTGTTTTTTTTTAGTTGTGTTTTGTTTGGTTTTTTGAAGTAGAAGAGATTTCTGAGTTAGGCGGATCAATAACATAAAACCATTTTACCCTAATACTGCCGACAGCTCCTCTGCCCTTCTGATGGAACTCCAGAAGCAACACCCAACCAAACAAACCAGGAAGAGGCTTAGGCAGCAGGTTGGCACTGACACAAGTGACATTTACTACAGTCCCCTCTCCCCCAGAATGCCGTCCCTGCTTCTGCCCCGTCTTTGGGTGCAGGTTCCCAGGTCCCCCTCGTGCTACGCTGGCCCACACGCTGGTGGCCCTGCCGCGAACGGGCCCACAAACTGTTGGGGATGAAAAATAACTGGTGTGGAAGAGTGTGAGCTTTCAGCAAGATCCTTCCTGGGATCTGCTCTGCTCCCTTGGTGGCATATTTGCTTTCACCAGGATTGTCGGGGGCAGGAACAAGCAGCTGAGGGAACAGATAAGGCTTTTATTTTTTTTTTTTTTATTTTAACATCAGCACTGGCTTAAATGCATATCAAAACCTCTGACTTAAACTACAGTCAATACAGACAAACTTAATCCTGTGAAAGCCTCTGCATCATTAAAGTCCCAGTTAAGAACTCTTTGAGACCTCAGGTGGGAATTGTGCTGAGTACCAGCCCTGGGTTGGATTTTTGCAAAGGCATAAATTTCACTTCAGGTGCCGGGAGAATGATGAAAAGACTGAGTTGGCCCGAGAGGGCAAACGGGACTTTAAAATCAAGCGAAAGTTTTAAATCACACCTTCTGAAAAGGAAAGTTCTGCCCGGCGATGCTTTCCTGCGTTTCCCGCAGACTTCAGCGGCCGGGCTGTGTGTGGATATCTCACGGTGATTTAACCCGACAGCAGTAAATCACCCACAAAATTTATCCTCTGCAAACACTCAAAAAATTCAGATGACAAAAATCAGCATCAGGAGATGCTGTCAGAGACACGGAGAGAACACAGAACCAAGCCCCAAGTGTGTCATCGGTCCCCTGCCCTTGGTGTGGCCAGAATTAGCAGGAGGAGACTCCGAGTATTATGACGAAGGGAAGAAGAAATTAATTCACCTTCCTAAGGAAATTTCCCCAGTTTTATAAATTATTGTCGTGTTTTAGAGCATCTGGTATATGTGATTTTTTATTTCCTACCTGGCCCAGTGCGAACTGGCAGGGGTTTCTAACTCAAATTCTGTTTAATATTGAGTCCTACTGGAAAAAATCACATCTAGCCAGTACTATGTTTGGGGGTCTCTAAAATTTCTTTTGACATCGTTTTGCCACGTGCACTGATTTTGTGCTAGTAAAATCCCACGCTCCAATGCTCCCACCGAAGAGCACGATGTGCGTGCTACGGGGACAACTCCTACTGCGTCCAACTCTCGCCTAAATGGACACAGGTTTCTAGTATAGAGTAGATACTCCAGAATTTCTGGAACTAAGAGGAGAAAATTTCACGCCAGTGAGGAAAACAAGTCCAGCTTTTTCTGCTGTGAATGAAATAGTAACACTCAAATTTCTTCACAAATTTAGAATGCGGAAGCCGAGCAGTAAGCAGAATACAAATGGGATTGCAAATGCATGAAAATTTCGGTAGTAAACTGCGTATTACTCCAGCGTTCTCTATGTCAAAGTGCTTTTCTGAATAAAGTTGTTCATACATCAGTTGTAAATGTCAATGAACAGCCCTCAAAAATCAGGCCCTGAAACATTTCTTCTTAAATCTTTCCTTAGAATCAGCTAAAGAAGTAATCACCCATGTTTCCATAGATTCACTTTCATTAAAAAGGGAAAAAAAAACCCCACCAAAGTATTTCAAACTTTCATGATAAGCCCAACACGGATCTTTTGTTAAAGGTGTAAAATTAAGAACGCAGTAACCATTTCAGGCTGGCGACTTCTTGCTTACCAGCACGTTGACGGTACAGCTCATGCGGTTCTCCTTGTTCTCGTCGTGCATTATGGTCCTGTAGTCCAGCAACCTCTCCATCAAGCGCACGACAAGTTTCACGAAAGTTTCCCCGCTCTTAGCGAGGTATTTGTGTTTCCTGCAGTGCTCCAAGAGACTGAAAAACCAATTACATTCGCCTTGTTAATCACATCCAGAAAAAACCTTGACTCAGGTGCAATTTTAAATATTGTGCATCATTAACAGATTTTAATTATTTCTGGGCTACAAAGTTCATTGTAGTCTAATTGCTCTCTCTCCTGACTTTACTGTGACATAAATCTCGCCGCTGATCAACACTTACATTTTGTCAAATAACACTTTGTACTGTTCATCTCCTCTGCCTCCTTCCACTTCATGATCCAGTTTCGTGATGATCTCATTTTCAAACTATAATTAAACAAAGCAAGCGTAAATAATCAGATGGCAAATCTTTCACTTTATTACTGTAGCCTCAATGGTTCACAGATTGGTTGGGTATCTCGGAGAGATGGTTAGCCACTATTTCAAAGCTTGACTGACTTTAAGAGTTTGCAGTCTCTGGTATTAGACTCTCCATGATGATGGGCTGCCCTACAAGGACTTTTTTGCCGAAGAAATCATTGGACGTGTTGTTAAATGAAGTGTAAATATTTGCATTACGAAAAACTAAATAAGGAGATTAACGACAAGAAGGAGGGCGGGGAAAAAGAGGACGCAAAGCCAGGGACAGAACGTCCCCTGCAATAACGGTAATAGCAACAAAAGTAAAATGCAAAAATGCTGAAAGCTCTGTGAGAGAGGCTCTGTAACACCTGAGGCTGGAGAACGCAGCCGGATGCACATCCCGGCACCGCCCACATCCCCTCTCAGCACACAGACAGTGACTCACAGGGGGGCCCAACTCAATTAACAAACCTGTTAATAGGTCACTGCAAAGGGGAAGGAAGCTGTTTCAAACAACTTAGGAGCAGTATTTTATTTGCATAATAATAAAAGAATGCAAATTAAGTGGGCATTAGAATATATTTTAAATGCAAAGTGGTTTTTCAATGATCACGGAGGGTTTTACCTGTTGCTGTCGCATCCCCTTGGGCCCAGGTTAGGAAGCAACGAGACCCATGAGCGCAGGAAGGCTCACTCTGGGCCGGCTGCTACATAACGAATTGGTCTAGTCATCTAATTCCTAATTCTTCATTAAATAAGCACAGACATCCACGCCATTAGTGACACAACCTATTGTCAAGAGACCTGAGCAGAAGAGCCCGGGCGAGACGGGAGCCTGTGGCAGGGCCCTGGGAGCCCATTAGTCAGAGTGGGCGGTTATTGACAGAACGGTTTTTCTACTGTCACTTGCTTAACTCTGCCGAGGAGAAGCAAAGGGCCACCTGCACAAGAACAAAGCCTACTAACATTTTGTAAATGTCAAGAGATGTACTTTGCATCTGCAGTTAATATTAACGGCACATAATGTACGAATGAAAAAAGAATGGACTGGCTGTAGCTTGATCTATTTCCAGACCCAGGACGCCCTTCCACAACCCCCGGGCTCAGCCGCAGCCCACGGACCTGCTCCTGCACCCCTCTTCGAGCCACGAGCTTTCCTCCCACCTCTTGACTCGTACCAGTAAGACAGCAGCATTTCTTGCTTTTTATAAATTATTTCCACTGATCAAAATATCTACTTTAGTGACAACAGTATTAGCTCCTCCGTTAAGGCCACCAAACGCTGCCCCATCAGTAAAAGGGCTCTCTGGAACTGGAGAGGGCAAGCTTTTGCTGAAAGCCTGTAAGCAAAATCAGACTTTTATTAATTAGAATCATAAAATTGTTTGGGTTGGGAGGGATGATTAAAGGCCATCTAGTCCAGCCCCCCTGCGATGAGCAGGGGCATCTTCAACTAGATCAGGTTGCTCAGAGCCCCGTCCACCCTGGCCTTGAATGTCTCCAGGGATGGGGCATCTCCCACCTCTCTGGGCAACCTGGGCCAGTGTTGGACCACACATAGCATAAAACATTTCTTCCTTATAGCTAGCCTAAATCTACCCTCTTTTAGTTTAAAACTGTTACCCCTCATCCTATTGTAACAGGCCCTGCTAAAATGTCTGTCCCCATCTTTCCTATAGCCCTTTTTAGGTAATGGAAGGCTGCCCTGGAGCCTTCTCTTCTCCAGGCTGAACCCCCCCAGCTCTCTCAGCCTGTCCCCACAGCAGAGGGGCTCCAGCCCTCCCAGCATCTCCGGGGCCTCCTCTGGTCCCGCTCCAACAGGTCTGTGTCCTTCTTGTGCTGAGGAGTCCAAAGCTTGACACAGTACTGCAGGTGGGGTCTCAGGGGAGCTGAGCAGAGGCTCAGAATCACCTCCCTTGCCCTGCTGGCCATGCTTCTTTCAGGATACGGTTGGCTTTCTGGGGTGCGAGCGCACATTGCTGGCTCATATCCAGCTTTTCATCCATCAGTGTCCCCCAAGTCTTTCTCAGCAGGGCTACTCTTTCACGGGGAACAACCGCAAGGAGGCAACAAGGACAACCTCAAAGAGCGTTGCAGCAAAGGTCATGTGCTAAAGATGTAGCTGATACCTATGCCGAAAGGCAAAAATCACAATCTACGTCCCAGGAGGAAAAAAAGTCCTGCAGAGAGCCCATGTTCTTCTCAGCATTAACTGTAGTAGTGTTCACTGCATGTTCCTACCTTCAGATGCAACCCCAGACGTTCCGTCCTCTGCATTTGAGTTGGGAAATTTATTTTTACACGCTCTCTGGCAGCCCCCCAGAACTGTCTTACGAACAGAGAAAATGCCCTCTGCTCTGAGCTCAGTGATGACAAGCTATCATGACGAATGACGGCAGAAAAAGTCCTGCTCACTTACCGCTCGGAGCAAATTCAGGGTACAGTCTAACAACATGAGCCGTCAGGAAACCTGAACTACAGATTGTATCATGCATACAGCGGTAAAATCAACCAAGTACCCAACCAGCAGATATTCCACCATAAACCAATTTTTATTATTATGCGCCACTGTTTTAAAGACGAAAACCCCAAACCTCGGATTAAAACATTTCAAAGGTGCTCCAAACGATCCACAAAATGCCAGAAACACTGGCTAGAAGAGACCTTGAAGGTCATTTGGTGCAGGATCATTGCGTAGATGAGACCAATTGTGACTTGCTTCGCCAAGTACTGAACATCTCCATGGATGGGCAATTACACAGCCTCTCTGGGCAACCTGTTCCACTCCCTCACTACTTGCCTTGTGAAGAAATGAATGAAAAGTGAAGCGAAATCAGGGTTTTAATACAATGAATCCATTATTCAAAAAATGACAGGAAAATGGGAAAGGGAAGAATAATGCGATCCACCCCCTCTAAGAAGCAAACACAAGCTGAAACACGTTCCCGTAGTACAAGGACGTGTCAAGTAAACCACTGAGGCAACACCATGATGAAACAAAGAAGTCACAAAATTCATGTTCTTTAATGAGACCAGAAAGAAATTGACTTTCTATGCCGATGTGAAAAATGACACTTGCTGCCGGTGTGAGCCCTTTAGGTGATATATTTTTTAGCAAGAGATTACTCATAAGAAGAAGAGCAATTACATTTGTCATACAGGATGTTGAGTATCTTCCTGATATCAATTTTACTTAAATTTCTGTAAATCTAGGCTTTGTTGGGCCATTTCCCTAATGGCCCTCTTGGGTTGAACAGAGCTAGACTGGAGGCATTTCTGGGGTTTTAAGGACTATTAACAATATCTTTGCTCTTCAATCATTCTTGATACTTCTCAAGGAATCGATACGATGCAGCTCATGCAAGCCAGATGACTAAACGTTACTTCACACAGTTAAAATTCCTTCCGCGATCTTTCCACAGGAGAAGGTTTCATCAACACAAGTTGAGGTTTATAGAGCTACTGTCTCCCACGACGGGAGTGAGAACGTGGTCTGGGAGCTGCACAAACTAATGGCTCTGGGACACCACATCTGGCATCCGTTGATAAAACCATAACTTTTCTTCCCCCCCCCACCCCCGCCCCCTTAAAGCATAAACCAGCACAAAGTAGTCCTGCAATTATTGTGATGATAGAATTTACTCTCAAGTGAAGAAGTGCCAAATTTTCAGTGTTTCCTTTACGGCCAGTGACACTTGCTGAGGCTCCTTCTGGAGGTTTTGGGGGTACATCTGGCACCATCAATGAGTTGCAATTCCTATCTTTCTGTTGACAGTGGAAGCTTGAGGGGTGATGTTAGGAAGATTACAGGAAATTATTATCAACTTCTCCTTACATCTGATCAAGATCTCAGCTTCCCTTTAGGATGTGTGCTTGAACTTGAGGAAAGAGTATATCCACTGCCTCATCTGTCTGTTACAATCTCCCATCTGGAGAAAATAAATCAATGATGTAAGCTGTCTAGCGTCTTCAAGCGTCAGCTCAAGTCATCGCTTTTGGTTTTAGGTTTACCTAAAGTGTGGTCGGGCTATATTTGTAGCACTGACTGACAATTTAATCTAGCTCTAGATGAGGAGGACTTTCAATCCTCCAAGCTGCTATAAATTTGTTTTGATACGGGATAATAATAATGAATTTGCCATATAAAGCTGAAGTGACAGATAACACCACTAGAAATTAGTCCTAACGCAGAAATAACACACAAGTACTGCAGAACTTTGTTCAAAGGCTGCTATGAACGTTGGTGGTAATTCCCAACAGTTTCATCTGTTCCCTTTCCTATTTCCCCACAGAATTCCGAGAGGCAAACAGACATTTAATATTTGGTGATTTTTGGAGGTCTCTGGACTTACTGCATTGCCTTTCTCCCTTGCTCGTCAGGTGGGGTGAGAGAGGAATGTTCTCTAAATATTCCAATATTCTTGGAGAACCAATATTCTCCAAAAGGCCAGAAAACAAGAAAAACTTACACGTTTACAGTTCAACCGCAGATAACTACAAATGTTACTTATTGAAATCAGTCCTTTGTGGGGGATGACTTATTTGAATTTGCATGCTCAGTGGGATTACAGAGGAGAATCTGCAGCATCACAGAAACTTGGACAAGCCATTAACTTGTGTTCTCTCTGCAAGTCCATAGCACAGGGAAAGGGCGGTTAACACAGGGCTCAGAAGTGGTGAAACGACTTAATAAGGAATTACGGGTTCTAAAAGTCAAAAGAGATTCAGATAAACTAGGTACTCCTCATTAAGGAGAATGATATCAATGTGAAATTCACTGATAGCCAACACGAAATTACACTGCAAGTAAAAATCCTGGTATGACCATCTCGATGATACTAGGTTTCACTGTTAAATGTTAGAAATGAATTAAAAGGGTTTCGCCCTTATTTCTTCTGGTCTTTACTCATTTACTTCTCTTCACAGCGGAACGCTAGCTAGAGGTACTTTAGCCGTACCCATGATTTTATTTAAGTAATCATAGGCATTACGCATTCATTTAATATGCATTTTTATATGATTTTGCATTATGCGCTCACTTATTATGCATTTCTATATGATTCTGCATTATGCATTCATTGCTCCTGTATTTCTATATCGGTTTTCCATCTTTTCGGCTATGGTTCCATTATCCTAAAGTGTCATTCCGATTTGCAGAAAGCAGGACAGACGCGCTGCTGCATTTTTGGGGCTCTTTTCTGAGATCGTTACTTTTACACAACTCTAAGAGGGTAAGAACACGCGCTGGAGCTTGTATGCCGATCTCGCTGACGCTAACGCCACCAGACACTGATGATTCCCCTTAGTAATGCTGTGCAGTCTGAAAACTAGACATATGGGGCTTCTAATTTCTTCTTGCTCGCTACTGCAGAGTGGGGGCGTGCACCTCTCAGATTCGACTTTGAAGGATAAGGGTCCGTCCTTCCTTCCTACTTGATGAGAAATGTAATTATGTTGGGGAAGACAGGCTGGGGTGCTGCTTCTGACTCAGTCCCTTACCTTATTTTGCTAATAGGTTTTTTTTTTGTAATAGTAAGCTAATTCTGCTAATCAATTTGTACCAGATCAGTTAAAAGAAATCATATGATGATGCAGTGCCACGAGACAGGGAGAACCCACCCAACACCTCCCCCTGCCTCCTCCCACTTCCTCCACGCTCTCTTTCGGACCAGTTCCTGCACTGGCACCACTCTACGAACTGGTTCAACTCAAAACAAGCAGAACATTACCTCAGCAATGACACCGGTCCAGAAAAGGTAAGTTAAAAGTTCAGGCAAAGAAACAGGAATGCTCATAGGAAACGGAGCCAGAGCGAGCGACAGCTGGAAGGAACAGGCAGCAAAATCAAGCGGTTGGGGCTTTTTATGCTCCAAATTCCACATTTCAGCTGAATGATTGTTTCGTGATGAACCTTCTCCCCTGCTGTCGCCATGGGATCCATCACACTCACCTGACCAGGCCTTGAACAATCCAACCAATTCTCTTTCATCGCTCCTGTGGCTCTGACGTATTCCCTTTGATCTGGAGGGTTTGCGAGTAAAACAGGCAAAGGGAAAAAAGCCAAACGGAGAAAGAGGCATTTTCTTCTATAGGGAAGCTTCAGTGCCACACTGACTTTAGTATCAGATTCATGCTTTGAGGTACAGGATACTTTGAAGCCTTATATAGGCTTCAAAGCACCTTAAGGGGGAGAGGACAAAAATGGGCAACTCCAGCTTCTAATTCAGCCGACTTTTAATTTAGTTCTGTGAAAACCAGAGGAATTTCTGTTTTTTCTCAGGGCTATATATACTGGAAGAACAAAAAAACCCCATTCTGTCTGTTACTGGTTTTACAGGCAAACCAATTCATACTGAAATTAAAACCACCATGGGGAAAGCTGTCTGTTTGTAACACAAGCCACCACAGCAATAGAAGTTCTGCAAAAAATTTAAATTCCTCCCCCACAAATCATGAGGTTTATGCATCTGCTGGAGAAGCAGAGCCAATCTAAACCCCTGTTGATGTGACTAATAAGGTTAGATAACTGGATTTCTGGCAGATTAGTTTAACAGCAGCCAACCATTCAATGTTGAAGATCTCTTTGAAAGCAATGCTGGACAATGGTAATTGGTCGTTGCGTATAGGTGACATAACGCAGTACATTACACCGACACATTAAGTATGAAAGCTTGCCTAGGTACTGGTAATAGCTAAATTATTTTATAACTACTTCTATTACTTAAAGACAAAAGCGACAAAAAAGATGAGCTGGGAAGCTACAGGCCTGGCAGGCCCACTTCAGTTCCTGAAGAAACCATAGAGCAAGCCCTCATGGAAGCTATTTCCAGGTCCAGGAAGGGAGAGAAGGTGATTGGGAAAAGCCACTATGGATTTATGAAGGGTAAATCACATCTGAGCAACCTGACTGCCCTCTGTGATGAAACTACCTGCTCAGCGGATGAAGAGCTGCGGTTGTCACAACCTGAGCAATGCATTTGATACAGTCTCTCAAAACATACTTGCTGGTAAGTTGGTAAGATACAGGCTGGACAGATGGATTACAAAGTGGGTGGAAAAAGTGGTGAAATTGCTGATCTCAAAGGGTGGTGGTTTCATGACTTCGACAGTTGGAAAGACAGCCAACAAGATACTGTGTGATATTTAAGGAAGAGAAACTTAGAAGTCCCGAATCTGGGATGGCACAGTTGCAAGCAGCAGTATAAGACACTGCTGGAAACGACCTGGTGGACAACAAGCTGAACATGAAGCAGCAGTGTGCCCCTTCAATGGAGGCAAAACGTGTCCTTGATTGCACCAACAAGAGCACAGCTAGAGAATCAACAGGATTATTCCACTTGTTGGGCTGGAATACTGCATCCAGCTTTGGTTCTCCCAGCTCATAAAAGACATTGATAAATTGGAGATGGCCTAATGGAGGGCCACCAAGTTGAGCAGAATGTTGGAGAACCTGGCCCGACGAATGGTTGAAGGAACTGGGTTTGTTCATCCCAGGGAAAAGCAGGCTCAAGCCTTCCAAGATCTAAAAGGTGGTTATAGAGCAGATGGAGTTACTCTGTTTACAAGGGTGCACAGTGACAACACAAGCAGCAACGGGCACAAGTTGATTCAGGGAAATTCCATCTGGATATAAGAAGAAAAGTCTTAAACATTGGAACAGGTCACCCAGAGAAGTGGTGAATCCTCCCTCACTGGAAATATTCAATATTGAGCTTCAGGTGGCCCTGGGTAACCCAAACCCAGTTTGGACCCGATTACCTCCAGAGGTCTCATCCCAACTAGCCTTTCCTATAATTCTCTGCTTTTCACAAGCTGTGATCTTCATTCCCCAAAGACCACGCTGAAATACTCAGCAAACTATATAACTACATTATCTGCAAAACCGTAAACGGGCAGATTGATTATTCCCCGTTAGACATAACTGTTCACTCCAAACGGACCGAAAAAAAGGTTTATTACCTCTGCACCTGTCATATCAATGCTACGTCCATAAAGAAAGACGCTATACTGACACCAGAAATCTATGTTGAGTATGTACAATCCAAGACATCCCTGACTTAAGCAGGAGGCATTTTTCTTCTCAAAAGGCAAAAAGAATTTGCGTGACATATTTAAGACATTCATTTATTAAAATCACCCAACTATTCCACACAAAGCTGGTTTCCTTCTGTCAAGGAAATATAGGTCCATAAATTTAGCTATAAAGTTACCCTCGGATTTTTCATGATCCATATAATCATACAAATAAAAAATGACAAGCAACAAAAGAGAGCATCTGACAGGAAACTGTTTAAATGGCATCCCAGCGAGCATTTCAATCTTTACAGTATCATCGGAGTCAAACATATGAAAGAATGATTATGCAGTAACTGGATGGATCCACAATACAGTTCACAACCTTTCCACACACCATCCAGCACAAAACAAATCAAAGTAATAAAGCTGATGCCATTTCCCTTGCTTAAGTCTCACCACACGGACATTCATTTACTCTGGCTACAGATTTATTAAGAGCTGGTTATGAATGACAGTTCACAAAGAAGTATGGAAAAGGGTAAGATTTTCATCCAAGAAAGATGAAATATAAAGGGAAATATATTTATTTGCCCTTTAAATGCCAATATAAAGGGGGAAAAGTAAACAACACATGAATTATTGCAAAATTCACAAGGTCGTATCCTGAACGGATAGAAGTTTCACAGTGTGAAGGAGCCACGTTGGCTTACACCATAACCCTACCTGGCCTAACTAGGCTGACACGCGACCCGTAAGGCGAACTTTCAAGGGGAAGAAGGTCAAACGAATGATGTTGGGAAACTTTCTTTCACTCCACTTGTCTCCCAAAAGTTGATGCTATCAGGGTTAAGATTGTGTGTGCTTATTCAAAGACCTCCCTCAGCGTGTTAAAATAAAATAGAATAAAAATGCCACATTAGTATTTTGGATTTTGCAGTGTCTACATGGCAGTGTCTACATTTTCTTATGAAACACTGACACTGACTGGGATAGCTTTTTTCCCCTCTCCAAAATCCATAAAATGGTAGAGTACCCAAATTGTAAGATACTAGAGATGATAAATCCTTAAGGGTTATAGTTTCTTTTGCCACGTTATCAGGCTTCCTTTATGTCCAATTTCACTCAGCGGCAGACTCCTTTTCTGAGTCACAGGGAAAATTTAAGACATCTGTCTTTGCTCTCCTTTTGTAGCATAAAGAAAGGTTTCATTTACTTCATGCAAATTTTTCCCTCAATGAGAATTTAAAACCCACATATGCAAACTCTATAGCCACTCAAGAGTTATAGAAAATCCATAATGATATTATTCTTTAGAAAAGGAAGAAATAACAAAAACTCTTATGTTTTTGTCAAAGAACAGTTAAATCCTTCTCACAAACTTTAAATATCCGTAGCTCGTTGCTTACCATCTGGAAGCTTCTAGTAGAATGAAATTCACACTGCATCATATCAAAGAAGATGGGGATTGTAGCTTTCCGAAGTTCGGTTTCAGGGATAAGCGTCATTTCTAAGATAGGTCCCACCATTTCTGGGATAAACTTGATTTTATGCTGACCTTTAAGAGAAAAGATGCATTTCAGAGTTAACAAACAGCCGCTGACTTTGGTAGAAGAGAATTGTTATAAAAGCTGTATAAATAAATTCTTATATAGTGTAAGAAAGACTCTACTAAACTAGATATCTATTATTATTTATGCCACAAGAGGGAAAGTATGTGATATGCATAAAACCAAATTAAGAAGAGTTGTTCAATCACTAATCAAACTGGAACTTGCCACGGTTTCCACGAAGCGCCCGTATTTGCACACTGATATTAAGTTTCAAGGCTTTTTTTTTAAAAGTGCAGCTTCTGGTTGGGAGAGGAGGAGGCTAAAAGGCACATCGCTTGTCTTAACTTATTTAGACTTCTGTATCTTCCGCAGCGTACAAAATGTTCTCCGTGTCAGTCTATCAAAGTGTCACCACGAGTGCATACTTACACAGCCTCGAGACACGAAACTACATCTTACCAAGCCGACAATATGTCTTCTTTCTTCGAGAGCTGATCTGACTGGCAAACTTTATTTCACATTTATCTTCCCGAGACAAAACTGCACCTCCCCCAACCCTCCCCGCTATGCTCTCCGCACAAAACCTTAACAGGAACATGGCACCTAGTAAATATTGGACTAGTGAAAAACATCTAGTTGCTGTTCATATTATTGGCTGAAGTGCAGAGAATGCAGATTACTCGTTCTGCAAATTGTCTGTTCAACAGCTCCATGGTGCAGAGCAGTGGAGGGGAGCACCGCAGAGCTCCAGGCAGAGGACTCGACGGCAGAAGTTTAGGAAATACAAATGCGTTCCCCTCTCAGCGGCAGGCTGGATTCATTTGAACGTCGCTACACAACGTTTCTCACAAATGCAATGTTAACGGCTGTATACACCCGGGCTCATACGCTGTTTATGCATCCACGTCTGTGGTCCAGACCCGACTTCAGAGCTGAGCTAATGGAAGGAGCCCTCAGCTTCCTCCGTTTTAAGACTCTTCTTTCCCATTGCAGTTCCCAGTGGTGTTTTCACACCGGAAGGGTTGTCAAGCATTGGAACAGGCTGCCCAGGGAAGTGGCTGACTCACCAACCCTGCAGGTATTTAAAAGATGAGCAGATGTAGCGCTTAGAGATATGGTTTAGTGATGGTTTTTGTCTGAGTTAGGTCGATGGTTGGACTCGGTGATCTGAAAGGTTCCTTCAACCCGGGCGATTCTGTGATTCTATCGTATATGACAGGCACAGATTTTAATTCATTTGGATTCCACTGCACTACACCAGTACAGCAGTAACCGTGGAAGTCTTTAATTAGCAGTTTCAATTCTGACTGGAACTAACATAAATCTCAACAAACGTAATCAAGAAGAAATCCTTTACTAACAAAACACGCTACTTTTTTTAGCAGATATAATTTCAGTTACTTGATTTAAGCAAACTTCAGAATCCTATTAGCATTAGCAATCCTATTAGGGCAAATTAATACTCGACTAAAATTGCTACTTCGTATGATGCTGCAATGCTGGTTGTTGGTGAGGAATATCAAGTGAGAGGCGTAAAGCTTTCCTCTGTCTCTCTTACAAGTATTATTACATTTGGCCTCTCAGGTGACAGTTTTCTTGTATTATGCCCGAGAAGTGTCGGAGTCAATATTTCACAAAACAAATGACAGCGACAAAAGTTATTTGTCAGGCACAAATTCAATGTTGTGAAGTTCTCCGTGTGCCACGGTGGGTTTTTCCATTGCTTCAAGCGCAGGGATTCCCTCAGAAAAGCAACTAACATCTTTTGAACTTTAGACGTGAAAAAACGGTGAATTCACAAAAGGAGATTTTATTTAAATCTTTACTCCCCAGTCCTCTTCTTCGGGGCCATATAAACTTCTTGCTGAAAAAGGGAGTCACTGAAGAGCTGATCTGATGACAAAGGCACGGAGAACCGTAGACCTCACCTCCCAGGTGCTCACCAGCACCTCTGCCCAGGTGAAGAGGACCCGAGGGCGGCCCCACCACCCATGAAGCTGTACCACACGCACTCACCGTTCTTGCCGTATTAAGAGGTTTTAATTAAAGAGAACCGAGAGCTTCTCCAAATATGAAAGCCAGAGGACTTGGGGGAATAAAAGCGTGAGAGTTATTAGCAGAAAGTATTAAAATCGCTTGTACATTGTACTGTGAAAAAAATTCCTCGTCTGCTGTTCGAAACCCACGGAGCTCTTCAGGCCGTCCGGAGGGTCCGTGGGTGGGAACAGCCTGGCCGGGGCCGCGGCAGGCAGGAGCAGGGACGGCACCGACCACGGGAAGGCAGGGCAGCACAAATGAAAACGTTAAGGCATCTTGATTGGTCTTCTTCACCAAGCATGCGCGAGGAGGAACACTGAGAAGGGGTCCGTCCACCAACCGGGCGGTGGGGGAGAGGGTTGAGAGCCCTGTGTGACATCCTTCTGACGCTACGACACGCATCGGCGATGGGATAATTAATGTGCACACCCAGGTTTGCCACGATAATGTTGTGCCACAAAAGACACCAGGAGAGCAAAACACGAAGGGAAACGCCAGAGCATCCACCCCAGCTGCCCGCCACAGGCAGTACTTTCCGATAAACATCCCAACAATGAATTTGGCTTTTTTTTTTTTCCGCCGGGGGAGCGGGAACTCCCACGCAGACACTCAAAATGTGACAAATCTGGAAGAAAATTGAGGATTCTCTTCTGAAAACCAAATTGTGCAGCTGCTTTAAGAACCACACGTAAAAAAAGTATTCTTTTGAAGATGCAAAACCTCCTGTCTTGCCGCGAGATGCGCTCCCCGGACTGCTCGCACAACACAACAGACCTCATCACGCGAACCAACCTCAAGGTGCTTGCTTTAAGCGGGTAACGTGTGATTTTCATTCCCCAGGTTCTTCTAATTTAAATTTGAGCCACAAAACCCACTGAATAATTTGCCAGCAACCTCACCTCTCACTTGGGCCAGCTCTGAACATGCGTGACTAATCCAGAGAGCGTGATCTGTAATGACTCCTATTTATATAACGCTCAAAGCCCAGGACTATTTTTAAGCCTGGCTTTCCCTCCAACGACATTAACGTCTCTGTCAAGACACGTTTTCTGAGGTCGAGCACTTGGAGGGAAGGGCCGGGACAGTGGGCAGCGGCAACCATTTCACTTCATCTTCAGAATTCTTACTTTTCCATCTCTCCCCAGCTAGTTCAGATGTCAACAATAAAAGCGCTGCTTTCTGAGCTGGCTTTCCTCGACCAATTTTACCACAAGGATGTTATTTTTAACACCACTGCAATTTCTCTAACATGTAACCGTTGAAACCGCTAACCATGGAAAACTGGTAGACATGGCCTAGTGTCAAGCTGCGTTTTGTATACGCTAAATTACATTCCATCACGCTTTTAACCACGTGTTGTTTGAGTTCCTACGTTTCCAAGACAGAAGCCACACTTGCCGTCCTCTGCGCTGCATCAGAGCCCCCAAATCTAAAGCCATAAGGATAAAATCTAGCAGGGTACCGAAGAGCACAGCTACAACTAGGATTTAAATAAAAAATCTGTCAGGCTGGATCTCGTGTATGCAATTCCCTGTTTAAAACAGAAATCTTATTCCTAAATTTCAGGCATTTAAAGTGTGCGCACATAGTTAGCTACAGTTGCTCTCCACTCTATATACTCTTTTTTTTTTTTATACTTATAAAGGTAGGAAGGTATGAATATTGCAGCCAAGACTGCGTAAGAAACACAGACAAGAAAAAACTTTTAGAATTTGTATTTTGCTATTTAATTTCAGAATATAAATTATACTCTTAGATGTGCGTTACAGCTACAGGACTGTCTGCTCCCCAACTGGGGAGTTTCAACTCAGCAGGCATTATACGTTAATCACGATATTTATGAACAAAAACTGTTGAGACAAAATATTAATTTTTGAGGCTAATCCATACCCTTTAATACATAAATCACAACTCAGGGTTGTTTGGCTTCATCATATCTTATGCACAATGGCAGAGTTGTGCATATAAAAATTATATGCTCAAGCACATGCAAGAATCATAGCTTTTCACTTCTGATTTTTTTTTTTCGGAATGTATGCATTAATAACTTGACTAATGTAGTGCAACTTCTAAGGTAAAAGTGTCAAGCCCCCCCCAGTCCATTCCCCTGCAGTGGCATGTCAGAGTTCTTTCTTAATCGATGCTGTGACATACTTGAGATTGGTGAAGAGCCAGGAGCGGAACACGATCAGCGCGGACGAGCTGTATTACAAAGGAGACGAGCAAAAGCAAGTTGCTCATTACGAGAAGCACAAAGGCTGCCTTGGATTGGGGTCCTGCCTCCCATTTACCTTTCTCTTGCAGCTTTTGTTGGGAAGAGCAGCAATTTACCAACTCCCTCAACGCGTGAGATTTCAGCATTAATGATCCCAGCCACTTAAGGGAATCGCAGAGGTTAGAGCTAGAGGAGGTCACGGAGCCATCTACCTGGATAATCTCAGTTTATAAAAACTCTATTAAAAATAAAAGGCTTTCATAACGGCGCAGAAAGAAAATATCAAAGGAAACACACACCCCCATGCCAATCGAGTCACAAAACTCCAGGGGAAATTATTCTCATCTCCCTGTTAATGGTGAAAAACTGGACCCTGGAGCAACTAAATACCTTGGCGGAGAGCAGGCAGTGCCAGCGGCAGTAGGAAAAGGCACAACACACTCCACAGTCCCCAGACTGAACAAAATAACCTCACGTAAGAACAGCCAGATCTGCATCTACGTATGCAAACTTTTCTACTATCAGTCCAGGAAAAGCAGAAAAGGTTTAAGAAACTGAAGATGCTAAAGGAATTAGTAAAGATAACAGGTGAATACACAGCTTAAGCCTGGAATGGGGCAGGATTTGGCTAATTACGGACAGAGAGACCGCCAGCGTCCTGAGCTGGACGACCCAGCATCAGGCACGATGCTGATTTTATTAGCTGTCTGTCAAGTCACACATCAGGTGTGTACTACACTTTAATCTCTTCTCCAGGCGCTTAATTCACGAACGATGCTTCTAATAAAAAGGGAACTCAGCTGCTCTCCGAAGCCTTTTCTCATCATTCCAGCAGAGCGGACGCAAACTCTGTGGTATCAAACACTTACGAACCCTCTCATTCCCCTCTCTTATATATGCTGATTTTTTTCAAGTTGCAGCAACAACAGTTCAGCGAGAGACATAAGCGAAGTGGCAAATGCATTTATTTCTGATAATTTAAGGAACTTTTGATAAAACTCAGAAGAGCGGAAGTGTCTCTGCCGTTAAGCTCAGGAAAATGAAATCTGGCAGACGAGTACACTCAGGTCACAGTAAATACTCAGTTTCTCATGAAATTCAATCCCCATACAGCTAAATTATACCCACAGAACAGCACAGACTTGAGATAGTCAGGTATGTCTGATTTACCTACGAGCTCCAGGGATGTCCAAGTTCCCATTCTTTGCTGATCTGCCCGAGTCACTCTCATACAGCCAAACAAGATTGAAAATCAGACTTTAAACAGAATTTCTAGGCTAAGTTACTGATATCCTTTGGACGCGCTCATTTTCCTACAGTCCCAGTTACATCATCCACGTGTATCTGTGTGTATATATATGTGTATACATATATGATCGTATATGCATATATTTAAGGAGAAATAAACATTCAACAGGTCCCACCATAACAGTTTATTTGTATTTAGTGTGAGGTTGAATACTATGAAAAAACAGAAGATATGTCAACATTGACTGCCGTTATGTATCTTCCAGATGGCAAAATAAGCATGCAGAGGCGGCTTTATTTCTTAAATTACCTGCTTTTTAAACGCCTTCTGGAAGCCTACCATTATTTCAAGAGAAAGCAAGTTTATTTCATCTCTAGTTTGGTTTGTACAAAGACTGAGTGAAAGCGTTAGGCAATAGCTGCTCCGGCTACTTACCCAGATTATACCACATGTCCCTGATCTCAAACCCGATCTGCCTTCTCATATCACCGTACCTTAAAAGGGAAAACAAAACCATCATTTAAAAAAAAAAAAAATCAAGTAACAATTAGCAGAAACATCTCATTTTGAAATCTGATCAGCATTCAAAGATATTTGAAATTAGGGAGCAGGTTTTCCATATTCAAGCCATCCGAGAAGTTTGTCCAGCCTCCCTCGGCAGCTCAGCGATGCTCCCGCAGACGCTGGGCTTTGCCCAATGTCCCTTTTGCAGCAGCTTCTGTTCCTCACTTTGTGCTACTTGCTCTCCCCCAAAGAACTCACATTTCAATCTCTGCAGTAACACTTACCAAAGGCAGAAGACACACTCAACGTCTACCTGTGCAAACCCCCTCTTTGCCGTATTTTCAGATTGCCTAACCGTCCTTCAGGACGCTGGGTGCTTACAGAGATTAATCGTGAGCATTTGCTGCTTTTCAAACGGTAATGGCTGGAGGAAGCACAGCAGAGAGCTTCACAGCCTAAGGCTCTATTTTATTTTTATACACCCTCTTAGCATAGCATTGGCCTAGAAAATACAAGGAGCATCTTGTGACATCTCGTACCTCAATGCACAAAATCAAGAAAGAGAAGGTTTCGACATTCCAAGGGGATTCTGTGTCCTGCCTGGGCTGGACCAAAAGCAAGTGGTCCCAGGCAGTTCTTGAGCAGGGCAAAGGGGGGACCCATCCTTCAGCATCACCCCCACTCCCCCTGCTCCGCGGGGAAGTTGGTGGCACCAACACCTCCCATCTCCCAGCAGGGGGATTTTAATCTTCCACTCCCTCTCCACATTAATACCAGGAAAGCTGGTATTAAACATCCTATTGTCTTCAATTAACGATCATATTAAACATCCTATTGTCTTCAATTAACGGTCATACTAAACATCCTATTTTCTTCATTAACGATGGGATCAGAACCATAAGCTCCAAGAACGTATTTGCTACACAGAATATTTCTATGTTAAAGATCGTTACTTAAATAGCAAGATGAGCAAAATGGTAATATCTGGCAACTTGTGGGATTTCTGCGGGATAATAGTGAGATACCCTGTCATTAATACGGATTAAAGAGATTCTTCTGCATCATTAAGAATTTGTTATTATCTAATACTTAAATGCAACGTTTAGCAAAAACTACAAATTACAATGATTAAATTTTTAATTATTAAATATTTGACATATTGATTGAAATATATACTTGAAAAGATGGGTGAGTGTCATGTTAAATTAAAACTGATAAATTCTGTCCCTTTGGCACAGAACCCGCAATGGTTTCACATCGCAATTAAAAGTTAGTGCTTCCAGGCCATACATTTATTGCATCTTGAAGAATTTACGGTCTTGATCTCTGTCTCCAAAACATGATTAAAGTGAGAATAACAACTTGTAAAATCATTATAAACAGAGATTTACAATTTCGCAAACTTCATTAAGTAACCACTTCAAATGACTTAATCTATTTACTGATATTAGCAGTGAGAAATGTCTGTTGATTTCTTGAATTTCTTCAGCAAGCTGTACTGCTCAGTTTCGTCGAAAAATCACTTGAAGAAAATTTCTGTTGAAGGTTCCCGTCCTCACAAAGAGGGATACAAGTCCACAAATGTATTTGACGGTAATTTCCAGTCCAATTACAGCTCAGCTGTTGGTTTTTTGTTGGGGTCAGGAGTCTGATCGCAACTAAAAGGCTGATGTAGGACACAGCAACGTGGGACAGAGCGAGCAGGAGACGGAGAGCAGCCACGGCTTTGATCCCTCGGCCAGCTAACGGGTTGGAGCGCTTTCCCTTTTGCAATTATCCTTTACACTCTTAATTACAAACGAGAATTAGCATCACTGGTCCCATCTTGAACAAAACCATTTTGTTCCATAAATCCTAAATCTAATAAAATAAAATTTACCTGCCTCAACAAAACCATCTTGGTTTCCTTTTGCAAATGTGTAACTATAATGTTATTCCTGATATCTATAGCACAAGCGCAAAGGCCTGAGCTCTGCTTGACATCGCTTTTCCGCTGAAACTTGTAAATATTCCTGTTTCATCAAGGAAGCCCCACGAGTCACACGTACGTATCTTAGATCACACGGGGCTTAAAAATTCTGTTTCAACGCTGAGGTACAGCACGGCTTCCAAAGGAAGCTCCTCAGAACTCCCGATGGAGTGGATGAGTTTGAAGGGCAAAACCTTGCTGCCAAAAAAAATACGGATGGGACACAGAGCCCTGCCTTTTCTGGTGAAAGGCGGCAACCCACACAGTTAAAGCAAAAAGCCTTTTCAAATCAAATCTCGCTGCAGCACTGATAAACCCGTCCCATTCTCACCGTGGTCTCTCTCATCGTAATAATATACAAAAAGGCTTCAATTTAGAAGACGAAGTGATACAAAAAGCATCTTCCTTCTCTATATAGATATAGAATATCTACTGTACGTACCAGGAGTCCGAGCTATACTTGCTCAGGGCATCAGCTCTGAAACTCCCCATTTTTCCGCATTCACTGGGGTAACCTGATTGACTACGGGAACGAACCGCTTTCGCAGGCGCTCTTTACAAATACATTATGACACAGAAAGAGAATCCACATGCTGTATTTGAAAACACGTAACTGGCTTTTTTCAGTGTTTAGTTTATTAATGATAAGCTTCACTACACTGGA
The DNA here is from genome assembly GCA_947846985.1 of Fratercula arctica. Lineage (NCBI taxonomy): Eukaryota > Metazoa > Chordata > Aves > Charadriiformes > Alcidae > Fratercula > Fratercula arctica. The sequence continues at coordinate 3,138,093 of CANTUZ010000010.1, forward strand.
ACCCCAACGAAATTTAGGAGGAATGCGCACATTAAACAAAATATTCACGCTCCAGTTTTATTTCCAGTCTTTTTTTCTTTTGACAGGTTTCATTTGCTGTGGGATTCTGAAGCGCACTCGGGTAGTTCAAGCTCCCTGTTCAGAGGTAGGCAATGTAATCCCTTTTAACCAGGAAAGCAGACAAGACTGCAGTTATACAAACCCATTCTTCGGGGATATCGCAGCGAAACTGGCTGTAGTTACAAAAATTCACTCTAAAAGGCCGTTAGGGATTAAGCAATAAAGAGCGCACGTAAAATGAGATTAGAATAAGCACAAAGCTAAAGTGATTTAAAAATTCCGTTTTATAATATGTTAATACTTCTGAAAAGTCTTGACTTTATGAACATCCTGCAGCATAAAATACTGTCTTCATCAGTAATGAATCATGTAATTTAGATCTTGATTCAAGGGCAGAAACACATGCGATATTTGATTCATGTTTTTAAAACCAACCTTTCATTATACTGTGATTGCATCTCAATTTGAATGGATTTAGCTAAGAAATTAAACTAAAATTATGTTAATAGACCTCAAGTTCTTGTCCATGATTTAGATGACAAATAGGACTTACTTGTTAAGTATTTTTGCTCTTTTAGCACTTGAAAAATTCTCCAGTTGTAAAGACTCTTGCGTGAGAAAAGCAACAGCCAGGTGGAAGTAGTTGTTCCAAAGCTGAAAGTCCCCAAAATGACAAGAATAGATACCATTAATTCTCTGAAATGTTTTTCTGCATACCTACAAAACATCTTAGAAGTATCTAAATTATGCACATAAATATTTAAAGGCAAAAATAACAGACACCACAGAGATGGTGTTTTGTAATATAGTCTTAGTACTTCTCCTCGTTGCGTTTACGTCTCCATGAAACATTTCCCATCTACAAATCCTAATCAATTGTGTTTCGATGATCCCAGTAAAATTAAATGCGAACACGTAAATATGAAAAAAAAATTAAGTATCCTGAGCAAGTGACCTAAACTGGTGTGGTTTTCATCAGCAGGGCACTTGGGCGCAACGTTTAAGGCAAGAATTCTGCTAAAGCATCTGCTGCAGAAAGGGGGAGGACACCCGTTTTTGCTGTTCCTGAAGGAAAGGAGGAGGTTTTGCTGATGCCCTGGGTGAGACTCGGTGCTATTCTAGGACAAGACCCACAAGACATGAATGGACCGTACATACCTGCTGAGCCTGAAATGACTTAACTGGGCTAACTGGTCACCTGGAGTTCACGACGACATATAGAATCACAGAATGGTTCAGGTTGGAAGGGACCTTAAAGATCATCTTGTTCCAACCCCCCTGCCCTGGGCAGGGACACCTCCCACTAGATACATGCACCAAAATTATGCGTTTAGGGCATAAATTTATTACAACATTAACATTAGTCCCCAGAAACTGTTCTTTTTTTCTTACCTGCAACTCAAAGTTGGCTTGATCAAGAAATTTTTTGTTTAGCATATCTGCATACTGATTAATTGCTCGCAGGAAGACTCTGAAAGATCAAGAGAAAATTACATAATTACACACTCTTCTGCGGTACCTTTGTACATTTGGCATCCCAATTAGACAAAAATCTGAGTCCGTCTGGAAAGTGAAACTTGTAGCTGCTACTTGCGAAGCAGTGTGATCTCACCGCTGTTAAGCATACAGAATTATATGCAGATGTTCTCCAAATTAATCAAGTAAATTAGCATAGGCAGAAACACAAGGAATGTTTTGGATAAAATCACTCATCTTTAATATACCTCATGATAATCAAGAGGTCATTAAAAATTCAGTTTATTAGAAAAAAAGTATATATATTTTCAAAGTTACAGCATCGTAGTGTTGTACCTAGCCTAGACCGGCAGCTGGCCATGGTTTAACTTGCAGGTCAAGCAAAGCACGGCTGACCACCAGGCAGACGTTATTTTACTTACGGCACAGTAACACATAAAAATGCTGTTGAAGGACAATCTTCAAAACATTGTTCGCTGTTCTACTTCAAAAATGCTAATTTAGTACCCAGTGTAGTTTATTGCTTTTCTAAAAAGGATGCTTCTTACATTGCGATAGGAGTTGGCTTGACAAGCTTTAAAAATAAAACCAAATGGTATAGTCTAAGTAGGTCACTCCATATTCATGGTGCTGGAAAGTAAACATATTATTCTTTGGTACCCTAATCTCCATTTTCAAAATAAACATTAGATTCCTCCTGAAAACTTTAAATTTATGCTAGGGAACTGCCAGCTAATGCCCAGACAAATGAGCTTGTCTTTTGAGCAGACTGTGGTAGAGATTTATGGCTCCTGAAAGCACCAGCAACGATAAAGACCACTCATGACATGTACTACTTTCCTCCCCTCACAACAGCAATCTTTAAAAAGAGAGTTCACCACCAAATGCCAATAACAAATTTAACCTTTCTACAGGTTGACAAACAAATATCAGGATTATTTAAACTAAAGCAGTAGCGGCACTTAGAAAGATCTTTTACTGCATTTAAGATACCTAGTGATCTCTGCTGGGGGGAAAAAAAAAAAAAAAATCAATGTTTAGCTAAATGTTTGGTAACCCAAGAGAAACGAAGCCTCCAGATAACACACGGGCATCAGGATGCTAAGAGAGATTATTTATGAATACTAAATTAATAAAGTAAGGCAAAAATTTTGGCGCCACTGGGATGTACCTGTACTACAAAGTCAGATCACCCCCTCAGCAGCGTGGTGGAGGTGAAGGAAAGTATTTAAATGTGAAAATAGAAATTAAATTTATCAAAGAAAATACCGAAGAAAATTTGAAAGAAGAAAGAATATACAAAATATAAACGAATATGTAGAAAAATTAAAGACATACATATATGTAGGTATACACACATCCATACACTTTCCAATATTACTCTTTATAGCTAAGATGTCAGAGGCATCTATGCACCTGCATCCCGCGTACGCAGAGATCCTGCATTTCAGGAACGGCACTTCTGCGCATTATTCACCAGTATCTTTGTCAGAAGAAAACAACTTCATTAAGAGATTTAATAGATGAGATGAATTCAGCATCCAGAACAATACACTGCAGATATATGTATTTTAGATCTATGATTCAATTACTGAGCTGTAGCACATACTAAGATTGAAACTGAAGTTATCCATGTAATCAGACTATCAACACTTTGATATGTAGACTTATGCCCTGTTTTGTGGTTTTAAAGTCTGATAATACTATGAGATCCATAAGTCTTCCTAGAAGAATTAGTAATTTAACATAGTAGGAAAGGTCATCTAATGCTCCTTGCCTTATGAAGATAAAATCAGTTCCAATACAGGGAGGATTATGCCTACAATTTAATTATGTTGCCTCAAGACATCACTGTAAAGTATTCAATCTGCTCCATCTAATTAAGCTTTGGAACAATCTCATTACTTTATATACCATTATTTTTCTTTAAATTGTAACTCTCATTTCCCCCCTATATTAATTCTAGTGAATAAAGAACAAATAATGCAGAATCCTCTGTACACAGCAGCTGCAAAAGGACCAAACCACAGCACATCTGTTAAACCATAGCTGTAATTAAACACCACCGTCCTCTCCCAGCCCATGTGCTACCCCTGTAATCAGGCCGCTTTAGGAAGGCAGGTATTCCACCAACTTGCTACAAAAGAACATCCAAAGAAGAGAGGCAGAGATTTAAGTGTTGATTTTTGAATTATTCAAACCCCATTTTAATTTCGATTTCATTTGATGCTACAGTCAATCCTTCTGTCACTGGATAAAATGCTTCCTAGCGTACGTCAGTGAAGAAAGCCCAGTTCTTGTCCCAGGGAAAGTCAACAGAACAGTATTTTTATTATAACAGTATATCTTCAGTTGCAAATCAAATGTCAAGGAGGATTTTGTGCCTGTTTCAACCATTACTGAAAGGATTTGTGGAAATATTGACAGTCCCTTTACTACAACATGGGGGGCAGCCAAATACGACTATCCCAGGTCATGGCACTGCAAAGCGAGCCACGACTGGCACAGGACAGTAACAGAAAGATCCATCCTGAATAATCCAGATTTAACTGAGGAAAAGGGAAGTTATGAAGTAGATTAATCAGCAACCAATTTAAGTACCACAACCTCCCGGCACAACCGAAGTCACGAGAACGACCCTGCCGTGGCTAAGCTCGCAGCTCGCATCCAGTACCTCCAGTGCCCAGAGAAAACACCAAAATGACCATGATTTTTATCTGATGAAGCTAATTTTAAGAATATATATGAAAACGCTGGCAATAAGAAGTAGCAATACTGGGAGAACAACAGCAGAGAGATTTCACCACAGCACTCCTCCTCCACTTTGGTGTAAAGCTCCATTATTTTGGGACCCAAAAAGGAAAGGCTGCATTTAGATAAATGTAGTTTTCTATTGGGCTGAGATCACTGAGTACCGCTCCATGTACTCCTGCCCACCTCATAATCTCTTCCATACCCGCAGAAGAGTGAGGAGAGGTGTCAGCTGAGAAAAAAGCTAAGTATTTCTACCTGGAGTGTTCAAACACCCTCCTGTGAACGAGCTGCAATTGGGTGAAAAAGAATCAGAAGAAACAACAAGGGACAAAGGGCTACAGGGCAAAAGCAAGACGGTTGGGTTGGCATCGCTTCACCGTTTTGGTCCGACACTCAGTCCTCTGGTTAATCAGATTACGTCCCTGAAGAGATCATTTGGACAGAAAAAAATTTTGCCTGACGAATTCTCGGCTATAATCAATGAAACGGTATGTTACCGCCTGTGAAGTTTGCTGCAACTCAGGAACGTAAAAACAGTTCAGGTTTATGCCCAAATAAAATTCAAAAGACGAAGGAGAAAAAAATTATTAATCACTTCAGGTGTTAGTTTAATCCTCGTCCTCCTCCAAAGCAGGCACTGCCAATTTTCAGTAACTTCACTGTCAGAATTAGAGAAACTGAAAAAATTGAGGGCAATGTGGCTCTTCAGAACAGGCAGAATTAAACCAAAAGAATAATCTGGCTGCTGCTAACAGACGTGAGGATGAAAGGTGGACTCGGACAGCACTGGGCCAACAGACAAGTATCGAAACTATCTCCTATGCTCAGATGGAGAACATCAATCTGCAGTGGCATACCTTATCTTGCTGTAATTAATAACGAAGATTAGCTTCCAGTTGCATGTGCATAAAAAGAAGTGCTTTTCTTGAAGTTCAGTTTCGATTAACAAAAGAATATATTATCCATGTCAGGAAGAGCCACAGAAGTTAAAACCTTGAAAAAGAGAGAAGTTCAGAGACTGGAACCGACCACAATGTACCCTGCTACAATATCGAGAACGTCACACGCAGCAACAAAACCTAATGCTAACATATTGGAACAAGATTTGTAAGACAAAAGACTTTATCAACCCAATTAAAAGAAGGAAATTAACATTTCCTATGATGTGACTGGAATAGAAGGAATATGATTACATAAGGAAGTCACTTCAGGATATGTGGAAGGAAGAATGACCGTTGCTAAAGGGCGTAAGCACCTACCAAATAACACAATTAACATCCTGGACAGACGAGGTTTACGTGTGCTGAGCCCCTGGGGATGGCTCCAAACACATCAGCGGCTTTCTGGTGTCTCCGCTCTCGTAGTTAGGACCTGGGAGGCAGGGGCTATCCCCTTACTCTGTGTTTAGACAGCTTCCATCGCAGTGAGGTCTTACACCATCAGCGGGATTTCTTGATATTTTATGTATTTGCTGGTAAGACACCTCTGTCAGTTCTCCGTAAGCCAGAAGGAATAACGCATTGCACAAACACACAGTGGAAGACTGCAAAAGTGTGTTAGTCATAGAATTGTTTTGGTTGGATGGGACCTTTCAGATCATCAAGTCCAACCATTAACCCAACACTGCCAAGTTATCACTAGACCACATCCCTCAGCACCACGTCTACATGGTGACTCCACCACTGCCCTGGGCAGTCTGTTCCAATGCTTAATAACCCTTTCAGTGAAGAAATTATTCCTAATATCCTCCTAAACCTCCCCTGGCACAACTTGAGGCCGTTTCCTCTTGTCCTATCGCCTGTTCCTTGGGAGAAGAGCCCGACCCCCCCTGGCTGCCCCCTCCTTTCAGGGAGCTGTAGAGAGCGAGAAGGTCTCCCCTCGGCCTCCTTTTCTCCAGGCAACAGCCCCAGCTCCCTCAGCCGCTCCTCACCAGACTTGTGCTCCAGACCCTCACCAGCTCCGTTGCCCTTCTCTGGACACGCTCCAGCCCCTCGGTGTCTGTCATGTGGTGAGGGGCCCAAAACTGGACACAGCCCTCGAGGTGGGGCTTCCCCAGTGCCCAGTACAGAGGTGGCTGAGTCCAATGGTGGGCAGTAAAACAGTTGAGCATCAACGTGCCACAAGGCTGCAAAATGCTCAGCCTGGGTTCTATTAGGATAACGGTCCACTGGGAGGCATGAAATATTCCTCCTTTTCTACTTGACCCTGGCCTCGGCTGGAATATTGCTCAGCTGAAGTCACCACGCTTCCAGAATGACACAAAAATATGGCAGAGAGCTCAGATGAGGGAAGCAAGAGGACAGGAGATATAGAAATGCGTGGCACAAGTTAGACATTAGGAAATACTCTGTGATGCTAAGGACAGGCCATCAAGGGCAGAAATTCTCAAAGAAACTCAACAAACCCAAGCAAAACAGGTTAAGCAGACACCTGTGATCTGGTGGGGTACCATTCACCTTGTCCTGCCCTGGGCTGAAGGACAGATTAGTCCTAGTTTCTTCAGTAATTTTTCCCCATTTATGGCTCTCAATCCATAGTCAATAAATCAATTAATATGCTGCTGATTCAAGCCATGAACTAACTTCAGTTGCAGCTATTGAGTTCTGGGTATTTTTACTGCTATTGATTATTAATCGCTTCCAACATCCCCATAGGCGGTTAATTGGTATGTGGATGCACGCTTAGAGATTGCTCCATCAAGTACTGCAAAAATTAGTGGTTTGATTCTGTAGTTTTACCTTTGCAGGGAGGCTCTTTTTTCCTAGAAACAACCTCAGTGAATGCAGGAGGCTGTTCATACGTATCAAATCTAGGCTTCAACTGGCAAAACTAAATGAAGAAGGGACAAAGGGATTCCATTTATAAGTGTAACAGTAGTCACTGTGCCAAACAACTCTTTTTTTTTTTTTTTTTTTCTCCTCTTTCTCAGGTACAGTCGGTGTTTCTTCCTCTATTCTCTAATTAGTCAAGTGCCCCAATTTGCTTGTTTGCTCACGTTTAAAAATATTCTATGCCCCATTTTCATTCATTCAGCCTCTCACATCATCGGAAAGTATCGGCACAAGCTAAAGGAGCGGAGGAAAGCTGGAAGCCCCACGATGCTGCAACGCACCTCTCGCATCGGGTAACGCACACGCAGATCAAAGTGCCTCCACAAAGAGATTTTTCAGGAGAAATAATCTAGAGAGATACTGCAAAAGTAGCAACATTCCTCCAGTATGTTCCATTTTGTGCACTGTTTACTTAGGTCTAGTACCCAGGGATTCGGGTTCACACTGGAAGCACTTATGCAAAACACTTTTGACAAGAAAATACGAAACAATACAAGCTACAAATGTACTCCCAGTATTTTTCCTTAAGCAAATATCCAAAATAAGAACGAAAGGAGGAACAAATGGCTTCCCTAATGACAGCATAATTATCTAAACAAGACTATACAGATACAGCTTAAAATAATTTAGGTTTAGCTGATAATTCAATAAAAGAGGGGGGAATTTGGAGTGAGGTTATAAAAGGCACTATTATGATGTCATTTCAGTTAATTTAGATGGAAGGATAATGAGTGCTTTATTACAGCCGATCAGCCTTCCTGCACATCACCATGCTTTCCGTGCTTGAGCTTCTGCTTCTCTGGGAGACAAATTTACCGTGCGTATATGAGACAGACTACTCTTATCTTGTCAGGCTGCGCATGAAACAACAGACCTAGACCTTGAAATCCCAATGCAAAACCCAACCTGAGCAAATGCTCACTAAAGCATGAATAGCAAAGCCTCCTTTTAAACAGCAATCACTTCAAATACCTTCACATTCTTTTTCAACTTCTCAGCGTCGCAGAGCAGAGTTGAGTTTTAAACAACTTTTTACTTACACAGGAATTAAAACCGGTATTTTAATATACTCCTATAACCACTTCTCTACTGGCATTGCATACACCATGGTGATTCTCCAATTATTTTAAGCCGGGAACATAGAGAATATGTAGTGACCTCAAACGTGTATTTTGTACAAGTCAAATGAAAGTCAAAATCACTAAAATGAGGGAGCACGAAGGTACCTGCCCTCCTTGCCTCTCCCCCCAGTTCTCACCCTTCCCAAATTCTCTCTTCTTTCCTGGTGATGTTGTTACTCTTCACCCATCTTCACACCTCCAGAGCTAACAACTGCCCAGCCCACACAAGGTTTCCAAAGTCCTTTTCATTTGACACTTCTGTACATGATACTTCTCTGTCCAGTCTCCTTCTCCCTCTCTTTAAGAAAAATGTATGTTTAAAAGATTCCTTGTATATCCTCTAATTCATCAGGCTAAAGAGCAGTCAAAACTTAAAAATAAGAAACAAAAACCTTGGTAATTTGCTTTCTTTTGAATTACAATTCCTGGTTTGACTATGATAATAGCACAGAGTAATCCCAACGAAGACTTGCTACTAAATACTTACATTAGCATAAACTCATAAGGTCTACTCCGCACCGGCACAGGTGCACCATGTCACTTTATTAACCTATTTTCTAATAAATATTTCAGAAATGGTTTTAGCATATTATCTATAATCACTGACACCTCTTCCCTAATTTATATTCTGTGCTGCGTGTCCTCTGAAACAATGGGGACAGATGAATGAAAAATAACTGCAAGTTACGGAATCCTGAAGGACAAACTTGTGGTCTGACTACCAATACCAGACCCCGTACAGCAGCACAACGCACTGCTTTACAAAACCACCTTTGCAGCACAGCGCTCTCACACCTTAAAATAAAATTGATGGAACAACCCTGTTGGAGGAGACAGGCAAGAGTGTTACAGCACTGGACAATCAAATAATAAATGTTTACAGTAATAAACAGTATATAAAGAGTTTTGCGTTTAGAGTCCATTCAAATGTCCTGGCAGACGTTCTCTGCCCACCAAGCAGCCGGATGGATCCACGCTGATACACAGTCCATCTCAGAGACCTGCTTAAATTGATGGGACTTCCCAGTAGGAGAAGCATCCTTAGCATGAGGACAGCACCAAGGCAATGCTCACCCTGAAGCGCAGTTGTCTGTTTAATGCTCTTGGCGTAGAGCCAGAGGAGCACAGAGATGTTGAGGTTGGAAGGTGCCTCTGGAGGTCTCTGGTCAAACTGGAGAAGGTTGCTCCGTCGGGTTTTGAGAACCTCCAAGGATGTGGAGCCCCCTTGGGCAACCTCCCTTGGACAAGCTGTGGCGGGCTCTGACTGTCCTCACGCTCCTCCTCCGTTCTCGGCCACTACTCTGCGGTTTTTTGTGGCGGCTTTAGAATTCTACCATCTTTTTCAAAAGCACCAGTAAACTTTGTCTCCTGAAATTTTCTCTCAGATGTTACTCCAGCCATGGATATAACCTTATGTACTAAATTTCACCACCTAGAGAATTTTATGACAGAGTAATAAAATCTTGGAAATAGTGTTTTCTAATGGAAATGCTAGAAGACAATTTAATTTAGGAGTTTTTAGCTGAGGCTACAATACTGCGAAACTGGCGCCTATTGCAAATGGACAGCATTAGTGTTCCTCTAACCCAAACGTTAATATTCTAAAGGAAGAAGACTTACTGAATTCAGGGAGACTGTTTCTTATCATGGTAGTTGGCAAAAACTTGCAATAGATCTTCTAATTTAAAACGAACGTAATTTGTTGTAGTGCTGCTGGAAGAAATCTCTGCAATCAGGTTAGCTATTAAACAAGCAGTTTTCATTATCATGCACTGCTCAATAAAATGCAAAAAGTCTTTGCTACGGTACAGATATCATCACCTTTTCCCTTGGTGAGCTTATTTGCTAAAAATGTGCTTATTTGCTCTTCCAAGTAAGTGCGCAACCACAGAGGACAGTTCTGTGGGCTCTCAGATGCTCGCCTAGCCTTGGTGGCCAAGGCTGGTGGAGCTTCAACACTCAACTTCAACACTCAACTTCTCTCCAGGCTTCAACACCCAGCTCTCCTGGCAGCCTGATGGGTGCAAAGAGATGCTGAGTCGAGCTCTGCCTTTCCCAGCTGAGAAGGAAGATGGCTTTCCCGACGCCCCCTCCATGCCAGATGCCTACAGGCCATTAACAATGCAAGATGTCATCTTAGTTCTTATTTTGACTTGACCTGAGATGGGAATTCAGCTAGTTTTTGCAGTGGTGAAAAATCAATACAACAGAAGATGTTTTTTTCCTACCACGCTGCTTTTTAAAGAAACATTCAGTCTGGAAAGAGAAATAACTAAAAAAGGAGAAGCAACTCATGGCAAGCGTGGGGAAGGACATCACAGGCAAATTTTCCTGCCAAGCATGAAAGTTCTGACTGAATCTGGCCAAAAGTTTTTAAATCACTTGACAACGTCTCAAGGTTTGTAGCACGGGAACCTCCCTCATTTTCTGCTGACGGCACTGTCCTTTGTAACTCGCCCATTTCCATACCTAGATGTGAATACAGATTAAGGCTACTTTAGGTAATTATGGATAAATCAATAGAATCGATTCCCTGCATTTCAAATTCTTTGGCATTTTCATCAATCCTGCAATCAATTGTTAAGACAATTGCAGCTGGCTAAACAAATGTCATAATGTTCCTTGAAAAATAACCTCCATTTTTCCTGCGGGTATTTAATTACTTTACCAAAATCCATCACAGAATACTAATGAGGAAAAAGAAAGCAATCTGCGTGTTAACACCTCTTCAGTGCTGCTGGCATCATAAATCAGGTGTGTTCAGTTTGCTGGAGAGGTCTCTTCTCTTTGTCCATCACCCAAAAATGTAAAGTTCATCATGATGCCTGATGGCAGAAAGTTTCCATGGGAGCTGAAAAGAATTTGGATTTCAGTCCTATGCTTTACCATCCCTTTTATTGTCTAACTACCAAGAACTACAAACACAGAGACACTAACCAGAAGAGCTGAACTCTCATAAAATTAGGATCCACCTCCCCACCAAACACACACACACACGGAGTGACTCCCTGGGAAGAGGTTAAAATGCGATTTCTTGCAGTAGATGAGAACGATAAACCCCCGCAGCTGCTCTGCTTTGCTGTTCCAAGGATGCTTGTGTGGCTGACAGCCTCATGAAGCTATCATTAATGCTGGTAAAGTAAAAAAACAAACCTTACTGGAGCTTTGGGTAAGCCTGCACTTGATCCAAAGCGTGGCTCTCAGATATTCAAGTGACACAAAACATTTTAAGAAGGCAGTGGGGTATGTGAGGGAGAGAGCCAAGCGAGACGAGAACAGGGCTCGTCTCCTGTACAGACTATTGCTCGCCGAACCCAGCTATTAACCTTTGGACAAGATCAGTGGTTTGCTATTCTTTTAATTTCTCTTTCAGGCTTCTGTCTGATACTGTTTGTAGCAAGGAGACAGGACTGGAATAAATGCTTCAGTACGATGATTCTATACCTGCCAGTAAGAGAAATCCTCCCAGCTCAACGCCTGTCAGGAGCCCATCCCTCCCGCCGTTATCAGCAGGTTTTTTGGCTCCCATGGAGAGAATTAATGTACCCTGCATACAGGGAAACAGTCACAGATGATACAGCACAGAAGTCAGGCTTGCAGAGCAGATAATAACAGTATAACATTTATAATGTTGGGGTTTTTTCTCTGTTCTAATACATCCCTTATTTTGGGGAAGTCCAGAGACACTGGTTACCTCCGATTGCCTTCAGCATTCATTCCATCCTGACTAGGCATGTGTTTCCTTCGGTTTAGAAGGGCTAAATAACACCGCAGATAAACACGAGCTGCCTCATAAGAGACCGCAGCGGAACTGCACGATCAAACCCGTTTTGGTTCACTCTTGTAACAAGCCTAGCCCATGCCAGCAGAACCGCGGGGCGGCAGAGGGACGTTCCCGACACCGCAAACAGATCGATTTCAGCAGGAATCTCCTGCCTCGGCACAACAGCAGCCTTCGGACGCGCTCCAGCCTCGGGAGGACCCGACGTGCCAATCCTCCCCGGAATTTTACAGCTGGTAATTTAAATTTCTGCCCTGGTAAAGTCAAAGTCTCAGGGGCAAATGCAATCAGGGGGGCAAAAAACACAGCCAGGTGTGCCAATGGGCCAAAGTTTTTGCTAAAAGAATTTTTGTATTAAATGAGTTGTAAAATATAATTGCGGATGCATGTGCCACCGATAGGAACGCACCACTGTTTGCGAAGCTTCACTCGTGTTTCCAGACATGTTGACCAGAACACGGTACGCTCCGTTCCCCGGCCGTCGAACCCAGGTAACGCACAGAAAGCAGGACCCGCTCCACCTCCGGAGGATGCAGCCGATAGAGCCCTGCCCCAGCCTCCCCACGGGCGAAGAAGACGAAAGCTTGGCAGCATCACTAAAGGACACCCGTTCTCTCGGCAGGGCCACGCATCTCTCCAGGGTAACACAACAAATACCGGCGTCACAAGCCAAGCAACTGCATCCTCCAGAAGGAGAGCTGGTTCTCTGCAATTTCTTTTATGCAATACTTTAATTTCACTCTTTCCGTTAATCCCGAGGAAGCTCTTTAAGCTACTAAAATACGCTACACGGATAAAGTATTTTTAAAACTACAGGAAACTATCTGGCTTTTGAAAAAAAACAAATAGTAGCTTTGAAACCCTTTTCTTAGTGCACCATAAGGCTAAAATTTTGTTTCTGACAGCTGAATTTGTAAGGCAGCTTCATAACCTAAAGGGGCAGCTGCCATATGTTGAATTCTCACCTTTGCTACGGCAGAGCCATATAAGTTTGTTTTAATGTGGACACAGCAGTCAGTGCATCCCCAACACTAAGGCAGGTCTATTTACTTTGTCCAAAAAGCAGCCTTTGAATTCAGAAATTACCCTAATTTGGAAAAATTCCCAACTCCAGCAGCATCGCTGGACACCAGCAAACTGGAGCATCATAAATCCCAGGGTGCAGATGGTGCGATGCGCCGTGCGGCAGCGCCAGCGCTGTTAATTCAGACACAGGGCTCTGCTGCGAATCTATTTCTGAGCCTCACAAGGACAAGATAAACAGCCAGTCACTTCACAAAAATCAATGCCACTGGACCGATTTTCCTGGACCAGGTCAAAGTATAGTTGGGTAAAAGGCCCGCATAACATTTATGCGCCATTTATGTTCCTTTTACATTCTCCTCTGGCCTGAATTACACATTTCGGCTATCTCGAGACAGATAATTTATAACGCCAATGGCACTGAAAGCCAGCAGCTACTCTATGAGTAGACTGTAATTATTTTATGGGCTCATATGGGCAATTGAAACTAAGTGCAGAAAAATCCCCAACGCTAGGAGTTTTTCCCACCCAGGAAAAAACCAACCAAACAAAATCATAGAATGGTTTGGGTTGGAAGGGACCTTAAAGCCCACCCAGTGCCACCCCCTGCCCTGGGCAGGGACACCTCCCACCAGCCCAGGTTGCTCCAAGCCCCGTCCAACCTGGCCTTGAACCCCTCCAGGGATGGGGCAGCCACAGCTTCTCTGGGCAACCTGGGCCAGTGTCTCACCCCCCTCACAGCAAACAATTTCTTCCTCACATCTCATCTAAATCTCTCCTCTTCCAGTGTAAAACCCTTCCCCCTCGTCCCATGGCTCCCCTCCCTGATCCAGAGTCCCTCCCCAGCTTTCCTGGAGCCCCTTCAGGGACTGCTCATGTTGAGGCTTTTTTAACCAATGGTTGTGTATACAGTAACATCAGAAGCTGTCCTACTCTTATACGGCATAATATTATGTACAAAAGAGTATATTACGTTGCCATTGAAATGTTTCCAGCCTGGAAAGAGCTGAATTTCCCGCTGACTGTGCCCCCGCTGAGCTCCCCCAGCCGATGCCACCACCCTGCGGCTCCGAACCCTGACGGGGCCACTGCCGCCCCGTGGTGCAGGCGGGAGGACACAGGGCACCCACCTCCCTGCAGCTCAGCACGAGGGTGAGCGGCTACGCCGACGGGGTCTTTTTTAGTCATGGGAAATCATAAAAGCCTTCAAGGACTTTATGGCTTTTAAGTTTACTCGTTCCTGTAGGAATACAGGTTTCTAACTCAGAAACGTTCTCAGCTGCTCAGACTTTCAAGCTTTTCCGCCCCCCCCCCCAATTATGTTACTTTTATCATATTTTCCAAAATAAAATTCTCTTCTTAATAAAACGAGGAATTTGGAAGGTAGAGTCTGATAATGGAAGTTTCAAGGGAAACCATCAATGCCATCACTGGAAGGAGAAAGCTGAGCAGAAGCTGAATGTAGTTGGAAGGCGTGAGGACAGGATATTCCAGTCTTAACACATTCCAACGAGCGGTTGCTTGCCTGATGCAAAGGCCCAAATACCAAGGAGCAAAAAGACTTCATAGCTCTGAAAAACCCAAGCGTGAGTAACATCTCTCTTTAGCGACCTGTCATTTAAAGTTTTGAGAGGAACACAAGTCTTTTAAGCCTCGTCACACCGGGACGTCTGTATCAGGGATTCACACTAAGCCAACAGAATGTGCTTCACCCCTCCATCGCACTGAGGTTTAACCAATAATGTATGTGTGAGGCTGTACAGAACTGACTCGGGGCCCACGATATGGCCAATATATTAATGGTCAGTATTCAAAACTCGCAGCAATCATAGCAATTATAGGACGGGCCAAGACTATCAAGACACAGACAGATCCTGCGAGGATGAAGGCTTGTTTGGAAGCAGCTAGATTTTCCCAACTCCCAAACCTTCCTCGTTACCTACGCGTCAGCCCCAATAAACCAGGAGTGATCTGAGCGGGATGCAGGGATTAACAACAGGAGGCTTTTGAGGCAGAGAGAGGGATGTTGGCATTGCAGGGATTCACCAAGGGCCGGGAAAACGCTGCTTTTCGATGGGATATTGATGCTCGCACAGGGAAGACTTGCCAGCGTTTTCGAGTCCATCTGCAGCAGCCAT
This sequence comes from Fratercula arctica, assembly GCA_947846985.1. Classification (NCBI taxonomy): domain Eukaryota; kingdom Metazoa; phylum Chordata; class Aves; order Charadriiformes; family Alcidae; genus Fratercula; species Fratercula arctica. The sequence continues at coordinate 3,153,277 of CANTUZ010000010.1, forward strand.
TATGGAAAGGCTGGCAAAAGCGAGCAGCTTATACAGGCCAACGCTGAACAACCAGAGGATTTGTCAAAGGTTTACATAAGGTAAAAAGCCCAGTTTTCTGGATTTTTTCCATACACTAGCAGACGAATTCAAAGCAGAACGGCATGCACAGTTTGTTCAAATTTATGTAATTTCAGCTTTAACGTCAATAATACCCAAACTGTGGCTGCTGAAAACTGATGGCCAAAAGATACTCAAAGTGGCTGCAAGCGACATACAAAGCTATGAGAGAATTTATAGTGGTTTCAATTAAAAGTTTTAGCGTTACGGCATCCACAAAAAGCCTGCAAAAAGGGTTCACTTTTGATCATACTGATAGGCCAAAGAGATTTGGGAACCGCTGTTTAAGAATTAGGGGATGTTAAAATTGAATGTGTGTGCTATTTTTAGCTTTCCTCAGTTCTTCCAGGTTTTCAGGAGAAACCAGTATTTTAAAAGAAAACACATAAGTGTTTTAGAAATTACAGCAAAAATAAATTCAACTTTTTGTCCTACAAACGCCAAGATGAAGATTCCCCCCCCCCCCCATATTTTAAGAGTCTTTTCCTTTTTCTCTAGCTTTATTGGGAAGAATAGCTTCCCCCCCTTGCGATTTAGGTTGGGTAATTTAAATTTTACTGGGGGAAATTGTGGAAGGGTTTTTATTATCTTTTTTTAGCTATATCTACCTTAATACTTAATCTGCTCTATTGCGATTGTGAAATTCTCATTTATGCATACGTAGAAGTTATACACTTCCTATATCCCATACGTAGCACGTAAAGGCGCAAATGAGCCTCGCAAACTCTGATTTAGTTCAATATGTAAGAGAGCCTTAGATGACGATACCACTCAAATGCTGTTCCTGTAACCGAGAATATATTAATTTACAGTACATTCACTCAAATTTGTAATTCATGACAAAATCACAATATCTTTATTCCCAAGGCATCATTAAATGTTTAAGAGCCAAACGCTACTAAAAAGGGAGAAATGCAGACTTCTGCAGGGACCTCCCGTGATTCCAGCTCTTCAAGCGTTGACGTTTTCATCGGAAATTGCCTAATTTGCTTCACTAAAGTTGCTTGCTCACAACTGGGGCCAGAAACGCTGCTCCGAGCCTCTCACCTCTCATGGAATGAACAAACATAACTAATCCCTTCTTAGCCAACAAGCCCGCGCTAGGCAGTCTCATTAAAAATACTTCCCTTAAAAAGACCACGTTACAGCCCAGACACAAATAAGTGTTATTTTCTCTGTGCCACAGTAGGATAATTTAATTGTACAGAAACACAAAGACAGAAGAAAAAAAAACAACTCGTGGTCCAAATTAACCCTACACCTATTATTTCTGCGAGAGAGTATCTTAATTGCAATTATGCATTCAGAGTCCAACACAACACTTTGTTCCTAATTTGTAGGTAGTATAATGAATGGGTTTTAAATTAGTCAAAAAAGTAAATATTAGTCTGTGACAAATCATAATTACCGGATGACCATAGCTGTATAAATTAACTTCTGCTAAGGAGTTTTCAGTTACGGTAAATACAGTTTTGGGGTTTTTTTCTTTTTTTAAGTTGCTTTGTACAGCACAGTACGTTGGGATGTCACTTTGTTTCCTTCGAAATGACTTAAAGACACATTCACAGGGACAGGTCCAGAGAAAAAAAATGGCTCTGGAAATCATAAGAGCATTTCAGCGTCTTGTTTTGCCTCAATTAACGTGAACGCAATGGGAACAGCACTGGGTCAACTAGATGTAATTTCTGACTTATTACACCTGCCCACGTTGTTGTATTTGGTGTGACAAGGACGGAGGGACAGTGCAAATCAACAGGGATGGGCGACTACCGAATAGGGAACAAAATCCCATTGGTAATATTACTGGATATCCTGCATGGAGAATGCAGGATATGGCAACCCCGCCATGGAAGGGCAGATTAATGAGCACAGACAATAAATAAAGATGTTGAGCAAAATCAGAAAAAAAGTTCATATGTGAAGAAATAACGGTTACTTGGAGAAAAAAAAAAAACAAACAAAACACCTTTGTTTTATATGACTAAGCAGAGATTGAACGGAATGGAGACCCTTGATTTCCAAGGCAGCTGCATAAGCCAACAATCCCCATGATAACCTGAAGACATTGCGAGTCCCACAGCTCCTGCCCCGACATGGGGCTCCAGCACGGCGCGGAGCCAGGGACACGCGCGGCAGAGATCAACAGAGGGAGCAGGCCCCGGCCAGTGAGGGAAGACGACTGCCTGATCTGCAACTAACTGGGCGTTTGAATTTCTTTGAATTCAACATCAATTGAATTGAATGCCAAACCTTTTGTAGCGATCTCATTTTGTACATCAGAAGATGCTACTGAGAAGCAAATGACTTTCCATCTTAAAAGACCTGCCCTGTATGCCCTGCAAGTCCCATTTTTGACTTTCCTACTCAATAAAGGCAGTCTGCCCTGAGCAGAAACCTGCAAATCACAAAACCAAGCGTAATTGGTATTAATTTTGGAACAGGAAAATGCTGGTATGATGATGTACGCACGAAAGACAAGATATTAGTATTTTATCCTTTGGTGTTAAAGAATAAATAAACATTCATTCATCTGGAACCGCAAAGGTTATCTCTGCTGCTGCCTCTGACAATAACAGAAACCTCATTTTCTCATTCTTTAAGAAGTCTCGCCACCCAAAAGAGTGTGATCGATCAGGGTGAGAAGCAAACCTGTGCTTCCCTACCTCCTCACCAGCTGAATTCAGTATTTTCTCCTTTTATGTGAGGAGCAGTCAATAGGCACGTCACTGCCCGTGTAGTGAGACGTGATTATTCGACTCGGAAGTACAAGGGCAGGGCCATACAGGAGCGAAACTCCTCATTGAAGGGGAACAGGGTCACAAACCTGGTGGACCTGGGCTGAGGGGTTTGTGGGTGCCAGCAGGGCAGTGCAAGGACTCTGCTGATGGCCCCATCGGTTCTGTGGGACTCCCAGGGAAGGCCCGCCAGCCGGTTTGGATCAGCAGATTTCAAAGCCAGGTGACTTCAGTAGTCACCATTCGGTAGTCTATATATACCTGGCTCCTCGGATGGGACAACAAAGAATGACGTCTTCCCAACAGGGTGTCCTTTCTGAAAGTAAAGCCAAGGTGAAAGCCCTGTACATCACCGGCAGCTTGCAATTATGTATTTTTGACTTGAGGGCTCGTTCTTGCATTGCGTTTGAAGGAATCTTTATCTAAACTAAAAATAACAGCAATAAAAGGCAAAGCTAAAAGAAAAGTGGGGTGAGAAGAAGAAAAGATCATCTCTCCCCCACATTCCTCCTCCCAGCCTCTGCAGCTACAGCTGCTCGCTCCAGACAATCTGCTCTGCTGCTACCGAAGTGCGTTGTTATCAACCCATGTTTCCAAGCATAGCTTGAGAAATAGTAAGGAAATGGAGATCAAGACCACTGCTCTTAGGCGCTGAACTGAACTCAGCAGGATATCATTTGTAAAAACTATCAAGTGCCTTGTCTGGTTTTGTGCCCCACATTTAGCAACTCCAGTTGTAAACAACAGATTTAAACTCCTAAAAATCTGAAACTGCAGGAAAATGTCTACAGTGGCTCCGCACGATTTCTCCTGGGAAGAAGTGCTATCGGAAGAAATAAAACCCTACACTTGAGCCTCCTCCCCAGACGAAGTGATACCCCGAGCAACGCGGTACCTGCCAGCTCCTCCCCTGTCCCACTGCACGCACCAAAGCAGACGTGTACGGAGGACATCTTACGGCACAGTAAGTGTTTTTTAAAAAAAAAATCTAGATGATGAATGTGTGAAGTGACCACATCGGAGCTCCACCCATCTCAAACGGACAGTTTTACATCATTCCTGCATTCCCGCGTGCATGCCCAGTACGCCTCCATGCAAGAAACGGTATCCAACCAGGAAAACCAGCTTTCCAGCCAGAGAGTGACTTGGATAAAAGAACTGAAGAAGCCTGACTATGTAACATTTATTTCAAATTAATTTTCTGCCATCCAGCTACAGCAGTTCATTTTTCCCTCTGAACGGGATCTAATAAGACCTAATAGGTGATAAATCAGTTTCCTGGTTTAGGGCATTAAGAAACTGCAGTGATATGTTCTGCTAGACCAGGAAGGTCTACAGCACTCTATTCTACAACAAGCGGGGCATTAAATAGTCTTAAATCATCAGGCTGTCCCTTTCTCAGCTATATGACCACTCCTGCGGCTTTGAAATTTCAGAATGAGAAATCATTCTTGATGGCAAACTCTGTAGCTGCAAGCAAAGCAATTTAAAAAACACTTTAGGAGAGCAGTTCCTACACACTGCTTCTGTTACAAATTACTTTGCTTCGGCATTTACAAAATATGCAGTTTAAATAATACAAATGGGTTATCAAATTATCATGATGTAAACAGATAGAAAAGTTGTTTCCTATCAACAAATCCATTATAAACTAACAGGAAAACAGGATTATTTACTCAGCATCTATTCATTCTTACTAATTTGGCACAGTATTATTAGAACTGAAGCTTTACGTGCAACACACTCCAATTCTCGGGATAATTTGATAATGCAATAGATGTTGCCTGATCCATTTTTTTATAGGAGAAAGGTGAAATAAACATACGTGCTAACACTGCAATCATTATTCAGCTCTCAGATGTCAAAGTATATCTATCTCAATTACGAGTAATAACCGTTTTACAGAAAGTTTTGATGAGGCTGACGTTTATTATCCTTGGCTCTATAACCCACACTCCAAAAGCTTTATGTTCTAAGTTTCAAGCTGCACAAGGCTGTAAAGAAGGCGGCGTCTCCCGGAGTGAGCATGCGAACAGCAGAGGCTCCCAGCTCTCCCCCACCTTCTCGCCATCCCTGCAAAGCGCTTCAGGAGAGCGCTCTCCTCTACACCAGCCAAGATCAAACGGGTTAAATCAGTTTATTTAAGCCATACAAAGCCATCCGAGCTCTTTTTGCCTGAAGCCAGTGGGGGAACGGTTACACAAGGTGCCGTTTTGCAGCAATATTCTGGAAGTGATAACCTCCAGCGGAAAGACGGGAATCAGGAAGGACCGTCTTGGGAAGACTTCACAAAAGCACACACCTCTACGGGTTGTTCCGGGTGAATGTTTGTCTACATCTACGTTGACCTTAAAAACTAAATACTACATTGACTTTATTTTTGTATAAAATTTTGAATCATTTTTCCACTTATCCACCCAAAATGTGCTATCCCGATTAGAGTTACGGGTTAATGTTCATATGGAAAATGTACTAGTTATTGAAATGGAGCAGAATATTTCACGCGAAAATAATACATGATTTGAGTTCTTCACTGCTGGTTGCTCACTGCATGAGCACAGGCAAATTACTTAATTCCTCTATGAATCAACTTGAACATCTGTAAGGTCAACAGCACGCAGATGGATCTTCCCCAGATGCTCTGGGATTCTTACAAAAATAATTCAAATTAATATTATGGTTGTTATATAAAACCGTCAGTATAAATCTTACTTTATGGCCAACAAAGCATCTTTGACAACGGCACCCCTTTGGCAAAGATGAGCTGAACAAGTTGGTAAAGTTTAATTTACCCACAATGCCCACTTGTTTGGGTAAAAAATCCAAAATACGATTTCTCAGATTAAAATGTAAGAACAAAAGAATACGTATACACTTGCACGTAAGATTAAATTGGGCCCATTTGCCCGTGATATCTGTGTTGTAATTACCTCAAAACGTATTTTAAGTTAATTGCCTTTGAGACAAAAGTACCTTTAAATCAAATACTCCGTTAAGTAAGAGGATTGTGAATGGAAGATCGAAAGCGTATGTGACTTCTAAGATCACACAGAAAATTATTAATAAACTAGATGCCATAATAAAATGCTAGTGAAAAAAGGTCACTGGCACATTTTAGTCTAATATTTATAGAAAATGGAAAATAACATGCTGTATTCCTGACAAATAAATCATTCATTTTCTTGAACCTCAGACTGGCACAAAGTTTGGATAAACAATGGGTTGGATTTTATGCCATAGCTAACACACAGCCCTCTGCCACGGCTTGGGAATCAGTTCGAAGGCTAAAGGAAAGGAAAATTTTAAGGTACGTTAGAATAATTAAAATTGCATCCTTACTAATATCAGCAAATATCGTACTGGTGTTTATTTTCACACCATTTGCTAAGACTACACAAGGCAGCAAACCCCGATATGTTGATACAGTACCTCGAAAGAGATGCTTTGGTACAATACCCCATTCCCCGCTGCTCTCCCGTGTGCTCAACGACGGGAAATGATTAGAAACCTGCTAAGAAAACATCTCTAATTCTCCTGGCCGAGTCCTCAAAGCCGGCTATGACCCACCACCCCCTCTCCAGTGCCCGCCACGGCGCATCCCCTTGCACAGCACCTGGGCCCAAAGGCCATCGTCTGTCTGTGCATTTTATGCCCGTTATTTTGCAGCCTGTGTCTCTCGGAGCCTTCAGCGCTTTCAGAAATGAGCTGCGCTGCGTGTAAAACGTAGGCTGCTTTCCTGACGCAGCCACGACTTTGCTGCTGGCATCCCTCCTTACACCTGCATGACAAACTCTCCGCGCTGGGGTCTTGAAATACCTGAATTTTGACATTAAATCTGTCATTTTCTTCTATCTGTTATAATTCAGGCTCCAAAATGGACCGAGGGACTTCAAAATATCAGCTAAAATTCAAAACCTTCACAGATCTTCAGTCCTACTTAACCCCTTGAATTTGCATGGCAGAAGACGTCGCCTTTAGCGCTTTCCCTGCATTCCCATCAGCTTCCTTGCCTTTCCTCAAGAAAGGTCCCCAAAAACGGGCTCACTGCCACACATATAGAAATCTTTGCAGAGCTGAGCAGGTTTTGCTAGTTGGTTGCTTGGTTGGTTTTTTTTTTTTTAACTTTACTTTTTTTTTTACTTTTTTTTTTTTCACCTCAACATAATCCACCAAAATTTAGTTACCAAAAAATACTTACACTGGGTTACTGACATAAAACAGAAAAACAAATGGAAATTATTAACTTGCACCATCTTATTACGTATTTTCTAAGTTAGTTTAAAATAAAATAAAAATTATGCAAATATGTTTACAGCTCGTAAAAAAACCAAGCTAGAATTGAGATCAATCAATTTGATTAGGCATCGCATTTTTATCTCACTGAACTCTACAGAGATTTGCTTTGTGATCAATCCCACTTGGGGACACGCGAGGCTCAGTGCCAAAGAACCAGCACCCAAGAACCACTGCGGCAAGTCACTCAGCAGGAGTCGCCCATCCCCCTGGACAAGTATTCCTGGGATGTCCATCAGAGAGCAAGGAAAAAACACATTTTTCTTCCCCTCCAATGATACGTGGAGCCATACATTGCATACAAATCACCCAAGCTCTTTTCAAAAACTGGGCTTTAATTTCTTCTTTCTTTTTAACAGTTGAACTGTCTCGAATAAGATGTAAATAGCCCAAATCTCCACGCCAGGTATTTCTCCCTTGGATCGATGAGAATGAGTTGTGTTTTTGGCGCGTCCCCACACAGTTTAACCGTGCTCTGCGCGGGGCGAGACGAGCAGCCTCTGCATCTCCCCCATCCAGCCGGCGCTCCCGGAGCCAGGCAATTTATGATTCAGGGAAAGGAAGAAATCTTTAAGGGAACTGTTTTGTAAGTTGGAAATGGTCAGAGCAATTGCTTACTGCGGTCAAGGGGAGCTGAAGGATACTACAGTACAGCTGGAACCCAAGACCCACGTCTGTTAATTGAATTGCGAAATATACTACCAAAAAAAAAAAAAAAAAGGTCATTTTCATAAACATGACTTTTTAATTATCCTATTATTTGCAGATCAGGAGACTTACATGGTGGGATAAGAGCACCTTATAAATTTATGTTTGAAATTTAACTAGGCGTACCCATCAACAAGTACAGATTAATCTAACAAAAGGTTAGCATGAAAGGGAAAAAAGGCTGAGAAAGTTTTAACTCGATATTTGTCTTTGCATTTTACAACTGAAAAAAAAAAAATAAAAAGAAATGATGCTATAAAAGTTAAAGTGATGAGAAAAGTTTAGGACCACTGTATCATGAGCAGCTTGCTCATGCAGTCAACAGCCAGAATGTAGCGCTCTAAGAGTAAATGAATAAATTAATAAATCAAAACACAATAAATTACCTTTTTTTTTCCTAACAAAGAAGTACTATTAAACCCAAGCACTACTCCACTCGGACTAGTTATTCATTTACAGGCTCAGCTATAGCCATCGGGCTGGAGCTGCTGCGTCTCTGGCTTGCAGACCGAGCAGACGCCGCGCAGAACCCGTCCCACCAGCCCGGCGGATGCAGGAGCCAAATTTTCCTTCCCCCCCCAGTGAAGTTTGAAGGAGAATTTGTGTAGGGAAATTTAGATCTATGTAAGAATCCAATCATTTAAATGGGTATTAAAGTGTTCCAATGGACAAACTTCACGAAGAAAAGAGTTTGCAAAGGCAAGATGAAATCCTTGGACTCAGCTCTACCAAGACCCACACGATGGTGCCCAGCTCTAGAAAACCCCTTCTGCTGTTGGTGCACCTTCAGCCCAAAGGTCTTTCACAACGAACTTTATAATTAATGTATCAAATTTAGTGATGCAATAGTAGAGAGTAACACAATATAAAGCCTTTACATGGCGATTTTCTCTCTAAGCACAAGAAGCCCAAAACACGTGAAATCTTCCTTTTTTTTGTACTAGAAAATGCTTTTTGGGATTTCTCCTTCTCAGCCTAAAGCCCCTAGTGGATTCTGCAGCATTCCCAAATCCAGCAATGGCTCTGTAAGACGTCTTACAGTTCTTACCATCCCAAACAGGGTTATTCCCTGCATGGAGAGAATTCAATTATTAATAAACAGCACTGGGGAGCAGGCAAAAAAAACCCCTGAATTAAGCTGGTTTAGTATCACTGCAATTTCAGCTAATAACACAGCTGGAAACGCTTTGGTGAAAACTCTTCCTGTACATGGCATTTACCCAATGAATGGCTGCTGTCTGTACAGCCACAGGAGCTTCTCCCACGACTCAGAGGGAACGAAGAGGACCTTTAGCTCTTCCTTGACCCACTGAATCTCTTCTACCACGTAAGAACCCGCCGTTGGCACCCACTGAGTTTTAGCAGCATTTATTTGCTATCTAACATATCTGTCCACAAAACACAATTCAGCCCTTCCAGATATTCAGTTGAGTTAGCTGGAAAACTTGGAAAAACAGGGCGTACCACTAAATCTTGTCTCATCACAAGCCAGCTATCTCAGGTTAATCATCACGTGCTTTCCTAGAGTCATAGAATAAAAACGTAGAATCATTACGGCTGGAAGAGACCTTTACATTGCCCAGAGAAGTTGTGGCTGCCCCATCCCTGGAGGGGTTCAAGGCCAGGTTGGACGGGGCTTGGAGCAACCTGGACTGGTGGGAGGTGTCCCTGCCCAGGGCAGGGGGTGGCACTGGCTGGGCTTTAAGGTGCCTTCTGACCGGAACCATTCTATGATTCATAGTCCAACCATAATCACTGCCAAGTTACCACCAAACCACGTCCCTCAGCACCACGTCTACACGTCTTTTCAATACCTCCAGGGATGGCGATTGCACCACTTCCCTGAGAAACATCTCTCACTGTTCTGTTCGACAGACTGGAAAGACAGTTTTTATAGATCTACAGATCAATTCTCATGATCGCCCAGTCTTGCAGCCATACTGCTCGCCCCACACCTACGTCTCTGCCCAGAACCCGCTCCAGCGTGTCTCAATACGAAACCTTGCAATTTATCAACTATAACAAAAAGAACGACCACCGTCCCCACATCAGATCAAGGGAGCTGCTGTATTTCATCTATCACGCTTGTACAGGTAGGATTTCCATGCCAGAGCAAGAGAACAGCTTTAAGAGAAACATGGAAGTAAAAGGGATTAGATATTTTACAGCAGAGAGGACAGAGTGCTCCAATTCAAAACTCCATGTACTGCACGGGGAAAGTTTACAAATTTAAATCAAATCCAGGTTAAGGACAAAATGAAGAGTGGGTGCTGTCAGAGGAACCTGGGAACAAAATGTTGAAAGCAACAGCGGTTTTGTCCATTGGCTTCAGTGGGGTCACTTCTTTCCCCCCTTAACTTTCAGAGCAAACAAATTAGCAATTCGTACTACGGATGTCCCAAGGTGTAAAGGAAATTAATGCAACAGTCTAACTGGAATAGGCTGAGGGAAATGCTATGGTTTTCCCTGCGGACTCACATGTCCACACATTGAGTTCTGTGTTGTGAATATCCAGAAACCACTCAGAAAAATCTAAAAAAAAAAAAAAAAAAAAATATCTAAAACAATTCCGCTTTTTTTTTCCAGAGACGCACTTTAGTTTTGGGTTGAGGTTTGGGGTTTTTTTTAAGATGTAATATTGAAAGATTTGGTGTAAGTTTGTCTTTGGCAACATTCTACTTTTCTCCCAAGGGATTTTATTCCATGAGTTTTTTCTATAGTAATAATTAGTTTGAAATCCTGACTAACAGTGAAAAACAAACTCTTGTAAATTAGTAGAGCTGAATCTCTAAAACTTCATGCGAGTCAAATACACAGCACAGTACAGGATGGAAACCTGGTGTGCAGTCTGCACAGTCATACAAAACGATCAACAGTTTTAGTCTATTTTCAAATATCTTATTAGCAGCTCTGATGTTGGAATTTAAAATACATTTTATATGCTGGATGAATAAATCACATATGCCAGCATAAAATTTTCATGATTTCTTCAAAAATTCCTCACTTCTTCCTGTCAGTTGTCTTGGCAGAAACTCAAATATACAAAGCTGTAAAAAACGTCAGTCTAATTTAATTAAGACAACTGTCTACTTTCAGCAGTACTTGACAAGCACGTAGTGATGCTGCCCCTCTACTCTGCTCTGGGGAGACCCTACCTGGAGTAACACGTCCAGCTCCGGGGCCACCACCATCAGAAGGACACGGAGCTGTTGGAGCGGGGCCAGAGGAGGCCATGAAGATGCTGGGAGGGCTGGAGCCCCTCTGCTGTGGTGACAGGCTGAGAGAGCTGGGGGAGTTCAGCCTGGAGAAGAGAAGGCTCCGGGGAGACCTTCCAGCCCCTGCCAGTCCCTCAAGGGGCTCCAGGAAAGCTGGGGAGGGACTCTGGATCAGGAAGGGGAGCCATGGGACGAGGGGGAACGGTTTTAAACTGAAAGAGGGGAGACTGAGATGAGATAGTGAGGAAGAAATTGTTTGCATGCTGAAGGGCGGTGAGCCCCTGGCCCAGGTTGCCCAGAGAAGCTGTGGCTGCCCCATCCCTGGAGGGGTTCAAGGCCAGGTTGGACGGGGCTTGGAGCAACCTGGGCTGGTGGGAGGTGTCCCTGCCCAGGGCAGGGGGTGGGAACTAGATGGTCTTTAAAGGTTCCTTCCAGCCCAAACCATTCTGTGATTCTATTCTATTCCATGCTACGTTATCACCCAATATGCACAACAAAGAGTGCAATGGCCTTTTAGAAATACAGAAATTTAAAAAAAAACTGCATCACCCTTGAGTAGTTGATGACCAGTTGAGCAGGTCTCTCCATGTCACTCATCTTCATCTTACAAGTCCCTCAGATTTTATATTTAATACCTGCATGTAAATTCACGTTCATTACAAACCCTGTTTTCTTTTACTTCAGCACCGAAAGTGCGATTTTCACCTCCTTCAATCAAGAAACAAGAGTTTACTAGACTGGTTGGCATTTTTTTTTGGGTTTTTTTTTGTTTGTTTGTTTGGGGTTTTTTTTGGTTTTTTGTTTTGTTTTGTTTTGTTTTCTTTTGGAGACCACTAGACAAGACCAGAAAAGAGTATATTGAGACAGAAGGAATGAAGAAATGGATGCAGAAAGCCAGTCGTTAGCCAAGAACGTGCTCTTCACGGAGAACCAAGCCCCGGCTCCCTCCCTTAGCAGTCCGTCTGTAGCAAAATAGGGTGAAAAATGAGCGTTAAAGGTTGGGTCTGCATACGTAGAAGTGCCATTTGAAGGAAAGCCAAACTCAGCACACATTTGTATAATTTCATTGCTATACTAAGGTACTTCAACACTGAATTTGGCAAGGAGCGAAAATGCAGTGATCCCTCTCTACACCCTTCTGATCAGTATTCACCTGAAAAAGTACATTTGCTTCTTGGCACTCCTGCAGTAGAAACATTTGGACAAACTGGAAAAGATGAGGAATAATTCTTAAAAAAAAAGAAATATAAATCCTTAGATGCTTTCAAAAGCACTGGAAATTACAGGTTTACGTAGACCAGGAAGACTCTATGGCTAAGAAGCAGTATTTTCTGGGATACAACACAGCGGCAAGTGTTGAATGTACACGTGGTAAGCCGAAAAAGCACTTGACGCTGTACCAAAAGAGGATGGTGCATCCCATTATGAATATATTAGTCAAGTAATAACTATGGGATGTATCTCCGTGAGGGAAATATTTTCCTTAAGAAAACTCTTCCTTGAGAAAACATGACTGAAGTGGCTGTGGAAGAAGGATGTTGTAGAAAACAGTTTGACAAATGAAAAAGTATTCAGCGTTCAAGAAGAACTTGTATAAAACATGTTTGGTTTTGACAGTTGGCACTTTGATTTTTAAAAATTAAACATGGTTGCTGGCTGAAAAGATGCAAAACAGTCCAGCAATAAGAACATGAGACAACAATGTGGGAGGAAGAATGAATACTCGCAAATACATCGGAGTATCGCACCTCCTTTTAAATTCTCACTGACAAAAACATGCAACTAAAATTCATTCCAGAAATGTTTCTGTTTGGCTCTATAAGTGAGCTGTCAGAAAACCATCATCTTTATCATTTTTACAACTTTATGAGTGCTTTCGTTACGCTCTGCATACTGGAGGAACGACTGGGCCTGAAAAGGTAAACCACAGAAAGTAACACGTTTTATCACAGCCAAACACAGAGGGGAACAAACCCACGGATTACTGAATACCTGAATTCTCAGAAAGAAAATTTCAGCGTTAAGTAACGTCATAAAGGTAATTTTTTAAGTTTTCTGTGAATAACAGGATCATCTCTTCCTCCCACAAAGCTATTGCAGTTTGACTGCAGCAGGAACCAAAATTTATTTTCCCGTGTAACACAAGGAAAAAAAGAAGAGAGACATAAAAATCAGGCAGGGAGGAAACAACTCATGTCCTTCTCCATTCCACGGCCTGTAGAGCCTCGCGAAGCAGGAGTCTGATGGGTGCTCATGGCTACGCAGAAGCCCATCTGGTGGAGTAAATTCCCAGTGATTTTGAGGAGAAGCTGACTGGCCGCATGCTGCAACGCACCTCAGTGTTCATGTATTAGGAGAAGACTTCTCCTTGCCCTGCGCGTTCCCACCGAACTGCTGCTGCACCTTGATCCCATGTTTCCTACCAGAGAACAGAGGAGCTGCCAGTCAAAAAATTTACTTTGCAACATGGGTACGGATCTGAGAAGAGCCCAGGAAAGGCAGCAGCGAGCGCGGGCAAGCATCAGGGCTGGTGCTGGAAGAGCACGGGGGAACTCCGTGGCAGTGCCCCAGGTCTGATGCCACGGTGCGTAACCTGCACATGCTGCAGTAACTCCAGAGGGAAAGTTTATATTCTACTCAGTCCCTTCCTGTTTCGATGTTTCTTACCCTGCCTAACCACAGCACTCATGAGCACCTACACTGCAGTATAATTACTCTCAACAGTTTTTATAACCTGGACAGATGTAGCTCTTTAAAGCAATACTGATCATCCCCTCCATCCAGAAGGCCACAGAATGTTATTAACAAGGCGCAGCTGGTACCACGGCCCCTGCCCCTGCACGCCCTACTGAATACGTGCATCTGTATGACCGTAAAACGGCAAAGAGCCTTCCCCAAGGACAACCACCGGTGGGAGACGAATCCCTTTTGCAAACTGCTCCCTACCCAGAAGTTCCGCACGGTTTAGAGATACAAGATCAAGGTTGAGATACACAGAGCATGGTTCTCTCCCTGTCAGCATCCTACCCAATGCCACACTCTCCATTATCACCTGCACATCACAACCCACCGGTACTCACCCGGTCCGGGTCAGGGGAGCGATCCCCATGCTGGGAATCGGCCACAGCACCCGAGACACAGCCCTTGCGCCAGCCCAAGGCTTCAGTGCTGGCTCTACACCAGCTGCAGAAAGACAGATGACACCTGAGCCAGCATAAAGCCTGCCAAAACAAATGAAGCTGTCAAAAAAAAAATTAACAAATTCAATCAGGCGGATGATACTGTACCAAATGAGTGCTTTGTGTTAGGGAGAGGAGGTGCTTTTCACCTGGTAGCGGTAGCTCTGCAGTGAACTTTAGCAAGTTGTCACCAGGCAGCCGGAGGTAGCGGGTTCAGGGATCAGAAGCTCCGGTCTCAGCTGTCTCTCTGAAGCTGCCTGCAGGTATCTTTTCCATTTTACTGATAATCATACTGACCTTAAAAATTACAGTTTTCACACCTTCCGGAGCAACCATCTATTTATTTAAATTTTTGCATTTTACTGAAATTGCTGGCAATGAGGAAACAACTCCCACCAGGGCAAGGCTGTTCCCGAGCCTGACGGCGAGGGCTGAGGCAAAACAAAGAGTCAAGTGGGGTCGGAAAGGTCAGAGGAGGAACGGCAGAAGCTTCTCCAGCGCTCAGTCCTTCCAGCAGCTTGAGGTGCTGGCTTGCAACAGGCAGAGGGGGATGCTTTTCCCATACGTGGCAAGGCAAAAATCGGAAAAGCTGGGAGATCAAAGCTACTGTCACTGGCAGAGCAAACGCGAGCGTATCCCGAATACACTGAACGGTAAAGACCCATAGCAGCTCAAGAGGCAGCTGACGAACGTATATACATGATGAATTTAAAGAAGGAAAACATTTGCTTTTAATATCTTTCATATTATTGTTTTTAAGAGTCCAAATGAAAAATATGCCAGAAGTTTAAAGTTCACCCATTCAAAGAACAGGAGCTGCACAGAAGTATTTGACAGTATGTGGCCCGGTATTAACTCCTTCTAACACAAATGATTATATGTGTCCATTATCTGTGTAATGGATGCTCTCATTTCGGCAAATGTTGAAAAATAATGAATTTATCTTATCATTTCCATCTGTTCATCCCAAGATCTGTCAATATGTCTGTTTTACGAGCTGCAACAGCACCTGCTTAACTGTAACACAAATCCTTATGATGAAAAGAGAGAAACATCTGTCAAGACCGGCGCAGCTGAATCTATGGCTGCGCTATGCCACTATGAGACAACAAAGACGACTTCGCAGTCCTCATATTCCATGATATAAACCTTCATACCGGTGGTATCCAATGATCTGGTACCTCTTTTCTCTCTAATGATACTTTAAAATATTATTGTCCTATAATCAAACATGATCGTACAATCTGTTATGTCAAAGCATGAATACTTTTCTTCTGTTTTTTTTTTAACCTCTCGTTATTACTGCACTGGCTGTGCCTTCGCACACTTGAACTGTAAAAGCTTGTTTTCTAGAATCTGTTCATGAAATACTTCTGATCCTAAAATTTAATAACCCCAGAAAAGGCCTCACTGGCTTTTTGCGCATCGAGGCTACTGCTCTCAGAAGCCAAAGTGCTTCATAATTGACAGTCATTTAAAAAGACGAAAACCCAGAAAAGGAATGTCTTAGCAAGCTAAAAGCAAACAGGGATTTAGGTATATTTTACAAAAAATGTATTAAATTCATAACTGTGTTGGTCACTATTTTTGTGAATTATTAAAAAAATCATACATAAAGAGCAAAATACTAATTTATAATACATACAATACCTCTGTTTAATCAAGCCGCTCCTGCTACCATGCTCATTTAACACGCCATAAAAGCATGGCACAAAAATCTTGCAGTAAAAGAACCAGTATTTGAAATGATGCAATAAAATTATCACCAACATTCTGTTCTTTTTTTTTTGTTCTCGTACAACTCTGTCCTCCTTAAAATGGGCTAATATTGGCAGGAGAAGGAAATACAATTGAAATGGTGTTAAATGCGTTGGAGGCTGGAGCTATCCCAGTGCCAGCAGCGGCCCAGCATGGATCCAGGACACCAACAGCCACTTCAGGACACCTTTCACCTACAAAACGACTCTTCTGGCTCACAAGACAAGAAAATGGGAAATGACGGTTTTGGCACGAGACTTGGAGTCACAAAAGTTGGTCCGTTCTGATAAGTTGTTTTCTGAATGCAACCACCTGCAAGCAATAAGATACAGTAGATACAGTAGAATCACAGAATCACCTAGGCTGGAAGGGACCTTTCAGACCATTGAGTCCAACCATCAGCCTAAGTCTGACAAAAACCACCACTAAACCATATCTCCAAGCACCACGTCTACCCAGCTTTTAAATCCCTCCAGGGATGGCAACTCCACCACTGCCCTGGGCAGCCTCTTCCAATGCTTGACAACCCTTTCCGTGAAGAAATTTTCCCCAATATCCATCCTAAACCTCCCCTGGCACAACTTGAGGCCATTTCCCCTTGTCCCATGGCCTGTCCCTTGGGAGAAGAGCCCGATCCCCCCTGGCTGCCCCCTCCTTTCAGGGAGCTGTAGGGAGCGAGAAGGTCTCCCCTCAGCCTCCTTTTCTCCAGGCTGAACACCCCCAGCTCCCTCAGCCGCTCCTCACCAGACTTGTGCTCCAGACCCCTCACCAGCTCCGTTGCCCTTCTCTGGACACGCTCCAGCCCCTTGGTGTCTGTCTTGTGGTGAGGGGCCCAAAACTGGACACAGCCCTTGAGGTGGGGCCTCACTGGGAGCTGAGTACAGGGAGACGGTCACTGCCCTAGTCCTGCTGGGCGCACTGTTCCTGATCCAGGCCAGGATGCTGTTGGCCTTGGCCACCTGGGCACGCTGCTGGCTCATATTCATCCAGCTGTTGACCAACACTCCCGGGTCCTTTTCCACCAGCAGCTCTCCAGCCGCTCTGCCCCAGGCCTGTAGCGTCCATGGGGTTGGTGTGACCCCAGTGCAGGACCCGGCACTTGGCTTTGTTGAACCTCACACCACTGGCCTCAGCCCATCGATCCAGCCTGTCCAGATCCCTCTGCAAAGCCTTTCTACCCTCAAGCAGGTCGACATTCCCACCTAACTTGGTGTCATCTGCAAACATACCGAGGGGACACCCAAGAGTAGAGTTTGGCTAAACACAACAGCAGAGTTGCTCGATGCACAACAACCTGAGAAGCTTCGCAACATCACAGTTTGGCCCTTCCTTGTCCACCAGCTTGTCTGGGACAAAGAAAAGTGGTGCAAAACATTTCTCCTTCCACTTCAGGGAAAGCTTTTTCAGCTTGCCACACTGAAACAGGAACTGGTATTTCCAAAAGAAAAAACACCTCAGCCCAGGAGGCTGTGTAAGATTTCTTCACGTGTTATCCAGTTGTCATTTTTCACTAAATCCCGGCAAAATAAATCATATGACATTTTTGAAAGGGCAGAGAGTAAAGGGATACAGTTCTGTACACTGCATCAGCCATAAAAGTCATATCCCAGGCAAAAAAAAAAAAGGAAGTAATGATGACGAACCATTAATAGTTCTTGAAGTCTTACAACCTGATGTATTCTTTATTCCCGGACCTCCACAGCCAGCCTCACCGGCTCAGGATGTGAAGAATAAACCTCTCCAAAAGCCAGCAGATTTTTTGCATCTCTCATCCCTCAGGTTTAAAGCTTCCTGACTTTCTCATACCACCATCAAGAAAATTGTTTCTTGCATTTCTTGAGTGATAGCTCTTGAGACTGGTAATGGAGCTTTTGCTATTTCTATTCTATATTCCATTTCCCAACATTTTTTAATACTGTATCACAAAAAGGAGACTGATGGACGGCAACCAGAAAGAATAACCTGGGAACGTTACAGACACCAATTTGACTATGGAAAATAAATCAACAGGAATCAACAAACTACAGTATTTCCTGCGGTGTTTGTTGATACGTAAGGTGAGGACAATGCACTCAACTCGATTTTCCTTTGCAATATTATAACCTTGTCCCAGAAGAAATTCCTGTCTCAGCAGGAAGAAAGGGTAAAGGGTTTTGCCCTGTGCGGAGGCCATCGCATCCCCACTCGGCTCCAGTGCCCTCCGCTTCCCACAGGAACCCCCGGGACAGAACAACCTCCCACAGCTGGAAATCAACAGGCTTGGGATTCTCCTTCTTTGTTTGGAAGAAGGAAAGTGGCGTGAATTTCTGCACTCCTCATACTTATTATTTAAAGAAAATGGGAGAATTATAGTGCAGAGCAATTGATTTTACTGGCAAAGTAAATAAAAAGCTTTCTAAAATACAACTGATCAGCCAAAAGGCCGTTTTCTCTCCCACCTCCAAATGCCGAAAATAACGAAGTCACTAATTAACAGTCGAAGCCACAGAATTTACATTCCGGTTCCAAAGTTAACTACAGAAATCGTCATTACACAGTAACAGTCAAGAAAAGCATTTAAGCCTGAACTTCCATTTATAATATTCAAATAAACATTTTTTTGTTATTTCTAAAGACTGAAATATTGGTGGCTTTTTTTTTAAATACTGGAGAAGATTAATAAAACTCAAGTGTGAAGAAGCAGCACGTACTTCACGCACTAGATATTTTTAAATGTGCAATAGTATTAACTTAAACGAAGCTGACATGGAAAAATAACGATTTTAAGTGAAAATTGCTACACCATCCGTGTTAAAAATAGACACCACATGACACTAGCTTTTACTGTTAGTAAAAATGGAGTCCTGCTAACATGCTTTTTGATTTAACACCTTCAGCTTCATTTAATTACCTACTTCGTGCTGCTGCTTCTACAAGAAACAAGCATTCACACGTTCTTGTTCATGCCATACATTTTGTGCCAAGAAACGAAGAAGGAATTTCACATTTGGCTATGTGACGCGGACAGCGCTTCGTGCCGACGTTTAAACACGCAGAACGGACCGATGACGGCAGTTGCCCCGGAGTACAGGCTGCTGTCAGGGCACCAGAATTCCCATTAAGAACTGGAAGAGCACATCAAGGTGGGTTTGGGTGTCCCCGTGCCCACGCTGCACACAACACAAGGCCATCTGCTGTATGATAAGGTAGTACCTTTTTCCCTCCTACCAGAATGAAGATAATTTGAAGCTGTATTTAAAGAGGGGACCATGAGAAGTCTCAACACAACGGCACAGCACGCGGAGGTGCCGGGGAGCGATTCTGCATGGGGGCGTGTGGTCCTTCCACTGCTCGAAGGGAGGAGGAGGACAGGACATATGGGGAAGGGCTCTGCTCTTTTTGGGTGATGACCAGCGCAATAGATTGGGAGGAGAGGACCAGATGCCACCTTGCTCCAATGCTGCTGCTGTCAGAGCGGCACGCTCCCACAGATGTGACCCCCTGACAGCCCTGGACCGCTCTGCCTCAGCCCCAGAACCGGGATGCTCTTAAGCGGTCTTTGGACTCCCACCACCAAAGGACACCGTTATCATTTTCTCAGTCTTAGTTTTTGCCACATTTACGAATGATACTTAATTTTTCCTGCAGGAACCTAGACAGCAACCAATCCTCCAGGCGGTCCCATGGAATTCGGTGTTGCAGGGAGTGAGACTGAGGTTGTCACCAAAACCGAACGTGAGGAGCCAGGCCAAGCAGAGCAAAGCTGTAAGGTGCATGGTCCCAAAGGCTTCATGAAATGAGAAAGCGAATATTCACACGCAGCTTCATCCCAAACACCCACACTGGTATAATACCGCCAATGCAAACACGCGTGATCTGACCTCCCTCAACCTTACATACAGCTAAACTTCGAGTATCTACACACCAGGGTCTTTTGAGTGAGTTCAGACAGCAAAAGAACATTAGAATTTTAAAATACAATTTACAGTTTAAAATTACAGTTAGGGTTTTTTTGGTTATAATTAGAAAACTTAGAATCAGAAAATTTTAAAGGAACTCTTCCACTACAGGATCTATCCGATTAAACGTAATCTGCCAAGGGTTTCTGCTACTCCTGAAACAATTAAAGCACAGACCTGACAAACGAAATGATGGAACAACGTATTATTACCCACTATTTCGTGCAGAACATATTGAATTCTTTTTGAACTGCACCATTTGATAACGAAAAAAACATCATAAAAATCAAACTGATAAATATATCGGTTGGTATAACATGCTCGGAAGTACAATCATCACAACATATTTTAATGTCAACCCAGGTTTCGATTCTAGGAGGGAAAATAATATCCAAATCATTCTTTTCCATTTGAAATTAATTTGGCAACGCTTCTTCAGATCTCAAGTAGACTCTTACCAGAGAATTGTCGTGACGCGTAGTCTAATAACCACTTGTAGCTTTCTTTCAAAATAATATATTAAACCCAGGAGTTAACACTGTATATATGCAAGCTGGGAAAAAAAAGCGCAAGTATCCAGAATAATTAGTTGGCTTTATTAGCATCTTGTTAAAAAACAAAAGAAATCAGACATCCACAGCATATTGTGGATGAGGAGTCATGAAACTGAGGAAGCAAAAGCTATTTGCAATGTTATTTTGCTTTTGCTTATTGCAACCATTGAGCCAAGCTGCTGCTTTCACTCGGTTGCATACAGCTCGTATGCCCTATTTTTCTTTTAAAGTATCCTATTTCTGAGCTGCTACTGAAAACGACAGGCTGCGAGGTGCCTCTCAATTGCTCATTATCTGTTTGCAGAACAAATATTTAAGAGTTGGTAAAATATATCAAGGGGGATGACCAGCAGGGCGAACTCTTGGCTTTAGTAGCCAGCCCTACCGGTGAAACCCCAGGAAACAGCCTGGATGTAAAACCACAGCAGGAAGATGGGAAGTCCGCTGGACGAAGCGTTATTCTAAATTCACACGTCTCTTTACAGTTCTCAAGCTTCGTAAGATACACATAGCACTCAAAATGTCTTGAAGGGATTAAATCTGCCATCACCCAAAGGAGGACCATCAGTTAACGACCAGGATTAATGCCAGGTCTGAACCTTAGGACTGCCTCGCTACTTCTAACTTTGCAAGCAGCCAAAAATAACAGGGCCTTGTAACAGAAGAAAAGAAGAAAAAAAAACCTCTAAAAAACCTTAGTTCACTTTTTTCCCCTTCATATATAAATCTTGAACTCAAGAACACCAGCAGCTGGGATCATTTTATCCCTACGTGTTTCTTTCTAGTTGAGGAAGAGCTGTTCCCTAACACGCAATTCTTTTCTTTAAAGTCACTGTAATTTTCTTGTGGCAAACAAAAGGTTGAAGTGTCACGGAATAGATCAGAAATATTTTGAGAAGACGTTAACAACTACTCAGCAATGAACGTCTGCATATTAGCCTAATGCTCTGCGATGGTATTTTTGAAGCGAGTACTGAATAAGGATTATTTTTTCCCCAGCAAAATGAAAAGCCCCATCTCCCTTGTGCTTTAGGATGAAACACACCCGCAGCAGCCTTCCCCTGATTTTAGAGAGATGCTGTGGTACAGGCATCTACGTTCCCAGGAGGAAGCAAATCCCATCCACGCTTTAGGGACAGGAAAATAGGTTTGTCAAGGGAAGCATAACAATAAAAAGCCAGAACAAGCAGAGTCACAGTGGATGCTCGACAGTCGCCCAACCCAAGCCCACCTTCCTCGCTGCAGGACGCCCTCACCAAAAAAGCCCCCACACATCTTCAAACACATAAGACCCATAATTTAGACCATATTATAATGATAAAAATAGTAACTGTTTTAGTACCATGAATTGTTATTCCACCTCTAGACCCCAGAAGAGATTAATCATGATCCAAATGGATGGGGGGGAGTACTCGGAGAAGCAGCAGATGTTTTTGGGGGGGCTGGGAGGGCGCTGGGACATCTCACCCGTACGTCCCCAGCACTGGCAGCTTCGCCGGTGCAGAGTCCACTACTCAACTTCTTGAGCTAAGTCATCACTGATTACAGAAATAAAGACCAAAACCAGACCCATTAGATCCACTGGACTTCCAAAAGCCCAACCATCCGTCAGTTCTCGCAATGGTACCATTGTCACTGTAACACCCACGTCAGGCACAACGTTCCTAACTCCTAATGGCTGGGATAAAATAACCTGCTACGGGGGATGCCTCCTCTCCTCCCGCTACGGAAACCATCAAGAGAGAAGAGCACTCACTGAAGCATATTCCTTCAAGGAATCTCAGCCTTTTGAGTAAGAAAAAAAAAAACCACCTGTGTTATTTTAAACACAGCCAAGTACATTCGTTTTACTCCCAGGTCCAGTTAATTTGACAGGTACAATACTAAAGCAAAAATCCTGCAAGGTCTTTACTGAAAAGGTCAGTACATTATGCAACCAGGTTTTATGGACAGCAAGAAAAACTCCCTCCACGTACAGAAACTGTATCTTTACATAATTTAGCAACATGCATTCATCTTTTTTATTTACAGATGAAGACCAAACTTTCGGGCACATGAGTTAATTTTGAAAACTGGCTCCTAAAAAAGTTACACGCTTCGAAAATTTTTATCCTTAAACTAGATATGGTAAATAGTGGGAGGTCTCTCTATACAGAGAAATATTTGGCACTGAAGAAAAACCGAATTGCTCCCATTTGAAGTCTTATTTCATTCCAGCCCTAAATAAAATTATTTTGTCGTTCAAGTTGCAAGTCTGGACTCTTTAACTATCTAAATAAGCACAGAGTCCTACAGCAAATGTATTAATAGTCAGGAAAAGTAGTGCCAATTCCTTCTAATCAAAGCTTTTCCGACTGTTCAGACTCTTCTTGAAACAATGCATCCTAAAATATAAAATATAATTGCATTTCAAACACTTTTCTTCATCACAATATCCTATTTGGAAATGTAAAACAGTTCCCATATTCCAGAAGAACACATATTGAGTACATATTTTAATGATCAGCGCCCCAGTTGCAAGCACAAGCTTTCAAGTCACGTCTACTAATAATTGCTTTGTACGTGGGATTAACGCAGGTGGGAACACTGGCCTATGCAGGGGCTGTGGAAAAGGAAGCAATGATTGCAAAGGTTTTTTGTGCTTCACCCCGCCCCCCCCCCCCCCCCCGTCTGATATTACTTGATACTCTGTAAAACTGTCTTGTGGCCCTGCATTTTTCCGTAGTTTTCTACACAGAACCTTCGTCATCCTCCCGGACGGTTGTGAAAACCACACCTCCACCCATCCGAAGCCTGGGATGGATTTTAAATAAGAGCTTTTGCACTTGCACCTAATTTGACAGATGCGACTTGACTGGTCAATTACGTAAGTGCAAAGAGCCTATTTTCATACATTTATTAAAAACATTAGGGTTGTGGGGTTTTTTTTTCTCTTTACGCCTGTATAAAGCCTAGCAGGATATTGCAATGAAGTAAAATTTCAATAAGCTAAAAACCAATTTTATTTTGGCTTTGGGGTTACTTGTCAGTAAGAATAACTCTCAGGCGACTGAAGCCTGTGCTACAGTGTAAGGTTCACACAGTTACGCAAAAATTTGCTTCAGTTCAGACCCACTCCAGTGTCTGCAAACCAGTGATGGACAGTCACATACGTAGCCGAGGTTCATTCTGAAGGCGCAGTATAGATCTGACAGGTACTGCTATGACAACCACGGAGCAGAACAGCCTACATTTCCCTGGAAGCTCCAAAAATAAACATCTATACACCACTCCAGCAACAGTAAAAAGGTACATGTTTACCAGACGTATCTCCCGGATCCTTCTGTCTCCTCTCTGCAAGATTTTTTTGTTTTTTGTTTTTTTTTCACACAGTAAATTCATGACGATTCTGGAGTGGGGTTTCAGGAGGAAACCCACCTCCACCCACCCGCAAAGCCAATGCGGCACCGGTGGGGAGCAGGTAATACCCGCCCGATTCCCTCCGCAAGATGTATTTCCTCTGGGAAAAAAATACCTAAGCACAAGAAACATCCCTCTCACCGAGAAGCAGCTCATCCCTTTTTCTCCGACTTCAAAAGGCAAAATAACCAGGTATTTTATGTAAATGTGGACATTAGACACAAAAAAATAGAACAGAAAACAGCAAATTCATTTTTCATCGGCAGCTCAGCTTCCACTGGAACAGCTGCAGATGAAAGTAGCAGCTACAAATTAATATATCATAAGGTCTACCAAAGGAACCAATTGTCTCAAATGTCAAAAGTAAGACCAAAGACTAAATTATTTTCATTTACAAAAACATCGAGGAACTGTTTTCATGTTCTGTTATCTGTTTAAGAGAAACCTAAGTTTAGCTTGTCAGCTTATGACAATAGTTAAAAACAATTTCCAAAATATTTCTGAATCATTTCTAAACACAATCTAGAAGGGAAAAACGTAAACAATACAAAATCACGTCTTTTTTTTAAAACTACTTTTACAGTTAAAACTCTTCGAGTGCATTTTCCTGCAGGAGACGCCTGGGGCGCAGGCTCTGCCTCCGAAGCTCTCCTCATCCCTGTCCTGGGACACGGGAAAACCTCCTGGCTCCTTGTAGCTATTAAATACAGTTATTTAAGTTTATCACGAAGACCTGCAGGACAAAAATACCACAGTGGCGGAAGATCAGGCCTAAATGTCATTATCAAGAAGCTGGTAGATTGCTACCGAGCGGCTGTGGCAGCAGCTGTCAACACCGCTGATAAAAACACTTCCTTTTAATCCAGTGATATTATGCCTTTCCTTTAATAGGAATAACTCTTCCTGAAAATATGCACACAGATAAACCTTATGGCAGATGGAATTTAAAGGTGCCCAAGTATCTCAAACAGAATTATTCGCAATTTCCACCATCAATAGTTACAACTACAAGTAGCTTTTTCTTTTAAAGTTGTCTTGGCTCATCCTTATTTTTAGGCACCGTGATCACGAATACATTTAGTAACAATTTGCCCGGAGTTCACCGGGGTTAAAAATTCCCATCGAAAAAGAAAACCCAAGAGATGAAAAGCTCCATAAATTCAAACTAGACACTGTCCTAGCATGGTCCGACAGGGAGAAATGGCATTGAGTGAGCATTAGACACCGAGACACGGGGCAGGCAGGGGGTGGGTGACACTGGGGCAGGCAGGGGGTGGGTGACACTGGGGCAGGCAGGGGACTCCCTGCAGGGATATGGATGGCTGAGCACGGCTGTGGTGCTCTGGCAAAGCTGCAGACCCCACAGACACACACCTACCTGCGAAGCAAACCGAGCCCCAGCCCATCATCCAGAGTGACAGGGCTCAAGGCGACTCCCTAGAGATCATCTATAACCAGCACCATAACAGATGCTCGTCAAACTGGTTTTAAACGCCCCTGCTGCTGGAGACCTCGCAGTGCGCCCCGAGCGATCCACCGCAGCGCTCACTGCTAGAGGATTTCCCCCCCGCCTCCAACTTCAATGTTTCTTGCTACAGTTTCCGACCAGTATTTCTTAGGCAATTCACTGCGGCTATTCAAAGGTTATTCCCATCCACTCTGCTGCAAAACTTTATGTATCCAAAGGCCGTTTCTTCTCTTCCTGCCCCTCTGTCTTCTCTCTTCTTTAGATTTACCCAAAAGCAATGGCCATTTTGAGCCAATATATGGATAAAGACTTAATTATTAAATACTATTTGGATGCTCTTTGCAATGAACTGCCCCTAAAAGTACTGTGCTGGCTGGTACTGGCCTTTTGGGCATCCTGCTTTTTGGGTTAAGCACAGCCTCTTGCTCTTCTCCTAGAAGAAGCTGTTTCAAACGTAGGTGCTATGGTCTATTCTTCATCTCTGTCATCCTCTCATCAATGTTTCTTTCCATCTCTGTTGCTTGGATATTGTTGTTTACTGTAAAACAGCAGCTGATTTGGACCAAAATTTGACGGTGAGAGGAAAAGCCATAGCATAAATTGGAATATCCTTCTCTTTTACCCCCTCTGACAACCTTCGCTGGGCAGCACCTGGGGAACCTACACTGCGACTGCCGCGACTCGCCACGTTACAGCCAGCAAACCAATGCCACCTCGAACACCTCGGTGTCAAACCGAAGGATTACACGAAATCAGTAACATTCAAAACCTTGGGCCGCTAATTAACAAATTGCTTTGTTGAAACAATAGACCCAGGTTTTAATTAAATTAGAGACGTCAGTGAATAGAGTATTAAGTGGCACATCTAAGAACAAAAAAGCAACAATTATCTCATTAGAGATGAAGATTTGTGTGTTCATTTCAGCACGATAGGTGGTAACACAGCGTGTCTATCTGTGTTCGGGAAACAAAGGCGTGCTGAGCATGGAAGCAATCCCGTGCCTGGCACAGCACACGCTGCGGGGACAGGACAAAGAGAGGACCCTGAAGTTGTGGTGCACGGTACCAAAAACACGTGGGCAATGTACACAGACGAGAGCCATTTCTGTGACTGTTAATGAGTGTGCATATATTTATGTATATAGGTATCTTACTAGTAAAGTAAAGTTCAAAGAAGTGTAGTACCAAATTTTAACTGAACATGACGAGGCTGAGAGAGCTGGGGGGGTTCAGCCTGGAGAAGAGAAGGCTCCAGGGAAACCTTAGAGCCCCTTCCAGTCTCTAAAGGGGCTCCAGGAAAGCTGGGGAGGGACTCTGGATCAGGGAGGGG
Source organism: Fratercula arctica (assembly GCA_947846985.1). NCBI lineage: Eukaryota > Metazoa > Chordata > Aves > Charadriiformes > Alcidae > Fratercula > Fratercula arctica. Next base: position 3,179,953 of record CANTUZ010000010.1, read on the forward strand.
AGCCATGGGACGAGGGGGAAGGGTTTTACACTGACAGAGGGGAGATTGAGATGAGATCTGAGGAAGAAATTGTTTGCTGTGAGGGGGGTGAGCCCCTGGCCCAGGTTGCCCAGAGAAGCTGTGGCTGCCCCATCCCTGGAGGGGTTCAAGGCCAGGTTGGACGGGGCTTGGAGCAACCTGGGCTGGTGGGAGGTGTCCCTGCCCAGGGCAGGGGGTGGGAACTGAATGGGCTTTAAGTTCCTTTCCAACCTAAACCATTCTGTGTATTCTATGTATTTCTTGTATTTGCAAATTCTAGGTATTTGCAAATATTCCCTGTAATACAGTTGTTCACACGCATTTTTCCGTTTCCCCACTTCCCCCGCAGCTACAACTCTATCACAGACAGAATATTTTAACCCTCTATCCCCTATCTGGAAGCAAACCAGTGGCCTGGGCTACCTCTGCCATGAAGGTGAAGAGACCTCTCCTTAAGGGACTGGTCTCTCCGCTGCAGGCAGTGGGGGCTTAGAGGTCTGATTTCCAGCCAGGTATCTTTTTTTCCCTTTGTTTCACACTACCAGATGTATTTCATGCAGAGAAACCAACAAACTCACAAACATTCTGGATATAGTTAAAAATTAGCTCACTTAATTTGGCTTATGGCACAGAAATACTTGATCTGCAGAAATGCAGGAGTGACACAAAATGGCAAGTTCCGAGGTATTTCTACTGAGAGGACGCGGTAGCTTTAAAAGACAGAATTTGTTCTCCAATTTTTCCTAGTTTTCTTCAGTAAAAGTTTATAGGGGTGAAAACAAATGGACCAGATGGGCAAAAAGGTAGTTTACAATGTGGTTTTCTGGTTTGGGAAACCGCATTAGCTTCAACGGGAAAAATGAAAAGCACTCAAATCAATTCAGAAGCATTTACAAACGAGCCGGTGTAATGAAAATGAACTTGTAAATTAGAGATGAACAACCCCCGTTAGCACTTCTGCAGATATTCATCAACACCAGAAAGATGTGAAAACGTCTTTTGTTTTTCACTTTAAATACCAGTCAAATATTTTATGGGTACTGAGGTTATTCAGTAAGAATCAGAGATCTTAACAACACATCCCTGCTTCTTCAGGACTTAATGTTCAGCACGGGAAGAAGACAAGACTATTTTTAATGATCAGAAAATCAAAGCCCCTATCTTAACTGCGGCCCTCTGCATCCCACTTTGTACTGCTCCAAACTTTTGGAGTGAGGAGCTGCCTGGTAAGGATCCTTTTGTGCTTTAAACCGAAAACGGTGGGGAGGGAAAGGCTCTTTCGATAGTTCCGCTCTTTCGTTTCATTTCTGAGAAAAAAAAACAAACAAACAAAAAAAACAAAACAAAACAAAACAAAAAAAAAAAACAAAAAAAAAACAAAAGAAAAGGTGGTCAAATCCCCACCTTAATGAACACTGAGAGGTCATTTGGCAGTATCGTGAAGGTACATCTGGGGGGAGAGTTGGCGCAATATTGCCCACACCGCTGTAATTGCTGTATAACTGGTTAACTGGCATTACCAGTGTCCAAACACAGAGCTTCCCAGTCGTATTTCAACCTCTACAAATCCCGCTCAAAGCGCAGAGGCCTTCTCCTCTTCGAAAGGACGCCAGGTAGCACACGCTGGGAGGGTTTCCCAAGCACCTGCAACCCGACTCTCAAGACAGTTGGAAGTTCTTGAACCAAAGCCATTTTCAAAATTAAAAAAAAAAAAAAAAAGAAAAAAAGAAAAAAAAAAAAAAGAAACCCAATGGACTTTAAATCTTCCTCATCAGCTAATCTCAAAGGGTGCTTCATTTATACCAGTGGGTGCTTTGCAAGCTGCAGCCACACAGAAGTGTGTGCCCATAACCAGTGGCTTTAACTCAAAAGACGGCTGAATCTCCTAACTCATATTTATTAAGAATGGATTTTATTAGGCGGTTAAGGAGACTTCAGAAGCCAAGATTAAAGTTACGGTGCGTTTTTATAACAAGAGTAGGAACTGTGGTTCAGGATTTTATATAAGTAAACACTGACAACTTTATAGCCATGGTAGCTACCAGTAAGCACAGATTTCTCCAGGCAACCAGTAAATATAATGTTTTTTCCTTATACCTTCATCACATAAAAGCATTTGACACACTTAATAAATGTCACAGACATAAATATTGCACAAAGGCATGCTAAATGATGACAATGCTGCGATTATTGAGCAAAGAAAAGGGGATTAGAAACATTTGCAGCCTGTCTCTTCATTACCAGGCTGATGGGATCTGGACTTAAAATGCCCTTTCAATTCTTTCTTGTTAATACCGCTGAAAATATTCCAGAATAGAGAACTCGATGTCAGTATATGATAACCACTAGTGTTTGAGGTCATACGCAAAATATATCATTTATCGCCAAAGGAATACATTTAATTATTGCATGTACAGATCCCTACCGCACCTGCATTTTGTTCCAAAATTTTGGTTCTTGGAATGATGCCAGCCTTAATTTGTGGTGGACTCCAAAAGCCCCCAAACAGGCCACTAACACACTGCCCTGCAATCTCCAAAGCCAATTTTTAAATAATTATTTGCATCAGAGAAGGAAAAAAAACCCCAACCCACCCTAGCTGCCGCATTGTGTTTTACTGTTTCCAAGCAACACTGTTGTTTCAGATCAAACATGAACTCGCCATCGCGGAGAGCTCCGGCGCGTTTCCCTCTGTACTTACTTATTCTGCATCATGTTCATTATCACCCAGTCGAAGGGATAGACATTCTTCCCAATGAGATTCTTGAACATGATGAATGTTTCCATCAGAAAATCCTAAAAGAAGAGAAAATATTTGGAGAGGACCACTCTTCTAGATCAAAAAAATACAAGTGATAGTGTCAGTTATTAATGACTAGATTCAAAACGTGTCTTACTGTTCCGCTTCAGAAAAAAGCCATTATTCATATACAACATGCATAAATCCTACTAAGGCATATTTATATATGACATACATAAATCCTGCAATAATTCTATTTAAACTTTTCAGAAATGATAACAATAGTAATACACCGTAAACAACCCATGGTATTACTCGGGAACAAGCCCTGGTTTGCCAGTTATCCAAAGGCGGTTTCTGCCGAAAGAAATAATTTATTTTCTATAGCACAGACAAAGTCTTACAGTCCCTTCTTGTGCAGTGTGTAGTGTGGCGTATGTGCGAGTATGCTGGAAAGTTGTTAGAAGCACATCAGTAGATGGAAAGAGAAAAAAAAAAGCTACGTTATTAATTTTAATCTTACGATTACACTAAAAATACTCCCCGGAGTCAGTTGATTAGTTTTCCCTCCCCTGGTGAATACCCTCCTGGAATTTTCTATTGCCTGAAATCAAGATTATCTATTTATTAAAAAAAAAGTGCTCTAGTTCAAAAGCGGATACAGGTCAAGCGCGGTGGGGCACATCACCCCCGACCTGGGGCAGACGACAGCAATGGTTGGGCCAACCTGAAACTCTGCCTCAAGGGACAGCAGTAATTGCTTCTGCCAGCAAAAACCTCACCCAGAACAAAGTTAATTTAGTAGCATAAACCAATTTATTTCTACACAGATATAAACAAACACCTCTCTGGAAGAGAAACCTCGTGTACTTTACAATGTAAATCATCTCCTACAATTTGGGAATCTATAATTGCTATCTAACAATTTGAGTAATATCAAATGCTCAGAGAAAGATAAAGAGGGAAAAAAGAACTTAATGCAAACAAGTCCTTGATCCATTTCACGCAGAGATAAAAATGAACTTTTATTCCAAGGTTAGAATATTTTTCCTTTGCTACAGCTTCTCAGTAATGGTATTTATCTCGTCTATCTTTAAAATGTCAAATGCCTAGCAAAAAAAAAAAAACCCAAAATGTTACATTTGCTGGACTTTTAACTAAGGCTGGTTTTTACGTAACCTTTTCAGTGAGAAACAAATATGAAGTTAGTGCTTTCATAAGTATTTCTTCATGCGTGAGAGCCAGTCTCTTCGCCGCGTTTTATCTTTTGATTCCTTGTTCTGTTAAGATGTTTTTCCTGGCTCAGAAATTCGCAGTCGGTGGGATGCAGGGAGCTGCAGAGATCCTGAGGACACAACATCGAGATCGCGAAGCAACGTTAATTTCCAGCCTACTCAGCTCTGCCGTGTGCACGGCACAAGGGATGCTTTGGGATGCTCTGCATCCCAGCTCCTGGTACCCAAGGAGGCACCCAGGCCAAAGAGGGTTAACAAAGCATCAGCAACCACGGCAGACACGTTTTAATCAAAAAATGTATAATACCTATCAAAAAGCTCCTCTGTTATTTTACCAAAATCACTCCCAACAACACAACGTCAGTAAAGACGTTTTGACATTAACAGGGTTGAGATAAAATCTGGAACTGCTCGTGGTTAATGAGACGTTAGTGTTGCGTACGGTAAAATTCACCCCAGACACAAATGCCTCTTCATTTAAGAGATCAAACTGCATGCTTTGCTGTTCATTTTTCACGTATTTTGGTGAAAGAGTTAGATAATTTCTAATAATCACGTTGCATGTTTTGCTGCCCAAGCATTACACGGGACTTCACTGGAGCGAGTGTTTTTGTACAGCTGCAGGTAGCGGGGGATTTTCTTACTGACGCCGCTCCACAGCTCAATAATGGAAACGCTGGTGGAAGTGGCTCCACGGGAAGGGTCATCACCAATCCAAGAGGGCAGATTTGAGCTCACTGGCCTTTTTTTTCCCCTTAATATTTTATGAATACAGATGGATGCTTTCCTGATTTCTTGTAGCAAGCTCTGCCTTACACTTTATTTCAGCTGTGGAGCCTCTGCGCACTTTGCTGATCAAGCTGCATGTGACGGTAGATGAATTTTCATACACTTTGTTGATGACTCCCGTTCGTTACTGACCCTGGAGATTGTGCCACATGTGATTTGACCTACTTTGCTGATTCATCTTTACGTTTTAATCTACTGGTATTTACAGTTTAATAGTCTTACTTTCGCACAGGTACTTTAAATAATGCTCTGTAACAACTAATCTAATTATTGATCAAATAAAAAGCTTCTGATGCTTACCTGTATTTGTTTTATGTATTTTTATGTATTTCCATTTTATCTTTCTTACAGAAAAGCAAATGGTTTATGGTTGGACTCAATGATCTTAAAGGTGTTTTCCAACCTCAATGATTCTCTGATTCTTTATGAATTAACCTCATATTACAAGCAAAACCCAGCTTCTTTGGGGTGAAGGTGGGAGTGGAAGGGAAGCTATCAGTGCGTGCTGTGCTGCTGCAGAGCCTGCTTATTTTCAGCACACCTAGAAGCAGAAAAAACTGTTCTGAGCATTAAAAAATGATAAAAAACCTGTACTAAAGGAGCAAGGGCTGCAACTCAGATCTCTTTCAACTATAAATAAAAATCCTATTTAATATCCCAAGGAAGCAAAATTCACAATAGATGGGACCGCTTCAATATTCCCATCCAATTACTGAAAGAAAACAGAGGACGCTCAGCCCTGTAACTGGGTAGATGGTGATGGAGGAGGCTTAGACAATTCCATCCCCCCGGACTGCTGAGCATCACGCCCCGATACTTATATTTTTCACAACCTGGATTTCCAAGAGTTTCTTCAATAAATTCTCAAGCCTAATAAAAATAACTAGCTAAAACACGTAGGAACTCGAACTTAAGGCCGAGCTGATGAAAATTTCGGCTTTGCTGAGTCCTGAGGTATAGCAGTCAGACATCAAATACGCAACAGCTGAACCTCCGCTGAGCTCCACTACCAGGCTGTCTCTGGAAAGTCCCCTCTCCACCGCTGTGGGTGGGCTTCCTCTGCGGGGTCCCACCACCACGGGGCATCCCCTCCGCTCCATCTCCGGTTGGCCAAAGCTTTGTCAGGAAAGGATGTACAACACTCACATGAAAACCCAAAGTCTAGGACTGCAAAATATTAAAGGGGGAGAAGAAAATGGAGATGCAGAAAGTTGTAATCTAAAATCCCGACAGAGCTTGTCTTTCTCCATACTTCACGGACTCCAGGACGTTGTCTTGAAGGCCTTTAGGGAGGAATACTGAGATACTACACATGGCAAAACATTAGCATATATTTTTTTGTCAACCAATACCACGTGTCTCAACTGAGTATCAACTTTACTAAGTAAAAAGGGGAGAGATCCGTTAGTCCCAGAAATAACCTCATTGATCCTGGATGATGGTTCATCTCAGAATAACAGGCCTGACAGTAAGAAATTCCTCTTTGAACAGAAATACCTTAATGAATCTAAACAATTTGTTCTGCAGAGAGATACAAGACTGGTTTTATTTATTGCATTCCACCTCATGTTTTCTAATATTTTTGAGGCCAAATAAGACCAATATAATAATCTAAAACTGACACCTACATAACGCAGGTCATAAAGTTTCCTCCAGCAATTCCAGCACTGGGCTTATAACTTCTGGTTGAGCAAGAGCTCATGCTGAGAAGATTTAAGGGTCTCCAATGGTGAATAAGCAACCAAAGTTTCACTTAAGTTCTCCTTTTTTCTTGTAATTCTTTTTTCAAGAAAAACCTATTCCTTTCTGTTTGAATTAATCTAGTTTCAGTTCTAAATCACTGCTTCTTTACGCCTTTGCGATCAAACTGAAAACCCTGTAACAGGAGATGCAGGTATCACCTCCCTGTGCAGGGAGATCGGGTTTGATGGAAACACTTGTGGATCCTAAGCTCTGATGGGTGAGTCAAATGGCACGGGCTCAAAAAATTGTCAGACTAAAAAGAAAAGTAAAAAAATAATGAAAAGTTAAATGAAGAAATGAGGAAAGGGGTTTTCTTCCACCCAGACCACACAGTAGCAAGGACTATACACATCCAGTACAGTTGAGTAGCACCCCACCACTGAAAACAGAACAAGGCAAAAGCTCTAAGAGAACAGGGGCAAACTTGAACCACAGCAACGGTCAAGGAGGCAATGCTCCTGGGAGAGCCCCCTGGGCACCAATTCTGATGGTGAAACATAGAATATGGGACAAGACGTGGGTTTCAAATTAACAAGGAAATCTCATCTGTGAAGAAAGACTTGTGAGAACAGTAACTCCTCGCTTTGGTTCTCACTGAAAAGGTTACGCAAGCTTTTCTCTTCAACAGAGAAACGGGATTGTGTCCTTAACCTTTTGTCCTACATGATGACTCAATCAGTATTATTTAGGTTTAAAGAAAAAAAAAAAAAAGTAAGAAAAATTAGTTTACTCATTGTGGTTTCCTTTTATCACAGGATCAACAATATTCTGCCATTATACCTCCCCACTCCACATCTTCATTTATATTCTTTATACTTTAAAGTCAATTTAAGGTAGCGTTTTCTACCATTAACATATTACCCATTTAATGTTTAACCAACTTACAATGTACTTTAGTTGCCATTAACACACATTATCATTTAATCAACAACAACATTAAAACATTTCAAAGGTGTATTTTAACGAAAGATATAAAAAGTATTACAGCAACTGACCAAGTTTGGATTAGCGTATCTGCTAGCAGAAATGATAGTCAAGTGGCGTAACAGTGGAAAACAAGTAGTCGAATAGCACACATGCTGATGGAAAATTTGATTTTAACAGTACTGAACAATTTCAGCTACACAACCCAAGAACAGGCAGAAAGGGACAAATTTACAGAGACACGACAAAAGAAAGAAGTGATTCTTCATGTATCCCAGTGCACTGCACCGACATAAATCAAACTCTTACCACAAGCAATTATAAACAGAGCACTTGCCAAATTTCAAACACATAATTACTCCTTTGTTTTCACCAAGAAAGATCTGACCTCCAGAACCACCCTTCAGACAGTTTAGACCAAAAAAGAGAGACTTTAAAACAAACACTTTTACTGCCATTAGGACAACCACAGATTTCCTAATCAGTATTTTTCCCTCTGCATTTTTTCATTACATGTTTTAAGAGCAAACTGCTTTTACCTTTTTCCATATAAAACCCTGTAATCAGTTTGCCTTTTCCAGAGCCAAATGATTTGAACCACTTTAAAAGTACAGAAATATTTGGCTTGATTAACCTTAATACTCAGGTCTTTTCTGTATGCTAAAACCATTTTTTTCACTCTACCAGCTGCACTGAGCTTGGGAATGTTTCGTTATTAGTGGAAAACCAAGTGACTATTCATGGAAGTGCTCTGAGAACCCGAAGCAGACTAACCGGGAAGCAACTCTTCCAATATAGCGATGCCCTTCTGCTGTTCTTTGCAGTTGGACTTTGCCTTCACTCTCCTGAAGCTCTCTACTTTAGTAATGCCAGATCAGGTACAAACTGAGCAACCAGGACACACCTTATCTGAAAACTGGCACAAGGGCTAAGAGCTCAGATCTTGCAGAACTGGCCCAGGTTGCCCAGAGAAGCTGTGGCTGCCCCATCCCTGGAGGGGTTCAAGGCCAGGTTGGACGGGGCTTGGAGCAACCTGGGCTGGTGGGAGGTGTCCCTGCCCAGGGCAGGGGGGGAACTGGATGATCTTTAATGTCCCTTCCAACCTATTCTATGATTCTATAATATAAGCAGAAGTAAGAAGAACTAAAATTAAAGACATAAAGGAAAAGTGGAAAGTCCAAACATCAAGAAATTAAGCAAGGAAAAGACCGTGAGTTTTGTTAGGCTGGGTTTGGAAGGAAGATGGGAACCTAAACAAAGACCACCCTGAAGATTAAAATACAGGCAAAAGCTGCCGAAAGCGGCTAAGAGAAGCGGGTAAAGTAATAAAGCTGAGCGGGATTCAGGTCATCCACTAATTAATGGAGCTCAGCCAACAGGTTTGGTCGGTACTTTGCAGCAGGCACTTGCCATATGGCAAGGATAGTTTCAGGTCATTAGAGAGTTGGCTCCTCAGCCATAAACTCTCTTCTATTATGCTCTAATTAAGTTGTGTTGTTGGCTTAGTTAGGGTACCGAACGACTCTGAGAAGACAAATTTCAATTATTATTGCTTCTTTAACAACTAAGGGTATCTTTAAGGTTAAAATGTTTTGTATAAAATGTAAAGTGAGCAGATCTGTAAGTAAAAGCTATTTAAACAAATGAAATCGGGACATCTGGAAGATTTAACGCTGACATTTTCTTTCCTCAAGAAAGCTTTTTTTTTTTTTCCTCTCTCTCCTTAAACAAAACCGATTTTTAGTAACGGCTCAGCACTACTATTTCCTAATGTTCTCTTTTAATTGCTTTAAACCCACTGTCTCAGCACTTGCTTTTTAAAATATCGAACTATTCCAGAGAGAAGCTGTATTCTGTGTGGCACGAAGGTTAATTTTGTCTTTTGCATATTCAGAAATCTGTAAGTCATAGTGCTTTATTAATTAATTTTACAGTAAATCTGTGACATCAAACACATTTGTTTACATTTCACAAGCGTATTTAACAAACAGAAACAGCAAAAAAACCAAGCACAAGCTAAACTATCATATGGACAGATAAAACATGTTAAACTTACCACAACATCTGACCTCATCTTTCCAAAAGTTTTGATTAAATGAGCGTAGTGATAGTCCTCCATTTGCCTTAAAATGGCTGTCATGCACGCAACAAAACTCCCCTAGGAAAACAAAAGGACAAACAAATCAATTATTTAAGATAGGGCAACATAAACTCGCTGTCCAAACGGCATAATGCGAGAGAGCCCCATGTAATGCAGCGGATACAATTCTTTTAATTCATTTAAATTCATTCGTACGCAAAATTCTGCCAAGAAAAGAGAAGACATCTTGAAAAGTTTCTATTTCCAATTTCATGGCTTCATCACCATCTTCACCAAAGATTTTACAACATATTCGTATAAAAATTGCTCAGGCATTAAAGGCTTTGGAAGGTAATAAACACCACTGCCAAAAATACCACACAATGTCAGGATTTGCATTTGGGAAGTCGATATTCTGCTCAAGGGAGAAATCTCTTAACCATCATTATACTGGGCACCACCGTTAAACGCCAAGTTTTCATTTCATTGAGTGGCATTTTCAGATACTGTGATGCTGAAAATATACAAAGCAAAATAAAATCCCGTAACTTCCGTAAGAACAGCAGCACCAAACATATCTCTCGCAAACCCTGGAGAAAGTAAGAAGGGACCAAGAAAAGTTTAATCTTTCCTTCTGGCACATGAAAGCATCGCAGTAACAACTCAAACACACTTCTCTAACTGTGAGATGTTCCGAACCCACAAATGACTTTTCTGATTGTCCATCCTCCTCCTCCAACTATCTGCTAAAACCTGTTGACTGATTATGGTAATAGCATCCACACGCTTTCTGATCTTTAATGAAAACTCAATTGTTGGAAAAAAATCAGCAGAATTACTCAGAAAATTAACGATTCTTTATACGCTGTGATAAAAGGGTGAATTCCACTTTCTGTGCCATTTTCAAGGTTATTCTACGCCACGCACAGCCTGAGAGAACACTCAGGAATTTTCTATTCCTTCTCGGCATAGCACAGAGTTTTTATTGTTACCTTGAAGATCTCCATTACTTTCAATTTAAAAATATTTATTTCTACATCAGGCCGCGTAATTAAGATCAAACGCAAAATGACACTGGGGTTATCTCTGTGTGTTATGAGCCCTCTTATTTACAGCCTAATCCCCCAGCCTCCCCCAGAACAGCGCTCCTTGAATTTGCTTTTCTCCTCTGTAATGGAGTTGGGATCTGAACTCCTACACAACTGATTCTGGCCAGGCGAGAACATTATTTTTTTACAGGACGCAAAGGTACCTGACGGGAGCTCTCAGGCAGATGCAAATGACATGAATATGAAAGGGAAAGGCCACCCGCGCTGCTGTTCCATGACATCAAAAGAACTTTCTAACAAACTATGACAAGAAGAGAAGCTGGGGTTTACTACTATGAAACGTAAATAAAACAGGATCATCTCAAAAATCTCAAAACATTAATTGTCAAAACACCATGTAACAAGTATTCTACAGAACAGACGCTGTAAAAGGGCTTATGCCTGCGAGAAAATATTCAATAGCCCAATTCAGTCCTATTTCCCCCAGTGATGTCATCAACCAAAGAGATGTTTCACTGCTAGTCAGAGTTATACATTTTTCAAATTGGCTGCTGAAGACTAGGCTGCAGATGGAATTCAGTCCATCACTTCACGTAAGGTTCTGCAGATGGTTCATAAACGCTCAGGAGAGCTGAAGACCAACTTTGGTTTGCTCCCGGTGTCTTTTTATAGACGCTCACTCGATCTGTGCGGTCCATGGCTTTGTAAACACATAAATGTATCTTCACCTTCCTTCCCATAAACACATCAACAAATCCAGCCCTTTCCAGGTAATCCACCACTCAACATATAGCCTCTGCTTCCTTCTAACAAAGTAGTTTCTATAACTGGCTAATAGTTTTGATCATTTTCTGTGTTTATCTATCCGTTTGGTGAGTAATTTAAGTTAATATTATACCGCTGCAATAGTCAAAAGATGAATTTCATACCTGAGGAAATCATCATAGCAAGCTTCTATGCAAAAAAAAAAATGAAGGTGGAGCAACTGTTAAACTTTCAAATGTACTTTAATATGGATTTTTAGATACAGGAGCAGCTAGAGATGTGGCCGCCCGATCCCTGGAGGGCTTCAAGGCCAGGTTGGACGGGGCTTGGAGCAACCTGGGCTGGTGGGAGGTGTCCCTGCCCAGGGCAGGGGGTGGGAACTAGATGGTCTTTAAATGTCCCTTCCAACCCAAACCGTTCTACGATTCTATGACTTTGCCGTCTCTTCCATGTCTTCTGGTGACCCCACTCCCCTTCTCTGGCTGCTCACCGGGATGGCTGCGTCTACACGAGCCCTCTCTTCCCCTCCAACCACCCCAGCTCCTGCCGAGGCAGCCCAAGCCCTGGAGCAGCGCACTCATTCCCGGGGGTGCTGCTGTGCCTGTCCCCATAAGCCGGGGAAAACACTGAGCCACGGAGGAGAGAGAGAACTGCAGAAGAATATCTTCTTAATGAGCAGGGTGAGAATCGGAACAGACGCATGGAAGTTTAATGTCTTGTGGCTAAACACTCCGATTCCACGTGAAAGTGTGGAAATAGGAAAGCTTGTTAAAAACCTGGAATGGGTGCTGGAGAAAAAAATAAATACAGAAAGGTAAAGAAGCTTAGAAAATAGGAAGGAAACATGAATATGATGGCATTCTGTAGCACACCTAAGTTTTGAAGAAAATTACAGAAACTTGCTAAACGTTGCCTTATCAGCTTATGCTGAGCCCCAAAAGTGGTGCCAAGCAGAAGCGTTCAGGGTCCTTGAGAAGTTAATCAACATTTTTTCCTGCTTCCCTGCATAAAAGAATGTTTCATGCTCATCTTAGTAGTATCTCAGTAATAAAAACCCCTTTTCTTCTTTGATGTAATATAGTTCCTTTAAGCCTCCGTTGCGTTACACACGCAGACATCCCTGCTACAACATTTATCTTCAGATCCCCACCTGCTAAATAGTGTTTAAGCTCCTGCTGGTTAGGAAAATCTATTTAATATTAGAAAAAAGTACGCTACCAGTCATCTGCTTACTTTTCATAATTTTCTTTGCACTGAGTGAGGTATCATTTGCAGCCAGCATGCTCTTAATTACAATGCTAATAAAAATCTGTAATTATTTATAGGCAATATTTGTACTGTAGGTGTTTTTAATATGGTCTATTAACTATTTAGCAATACCTAACAGCATTATTAAATTTTAATCTTAAGTTGATTTTTAGTCTTTAGTTGGATTTGGAGACCACTGTCATCTTCTGCAGCGTGCCACTCTGAGCAATACGCAGAAAGAAAAAAATACCTAATTCTTGAAAAAAAAATCAATTTCAATTTCAACTGTAGGAGTAATTGCAGACCTAGGTTTATACAGCAAGTAGTGCAAGGGCAACACAGGGGGCTTGCCACTGCCCTGCGCAGTTATTAGCTACTTATTCACTGAAATAGTGTCAAAGTTTATACTGAAAGCTTTTCACATCCATCCTTACTTGCAAAGCTCCGAAATGAAGAAGTCACACAGTGACTAAGATAATTACTGCACAGCATACTAGAGAAGCGCGTTTAATCCACTTTTTAAGTGGTTTAGTACAATTAGTTTCTGTCCTGCCCAAAAGCAGAGGAGCTGGATTCGTTCTTTCATTTTCAACCAGGTACACTGAGGCAAACGAGAATATTCCGAAAGGAAACCCATGGAATCCAGGTCATCCGTAACCCCGGCGTAAGGGAAGCGAGGGCCAGCTCCCATGCTGGAGGACTGGAAATTCAGCTCCATTAAAAGTAATAAAAATCACAAAAAAACGAGCACACACAAAAATGAAAAACCAAGTAAGATGATTCTTCTTTGGAAACAAAGCATTATTATTCAGAAAATACAACTTATATTTTAAAAAATGACTACACAATCGCAAAATTCAAATTTATTTCTAATTCCTGTAAAATACAGTTCTGAAAGGAAAGCTGAAGAGGCACATGAATGCTCAGAAAGTACTTATTTTCTTAAATTATCTTTACAATAAAATAATCGTGTTCAAATGGCCCTTTAACAGATATGAGTAGGGAAATTTTAGTATCAAATAATCTCCACAAGTAATACTAACACTGAAAAATTTCAGAATGAGAAGAGAATTCCCTGCAGGAGAGACAACACATGCCAATGCTTTTCCCTGTCAGGGGTAAAAAAATCCTACTTTACATAGTCTCGGCTATTTTCTTCCAGGGATATCTGTAAGTTGGAAATACTAAGCTCTTTACATATAGCGTAGTTTGATTCTCTTATGTTAAGTGAAGGGTTGTTTCAGTATAATGTCCCTATTACCATGATCGGGAACAGATGAAAAAGCCTAAGTTGCATTTATTTTTCCATAAAATTTTCCTTACATGGCCTTAAAAAGACTACACAGCTAAATAAATAAATTGATAAATAATAAAAAAAACAACCACCCCAAAACATTAGCAGGAACCTCTCACTCCATTTTGGCTTTCAGAACATTTTGTTGAAATGGGCTGAAGTCCCTCACAATTACCAGACAGCTTGCAAGGATATAAAAAAGAAGTTAAGTTTTCTCTTTGCTTACAACGTACTCTATGTATATTAGCAACAACTAAAGAAATAAAAATCAGTTCTTCTTATTTCTAGAAACCACGAATGAAACAGCCACTTACAGACCCATCACTTATGGACTCACTTACGGAAAGCAGCTCTGCAGAGAGGGACCCGGGAGTCCTGGTGGACAACAAGTTGCCCATGAGGCAGCAATGTGCCCTTGTGGCCAAGAAGGACAATGGTCTCCTGGGGGGCATTAAAAAGAGCACAGCCAGCAGGTCCAGGGAGGTCATCCTCCCCCTGTGCTCTGCCCTGGTGAGGCCACATCTGGAGCACTGGGTCCAGTTCTGGGCCCCCCAGTTCAGGAGGGAGAGGGAACTGATGGAGAGAGTCCAGCGGAGGGCTATGGAGGTGATCAGGGGACTGGAACACCTCTCTTATGAGGAAAGGCTGAGAGACCTGGGTCTGTTCAGCCTGGAGAAGAGAAGACTGAGAGGGGATCTCACAAATGCTTATTGATATCTAAAGGGCAGGTGGCAAGAGGATGGGCCCAGACTCTTCTCACTGGTGCCTGGTGACAGGACAAGGGGCAACGGGCACAAACTGGAACACAGGAAATTCCGTCTCAACACGAGGAAAAACTTCTTTCCTTTGAGGATGGCAGAGCCCTGGCACAGGCTGCCCAGAGAGGTGGTGGAGTCTCCGCCTCTGGAGACATTCCAAACCCGCCTGGACGCGTTCCTGTGCCACCTGCTCTGGGTGACCCTGCTCTGGCAGGGGGTTGGACTACCATTCTGTGATTCTGTGAAGATAAAAATCCATCTTTAAAATGCCCCCTACTTCCACTGTTTGGCAACCGCGGGCTGCCAGGCGAGCTTGCACTGCAAGAGGAGCTACCTCATTACTAAATGTAAAACCCAATGCGTCTGCAAACAAGTTTTCTTACTTAAGGAAAACATTACGAAAGCTATGATGACACCCAACATGGATAAGGCAGAGGATCTCCCGGCACTTGTTGTTCTGAAGAATACTTAATATGGTGTAATACAGAATGACCACACAGCACAGCTCACCATCAGCTTCCAGTCACAATGCACAGTGCAGGTTCCAGCTCCCATCACTGCAAGCATCACTGAAAGCACATGATGAAGATTAAGACCCAACAGCAAATATGCCAAACCCAAGAAAGGAGTTAAAAAAAAAAAAAAAAACCAAAACCCTAGGAAGGTAATTCACGCCTTGCTCCTCCGGACGGGCTTTTCTGGGTGCTGGAGAGAGCCCTGTGCCCCAGCCCTGGGGGCAGCGCGCGGCGGTGGGAGTCACAGCCATCACTGGCACCTAAAATGAGTTGGGTCGGATGCAAGTTCCTTAAACTTCTACCCGCAGCATCTACCTGTGCCGTCATACGAGTATGGACAGGAATCAAAACCAAAACAAAGCAAAACACCCCTAAAGACACACACACACACATATATATGTATATAAATTCATACATAAATTTCTCGTAGTAGTAAAACAAACACTCCTTTTCCTGTAATAGAAAATCTGACAGCAAATTCAGCAGCACCTTTAGAGAGAAAGTTATTTCACCAATACAGCAGCAGAATGTAAACAAGTGCAAAATGTTAAGATTTATCACTTTTTTTTTCTTACTGAATATATGCTACTTTCCATCTCCTTACGCCAAATCCTGCCTTCATGAACACGAGCAAATGGAAGGAATAAAATATGTGAGTCTTTTTCCTTTGAGAAACAGAAGTTAACATTTGTAATAATGTGAGTGATAAATGTTTGGGGTTTTTTTTCTGCTGCCACACACATTATTACAAAGGCACCTTTTTGCAAATCAAGACCCAGCAAGGTATTTTCAGCTGACAAACTTTGCTCTCAGGGCTCCCGGACAAGACGTGCCACCTCCTTTACCCAACCTGATTTAAGCTTGCCCAGTTTCTGCCCAGCAGAAACCTCACTTAGGTCAACCCGATTCAGTGTAGAATTCAGTCAGTCAGAGTTCAGAAGACGGATACCAAACTTTATAGGTGAATATTAGCTTATTTAGTCTTGCATAACTTGTTTTACTCGAAATGTATTTTACAGATCCAGATTTGATCTCTGACAGTTCAATTGCTATCAATCAATAGAAAACTTGTTTTAAAAGGAAATCCTTTACAGGACTTCAAGGCTGATTACTACATCTTGACCAGCTGAGCACACTGGTTCCAAAATAGAAAACAACGTAAAAAGAGAGGATTTTCCTGAAAAGAGCACAAGGTCTAAAGAAATTTTCCATTTTCATAGATGGGGCATGGAAAAATAGCATTTAGGTGTGCTACAGCATGTAACTGGGATAACGATGTAGGCTGAGGAACCTCAGGAGGTTTCTCCTCCAGCCTTTTGCAGGCAGGACTGCTCCAGGGAGCTCAGGGCTTTACCCTATTGGGTCTTGAAATCCCCAAGGATGGAGGTCAACTGCAAGGAAGAACCTGGCTCTGGCATCTCGACAGCCTGAGGGGCTGCTGTTAGGTCCCCCCCAAAGCCTCCTTGAAGGCAGAGCAGAGCCATCCTTCTGCTGTCAGAAGTCACAAGCTCCCAGCTTTCCCAGTCTTGGGGACCTCTCCTGCACCGTCAGGCGACCAGGATCTGCAAAGCCCTCTGTGGCTGCCCCATGCGCTCCCCCTTCCCCCAGCACAGCAGTCCCATGCCTGCCTGCAGTTTCCAGCCCCTCTGGTGCCAACTGCTGCATCCGTAAGCTCTTACAAACAACACAAATTAGGCTTTTTTACATAAAAGAGAAAATTTGAGAAGGGTCAGTTCCACGCTGAGCCCCTGCAGGAACTGCTTAGCACGACTCCTGCGTGGCAAACCAGTAAGCAAAAATTTCCTGAGATACACTTTAAGTCAACAAAAGCTCTTGCAATTAACACAGTAACTCTGCGGATGCAAAATAAAAGCAACAAAGGTACGTTTTTCGGTTTCCTACTTCATGCTTTACTTCAAAAACTAGTTTGAGGGCTACAGAGGAAAAAAAGGCATACCTTTTTGTATGTACCATAATTACGTATTTAGTTGAGAAGGTACTTATTTCGGAAGGTATTTTGTTTGGAAAAGCTGATTCTTAGCAAGAACTCCTTGTCCAAAGGTTTCCAAACTTCTTTCAGCTACCAACTGCCAGGAGAAGAACAAAACCTACAGCCATCTTCCACCTTGCCCTGTTTCGGAGGGGAGGCTCCTACTCCTTCCCAGTCTCAGTGAGCCCCGGCAAGGTAAAAATATTCAACCAGCTCCCTTTTGACACCTTTCTGTGCTGTGATCTACCGCTTCTAAATGAATTCTGAATAAGCAAAACCCTGATTATTGTTTAATTTGAAGGAAAACAATATATCCCCAAACAGTAGGGGGAGAAACCCCCACGTATCTGAATACAGGGAAACCTCTGGCAAGAACAGCGGAAAGGATCTTTACACAGATCAGAACCAGAACCCGAAATCACGATAGCTCCACTGAAATTCATTTTGCAAAAGGTTTATTTATGAGAAATTTGATGATACGCACAGCAAGGATACACACAAAGCGTTCCCTGATTTGAAAGCGCTTTGCACTAACTTTCGTAAGAGGCAAGCAAAAAATTAATGAGACATTTTAACAACACCATTTATCATTTTTCTAAGGCTCTTTTTCAAAGACGTCCATTTTAACCCAAAGTGCTTCACTTTAAAAAGCTCTGTACAGTTTCAGTATTAAACAGTATGCCCTTCAATTGAAATCACAGTGCTTAAGATTTCTGAAGGTCAGTCCACTTATATTTGGTTTTCTAAATGCAACTGCCATTCCCCACCTTTTTTTCCCCCCCTGCTATACTAAAAATTATTTCACTGAAAATCTAGAGAACCAACCTCAGTAAGCCTGTTTCAGGTACCTTGATTTAAACTTCTATTATTGCGAATAATAAAATTACAAATACAGCAAATAAAATGCAGAAAACAGCAGTATCTATGGGTATGGCTAGTACTCGAACTCAAAAAAAAAGATAATAAGGAAAAGCCATACAAAATATGGTTTTAAGATTTTTGCACACATGCAGCACTGAATATGGGACTAGAACCATTCTGGGATGTAGACGATGCATTTAATGACATTTTGTCAGCTTTGCTGTTACTGCTCCAGCTGCTCACCTGGGTTACTTAAGTAACGCAGCCGATGTTCCCAGCAGCAGCGACCAGCAGCCGCCTTCCCAGTGCGTGGCCAGAGTTTTTAACCCCACTACAGCACGCACCGGCACTTCAGGCGTTGCAGAGAGCGGTGGAGAGCATCTCCGGTGCCCCTTCCCACCAAACTCTCTGAGCCCTCTCCTTCTGTGGGTTCCTTTCAGCTCCAGCCTCTGGTCTTCCTCTGCTTCAGCGGAAAAACACTCTTCTGACCCTATTCCTTGACAATTCATAGAATCACAGAATGGTTTGGGTTGGAAGGGACCTTAAAGCCCAGCCAGTGCCACCCCCTGCCCTGGGCAGGGACACCTCCCACCAGCCCAGGTTGCTCCAAGCCCCGTCCAACCTGGCCTTGAACCCCTCCAGGGATGGGGCAGCCACAGTTTCTCTGGGCAACCTGGGCCAGGGGCTCACCCCCCTCACAGCAAACAATTTCTTCCTCAGATCTCATCTCAATCTCCCCTCTGTCAGTGTAAAGCCGTTCCCCCTCGTCCCATGGCTCCCCTCCCTGATCCAGAGTCCCTCCCCAGCTTTCCTGGAGCCCCTTTAGGGACTGGCAGGGGCTGGAAGGTCTCCCTGGAGCCTTCTCTTCTCCAGGCTGAGCCCCCCCAGCTCTCTCAGCCTGTCCCCACAGCAGAGGGGCTCCAGCCCTCCCAGCATCTCCGGGGCCTCCTCTGGCCCCGCTCCAACAGGTCCATGTCATTCTTATGCTGAGCCATTAAATCCACCCTTGTCATTTAAAGACACCTCCCTGCAGAAAGATCCCGTTTGCCCCTTCCAATCCCTCTTGTAAACTGGAAATTTCTTCTATGTAATGAAACCTGACTGGAGAGAGCCTATCTGCAAATTTCACGCGCATATTGGGAATCTCTGCTCTCCAATTTAAGTACCAATGCCATTACCCGCTACGTAGCTGGGGTGGGAGTTAAGCTAAGTGAATAGATGTATTCATAAACACACACATTCATTCGGTCCGTACTTTTCCAAAATCCTCATCAACTGTTTCAGCGTTTGGGGAATGACACATCCAAAAGCACCTCCACCTCTCCCCAGCGCCAGCATCGAAGAGCAGCGACAGATACACAAACCAACAGCCCACAGAAACGGGGGCACACTTGCACACACGTGAACAGACAGCGCAGTCATCTTAGTACAGACTTAACACGGGAATAACGAAGTTCCTGACACTAATATGAACTCAAACTAACTGCCTTCCTCACCCCAGGGAAAGCCTTTCATCTTGTTTATTTTAGATTTCCCAACACAAAATTATATCTGACTTTCTTCACATTATTGTTAGGAAGCTAATTTAACCATAATTATTAGTATCACCCTCTGAAGCACTCTCAAAACGAAAGACATGTCTGTTCTAGCACTCACTGTTAGGTAAATGACAAGGAAAAAAGCTGAACTCTCTCTGGAGCAAACAGAAGTCACCGAAGAGCTAAAATAAAAACAAAGATAGAGGATATTACGGCCGAGAGGCGGACACGTGCACAAGCAGCATCCACAACAACCAGAGTCCCAGAGCGCTTTGGTTCTGACTGCGCCGCCCGCGCTGCTGCCGCTGCAGGGGCAACACAAGGGGCTCGGCACCGACCCGCAGCAGACTCACAGCATCGCCCGGGGAAAGGAGATGCTCACAAAAGCTCGGCGCTGGGCCCCTTCCAGCCTTTGCAAAGATGCTGTTAGAGGGCTCAAGCGAAATAGAGTAATGCACCTGCCTTTCTTTTTTAACATCTTCCAGCCCTTTTGATGGAACAGATAAAGCAGAGTGGGGACAGGATTATGCGTTCTGGATGAGAAAAGAGAAGAAATTTCCACACTCTTGTTGGACTTTAAGTTTACGGATCCTACAGCACAAAACTTTACTCATGGCTGAACCCATCTGTAAACCACAATGTCAATTAACGCAATCAGAAGCACCATGTTCCTTATCAAACATGACCAGTGTTGAAGCCCCATAAGTAAACTATGATCACATTGATACAGACCCGCTAAAGTATTTACATTTTGCCAATACAAAGAAAAGATAATTTAAGATAACTAGCCTCCTATGTTAAGAATGACTGCACTAAGGTAATTTCCGTAATTGTGATAGCCTACAGCTATTATGGATAACGTCTCTGCAGCAGGCAAATCACCCTGCAGTAACACATCACTGTGACAAACCACGGGAATACTGCGGGAAGATGTATTATCTTTCCAATGAACCTCCTCTTCATACCAGACAGGTGACCCAGCCAGATGAATACCCTTCTAAGAGCAACAGCCATTTTTAAGACAAATTATTCTTCTTTTGGTGCTTCTCATTTGACTGTTTTGACATCAAATCAAATATTTAGCAACTGGTTCATTGAGGGGCTTGGAGAGCTTGGAAGAGAGATCAGAAATACATGCAATCAAAATTTAATTGATAGAAACATGCAGTTTAGAAATCCTTGGATTAAAAAGCAACTTACGAGAAGAGATCTCTTTGGGGAAGCTGTGGTATTTTTGAACTAATTTCTACCTTTGGTTCGTAATCACAGAAACCATCACCCCATACCACTGGGGCTCTTCTCTTACCAAGTTTTCGGGACAGACCAGAGGGTGGATGTGGGGAAGGCAAGCTCTGCTCATGCCATGTTCCCCAGCTTTCAGTGCTGTGGAAGGTTACACAGTCCTTGCAGACAGGAATTACTCCAAGGCTCCCGTCAGTGTTAAAATAAAGACAGGGCTCTTCTCACATTCGCATGTTATCAAAATGAAAACCCCATTACAGACAATGTTCTCATTCCCTCCTCCTGAAAGAGCAGGAAAACTGATCAAATAGAGAAAGACAGCACTGCTGACAACAGTCTGGTCCTTTATTATGACTTTTCTAACTTACCTTCAATTTTCTGTGATATTTCATAGTATAGTAGCAAAATTAGTAGTACTTATACAAATCCATGGGCCATTGCGGTAATTAAGATAAATAAAATTCCCAGAGAGGTTACATTTCCTAGACTTTCTGTACCAATATTGACAGATAAGAGGAGCTGAAAAGATTAATACCTAGTAGCAGCAAACAGGGAATTTCACAGAAGTGAAATTGCTCTTCTCTGCCTACAGGAATATTCTCACTTTACCTGCCTCTTCCCTTGGAATCGCAGAATCATACAATCACCTATGTTGGAAGGGACCTTTCAGATCATCGAGTCCAACCGTTAACCTTAACACTGCCAAAACCACCACCAAACCACGGCCCTCAGCACCACGTTTACATGACTTTTAAATCCCTCCAGGGATGGTGACTCCACCACTTCCCTGGGCAGCCTCTTCCAATGCTTGACAACCCTTTCAGTGTAGAAATTTTTCCTAGTTTTTCCTAAAACGCAGCTCCCCATTCACACCCTTGGAGTCTGGCGGAGCACAGCTCCTGCTAACAAACGCTGCAGGTTTCATTCAAAAGTTAGAATAGGATTCACCAGAGAAATGAGAAAACTCATTATTTCCAGGCCAGAGCCACAAACCCAGCAGCAATTTGCAGTGGGTCCCACACGAGGGGGTGACAGAGCTGTGGGCACAGTCTTGCACCCACCAAGCTGCGATCCCCGTCACCAGCTTCCACTTTTCCTGCGGGGACAGATGGGAACATCCCCACCACTATCCTACGTGAACTGGCTACTGGGAAGTTTTCTCTTTGTCTTATGTGTATATAGGCTGCCTCTTGCACAGGCAATCTTACTTCATCCGTCATTTCTTCAGCTTGTTCGATTCTGCAAAACGCGTGCAAGGTTTGCCAGGAGCAGAGGAAAAACTCGGTGGCGTTTCCTTTAGACAACAAAAAGCAAGAAGTTCAGATTTAAGTATTTTCTGACAGACAGCACGGGAGGCTCTCTACACGTATTTTCAGAAGTAGCCGTATCTATATTTCATAAGGATACGCTATCAAGGAACACAGACCTATTTAGTAGTTTGCATTTAATTAAAGGAAACAGGGAAGGACTCATCTCCAGAACCTGAAAACAATAACGTGGGTTGCATCTCCAAGAATGCCTCAATTCTTCCCCACAGATTGCACTAAATTTGAATTTCATTTCTTATTAAACTCAGAGTAACTCAGAATACTTTGGGGGATTCTTTCAGACAACCTGTTGCTAAACAATGTACAGTATCAAGAGCAGCTTCAAAGCTCAGAGACACTTCGTGAAAAGAATATGAAATCAATCTATAATATGCAATCTAAGCAAAAACAGATGAACATTTATATTGTGAAAAATGAATTAATTAAAACTTCTTTTTATTGTAGTTTGGAATGATGACCACAAAGTTTAATATGCTCCATCAGGATGCTACTGATAAATAGGTCTTTATCCTTTTTCTACTGCAGAAATCACTGCATCTAAACTCAGCAGAAATCCAATGGCAGCAGGACAAAAGGAGACTATCAGCTCGGTTTATGACAAAGTCACCTTTTTTCTTCTGATTTGGGGCCAATCACAACAATCAGCAGCGCTAAAGGAAACCTGAAACTCTGGGTAGGCATACGGCAGAGCCCATGTGGGACTGCAAAACCAGAGCCAGGCAATCCTCTCGGAGCTGCCCCGATGGTGGGGATGTGCAGGGCCACCTCTGCCTTGCCACCGGGCCAAAGGGGCCACGGTTCTCTTCAGGAGCAGGAGCCAGCGCAGAAAAATAAGGTGCAGAAAAATAAGGCAGCAGAGGTCATGAAGACAAGAGCAGGTACTCAGCTATAGGCACGGAGGGCACTGGGAGGCGGTTTCTGCTTTCAACCCTTCCTGACAATTCTCAGGGTAAGAATAAACAGTACATGGGAGCAGCGTTAACTCAAGTGAATAAGAACGATGAATTCAAAAAGCATTACATGGAAATACTTTTCTTTAGAAAAAGTATTTAGAATACATAAGAAGCATTATTGAAGCATCCCTGGAAGTGTTCAGGGCCAGGCTGTCTGGGGCTTTGAGCAACCTGGTCTAGTGGAAGGTAGGCCAGGGGGGTTGGAACTGGATGATCTTTAAGGTCCCTTCCAACTCTAACTATGCTATGATTCTATAATGACATAAAGAACTAACCAGCTGGAATACTTAAAATTCAAAAAGCCTATTTGAAGAAAGCCAAAGCACGGAAGCAAGCAGCCGGCCAGCACCTGCACATCCGTCGATTTGAAGTGATCAGCCCAGGTTATGAGCACAGGAGTTTCTTCTGCACGCACACAGGTTTTTATTTTTCAGTTCAGTTTGTTCCATTTATTTCAGATGAATAACATAGACTTGGAAGATAAGAAACAAACTGAAAATTTTAAAACCAGGACATGTCATTGCCCTTGTGCATTCAATGGAAAAGCTTAGACGTGGGACTCGCTTCCCCAGCCCCTGAAGGACAGAGCTCACCTGCACCCAGTGACCAGCTGGTGACAGCCAGGTACCCCGAGAGCCAAAAGCAGCACCCCAGTGTCTGCATAGTGCTCCCCCCACGCTAATTACCCTGGCATGGCAGCAATAAGCACGGGGCCAAGAGGGAGTATTTGCTCTTAAAGCTCTACTGGTTCCAGACGAAGCTAATTCAGGTTCCTCCGTGCTCACAGGCCTACCAAAAACCACCTAAAGCATTTTAGGGGAATACGTTCTGTATTGAATAACTCACTATGACTAAAGTGCACAACATGTTTTGATAATTTTCCTTATGATACCCAACACGCTCAAGATACTCAAGTAATAACAAAGCATTTTTAAGGGCTGGTTTTCCACCACTGAAATAAATTTCGATTTATAATTGAATTTCATTTTCCTTCCAACGTCGTCTTGGCAGAAATCATATGGGGAAAAAAGTAAATCCCCTCACAAATAAGAAGTCGTTTATCATTTTCTAACACAATAACACTTAAACATTAAGAACAGGATTAGATGTATATTCAACTATGTAATTGCTTTCACATACGTACACAGCCTATGCATGTGGTTAACAAAAGCAACTTAAGTCGAGAGATCTTTTCTAATTACATATCCACACCTAAATGAGAATTAATCTCTCTTTGGAAAAGCAATTAAAATTAAATCCAGAACAAGATTGAAATCAGTGACTGAAAGCGCTCCAGTGCAGAGCTCACCTCCGCTGGCTGCGATGGCAGCCGAGAGCGGGCGCGGGGACGGGGCTCCTACGGGCTGCTCCCTCCGCTGCCACTCCAGCTGCGCGCACACCAATATCCTTTCTCCTTTCCCCCCCCCCCGGAATGCCAGGTGAGCAGCAACCGCTGGGATAAGCAGAACCTCTTTTCTATTTTCTCCTCGCCCAGACTCACCCGGGATTTCCCACCCCAGTCCCGGAGGCCTTGGGCCGCTCTGCCAAGGTCAAGTGTGCTCAAACCGGCACAGCTGGGACAAAGCAGCAGCTTTGATATATATATTCAAAATACGTAAGAAATATCAAGAAAGAATAAGTAAAACTAGAACCAGTACACAGGCTAAAGCAAAAGCTATATGGAATGGATTTAATTTAGCAACGCTGCCTCCCCTGCCATCTTCAGTTACTGTTCAGTCATTTAATTAAAAATTTTCATGATAATCCACATATTTATGCGCATTAACACTTCTTCATATGACTATAATACAGCAACAAAGCTGAGTGCAGAAAATAAGATGTGTAGTTTTTTATACTGAAGGTTGTCCCAGCTCACTAAAGCCAGCAATGCTGCAGTGACCCTGCGCGCTTCAGTGCGGGACAAAGGAGATGGTGACCAGGCCAAGGGTAGGCTGCAGCTTGTGATTTTTAGATTTGTTTTCGAGTCCAGTTCCATTTTTCTTCTCATATATACTCATGAGACATTACTGAAAACCGTGGGTCTGCTTCTCTTCCCTTTAGATGAGATATGAGGGAGAAATTCTTGTCTGTGAGGGCGGTGAGCCCCTGGCCCAGGTTGCCCAGAGAAGCTGTGGCTGCCCCATCCCTGGAGGAGTTCAAGGCCAGGTTGGACGGGGCTTGGAGCAACCTGGGCTGGTGGGAGGTGTCCCACTGGATGGGCTTTAAGATCCCTTCCAACCCAAATCATTCTGTGATTCTTTGCTGCTGTGCACGCTCCCCAGCCCCAGCGGATCCAGCTCTGAATGAACACCTCATATAAACACTGCTGGTATTTTTGCCCTTAAGCACATGAAAAAAAAAGCTGGAAGTCAGAACTGATGCTAAGGCTAAGAACAAGCTCAGACATTCAAACAGCAGGAAAAAGAAACCCAAAAAAGCCCGTGGATAACAGCACTGAGCTTGTAAATGTTAGAGGAAAGTTTGAGGACTATCTCCTTAGGAAAGCTCAGAAAATGGAAGACTTTCACTACCAAGATATTAAAAGGCAGAAGATGCATTCCACCCATACATATGAAATACAGCTGCCCGGTCCCCAAGTCCATTCAAAGACAAAAATTAGCTTTCGTTTGGAACATTTTTCTCTACATATTGCCTTCCCTTCATATTGCCACAGAAATCTCAAGGGATGCAGAAAACGAGTTAGACACAAATCATAATTTTGCTGCCTTTGCATGCTCAAATCTGTGCAAAATATTGCATAACCTTCATTAGTTCAAAAAAGTGCAAGCTTATTTTTTCTTCAGATCTTTTTTAAATAATTCTTAAAAAGTAAATTGCAAAGAGGATCAGCAAAAGTATCCCACTCGAGCGTGTACCTGCAAAAAAAGTCTTATCTACTGAAAACCCTCTGTTCTCAAATCACAGACATTCCTGCTTCAGTCCTACTAAACCCTGGCTTATTTTGGAAAACTTGAAGCATGTTAGTGTTTGGGTATCAATAATATTTCTGAAGTAGATCAACTCATCTCTTTGCCAGGAACAATCCCGAAAACAGACGGACACCGAAAGTGTGGCAGTGGGAGGATGGCTGCACAGGGACAGTGCTGCAAGATTTCCATCCCCGTCTTTGAATTCCAGGGTTTTTCCAAATTAACCATAAATCACTACAGGAAGCTAGGGTAACTTTATTATTTTCCTGCGAAAAGTTATTGGGTTTTATGTTCCACTAAAAACATTATTCCATTTGGTATATCAACATAACGAGTTTCTTCATGATACAGATGTAAGCATGTTTACCACCCATTGTCTTTTCCAATATTTAGAAGTAAGAGAACTAGGGTTATCATTAAAATATCACAGAATACAAATGCAGCACTATATTTCTATATGACACAATACTACTTGGATATACTAAAACCATGAAAAACAGAAGACGAGAAAATACCTGAGAGATCTCAAATATCCCAATTAGTCCCAGGGCCTGTCTTTAGGTTTCAAAACACAAGCACAATGTTTGATTCCTACTTGAATGCAATAATATCATTATTTTGATAGTATTTTTCCTAACGTAATGTGCATGCATTTAATACCATCACAACCACTTCCTTTTGGGACGTAACGTTTTAAACCACAACAGAAAAATGAACCAACCCTGAGTTATGGCAGAGCCTACAACACTCAACCCACTCTTGGTATTTGGTAAAAATAAGTGCAGCGAACAATAAGTACCTTCTATTGGTATTGCTGAAAAATACTCATTACCTGCTGAGAAGGTAAATTTAAGGATTCAAAAAAATATATATTAAAAAGTACTTTAAAAATACCTTAGAAAAACTACTTAGAATAAGACAAAATGTCTTTCAGGGCTAAGGAAGTAGACCTGATTAAGTCTATTCCTATAAGTAACTGTGAGGTATATGGACAATTTCTGCATAAAGACAGTACAAACATCACCCAAAGTCATTAACTGGTAGGCAGGAATTAATATGTTTACAATTCAAGCCAAGCGATAAATATGCATAAATAAAAGGAAAATACTCATTGCATCTCTGTGAATTATTAAAACTTTTTGTTTGTTTGTTTGTTTGTTTTCTCCTTCTTAAGTGGAAAAATTAACACGTACAAGCATTCTGCTTTTTCCAGTTACTGGGGGTCTTCTAGCCAGGAATCTAGCCAGGGCATTTTTGCTAGCAACACCTAAAATTAAGAGGTTTTCATAAGAAAAACCACACAAAAAAAACAAACAGAAAAAAACGAAACCAGTAACAAACCACAAAAAAAAACTAAAACAAAAACAACCAAAAAAAGAGATTTTCAAGTTAAACTCCATTTAATTAAAATATTACGAAAAACATCACATCATCAGTTCTCTCCTAAATGAGATCCTATGGAATACGGTGAAGGAGCAAGGGGCACGATCCTGTTTGTTTGAAGAAAGGACCTGCAAAACCCGTACACACCTATGAAACACCAGAAGGAGCCCCAAGAGCCAGCCCAGCCCTCACACCCAGCTGAGGGCACAGCAGGTCCCTTCCTCCGTGGACCTCCTCAAGCGTGGGGGACTGACTCACCCTTTTCCTCCCCTGCACTGAAGAACTGGTGTCCCTTGTGCCGGCCAACAAAGACGTCAACAACATGATGTGTCTGCTTAGCGGAGGCCATTATCTGTCCACTGAGCATCACCTTCACTCCCCAGCAGCTTTCCCCCAGGATATCAAGCCCCTTATTGAGATAATCAATTGCTGCAGAGCTTATCTGTCATCTGGTAATTGATGTGAAATAACAAAATTATACATCAAAGCAAACCTCATTAGCTCATCACCTCAGCTCATCATCCTGACTGAAAACTTAGCTCACAAATAAAAGTTCCAGTGATGTTTACTACTATCCTTCAATGAAAGCTTTGATTTATATCATCTCACAGAGAAGTAAAACTGAATGCAATAAATAAATATGGCCTCCATAGCTCAGGGGGGACATAATAGATTGCAGAAGGTACAGGGAAGGGCAACCAAAATGACAACCTGGAGAAGAGAAGGCTCCGGGGAGACCTTCTTGCAGCCTTTCAATACTTAAAGGGGGCTTCTAAGAGAGATGGAGAGAGACTTTTACCGGGGCCTGTAGTGATGGGACAAAGGGTAATGGTTTTCAACTGCAAGAGGGGAGATTTACATTAGATATGAGGAAGAAATTCTTTATGATGAGGGTGGTGAGACACTGGAACAGGCCCCATCATAGGAAATGTTGAAGGTCAGGTTGGACAGGGCTTCGAGCAACCTGATGCAGTGAAAGATGTCCCTGCCCACAGCGGAGGAGTTGAGATGGATCATCCTCAAAAAGTCCCTTCCAACCCTTCCAACCTGTGCTTCTATGACAAGGGGACGGAGCAGCTGCCTCCTGAGAAGGCATCCCAGATGCTTCCAAGAAGGCAGAGTGGGGATTTGGATGACTGAGGTTTACAAATTCACAGAGGTGGTGGATGAAATGAGTGCACAGCTCTTATTCACAAATTTTATAGTATTATAACCAGGAGGCAGCTGCTGAAGCTAACAGGAGATGAATTTCCAGCAAATATGAGAAGGTACTTTTAATTTAGGCATTTGTTTTTTAAACGCAGTGAGGGATGGAAGTTGTGGCTACGGAAGTTGTGGAGGCAGGGAGCAAAGGCAGGTCCAGCAAGGAACTGCACAAATCCTGTGACAGGATGGTCTGATGAACGAGTAATGTTTGGAGACAAGAAGCAATTATTCCAGCTCCCTGTCCAACAATTTTCCCCAGCAAGGCTTGGCCAGAAGGGGAGGCAAAGGCACGGAGAAGGGAAGGGAGAGGAGGGATGCCATCCAGAGGGACCTGGACAGGCTGGAGAGGTGGGATCATGCCAATCTCATGAAGTTCAAAAAGGCCAAGTGCAAGGTCCTGCACATGGGTTGGGACAATCCCTGGCACAAATCCAGGCTGGGCGGAGAATGGATTGAGAGCAGCCCTGAGGAGAAGGAGCTGGGGGTATTGATGGATGAGAAGCTCAACATGAGCTGGCAATATGCGCTCACAGCCCAGAAACCCCCCCCCACACACACCCTGGGCTCATCCCCAGCAGCGTGGGCAGCAGGGCAAGGGGGGGATTCTGCCCCTCTGCTCCGCTCTGTGAGACCCCCCTGCAGCGCTGCCTCCAGCTCTGGGGCACCAACAGCAGAAGGACACGGAGCTGTTGGAGCGGGGCCAGAGGAGGCCCCGGAGATGCTGGGAGGGCTGGAGCCCCTCTGCTGTGGGGACAGGCTGAGAGAGCTGGGGGGGGGTCAGCCTGGAGAAGAGAAGGCTCCGGGAAGACCTTCCAGCCCCTGCCAGTCCCTAAAGGGGCTCCAGGAAAGCTAGGGAGGGACTTTTTACAAGGGCGTGTAGTGATAGGATGAGGGGTAATGGCTTTACACTGAAAGAGGGGAGATTGAGATGAGATCTGAGGCAGAAATTCTTTGCTGTGAGGGCGGTGAGCCCCTGGCCCAGGTTGCCCAGAGAAGCTGTGGCTGCCCCATCCCTGGAGGGGTTCAAGGCCAGGTTGGATGGGGCTTGGAGCAACCTGGGCTGGTGGGAGGTGTCCCTGCCCAGGGCAGGGGGTGGCACTGGGTGGGCTTTAAGGTCCCTTCCAACCCAAAGCATTTTATGATAAAGCAAATCTAGGAAACACCACAGTATTATAAAAAATAGAATCATAGAATGGTTCGGGAGCCCCTCTCAGAGCAGGCAAAGGTACGAAATGCCATGCGAGTCTGCTGAGCCCATTAACCACCTCTGCCTACAAACTCCCGCTGGTGGTCAGGGTTGCACCCATCACCATGGCTGCTGGGGTGCTCCTGCTGTCCCCCACCCCAGCACACGCACCTCATCCCCTCCCCGACACCCACTTCAATTATCGGGCTCCGCCACAACACTGCCTGACACCCCTCTGATTGAAAGCATGTGCTAACTAACTATGCTCCTCTACTGCTGCCAAGTGTTAATATTTAAAGCGCTGAACTTGTTGAAAAATTGAAGAAAATCAAAATGTGGTGCTACTTTTAATGGTTTTTAATATGGTATGTCCTGGAGATCATTTTTTATAAAGAACAGAGCCACTTTTATCATACTGTATTTTGAAGAGCCACAGCCCTAGGATTAAGAAGGACTTTGTTTAGCCTCGTAAACTCATTTAATGTCATTATCAGGCTTCCCATATTTATCATCAGACTGCTGCGTAACGCAACTTATTTACATATTTTGTGCTTTTAGGATTTTCAGACTTTTAAAAATAACTTCTTGTATTTCTTTCTTAAGGTAAAACTTAGTCACATACATTTTAATAAATAAAAGAATTAAGTCTTCGCACAATCATAAATTTAGCATACTCTTATTTGCAAATGCTTAAGTCCCTAGGTTATTTTATTAATATAATAAAATAAAAATTAGCTGGAGCACTGGCACTACTCAAAACTTAACGTATTATTTTTCTATACAAATATGCTCTATTATCAAAGTGAGGTTTCCAACAGTTTTCAACTAGTTTTGGATTTAAAAAAAAAAAAAAAGTTATTGTTTTGGTTTGATTTTTTAAGAACGGTTGGACTGTGGAGGTTTGTTACTATGCTAGTTTGCAAGTCACCTTATGACATGAACATTTATTGCTTTTAAGAAATATATGGTGAATACAAAAATATGTTAAAATAAATCCCAAATAAGACCCTGTTGTTTAATTGCTCATTCTGCAGTAAGAAATTGTGCCTGAAAGGCCACAGTGACCAAGACCATACAGAAGTTTTGCCTTCCCAGAGCAGCAAACGGGCTGTGAAATTACTTTTTATTAAATTTGTATAAAACTTCCTAAAATATGTGGTGGCCATCCCATTCATACCACTAGACATCTTCAACATGCCCCATCATTGAGCAGTGGAGTAGAAGCTCGTAACTGGGAGCATCTGGCTAAAGGTTTGGGGTGCCCGTGACGTTGTAACCTGCCTCTTCACATCCGTTTTCATTCACTGCCATCGCTCCTCTGCCACGGATCATAATTATTGAGGGCGATTTTATTTTGGTGCCTGCATATGGATTTTGGAAACTGAAGAGTTCATTTCTGAGTATTACGGCCAAAATACTTAATTTTGGTTTGAAGTCAGAGCACTGCTAGAAACGGCGCGTTTAAGTTATTTCTGACTATTTGCATGGTTCACTTTTCTCTCTTACGTAATTTTGTATGATTTTCATTTCTCACTTGTTTCATATATTTTATTTTAGCTTGTTTTTTTCTGCTAAGTATTATGCATTGGCACTGGACTGCTGTCTGGGCTTCTAACATTACGGCAACATGTAAAAGCACATAAAAACCTGTATTTTTGTGCTATATTCAAATTTGAAATAGTTCAATATTTCAATTGAGAAAACCTCACTGAGGGTTTGGGAGTTTACGTTACCTTATAACATTTAACGGTTCTCCAGTTTGACAGAAAAGTTATATCAAATCCTCCTTCTAATGAAATCAATGTTGTATAAATAATATATTACTCCACCAAAGAGCAAATAAGGAGCAGATGAAAATATCCCCATTATTTGTTACATTTCCCTTTCTCTTGCCCGTAACTTGAATTCTAAGCTGGAATTCACGCTCATTCCAGATTTCATTAGGTTTTCATCTGAAACCATTTGTTTGAAGGCAATCAAAATATGATCAGATTTTTTATTTTTTATTTTTAAACAGGGCAGTATTTCTCCCTTTGCCATAAAGCAGTTGGAGATATATCCCTGGGGTCTGAAAAGGTAATAAAATAAAAAAAAGACAAAACACAATATTAAAAAGTTGGCATAATAGTCCTTTAAAAAATTTTACCCGCACTTACAGTTTCTCGAGACATCTTAATAAGGATGTAATTTTACATTTGCTCTTACTGAACAAATCAAACACGGTGATTTATTATTCAGATGGGCACAAAGGATTTCTGAAATGCAAAAAGAAGGGCTATAAAAGCACAAATCATCAGTAATGACGACAAGCTAAACTGCCTTTCAAATATGAACAAAATGCAGCCATTTAGGGTATCATACATCATGGTCTCCCAGACCCTCATTTATTTCCTCACTGTACAGGCTGCATGATAATTTAACCAGCGCGGAATTCTGCATCTATTGAGAACATCTCTATTAGGCAAGTGATTCCACAGCTCATACACACCACCAGAGACCAGTTCATAATCCCCGTCCTGAGACGAACAAACAAGCCTTTCCAATCAGCAGTTTGGTTCCCTTCCCAAAAACATCTGTACGCTGAAAATGAACTTTTCTGAACTATAAACACAGTGAAAACCCAAAAACAAACAACCAGAAAAAAACAAACCCAACCAAACCCTCCTATCCCAAAAAATTAGGACTTTCTTCTTAGCATGAATGATAAACTAACACCTACAGCAACTGGGACTCCTAATGAGACAGCAGTCGTCTGGAACTCAAAATCTCAGCTTTAGCTGGTAAAACCCACTGTTATATTTTTCTTCCAATGATCTCTACAAAGGGAAATTAACAGAGAGGTCTAAATCCTGCTCATACTTATACCAACGAAGTACAGAAATAACTATCATAGCTAATGAGGTTACTCAGCATTTTCCTTCTTAGAGCAGAAACCCCATAAATAGCAGTTCACTTAATCAGCTATTTAATATTTTAGCTGCACACAGGTATTATGGGTATTATACACATAATCTTAAATCCACTTTATCTTCAAAATGTTCCTCCAAGTTAACAGATGTGCAATTACTTGCACTTTACAGATAAAGAACAGGCATAAACATAGCCTCAAATGAATTGTCCAAGCTCATGGAAAAAACTTATCATGGAGTAAGACACTAAATTAAATCCCTCACATTTCTGCCTAACCTGACTGCAAGAGACCTCGTTTCATTGTCATCCCAGCCAAGCAGATCACATCCTTCCCCAAAGCAAGGAGCTCCTCTAAGGATTTGGTTGCACGAGGACTTGTTCGAAATTCAAGCCAAGTTTGCATTCACCTCACCTGGAGGAGAGGAGCCAACTTAACTCTCCTCCGCTCTTCTTCCGATGGTAGGTTCAAGTAAATAACAGATTGAGCGTAGAAAGCCAGGCAGGCATCATATAAAGGCCTGAAAATACTGACCTATTTAACATGAATGAAGATTCATCAATGTGAGAATATTTGCTTTTAGCAGAGATATCACAGAATCACAGAATGGCCAGGGTTGGAAGGGACCTCTGGAGATCATCCAGTCCAACCCCCTGCCAGAGCAGGGTCACCCAGAGCAGGTGGCACAGGAACGCCTCCAGGCGGGTTTTGAGTATCTCCAGAGAAGGAGACTCCACCACCTCTGGGCAGTCTGTTCCCGTCCATATAACAGCAGCATTGGTCCCGAATGACTAAAGAGAGAAAAGGCACAACATCGTCCATGCCTCCATGTTTCAAATCAAGTAAAGCTCACTCTCAAGTAAAGGAACTGGTAAGGTTCTGTGACAAATTAGGTTAGTCCTAAATGATTATATATTCCCAGTAGCCCAGCTCATGTATTTGGTGTTGGCACTTAAATTATCTCCCCCAATAAAAGTTACTTAATCTATACCCAACAGCTGTACCTCAAGCAAGGTACCAAGTGGTTACACTCTCCCAAGAGGGAGTCTGCGCCCGGAGCTCGGGGCAGCGGCCGACCCTTCGGCTGGGTTGGCTCAAGGACGGCACCATCGCCAGCTCATCCTTCACCTGGTGCACCTGGCACCAGTGCTTTCCTTGGCTCTTCCCGGAACTCATTCATAGAGTCATAGAATGGTTTGGGTTAGAAGGGACCTTAAAGCCCACCCAGTGCCACCCCCTGCCCTGGGCAGGGACACCTCCCACCAGCCCAGGTTGCTCCAAGCCCCGTCCAACCTGGCCTTGAACCCCTCCAGGGATGGGGCAGCCACAGCTTCTCTGGGCAACCTGGGCCAGGGGCTCACCACCCTCACAGCAAACAATTTCTTCCTAATATCTCATCTAAATCTCCCCTAATATCTAATCTAATCTATTCCTGAACCCGCACCTCAGTGTACAACACACATTTTAAACTAGGGTAAGTTTAAACACCAGCTTTCATGCCGATTTTGAAAAGGACTTTGGTGTCGGTTATCATCTTCCCCATGCTGGCCTCAGCTGGAACACCTGGCAGATAACTCCAGCTCCGGCTGCCACATGCTTTTCCGTGAGCTGGATTGAGCTTGTTTCCTCAAGGACTGACAAGAACTTCATAGACTGTTCCAGAAAATTACATTTTGAGCGTTACACTGTAGGACCCGCGTGTTCTAACGGAGCATAATCACACCAAACACCTGCTCAACACAGACATCTCCCCCAGGCATGGCGTTCACCGCGAGCAGTGCTCCAGCCAAAACCCTGTGAGGAGCGGGAGGAGGACGTGCCCCGGCGCTGTCAGCCAGGAGGGCAGGGGCTGACAGTCCCATGCCGGCACGGCACCAGCGTCTCAGCCGTTCCAACGTGCCCTGTCTCCTCACACTCTCCCAGAAGCTGAATACACAGAAAAAATAAAGCAAAACCCAAAGTCTGTAATACCAGGCTGCGCAAAAACATTAAGGATTATAAATACACAGACGCCTCCCCAAATTTAGTATGAAATCAGCAGTGTGGAAGAAGGACCCCTTACCATACATATTCACAGAGAATACCCCTGAAAAACATCTCTCACTGGTCTTAATTAAAAGCTGATGATTTTATTGCTCACTCCAGAAGTCCAAGGCAGGACTTTGACCCGCACGTGTTATGGGAAGGAGCCCCCACAGCCCCAACAAACACCTGAAGAAAAAGGCAGTCTGGGAAGGGAGGACACTCCATTAGAGAGAAATGAATTTGTAACCTAAAAAAATAAAATAAAATAATGATAAATTATCTCTTTTCTCTTTGCATCTTCCCTGGTTGAACTCAGACCTCTCGCTCCCTCCTCAAGCATCGTTTTGACTCTGCATTTCATTATGCAACAGTTGCGCTCAGCATTTTCTAAAGGCTGAAAAATTGGCAAATGGGATGATGAAGCATTTCCCTTTCCCCAGTGTATTTACTTCTATGCACTTTCACAGTAACATGAAGCATGATAATCAGGAAACATGTTATTTTTCATAAACCGTGATTTAAAATATCCCTATGTACACCAATAGTGCCAGCAGTTACACACGTGCAGGACAAGCAGGAATCTGGGTCACAAATGGAGATTCCCTTCTAATTCTCTAAAATCTATAGAAAAAATGCTGTATAGTTACTTGGGCTTTATAAATGGGGCATATGTATAATGCCGTGCAAGAACAATCAGCCCGGGAACAACGGCCTCTAAATATAATTATGGAGAAGAACGTTATTTAACTGCTGCTTCTGTCAGAGGGCTTTTCCTTTCGAGGTTATCGAGCAATAGTATTTTCTTCGGGCAATCATGGGCTGCCCGTCCTGGGATGTAGTCCGCACAGCTCACATCTGCAGCTTGGAAAAATGTAACAGCACCTACTACCACTGATCTATTTGCTCCTGCTGAAGTAGCATACATATTTAAAACGTGGTCACCATACCGTGTAATTTTACCCAGGTCTGTGTACGGAACAAATTTATTTTGGTATAGAGAAAACCACAGAGGTCCTGGAATACAGCGAGTCAGCGCCGCTGAAAAGAAAAGGAGCGAAAGAAAAAAAACACATGGTGTTGAAGTTAAGTTATTCCTAACTATTTCTTTGGGGAAAAAAAAAAAAATCTCTGGTAAGAAACCCAGAGAGATGATAAACTGCGATGGAAACTGAGCCATCGGCTCACCCCTTGTGATACGGCTGTGGGGAGCGCGCAGCCCCTAACCCAGAAAGTGTGCCCTTAGGCACCCTTTTTTTAGGGATCAGCAGTAAACTTGCAAAGATAAGGTGTGAAGGGAGGGGGGCGAACAGAGTACCTGGACAGGTAGCAGACAGGGAGAGCAACTTAGCTGCCCTCTGCTGACTGTCCGATTTGTTAAACATTCCTCTGATCCAGTCCCACACAGCTGAACTGCAATTTAACCAGCGAGGGTTTCTGTGAATCCATCCCCACGCGTCCACGCTGCTGTTTGCGTGACAGCCAGGTCCGTAAGGATTTCTTTACCCGCTGCCGGGCTCCACCAGCAGAGCCCTGTGCAAAGACAGCAAAGCTGGCACCAAGCAGGTACTCCAGCGGCTGCTGCAGCACACGGTCGTTGGTGCAATGGTCTGCTCCAGCTAATTAACTCTAAAAAGATGTCCAGGACTTGAGCCAGTATTTCTGCTGCATCGTGCTATGTTGATGTACTAACTTGTTCAGAACTTCGCCTGGGTATCTGTCCCTGCCGCGGTACGGCGTGGTGCACGGTCAGCCCGGGCAGCAGTGGGGCGTTTCCTGCTCCTCCAGCCCCTCTGACCCGCCACTTCCAATCGGGGTCCCTCCAGTAAATCCCGAAATCAATAATCCTCATCGACACTACTGACGGTGGAGATAATGCCACTACAGACAAACTCTGTGGTCTGCGCCTTGGTGGCAACCAGGCTAAGCGAGATTTACGCTGCAGTGAAAAAATATTTAATAAACAGCAGTACTACAGAAATCCTCTAAAGGAAAGAGGAACAATCCACCACTTCTCAACTCGGACGAATCCTCGTGCCTCTCATGACATCTTCTGTCTGTCAGACAGGTCTGACTAAATACACACGACCCGTTTAATTTCTAACTTTCTTTTATGAAGAACATCTCTGAAAAGCCCTCTATAAAATGATAATGTGGTTCGAGACAAAAAGAGGAAAGATGGGATTTAAGTTCTAAGAATATTAGCGCGTTTGCCAGTCCTCGCTGCTTTGTCAAAGCGCTTTGCTTTTAACTTGTGCCCATTTTATCCGAGGTTTAAGAGCAAATGGGAGCATCCGTTCCCTGGGTATCTTAAAATACTTTTTCTCCGAATGAAACGCAGTTATGTAGCTTTAAACAGGCGCTTTGGTGAAATCCCAAATGCATCAGCATCACCCACTCTGCGGCTGCTCCAGCGTTTCTGGCTTAAGTAGCGCAACTGGAAAACTCGGGTGCTTGGGGCCATCAGCAACGCAACACTGCGTTCGAACAAACCGATTATTACTGAATTCACGCGCGGAGGAGACGCACGAACAATTACAGGTTTTCAGTAAGGCTCTAAGCTTCCAAATTCCCTGTTTTCCCTCTCCTTTTGCCCGCACCCGCCGCTCCGGCCCCCCCTGCGGCCGCTCCCCGCCGCCGCCCCCTGCCCTGCCCGGCGCGGGGGGCTCCTCCCTCCGCCGGCCCGGCCCCCGGCTCCTCCTCCCCGCCGCCCCAGCCCGCGCCCACCCGGCCGGGGGATCGGCCGCCGGTCCCGCTCAACAAGTTCCCCCCCGCCCCCGCCGCCGCCCGGGGACCCGGCCGAAAGGATACCCCCCCGCAACACCACCGCCACCTCCCTCCGCTTCCCCCCGGCCGCCTCCGCCGGGCGCCGCAGCCGATGAGGGCAGCGGGGGAGCGAGCGGCGGCGGCGGCTGCCTCTAGCGAACGCTCGGGCGGCCGCAGCTGAGCGCCCCGCCGAGGAGAGCGGCGGGGAGAGCGGCTCCGGCCGGCGGGGAGAGCGGCTCCGGCGGGCAGCGGGGCGGAGAGCGGCTCCGGCCGGCGGGGGAGAGCGGCAGATGCGCGACCGGCGGGGACCTTCCGACGGCCAGCTCGCCCCGGCGGAGGGAAGGAGGGAGATGCAGCCCACCGGGAGCGCACAGACCGCCGCTTCTCTGTAAGGAAGCATAAGGTAAGCCAGGCGCTGCCCTAAGGATCGTCCCCCATCAGGCTGCCTCGGCGCCCTCCGGGAGCCAGGACTCCTAAAAATCCCCCCCACACACGCCCTTTCCCTATGAAAACTTGGTAGGGATAAGGATGAAGCATCACGCCGGGCGCCAGCGTTATGCAATGGTGTATCTGCCTGCCTGGGAACAGCTATCGCATGCAATAACTTTCATGACAGATAAGGAGAGGATATCACTATACGCCTCCAAACCCCTACTTTCTTCAGAAAAACACCTCCAGAAAAATACCAGCGTTTCTTCTAGTGCTGCCTTTCTAAAGCTTGCCTTGTAGGGGAGAGTTGTAGCTGGAGGATTTTGGGGAGATGCACAAAGTGCTTTAGTTTTTCACATGATTGATTGCTTGGAACTACCACTGCTTATTAACTTCAGTGCTGGGAAGTCTAAACGCAGCCCTAATGAAGTGTCCATACAACATGGCAATGGAAGAACATTGGCCATGTTCATTCTGATAACTTGCAGTATAGCACTTCATTAAAATCCAAACAAACCCAAAAATCCTCATCGGGGGCTGAAGCTGCTGCTGTTCTGTGAACTGTTGTTATGGAGAGGCAGTGGTTCTCCCAGTTTAATGCTCCATTCCACCCCCCACCACCCCCCCTCCCGAGTCCCCCGTCACCATCATCAACCACATTTAAATTGGTGATGCTGTGAAAAATGCAGTGGGCAAGTGGGACAAAAGGCAGCACGGATCCAGCCCCAAAGTCATAGTCTTGGACCTTGCATCTTGTGAGGCATCCAAAGCTTCCCGCTCTGCATTCCCACCTTGCCTTCCCCATGCTAGTGAAAATCCTCTCGGGTGACCTCAACGTCTCTACTTAATGCCATGTTGCCACCGAGTCACAGCAGTGATGGGGATGCAGGACTGCAGCTCGCCTGGATCTGTTTGGGGGAGGCGGGGGTGCGACAAGCCCAAGCGAAACAGGGACATCTTCCCATGTTGAGAGCAGGGAATATGCTCCCTGGTTATGTCACCCTCTCCCGAGGGGTCTGTCCCAAAGGAGCTGTGCCCCCCCGTCTGCCAGGAGTCAGAATAGGGAATGGAGCGGTTGCGTTTGACCTTGTATGTCTAAGCAGCTAAAATCCCACACAAACACCACGGAGGAAAATTTAACTCATTAGGCTCTAGGATGGGGAAGTTTGGGAAGACCTGTTTTTCCAACCTCTGAGAATCATTTTTTTTTTTTTTTCCCCCTGCTGAATGCTGGAAAGCGATAACAAAAGACAAAACAGTAACAGGTCATGCCTAATATAAACCGCGAATTTACTCCCTCCGCTTAAGTGTTTCATCGTGATTACT
The DNA here is from genome assembly GCA_947846985.1 of Fratercula arctica. NCBI lineage: Eukaryota > Metazoa > Chordata > Aves > Charadriiformes > Alcidae > Fratercula > Fratercula arctica. The sequence continues at coordinate 3,219,179 of CANTUZ010000010.1, forward strand.
GTTCCTGCTTACAGTGCTGTCAGGAATGCTGCATGTATCAAGGTTAAAATCTAGCTGCTAGATGGAAAAGCTACTAGCTAAAAAAAAAAAATTAAAAATAAAAATAAAAATCACATGACATCTAACTGTTCTAGCCATGCACTCAGAATAATTTAATGTAAAATTTTAAGCAAACATATCTATAGTAAAAATATGACATGCATGGAGAGGAACATATTCCCTTACTTTTGGTGTGACGCCTATTGGTGTTCTAGCAGGCTGCTCCTGCCTGCCTCGCTTCACTACAGTAACACCCGGCTCTTCAAGTGCAAATAACAGTTCTAAGTTAAAAGCTGGATTTTTTCCTAGCATTATAAATGCATACGAGCAGCTCAGATGAAAATATGTCAGCGCTCCGATATTACTAATTTATCATCCGGAGGTTTATATTCTTCCATACAGTGATGGCACGCAGTCATTGATTTCAATAGAAATACATAACGTATATTGCTAGTCCAAATGCTCATACTGAACAGTTGTAAAATAAAATTACTGCCCCAGAGTTTAAAGGCGCTGTTGCATTTAAAGCACACTGCCTTCACACAATGAGCTCACTGGGGAAGGCTGATACTATGTAAGCTTTCCTTTTTTCTTTTCTTTCTTTTTTTTTTTTTTTTTTTTGTAAGGACGTCACGATGCCCTTGATGAAAAATACGTGTTCAAAAATACGTGTTCTTTAGGACTCCGTGATTATTAACGATGTATATTTTTAACAAGATGCTCGAAATAATTCTAATCTGGAATGAAATCAGTGCCTGTCCCCCAGATTGACACATAAAAAGCCAGCTGGGCAGCAGCACCACAAAAGAAAGTATTAGTTACTTATCGAGAGGGACAGCACTTAACATTCAATGCACCCTTCTACTAATAAGGCTCAGAAACAAGTAGCTCATAAGATCATCACTGCATTCCCCCCCCCCCAGTTAACCGTTTCACTGACAGAAGCATTTCTGCATGAGAGATGCACAGTATATATAATTAATTCAGAGGAAAAATAAAAATAAAAATAAAATTAAAAAAAAAAAAAAAAGAGTGGCTAAGTTCAATGGAGATGAACATACAGGAGGAGAATATGGCTCAGCAGCCCAGGAACCTGCGTCGGCTCCTGACATGCACTACCAGGGACCCAACACTATTGGTCACCACAACACACCGCTGCGTTACTTGGAAATCCAAACTCCCCAACAGACTGCACAAATCACCATGAGATATTAACAATAATATCGAATTTATCCCGTTCCAGAGAACTGAAGAGCAAACTGAGCAATAGCAGCCCTTTGCAGTGAGCCATGTGGTAGCGAAAGCCAGGGAAACCTCTTGGCTTGCCAAAAATCTCTGCTAAAATGTAAGATACCTCCACAAAGCTGTTGAGCTGTGACAGCTCAAGGCAGGTCCTTATCCCAACCATCATCATCTCGGACAGGGAGAACTGAGGCTGTGTAGTCACGTAATTTATGCATACTTGAGGAAATTACAGTAAATCTAGAATATTTGAGAACATAAAAAATTCACGTGGTTGTTTAAACTAGCTATTAAAAAGGTCTTATATTCTGTCTGATGACAGCCACTATTTAAAGAGCTCCTGAAAATTTGTGCGAGATATTAAAAAACATGTAAGCAACAGATCTCTTTTATAGCCCAATACTCCCTTATATTTTTACTAATCAGTCTGCAAATTAAACAGGCCTTAAGGAAATGAGATCGCGAGCACATTTTTAAGGCAAAAAAAAATAATCTCCTAGTGGTAAATTCAGTGCGAGTTCCATATTTAGCCTTCCAAAAATCACTGCTTGCTTTTATTCTGCTTCGACAATACTGTATGACCTCTGAACAGACACAGGTACAACTCACTAGGTATTGACATTCACTTTTAAATTATTATTGAGCAGACAAAATGTGATCAGAGCATAGTCTTGTTTTAGTGGCACATCCCCACTTCGGAGTCTATTTACTACAATTTTCCTACATTCGGGCAGAAAACAGCCTCTTTGCTCATCCCTTAATACTCTGGGAAATAGTTCAACTTGTTTATCCGTTTGCACAGCACTGGGTCACGGTGATCAGTGCCTTAAAACTCACCTGCCTTGCGGTTACACACGTAAGCACGAGTCTCATAGGCCAAGATAACTGATTATAAAAATAACAATTCAGTGATCGAACAGCAATTCTTGGTGTCCTTCTCTCTGCCTGATTTTTTTTTTCCCCGTCAGTGGCAGAAAGACACCAGGCCTGATTTTACTCCAGTAATAGTTTTTCCAGCCAAATCCACTGATTTCAATAGAGAGGAGCGTAGAAGAATAAGGGCCATTTTCCCAGTCTGAATTAAAGATGGATTTAAAAGCCCTGGGACTGAAGGCCTCCAAGTCCTACAATATTTGGGTGCAGATTTGAACTTCTTAATCTGTCATTACAGGAGGAGACTTTTGTCCTTGCGGGGAAGGGCTGGAGCTCTACCACATGTCAGATTCCCCAATCCATCTGCATCGCGCATCATTTGGCCCCCTCAGACTCAGCCTGTATCAAAAAAAAGGGTGTTAAACACCTCACAAATGCTACATAGTGCTGGCCAAATATATCTGAGGCTGCAGCAGCTAGAAAAGACAGACTGGAGTACTCATTTGTACCCAGGAATCTGCTTGCCCACAGTGTGCTCACCTACACGCGACAAATTCAACTGGATGGCTAAGTGCAGCCAAATTGCATTCTGATATTTGAAATGAGACTTTAGTATTAGTTTTCAAGGCAAGAAACTACAACTAGTAAAACAACAATAATACCTGAATACCAAGAAGCAAACCAAGCCAAAGTATTCACCCACAGTCCAGTACTTAACGTTCAGGAGAGCAGAATGGAGTCATCAGCCAGAAACACGCAGAAACATCTCACTAGAGGACCACGACAGTCTGAGATAAACCGTTCACTGCACTGGCTTTTCCTGCAGGAACGCTACCGGTTTGGTTTCTAAAATCCTTATCTAACACCAGAGTTTCATTAACCAGCCTAAAAATGCAGTGGACCAAAGAATATGTAAGCACATGGCTTTTGCACCTGATTTAAGAAGATGATTTAAGAACTGGCACGTGGCCGGGCACACCAGCTCTGTGACGGCCATCGAGCAGTGGGGAAACTCTCTGCAAACTGGTTTTCTGTAGGTGCTGTCTGCCGTGGCTGTACGGCCTTTTTTCAGCATCAGTTTCCTGCGCTGAAAATGCTTTCTCCCGTATCGATTTCTGCTTGGACATCCTGCTCCTTCGGATGCAAAGCTGAAGTCTTCTGCCCACCTCCAGAGAGACTATTAACTTCTAATTTATTTTTTTTTTTAGTAGTCTACACATTGAAAGACTTTTTTCTCTATCTGTATGTACTTTTACTGCCATTTTACCTGGTACAGAAATTCCTTACTATTTGTACTGAAATAATACTGGCAAAATCCCAACCTTAACTCGTGTTTATGACATCCATGGGGAAGAGAAGCAAGCGGTTGGTGTTATTTTTGCCTGTCCGCGATTGCTTCAGCACGCTTGTAAATAAAGCCCACATAGTTACAAAATTAAACCATTTTAAAAACAAAAGCAAAGGAAGATGGTTCCATATGGTCTAAGTGAGGAGGAAGTGTCAAAAGCTTACGAAGAAGGATTTACTTGTTTTGTGCTCTTGTTTCCTCCCTTCCCTGCCTGTTTTATACCTGCCCTTCCTCACCTCTTCATTTTCTTTTACCCTCCAGGAAAAAGGCAGACACCTGGTCAGGAATTCAGCCATACGAGAGACAGCCCCCTGAAACAAATCGTACTCACAGCACTTAAAGCTGTAAAACCTTTGCTGTACTGCCAAAAACATCCAGCACAATTTCCAATTGGTTAAAAATTATCATTTTGTATTTAGAGCCCGCTTTGACCAGAATTACGAGACCTATACCACTGAAATACTTCCATCCCAGTGACCTAAGCCACAGGACTAAGAATGATAAGACTCGTTACATTTCATTGAGACATGCAAGGCGAAATGCAGGTATGACAGCCCAGCCCAGTGACCCCAGCGTGGGATGGATATATCCAAACTGTCTTTAAATGGGGTAGTTTGGGTAGCGGTAATATCCCAGCTTAACCCCAGCAAATCTGCTTTGTGTTTGCCAGGAAGCCACGGAGCTGCGATGCTGATGCTTGGACCAAACTGGTGAGGTCAAAGCTGATGCAAGTCAGACAGCCCAAGCAAGCCCCAAATATTTGAGTCGTGGTTAAGTGACTTTTAGGAATTGAAACAGTCAAGATGCTCGCTACAAAGCCATTTAAGCAGGTGCGGAAATTCGGGACTGTATTTTAAAGTCAGCAGCACGAAAAGTGGTTTGGGTCTGTTTAGGTCTCCCTGGGAGAAGGAAGAAGAGACAACTCAGTGAAATCAGTCATGTTTGGGTGCTTATATATAAATTAAAAACAAAATAATACGGCAAGCCCAATCTCTCCTTCAAATCACTAGTAATTGGTTGTTCATGCCCATTTCGTTATTATATTCATTATTCTCTTCTGCAAATACAATCAGAAACGAAGGAGGAGGTATCCAACAAGTAAAGAAATTTAACTTGTGGATCAGTTTAATACATTTTTGTGTAGCGAGGCTGTCAGCAAATAAAACACAGCAATATCTCTAAGGAGCTGACAAAGAGACAGATAAAACATCCCAATGCTGAAGAGAGTAATTCAGCAGAAATTATGCTCGAACTGCCTGGTAACACCGATAACACGGCTCCACTCTGTAGACTGTGCCTAAGTTGCTGAATTCAAGACGAATCTTTGTATTTTAGGTAGTCCTAGCTGAGCCAGTCGGTGAGAATAATGTGTTAGATTCTTGCATTCACACTTTGTGAGAGTATAAAAACACACAAAGCCACAATAAACATGACGCACATTATCTGCCTAGTAGACGGTTCTGGTGCCTGGAGCATTATCAGGTAATTCCCATTAATAATAGGGGAGTTCTCAGCAGCTTCAGAGAAGCAGAGTATGTAACTTGAATGGACAAAAGGGGCATATGGATATTCTTAAGATGATCTCTCATTACTCCTTTAATACACTTCCTAATCATCCATATCACAAACAACCCATCCTAAAACACCATCACCAGAATGTTCATTTTCGAGATCTTACCCCACGTTGTTTCCGAGCTCCACAAAACCCTGGAAGCAGATTATTACTCTTCATCTCCACGCCACCTTTGCGCACTCTCTTTGTCTCCCTCTTCATCTCCACACAAACATCAAACCAAACCCATTTTCCCTCGTGACCTGGAACGAGCCGTTTGTGCCAGCGCTACCCATCAACTCCCACCCTTCTCCCGGAGCCCTAACATTTGACGAGAACGGGAGACTTTGGGAGTTGAGATTTGGGAAATTCGCCCCGATGTTCAAACGTAAGACAACTTCCCCTCACAGCAGAGTTTGGCTCTTCCTTCACGTTACTTATTTCAAAAGCATCTGAGAAGCAGCTTTTGTGAAAGAAGCGTTACCGCGTGAGGGACTATTACTCAGTTGCGGCACAGCAAGGGAAGCACAGCATTTTGCTCTACTAACATCACTCTCTTCAGGTAACTAATGCTCATTTTTATACGAGCCTTTGCTCTTGCAGAAGTCAGACTGGTTTGTGCACTTCTCTCTTCTGTCACCAACACCAGCACGCTCAGGTCTAACTGCGCATCGATCACGTACAATTACAGCAGGGCCAGAACCAGAACCTGATTGAAACCAGAAACTGTTCACAAAGGTGCTCCTCGAGAAGGGGAAAATGGCACAGCCTTTATTTCTTGGTGACTGCTGACAGCGCTGGAGCGCAAATACAAATCTCCTAAAGTGATACTGTTCACCAATTAATATCCTGCTAACGATGTCAGGTTTTAGACCCGCATTACCCAGCTCTGCTGTTCAGCACCACTTCGCACCCTCCCAAGGCTTGTCTGCACGTAACCCTAATCCAAGCAGAAAGAGCTGACAATATTCTGATGCCTTACAACCACTGACCTCAGGAAAGTCATTCCTGTCTGTCACCTCCCATTTGCAGCGAGCTCTAGCACAGGCTCCCCAACACATTTTCCATACAGCGAGATGATCCGCGTTCCCCAGGGAAGGGACTAGGCTGCATACCTTGCGCTGCGCCCAGCCTGAGCACTGCGGTGCCTTCCCCTCACCTGCACCCCGAAACTCAGGATGCAAGACCGACGCACGGCGGTGGAACCCACTTTCCGCTTTTTTCCTCTTTCTCCTCCTCAACACTTGAAAAGCTACAATGACAAAGTAAAGAAGCTGCAGGTGATGGAGATACTTGCAGTCTGGACACGTTCTCCATCCCTAGCACCCGGAGCACTCTCTCTCTTGAGGTCTGACAGTTTTGCAAACCTGTTGGCCAAAGCTAAAGAATGGAACTGATTTTTTTTTTTCCTGTCATTTGGTGGTTGTTTTTTTCCTGAGCACCCACAAAAACTATTGATGTTTATCAAGAACAATTAAAAGTTAGTATTCGACAATAACGCAGATAAGGAACTGTCTTTAAGCGCTTGTTTTTAACAGCTTGCTATTTAAATTATTTAAGAGAAAGTCCCATAAAAATGAAAAAGCCTTCCAAGTGAAAGTACGCTGGCTTTTGGACTCCTGGAAGACAGTACAGTATAAGGAAAACTATTCGTGATTCTCCTAGCAACACATCCTCAGCAGCAGCCTTACACTGCGAGCACCAGCTGTACCACTGACAAAGAGTTGCACAGATTTACATGGCGAAATAATGCTAATAAACCTTTACTCAGATTTTCATAGTAGCAGTAGCTGCATAGGACAATAAGAAAAATAAGCATAATTCTTTTAATAGGAATGTTATTTTTTCCAGTACCCTAAATCCTAGCAAACGTTTGACGTTATAACACCACTATGAATTGACAGGGAACATCTTTTGACATTGCATTTGTTCCAATATGAATTTAATAGTTATTAACTCAGACCACAAGGGTCTATATTATTTTTAATGCAAATCTCCTGTTAGTGTTACTGTTAGCTGCAGAAACATATCATAGGAAAAGTAACCCTTATTTGTACAGAATTTTATTGCATTGAATGGATTCCTTTTAATTTTATGCATGTAACAATATAGGAAGCGACAAAATCTAAGTATTATTAAAGTTTGTGTTCAGAACACATCGTAGACATGTTAAAATTATAGAAGATAGCATATACCAGCTGTGCATTGAGGGAAATTGTTTTGTTTTGCAAGGAAAAATTTAAAATTAAATATTTTATCCTACAGTAGATTGCTGTTTTATCTAAAATTCTACAGGCTTATTAAATCATACATTTTATTTGTTGCCACTTAGTTCTAAAGCTGAAGCTCACAAAAGCATTTAAAGGCATTTATTGTTTATCTCAGCCATTAGCTAGGATACGGTTTTTATGCATCATTCGTACAGAGCCTACCAATGGATGGGTGAAAACAAAAAAAAAAGACAAATCAAATGCCATATGATCACGTTTATACCAAAGGAAGACCTTTCAAGGCAATTAGGAATCTCTCATATGTCATCACTGAAACTAGATGATCGATAGAGCCATTTTTTGAAATTGTACTAATAACCATCACAACTCCAGCAAATGTTTGTAGTTTTCAGTGCAATGCATTATTTCCAAATAATGCATCCCAAAGCTGGTGTTTGCAGGAGAATGCAGCTACACAAATCAAAGCTCAGTCTGGATTAGTAGACTTCGTTTCAGTCTGTGGAACCTATGAATTTTTGCCAGTGAAAATACGACCCTCCCCTTCACAAGCTGTGATTTCACTCGGGAGCACGCAGGGCCTACAGGAGCTTGCTTTTCTGCCAGGCACAGCAATAACCCAGGTGAGAAACCTCCCCGCGCCTCCAGAGCACGGGCTGAGAAGCACCGATTTAGGCAAACGGTAGTAATGCTCCGTAATCCACTGAAGTGGCGCAAACTCCTCAAAACAGGAAGATTATAAGGCTGGGGCAAGTCACCCTCTGCTTGATAAAATACAGAATACATAAATGCAGCAATAAGAATGAATTCAGTATTGAGCAATAAATAAGGAAGTTGAAAAGAGAGAAAATTCAAGTTCAATGCCTAAGGGTTTCAAAACAGATTTAAAAAAAAAAAAAAAAAAATAGTTTGACATTTACCAGCACTGCTAACTCTATTATTCTACATGAACAATTCTGATAAAAGGAAGACGGACTGGTCCACCACATCCATTCTGTATGTCAGTAGATATATTGGGAGGGGGGGTGTCCTAATAATAGTCATCAGTACTTTTTACGCCACAAAAACTGAGCGTACCTGCACCCTTGCATTTATCCAGAAGTCATATTTTACCCTCATACTTGTGTATTAAAACTCTCTGAAAAATTTTTAGCACAGGAAGAAGTTTCTGCCAACAACTAATAATTAATAACTAAGTTAATTCATATTTTCCAGCATTTTTATCAGTACGGTTTTGTTTACTGGACATTGCTTACTTATATTTAGGATACTACTACATGATCTTTAAGTTTGTATCATAGCAACACGGTCAGTTAATCTAAACAATTGGATTCCTTTTAAAAGACGGAAAATAGTCCTAAATGAATTTAAAGAGAAGTCAAAATGTCTAAAAGTGGAAGAAATAATGCTGTATTAGAAGCAGTCTATTTAACTGAAAATTAAGAAACCCATTTAGATTACATGGAAAATATCCTCAGGCTGCTAGCACCGGTTTGCACGATGGTATATTTGGAATTAGCATAGAATAGGCTTCCATCTTGTATTTGTTTATAGGAAGTAAATCCAAGTTTCTTTCAAATGTCTATTTTTAATGGTAGAAACGTATTATAGTCTACGCATACACTTACAAGACGACTTATAGACATCAAATAGGTTTTGAAAAACAAGTATTATTACCTCTTATGATAATACTTAAGACATCTAAAAATGGCATAGGAGGCAGGGGGCATTTCTCATGAGAATGTAGAGCTGCCATATATTCAGAAGCCTGAAAACGTTGCACATCACTAATGAGCCTTCCTTTACACGGTAAAGACCAATTATTTGCAATCCCTTGCATTATTTTTCCTTCAAGCTATTACATACATACAGAAAAAACCTGTGTGCTCTTATACGTGCACAGAAGTTTGCAGCTGCATCCCTAAAGCCTTCATTTGGTCTGAAAATACAGAGACTGAAACCTATGCTTCTCTTCTGCATTTGGAACTTGGGAAGTTTAACTCCATTCTGCTTATTAACACATTTAGCCTTTGAGTATACTTCTGTATCGTAAAACTGACAGAAATCAAGTTTAAATTTCAAGGTAAGCCAGAAATCTCCTTTCCCTTCATTAACAAATCGGTCTGGAAATTCAACGCTATAATTCACCTTACAGTGCAGTGAGTTTGCAGAGTTTGGGATTAGAAGTGGAGGTCCTGCAAAGATTAACTTCTGTACCTGAGCTCTGCCTGCTGACACAGGCTCGGCCAGGACTGTTGGGAACCCACCGCTCCTCGTAACCGAGGCGTGAATCCCATAAAAATCGGTCTCCTCCTTAGAAATGCCCATTGCATTGCTGAACTGAGGGGAAGAAATCTGGACAGCATCAATAAATGGAGAACTGAAAGGGAAGGATTTATTTCATTGAATAAAACATGCTATGGAGAGCCTGCAATAATAAAGAAAGTGGTTTCCATAAGTTACCCTGAAGATTTTATATGAATTTAAGGGTCCTCTGTGCATCACTTTTTTATTATTATTATGTAATAGTTTATTTCCATATTCAAACGTAAAGGAACGCTGCTTAAGGGTAATCAGCCACAAGTTTATAAACAAATCAAGTCTAAAAACTGAAAAATAAGCTCTGCGATTACTTAAATATTTGGCTTAGCAAATCATCTCGTGCAATCAGGGTTTGTTTAGAATAACCAGACAAAAAGTTTAAATCTATTATCTGTATTTAGCTGGCATCAGCAACTAAAATTCAAATTCAAAGCCTTTATTAGCCCCCCGACAGAGTAAGCCATAAACTGAGAATCTCCATCTCAGTAGTTTCCTAAAGTATCCCAAAATCCTGCAGCTTCTACGGGATTTCACAGCCGCACATTTGCTGTGTGCCAGCCTTGCCTTGTGTTCCACAAAACACTCCCGAGCCGAGCAACAGGCAGCAGAATTACAGATAAACGGTGCAGGGAAAGGAAACAGGTTACGAGATTTCCAGTCTCCCGGTGCAGGCCCAGGCTGTGCCCGTGGCGTGTTCCCATTCCCCAGGAATCCAGTATAGATATTGGGACCAGCAAGTTGCAGGTTGAACGATTAAGCAAGACCTCCCAGGAGACGTGCCTAAGTAAGCCAAAATTGGAGTCAACACCTTGGCCAAAACAAAAATGAAGCAAAACAAAAAAGTATTATATAAACTCTTCCGTGTTAAATATTTAACTCGCAATCAACTGTTTCCTCAACCGTTCTTTTATCAAATGTGCTCATATAGTTCTCCTTGGAGACACTGAGATCTGAGTAAGGCTTAAAAAAAAAATCTAGTTCTTTTGGTTGTTGTCATTCTTAATCACAGGTACGTATAAAATTATTAGTCCAAGCTACTAGTGGGAATAGAAAACCCTAAATTAGCTAAATCAATCAGGCCTGGGCAATTGGAAAAGGGAGACAAGCAATTTTTGAAGAATCAATTTATTGGCTATTAAAGACACGCTTAAAATTAACTGCATCACAGAATATAGTGCCCCATTTATCTATTTCTATTCTGCAGAATATCGCCAGCCTCCTGGTTTCATCTGGGTTATGGCCTCCATTAAATCATCCCAACCAGACCCAGCGATCCGGCAGCCCCAGAGATTATGGGACTAAAGCGGTATATCAAATAATCTGAAAATTGAGACAGGTCAGAGGTACACTACTAAAATATCAAGCCAATACTTCGGAATGAACTGTATGGTAGTGGATCCTACTGTCAAATATCCAAGTGCCAAAAAACTCACGTTGACAACTCTGGGGGATCCTAGGAGATGTTTGTAATAAGTGACTTTCAGATCTAACAACCGATTTTTGTAAGCCTCTTTTATGGGTAAAAATGCGTGCCCTCTTTTCAGACCTAAGACTGAATATTTCACATCTTTGTAAATGCAGCATTTCATATTTGCTCCAATTTCTTAGTAGTGCATGAACTCACATTAGCGGATTTGAAAACTAATGGATATAATGGCTGTTGTTTTCACTGTATTTAGTTTTTTGGTAAACTCATTAATTTACCAGACCATTATGGAAGATTTGCTTCCAGGAGTTCTACATTAATGAAAGCGCAGAGTTTTTGATTTTGACAGTAGTTTTTACAACATATTTTAGCTGTGTCTAGTCTGTCCAGTTGCAGGCCAATGGATCAAGTTTTTATCTTATACAGCACTTCATTATTCCCTAAAGCGTTCCAAAATTCCACCCCTGGACAGACATACAGACAGAGCTGGATGTACGTCTGTATTTCCTACCATCTCCGTCTTTGGAAGCTATATGCAGAATGCCTCTCAGATAGAGGCAAACGTTACTGTAATTAAAAGACAGCCCAAAGCAGCCAGCACAGGATACTAATATTCCCCACAAAGCACGACTGACTCCTCATTTAGGGTTTCAGCTGGAACACAAAATTCCTGACATTCATATGCCCTTAATTTATTTTTCACACACACACACACACACACACAAATTTGTCTGGATTTGTGCATCACATATTAAAGGCATAGGGATAACTGATCTTACCCTTACAAAGTACCAAAGATGACTTTATCACCCTACCCCACTTCATTTTTCCCCTTTTTGCTTTCTTCTGCAGACTTTCCACTACATCACCGACATTCAGACAGAATCTGTGCTCACTCCCTGGGCCTGGCAAGTCCTGCAGAAAAAGGCAAACTAGACAGACTCCAGAACTACTTGTTACTTGTTTGCAAGTTACTGGGACCAAGGTGTAAAAAAAAAAGGAAAAAAAAAAAAAAAACTAATGACACTTTTGCATGCGATTTTTTGAAAGCAATTTGATAAGCCAGGAGTCCAACCTTGCAGTATACAGACGTTTGTGTATCTTAATAACTTCTGGGAAATGTTATTATTACTTTTAAAAACCCATAAACATCCAATTTTCCATTAAAAATAATTTCTCCATTATGTTTTCTTAAATTAAAATGAAATATAGGCTAGTCATAAGGATTCACTCGCTTGTGCCACTGAGTTGACTTTATAAAACCTACCCTAATGCGGCACTAAACTCTTCAAGAGTTTCACATTTTTTATTTAATAGACAAAAGAATTTTAATTCAAAATGTATTTCAAATACCACACCTGAAAGTCCCCTTACTCATTTTACATCGCAGTCTGAGTGCCTCTGAGGGTACATCCGTGTTTAAATAGGAGATACATGCAGAATACTTGGATTAAGTGGGAATTCGGTAATTCAGTAAATCTCAGCATTAGGGAGAAATCTGTGCAATAGGAGAGTAAAACCGACAACTTCAAATGAGGTGTAAAAATGAGGTCTTAACTCTCCAGTTACCACCGATCCCCTCTGATCTACGCAGAGATAGAGCTGTTGGGTTTTTGCTGTAAGCACTTGGCATCTTTTCATCCTTGAGGAGATGCTCGTATTTCAATAGCAGATTAAGTCATTTCTGTGAATCATCACAGGTTTTTGTGGGTTTTTTTTTTTCAGTGCTTTAGGATCCTTTGGGATAAGAAGCTGTATTATAAAGGCATATTACTGCTTCTGGTAAAGGATGGCTTCTTTTGCATTTGAAGCAAAACCTTAATTGATGCACTGCTGACTTCTTCTTCCACAAACTTTAATAGTTCATAAAGTTCATGCATCGATCTATATCTATCTATATAAATCCATCTATAAATCTACGTAGATTTAGCTACGAGGTATATTTTTTTAAAAAATCCAAATAATGACACCTCTAATGACCAATTAATTTCTTGCAAAGCTGCAGAGTACATTACCCAGAAGAAACATGTTTGGTGAGCAAGCATACTGTGAAAAATAATGTGAGTTTGATACTTCTTGCTACTAAACGTTTAAAGGAGCACTAAGGGCTGATCAGTGCTATAGACTGCTCTTTATTTGTACAAACACACTTTGTTTTTCGTCTTCCCCATACTTTTTATTAACTACCAAGTAAATTCAGACGACGTGCTTCCTGAGCGCCCGTGCTGCCCTGCGTGGCCCCGGTCCTCTGAAAGGGGCTGGAAAAAAACTCCCGGTGCCATGAAAACCACCTCTCTGAGGAGCGGGCATTCACAAATCGAGATGAAAGGCAGGAGTTTCTAGCAAAACACCACAGTCTAACGTGAAGGACTATGACTTAATTAAGAGAATCGAGCAAAAAGTTTGCAACTGGCAGACTTTTCACTCAAAGCAGGGGAAGTTCGCTCAAATACTGCAAATTTTGGGGGGGAAAGTTGCATTTCTGTTGTAACACGAGGTTTTTTGAACTGTTTTTGCGTGCAGGCATCATGGTGAGTAAGGAGCCCAGCAAATGCTTACTCACCACCTCGGAAAGTGAAGTTGAGCCAGCGGCTTCGCTCGCTTTGGAGATGAAATACGCCCTGGATCCCAACCGGCAGATTAAGAAACGGAACAAAGCTCTCCAGGTGAGATTTAAAGATATCTGCGAGGCCCAGAATGAGCAGAGGGACAAACAGCTCTCCACCACGCAGGATACCGACAAGAGAGAGGCCAAGCCCATCTCCTACAAGACGGCGTATCGCAAGTACATGACCGTGCCCGCCCGGAGATCAATACCCAACGTCACCAAGAGCACAGGAGTTCAGACTTCACCCGATCTTAGAAAGTGTTACCAGACCTTTCCTCTGGACCGGAAAAAAGGGAATATTCTTAAAAGCGCCTCGACCGTCGACACCTTCAAGAGTGAAAACAACGGGTTTCTAATAGATGTGAAGGACAAAGAGGGCGGAAGCTCAGGGGAGGCCATTCAGTGGAGCAAGAAGGCCGGCAGCCTGCAGACGGCCGAGTTCATTTCCCACATCCACGAGCGCGGCAACGTGGAGGCTGGGGACAACGGGGCCGAGGCCTGGACGAGCAGCGATTTGCACAGTTCTCCTAAAGAGACGCCTCTTCCTCCTCTCCCAAACTCAGCCGACCCGGCTTCGGAGGAGCCCGCCATCGCCCGGCCGCCCGGCCGAGGGAGACAGGCCTCAGGGCGGCCGGGGAGCGAGGAGGCCGCCCAGCCCCTCCATGGGAGGGTCTTCAAGACTGAAGTGGCCACCGTTTATTTACCAGCCTCGCAGTCTGACCTGTCAAACCTTGCGCCCGAGACCGACTGGTCACCGTGCCCGACGGGCGAGGAGGACAAAAAGAGGACGGTGCACCTGAACGGTGTTCAGCCCCCGGCGGGAGATGCTCGAGCCTGCTCGTCCCGGACGCAGTGCCAAGCCACCGAATGTAACGAACAGACCCTTCAGATAAAGGTTTCGCCCATGCAGGAGAACCAGCCTTGCCAGACGGCCGTCGCAGTGAGCGAGGAATGCCAACAAATCGTGCCTCACACGGAAGTTGTGGACTTGAAAGCCCAGCTTCAGATGATGGAAAGTTTGATCAGCTCTAGTCAGGAAACCATAAAAGTGTTGTTGGGTGTTATACAGGAGCTAGAGAAAGGAGAAGCTCACAGAGAAGGGTGAGTAGAAGCCTTTTAAATGAGTATAAGCTGTTTTGAATGTCTTTTCTAACAAGTCTTGCCCCTGCTCCGCCACAGCGCACCGAGACGTTCCACCTGGCCGTGCTCACACAGACTCGGTGTTGCTGCTTTAGAGGCGAGTCCTAGGGAGACCTGCCAGCAGTATTCGCAGATTTGGCATCTGCTTGTCATAGAGTCACAGAATGGTCTGGGTTAGAAGGGACCTTAAAGACAATCCAGTGCCACCCCCTGCCCTGGGCAGGGACACCTCCCACCAGCCCAGGTTGCTCCAAGCCCCGTCCAACCTGGCCTTGAACCCCTCCAGGGATGGGGCAGCCACAGCTTCTCTGGGCACCCTGGGCCAGGGGCTCACCCCCCTCACAGCAAACAATTTCTTCCTCACATCTCATCTCAATCTCCCCTCTTTCAGTGTAAAGCCATTACCCCTCATCCTATCACTACATGCCTTTTTACAAAGCCTCTAGGATGTAGTTAAGTAATTATTTAATGAAGGACCTTTAATGTCTTGTCTTGTACCATTTCTAACAAGCACAGAACGAGCCACTCTCCAAACAGGATTAGTGAGGATGCTTTCACATCAGCAGCTTGTATTAACCGTAATACCTCACACGGCATGAAAAGCAGCAGAAAAACCTTAATTCTGTAAGAAACTTACCTTTTTAAGATTAAGGGATATTATTACAACTCTTAATATAATTCCATTAATGGCATATGAATCTCGTCTGGTTTATTTTCACCTTCTGAATTTTTAATAATATTTCTTTCAGAAGGAAATTAAATGAAAACTTTGAATATCAAAGTCTTCATTACAGCATTCACACTACTTTAGATAAGACAAACTCAAGCATAAAGAAACCAAATTTTGTTTATCCTTAACTTATGTTACTTGAACCAACCTATAAGGCATTACAAATACTAGTTAGTGGAACACAGTACAACCTTTAGTTGCTACCTACACAGTTCAACCCTCTCTGACATTACCTTAACAAGCATTTTTCAGAGTTACTTGCCTTAGTTCACTAATCTTTAGTCAATGAATGCACCTCAAAATGTCTGTGCGCTGTTTGTGTGTTTTTAAATACTTCTCTAATTAAACCGTCATTTGTCAGAAGAAATCTGGATTTTAAAATGAGAATCCAGCAGCTCTTGCTACTTGAAGCAGCACATCTTTAAGGTACATCTTAAGATTTCTAATTCAGCTCTTTCTCTAGGAATGGAGAAAACATCTTGTTAATCCTAAAAATTCAAAATGTTTTTCATTAAAAAAAAAAATCATCTTAAGTGTTGGACAATGCTGTCAACACAGCCTTGGCATTTTTAGTTTATTTTACAGCTGGTCACAGTATTTTTAGAATACCTTGTCAAATCCTGGATCTTCAGACTGAAAAGCTTCTTGATCTAGCTGAAAGCAACTCAGGCTTACTGATTTATATTGGGTTTTTTTAATTATTATTCAGAAAAGTATTCCTCTGACTTTCTTAAATTACAGAGACTGCAAGAGAATTGGGAAAAAGTGGTATGCTGCTTTTCAAATCACAAAACATAGAAAAATATTTCATCATAACTCATCATCCGATCATCGAGAACCCCATGTGTATGAACGCACACATCTGCCCACAGTCACCTGCTATAAATACCAGTGCTCCCTCCATACACTTATAGATCAATTTTTAATCTTTCCCCAAAGATAGTAGAGCAACAGGTGCAGCAAATAATTATTTTTTTTTAATTGCCCTCTTGTAAGCAGCCCCATTTAATATAGCCAACGTGAGGAGTGTATCCCTGCCATCAGCACGAGAGAGCTCTTGCCCAAGCTATCCATGATTGCTCCTATCTCCAAATAATCCTCCTGAAGTTGTCAACCTGACAAAGCTGTAGCCTGTATTAGGCCTGAAATAGTGAACTATCCATAAACCCCAGTTCTTCACAGTATCTCTGCTGCCTCTTACACACACAGCCACGCGTATTAGAGTCTGCATGACTACATTACGTTTGACCAAAAAGAGCCTATTTCTTAGCACTCCTTTACTTTCCCCCCATAGGTTCCCCAGCAATGGTGAAATCAGCCCCTAAAGATACATCACACATTTTGAAATTTTTTCAAATGTGTTTTGGTACGTGGAAGGGACAATTAAAATGTTTTAATGATTCTTTGATGTTAACTGTAACCGGTGGCAGTTACACCAGTGGTCGAGGTTAATTATAAAAGTTGGAAGCAAAGTATCTAGAAATGGCAGTGAGATTTCAGATAGGGGCGTTGTTTAAACACAATGACGTACAAATGCGCTGCCTTAAAACTTACCGAGAGCAGAAGAGGGTTTCTACTGGGAGCCACTTTCAGCTACGCTTCCCTATGCTCCAGGCATGTCCCGAACATGCCCCCTCCCAGCCAGACACCCGGGATGTAGAGGTGGGGAAGGAGGAAGGAAGGGAAATGCATATTTGCATATTTTCTCCTGGTTTAGGGATCTTGCAGTGCAGATCCCTCTAATTTTCTAGCTCCTGGCTGATTTTAAAGGAGATGGCACAAGGGAGCTCAGCATTATGCCTGGGACATTTCTGTTCTCCACTGATCCCACTCCAGAGCTGAAAGAACACTCTGTTCTTGTGCAAATCACCAACCATTATTAACACGAAGCCTGTCTTTATCCCTATTTCCCTCAAATTAGACAACTATTTCAATAATAGGTTGCCCCGTCCTTTTATTAGAATAATTCTTTCCAATTATTGCCTTCATTTCTACAACATTTTTGCCACAGAGACCCACCACTGTGTACACTATTACACATCAATTTTAGCATGTTGATCTTTTTTTCCTTTTATAACCAGGTGTTAGGTCAGTTTATAACAAGAAATTAAAAGCAGCACTACCGCTATGTCTCTGCTTACTGCAGCATATACAAGTCTTACATCTGCTAAAACAGAAAACAGTGCTCTGTTCATGGCACTCTCCCGGTTTTCTTATGTATATTAAATTCTTTATAATAACATGCATCAAGAAACAAATAGAAATAACATACTGCTGGTAAAAAAAAAAAAAAAACACATATCAAAACCCACCACCAAACCAAAACAAAAAAAAAACGACCAAACCCACAGCTAAATCTCTTAATCAGATTTTCCTCCCTTCAAGAAAATCGGTGTTCCTTAAGCGCTGCTGTAGTGCCATGGGACTAGTGCTCAGTGGATTCATTTTCACTAATATGCTGTAGGTCTTGAACTGCTATTACTGCAATTCATCACTAAATGAGCCTATGCCAGCAAAAGTGTATCAGCATCTCTGAAGATAGCAGTATCATCCTTTGGGCGAGTAGCAGCTATGTATACTTTTCAAAATGTCAGGAGTACGTTATCGGCAATTAGCAACAACACACCGCACTCGGCTCTGCTGAAAGGGAAGGGAAAAGACACGGGAGGAGGAAGATGAGCCAAGGTGCGGCACAAGCTCTCTCTTCCTCTGACTTGGGATCGGGCCCCGTTTATTGGGCACAGAATGCAAAAATCCAGGCCATCAGGAAACACAGCTCTTACCATCAGGGGTAGGAATCCTTATCACTAGCCAGTGACACCCACCCCAAGATCAAAGGAAATTATTAAAACTCTGTATTTCATATATGCATTATTACTTACTAAATATTTGGCAAAATGATAATTATATCTTACTATGTGGAGGCTTCTACATGCAAAATTACCTCACAGCAAAAGGCATTCAATGACATTTGGGTTAAGTCAGGCATGAATAAAAGTAACAGAGCTGCAGGTTCAATTCAGACTTCCAGCTCGAAGTTGGAAAAATGTTGAATATTACATGATGTAAGGTGCAACTTTATAACACGGAACAAGTTTTATGCTCCAAATGATGTTTGCTTTATCTTCTAGTAAACTATTAGTGATCTATATCAACTGTAGAGATATTTGTCTCTCTCTAGCATTCAATTAAGCAAGGCAAATTCTGTTTCCCTGCATGGAGCTTCACTAAGGACAGCAGGATTGAAAGCAAAATACAAGCCACTAATTCCAAAACCTGGCTAACTACAGTACCGCCTATGGAATATGTAACAGAAGACGAAGAGATAATCAAAAACATTTTGTAGCTGGAGAACACCGATGACCTGCCCTTTAAATCCTTCCCGTGAAAAGTAACAGTAATCTGGGCCCTTCTCATTATACAACAAATCAGCAATTTCAGTAAACAAAGCACTCAATTTGCCATGCAAAAATAAGTCACAGTGTTTTGACTCCGACAGGCCAAATGCTATACATTAGACAAGAGTTAAATGAACCTATTTCAGAGATAATTTATATTCATTTATTAGTCGACAGTGGTTCCGGAATTTAAAGAGCTCTCAACAAACATTCATGAAACAAGGAGTCCCAGGCTCCGTCGAAGAGGCTTTGAAAGAACTTGTTCTCATGGGTGGAATTTAAATGTCATTTCACGTTTTCCAATGAATAAGGGGTATTTGTGTCTCGCATTATCATTTCTAAGCAGAAAATAAACCAATACTGTGTGTGTCTGGATGGATGTTTGGATCAAAGAGGAGAGGAGAGGAGAGCTTCGCGCGGTGCAGAGAAAGCGTCCTCACCCAAATACTTCTGTCTCAAAAATGCTGCAAGCCATCATCCCCAAGGTCACAAGAGCTGAGCGTAAACTTATCATCCTGACTCAGGAATGATGGCAAATGAAAGTCACAGAGCCAAAGCAATTATTGCCCAGATTGTTTGCTTTTCTCCTTTTCAGAAGCTACTTCAAGCCCAGTCCAGCTCTTCAGCTCAGACGAAGGAGACAGAGCAAATAAAGGCAGAAACAACCTCTGCTGTCTAACTCAATCCATCTACGCGCACGAGCCAATACTCTTAAAAACTGAGGAGTTCCTTATTTCACATAAGGAGAAAAGAAAGCTTAAAGAGCTTACAAGAATACATACAGCCTCTGAAAGCACAGCTTTTGGAAGTAAGGGGTTAGCTGCAGGAATGGTATGACATGGTTTCATTTGGGATGCCCCCCTCCCAGCTTTGGTTTTGTTTTGCTTTTTCAATTACAGACCTGGCATGGGCACAGGAAAAGTTAAAGAAAATCATTTCTAAGAGAAAACCTGGAACTGGAGGGAAGCAATAGATAGATAAGCTTAACAGCAGAAGACAGCTGCGCTACAAATAAATACATGAAAACCGGAAAATAAAACAAATTCCATCTGTGATGCACAAACTGCATCATACACCGAGTACCATCATGTTTTAAGAGACTGTAATAGCAGTCCTTTGGGACAGGACTACGATGACCAGCTTTATTTTCAACTCTCTGATCTTCACGTACATCTATTTTGCCTGTTTCTTTGGAGAAATCGCATTCATTCTGACTATGACTCTACCTGAGCCCACCTCCTAAACTCTCATCTCCTCACCCGCACTGCAGTTGCTGTCTTTCAGAATACGCATCATTTACAGATCGTTCCCGAACACGCATATACCAAAACTCCTTGGAGATGGTAACAATTCACCTTTCTAAGGCAGAAACAGGAAATCTCTTTGGATGTGTCTTCCTTAGTCAAGGAAAAGAAATAATTTTTGCACAAATCAGTGCTTTGTGGCTCTTGTGATCCTTGGGCCAGTGGACGGTTGGGTGGCTTTTTAAAAATCCAATCCATTTTCTCTGCTGTTTCCACAAAGATGCAGTCTTGGAGTGAAGCATTCAACTACGATAGGAGCCTTTTTTATTTTCTAGTTGCAACAGCAACAGAACACCCTTCTCTTCCTTTTCTTACAGCCGTTTGTATCACTGCTCCCTCTCTTTCTGTAGGAATACAGTTAATTCTATTAATAGCTGAACTGTCAGGCTTCGTCACTGCCCAAAAGCGTCACATTATAAACTTTGAGCCATATTCAAGCAAAGTGCATTCCGTGATCATTTCTGCTTTTCCATTAGGTCACTAAAGCAGTTTTAAGATGAATTCTTTGCACGTGAACCTGTGACGGGTCCTCTCCCCTTGCCCTGTGCTCACTTCCCGAGGAGGGTCCGTCCCTCACAGCCATCCCTCAGACGCTCACCTGCCCTCCCCTGGAAGCAGGATAAGTGTTCAGATGCCATAAAAGTCCCTTCACCTGCCCTCACCGTGAGTAATTTGGTTTTCCAAGCTATAAAACTTCGGGGCAGCCTTCTCCCTTCTGTATTCCCCCCCGCACAAACCCAGCAGACGCAGCAGGGCGATACGCTGCACACCAACACCTCTCCCAGCTCGACATGCCTCCTCACTGCAACAATTTCATTATAAAAACAGCTGTGTATTTCCTAGTGAAGACTATTTCAATACCTACTATCAGCCCACATGAGCACCCTTGAGCCCTCTTATTTAAAATCCTCAGTAACCCCAAATGAAAGCTGATTATAGAAGATCGATCATGAAAAGATCCAGTATCATTCAAAGTAAAAGATCCAGCATCACCCAAGGTTTAACCTCATATTAACCTTTTTTCTGAATTAGATCACCAAAAAACAATCTGGAGTTAGATCTGCAAGGGCAGGTTACACAAGTATCTCAGAGCACAGTATTTCATAGGCCTTCAAAACTTGATGAGATTTATATTTTGGATAGGATTTTTTCATTAGAGTTGGACAAATTTATCCTGTTGCTCATCATCAAAGCTTCAGATCAAATTGATGGAGTGGATAAAAAGGACAAACTTTCACAGTTCACAGACATTCCTGGAACATATGTCATAGGTACTCTGAGTACCTAGATAATGCAACATGTAAGATAAAGAGCACTGTGCTAAACAACACTACTGTCATAGCTACCTTACAGCTATTAGAATCATAGAATTGCCCAGGTTGGAAGGGACCTTTCCGATCGAGTCCAACCATCAACGTAACTCTGACAAAAACCATCACTAATCTAAACTGTATCTCCAAGCACCATGTCTACCCGTCTTTTAAATCCCTCCAGGGATGGTGATTCCACCACTGCCCTGGGCAGCCTCTTCCAATGCTTGACAACCCTTTCGGTGTAAAAATTTTTCCTAATATCCATCCTAAACATCCCCTGGCGCAACTTGAGGCTGTTTCCTCTTGTCCTATCACCTGTTCCTTGGGAGAAAGCCTGTGTTAGGAATATAGTGGTAGGAGGTTTTGAACAAACAAATGCTGATCAACAAAAATGAAAAGTGACCCGTTAGCAACATCCAGTACGTGGAATAAACATAGAACAAACAAAAAAGAAATATCATCTCTTTAACAAAGTTACTTGATCTTAACGTTTACTCTGTTGTCTCAAAAAGTGACACTAGGAACATTCTGAGTCTCAGAAAACACACCTTATTTTGCTAATCTACTCCAGCTATTTACCTGCATATACTATACCAGCACAATTCGAATAAAGGCATTTAGCATATTCAGAAAAATAATCTGATTTCTGTCTAGCTGCTATTCAACCGACTTTAAAAACAAGACGAGCTATCATTCACCACCACGCCTCCCCGTTTCAGCAGGGTTCAGCAGCACTTCAGGCTTGGAAGTGAAATTAAAGCTCAAGACTTTTCCATGAAATTGGCCGCAGCGACACGAAGTTAAAATAAACGCAAACTTCCGCAATTCAAATCTGGAAACACCAGTGAAGTCTTATAATGAACGAGTCAAGAAAAAGTGTAAGCAGACGATGTTCTTCCTAAATATATCCATATGAATTACCGCAGATCATAAGGGAAGCTTTTCCAACTGTCACCGAGCTGTCCAAATTACATACCTGCAAGGAGAGTTTTTCTGCTAAATCAGTCTTTTAAAGAGGATGTTATTTAGGTACTGAATTACCAGTTTTCACTTCACACAATTAGAGTAATCCTTTAATAACTGCATTTTGACTGTCGGTAGTATTAGAATCCAAAGAGACAGAGCAATGAGCCAGGTACCTATCCAGTCATGTAAAAATGAGACAAAATGAGCTTTATAGCGTCAAATTTCTCACTGCTGTTCGTTCACCAAGAGATTAAGCTCCAGATTTCTAATTGACACCTACTTGTGAGCCCTTGGTGCTTACACAAAGATATACTTATCTCTTATCCCGACTCGGGAAAAATGCATTTTGACTGTGGACAATTTTAGGAAAAAAGACTTGTCTGAAGAGGGTCGTTTTGTTTTTAAACTGTTGAGGCTCCCCGCTACCCCGGTTCCAGAATTAAGACATAAATATGCAATGCAGTCTTGAGAAAGCTCCTGTGCAACACATTCAGGGAGCTGAGGGTAAGCAGGGATCAGAGACGATGAAGAGGTTGAGCTGGATTCAAATATCTGTGGATTGTTTCAGAAACTGGAGGAAAACATCTTTTAAGCGAGGCACATGTCCGTCCATCCTCCCTGAATCCACCTCTGGGTCACCGCTGGCTTCCTGGTTTAATTACAGATCCAGGAACCGTTCTCAGCTCAGACCTTGAAAGAACTAAGGTGGTCTGCACTGTTTCGTAGCTTTTCATGGCTTCATTTTGAGCTGTGCAAATAGGGGGGAATTTTGAAGATAGAGGAGTAAATAGATAACCAAGTTAAAACACGCAGAGCCGTCCAACACAGGGCCACGGGCATCTATTCGCTGTCTGCGGTCAGCACTGTTACTCTTCCCTGTCATTGAACCATTTTTTCCATGTTATAAGCAAACCCTTAGAAAAGCAGCAGTTCAAGAGACTATTTAAGTGAAATTGGGACAAACCTGAGCTTTCTGCGACAGTTTTGCATCTCATGGAGCAGCAGCGTAGGGACCGGCTGCGTCACAGGGCAACCAAGAAGGAAAACTGCCATTCCAAGGGAGGCTGGACACCTCCCCAAACACGTACAGCTGTGCTCAGCCCTCTTTTACTCATAAGATGACGACGGAGGATGTTTTTCACCACGTCACTTGCTGCATGAACAAGCCAGACGAGGACAGGCAGCACTGTATTGGGTATACTACAGTTTTTTTCCTCTTGGTTCCAATATCCTAAGAAGACGCGACAGAAGCTGAGTGTGGTCTAATAATTCATCAACACAAGAAACTGGGTTGTAGAAATGAGCAGAGGATTATTTGACATTAACAAGGCAATTTACACTCGGGAACAGTTCAACCTGGCATGATTTAGGTCATTTCTTTGGTAAACGCAAAGAGATTTGTTTACTTCATTGTCATCCATATAAGCTCAGGAAAAAATCCCAGGGATGAGACTTCCTGAGCATCTGTGTACAAAGCTCAAGCGAGTGCCAAACCACTGCTCTACAGTCTCCTGTACTGCAGTGAAATCTCAAACTACCATTATTTAAGGAAATCAGAAAACAGAAAGTACTGAGACCTGCAAAGTGTTAGTCAAACTGCAACACAAGAAGAGTGCGGTGCTTCCAGGGTCCTTCCTGCTGGTTTTTGCTCCCTACAATTCCCCGTCCTTCTTGCAAGTACCACGCCAGCAGCAAGATCAGTGGCCAGCAATCATAATCCATGTTCTCAATTTTATGCTGCTGCATAATATTTCAAATTTTAAACAAGCTCTTTGGTTTGCATATAGTATGGCTGATGTAATTATTACTGTAAGCTGGGGTAGGCTTATATACATAATACAGAGTATTTGAGCTTGCACTGAAACACCTCAATCACTTTGAAATTATGAAAAAATACCATGGACGACTTCTTTCTCCTGTCTTCCCTCTCTTATAGAAACAATGCCCGTTAGCAGTTAATCTTAATTTAAAAGTCTCAGTCAAGCAAAATCCAAAGTGTTGTGTTTTAATACAGTTATTCGCCTATAAACGCAGTATTAGTTCATACCTATGAAATACCCTTTGGTGTGCTCAGTTGAGAGGATTTCATTTGCATGAAAACCGTGCAGTTATGAATCCCCGCGCTGTGGCTGAGGAAGGGCTATTAGCCACCGGGCAGGGAGTCGCATCACCCCTCTGTAGCTGGGAAACAATTCAGCTCAGGGTCGGAGCAATGGGGAGGTGCGAGGGCACGAGCTGCAGGCAGGGATTTTTGCCTGGTGACTACAGCACCGAACACATGGCCCCAGCTAGCCCCAGAAACTGCATGCAAAAGAAATTAATTTTAAAATTAGGTGGATTTGGGAGTGGAGGAGCAATGGGAACTGGGAAGAGGAATGTAACAGGTTGTGAAGGTGCAGCAGAAGTAGCAGACCCAATGAAGAGCTGCGGATTCAGAGGTCCCAGGGCACCTGAGTCGCGACGCTGAGAGCGCAGGAGCAAATCACAGCAGAAGACTGAGAGCGCAGGGGGTAAAGAGACAGACCTTGTCTCGGCCTAAGCACTGGAGTGTGCTCCCCAGGAACTCGCTGGAAGCGTTTGGCCTAAGAATTATACACCAGCGATACAGTTGCTACTCGGCTAGAGCAAACAAATTCCCTGAATTATTATTAATACAAAGAGTTGAGGTTTAAATTATACTCTGGATTTTTCTGATGAGACAACAGAGGCGCAGATATTCAAGAGAGATGCTAGACCTTGTACGCACCTAATTCCTGTAAGATTTTGTGATTTCACTTGAAATACATTTTAATTCTCTCCTTTCTCAGCTTTTTTTTTTTTTTAAAAAATCACTAGACAGACCTATTAAAATATGTATTTTTCTTTAAACCCTTCACTCCCTGACTAACCTGAGTATAATATAAAATGTATTTACAGGGTGAAAGCACTTGAATTGCTGTCCTGGGAGTCATGCCATACGCCCACAGTGCAAATACCTCAAAAAGAAAATTAGTCATCTGCTTCCAACTGTCAGGATTCAGTAAAAGACAAACTACTGTCTTGTAAACAGTCTGAAAAATTTCACCATTGAGCTTCTGTACATTTCAAAGAATTTCAGAAACCAAATGAATAATATCAGCCCTGTAATAACAACACAGATAGAAAAGGAAAAAGTGGAAAAGAGATTCTGATATTATTTTAGAGCATCAGAGGATGCTCTGCTTTCATCTCTGCCTTCAGTTAAAAAAAACTTTTCAAAAATGAGTTAGTGAATTTGTAGAGTGTTTCTTTTGGTTTTTTTTTTTTTTTTTTTGTGTGTGTGTTAAAACATGCTTGTACCCAGCAGGACAACTAGGGTCTTCCCCACTATTTTGATGGCAGCCAGAGGCTGCCTGGCCATACTCACTGATCAGTGGCTGATCCTTGGTCCCTCCACCCGTGCCACTGCGCATCTGCCCAGCCTGTGGGCTGCCTCCCACGCTCCTGCGACTCATGGCCTGTCCTCTTCTTCAGAGAGAGGAAAACTGTATTCATTCAGGTTTAGTTAATCCTCACATGGTAACTACTTAAAGAAAACCACCCCACTGATGCTGACCGTCAGGGATCCAAGCTAAGAATCGCAGAATGGTAGGGGTTGGAAGGGTCACCTACAGCAGGTTGGATAGGATCGTGTCCAGGCGGGGTTTGAGTATCTCCAGAGACAGAGACTCCACCACCTCTCTGGGCAGCCTGTGCCAGGGCTCTGCCACCCTCAAAGGAAAGAAGTTTTTCCTCATGTTGAGACGGAACTTCCCGTGTTCCAGTTTGTGCCCATTGCCCCTTGTCCTGTCGAAGGGCATCACTGAGGAGAGTCTGGCCCCATCCTCCTGACACCCACCCTTTAGATATCAATAAGCATTGATGAGGTCCTCTGTCTTCTCTTCTCCAGGCTGAACAGACCCAGGTCTCTCAGCCTTTCCTCACACAAGAGATGCTCCATTCCTGTGGTCGTCTCCATAGCCCTCCACTGGACTCTCTCCAGTAGTTCCTTGTCTTTCTTGAACTGGGGAGCTCAGAACTGGACCCAGTGCTCCAGATGTGGCCTCACCAGGGCAGAGCACAGGGGGAGGATGACCTCCCTGGACCTGCTGGCCGTGCTCTTTTTAATGCCCCCCAGGAGACCATTGTCCTTCTTAGCCACAAGGGCACATTGCTGGCTCATGGGCACCAGGACTCCCAGGTCCCTCTCTGCAGAGCTGCTTTCCAGGAGATCAGCCCCCAACCTGTACTGGTGCATGGAGAAGGAAAGGATAATATTGTGTCCAAGTACCCAATGCCTCTGGCACTGTGCCATTCAGATCAGGGGCACGTAGCTGGTATTGCTTAAACTTGTGTGGCTCTCAGTGAGTACTCCCCTGCTCCCAACATACCCCAGAAGCAAACTGGCTTGTGCTTCAGCTCCGTACCGTAGTATTTCTGCACATGTGCTCCAGTGCACAGTCACCGAGCTTTGCTGCAGCTGCTGAGTACGTTGATAGTTCCCAGAAAAGCTGTGCTGGTAACTTCAGACCAGTATGAGAAGGAACCACCATGAAGGTAAATCCCGACTACGAGTCTGTGTGACTTCGCTAAGCAAGTCGGGCAACAGCTTTTAGCTGGGTGGATCTGTTAGAGGTAGGAGCCAGCTCCACAGCCCTTCTTGGGTCTTTGCAAAGAGCTACAGCGCAGTAAGAAAGAGTTAGTGTCTACTTTTAACACATCCAAACTATTGCAAACATGATTAAACACAGCACAAGAAAACCTAGGACACACTGAAGGAACTGCTTTCTCTAGGTGCTCCAAGTAGTCCAAGGACTTCCACGCTGCTGGTGGAGTAACCCCTACCTTGTCACATAAAGGGGAACACAAGTACGAGGCCCATGTTTACTGGGAGACACATCAAGGACGCTCCCAGGGCTTGTACTGGGGAACCAGCCAGGCAAAGCCAACAAGCACCAAGGTAGGGAGGGAAGTAAAATTCTTCAGGTGAAAGCCCAGGAGGAAAAAAAGGGAAAAAAAAAAAAAAGAGCCAAACACCAAAACCCAACATACCTCTGAAAAGCATGAAACAATTCAGTGTTTGCATCCAGCCGTAGACGTCAAACAAAAAAGCCTCAAGACAACTGCTCAAAGCACAACACATCTATAAATGAAAACTGCTAATTGGTTAGTTATGAATGTAATGGAAACATGGCACAAGTAAACAATTTTTCTACTGGTCTACTGGGCAAGTGATTTTTCTGAACACCTTTATATGAGCTGAAGGCTGACCCGAGGTGTTTTATACCTGTACAAACCTGCTGGTTTGACAGCAGAATATAAGTTCTTCAGGGAACCAGAGGCAGATATTAATCCAACAGAAACACAATTTTGCTGATAGAAATGTGTTTGCATGAGGCTTTCATCGAGCTAGAACGGCAGATCTTTCCTAGGTGAGACTAAACCGATATGCCTAAGCAGGATTTATCTTAACCTGCAAAACCTATGCAAGTGATTTTCCTGCAGGTTACATAGCTAAAACTTGACTTACTGAAGTCATAAGGACAACAAAAACACACATGACATGGTGAAGTCATCTTATTCTGCCAAAAGGCAAATTATGTTAATGGTAAGTATGGATAATTGTCTCTTGAAGCATAGTTATTAGCAATATTAGCTCTGTAATACTTTACAGCAGGAAACAAAGGTTCTAGGAAGTTCTCCACCAGACTATTTATTTTAAACCATTATTCTGTAAAGACAGATAATATCAGCGTGTTTAACTAGCTATGCTATAAACAGTCCCAGCGATATAACACCCATTTATACAAAGGCTTCAGGAGAACCATGGCCTACGCTTCCTCAGCTATTCAGCATGGCCACAACTGTCACTTCAAAACCACTTCAAAGGCCCGCTGCCACCTTAAGATAATTTGTTTCACTATATTTTAATAAAAATATCAACAAAAAAAAAGTCTTGAAATCTGTTTATCCTCCTTGCTGGTGGTAATACGTGAGAAGTGTGATGACCATCTAAAGAGCACACCCATCTGAGCATAAACACCCTCTGAAGCACAGCCACTTCTGTAATATCATGCCATTAAGTAACTCAATTAATATGAAGTATTCCCTACGTCCCGGCAGATAAGGGAAGAACATCCAGATGTAACAGAGTTATCCTTCCAAATCGCTTTGTAAGATTTTTTTTTTTGTTGTTGTTTATTTTTAATAGATGTCCAGGATATTTGAATTAGTGCCCCTTCACTAGCTACCTACTGAACAATAGAAAAAAAATCAGCACATACAGATCTAAGCTTCTCCCTCTAAGCTCAACGGGGCCTCTAATTTATACGAGCAAAAAACTGCTCAAATGCAAAGAAGATTTTGATGTTACAGTTGCTATTTTCAAAAAAAGCCTCAAGCAGGTGCACAAATTCTGCATTTCACAGGGATTTAGAGGGTGTAATTCCCTCAGGCTGCTCTGAAAATTGCAGCCTATTATTAGTTACTGCCAGTCCATGTCAGCAAAATGGTTGCTCTTCATTATAATATTTTAATACTTGGAAGTGTTAATTGAGGTTACGCTCAGGTTGTGCCAAGAATGCTAAAAGAACTGCAATAAAATGAAACCTTCCTGAAAAAATACGCAACGTAGATAGCAAGCACACGTGAGAAACCGAGCGTGGAGATGAGATACCCTTCCCAAGGTGACACAGCCAGTTGGACGCAGCCGTTGCAATGCAACTCACCTGTATCCATCCCTTCTCCAGAACCTGGACCGCACAGCACCGCGTAACACCTCAAACTAACCATGCCCATATGAAAACAGAAAATACAAGATGTAAGGTATCAAAGAAAGAAGCTACTGGAGCAATGGCTTCTCGTTAGTGTATATCAAAACACGTGAAGATGCTAAAGTAGTATGAAACACAGTAATAATATGAATGGCAGGGAAGCTGATTAAACATCCCAGTATATGCATTCCGTTCCCTTCTTGCAGATGAGCGAGCATGCACACCATCAAACCAGGAACGAACAGTGCCATGTTTACTTTGCTACAGTGACAGGATTAAAAACCAACCAACCAACATATCCCAGACATACTCACGTTTATTTTCTCTATTGTTTTGGGAAAAAAAGATAAATCATATAGTAGTACCGGTTCTAGCCAATTACCCAGAAAGCAATCTCATTAAACCAAAATATTTCCTTCAGCATCCACAAGATAAATATTTTTCCAAATATAAACTAGAACATCTTTCTTATTATGATCACTGAGGAAAAACGGGGGAGTTGCTGACTGGCAGGGGAAGGGGCCAAGTTTGGTGTGGTCACGTTCATGGCAGTCAGAAGTAGATGTCAAGATCGAACTTGTGTTGGAAGGGGAAGATGCCAAGTGCTGCCCTCTGACTGCACCTCACATCTTAACACCAGCAGATTCCAAATGCTGCATCCTTTAGGAGACGTGAATTTAGCCATCCACCCTGCAGCATAAACACGCAGAACTCTGTCGAAGAGCCCAGAGGAGCACCCAAGGGACTGCAGTACATGAGGAGAGGCAGGATGAGGCTGGGAGACAGAGACAACCAGAAGCACAAAATGAACGACCTCTTGTTCAACATCCACAATTTTTGGTCAACCCTCAATACAAAAAAAAACATAATTAGATCTTAGTTTCACTTTAAGGCTGATGGACTTTCTTCTTCCCACGAGTGATCAGGCGTTACGGGCACATCCACACCCTGAAGCAGCAGAGCAGAGGTGCCCCAGTTTACCCACCAGACGGGTCAGCACAACCTCGCAGTGATTGAGTTTGACCTTCTTGAAGAATGGATAAAAAAAAAAAAAAAAGGGAGAGACTGAAGCAAGTTATAAAGTGAAACACTACTTCTACTTAAACTGATTCACAAAATCAAGATGTTAAGATTGGTAAAATGAGCTGCATGCTTTCGTACTGAGATTGCTTTTCCATGAAGTATGTTGCCTATGGGAATCATAGCTTGGGGGGAAATCCTGGCTGCCAGGCATCTCACTCGGTCCAAAGTGAAATACTCCACTTCGGATCTAAAACAGACCAAAACCAACCTTCATTTCCCTCAAAAGAAAACAAATTTTTCTGTAGGAATCTTTGTTTTGTATAAAACTTCACATTTTACAGGATTTACTCTTAAAACACTGACTAGTTTACCCATGAAGAAAAAAGTTACTGGTCTCTAGCCTGAGCTCTTCTATGCTGGAATACCCTTAAAATTATTTTTAAGAGGAGGGAAAAAAAGTAGCTTATCCAAAATACTCCATCTCACAAGGAAACCCAGAACTCTGCTCTCCTGAACCCGGTATCCGGACTGGGCTCACAAACTCTTTCTAGCAGTTAACACTGATAGGAACCGCAATTCTTCGTTAAGTCTGCACTGCAAATCAACGTCATTGCCTAAGATCTACACAGAAACACTATGCCAATAGTAAAACCTTTGCTGGCACGAAGTAGATGAATTCCATGCAAGTGTTTATGTAGATAATTATGTGAAAACAAGAAAGTGGAAAGTCCAAAGCCCTGGGGTATCAACAACAGAATTCTTTCCTGAAGTTTAATTTCTATAGAAATAATTGAATTTATACTGTACCAACACTCAGACAGCACAGTCCCAGCTAAAGAGCTGTCAAACTGCCTTATGGAAACCCAACACTGGGACACCATGTAGCGTTCTCGGGGCTCACCAAGAAGTCTAATAGGATGGTTCAGAGACAGCAACATTACTAAATCCGTAGCTAGAAGTTAAAATCATCTCTGAAAAGCTGAACATATTCAATATGGAAAATGAGACTTTAAGAAAAGTTCATCAATCGCTGAGGAGCGACTGAAGGAGCTGGGACTGTTTACCTTGAGGCAGAGGAGGCTGAGGGGAGACCTCATCACTCTCTACAACTACTTGGAAGGACATTGTAGAGAGGTTGGTGCTGGTCTCTCCTCACACGTAATTAGCGATAGAACAAGAGGGAATGGCTTCAAGCTGCAGCAGGGGAGGTTTAGGCTGGACATTAGGAAAAAATTCTTCCCAGAAAGAGTGGTCAGACACTGGAATAGGCTGCCCAGGGAGGTGGTGGAGTCACCACCCCTGATTGTGTTTAAGAGTCGTTTAGATGTGGTGTTGGGGGATATGGTGTAGGGGAGAACTCTGTAGAGTGGAGTTGATGGTTGGACTCGATGATCCCAAGGGTCTTTTCCAACCTAAATGATTCTATGATTCTATCATAAATTGCATCTGACTAGGAAAAAAAAAAAAGTGTCACCATAAACAGTACAGTTTGTGAGTGACAATGATGCTACAACCAAGCAGTGCTGATCACGTACGCTGAGAAATCAGTATATATAAAACTATCACCCAATTATCACATAATTTTTAAATACGTATATCAAAGGACCATTTTCATCAGCTTAGTGAGCCTGCCTTATACCATCAACTAGGAAATATGTTTTTAAAGTATTTGAAAGTCTGGAATTATTGGGCATTTAAAGACCATCATATGCTTTAGAAACTCATTTAAATAAAGTACTGAAAACTCAATTTTGAGAAAGACAGTTATTAACCTAAAGTGTATACGATACCTCATTAAAAAACGATCCCAAAAGCAGTGCCAGTTATGGAAGCAGGACTACAGTTCATCTCTGAACTGGCACATCCACATTAAGACCAAATATACTCTGGCTTTTGCTAAGTAACCAACCAGCCTACCAGCATTCCTGAGTTTATCACAGCTGAAGTATTCCTGTTTTGTTAAGATGGGCATGGTGCTGGTGGAAACTGGTTGGTAGTGGTAACGAAGATAGTGACCATCCACATACTTCTGTTTTACAGGTGTGAGCATACACGGAAGGGAAGGAGATGTTCAAGGCCAGGCTGGACGGGGCTTGGAGCAACCTGGGCTGGTGGGAGGTGTCCCTGCCCAGGGCAGGGGGTGGCACTGGGTGGGCTTTAAGGTCCCTTCCAACCCAAACCGTTCTATGATTCTATGATTCAGAGACATATCTGTATGAATTTTAATGGTGCAATATGCGTATTTGAGTGTTTAATCCCATACGATTTCTTGCTGCAGTGATTCTACGTTCTGTGCCAGACTGAGCGGGCTATCACTGGGACATCCCACCACTGCAGATGTGTCCTGGGGGCTCCGATTTCTCTCTCCTGGTCTGCACTAACGGTTTTTAGCACACACAGGAATAGTCCTCATCCTCCCTTAGCTTTCAGAGACAAAAAAATTCTCACCTTTTCCCAGTCCCACTGTGAACGCCACGGTTCTCAAACACCCCAATTAGGGGGAAAAATAAAAATAAAGACTTGCCAAGATTCATTATAAACAGGTGACTTGGCCACCTTGTTTTTACAGCTGCTGCCAGAAACCTCGCTCTTTCAGAGCGAATCCCTCAAAGCACCAGGCAAGTCCCTAAAATACAACCAACCATTTTCCTAAGGAACTCCACAAGTAAGATGTCACTGTCACTCTTTGTCACAGGGCTCATCTCGCAAGAATCCAGGACAACGGGGACAGGTGTTAGCAGGATAAATCACTTGTATACTACAGTTTGCTTTTGTAAACACTGGACTTTGAAAAATTTATTAAAAACCCGGTATTATTATATTATTTCTTAAACAGCTGAGGAGAGGCAGGGCCAACCCCGCAGCACGGGAGAGAACAGGAGAGACTGGCAGAGAAGAGGAGGTTGTTCATCTATGAGCCAGATAATTAACTGTGTCTTTGAATGGCGGTTTGCAGGCGTACAAAGATGAATGAAAGTGTCCCAACTGGAAACGAATGACAAAAAGAAAAGACCAAAAAACAACTTGGCACCCAAGGCAGCGTGTTTATGCCTTCACCTATCAAGAGGCGCAGACGGCTGCGCCGTGCTCCTCCGAAGGCGGTTATTAACCGCCCTTTATGTCCGCAGTAAATAAAGGCCTTCGTCAACTGATGTGGAAACTTCAAATGTTGTCTCTTTAGTAAGAGTTTTTAGTATTTGATCAATAGCTTGGAAAAACGTTTTACAAGCCCAGGTTTAATAGCATGGTCACAATTTGAACGTCAACTTCCGAAAGACTGTAAAAGGGGAAATGAAAAACAGATACTACTTCACCCCTCTCGGCGAGCACAGGAAGTATAATCAAATATAAACCAGTACTGGTTTTTTTCCCATAAGGAATAGTACATAATACAGAAATCTTGTCTTGTAGAAGTTCTTTTGCACACCTCACTTTGCTGTTGCATTAAAATTTAGCAATCTAGGCAATTTGAGTATGTTCCTCCAAATAAAAAGGATTTTTGAGGCCACTGACTTATTACTTGATACCAAGTTTCAAATCCGTAGTGTTCCAAGCCCTCTTCAAATAACAAAAAACAACTAGAACAGCAAGAACTCTACCTTGCGTTTTGCTTTCAGATGGAAAAAAAGGTCTTTATAATAAAAAGAAGTAAATTGAACTACTACCTGTGCTACCGCTGTGCCCAGAGCGCTTTGCCATAACACCACCCCCAACAATTGATAGTCAAAGTAATCAGATTAAATGAGTAAATGAAGTAGAAGCGTCACCTGTGACCACAAGCTCGCTCCAGTAAAACTTCAGGTTCACTCTCTGCCTTCAAGTTCACACTGATAAGTTTCCTCTGTCTTAAAAGTGTAAGTCTATATAAAATATTAAGTCATGTAATAAACTTTTAAACCAACATTCAAACCTTTAGAATAGTAAGGAGAAGTGCCAGAGGACCAGGTCATCTTTTTCAAAGAAAAGAATATGTTTGCTAAGATAAATAAATAGCCTGCGGTACTTAGGAAATGCTGGGTTTTCCACCTTAGGGATGGAGACATTAAACAGTTTGTGTATCGTTTCCCATTAATACTTTATATTACATAGGTTTGATATTTTGTCACGTACAAATTAAGTCAACTTTTTTTGCAAATGTTGGATTTTTCACTAGTGTTACGTTGTCAGGGAAGCGGAGATAAAGGTGCTCTGTCCCCACAGCGATGGCAGGGAAGGCGCAGAGATGCCCCTGTTAAGCGAAGCCACCACTGAATTACGTGAGGTCAATTAGTTGGAGGGTTTGGGTGAGGCAGGTCCCAGGCGTCAGGGTAGACCCTGACTTCAGAAGAATTCCCTTAGGTAATCCCGACCGGATCTGTTTTCCACATCTCCAAAATTCCGCAGGTGAGGTATTTCCCCATCTCTTTTAAAAGCAACTACGACTTTGCAAATACTAGCCTGTATTTAACACAAACTGAAAATAACTTTAGAAGACTGTAAATTTGTGATTTTATGCCAAAAAAAAAAAAATTAATTACTGATACATATATATTGAATTTTCATTTTAAACCCGTTCAAAATTTTTCATGAAATTTTCATTTTAAACTCATTTGCATGCAAGCACATGCGTGTTGATAGGTAGGCAGTTGTGTTCTTTTTGATATATTTGTTTTAATGAAATTGCTGTATACAAAAAAAAGTACTTGCATACCTTAAAAAACCCTTTTTAATTCAACTTGACCAAGTCCGAGACACACAGGGAAATTAAGAGCCACTGCTGTAACAAGACTTCAAACCAAAGTGTTAGAAGGAACAGCTGCAGGCTAGCGGCGTACAGCAACAGTTATTTAAATGGCATTTTCTTCCTTTTAAGACACATACATCCCTACAACAGGTCTTCATACCTCATTGCCGAGGCACAAAATTTCTAAAGAGATGCCATTTTTTCAGCATTATGCT
Organism: Fratercula arctica; assembly: GCA_947846985.1. Lineage (NCBI taxonomy): Eukaryota > Metazoa > Chordata > Aves > Charadriiformes > Alcidae > Fratercula > Fratercula arctica. The sequence goes on from CANTUZ010000010.1 coordinate 3,254,399, forward strand.
CTCTACACCCACCGATAACCAGGAAAAGCCTCATGTGTTTGAGAAAGCAGAAAAGCCCCGGCAAACCAGCGCTGTCCCGCCTGCGGAAGCTGCGAGCGCCTCCCTTTGCAGCGGTAATTCAGCACTTCGGTACGCAGACGCTTTATGCGAAAAGAGGTTCACATCACTTGGTTTCCTTGTTGCTTTCCCTTTTAATTTACCAAAGTATAATGGAAATAAACCCTTTGTTTTCTCCTTGCAGTCATTAAAGAGTCATTTTCCAAAATAAGTTCATGTTCTCATTGTCCAGCCAAGCTGGATATGCTATGCTTAATCCTGTTTTCCTAATGGCTGGATTTTTGTATTCAATATATCAAAGTTTAAAAAAAAATAAACCCTGAAGTTCTGATTTCTATGAAAAGAATCATAGAAGACAAAAACCTGTTAAAACCAATTACTTTTTAATGACCTCCTGTTCTTGTCTTTGTAGGCTTTCGTATCGGACTGGTCAAGACACGGCTAATTGCGACACGTGCAGGAACAGTGCATGTATTATCTATAGGTAGGTTAAAAATACTAATATTTCCACTTTTTCCTGAGTGAAAGTAATGATCTATCCACTAATGAAAGACCAGTTGTTAGCCTTGGTTTTTCAATAGCACGAAGAAGTTTAAAAGCAGAGCATAGCTTTCATCTCAGTAAATTAATACAATTCAACCGACACCCGTTTCTAAGTGTAACATTTTCAGATCAAAAATAGCTGATTATGGTCAGTACTCCGGCCGTCGCTCTTGGGTGGGAAGTGTCAGAAGGGGAGCTTCATTTTCACATTGCTAGAGATAGTTAGCGTTTTCTGTCCAACAAGTCAGCATACTTCAAATTTATTTTTATAGCGCTAACTACTGGATTTGGGAAGTAATTTGGGAGAGAGAGAGAGACTGTGTCTAGCAAAGAGAACCAGATACAGATTCAATCTAGACAGTTTTACCTGTAAAATGACATTACTACCCAGGCCTTTTATGCACTTTTATGTTAGTGAAGAAGTAAAACCTGCATGGCAAAATATTCCTTTAGCAGACCTGCTGTGAAGGTGGACGGTTCTGTGGTGTCGATACAGGTTTGCCCATTACTGTCAAACACATCAAAGATGACAAATTTTTAAAGGTTTTGGTAAAGATTGTTGGTACCTGCTATAATCTCTCCTCCAGAAGGAAGGACCTGGGTTTCCTCACTAGAGGCAGATCAGGTGCAAAAGGTGAAAGGATATTAATTCCGATTTCTCCAAAGCAGAGGTTCCTCTCCTAAAGTTTATCAGCCAAGAGACCGATTTTGGCATGCGCTGTATTGTAATGAAAGAATAACAGATAGGTGGTGAAGCCATCGTGAGTCTGATGGTGGTTTTCGTACTGAAAACTTAATTGTCCTCCTCCATTAGAGTCTTAAAAAAAAAAGACTGAATATTTTCATGCATTGCAGGTAAGATGAAAACAAATGCATCTCAGAGTATTTCAGAAAATCAAGCGATACAGTATACATGAAAATGTATAAAGATGCTTCTCAATTACAGTGAAGATCCAAACTAAAACGAAGGTACAAACGTTGGCTAGGTCTGAAAGCACGGAATTTCCCCCTTCACCCCTTAATTGTCTACTCGGTCTCTGATTTAGGCAGAAGACCTGAAGCTATTTATACATTACCTCCTGGCTGCCTAGACGTGAAGCAAAGAAGGATGGAAACTTAAACTCCGTCTTTTCTACTTACCAGCTACCTAGAAAAGGGAATAATGCTGCTACATGCAGGGGAAGGAACCTACTCATTCATCCTTCTTTAGAGCAATATTTCGAAGCACAGAAAGCCTCCCCTGCCTCCCTTTTCCTGACCTCACCTCTGCAATTTCTTTCTCAGGGCAGCCTGGGAAGGTACAACACAGCACATTTCTATCAGGGAAACTATTTTTATTTCATAAGCTAAAAAAGTCCAATTGGAAATTTTTTTTAAAAATCTTGATTTCCAGTCGGCAGATTTAAAGTTAAGGAACCTTCCAGTTACTAGCTGTTACACCCACTGCAAATGAAATGAGTCCAGAAACAGAGATTTCAAGTGTTTCCCTACCGGCAGAGGAGCAGCGTAGAATGCAGGTGTAGCTCTTCCGAAAGTCCCACCAGAACAGCCAGCTGCACTGAAGCTATGGATGCTGGGATCCACCTAAAGCACTGCTTCCAGGGGAAGTTTTAGCAAAAATCAGCTCAGCTTTCTGACAGATGAGGAGAATATAACGCTGCAGGCAAGAAGTCTAAAACCAGAAGACAGTGCAAAACGGGAACTAGGAGAAGACTGAATTAGTAAGACAAGATAAGTAGCCAGAAGGGATGAGAGAGAAATTCCCTGATAAAACTACCACTAAAGACAGACTGCCTTCTAGGAGCTTCTGCTCCTCCACAAGTCAAATGCTGCAGTTCTGAAGCCTCTGAAAGAAGTGCAGCAATTAATTAGTCAGGATGCTAAAGCTACTCTTAAATCTAGACACAACGATACACACCGCAGCTTTCCAAAGGGTTTGCATGACAAGTGCTGCATAGAGTTAACGTGATTTCTCTTTAAGACAAAACATCTTTTAGGAACAGAAATTTAAACTGGGATTAAACCATGCCAGATGCACTGCAAACCCGGGTATCGCTGAGGGCACTGGACCCCACCAGCTGTCCGTAAACGTCGGTGTTGGACCAGGAGGATCATCCTGATGGACCTACCGCATGTTCCACTGACTGCTTTTACAATAGGCTCCTATTTCGGACCCTCCTTGGGCTTGAGCTCCTTCGCCCACGAAGTAGATAGGGGAGACTTAAGAAAAATATAACCAATGCCCTTATGGGACAAATGAATAATTTCAAGAGAAAGCCTTAACTGGACCATAATTGACTTTTTTTAAAATATGATACAATTTTGAACGAGCAACATTAAAAAAAAAAAAAAAAGTATCAGAGCTGTTTCAAACCTTTATTTTTAAACTGCAGTGAAACAGCATCTTAGAGGAACGATTAAGCTGCCCTCCTGACTCCCCAGCTGCGCCCTCTCACGTCAGGTCTAGCACCGATGAGACGCACTGATTGTTTCTACGTTCTAGCCATGAAGTTCTTTCCCCTCAAGATGACTTTTTAGAATATTAATACAATCTAGCACAAAAGCTGGAGACAACGTAGAAAGCGAATAAACCCCACTCTTTGTACTTTACGGGTGTTTTGCTGCTTTTTATTACCAAAAAATTCTGATACTGTTAATAAACATTCTAAGAATAGGTTTTTGAAAATAGTTATTTTGCATGTGAAATTTACATTTTTTTGCTAAGATTCCAAATCTGTTTTCATATATATTTTATACAGAAAAGAATACATACTACTTAAAGAAAAAAAGGAAAAAAAGGAAAACCAGGTTAGTTTCTAATTTTTTTGAATAAACAGGGAACTGATCAAACACTAAACACTATTAAAAAGACAAGGTACCAAAAACTCAAACTGCTCTAGAAACCAATAGGAAAAGAAACATATCTACATTTGATTCCCCATTTCCCATAAAATTCTACTTATTTCTGCCATGAGAAATATATTCGAGAACTTGAGAGAAATTCCCGCCACAGGCATCACGGATGCCTTCTTCCATGGAGACTATTCCTACTGCAGCACACATCAATTCCCTGCCTCCACTCCCAATTAAATACCCATTTAGCCGCTACTCTGAGGAGGGGGAAAGGCTTGAGTCGTTACCCCGAAGGCATCGCCGGCCTCCGGTCACTGGGATTCTGGTAAGGACAGGATCAGTTTTGCTGCACCGTACGGAGCTCGAGGCTCCAACACAGCAGAAGCACTTTTCTTGGGCAGCACCATCGCTGCAGGTTTTAAAGCCTGAATATAAAGTCCCCAACACCACAGCAACAGCCTAAAACAGTCAGTAATAAGTATTCAGCATCATGTCTTTACAGTATTTTCCAGGCCGTATTTAAAATGGTAGTAAAAAAATTTGATTAAGTAGTAAAAATAAACCAGCATTTTATCAAATGTTAATCCGTGTCAAATGCTAATCTACTCCTTAGCATTGATATCTCATAAACCGAGGTCAAAAACCAGTTTCAAAAGCATCTTCTACCAAGTAAAAGACAAATTTACAGACAAAAGACAACCTTTTACATCTGTCTTTTACAAACTAGCGTAGATTCACCACTGAAAAATTTAAGAACAGCAAATAAGTTTTATTAGGGTATATTGTCTGGACAAAGTCAACTGACATACTGACGTCTAGCAAAATCTTGCTATTAAGAAGAAATGGCATTGATAGGCAGAAATTGCACCAATTCCATAGCACCCGAAACTCACGTGGACTAAATCTTCCCAGCCTGTCGTATTCTGTGATTACCTTCTAGCGGAACTGCCCTTTCCACTCCTGCTTAAATTACCATCCCGTGTGAATTTTAATCCTCGAACAGAAATCTACAGGAGAAAAGGAGTCTTCTGTTTAATTTTTTTGTGCATTATTCTAAGGCCTTTATCCTGAATTATGTCTGTGAAGGAGCATCGCGAAGAATTCCTGCTAGACTTCCCTGAGGTCAGAAGTCCTCAACAGCTTTTACGAGGCTACTTTAGCTTCTGGAAGTAAACTTTTTACTAAATCAAATCACTATCCAATTTCTGCAGAGGGGGAACAAACAAATCAGAAGTACACTATTGTAGTTCTTGGCAAGAAAATTACTCAAAGCTGCATCAACCATTAATTTGGCTACCTTTTACTCCTTTGACATGTTGAATTATGCTGGTTTTCGGTGTTCCATTTTGTCAATGATACTGAAGTTATTTTAAAGTGTACTCCAACTACTCAACAGAAAATACATTATTAGAATCCAGGACATGTAACTGAATACAAGTGGCAAACGAAAAAGGTTAAAGTGACAGTGATACAAGTTAACTAGTGAGCACAGAGCCCACAGGGAGGTAGTTCCCTTGTATAGGTTAGATACAGCGATAATTATTAATAAGTTTGGCAATAGAAAGTGAAAATAAGACAAGTAGACACAAACTCTTAAGATTTCATTACTACAGCAAAATCAGGTAACTAAATGATGAGTAGTTTTCACCATCCTTTTATTTCCTACCCACATTAACTTACGTTCTCATCTTATCTCTAGGCTGTAAGATGCTTAGTAGAAAAGTATGGATCTTAATGGCTTGGCTAACGCTGACAAGGCGCTGGATCCTGGGCATTTGTGATTTTCAGGTTGAAACAGGAAATTTAACAGAGATTGCCTAAAAGTGTATTAAGCTAATTTTCGAGTGATTAGCGCTTATCTGGATCCCCTTCTTCCAAGATGTGGCATGCACTAATGCCATGTCATCCAATTAATGTGACCCAGAAGGAGACACTATGATATTCTTTAATTCCTGCTTCACCTACCTACTTAAATGCAAAGAGTTAAGTCGCTCTATAAACGCTTGCAGGATTTGGGCTTTACCATTACAAAGTAGGTAATAAAAAGGTAAACAGAAGGGGATAAAGCCCTCAGCAGCCCAGTCCCCAACCCGAATTATCCTGATTCGGTGATCTTACACGTAACCAACTATCCAGTCATTAGCATCTAATAGTCTTTAAATGATTCATGCTAATAACGTGTGACTGTGTTAAAAAAGAAGAAAACCCATCCGTATTTCTCAGCTTGTTGCTAGATACCCTCCCACAGCCCATATGCTTAAAACCAAATGGTTATGACTCCTCAAACTCTGTTTTCAATCCCTTATACAGCAACAAAATTAGAAAAAGTTCACTCTACTGCCAGCATGCAAAAAATAAACTCATTAACATATATTCTCCAAATCATTAAAAAAAAAAGCCATGAAGCCAAAAACCAGCAAATCCAGCACAGCAATCCCTAACCCACAGCGCGAGGATTTAGAAGATGGGATTAGCTAGAAAGAAGCATCCTGAGGAAATGGGCCGCCTTGTGTGCACGCCTTGAGCAAGGTGTCCAGATTGTCCACCTTGGCTCTACATCACCCCTGGTATCATACAACGGGCCCTACGTACATCGTTGCAACACCTCTCGCAAGCACCGATTTCACCCGCACGCATTACACAGCGCGAGCACGCAGAGAAATATTGTGCTACACAAACGCCAGAGCACCTTTGAGATGTTCTCAGGGCCTCCAAGAACGGCTCAATGAGGAGCCGGGCAGTTCTTTACTCCTCTCCCCGGGGGCTTCAGGCACCAAGCACAGTCCTTCACTCATGAGCAGCTATTCAATAGATTTTGTTTCTCTTTCTTTCCCCAATGCAATTCAAATTCCACATAGAAAATAGTTTTGTTCCAAGTTTGTCCTGGGGTACTCGTTATTACAGTACGCGCGTCTTCATTGTTTCCCGAACACAATAACTCCGTTTCACAAAGACAAAAAAAGCAAAGGCTGGGGGCCACAAAGCCCAGAGCAAAACAAACAGAGAAATGCCACGGAGCTTCCTGCTGACTTCAATTCCAAAATTAACAGTCATGTGTAAAAACAGTTTTCAAGGCAGCATTCAACTGCCCTACTGTTACCCTCCAACTTTTTGGAACACTTGGCCTCATTCGCTACAAACCCAATTTCCATAGAGCATCAGTGGCTCTTCCTAGGGACATCCCGATTCCCGTTTCAGCTGGGCTCCTCAGTCAGCTTAGTGCACATCTATGCCGTGCAATAAATAACACCAGGATCTGGGAAATGGGAAAGGAAGAAAGAAAGGAAAAAAAAAAAATTAAAAAAAAAAAAAATCTCATTTTGGGTTGCCTTTGCCCGGGTACGGGTCCCCAGCCGGGCGCAAGGTGACAGGCAAAGCAGGCGCAGGATGCTCGGCTGCGGGGCTCAGCCAGGCACCGACCAGCAGAACTTCCAGCTGCAGTCGCAAAGACGTTTTTGAGCAGTCCTGGCCTAGACCCCTCTCACTGCGAAGGAACCGCAGAGATTTTAATTACAAAGTTCTCGCCTGTGTTTAACGAGCACAGCAAAAATAAATTCTCAGAGGTCTGTCCTTTGATTTTATTTGGCCAAGTTTTCACGGGAATGACATCTGTGCAAACACTGATACGCAGGCAGCTGCCCTAAAATGTAAAGTTTCAGTTGTAAACCTTGTATGTATGTAGTTGTTTTGGGGAAAAAACAGAGAAAACCAGTATATTTATCAGGGACAAAATTTTACTGGTTATACTTATTCTCAAAAGCAGCCTGTCTATTTGTACTGGAGTTTCACGCACAGGAAAAAACTGAGATAGGCAATTAAACATGGAGAAACTCCAACCCAGTGTTCCAAATTTTGCAATATTGTAAGTAAAGGAACCTTTAGTACAGCCTCATCAGACACGAGGCAAATGTTTGTGATACTAATAATATACAATATATAGATTCATCTCTTGTTTTTGTAGGGCTTATTCAGAATTGTCAGTCAATTGAAAAATACTATTACTTCATCTAAGGAAAAAAACGCTTCCGAAGGCAATAATTATAGTCTCCATCACGTGTAATGCTAGAAGAATATAGAGTCCTCACTAATTAACTTTATGGAGTTCTCATGGGGACGCTCAGAGAAGAGACAAAACCAGGCAAAGTTTGAAAGTGAGAAGAGCCACATGGCACAGAGGGTATTTCAAGAAAAGGCCATGTTGAGAGGAAACCTACAGGTCCCTGGGATACGAAAATAGCACTAAGCAAAGAAACTCATCAGAGCTGCGACAGGTGACAAAATCAAGTTCATGAATGCAAGAACCGGAAAGCTGAAGGAACAGTCTGCAGAGCGTTATCTGCTGCTCTGTAACAAAAATATAGGGAAGCCATGCAAATATGTAACACTTGCTGAATTCAGTAGTATTTCTTGTGTTCGATGTAAAGACCAACGATAAAGTCAGCTGTCGCTCATTTAGAAAGATACGTGAAAAAAATACAGAATAAGGTTTTTGTCTTATTACTGCAGCACAAGCAGGTATTCACTAGAGCCCGCGCCTGGGAACAAATCACTGCCCGAGAGGAGCAGTTCCACTAAAACAACCTACAAAGCCAGATAAATCGATCTTGATAAACAACAATCAATTACCCTGCAAAATTTACAGTGACAAATGCTGAAATAATACGAACGTTTTCATTCACCCTCTTTATACACTTCAGAAGTAAAATATTTCATTTCAATGTAAATAGCTGAAAGACAGCCTGAACTGTGCTGCAAATGGTTTTATGCGGGAGAAAATGATAATACCACGGGTTTTGTCATACGGGCTAGAACTAAGACGGTTTTTCTCTTGAGGTCTATCTTTAATAGAAATTGATTATGAAAGAAGTTATTCTGTTCAGCACAGGTTTCTTTAGTTTTTTTTTTTTTTAAAACAATTTATCTTTTACATCAATTTCAAGCAGCTTCTAAGAGAGCTCCCTTGCAAGAATAACATTGTGAAAGAAGCAAAAATGAATTGTGCCAATGCCAGAGCTGAAATGCTTTTTTTTTTCCTCCCCAAAAAATTATAGTGAGAAACAAAACTATAATATATGCCAAGTTCTGCACAGATTTGCATGCCACTTTAAATGAGATTTAAAGAACTCTTGGAGAAGAATCAATCTCATGCCGAGGTTCTCTCACGGTATTACTGAAAGCATTTATGTGGTGGGGCATTCATAATCAACCCATAGCCCAATCCTACCCCAAAATTCATGCCATGCTTATCTAACCAACTGCTTTAAGAAGGTGTTATCAAGTTGAAGAGGGCATCGTTCCTTCATTAACAAGGACAGACAGTAGATCAGTCAATAGGCGCGTAGTGTGCTGCCGCAGGAAGCGGTCACCCCGCCCAGCCGCCTCCTGCAACTTCAGCATTCGTAGGTGCAGTTCCAGCATACAGCTGAAATTTTAAAAGTTATCTCCTTTGCTTCAGAATGTCTTTTTACTGCTTAAAAACACGGAGGTGGGGAAAATATTTTGAATATTCGAACTCTTACCTAACGTTATTTCCCTCCTCCGCTATTAGAAAGTTTATCCAAATCACTGAAATGCTGACACTTCTGCTCAGGATGCGTTTAACAGTTAAACCAGGCACCGCCAGATGCACAACCAACCAAACACCGAACCAGGCACCGTCCGATGCAAAAAAAGACCCTGCAGCTTTCCAGCACCCCCTTCTAGGGCTTCACTGGAAGTCCTTGTAGGCAGAATCTTCAGCTCTTCAAAAAAACAAAGCACAAAAATATCCAAATATCCCCAGCTTCTATTACCATCTTTGATTCCCTCTCCTCCACCCTAAGAGAAAAAATAAGAAGAAAATAAAATCCACCTAGACCGGCAGATGGCATTGGATGGTATTACGTGTTCAATTTGCAGAGGCAGCGGCACCGAAGCCCACGAAAAATTTCCCAAGACTTCTGTTCTTCCAACATACTTGGAGAATTCCTGCTGGAGTTCAGGTGTCCTGTACTGCATTCTCACACGCATCCAAGGCGGGGTGTTGCTCTCCTTAAGCTGGACAGGGGTAGTAGTAACAAAAGTTTTTTAAAAAAAAAAAAAAAAAAAATCTCTTTTTAGATGAGCTACACTGGGAGCACGAGGCCTGAAAAAGCAGACCTGACTTCTCTAGTGGTTTATGCCAAACCAGCAATGGCAGAAATAACTCAGAAAACATATTTACTACTTATTAAAAGTGAACTGATGTCCAGGAACAATAACCTGATATTAATGCGACGCTGAAGTAGCCGAGGTAGTCAGCGCAACGCCCAAGAACCGCAGCAGCAGAGGTGAAAGTCAACCCCAACAGATGCTTTCACACACAGTCTTCACCTCAGTCGTTAACTGTTAGGTTTAAAATATCAAGCAAAAGGTAGGGAAGAAATAAATTAACGCCAGTGTCTGAATTCCATTAATTTAAGCCATCGAAATAGGGCTGTAATTTCATCTTTACTATGTTTCTTAACTGCTGGCGGGCTTTTGTAGCCAACAGCGTTTAGAATTCACAAGGTGTATTTTAGAGCTTCAGTAAATTTTTTGAATGCAAGCTTACGGTTAAATGAGTATTTCCCTGATTTCTATTACCTTTTAGTAGCAATGGAACAAGCAAATACACACGAGCTACTACTGAAACAGGTTCTTTCCAATTTACCTACGCGTCTGGTCAGCTACATAAATAGGTCATTAGATGGTTTTGTCTCCCCACTCATTTACAGCCGGGGCCAAGTAGATTTTCTATTGTCATCCTCATTAGAGGGCTAAGTTGAGATGCTGTCAGCATATGCTAAAGGGTGGCACTGTAAAAGAGAACAGCTTTTTAATTTATTTATATTTTCCACATGTATGTGAGTATACACATAGGACAGCAGTTTGGTGAAATTAAGAAGTTTGCACAATCCCATTCCTATTTCTCTTTTGCAATATGTCCTTTTTTGACCACACACACACACCTGCCTTCACTTTTGGTGCAAGAAATGTGGAGATCTGATTTAAACATTTATTTTGTATTTGAATTTCACAAATTAAGCACTTGTCTATTGGTGTCAGATGTTGGCTCAACTGAAATCTTTCTATCCTCGTAATAACTAATTGCTTTTTTCTTCCCATTTTTAGCGTGGAATTGGATTTTAAACAGCAAGAAGATAAACTACAGCCAGTTTTGAGAAAACTTCATCCTATTGAGGAAACTCAGGTTGCACCTTTGCCTTATTCTCAGGAGAGCTACTCCTCCACTCCCAAGCAAAAATCCAAAACTGAATCAAAAAAGCATGGAAGATGGAAACTCTGGTTCCTTTAACCCAAGTCCATTACGTGGGGAGTTCAAGGCCTTCTTTGAAAAACAAATATTTGGAGTTGTATCAATCATCTATAACGGGATCTTGGTAGACTGATGAGTGTTACCGGCAGCATTCAGTTCTCACCGTATGTACCAAAAAGGCCTTTGTACCTAGAAACTCATGTCCAGAAGCAAGGCGTTAGGTAACACCTTGCCAACTTTTCTTTGCAGTTCACCAATGTGGGATGTAAAACCTGAATTGAAATTTGTACAAAGACGGAAAGTAAAACTATTTCCCTCCCCCCTTTTAGATCTGAAAGCGTCACATTCTAACCTGTTAAATTGTAGGCTGTCATCCTGTACACAGCTAAATATCATTATTGTTTTAAAGCCTTTTGGGGGTTTGGTTTATTGTCTCTAAATAACGAGGGGAAAAACAAAAAGCAAGCAAGCCTTATGTTTGCGACGGTCTTCAGTTTTACAAATCCATGTTGATCGGGGAGTGCAGTTTTCAGCACACAGATCCTGGACAAAGCACAATTTTTCATGTGGTCCAAGACCAAGAATAATCTCTAAGGTGTGACTATATGTATATTTGCCTTCATGCGATGTAGACTTCAGCCGAGCTCTCACATTTCGACAGCGCGCCATCACTTCTAATTTAGCTATGTCCTCATCACCAGACGAACAAGTTCGCTGCTCATCTCCAAGGGGTGAGCGGCGAGAAACCCCCCCAAAGTCAGGACAAGCCTTTAACCCCAGCAAGGCGACAGGGTCAAGGCTACGGGACAATCATTTGTCCTAGATCTTAATCTTTTGGTACCCAAAAGGTCTAAATGACACATTCTGTCCCAGAAAAAAAAAACAAACAACCCCACAAACAGAACAATCAAAAGCTCTACGGATTGTTGGCATTTGCCAGAATTTACTATCTTTTCGTAACGCAGCCTTTGGAAAACCTCTACACTATTGCAGAAGGCACCAGAAAATTTATAGTGCGCATTATGCTTTGAAACCTGTTTGGAAGGAGCAGTAATTTTAAACACTATTTATTTACTAAGCTTCTCAGATGGGTTTCCCACCACATTATAATTTAATATCTCAATCTATTAATTGTACTTGCTAACCAACACACTTAGGGAAGAGATGTGAATCGATTCCCCCCCCCTTTTTTTCTTTTTTAACACGACACTTAAAATTTTGCTCTGAATTATAAACTGCAGCTTTTTCCTTTCAGTTCTTGCTACTGTCATTAAACTTGCATCTAGAGTGACCGCTTGTGGAAAAATTTCTCACGCCAGAAGTGGCCAGGGAGCGGGAATCTTGGTGTCTTCTCTTTTTTTTTTTTTTTTTGGTAAGGATTTACGATACTTTGAGTCATACAATCTCATGTGACAAACCAGTTTACTAAGAATTGGTTTTGAAATTGCATCCCCTGCAGCATCAGTAAGATACAAATTCATTAGGTGGGAGAAATGTAATCATTAGCAGAAGAGTCTGCACGTGCTAAAAGATCTGAAGTGTTTTCACGTACACTGTTCTTCCTCTTAGCCCAGCGTCAAATCCATTGCTGCAAGAAAACTTGAGGAAAACAACTTATTTTTTTTCCCCTCAAAGCAAAGAGCAAGAAAAGGAAGTTAAAGAGGCAACAGAAATGCAGAAGATGTCTATGTCCACCTCAAAATGAATTGCAGCATGATTTAATGAACAAAAAAAAAAAAAAAAAAAATCACCTTTGCAGGAAACCGTCAAGAGGGCTGTGAGTTCTTCTGCATAAGCAAAGAAAATCCTGAAATACTTTTGTGAAAGCTGAAGGATTAGAAAAGGTGATCCTGCGGACCAGGAAGGAAGTGCAGTTATTTCATGTGGAAGAAAAAAAAAAAAAAAACAACCAAAAAAATCTGTGTCATGTATCTTATACCGGTTTTAATTGAAAATATAAAACTCCTTACAAGACAGCCCACCCTACATCTTTTAGAAACCCAAGTACTTCCAAACAAGATTATTTTTTTTTTCCCCTAAACAGAAAGAAATACCAAATACGGACACAACAAGAACAATACAACAGGATTCAGTATTATTTTAGACTAGTGTTAATAATTCATGAACTCATCCACGCTAACACGCCTAGCGTTTGGGGGTTTTTTGTAAGAAATTAAATCAAGCATCTCTCAATGGCAATCAATTACAAATCGTTAGTGTTACCCAACCAGTAGCTTTTTCCCATTAAACCTATTTGAAACGTGTGCAGGAACTCCGACACAAACCTGAACTCTTTTTACGTGCGGTTACTGACTCAAACAGAGACCAGTATTCTGTAATCATTTAAAATGACGGAGGAAAATTCACTGGTGAAACACTGTAAGAGCTAAAAGAGAAAGTTCTCATGGCGTGTTCTGTACATGTCCAGGCTATTTTCTTAAGAAGTTGCAAATTTTTAATTTTTTACATTTTTTTAAAACTGGAAAAAGCTAACATACATATAGTCTCGCTTAAAACTACATATCGTGTTATATCGTACCATACAATGTAATTTGTAATAAAATGTTTTTGCAAGTGTGTAAAATGTATCATATTGTATTACATTTAGAATCACTCAGGCTCAGGTTAGATAGACACTGAGAGAAAAATCCTAACTCTTTAGAGCTTTTAGTTAAACGTGACTGACAAAGCTATTTTCACCCTAACGTAGAAGATCTTATAAAACGCAGGTATGAGGTTCTAACAGAGAAAATGCATCTTTATTTTCAATGTGGCACATGCCATAGCTTTGCTGAGTTCGCTGACAATACCATGCACTTTCATACACTGATTTGCTATGTGCACTTCTCCCATATCATGCTTAAAAAAATACTTTTCAGTCAATAAATACTGCAGTGATTTTTCTATTACTTGTTATTTTTGGAGTCCATCTGATTTCCATTAAGCAACAGTTACATTCTTCGTTTTAGAGCTATTAAGAAACACTATTCATGTGAGTATCACTTGTTTTCCTACAGAAAAAAAGTCACTGTAAAAATAGTTTTAAAAAAAATCAGGATAAACTGAAAAAAATCATGATTAAAACTGAAAAATCCTAGCATCGGTACAAAGTGTTTGCTTTTTCTTGATTAAGATGCAAAACCACCGTCTATGCCTTTAATTGCACTCTATGTTTTAAAGGTTAATCGCTTTTTCAAAATCACGTAGGTTCATTTTTCATGAATACCTTCAAATCAAGCACCCTGGTAGATTATGCCATTTCTTTAGCATCTGTATAATAGCACGCATTATATATTACCACTGGAATTTGTTAACCGGATTGCCACTAAAAATATAACCGCTATACCGACACAACGCTGTTCTAATGGAATGAAACGGTCTGCATGAAACAGTTTTTACTATTATTTCAGCATCCATAAAATACAGCTGTGGCTTATTAAAATAATTGGAGTGATAGAAAATTTGCTTGTCAGCTTGTTTAGGTGAATGCAGTTTGTTCCGATAAACGTTGGTAGGGCATATTCCATACCCGTTCGCTGCACCAGCGATATTACACTTTACAACATAAAAAAGCTCAGAGGGAAAAAAAATCATGACCATCATTCAAATACCGCTTCATTTTTTTGTGAAATTAGTCTGAGACTAATAATTTCAAGTGTGTTTGAAAGATAAGAAAATATGCAATTCAATACAACCAAGTATAATTTTTTTACATTTTAGAAGTACGGTGAGGAAAATGAAGCTTTCTCCCCAACGTTTTGGAACCCATCAACCCTACCCTTGACAGATTTTAAGGCGCAGAAAGACAATTTACATCTGGCTTCAACTCCTAAATAACTTTCACCCTAGAACTCTCTCCCATGACCCTCAATGACTCATATTTTACTTAGACTTGCATTTTACTGCCTTCCAAAAAAGCATCCTGCCTTGAAGATGCCAAGAGATGGACAATCCACCACTGCCTTTGATTGATCGATTACTGCAATGCTCACCTCCCGCATCTGCTCTGCTTCCCGCTTGTCCCGCTCCAGTGCTGTCACCAGCTCCTCCTCCTTCCTCTGACAGGCATCGTCTTCACGCTACAGAGATTCTCCTTCACTATCGCCAAGGGGCACCTCTAAATCTTCTTTCTATTAACCTCAGAACCACAAATCACTTACTTTCTCTACTTTCTGATGATTTCTGCAGCATTTCAGTTTTGGTTCACCGCATCCTTGTTTTAAAGCGTAGAGGGGGGGAAAAAAGCGACACGGGAAACAATTCCCTCATCAGTAAAGTCATAAAGTCCTCTCCTGTCCACCGCTTCCCAGGCACACATCCCAGGAGAAAAGAAAATAGCGTTTTTCCCCCATCACAGCAGGTGTCCACACTGCTTTGTCCACCATATGCCATTACGTGGTTTTCAGAGCCACTGCTCATCAGGACAGAATCTCTTGGGAGTCAAACCACTTCCCACCCTCTTTGCTCTTACATTTATGAGCTACGTTGTTTTTTTTTTTTTTCTGTATCAAAACGGAATTAATTGGTTCTGCCATATAAAGGAACCAAGATTGTCTATTTCATAGACAATGATCATACAGTTGCACAAATCTGCCAACTGAAGCATCTTCCAAAAATTGTACACAGAGGGACCCAAGAACCCCATCTGGACGTCCTTTCTGAAATTAAAGAGTTCAGCAACTAGCTTGTTTTTCTTGGCTGTGTAAATGAAAAACATACCAAGCTGCTGACCACAAGGAAGCAGGGAGTTGTCGTGATTCATTTTGGAGCTACCGTTGTGACCGGCCAATTCTGATTTACTGGAGGAGGCCAACACGTTGACTCGCATGGAACGCCAACAGTCTTCAAAAGCTACTAGGCAAGGAAAGAGGTGGTTTAAAATTATCCTTCAAAAAAGACCTAAGGAAACACCCTCAGTTTCCCTTTTTTCAGGCATAGTCTTTAGTAGGAAAGATTTTGTGATGTTCTTACAGGTGCCATAAGCAGGACGAGCTCCAGGCACGTGCAAAAGAAGCCCAAAGGAGCCAACTTCTGCCAGCAGCAACGAACTGCTTTTAGCGATCAAGTAAAAATCCCCAGTGAAACTTCCAGAGGAAAAAGTAGCTGAAAATAAGGAGTATTAAAATGGTGACAAGATTTTTTTTTTCTTGCATGTTAAAAACTCATTTGATAGGGCAGGCTGGAAACTAACGCTAATTTCCAAGTACGTAAATTCACTGCTTTCATTGAAATGACCTGCAGAAGTGGCCAGACTGCGTTTAATCTTAGTTAATACAGACACCGGTGAAAGTGAGGGTTTGGGTTCTTATTTTAACGAGTGCTGCTGGTTGGAAGACAGTGTGCAATATCACAAATGTTAACTTAAAATTCTTCTTGCTACCAACTTCTACCGAAATTGCGGTCAAATCAGATTTTAATCCATCACTGATACTCTGTTGTATTTATTGTCTTGTTTTTCTTCTTACAACTGGTCTATCTTATTTCAAGATAATTCTCTTTTGAAAATATGTGATAAACATAGCTTATGATTTTTATCTAGAAACTCACACATTTAAGGAAGCAAAAATTAAAAAAAAAACCAAATGTGCAAAGTCAAGGCATTGGAGAATATTTCCAGTCTGTTCAACACTGTAGAAAAGGCACCTCCTGTAATTAAACATGGTTAATTGGCAATTTAAGGTTTAATAGACAGAACCTTTGCCACAGATGCGAGGTACAGCCTTGAAGAATACTGAAGACTAAAAAGCTTTAAGAGGTCATACCCGATACCTCCCATATTCACACTGAGATGTGGTACGCGTCAAGGAAGAGTTACCAAACCCCTTTCTTGTTTCCTGGGTTAAGGTGGAAGCAAATACATTCAAACCAATCGTTGGGCAGGTCCTGCAACCGCTATAGGCTGCAGGTGGGTCCCTTGCCTTCCCCTGGCCTTCCACCATGCAGAACCCTCTCCACAGAGACAGTCATTTGAATTATTTACGGTATCTTTACCAGCCCCTAAGTGCACATCCTCCTGAAACCGTAAATTCAGTGTCGTATGCTCCCATTACGTTACCACATCTGGCAACCTCGTCTTCTACTGAAGATTTTCATTCATTAGCGTTAAATCACATTATATTTCATCATTCCACTTCCGCCACCTCTGTTCCAAGATAAGTGCATTTGCACTTGAACACTTGAGTTGTTCACGATCCTCCACTGATCACTTAAAATTCCGGCCCCTCGGAAACACCGTCCCTCACCAACTTACCGCACAGTCAAAACCCACACGAGTGTAAGTCACACATGCCTCAAACTCGGAAGGGTATACACAGAATATTATTAAACTAGAAACTGAAACAATTTCTACAAGCAACTGGTTTGGGGATCTATAGGGGTAAATGTCAAAGCTCATGCGTCCCAAATGCCACAGTAGTTCCGCAGTGATTAGAACAGAGGTTTATAAAGAATGTGAAATTCAACAAGGCTGACTGACACTGTAAGGGGATTGTGACTCCATGTTCCTGTGCTGCTACCAAAGAGGAAAGAAGCCTTGTCTTGGACAGGGAGGACCACGTCCTCCATTCGTCTGCGCTATTCAACACAGGAGCCTCAGAGCAAGGCTTCCAGAACGAAGCTCACAGCTGATAAATCTTAATGCATATATTGTTCATGTCTACAGGAATAAATGCCGATTTCTCAGTATTTTTGATTCATTCTTGAATATTATTTTTTATTATATTTAAAGTGTATTACGCAACACTAGGTTGTGGATGAAGCCACGTAGCTAAGAATTTCTTCAAGGTGAAAACATGCAAGTTTTAGTACACCAATATAGCAATTTCTTTCTTGTAAAATATAGCTATGTCCTGTATTTTACTTCTTTTGAAACAGTTATCATTACTTGAACTATGCCTCTATAAGATCCTTTATTTTTAAAATTCCTTCCTTTTACTCATTCTGGATGGTTAATTCTCCCACACAAGTTGCAGGTAAAACTATAGTAACATTGAGCGAAGAAAAGTTAATGCATAATTTCAACCTGATTCTGATCCAAGAAGGGTCAGGTTACGCTTGTAATTATCGCTTGCGTTTTACTCTTCGTACTTTGCTGATGCCACAAAAATGAGGTGTTACTGGGTGATCCCAGGGGCATCTGTTTAGCAACAGACTGAATTTTAAGAGAGGAAAAAGTACTGGCTGAAAATACCCAGTCCTGTTAATACTCATTCCATAATTACAGAGCGTGATTTCAAGCTGGATTCATGATCACTGTGGATATTTTTAATACAACTGTATTTGGTTAAAATACATACAGAAGTGTTCAAATATAAATTGATAAATGCAATAGGAATAGTTAACATTTTAAAATACCATCTAAATCATGTTCATCAAACCGGTAATTAATTCACATTCACACCGTAACTGAAGAAGTTTCCTATATGTGTGTTTTATAAGACTAGGCCTTCTCTGCAACTGAGGGAAGAAGTAGTTTTCTACTATTCTATCCATTCTGCACATTATTAATACTTTCTGTGCTAACACCCAAAGTAACAGTAAGATATAAACCTTCTGACTTCCTCTCACTGGTACCGCATCCCAGCACTAGGATATTCTGTAGGAATGATCTCCGCTAATAACCATTTCTCGCCCCAACAAGGATCCAGCGATCCATTATTGCTTTCTCACGACAAAAAACTGTTGTTGCAAATCAAAGGGATAAAAGTGGAAGACAAAAAAAAAAAAAAAAAAGAAAAAAGAAAGTCAGCGGATGGCGCACTGAAGACAACACTAAAGTTGCGGTATGTTTGCCGACACAAGCACCACCGTATGCCAAGCACAACGGGACAGCAGCAGGTACGTAGGACGTGCTGAGGACACGGAGCCTTCTCATAAAACACCAAGAATCACTGTGTGCCACTACAGAGAGAAAGCAAGCAGGAATGAAAGGGGACACCAAAAAGAGAAAGCGTTAATAAACTCAAATGCATCTGACTACCAAATAAACCCCTTTTCAAGAACGAAATCAGTGTATTGAACCAAACTGAGCCAAATTAATGCAGAACAGCAGGACAGATGAGAAATCTGGTCCCCTCTGACCAGTCTCCCACGTATCAGTTGCCAGGCGCAGACACCTAAGGAAGAGTACAAGGCAAAGGCAAACACGCAGTGAGACTCCCAAAACCACACAGAGATCTATCCTCATTTTAGATATCAACAGGCCTCATTTTTTTTTTTTTCTCCATTGTTTAGACGAAGATTAACACCACAGTTGAAAAATTCAAATGTCAGGCTTTAAAATCACAGCGCTATGCCACCGAAGTGTACCATGAGAACTTGTAGCTACTCCATCAGTCCGTCCTCTAGGTTTTCAAAACGTAATAGTTTGGGGCTCATTTCTTCAATCACCTGAATACCGCCGTTATCTTGGTTATCTCAGCTGTAGTCATAAGAGGCAAGTAAATGCTTGCAGATTCAAATGATCGCTAACGTTGTAAAAAACATGCAAGTCTTTCATTTCCACACTTTTCAGCCGGCTAATTACAAACAATACATCATTTTGGTTAACACAGACATCGAAAATCTGGCTAATCACCTGGCCACCGATATTTTTTAAGTATTTTTTTTTTTCCCCTCCCCCTGTGTAAACCACAGAAAAATTACAAGCCGATGTTTTACAGCTTACTGAACACAAAGACAGTTACAGGAGGTTTTGATTGCTTTGGGTCACCTGGGATCTAAATCCTATTACAGTCAGGTTCAAAAAGATGTGACGGAGGTATTTAAGTTGACATCAAGAGACACTTACAATGAGCTCCGAATCACGTCCCATGGAAATGACTGTTCTGTTTACTGTCCTCAATAGCTTTTCCATGATTATCTGGACATGTCGTTGCGTTGGTCCCTACGGAAAAAGAATAAATTAGTGGTAACTAGACACAACAGGCACCGACACAATTGAACTATTTATGCTTGCCTTTAAATCCGCCTGTCTTGTGAAAGTTAAATAAAACATCACTCGCTGCTGTTGATGAAAAGCAGAAAATTAGTCTCCCATTTTAACAAACACCACGCAAAGCCTATTTCATTAATACATGTTACTGACAGATTAACACGTACTGTTACAATCATTTGAATGAAAAGCAAGTCCCTAGAAGTACAGCAAAGTGACCTAATAATTTCATTTTCCTAAGTCATTTTTCCCACATCGGAAGCACACAGGCATTACTAAATTGGGAGGCGGGGGCTACTCTGAAACAGCTCAATTAAAGAAAAGGAAAGCAAAAAACTTTGGTTAAAGAACTCTAATTTCAGCCAACTGTTTCAAATCAGTGTTTCTGTATTAGAAATAATCTGCCATTATTTTTGAAAGAGCTGAAAATAAAATATTTAGTGCAGCTGGCTTTTAAGAGCAAGTCAGTAACCACATGCAGGATGATGCTTATGGGAACTGAAGTCAAAAACACATGACCAGGAGAAAGAAAGAGATGAGCTTTGCTCCCATCTTTTACTTCATAAACTGTCGTCTTCGTAGTTTTCGTTAGTCTAAAGGAGAAGACTTCAAAAGGGGTCTGTGAGATGGAAAGGGGAAACCATCATATAGCCAACGTCTGTTAAGTGTTTTCCCAGATAACTGTCTAAATGAAGCAGAATCTTTGTGTTGCTTCTTGACATTCCAATGAATTGTCTTCTTTCTTGCCCTTGGATACACGCAATAACCCACATCTTACCACTGGATTATGCTGAATTACCAACGGCAGACTTGCATATATGAAAAATGCATTTGCATATTTGAAGAAGGAGCCAGCATCGGTGCATATATACACAGCCACTGCTCCAGCAGAGGCTTTTCTTCCTGCTGCTGACAGATGTGTCTTTGGGATAAACCCTACAATTCTGGCACCAAGCGCATCTGCAGAAGAACGCATCTATCTCCATACCCTGCTCCTCTCCATCCTTCAGCTCTCTCTTCTTCCCCTCCTACGAGTTCTCCCCAAGACCTTCCTCCCCTCCTACCAGTTCTCCCCAAGACCTTCCTCCCCTCCTACCAGTTCTCCCCAAGACCTTCCTCCCCTCCTACCAGTTCTCCCCAAGACCTTCCTCCCCTCCTACCAGTTCTCCCCAAGACCTTCCTCCTCTCCGCATTCCCAGCACTTGTGCTGCTCCTGCCCATTTTCAACTTTACACCACTCCTCACTCGCAGTGTCTCCATCCTTTCCTTGTCCCCTTCTCCAGCCCCCTGGCTCCACCAGCAAATGGGTATCTATTTTCCACAGCCGGCCGCTGCCATGAGCGGGGCCTGGCTCTGCTCCTTCCGCTCCTGCAGCCGGGCTCCAGCTGGGCTCAGCCCAGGAGAGGGACGAGCTGCAGGTGAGCTGCTACCAGGGAGAGAAACGCAGGCAACAAAGAGCGACAGGAAGCAGCCACGCTGTCAAAAACAAATTCTCTTTTTTAAAATAACCCACTCTCTGAAGGGGTCACACAGAACTGCTTTTCAAAAGAAATAAAATGAGAATGAGCCCAAAAAAATATAGTCAAATAAGATGCTAGATCTGATGTGAGTAGCTGACCCTCAAGGTCCTTTCCAACTGAAATAGCGTAGGATTCTGCGCAGGACTGGAGGTTCAGGCAGCAGCCTCAGCAGCCCAAACTTCTTTAAGAGCATCAATTCACTGCGGCTCTCCAGCAAACTACCAATATTTGCGTATTTGTGTGAAGTCAAGAGAAGACAAAAAAGGGACTATTACACAAGCTGCACATCCGCACACCAGCCCAGGGCACTGCACAGGTTCTCAGGCACAACCGTCTCACACGATTACAGTCTGAAGGGGTAAGACAACCACACTAGTTACAATATTCATGCAGAACCACCGCCTTCCAATTCAGGTTCTCTCTTACTGAGGTAGAGAATTCTAACAGCTAACTTTAAAAGGCACTTAAAAAAGCTACACAAGTTTGCCATGTGGACAAAAGTATACGTTCATATATTTATGTTTGTGTGTGTATACACACACATAGACCCTTCAGACTGGCCTAGCAGACTAGTATCAATAAAACTCAAATGGGCTCATGGGGAAAAAAAACAAAACAAAACAAAAAAAACCTCACACAAACCAAAAAACTCCAAACATTTTCCACCTGGTAGAGGCTAGACACCATGCAAGAGAAATGCTGAACTCCTAAGAATATCAATTTACTCACTGTCTAACTAATGTCTGGAAATGTGTTATTGGATGTGCCTCAAACAGTAAGAAACATCCCGAGATGTCACACACCACCTCCTCATCACTGGAAACCTAAAAAGAAGACTTCAAAGGGACAAGTTGGGATGGGGGTGGGGGGCAGAAAAGAAAATCTAAGCCATCAGGAGTTACCTGCTTAATTCATTCTATTAAGATCCATTTCTTTTAAGGGCTAATCATCACAGAACCGCACGATACTAACCACATCTTTCTTGTAAAGCACTTCCAGGATGTTACTCAGCAACTGGCAACAAGCCTCCAAATCTTCTTGTCTTTCCAAGTGATACTTCAGCTGATCTGTCATGGTTGGCAGCAAGATTTCCCTGCAATCTGCACACAGAAACATAAGGTTACACACACAGCTTTAAATAACTTGGCAGCACTGCCTAAAGAGCCAATCTGCTTCAGCGCTTGCATAAGACTAAATAAATCAGGAAAAAGAAGATAAATTCCAGGTTTCCAGTCACCAGCTGTTCAACCAAAACCATAAAAAAAAGTGAAAAAGTTACACACAAGTGAAAATGAAGTCATTGGGTTAAGGCTGCTTGGACAAACACTACCCTCCCACCCGCCCCACCACCAGCCCCAGTTCAGCAAAGTACCTGAGTGGTATCACGGCTGTTACCGGCCTCTGCCTAAAAATATTGATTAACTGGGCCTATGCAGCGCCATCACACACCATTACACAAAGCATCACATATGAGCTTCGCTTCACACTTGCTCGACTGGTTGTGTTGCCAAGGTGTATTAAATTTCCTTTACTGTACTGGTTACCAGTGCAGCATGGCCGAACTGTACAAGCGTGATTCACCGAGATGTGCGATGCTATTCAGATTAACATTCAGCTGCGTGACATGGTCTATTGTAGCTCAAAAAATGCTGCTGAAACGCTCTGTGCTGGTATTCAGGTGTAGTTGCCTGTACAGGACTTGCGGAGAGAGATAGGGGAGATGAGGAAAAGGGACATGGAGCTAAATAATGGAGCTCAACATTTTGGCTGAAGTCATAGAACCTTAAGTGAAATAAGGTGAAGACTGATAGTCCTAAACCTACCAGCAGGTAACACTGAGGCACTGATTTAATGAATCTAATTAATGTTTAAACTGCAAATTGCCTTGCACAGAGGGAGTGCAGGGACTCAGAGTTCACTCCTAACCCTGGACCACGCTCTTTTTCCTTTGGGAGAGATGGCACAGAGATCCCTGTCTTCTGTACGGTGGCATCAGCGGCAACCAGCCACAGCATGATATTAGAGGCACGCACACTTCATCCACAAAAGCGGGAAAGAGTGAAGTTAAAACCCTTCAGGCTCCCCCATTCCCAGTCCCCCAGATAAACCCACGCCCAAAGGAGGGGAACTGGTTATTCTTGTTCATCAGGGCCTGACTTACGCAAGAAGAAATAATAGTGATTAAATTGCACAGTACTAAAACATATTTTGAGGGTGAGGGAAAGGAAAGCAGGAAGGGACAAGGAGGAATTAAGACCATTTTGTTATTTTTCCACCACCTCTATCTAACCATGAGATTTTTTCCAGCTATTTTACCCTAGTAGACACCAGTCCCCAAGTCCCTTTCTCTCCCAGTCTTCCCAACAATCTCATGGACATGTGGAAGACGGTGTGAGCTCTGCTCTGCCCACAGGAAGGAGTCCTACGTCTCCATCCTGAAAGGGTTGGATGACCAACCTGGCCGGCAGCTTTTTCTCAGAGAATTCATATGCATAAGACAGACAGAAAGCGGCACAGCTATGCCTGTCTATGCATGGGCACCAAGTACCTTGAAAAGCAATAAAATTAAGAAAATTTTGTTTTCCTGACACATGGACGTACCATCACAACATGGGTCACTCCAAAAAGTTGCGCATGCACTAAAAATCCACCTGGCCAACAATCTCTGAAAACACGACTGAAGAATTCACTCTGTCAAATGCTACACTGGCTGTTGGCTCTTGAGATCTGCAATTATACGGTACCTGGGAAAATATGGATGAAGCTCTCGACAGCCACACAAAAGATATAACACATTGACATATTTTTTTTAGTGGTATTACCCGAATTGCTTGGACTTGATGGCATATGGATGACTCACGAGAGAAGGCTTCACGGCAGTCCTTAATGATTATGTCATTGCTCAGAGATTATTTTCACACAAAAGCTGAAGTCCCTGGCACATTCAGAAATGCTCACGAGCACTCAATTAAGTCTTTATTTAAGATGATTTGAAATCATTCTGGACCAGCAAGCATCACCACCCCAACATGAAGAGCGTGAGTAACATCAGACCACAGCAGGAGGCACAAGACTGAAAAATGAAAACTGGAGACTAATCTCAATTAAGAGGGGCTAATCCATACTGCAATGTGAAAGCACTTATTTAGGGTTGTACCTAACCCTTTCCTAAGACACCAAGAGATCAATAGCTCAAAGTAACGCTTTCAACACTAGGAAGCCTACTCTTGGTAGCAGTAGAGTGCTACTCAACAGCAGAAACTTCTTCTGCAACCAAACATACCCTTTATTGATCCACGTTTGGTCTCTGTCCTTCTGCAGCGGATGTAACTGGCACCCAGAAGCAGTCAGGATGGGCAGGAGTTACAGAATGAGCAAACCGGTGCTGAGAAGCGACAGCAAATACCAGTAGCTCAAAGGGTGACAAAAATCTGCATCACCAAAAGCTGGTGACCCTGGCGTTGATTCACCAGAATTAAGTACCTTTGCTGGCTGAAGAGACATCCAGAGAAGGAATGGGCGCTTCCACCCTCACCCATTCCTGATGATTCCTGTCAGTATTTAGGAGATGCCGCACCCTGGGTGCCGAGGTGTCGGTGCCGCAGAAGGTACTGCTGTAGCAGAGCACCCAACTGCACCGCATGGGCCCCACGAAGGTGCAACTTCAAATCCCTCCAGAGTGAAGACTGAGGCTCAGCTGACAATCTGCTGGGCACAAGCATGGGATGGACAAGGCGATATCACCAGTGCTAAAATATGCGCTGCGGGTACCAGAAAACCTGGCAGCTAGGAGGCAAAGGGGTGCCAAGGACGAAGAAATCAATACGTGCTTATGGGGGTGTGTTTTGGCTTGCAGTGGAAAAACCGCTACGGGCATTAAAAACTCAGTGCCAAGGTGAAAATTACTCTCACTTGATGAGTCTCTGTGATAAAGGATGGGCTCAAGAGGACTTGGTTTTGCCACTAAAAAACAGAAGGAAACAGGATGGATGAGACAAAGATGGACTTTATAGGGAAGCAATCGCTGCCCAAAGTCTGCCAGAAGCCTCAGCCAGTGCGGAAGATCCAGCTGCAATGACTGGAACTATTCTCTGTGGCTGTTTCAGGAGCCCCAGCACATCGGTGACCACAGCCTTCTGCCTCCTGCAGAGCAGGACAGAGGTACAGGAGCAACGTCCCACAAACTTGTCCCTACAGCAAGATACCCAGCACAAAGGCTGGAATCCTGCTCTCACGAACTGCACAATGGGGGGGGGGGGGGGGGGGGGGGGGGGGGGAATCAAAGTCATTGAATTAAAAAATAATCAAGAAAAAACACGTTATAATGCAGAACAGAGCATGCTCCATCTCAACAAGATGCTAGAGAGGAACCAAAACAGCAGCATCCTCATTCTGCCTTGTAAGCTCACACACGGAAGATGAGAAATAACAGCGTATAAGCACACCCAACTGCTAGCAGTTCAAGAGAAATATTCTTGTCTCAAGTGATTCACGTAAGAACACGTTCACTAGGAACGCACAAGTGGGCTCTCATTCCAAGAAAGTACTTGGAAGAGTTAGTTTCGTCAACGCAGAGTCTTCTATTTAATTACTTCTTGGTCATTTAACCTCCAGCAGGAGAAAAATCGTGGTGTGTTGGCTGAAATTTTTGCCTTAAGAAACAGCCATTAGACCCTGCAATGTATTTCCATGGGGAAATACACCTAGCCATGACTTCATCATATCTCTTCATATTCATTTCCATTAGGTAGGAGAGAATTGGATTACGAAAGATCCAAATCTAGTAAGAGCGAAACATCTTCATCATAAGTTCTCATTATTTCTTTACAACTATATTATGCTAAATCTAGGCTAATATTAAAAGTGAAAGGCGGTGGTGATCTCTGCGAAAAAAATTGGTTAAACAGAACTGACCTCACCAAAAGAGCAGTTTTATCAGGATGCTCATTAAATGAGTTAAAGCTATTTATACAAAAATAAAGTCTCCAAACTGCTCTAATATGGCAGACAATGACATATGTGGATTTAAAGTAATGGTTTGCTAAGTTTCAAATACATAACCATAGCTAAAAAAAAAAAACCACACAGCATGCCCTGAATAGGAAAAAAAAAAACCAAGTAAAATTCTGAGTGAAGACCCAGCCATTACATAAGGAAGGTTTTCCTGGTACCGACTTGATATGCATTTCATATAATCGCCATTTAAATTCGGTTTAAGCTACCTCTGAACTGCTCCAGCCCTATCGCAGGCCTATCCCAGAAAACGCTCCCTTCCTTGCTCAAGTACTCAGACTGTTCTTACAGGACAGGAATCCACAGGTGGATGAGGGTCAAAACTAATGACCAATTTTCCATATGAATTTCAACCCAACGAACGGCCTCGTTCAGCTCAGCCTGTTTGTCCCAGAGAGGCTTTGAGATCGCAGGCTTGTGCCTGCGCGTTTGTGGAACCTCAGTATACGTCCTTACCTTCGGTTTGGACTAACTTGGCAAGAACAGAGCAGATTAAGAAAGACCTCACAAAAGAGCGGTGTGGCACATTCCTTTCATCAAATGCAGGGGAGAGAAAGAAACCCCGATGCCCAGTTGCTAAGCACTCCAGCGAAGACACATGAGCATGGCTTTGTAAAGCCCGCGAGGTGAATCAATCTTTAATACATTACAAAGGCCCCTAATTAGAGGTTTGAAAATGTTTCATGTCCCCGTTAAGCCCCACTAGTAGAGAACGGTCAAGGATCAATTTAATATCTGCAAGCACGCAGAAGGCAAAAATTGCAGCTGTGTCACCTTTGAGTTAGATTGTCTCGAGTACGCTCCAATCGATAGGGAAAGTATTCAAGTTGAATTTCTGAGAAAGGAAAAACTAATTGATTTGTCATACTACTTCATTTGAAATTACACAACCTATACAAAAGACTAAGTTCCCTTGGGTAGACTTGACAATGCTCCTCAGTTACCATCTTACAGGCCCTCTCAACAACTTGGGAACATCTGCTGTCTGGTTTGTAGCTGTTGCAGGTTTTAGAACATAGAAGGATAAAAAAAAAAGCATCAAAGTGTGCTGGGTAATTGATAAAATGATCCAGATCCTTCCCAGACTTCAAAAATTAAACAAACAAGCCTATAAACCACCACCAACAAAAACCCCACACCCCAGAGAACAGCGCGAACACCGACCCTGTAAAATCTTTCTAAAGATTACTTGGCCCTCAAATTACCAATGGAAGTTCAGTGCTAAGGAAGAAATACCTACATGGACACTGGGATTAAGGGCACCCTCAGCAAGTCTGCTGATGACACCGAGCTGTGCGGAGTGGTGACCACGCTGGAGGGAAGGGATGCCATCCAGAGGGACCTGGACAGGCTGGAGAGGTGGGCCTGTGCCGAACTCATGAAGTTCAACAAGGTTAAGCACAAGGTCCTGCACATGGGACAAGCCCTGGCACAAATCCAGCCTCGGAAGAGAATGGATTGAGAGCAGCCCTGAAGAGAAGGACTTGGGGGTGTTAGTTGACAAGAAGCTCAACATGAGCCATCAATGTGCACTGGCAGCCCAGAAACGCCCCCGCAGCCTGGGCTCATCCCCAGCAGCGTGGGCAGCAGGGCGAGGGGGGGGGATTCTGCCCCTCTGCTCCGCTCTGTGAGACCCCCCTGCAGCGCTGCCTCCAGCGCTGGGGCACCAACAGCAGAAGGACACGGAGCTGTTGGAGCGGGGCCAGAGGAGGCCCCGGAGATGCTGGGAGGGCTGGAGCCCCTCTGCTGTGGGGACAGGCTGAGAGAGCTGGGGGGGCTCAGCCTGGAGAAGAGAAGGCTCCGGGGAGACCTTCCAGTCCCTAAAGGGGCTCCAGGAAAGCTGGGAGGGACTCTGGATCAGGGAGGGGAGCCATGGGATGAGGGGGAAGGGTTTTACACTGACAGAGGGGAGATTGAGATGAGATGTGAGGAAGAAATTCTTTCCTGTGAGGGTGGTGAGACACTGGAACAGGCTGCCCAGAGAAGCTATTGAAACAATTCCATGGCTTTAAGGTTTTCCAGATACCTCTATTAAAATACGAGAGCTAGAAGACAACAAAATGCAAAGATGGAACCCATTAACATACACACACACAAATATCTATATATATTCTTTTTAACAGATCTAGTACTATGGTAATACACTCTACGAGGAGATAAGATTTTAAGTGCATCCTTTGCTAGAAATTATTTTGAAACGCACTGGGTTGATCAACTGCACCTTGATTAGAAGTACAGAAGAGGAAAGGTTAACCTTCATCAGCCTGCCTGTCACAAACACCTCCCAGCCCTGATTAATGGGCAGCCTTGATAAATCTATAGTGTATAACATTACTCTCCTGCTCAAAAGCCAGCTCTGAAGATAGCTCCTGAGTATGATGCACAATGATTACAGACAACAATAATTCGACATCTGTTCTCTACTGCACAAGTCCAACCCACAATGATTAATGTCACAGAAATGTGCAGCGAGAATAAAATATTAATCTTTATAAAAGGATGCTCAGGAGGCATTATCAACTTATGAGCATCCAAGCAAAGACTTCAAATGAAACACTGACACAGGAACCATGCTGAAGCTAAACACACGCAATAAATTTTTGTCAATTTAAAAACATTTCATTTGGAGGGACACTGACAAATGCATTTCTTTATTTTATGGTTCATTTGGTTAATGTCCCCAAAAAAATATAAAACCTTTGCTCAGTAACCTCACTTCTGCTACACAGCATGGAGACAAAGATCATCATTTTAGTCATAATTAACCAATAAGAACTCTTACCAATGCTATCTGCTATCTACTAATAATTAATAGACTAACAATTTTCTAATGGAGAAATCACTAGAATTCCTAGCTATTTAAGAACACAGCAGCTCCACAGCTCACTTGGTAATTAGCTGGAAGTCATTTGTAAACAAAGCAACAGAGAATACGAACAACTCTATGGGCAAAACAAATCAGATAAATCACTATTTACGTAAAACCAAAATTTTGAAGTTTGCGGGGATAAGACACTACATTAAACTACCAACCATAAGTACTTATACATTTAGAACTGAAAACATGCGTTAGGTTATTGTAAAACCGTTCCAGACTAATTTTTATGTTCTTATTTACATTTCGACGTAGTCTTACAGAAGACCTTTACAAGACAGAATTGTTCCAGATGCCCATCTAAAGAAATGCTTCCTTTGTTTCGGGGTTTGAGGTGGGGGGTTCTGGAGGGGAGAGGGACATGAAAGGAAGAGATGAGGGGTTGGCCTCTATCTAAAGTTTGCCTCTTCACACAGACCAAAAAGGTTTTGTGTGAATTATTTTGGTAATAGTAGTAAGTGTTAACTTATTTATACATGTATTTACTTATATATGGCCATATATAGTTATTTATATGAAATTATTATATATTCATATTTATCTTACATTTACATAGATACATACATAAAATATTATGTATGTATGGCACATATAAAAACATATTGATGTCCTCATGTCCTCGTTGAGCAAGATGTATACATATTTGTCTAAACTAGTACATTTTAAGGCTATAAGTCAAGTCTCAAAATCAAATAACTTTCTGAATCAGGATGTTAATAGCTGACAATTTGAAATCATAGAATCACAGAATGGTTTGGGTTGGAAGGGACCTTAAAGCCCAGCCAGTGCCACCCCCTGCCCTGGGCAGGGACACCTCCCACCAGCCCAGGTTGCTCCAAGCCCCGTCCAACCTGGCCTTGAACCCCTCCAGGGATGGGGCAGCCACGGCTTCTCTGGGCAACCTGGGCCAGGGGCTCACCCCCCTCACAGCAAACAATTTCTTCCTCAGATCTCATCTAAATCTCCCCTCTTCCAGTTTAAAACCATTACCATTACCCTACCGCAACACTCCCTCACTGCATGCAAAAAAGCTGCATCCCAGTTAGCACAGATGAACATTGGGGTGTTCAAAGTCCCCACAGAAGCATCCAGCCCCTACACAGCGAGTTCTGCCCAATAATTTTCCTCTCTATAAAAATCAGGGAATGGGACAGTCTCAAATGAACTCCTCCAAAGCACAGACCCGCCCATCTCCCTCTTCACAGCCATCCTTTACCCTGCCGGTATCACTGCTTGGGCAACATATATACACAAAAGCAAGTTAAATCACCCAAAAATAGTATGGGAGAGCACGGCAGTTTAGGTCTTGAGAACCTCCTACAGGGCATGCTCTTAGCTCTTGGCTCATTGCTGTGATTTAGGCAGATCATCTAATATGTGCAAAACAGGCCTTGACCTCGATGAACACAACCCCTGGAAATGGGCAGGAGCAGCTGTCCTGGCGTTAGCAGGGAATCAACTGGAAAATCCTTTTCTTCCTAGTGATATTTGAGTATTTGTTGTTTCAAGGACAGAAACTAGAAGCATGAAGATCTGACATAGATTTAGTCTATACAGAGAGATGATTTCTACTTGTTGGCCTCTGTAAATAACCACAAGCTTGGAAAAATATGCTCCTTGGAAGTCACCTAGCTATTATTCTCCTGTCAAATCCATATATACAAATAGACACAAACACACTCTGCTTAGCATTGCTTTGACTGACTAGCTACATACTGATTTTTCTTTTTCCCTTCGGTGTAAGGGCTCAATTATGAGCCACTGTTAGGACAAAAGCACCAGAACACAAGGAGCGTACAGGATTTTCCTGCCGGGGCTGAAGAAAGCTTACTAAAAATAAGTACAAGTTCTGCGAAGGAGAAAAGATACCTTGAATTTCAGAAGGAAACATATAAACGGCACAAGGCATGACCAGAAAAGAAGCAAACAAATTTAAAAACTATATTTCACATCCTTTTTTATAGGCATACAAACTACAATGCCACGCTACGTTCTCATCCAAGGTCACAAACTCTGCAGGTTTTGTGAAGACCACTGAACCATCCATCACTCAACATCGTTGTTTAAGCACAATACTTTAGAAAAATATTTCACACACCCACCCCTCTCGCCCCCAAAGCCTTCAAGCTTCACAAATTCACGTGTTTTGAATTTTAACTCCTCTGGAGACAAAAACAAATCTTCCCTGACCTCTCAAAGCACAGAATTAGAGCATTTTTCTCTATGAGAAATACACTGATGAAATGCTGTTTGATTTTCTGTACATTTTACAGTTTTCCATCAATTCCACAATCCTGCATATTGCTTTTAGAAAAGAAGATCTCATTTGTGCAATATGATACAGGATTAGTTGGATACTTATAAGAAAGTATTGCCTATCAGTTAAAAAATATTGAATAAATGAGGAGGAGGAGAGGCAGTGGAACTACCTTTCAGCAATAAGAACTCAAACCCACAAGCAAAGAAAAAAAAAAAATCTAAGTTTAACAAAGGATGAGAGTTTAATTCATTCTCAAGTGAATTTTAGTGCTTATGAAAGTTTCCCAGCACAACTGGTTCTCCAGACACAAGCTTTGCAGAGAATCAAAAGTTGGCAAGAGATGCTTTTGAGATAATGCTTTGTTTATGGACACACACAAAAAGATATTTTATATCTAGATGAAGTGACAGAAAACCCTACAGCAGGGTGATACGTGTACATTGATAGAGCCCGCGGGATGCGGCACAGCCGCATCACTGCTGCACTGAGCCCTGCGAGTCCTCAGTGCCCGGCTCCATCCTCTGGCCCCCAGCGCAGGTCCCGCAGAGCAGGGCGAAGGCAGCGTCCCGCGCACCCGGGCTGGGCAGCGCCAGCAGCGTACGTGCCTGCAATCTCCCTTACAGCTCAACCGAAGCACATTAGATTTAAGACATTCTTAACAGCCGGCGACATGAAAACCCCTGGTTAGGAGCCTCCTGATAAGATCCAAAAGCCATTAAGTAACACTGTTCCGTCAACAAGACCGGACTGAGTTCAGACTAATGACCCTGCTATTAAAACCAATTCATTTAAATTTCTTAGTGGCTCTACAAGAGAACAACGTTAGAGTGTACCCCTTGCTGCAGCCCACATGGCTGAGGGTTAGGTTTGGAAAACAAGCCAGCCATGCACAATTTCTCCTTCCACCTTTGAAAATGAAGTTGGTTGAATAGGGGAAGTCAAAGATTAATACAGTAAATACATGATGTGCCACTATAGCCTTCCTTAGGAGTGTTTTTTATAGGTGCAATTTCATTTTTTATCCCAGTTAATCTCAATTTCCTCCCATCTGGGACAGTCAAGTATAATACCTTATATCACTGACTCCTGCCCCAAAGACCATGTAACCTAAAAGCAGCCAAGAGAAGGAAAAATTACTACAGAGTGCTAAGAATGAATGAAGGGAAGGTCTAACACTCGATGCACATATCAAAGAGCAAACTTTAAAATGGTCTCAGGGAGACCTGTACCATTTTACCCAAGCCCCAACATCAGCAATTTCATCTACATTCCTCCTTTTTACTCTTGCAAACCTTGCAATTAAAAATACATAAGCCTGTGTCGCTCATTTGGTGTGGCTCATAAGGGCTGATTTCAAAAGATCTCCAAAGTGAAGATCAAGCTGAGCTGCGTTTGGACTTGCTGGTGCAGTTATGTGGTGACACGGCTGGTGGACTCTTGGTTTTTTTAGAGATTTATTCTTACTTCATCACCATCCATAACTGCAGGAAGTGAATTTACAACCTGTGTTACACTTCGCTGCTCCAGTGGGACTGTAATGTACTGGAGGCTTCCTTATGGAAAAGCTCTACCTCTTTCTTGAAAGGTTCAGAGTCTCCAGGATCTCTGTCGTCAGCTCTTCATTCCCCAGCGTTTAAACTTGCATGCAACACGTATCATGTAGACTCAATAATTTTTCATGTATTTTTTAATAAATCCTCAATTTGGAGAATAACCTTACTGCAAATCTAAATAAAAAGCGATATCAAAATGTAAAGTTCATTCTTTGAGCATCACTCTTCATTGCTGCTTGCACAAAATTAGAAAGAAAATGTCAAGTGGAAAGAAAGTGTGACAGGTAGGACTTAATTCCACAGTTGTTAATACCAGATCCACACAACACCCACCTTCTAGGAGTGCTCTTGAACCGCACCAGGCGCAAAAGTGTAAAGCTTTGTGAAGTTAAGGAGCGTAATAGATTGCAGCATAGATTGTGTTGGCTTTATACTTCCTTTGCTAACTGGAAGTTACGAGATCCAAAAGTTACACAGCTGTGCTTAGACATTACCTGGTCTGGTCTAACATCTGCCAGTGCAAAGCCAGTCCACCAAGAACATTTTTGCAAGTGGAACCATAAAAAATTGTTTTATCAGCACTTGGCATCACATAGTCCCAGCATTTTTGATCTGACAGAAGAATCCTTTTGAATTTCCCTTATCAGTGAACTTGCTCCCTCATTAACTTCTTCTGACAGCCCATAAACACTTAGTTTAGGTTAGTTTAACCTGCAGCCATCTAGAAAAAGAATAAAATGTTTTCACCTTAAATGAAGAAATCCGTAAGAGAAGTGCTTGAACTCACCTTTCACTGGCCCACTAACGTAAAAGGGCAGTACGAAAATAAGAAAGCACGGACGAATGGCACACTCTAAAGGGTTTATATGATGTTTTACTTCAGCTAAGGGACAGCTTAAGGGGAGAGAACAATGCTTTGGAAACAACGAACATCAAAAACGTCCATTCTCTCTATGGAACCTCACCGAGCACAAAAGCTAAATCCATCGTTTTTGATAAAATACATCATAGCTAAAGTTATACCACATGCCAATAACACTGCATGCTTAGTGCCCTTTTAAATTAAAAATTACAAGTTTTTGCTTTCACTTCTTCATGATCTATAACCCGCACTAAGTGTCAATTAGCATTTCCTCACTTATTTTAAATCTTCTTGTCCTTCTAATGGAACAACCTTAATTGGTTACAACCTCCACCGCGTTCGGCAGCAAGGACAAACCTCGCACTCACAGAGGTCTGGAGACAATGAATAATGTGACAATTTAATGGTCGCAAAGGCTTTGCTCACCGTGCTGCGTGAAGAGGTCACTGTGAACGATTTCTATCAAGCAGTAGAGCTTCTGGATTGTGAGCCGGCTCATGGGGACGTTCAGGATGAATTCAGTAAAGAGTTTGCTACACACAAAGAGGCAAGTGAAAATGCATTAATCTCTCTCTGAAATACGTAAAGCTCATTCAGTGCCACAAAACCAGGTAAACAACTACATCGTTTTGGACAAGCAAACTCATTTCTTTCCAGACATAGAAGAGGGAGTCCAGAGAAATGTGAATTATCTTTAACACATCTGTTCAGTTTTTTGTGTCTTTTCTATTTCCCTCTCCGTACTATCTCAGTTTTACACTCTTTTTTCATTTAAGGTTTTGTATTTCAAGTTTCAGTTGTCTGTGCTACTGCCTCTACTTCAACCATCACATACCATAAACACAACAATACATGACCACATAAGCCAAAAATAAAAAAGTGATAATTCATGTTACAAGCTTTAACCAACAAAAAAGCCCCCCACACACACATTTTAGGATAAGGTATCATCGCTCTCATCAGCTGAGCTCCCACATAATACAGATTTTTAAAAGACTTCAGTAATTTTGTTCCACTTCCTAAAATCTCGGGGGTTTGTTTTTCCTATTAAGCCTTCACTTCTAAGTATTATTCAATCTCAATGTAAATATTGCAAGTGACAGAACTACAGTTTTAGCGTTTGGGGTGAGACAGGCTAAATCCTGGGATTTCTCATTTGGTGTATTTTCTCGGCACTTTTGCTATCACGTATCAAAAATATGATTTAGTTCAGAAACTCTACTAACGATGCACTCCCTGGGCCCGCAGGGAACACAAGAGTACACGTGAAAACAGTTCACAGTAGAGGCAAGCAGAAGCTAAATGCCAGGTTCCTCAAGCCATTGGAATGTTAGACTAAGACTATACTTATCTATTTTATTTCTACTTTATCTTTCTTTTCCTCATTTTGACACACCAGAACACAAAAATGAAAACAGACAATACACAGAAGGGTTTGTGCAATCAAATTAGATTAAAAGTGGGTTTTTTTTCATATTAAATGCCTTGTAATAGCACTGTGAAAGAGAATTTTTTTTCTTTTTTTTTTTTTTATTTAAAAGTTCTCCTGAAATACTAGTTTTGATTTGGTATTGCTGTTGGTTTTTTGTTCTAAAACATTTTCCCATTACCCTGTCCATTTACTAACAACATTCCTGTGTTTATGAGCTACTGAAATATCGACCCAGCAACAGGGTTCACTGAACAAAAACAGAGTTATTGTTTACATTAAATGTATACTTGAAAGAGTGAAACATCAAGTACACAGCTTAAGAGTTCTGATGTCAGTTGCCCGATTGGTAATTTTTGCTGTCTCATTACATGATTGTACTCAACAAGAATGCAAAGTTTGTCAAGACACTTGTTAAAACTTGATGCCATACATGTTACTTTTAAAAGCAGGCTATTTGTGTAGCCCTAAAAATATTTGCAAGGGAAAAAAAAGAGGTAATAAAAGCAAAGGGATAAAATATCTCAGGTGACCATATTCCAATGCCTAAGCATGTATTGTTATGTGTGTGTGTATATATATATATTTACGTGCGTGTAAAATAAAGATCTAGGTAAAGTTGACCCTACACATTTCATTAGCTCTACTTACCTAAGTTCTTTTGGGTCGAATACTAACTTCACATCATTGACAATAGCTGGCAAGTATTTCAGTGCTGCTCCCTAGAAAGATAAAAACAACAAATAAACAAGACTGAAATCCGAACGTCTTTAAAGGCGACACAAAGACCGCAAGAAGAGAATCACACAAGAGTAGGTTGCTTTGGCTTAACGGTTCTCTGGGGCCCGAGCCCTGTGGCTGGCTCTCGGTGTATTCTTTTGGGGGTAAGGTACCTACATTGGAACTCAATGAAAATGAAACTTTTAGATTTAACAGATCCAAAAGGAAGAGGCATGAAAGGTTAGTAAGCTGCAAAAAATGACAACTTGTACCAAAATTAGAGACTTAGAAGCTCTTTCCAGTATGTTATAGAAACCTTTTGGTCTATGGGTATACAACCCATGACTAAGTTATGTTTCTCTCATCACTTTTTCCCCATCTTCTGTAGAGCTGGAGAAGCACCTTCTCCTCATCAGCCATGCTGTAGTCGTCTGGGTTTAATTTTCCCTCCACTACTTAAATATGAAACAAAAATGCACAATTGTCATTTTTTCCTGCAGTAAATTCTTGGTAGCCACTAATGAAACTGCAGTTCTTTCTAATTCCCCTTGAACTTGGAGTCATCACGCCATTTCACAGTACTTAATGAAAGGATTCAGAAGATACAAACAGATGTTTAGTATTTTAAGAATTTGTAGTGATTTTAACTAGTTTTGTCTTTCCATTTCTTAGTAACAACTAGTAGTCATTTATTTATTTCTAGAAGAACATTCTTTTAGAGGCATCAAAAACAAAAATCCAAGCAAACAAAAAATTCCTGCCCAACACTTCAATGCAATCGTGCCAGAACACACTTTGGGTTGGACAACAGTAACCGGACCTCTAATAACAGCAGGGATAAAAATCACTTCCTCTACACAAACAGTCGTTTCAACTAGATAAAGTTGGGTTGTTGGTTTGGTTTTTTTTCTTTATTTGCAAATGGATTTAAATGCCCTATTTCAAATAATAAATGAGGAAGTGTTCTACCTAAGAAACCCTAAGGCAAAAGTCTTTGGTTTTAATCTTAACCTTATTAGCTCAGACACTTGTGCTATTTTTACTGAGATTCCCCGAGTTCTTGCGTCCACTGAGCACCAGACTAGAAAAAATTCCACAATAACTCAAATAGAAACCACAGCAGCCAGACTTATTTTGCTTTGCTTTGCATTTTATTGATAATATCAAACAGTTTGATTACGGACACATTTTTGCCTCAAAAGGGGGAATGACTCCTTCCCATAGAAGGCATTTCCGTTTGTGTGTTTAATGCTTAGAATGTGCAGTTTCTATCAGCGAGAGCACCACGTGCTCACTACCCTTTTGAATTATAAGGAAGACGAGCCCTAACGCTTTCCTTTTTTAATCAATTATTTTCTAGTCTGAAGTCCATGATGTGACAGGGGATTATATTATACAAATCCACGGTCAGAGGAATTCAAGAGATGGAAAAATTCTATTTCTCAGTAGTTGTTAATGGTAGGAAGAGGCACAGGGGGACAGAGCGGAGGAGTACTGCCTTGCAGAGACACACAAAACCATTTGCCTACTCTCAAACTACACTTTTCTGCCCCACCCTAGGAATTTTAAATCCAATTCCACCTTTCTGGAATGCACAAAGTCAACTGTTTGATTACAGTCACAAGGGACATCTCGGCCCAAGCTGTTAAGCAAAAAAAGGGGGGGAAAAAAACCCGTTTAGAATCCACTATCAGTCAAGTACTTCATCTTTCCAGCTAAAACTACAAGTACTGTTAATGATTAATACGTACTATTTTAGAGTAAAGTTCAGGTATATTATACAGTCTAATTATTTTAATTAGATCATCTGCATATCTTTAGATAAGATTAGCAGAGGTATCAGCGATACAAAATATGTCTTTTCTTGAATAATGTATGAAGCAGTTATTAATTTACATATTTCTCAGTAAAAATGCAGACTGAAGTGATTTTGGTTAGATGGTTTAAGGAAGCATAGATCCATGTCCGAAACCATACCCAAAAGCACAAATTCAGGCAAATCTTTTCTCTAAATTAGGAAGCGCTATCGGATTCTTTAGGAATTTTATCAGCTTTGCTATTCCAGCATGTACACAAGTGGCTGGAAGTGAGCACTGAATATGGGCCTGGAAATGTCACCCATCCTGGAGGGATCCACGAGGATCCACATCCACGAGGCTACAGCAGCTGGGAAAATTTCTAGTTAAAATATTACGTTCTTAAAACTTAAGCACGCAATACACTTCTCTTCAGCTCGTGTATTTTCTTCTGCAAGGTGAATACACACCATTTCTGTTTCATTGCATATTCATCAATATTGCCAACAGAGCGAACAAGACGTGTAAGGCGAGACCATTACAGCGCGTCTTCAATTCTGTTCTTGAATTCAGTCTACCAACTAGACTTGAGTAAATACCCAAACATTTCCCACCAATATTTGCTCAAATAAAAGAAAAAGGTGTATTTCCGCAGTATTGATACTATTTGGTGTTTGTTATTGATTACAAAAAAAAAAGGATGTGATTATGTGATTCTGTCACCTGCTGAAGCGTTCACAGAAAGAACAGAAAAGTGCAGCGGAAAAAGAAACAAAAAAAAAATAAAAAAGAAAAAGAGTTTTGCATTCCAAAGCCACTTCTACAGAATGAACTCTTCAGGAGAGAAAGAAACCTGTCAAACCGCCTCCAGCAGCCGGCGAGGGAAGTTTGCCAACGCTTGCCGACCACTTTTAAAAGAGCAAACAC
The DNA here is from genome assembly GCA_947846985.1 of Fratercula arctica. Lineage (NCBI taxonomy): Eukaryota > Metazoa > Chordata > Aves > Charadriiformes > Alcidae > Fratercula > Fratercula arctica. The sequence goes on from CANTUZ010000010.1 coordinate 3,293,015, forward strand.
ACAAACACGTCAATAGGTTAGATGCAAATTTCCGAGTGTTCCAGTTTTTATTCATAGTCCATTTAAACTGTCAAGCTTGATCATCAACCATTTCCACGTATGCTTAAAGGACTACTTACATGCACAGAAATCAAGCTCATAACTGTAATTATGCAAATAGCCCCATTATGTACACGCTTATGTGTTTTGATGGATGAGGACTCTAATGACCAGTTATAAACGGCAGCCATCGCTGTGTTTTTATTTGCTTATCATTCAAATGCACGTAGCAATAAATGTTTAGTAACACATACTAAAAAAGAGCTTGCATTTTATATCTTGAATTAGAATTTCACACTGTGCTGGCGCAATCATTAAAATTAACACTTTAATGGCTTAAATGAAGTACTATCAGGTAAAACTATTTACAACATCAATTAAAAGCTTGTAGTTACAATAATTATCAGCCATTTAGGTTCTGCTTTATGGACAAACTGATTAAAGTTTAATATCTTAAAATGTAAAGGAAATTGTGGAAGTGTATTTCCCAATTTCCAGTCTCAACTGACTCAGTTCTGTGACTGACAGCGTGATCAGGCAAGCAGGTTCTGCCGCCCCAGGATTAAATCTGTATCTGTGGAAACCAAAGGCCTAGGAAAATAACTTTTTGTTGATATTAACTCCTGTAAAAGAGCAGCTCTCGCTGTAGGTTTTACTCTGTTCGAAGCTGCAGCTGAAAGTAGATCTTTTGTTAGCAGTAACACAATTGCCATGCTGGTTATTCCCAGGGTACTGGAATACTTAAGTGAAGAATATTAAATTCGGCAGATAAAAAACCTGTTCTCGTCTTTTCATATAATATCAGGAACAAACAAATAAGCCATCTGGTTTGGGTTTTGTTTTTTTTTTTTTCCCATTGAAACAAATTAAATTAGATTACTTTCCACTCTTGATCAGCACCGGACAAAGGTTCAAATTTCTCATTTCTGCAAGAAGTTCACGGCAAACTAAATCAAAAGCTTAATTTCACAGTTACACAGTGATGCCTAAGACACCTGAAAATTCAAAACAGCATCAGAGAAAACACAATAATGAAGAATCTTAATTCTTTGATTTTTAATCAAGCAGGTTTTTGCAATAATTGCCATCTGATCACATTAGCTATAAAAAGCTGGAAATAGTCTCACGTACTTAGTCAATAATTATAAACAGTTTCAAGCTGGGCTGCACTCAAAATTTTACTGCCCAAAGGGGCTTCTCTCTTTGTGGAAAACAAGTGAGAAATTATTACTACCCTTATCAAGTTACAAAATCATTCATTTTAAGTACTACAAAGCACACAAATAAACTAGCAAAGGGGAAGAATGAAAAAAGGAGAGAAAGCAGAGAGAAGACAGCGCATCGTATGAATAATGGATGTACTTTCCATTACTGAGTTAAACTTCCTTGTACTCTCACTGTTCTATCGACTGTCAGGGTGTTATTGGATATTTTTTTTTCCTGGGATGTGATTCACAAGCGAGTCAAGGATCGGGACGACGTCAGCAAGCGCAGCTCAGCCCGTGAGCCACCTCCAAGCACCTCTTCTCCAGAGCATGTCTCATCCCTCACTTCTCCCTCTCCCCACCGCACACAGCTGCGCACTTACGCGTTTCCTTCCCCATTACGAACACCGTATCTATGTAGAAAAGGTATTATACCACCGCCAAAGTACGTACGTATGCAAAGAACCATTAACTGACATTTATTACATGAACCAGCTGCCAACACAACCCATTGAACTGCTCAGCCGATGAGTGTAGTGCTTCAAGGATACCCTTCGAAACTATAAAAAAGGCAATTAAGTATGCCAAGAAATAAAACTCACTAAGTGAAAATAATAGGGTCCAGAAAAGTCAAGGCTTTGCCTTAAGTAGAATAAATTAAGCAATAATTGATGGTCACAGTTCTCTGCACAGCCAATACACAGGACGAAATTCCTAGGTTTTATCGTTCCACAGAATAATTGCAACTTATTCCTTAAATCATCACAACCACCCCTCTATCTAGAGCAGTCACCCTTTGCAACCTTTAAGATAAATTCATTGACGTGCTTATAATGACTTAACAGCTAATTTTATTTTCTTGAACTTCTTCAGAGCTAGCAGTTAAGTAACGCAGGGGTTTTTTTTTCCATGTTGAAGAAACAAATTCAGTGATGGCGTTCATCACAAGATTAGTTGGGGGGAAAAAAAAAAACCCTATCAGACATAGAAAGAAGGCCAGAATAGACAAGACAAAGTGCAATGGAGGCATTATTTCAAATGGTGGTCCCTCCGAACATCAGAGAAGGGTCCACTGCAGGGCCCCTGCTGCCACGGCTCTTTTTTACCTGATGGTTCATCTCCAGACAGGTTTAATTAGACAAGAATAAGTAAGGAACGGGACCTACCAAGAGAAAGTCTAGCACATTCCTCAGATCTAAAGATTCAAGGAGTTTCCATGACTAAAAACTTATCCTAAGCCAGCAATTTACACAGTCGCTTTATTCTGAAAGGAGCCACGTCTGCAATTTTTTTGGGGGGGAAGAAACCCCAAATGCCCAAAAACCTGTTAGAGCACTTTGACACTTGCATATATAAACTGTGTAAAATAAGAGTAAGCTTCACTTCTTTTTTGGAACAACAAAAAGGACCCCAAAACCCTCGACCCCTAGAATTACCTGGAGGAACTGCCTTACAGAAAAGCTCCTGAGTTTTCCATTTCTTCGTGAAGATTTTCTTCACGTCGTTAGGTAAAGGGAAGAACCTCAACTTTAAGCTTTGGGACACAGATTATCGTTTCAAACACTGACAATCCATCATAATAGCAACACATTTACACAGAAGTGCGTATGCTCAGAAACGTGCTTAAGAAGCACGACAAGATTAGCACAATTAGAGCATATTTTGTACAGCACTTGGAGACGTATCCTAAATCTGTTCTCTCTCAAAGCCAGAAAGTCACGCTGCATCCCTGCGTTCGGCACGCGCTCTTTGTCAGCATCTCCGGTATCTGTTAGCACATCTGAAGGCTTGTGGAATTAAAAAGACTATACTCCCTTCACACAAAAGTTTTATTTTCCCCACAAGTGAGCTAACACCCTGCTGCGTTAAAACAAAGCTACACTAGAAGGGGACCAAAAATACGGCGCTGTATTGCATCACAGCATCCTTCTGCTCCTCGAGAGAAGCCAAAGGGTCTGCACAAACACTTCTTTGCCACAGGAAAGCATGCTCCAATACGATAGGGCAGCCTTGCTAAGTAGCTTAAAGTCACTTCTGATAATTTTGGATAACCGATATAAACAACGGGAGTTTTATTAATTTCCTTTTGATTCTTAGACAGTTGAGAACATTGAGCAATCTCTTCATTACTACAAAACAGAAATTACTACTGGGATAATGACACTGGTCACTGGTAAATGAAAACAAAGCAGTACGGAGTACAGCAAAACAGTCTTGCAACAACAGAAAATTCTAAGTTTTATCCCATTCTTGGACTTATACTGACAAGGAATGTCAAAAAACTACAACAAAAGCTCCCTTACAGCAGCAGCTTAAGAAAACTGCAATACTAACCTAAGGATGTCATTAGACTGAACAAATGACGTTTGCAAAGTATTAAACAAGATGTATTCTGCATAGTACTCTACAGGTTTTGTCTAGGATTTAAGCTCATCTCTTTGTACCACATAAAAGTAAAAATACCTAATTTAAAAAATGTCATTTTCTAAAAAGTCATTCATTTCAAACAGCACGCCTAGTCTCAAAATTAAGCATAAAAATCTCTTTGCCAAATACAGTACGTTCTTAGGAACTTTTTTGTTTGATCAAGCAATAAATTCATTTTACCTGACTCAATTTGTACATGATTTTAATGTTAATTTTCATCTTCTGTGTCATTCAACACAAAGCACCTACCTTCCACACAAGCATTATCCCGGATGCCATTTTATTAAAACTCATCAACCCAGCCACATTAACCCCAGTCAACGGCTGGATGAAACAATTTCCAGGAACGGCTAAACACTATTTTGGAATTGCCCCCGTCTACAGCAGTCACTCGTTCCAAATCACAACTGAACCAGAGCCTCTGGCATGAAATTCAGTGTAAAACAGCACAAAGCATGATCACGAGTAAAGTGGCGTTGTGCTCTTCTGGAGATTATTGCCTTTGTTGCCAGTGTAACAACAGACCTCCCCGTATAGGTTCTAAGAGACACAGAAACCTCAGTCCATGGTTGCATTTTGTTACTCAACTAATTTTAAACAACGGTTATGAAGTATTCAACCTATTGGAAAAGCCCTGCAGACTAAGGCAGTCTTTTTTTTGTTTTCTTCCTAGGTACCTCAGCAGCTTGTAATGTATATCCCTGTCTTCATATAAATACTTTTATAGAATCATAGAATGGGTTGGGTTGGATGGGACCTTAAAGACCATCTCATTCCCACCCCCTGCCCTGGGCAGGGACACCTCCCACCAGCCCAGGTTGCTCCAAGCCCCGTCCAACCTGGCCTTGAACCCCTCCAGGGATGGGGCAGCCACAGCTTCTCTGGGCAACCTGGGCCAGGGGCTCACCACCCTCACAGCAAAGAATTTCTTCCTAATATCTCATCTCAATCTCCCCTCTGTCAGTGTAAAACCCTTCCCCCTCGTCCCATGGCTCCCCTCCCTGATCCAGAGTCCCTCCCCAGCTTTCCTGGAGCCCCTTTAGGGACTGGCAGGGGCTGGAAGGTCTCCCCGGAGCCTTCTCTTCTCCAGGCTGAACCCCCCCAGCTCTCTCAGCCTGTCCCCACAGCAGAGGGGCTCCAGCCCTCCCAGCATCCAGGTGGGGTCTCAGCAGAGCTGAGAGGGGCAGAATCACCTCCCTCGACCTGCTGGCCATGCTTCTTTTGATGCAGCCCAGGATGCGGTTGGCTTCTCTGTGGCTTTAGCAATAAATGCTTAATATTGGAGTAGGAAAAAGCATGGTATGGATACTGAGAAATATGCACCATGTGTTAAAAGCGACAAGGATTATTAAAAAACCACACACACAAGAGAATTCACATTAGCGAAACGTTATCATCTTCCACCCTGCCTCTCTGTGGTCACATTACAGGATAATTTTATACACACACCTACTTTATCAAGATCATTTAAAGCACAGAGAACTAACTGGGCTACCAGCCTAGCTTTTTTCAGCCATCCTGAACAGCAGTACAAAGTCAGGCTGAACAGCAAACATTTAGAGCCAACCGCGAGAACCCTGCTGAGAATAGTTCAGCTCCCCCATACAAACGCAGCCTAAATCAGACAGTCTTCATAAATTCCATGCAGCTGGCTCAACTGCCCTTGTTTCAAAGAGATGCAAGAATAAATTACCAGGAAACATTTGCATTTTTATCTAAACTCAAAACGCCAGGCTAGGCTTCAGCTGAGCTCAGGCTTAAACAGTAAAAGGTTAAGGAAATAATTATCATGCACCAGTTAGCAGAAAATAGGAATAAAATCAGGGAAGCTCACTATACTTGTAACCATTAAAAATATCTATATGCACCAAACGCTGCCCACCTTGTTTAATCAAGTAATTCTTAAAATGAAACTGATACTTAAAAACAAAGTTTGATCTCTCTACATCTCAAACTATTACTGCAGCCCACTACCTTTCACAATGCAAGAAAATACATTTTGTTAATAAGAGGACGACCAAAACATCTCTCAGCTCAAACCAGTTTGGATTTCCCTCTCCAGTTTGGACCACTGCACACCTTAAAAAAAAAAAAAAAAAAAAAAAAAAAAAAGTGTAAAAGGCAGCCTCTGAATGTCTGCCTCAGCTGCAGTCAGCACTGACACACACAAAAAAACCCCTAAACAATTATATTTAGGTAACTAACTATAAAAAACAAACTCTGCATTGTTTTAAACACTGTAATCTACACCATACTAGCTGTCATATTCAAACCTGTAGGACTGAATGGCTGTTCAAATTCAAACCGATAGGATTGACCATTGCTGCCTTTATAGACTAGGATAAAAAATAAATAGCTTTTCAATTCATTTTTACACCTTATGTTTGATTGCAACATATTTGAGCCGTCTGAGAGCTATAAATGCAACTAAAGTTCTGCTGGCGTTCCAAGAATATATGGATTTTTACCTATTTATTGTAGAAATACGTAGCTGAAGCGCTACAACTCAAATTTAAAATAAACTTTTAATTATATGTTTAAATTGTTATTATTTTTGCAGTACCAAGAGCTCAGGAAAGGAAGCAGACCTTTACGCTCTGCAATATACAGTTTTTCCATGCATACGCTACGCCAGGCACTGCAAATATACATCTTAAGGACCAGCTGACCAGTTCTTAAGCCACAAAGTGACCATTAACTGCACCGACCCAGCGGGCAGCAGACTGGGGCCAGCACTGGGGCTGCCTTTGCAGCCCCCTCCTCTGACCCACACCCCATCGGAAGCAGGGAAGGACGGAGAGCGGACACAAACGTGCCTCTCCCTAATTCCAGGCCAACCCAAGGCTTCTTGGAGGATCTTGTTAAAAGAAAAAAAAAAAAAAAAAAAAAAAAATTCAGGTCAATGCCATCCCTGGCCACGAGACTGGGAGTCAAAGCATCCTCAGTAACGCAAAGCATGATTTTGGGGCAGCAGAGGATTTTGCAGACAGACCGGGCTTTTGCTCTTCTCTTTGTTGGTTTTTTTCCTTTGAAGCCTTGACAAAAATTTAATCGATGTGGCGGACAATCATCTCATCCCTACCTGCAGTCAACAAAACTGCAAAATGCCACTTTTAATTTGCCTTCCACAGAAAATACTCTCGATTTTGTTTCCTTAAAGGCTGAAACTGAAGTCAAGTTTGCAAAGCAGCCACATATACAAATTCTCCCCCAGCCTAGGCAATTTTTAATAGCATAATACTAAGAGAGTTACAAATTCAAAGTCTCTTTTTGTGCTCTACAGTCTTAAATCCTTGTTCAATTCATAGAGTTTTCTTTTGAGGAAACTTTTTTTTTTTTTTACATGCACCCAAAGCCTTGAAAAATTTAAATTAAAAAAAAAAAAAGGCAATTTAAATGCAAAATGTTAAATAACTGAAGACCTGAGCTACAGTCAGAAACGGCTCATCAGCTTCCACAAGGACATAAATATTTGAATAGGTAAAGAGTAATTCTTGCTAAGAACATAAGACTGCAGTCAGTCATTCTCCCCCGCACGGTGTCAGCTTGAAGGCTACTCTCTTAACAGATAGGCTGGGGAAAAAAAAAATTCAGTATAACCAGCCCAAAGAGAAAAGTTGTGAACATTTCAGACAAACTTTCCAGTGGCAGTTCGGCTTCGTGTTGATAAACTATCAAGGCGGATTACAATTTTTGCACGGAGAAATAGAAATATTGAAATGTGTGAATTAAGCATCTGTCTCTTTTAATGTGAAGCACCTTAATTTTCTGCATAGGTCTTTTCAACTTCTTATCTCTCCAAACAGGCTTATTTTGTATACACTTATTTAGCTTCCCAAATATACATTAAAAACTGTTAAAAAAAAAAAAGCCTGAAACCGCTACAGCTAGATCTGCTGATCGTAACTGCGCAACACAGGAACCTAGCAACTTATCTGCTTATCTTCATTAGCGCTCTACAAAACTTCAACAGCACAAGAAATGCTCACTGTGTCCCACCAACGCTGCGTATAGCCCAGCACTTGGTCTCCAGCGGTGGCCACAGGAGATGCCATTTACACTTTGTGCGGTCCATTCCCCTCCTGGCTCCTCCAGCATCCTTTCAGGCTGCATCTCCACCCATCCTCGTAGAACATCTACGGACCTGCTGTCTGTAACTGTCTAACCTTCCTGGGCCTGCTGACACTGCCTCTAAAACCCCCCGTGACAACAAGCTTCAGAAATGAAAGATTTTTCTTTACTTATTTTAAACTAACCTCCCACTGCTGTCAGTGAGTGCATCCCACTTCTTGTAGCTTGGGATTCGGTGCCGGGAGTTTCGCAGAGCGCTCACCCAGCAGGAAGGTGCACCATTCCCAGCCCTGGTTCTCTGAGCCCCCGTAACTATTTCCTGAGGCACGGAGACCAGAACAGCACCTGGAACGCAAGATGCAGATGCACCAAGGGTATCTACCAACAAAATGACAGCCCTCCCGTGTTCTCATTGTCCCTCTGACTGACACCCAACACTCTGTTGCTTCTTCGCCTGCTGCTGCACATGGAACCGATGACCTCGGAAAGCTGTCAGTTATGACTCCAAAGCATCTTCCCCAACCTGCAACTGCCAGCTTCAAGTAGACCGTCACACAGGGATTAACTTACTCTGCCTGAGATGCGCTGCCTTACGTTTTGTCTACCTTGAAGCTCACCTTTCAGCCCACTCAGTTTTGTGAGGTCCTTCTGACCTTCCTCACCCCTAGGCATGGAACTTGACTACCAACCCCAGATCACTGATAAAGACGCTGAGTGAAGCCTGTAAGGCCATGTCCACTTTACATGGTTACTGACCCCCTCCCCGGACTCCAACAGCTTTGCCAGGCAAGATGCACAGAAACCATCCTCACTCTCTCTCAAAAATCCCCACATTTATCCACCCATTCAATAACTTTATTCTTTGCAATAGAACCACGCGTCTCCGGTTACTGTAGTGCTTCAGTGGATATTTGAACATAATAAAAGCCATCTCACAAGCTGCAAAAAGCCAATACTAGCAATTATGTATTCCAAGAGCTAAGTAATTAGAGTCCAAAGGAAACAAAAGCAATGAATAATGAATGAAAGGCTGTCAAGGCTTCTGAAAGGCACCCACAAACACCCTTCTTGGGCAACCCCACGCTGGCTCGTCTGTCCGCGCTTCATCTCCCAGCGTACTTCACATAGCCAAACGCAGACAGCGGATGGGCTCCACCCAGGTTTGCAGAGACAGGAATGCGCAACAATACCCGGACTAGGACCAACACCGCTCTAATGCGATCTCTCTAGCTCTGCTAGGAAGATTGTCGTCTTATCCTCTATCTCAGGTGAAGAAAACCACAACAATTTTGGCGGGTATTTTCAATTTTTTTTTTTTCAAGGCATAAACTGTTGAAAAAGAAAAAAAGCTCACGCACATCTGCCTTCCTGAAGTAGGCCTCAAAAACAAGTCTCGGGGAAAATAAATCTTACATTCAATCCTCATAATCTGAAAACATCCTATTTGTAACACACCAGATAGCACACTGAGTCACTGACTCAAACTTACCAATTTCCATTCAGGATAAATGCTTTGGCAATGCAACGAAAATACAGCTTTCTTGAAACATGTAATATCCCTATTTTGTTATCAGATGATACAGCCTCATTCTCTCTGCCTAAAATATTCCAACTCAGCAGCTTTATCCCCACTATCTATTTTTGCTGTGTGCTCAGCATGGTATTAGTAGCCCAAGACCTGTGTGCGCTCAGCTACAAAGGACCAGTGCCTTTGACTTCGGTGCTTTCCTGCTGTACTCTTCCCAGTTCCCTTCAAGAGAAACCTCTTGCACTGGCACAGCACTGGGCCATTGTCTGTCTTTGCCTCCCAGCTGCTATAAAACCTTCTTCTAACGCACAACCACTGCACATCTGAGCAGGAGGAGTCACACTGTCCCCAAATTCAACCCCGATTCTTAGCCCCTCTCTGATCGTCATCTTTCAACGAATTCAGCATGGCTAGGTCAAGAGTTACGTCCTTTTATAAGTTGTATTTGGAATCAGAAGGAGAACTTCAAGGTGTAGCTCATCAAACGCGTGTTTATGACAGTCTGTACTTTGCTGTGATGAAGAGATTCACTAACAGAACACGAGACCGGTATTGGCACAATGACCTCAGACTCCTCTGGATATAAAAACCTACCTGTCCTGTAATTCAGTGCTTCCGATCTCTGATATCAGTACTCATGTTCGTTTGAGGTCAGAGACCACATTCCTAATTCCATGAGCCAGACAACGCTACCAAAAGTAACTACCATTTTAAAGGGACAAAAGAAGAGGGGTGTGGGGTGGAGTCTGCAGCCTGACTCACTACTCATTTTCCATTAAAAACACGTACTGGGGCTTAAGATACTACATTGAAGCTCCTGAACAGCCTAGGATATAGAATACAATGATCTACATTACCATCAGCATCTTAAAGATAATGCCTTAAAAATACCTTAAGTTATACAAGTTAAATAAGCTAAACATCATTTATTTTTAAAAGTGAACGTAGGGGTTAAAAGTGAGGCATCTGCAGCAATTTAAGTAAACTTACTGGTTCAAAGCACATTCTTTATAGTCACAAACCCTTCATTAAAAGCACTAAATGTTAGCCGCGTGTGAGGTAAAATACGCTTTTCGGGACAAATACAAGCATACCCTTCATCGACGGCCTAACTGTGGTTTAGGATGCAAAAGTAAAGCCAAGCTGGAGCCCTGTAAAGCACATACCTTCACTATGACAGTTTGATCAGAGATGCTGCTCATCATCTCATTGATGGACTTAAAGAGCTGCAGCAGAGACTCCCTGAAGTCTGCTTCTCCTTTGTTTTCATAAAGTCTGAAAAATAATTAGGTTTCATAAGCATGATCCAACTAAAATGGAAATACATTTTTAAAAAAACCTGTTCAGACGATACTTGGTTGCATTCCTTTTTTTTAAGTTCAAGAATTTCTACAAGTTTCTTCATTGAACCAGTTTTCTTCCACCAAAAAAAAAAAAAAAAAAAAAAAGACAAGACAGACTGACCGGGCTGGGCCAGCAGGAACCGCAGATTTTTATTTTAAAGCTTCCTATGTAAAATGCCACATTCAGTATTGGTGTTTACGCCTTCAAGTCACGGTGAATCCCTCAGCCGTGACCCAATTCCACGTGCCCACGCAGCACAAGAGCGAGCAGATGGCTGGGAGGACCAACGCCAAGCAGCCCTCTGACGAGCAAGCCAGAAAGCATCCAGACAACTTGCCAGAAATCATTAAAAGCTACCAGTGGCCTAAGGTGAGTGACCTTAAACTTTGTAAAAGACAGAAAGAGCCTATCAACCCACTATTTGCTAAAAAAAGACCCTTTTTCTTCCCCACAGGAAGGGAGTGTTAAAGTTAAAATGCATTTCACCTCTAACTTCTGGCTCGCTAACGCTGAACTAGTTAAGGCTCAGTTTCCCACGTAATCAGTACAGCTGCCGCAGAAGAACGACTAAGCCACAGGTAAAGTTCACAAGGCAGGTCCCTGCGTCTTCAGGGGGGATTTTTCAGAGCTGATCTCCCCACAGGGACACATAAACCCCCCTCTCAGTCTCTGCCAGATGCTTTTACGGGGGCTAAAAACTGGCCCGAGACACCTGAGCAACACCAAAAAATAGAGAGCCAAGCTGAAGAACTTGGTCCACTGGTTCAAGACAGCACAGGAATGAACATTCCTGAAACTCTCTTGAGTATTTTAAATGCAGAATGATCTCCGCTTCAGGTGTTGGATGCGATCATTCTGGAGAGCAGCTCCATGGAAAAAGACTCGGGAGTCCTGGTGGACAACAGGATGACCATGAGCCAGCGATGTGCCCTTGTGGCCAGGGAGACCAATGGCATCCTGGGGTGCATCAAGAAGAGTGTGGCCAGCAGGTGGAGGGAGGTCATCCTCCCCCTCTGCTCTGCCTTGGTGAGGCCACAGCTGGAGTGCTGTGTCCAGTTCTGGGCTCCCCAGTTGCAGAAGGACAAGGAGCTGCTGGAGAGGGGACAGCAAAGGGCTACCAAGATGATGAGGGGACTGGAACACCTCTCTTATGAAGAAAGGCTGAGGGACTTGGGTCTCTTCAGTCTGGAAAAAAGACGGCTGAGGGGGGACCTTATCAACTTATAAAAATTTATAAATAAAACCAAGCTTATAAATACTGAAAGGGTGGGTGTCAGGGGGATGGGGCCAGGCTCTTTCCAGTGGTGCCCAGGGACAGGACAAGAGGTAACGGGCACAAACTTGACCATGGGAAGTTCCACCTAAACATGAGGAGGAACTTCTTTCCTGTGAGGGTGGCAGAGCCCTGGCACAGGCTGCCCAGAGAGGTGGTGGAGTCTCCGTCTCTGGAGACATTCCAAACCTGCCTGGACACGTTCCTGTGCCACCTGCTCTGGGTGACCCTGCTCTGGCAGGGGGTTGGACTAGGTGATCTCCAGAGGTCCCTGCCGACCCCTGCCAGTCTGAAATTCTGTGACTCTCACTGCAAAACGGTAAGGAAGAGGGAGACAACCACTAGCTCCACATAAATCCTTTTTTCCCCCCCTTTGTCAATATGTGTGACTTGCAAACACACGTCTTGAACCTTCGCTATATAGACTTAACACAACCCACTCCCCCTCAGAAAAAAGGATCAGTGGTTGAAGGAAGCCCAGGAGAATCTGGCTTCCAGGTCAAATCTAAACAGGGGTGTTTATAAACATCAGATGGGACTTCTTCCCCAACTAAAACCCGATGCTTACCCCATTGGCTTTGACTGCCTCCAAAAGCCTCATCCAACAGCAACTGGGCTTCCAAAGCCCCCCTTGATCCCACTAGTCCTGTCTCTGAGCTCACCTAAACACTTTGCACCAAGACCCATCAGAGCAGCTCCCAGCGAGAGTTCAATTCCCCTTTATTTTCCTACATTTTCTTCTGGAGTTAAACCCAGTAATTAGGTCATGAATGTGGTCTGCAGCTCAGAAAGAGCATCACACCCCGGAGTTTTATATGTAGACTCATAGTATGATTTCTTCATGTTTGAAGATACCACGATGGACCACCTAGTACAGAAGGAAAGGGGTTTATCTTAAGATAAATGTGGAGTTCAGAATGTCCTTGCTGCTTTACACTGAAACTAATGTGTACCATTTTTAATGCTGCGTTCATAAACCTTTGGGAGCCACAGATATTAAAAAAAAAAAAAAAAGGCTATTTAGCCAGTACACAGGGGAAATGAATGCTACAGAAAGATTATTAAATTGTGTTATTTTGCTGTGCAAACTTCTACTCCCCTTTTAGGCTAAAACTGGGGGTTATGCAGGATAAATTACTTGTTAACTCCCAATTTCAATAACAGATTTCAGTGTCCCCCTGAATAGATTAGAGAGGTGAAACTAATACCAATATAAAGACTAACTAAACTTGACAGTCCAATAAATCAAACTGTTTCAGACAAAAAGCTTTGCGTTTCAAAAAGGAAATTGTAATGAAAATAAACAAGTTAATCACAAATGTGTTCCTACTGTCGGTTATTAACATATATTTATTTAATGCATCCGATAATGCATAAAAACACTGCAGCCACAAGAAAACCAGGATTACACCAAGCTGACCCTTTTAGCACTGCCTTCAAAATCTTAATGTAAATGCAACATAGCCACTGGGATCATTACCGAGCAAACCAAATAAAGATCTTTCTAAAGTTGACTTCAAATATTTTTGCCTTTATAAACCTTGATATACTGCACAAAAAGATTTGCCACCAGGCTTTAACTAGATGAACCAGGCTTCTACGTATTTATCCAGAACTGAAGCCTGCCTGCAATTACATTACTAAAATGCTCCATATATTCAGTCCATATTACTAAAGCTAAAAATATGGAATAATTTCTAATAAAAGATTCCGCCTGCTCCTTGCGATTTCTCAGTAAAACAGTAACGGTATTTCAGAACACTGCTACACTTCTGCATTGCAATCACTTCAAATCACACACCTCAGGCAGGATTTAAGTCCTGCAGCAGAACAAATCATGGTGTCGTTCAGCATTCAGTAGCTTCGCTGATTAATCCCTTGTCATTGAGAGCTGTGTCTTCCCAACGCTAAAGAGCTGTGAATTAGTGCTTAGCACGAGGAAATCCAATGGCCGATACTAGAGGGTCATATTGTCTGTAAATCTAATCTGCACCAAGAGATAATTATTTTTTTCTGTTTTAAAGTGATTTGTAGGACCTGCAATAGTATACGTGACATTCGGTATGTTATGAATCTCACAGCAAGACTCCTACAGAAATAAATTACAATCTCTAAATTAGAGAAAGGTTGGTGGAGTTGGTAACTTCGGAGCTCTACATAAATCCCTTGTAATAAGGTTGTTACCATCGCTAACAAGAAGTAAAAGGATTGAATCTAAGTGAAGATGAATATATCATCAACTTTATAACTTCTTAAGTATTTCACATATAAAACACAGTACTGACTTCCAAATTAACTTAGAATAATTATTTATGCTTGACTTCATGGATGGAAGCCCAGGGCAGACAGTGCCAGTGAGTCTCCGGGCAGTTCCCCACACCGGAGGTCAAGCGGGGAGCAGAAAATAGCCCCCCAGCAGGTCTCTGCCAGGCTGGCAGGCATAGAAAGAGCTTTTATAGAAACTCAAATGATTCTTCTATCAAAAATACTATTGCTCCTGAGGAGTGATATCACTCTGCAAGCCCTTCTTACTTTCCACTTTCCCCTCTCGCTCACCGAAACCCATTGACACTGCAGGGCCCCACAAACTGCAACCGACCACCAAGAGGCTGCTCTGGGGGTTTAACTCCAAAAATACTCGTGGTTTTCTCCTACGAGGCAGCATGTCAAAAAAGGTGCCTCTCATACTCTTTTTCTCCCCTCGCCGTCCATCTATTCTGACCCTCTTCCCAAACAGCTTCCCAAACAGTGGCAAGCTTCACTTCTTCAGAGACCTCAACTATAGAGAGCTGCAAGACATCATGATTTTAGCAGCACATTGCTACCTCAAATATACACCCCAGTTAGATACAGGTTTCTCCTGTTTATTACTCTCCACAAAACTGGGTTCAAGCTTTAAAATCTGGCTCGCTCTTAGGGACCGGCTGCCTCCTGAAACACCTTCTAACAACTTAAGATATTACTAAAGCAGTGCAATATTGAGCAAGTTTAACTCGTGGCGTTAAAATTGTGACAGTTCTTAAACAATAATGTCAATGGGAATTACAGGAGGTTTCAGCATTTGCCGTACTTACTGATTGAACAATATCCGGGAGCGCACTATGAACTTGAAGATGTACTCCAAAGCTTTCATAGCTTTGAAGAGCTGGTCAGTGATCCCACACTTCTCAGCGTTATCCACGTAGGTTTTTAAAACTTTAGTCAGTTTTCTGTTTAAATAGAAAAACACATCCAAGTTACAAGTATGCTCGCAGAGAAGAATTGCAATTTTGAAAGGTTTAAAGAAAAATTACGTGCCTAAGTAGTGCCCACCAAGTTACAACATTAATTATGCAACTAATCAACTCATTAATGTTCTTGGTTTTGCTGGTAAGTAGCTGCAGCCTATTTTTGAGAAAAAACCAGAGACTATAACACCGTTCAACATCCAAGCAATACAGCAAATCTCGATGAGACTTATTTTCTGCTGGGTATTTAGGGATATTCAGATGTAAGCTATTATAAAGACACAACTACTAATAATAATCAAAATACTAAAAATAATTGAATGAAATACAAACACATCGTTAGAATTAAAACACATAAAATGGGAGCTTCTTCATTATACAAGGCTTTGCCTTTACATGGCTTTTGGGCTAGAATTTGTGAAATTTATTTCTCAAAAACGTATACAACACCAGTTGGAAATTCTCTTATTCCACATTTTCAAGTCTATCAAACTTGAAGGTGAAACAATATTAAAAATAATACCATTTCAACTACCTCCCTTCCAACGAATATAAATCACAATTTTAATGCAAATATAAGCAATTCCGTTTTAAATCGCCCTAGCTACACTATATGTTTCAACATCCCCGCTAAAAGTAAGTACAGCATGATATACCACTTCACAGAAAATGACATTGAGCAGACAGATATCAAGATATATGGGCATTTATTTGAATAGGAGTAAACCATCTAAGAATTTTGAGTAACCACGTAGATGTTGTCAGTGCAGCCTCTCTTTCCTGAAGAAAACTTCTGGAATAAAAGGTGGGGAGAGGGCAGGGATCTGTCGTGCCCACGGGCACCAGAGTCCGGCCAGAATTCAGATCTTCCAGCATCCTCGAGCTTAAACCTGCTTCCACCTCCCTGCATTTAAGGCAGGGCAGGATGCTCTCCACACCTGCCGGCGCCAAGGACCACCTTCAGCTCTTGCCAATAAAACCAGATGCTGGAGGATGCTTCATCCTTTACCCACTTCACATGACGGCTGCAGCACTCCCTGCCTCTAACTCAGCAAAGCGACTGCAATATCAAAGTTGTGACTTAAGGCCTAGCTCTTCTTCACTATTTTAAATCAACGCTTCTCAATCATTTCCTGGTCACATAAAAAAAAAAAAAAAAAACGGCATAACAGCAAAGTGCGCAGCAGGTTTCCCTGTTTGGATTTTTTTTTCCCTCCCAACACTGAAAGTTGTCCATTATATACTTTCCTCCAACACTAATAGTCTCAAGCAGCAGCAAAGAACCAAACGGTCAAGAAATACTTAAAACAGCAAATACAATGGACCTTTGGTTTTTTGTTCTTCACTGCTTCCTCCCCAAAGTGACAGTAACGCAGATAATACCCAACAGAACATCAATTTAATGCACCACACAACATGTATTTGAAACATCTTAAATGGACGTGATTTCTTCAAATATAACTGAGAACTGCTTACAAACACTTTCCTTACAAAACAGTTCCTGAAATAGTCAAATCATCTCCTCCTTCAACACAACAAAATCAAGTCTTCCTCCTTGCAAATGACCTTTTGCAAAAGTTTTATTGCTGTTATTTCAAGAGAGAAAGATATACAAAATAGGTACTATTTCCAGCCTTCTTCAAGAAGCTCCCAACCTCCCAAGCTCTATGGGCAAATTCCTAATTAAACTACACGAACAAGTAACTGAATAATGTTATCTGGAAAAACTGTGCAAGCCACATTAGAAGAAGTAATTTTTAAAATTTACGTGTAGGCTAACGTAGCGCTGAAATGCTTCTTAATGTAGGTTTCCAAGACAGGATTAAAATGTTGAAATTTTCTGTCAGCAATCAGTCCAATGATAAATACCTGAAAAAAAAAAACCCAGCGTAATTATTGCACTATCCTCAAAAAAAAAAAAAAATCTTAAATATTCTACATTCACCCATTTTTATTTTCAGATAAGATGCATTAATAACATTAAAAACACACAGATTTTGGCTTTTGATTGTCCTCCCAATATATTAATATTCTCCTGTGCTGTGAAAACTTCCTGTTCATAACAAAGTTTTGGTTTTCTAAGCAGAAACTTTGCGTTTCTGCCCTAAATTCTGCTGTTAGCCCACTAAAATGACTGGACTTGGTTGCCTCTATCTTTTCTGCGAAGATGTAATGATGTACATGATGTTTTCATGATGTAATCCAACCCCCTTTTGGTCTAGCCCAACTGAATCTTCAAATATAATAAAAACCTTCCATGCATTTTAAATTAAATAATAAAAAACTAAGAGCTAATAAGATCCACTTCATTAGTCATCTTCATCCTAGCATTTACACCATGCTTGTTTTATTTATTCATCATTGCAATACCTACATTTTATTCCATCCGCAATGCAAACTTACCAAAGCATCAAACACTAATGTGTCAAATGTCTCACTCTCCGAGTTCTCCATCATTATGTTAAAAAGTGCATCCAACGTATCTTGAAGAAACTACAAAGAAATACGCAATTCATCACATTTTACAGGAAAAATGATATTCAGGTGTCACACAGGTTACTTGCGTTCATTTACATATTTTACAAAGTAGTAACTTTAAAAGTTAGCTGAAACGTTTTGTTTTTCCGCAAATTATTTTTTAGTTAAGTTGGTTATCTATCTATAGATATAGATAGATATCTGTATCTATCTATCTATAGATCTGTATCACTCAAATAGGAAACAAAAAAAGGTCAGAAATCACACTTGGTACACCTGAACGAGAAGTGTCATCTATTATAGCGAATGAACACAAATGTATTTCAAAACTCAGCTTCAACAGACAGCCAACAGGATCATGCAGTTTCTGAAAACTGACGTTTCAAGAGCACAAACCAGACAAGCAACTCAGTCTCATGCCAGATAAATCAAGTCACCCTCGGTAGTTCGGAGCTGAGCGATGAGAAGTGCCCGGCACATCGCTTTTCATGGCTGCATGGGCTCGGCCCCACAACGGGAGCACACACGCAGGCATGGGAGCCAGAGCACCCAACCTTCTGCCCCAGCCCAAGACCTACACGCCTCTACCACTGCCACAGAGGAAGAGTCTTCGCTACCCACTTGGCTGGACACCCTCATCTGTGCAACACGAAAAGTAAAAGCAGGTTAGCGTCAGGGGATCCGAGCCAAGCAGAGGGTTAAAAGCTGCTTTATGCACGTGTAATTACAGTATTTCTTCCCAGTGACAGCAAGTAACCCATGCACGGCCCAGAGATACTCATCAACGCATTCGGGTTTATCAGCACGGGAATCCGTGCCTGAGCATTCTCTTCCACCTGGTGACACAAAACCAACACGGGCTCCTCCGAGGCGGAATGAGGATGGATCACGGCCTCAGTTTGTGTTTGTTTTGGTTGAGAGAGAAGGGGTTCAACATGGATTGTTCCAGCACATCTGTCTCAAATGAAGTAAAAATGGTTTTTGTCTTGCAGATGAGTAAGGTATGGTTGAGGAAGAACGTCTGAACAAACAGAAGGCAAATGCTTCCTGAGACTGGAACTACAAAGAGATATTACACACACTGTGGGAGCGATGCATAAACAACTGGACTCCCACCTTCCTCCCTTCAAACCTTTTAGCTATGCAACAAGTCTCCTGGATCAAATGTGAGTCCCTTGGACTATCTACTAAATCCAGAGTTCAATCTCAGGAATTAATCTCCATTTAGCAGCTCACTAAACACTGCCGAATGCCAAATTCCCTCAAAACAAGTGAGCATAGAGCCACAGTTCACGCTACTAATATCTGAAGATGAAAACACAGAAAAGCCAAAATGCTTGCAGCTGATTTTAGACCTCAATTCTGGAGGTGCTGCAGCTCATAGTTTCACTACGGGATTTGGGAGGGAAAAGAAAAAAAAAAAAAGCCTTCTCCTAGTCCCATTTGTTCAATTAAAGAACTCGTGCAAATAAAGTACATTTAACCAGCAGCTGACAGGAAGGAAAGAATAAAGCAGAGCTTTGAGCTTCCACAGGAGAAGTTTCTGTCTTGGTTTGAAGAGAAGTAGCACTCTCAGATCCCAAACGCTGCCTGGCTAAGGGCCTTTAGAAACAAAGCCTGTTAGATGGCTGGGTCATCACCGAGCAAGTCTTCGCTTCACATTTACGCATCACATATTGACTTTCAGTAGTAGAGTTCAAGTTTTAAACCTGTTCGCAAGGACTTCACGTAACAGCCGGAAGAACAGAGGATATAAGCTTTTGTTGTATGAAGTGGTAGGAAAACATTTCTCAGGTAGGGAGCTAGTATGAGTAATTTCTAGACTATTAGTTCACATTCTCACATCCTATAGGCTCCATGCCCAAATGGAGTCGGAGCCTCTGTGAAAGGGAGATAACATTTACAGTCCCCGTGTACTATTGAAACAGTCAAACGCCGAACGAGCGTCTCGGCTCATCTCTGCCCGGTGATAAGCGAACACCACTACCAGAGGTATTTTACTGGAGTTTTAACAAAATAGAAATAGTTTAACAGAAAATGTGAATATGTTTTATCAAATGTGTACTTATAATATACACAGCCTCTACCACACATTGTACTTAAAACCGTGAAGGACAAAAAAAGCTGAAAGAATAGAATGGAACAGTTACAAACTAACTATTACAAACACGCACCACCAAGCCTACACAAAGATTTTCTGAACACTGCTCTAACAGATGGATAACGTAAACAGCAGTCTTTTAAAAAAAGAACAAAAACGGTGAAGAGAGCAATATTAAACATTCACTTTTCCATCCTATGCATAAATCAAGCTGTGCTCAGATCCCCATGCAATAGGGAGAAGGGAATATGATTTCATACGAGTCCTGCACCAGCACAGGGAGGGGTGAGCGCGTGCCAGCGGAGGAACTCGCTCCGATACTGCTTTTACTTAAACCTCGTTTGTGCTGCGTTCTCATGCTTCTAAAATCACCAATATCCACCCAGCAGTAATCTGCTGTACGCGCTCTGATGTCACTTGGAGAAGGGGGAAAACTCCAAGCGACAGAACTATGACAATGCTTGGCAGAAGTATCAGTGGCAAGTTTTTAGCTATCAAACGATCCACAACAAAATACAGCACGTAGAACCTTCCTGAAAAACAAATCACGTGAGATACTATTTTCACCACACTCAAAGGATAATATCAGCAGTCCCAGATGTTTTAAGTTACTTCGAGATGAGGCATTCATTATGCTTCAGATGACCAAATGAAAATCCACTGAAGAAAACAACACTGCAGGCCCTTAAGGGTCATCTGTCCCCAGTACGTTGCACCTTTTGACACTCTCTTAGATTTGATTTATTACAACACATTCAATAAAATCCCAGCCTACTCTTTTCTACAGCTAAACCTGTCTTTATGCAGGTCTCTACAATCACTCAGTGGCCTTGGCAAATGTAAATAACTTGGCTTAGCTAAACATTTTCAGGAGAAATATTAAAAAAAAAAAAAGTCAGCAGCACATAGTAGGATTGCATTCCACATCCATATATTAAAAATACGTTTAAAATCACCATGTAAGAATTTCAAGATGCTTTAATCTTGCAAAGAAAAATGCCCTTTGCCTTCATGTGTCTGCATATAAAAATTCACCAAAGTGCTTAAAAAAAAAAAAAACCAAACACGCTACGTTTTCAGAAATTTGCATTTTACGTGTGTTTTACCAGTACTCAACATCTGAAATGTTCTTTGAGGGCAAGGAGAAGGGTGTTAGCATCCTGAAGGCTGAGAGATACCTGGTTACAATTTAAAAGCGTGAGGTTTGGGGAACGGGGAACCGATACAAAAGATATGAACATCTCAAAATACGGGATTCAGCAAAATTACGATACCGAATTTATTTTGAAGTAAAATAACTTGTTACCTTAACCACTTCACCGCCATCAACTTTCATCAGCTGCTTCAAATTCTGCTGCAACAGGTTTGTGTTAGATCGCCATTTCAGCAGTCCCAAGAGATCAACTAGGAATAAAAAAAACCAATCATATCAGGCAGGATATTTACTTTCCCTCACACCCCATAACTACGGCCAGGACAAAGAGGTTTACTTCCATAGGTCAGTCATTTTCACTGGACAACAATGTATTTCTAGTACGCCTCTGACGCTGCAGAAACCTAGTACAATACAATGAAAGAACTCTGAAAGGCTTTCAAAAAAAGCAGACTGCTTTTGAAATGTCAGCATTAAAATCCAGGCCAAGAAAGTCTGGTCCCTCAGTTTTAATTTGTTGTACACAACAGTTGTGTTTTCAGAAAGAGATGCCAAAATGAAATTAGTCGGCCACCAACACAGTCATATCTACAGGGCTGTGACTCTCCCAGCATTAATGTTTCTAGCTTCTTTGCTCTCACCGAATAAACTGAAAAGAAAATAAGGCACAATGCAAGACAAACAGTTGCAAACTAAGCTAATTCAGTGGAAAGCTGCCTGCTTAATAACTTAGAATGCCCAAAATTTCTTGGTTGCTTCCAAGCAGTGCAGAGCCAGGGTACAGAACAGATCACGAAACAAGTCAACTGCAGAGGGTTTTGTCCCCAGATTCTACATCCCACTACTAAGATCACGGCACTTCAGCATTTACTAATAAATATGGCAAGTTCTCTCTTTTCTGTTACTCATGAAGAGCTGCAACACCATTCTTCAGTTTCCTTTAAGGAAAATGCATGAGGCAACTCACAACAGGGGTTCCCCAGGGGAGCCCCTGGCCGGGAAATGCTCCCAGCCACACTGGAGCACCAGTAAGTGAAGCCCATCCTACCATTTGTTGAGATGCGACCCAAATTGCCCACAAACCCAAAAACCCCAAGCTCGTCCTGCCTCAGCCAAACTAGCATGAGGGAAAAATTCCTCCCTGCCCCACTAAAAGTCAGTTTTCAGCAGAAAAACTATCCACAAGTCATCCTCAGTAGAAGCCCCTAAAGAGAGACAAACAGGAGATTTTGAAGACTGCCCACCTTCAGTTTAGCCCCTGGATTGCTACTGCACATTACCCCCCTCCCCCCAAATACGGCTAATAATACGTGAATTCTGGCCAATATAACACTTAAACAGTAAGGACAGATGGCTCCTCTCAACCAATACCCCCTCACTTCTTTTATTCCAACTTTCAAAGCAACCAACAAAATGTTGACCAAGGCAGGCATCCGCAGGGTATATTCTGGGAATTATACGCAAAGACCCAGGGCAGCTGCTATACGTTCCCCAAAATCTTTCATTCTGTGCAACAAATAAAATTACTTAGAGTGGAACGGACTGCAATTCTCCTTGGGACAGACTCCCCTCTGAGCAGCACTCAAACCAAGCCCTCTTACCATCTCTTTGGGAGTAGAAGTAAAGAGTGTTTTACTACGCTAAAGCTTTGAACAATCCAAGCCCTCTTTTTTTTTTTTTTTTTAATTTTTTTTTTTTATTTTTAATATATCCTACAAGAAGCCTATAGAATGAAACCAAAGTCTCAGAAACTCAACGTTAACAGAAAAATTGCTGCTGGAAGAAAAGTAAAGATTTCTCCATGACTTATTCAAACTGGTTCGTGACTATGTTTGTATCAGCTTTCCACGACTGAATCTGGTTTCAGTGTGACTTCTACAAAGGCATCAGCTTGACAAAAGAAATGGTCTGAACAAAAGCCAGCCCGGACTATCTCTGAATGGCATCATCTATCGCCCCAAGAAAACAAACCCACGTGTACTTTCAGCAGCAAATGCTAAATGACTATACATGTGTGACGAGAAAATGTCAATGCAGTCCAACTACCAGAGAAAAGTAAGTCACAGTGCACAGTAAAAATGTGCGTTCACTCTGTGACTGCAAGCATTAAGCCCAGCAAAATACCAGTCAGTCAGTTAATGCTACTCTTTTAATAGGTCTAGGTATAAAATAATACAGGAAGTAGAACAGGATAAGAACGTAAAACAGCAGTTTAGCCTAAATTAAATAGTGATTACTGTAGTCAGACTATGTCAAGTGATCGGAAAACATCAGAGGAAGAAGACAGACTGAGGATTTTCAATGGCAAAGGGTTAGAACAAACACCTAGCCTGCCAAGTAGCCAACAGCAACTTTATTTGGCTGAATGTAACTTATATTGACTACAGATGAAGATTTTCTTTTATACCTTATTTAGCAACTGGAACCAAATGGTCCAGCTTCCTGGTTATATACTTTCCTTGACCTGTATCTATGCAAAGGTTTCCCTATAGAAATATCCAAACTCTTCTCAAAGCCCAGTCACTGAATTGAAGTTAGATGTTTCTATTTTAATTACATTTCCATGCGTTCTTTGAAATAATCTTCCCTCTTGACTTTAAGCAGTTGATTTTCCACTTTTTATGACTTGTTTTATTTTAATTCTGTATTCCCGTCTTCATTTTTATGCCACTGTAGCACCTGAATTTGTCATATCGTGTATTGGTGTTTGTTTGATGGGTTTTTTTTCTTTTTTTTCCCCCCTAAATTATCAACTGTGCTGAATGACTAAGTAAAAATCCTCTCAACTGTTTTCTGAAAGCCTAGTCTCCTTGGTTCCTTGAAATCTTGACTCCAGATCAGCAACAGTCAATATTACCTAGAGGTTTGAGTCCTTCAGGCAGAAAAGAAAACATCGAAATACTTTCAATAAGCCTTATGGACACCCTGGGTGCTTCACAACAGCAAACAGACAGGAAGGACACAAGACAGTTCTCTGGCTACTGGCAATCAGAAAAATTTCCAGTAAGCCCACTTATGTGATTTCAGTTCTATTTCCATCACCCTGCTGATAAAAGGACATCCATCGTGACAGCCCTGTAAGAGGCACCGGTAAGATTTACTACCCACAGGCAGTCTTCAGGTAGAGGGGGATGTTGCTTTGGATGCCATTTTGCCTCTCCTTCTGGATTTCCCGGTATCTCTAGTTGCCAGAAAAAGAAGATTCAAATACCAGAACTACCTTGCCTATGCAGGAGAAAACAAGACCTCGGTTTGTCATAGCTCAGCAGGCTACTCTGAGAAAGAAAAACACAATCAACACACAACCCTAACTTGGGCACGACATCAGGAACGGATTCAAAACAGACCTCGCTATCCCTTTACCCTAAGAACAGAAGGCCCAACATTTCCCACGCCAGAGAGATCTACTGAGATGCTGTCAGCTGCAAGCAGATATCCCATAACATATGGGATCAAATTTCTCACTTCTGACCTTAAGAAAAAAAAAAACAAAACAAAAACAAAGAAAACCAATTAAAAAAAACAACCACAAAAAAAAACCAACAAAACCCCCACAACTTTGGGTTGTCTGCTGACGCATTCAGTGCCCCACAACATGTAGGAAAGCAAGCGTGAGGTGTCAGAGAGTCAACCACCTCCTGGAGAAGGTGGGGACACAGTGCCACACTGCCTGCTAATACATCAGGGGACAGCGGCACTGTTGGTCATGGCTTCAACACATACATAGTTTGATAGAGTTGAACACCAATTCCTGGATTCCAGAGTTTTAGTACAGAAGCTTCGTTTCATTACTCAAAAATGCAAAGTGTTTCTTCAGCCCATAAAAGACATATTTGTTACAGAAAGTCTCGAGAGCAGAATAAAGGCATGCACCGCCATAGACCTGCGGATACGGGAGGAAGAACACCCTCTTCTGCCTCAGACTGCAAAGCAGGAGAATCCGGCCCAGAGGCCAAGTGATGATGAACAGCAGCTTCTGATACCTCCAAGAGTTGATCTTCTCACTGATCCCTGAGGAGGTTGGGGGTTTTATTGCTTGTATTTTAAATGGTCCTACTCTTTGGCTTACATTGCTATTCTTCCTCAAAATTAAATGCAAAATCTAAGAAAAGACCACAAAATGCACTGCTACAAATCACTAACAACTGCCCGAATGTTAACTAAGTAGATACTTCAGGCTATCACCTTCTCTCCAGGAAAATAGCTGAAGTCTTACCAGCGGCCAAGTTTGCTATTTTGGAGACTTTTCAGATGCTAAGGACATCAATCACTAACAGAAAAGCAACATTAATAACTTACAGTTCACAGAGAACTGAAGTCAAGTGAGTATTCGAAGAGCTTATATACAGAAAGATAGTCTGCAACACCAAATACAATGCAGGAAGAGCCGTATGATTTATTAACATACTTTCAGAATTACTAAAAATAAGTCTTAAAGCCAATTCCAAATGGAGAGTGAAGAAAGAACCGTTACAGATGATCAAAAGGAGAAAACTATGTTTTGTCTCAATGTTTTGGCATACGAGGATAATCGTGGATTTCTACTTACTTATTTTTAAGAAAGTTAAAGGAAGAATATTAACTGAGAATTTTACAGAAGTTAAAATCAGCTTCAGAAACTATAATCTGAACAACTCGGCCAATTTTTAGATGAAAAATGATACTTGAGAGAGGAATTTAATGATGATTTTTTTTGTCTCTTTTCTAAATTGCTTAGGGATACATGGTGATCTTGTTTAACAATGTCAAAATACTTTGAAGAAAGAGAAAAGGCTTTGGCAATTTTGAGAAAAGGTTTCACAGACAACATAATTAACGGTAACATTAAATAAAGATCAAAAGTTCAAAGCAAATTCTATGTAAATTAAGCATGAAACAATGCTCAGTCTTAATTTTAATAATAGTTCTGTGAAAGCAATGTCAATATATTGATCAGTATGAAATACTTCTAACTGCTAATAAGCGCTAGGAAAGACTGAGCAATAAAAACCCCCAATCATACGACAAACAAAAAGTAGCTCAATTCCACGTGTTCTGCAAAACCCCCAAACCATGGTGTTCCTGTTGAGCTATGATCCCATCTTTGCTACGAAATTCCAAAATCATTTCCGAATTTTTTTGCTAAACACCCTCTTAGGCTATAAGACTGCCAGACTGCAGTGACTCCGATGTGCTCTGAATACGAAACACCCAGGACGTGCTACAACAGAGATGCCGCTGAAAAACACTGCAATAAAATTGTGAGTTGACTGCGAAGTTGTACCAGACTAGTAACTTTCCCTCTGGACAGAGGGGAACTCGTTAACATGACAAGCCAATCATTATTGCCACCCACCCCCCCATCCCAAGCCTTCCTCATCCACAACCTCA
Source organism: Fratercula arctica (assembly GCA_947846985.1). NCBI lineage: Eukaryota > Metazoa > Chordata > Aves > Charadriiformes > Alcidae > Fratercula > Fratercula arctica. The sequence goes on from CANTUZ010000010.1 coordinate 3,319,231, forward strand.
ACTCCCAGCAGATCCATCAGAACTGAGCCCTGCCTTCTCCTGAGTCACGAAGGAATGATCCCTTTCCCTGGCATGACTCACTCCCGTCTCAATGACCCACCCACACTCCCGAGCCTACTTCTGCTGCGGCGCAGAGAACAAGGGACCGCTCCATGGCAACGAAGCACAAAAATTACAGAGAGGGCACAGTCTGGAAGTGTGAAATATTTGCTTTGGTGGCTGCCATCAGCTCTGCTTTCACTGCCTTTGGATGCAGTCAGCCAGCTGACAAACACACATGAAAAATGTATATAAGGCAAGTTTTAAAAGGAACAAATTATGCCAACTCCATTCCTGGTAGTCTGTGTTCATGTGAGGATGTGCGAACGTGGAAGTGACCTCCATGCAACACATTCTAATGCTCACATCCCTTCTGCCCAACACAAGAAAACATCAGAGCTTTCTTCAGGCATAACAGAGGGATACTGCACCTCGGAAATGACATATAACAGCTTATTTGGGAGCAGAGCCACGATATTACTTACTCTTGAAAGCAAACTCCTCCTCTTCCTTAGCGCTATTATTCATACCCACAGAGAAGTAAAATGCCACAGAGCCTGTTTTCTGTGTACTTCAGTATAAAAGTCTCACTATATGGTAAACAATATTCCTGTTTTCATTTAATTTGGATTCTTCTGTTTTCTTAAGAGACATGTACTGCTCTAAAGCAAAACAAAGCCCACGGGCAGAGAAAAGGCTGGATAGTGCACACACTCTGTAGATGCTTTTGCTGCATCCAGACAATTTAATCCAAGATTGTGTGGCAAACGGCCCACCATCCATTCACAGAGAAGGGGGACGGAGAAGGCAGGAAAGTCAGTACATGCAACCCCACTCCATTTGCAAGGAGCAGAAGCTCCAGCAGTTCTACGGACTTACCATTCTGAGTAAGTTTTGTTGAACAAACTAGAGTAGAAATCTGGAAAGAGTCTTTGCTGATGGTGCAGCTTCCGAGGTTCTGCATGCTCTTCCCTGTTGCAGAGTGTCCCTTTTCCTCCAATTCTATTTTAGTGGATGGCAGACTTAAATACGTTGAGGCATCCTCCAGCTTCTTTGCTTCTGCCTACAGTAGTGTTTTAAATAAAATATGAAACAACCGTAAAATATCTAGTAAAAAGCCTTGGCAATTATGAAATTGTAGTATTTATACCGGATTTTCTTCGGTTTGCTCCAGAACTGGAGCTATCCAATGGGCCTTCTACAACAGTAATTTAGCACTAACCTGTCTACAGATTAGAACCAAGATGTGGTATTTGAAGGGCTAGAGAAGCAACTTTTCCCAGACATGAAAACACACATAAAACTCAGTAATAAGCACCTTAAAAATTAAAACATGCCCAGTAAAACATACTCCAAGTTTAACAATCAATCTGCCAAATATGCAAATTGCACAGTACTTATTATCTAGTTGCCTGATCTAAAAGAATAGCCTATAACGTATTTTTCTGTGCAATTCTGTAAGAATAATTCACGAAAAGTCAGTAGTACTCGCACTGAGCTAGCTACTACAGAAATACTAAAGTATCTCAAAATTCTACCTTGTAAACAATAAGGTCATGTTCTCCATCTCTCAAAGTTGTTCCATCGTATCTCATGAGCTTCACAAATGCCAGAGCAAATATTTTCTCAGATTTATCTTTGGCTGTTACAAAAACAAACAAAAAAAGCATAATTAAGTATTTGATACTAGTACAGACAGTCCACCTAATCACAAAAACATGGATAACCTATAAATGAATGACCATAATAAAGATTCTCAGTTGTAGAAAAGGTACGAGAAATTGGGAGAGTCTTCTAACCTCAAGATAGAACCAAAAATATGAGAAATAAATGCTTAAGAATGTGAGGAAGGCAACAGTAACTAGATGCGTAATACTTCTGTATTCTGTGTGTTCATTTAGAAAGCTCAATTAATGCAACTATTTAAGAACAGAAATTCAATGCATTTATAACGTTCAGTTTTTTCGGAGTGAGAAGAATGGCAGTGCTGGGTACCTAGAACAATGATTTAGAAGACCAGCACTGAGGATCTCATCAGGGCTTTATCATTTGTAGGGGGAATATTAGAACCAAAACAGATCCTTAACTACAGATGAAGCGCCTAAGTTTCTGAAAGCTGACCCACTCTACAACTCATATGAAGTAGAAAATGCATTCTTTGCTCTCCTCCAAAATTTATTGTCAAAAATTAAGCAAAACCAAAGCAATGGGGCAAGCAGAAATCACAAAGTCAGTTCAGAAGTCAAATTAGAAGGAAAGTGCCATCAACTTGAGACAGACCAAGCAGCCTGTGAAAAGCCCTGCAGCCCTAAGACACAGCCTCTAATTAATATTTAAACCATGGCCAACTTAAATTTTTGAGTCATCATAAAAACATCTCTCTCTAGTACTTTGTAGTGGACAACCGTAATTTTGACACTAATGACACTAGTTTTCTGCACGTTGTTTTCATTAGCAAGTGTCATTCTCTAAACTAAGTAAATCTTTTATTAATGATCAATTTGCAAAATATAGAGCTTCAATTAAATAACTGCTGCGGAGTAATGTATTACAGACCGCACAGGTCTGTGGTAATTCATGTATACACATGAAGAGTGCTACACATCTTAAAATGCATCCAGTGGACACTACCTGATTAACGCTTTTGTCTACGCAATTTATTCTACAGCAAGAGCGTTTTGCTGCAGATTTGGAAAGGTTTTCCTATCAAGCGAGACAGCCCCTGTAATCACTATATGGAATGGACATTATCACAACCAAGGCAAATCCCCAAACTTGACTGCAAAACAACCGTTGACAAATGGAAGATGTCTAGCTGTCTCCATCTCACCCTCAACCGCTCAAAGCGTCTCAGCTGCCAGCAGCATTACAGGAAAGCTGAGGAAAACCACGAGCTCTCCAATATCTTTTAGACTAAAATTACTTCAAGACAACCACAAGTCAGTCTGAGAAACAGAAGCAGAAACCAAGTTTCTTAATAGCTAAGTCTGCAATTACTGATGCTAAGCCTACTGTAAACTCTTTCACCTTCCCATTGCACACCTGGGGTTGTTAAATATCTTTACTACTCCCTACCCACCTACCTTTAAGATATACAATAACACAACCCTTTCAGTTGCTAACTGAAAGCTTTATTCACTAGCCCTTTTATTTGATTTGGAGAAATAACTGGGCAGGAAAGGAAAAACTTGATGTCGATAGGTAAGGAAGACAAAGAGGGAAAAAGAAGCTGAGATGTTAACATAAAATAAGCAGGCAAAAAACTTATCCCTGCACTAAAAGCGGTTACAATAGTCAGTTACAGATAGAAACGTTATGCCTGTTTCAGCAGATTTTGGCACCAGAGACTGACAAGAACCATAATGACAAGGCTGAATTACTCACAGTCCTGTGATGATCTATGACGGAACGTGAACCTTAAATGACTGCGGTTCACATCTTCAATGGGGATTGCGACCTTCACGTATGGGGAAAGAGGACGGAGAAAGAAAACAGTCAGTACAGTATCTTCAAACATCATCAACCACTACCAAATCTCATCTAGACATCTTTCAAAAATATGGTTGGCGCTTTCAAGAAGAATAATGTTGAGTACCAGCTTCATTTTGCCCTAGACGACCTTGAAAGGTCATAGATTCCCCAGGAAAATCGCCAATTCTTGAACCAAGAAAGAGAGAAGGAATGAAGCAAGCCTTTTAAGTTACCCGCCAAGACCTGCAAAAGTTCAGATATCGTCTGTAACCTCAAAGCCTCCCCTACCACCCCCCTCAGCTCAGGAGTGAGCCCCTCTTGAGTTTGAGAGGTCAACTTGCTTACCCACGGCAGCAAAGCAAAAATTCTTAACACCTCTGTTATCTACACAACACTTACACTACATCTACTACTAGTCTCTCTCTGCTCCGCACCAACGTGCGGAGATGCAACCAATGCTCTTCCCTCCGGTATTTTTGCTAAAGCTTTTGTGTTTCCTTAATCACACCCACATTCAGGCTCTGTGCTGTACACTGCTCCCCAACACCACGGCCAGGTCGCTGACGTTCCCTGGCAGCCACCCTCTGTCTGCAACAAGGGGACATAAAACAACGGTGCGGGGAGTAGCTGTAAGTCCCCCCTCAGTACACATATACTGCTCCCGCTGCCTACAGCTAGACAGAATGTATTTTATAAAGCTAACATCAACCTCCTCTGTAATATTCAAACGTGGCATTTAAGCTAAAATGTTATTACCCAAGCAAATTCAGCAAGTGCAAAGCACAATCAGCCAGATCCCAAAACACTGATGAGTTCAACACTGTGGCAATTTTGGTTTAACCTTAATACCCTGCTTCTCTAGGTCAGCTTCATGGAAATAGAGTAAACCATTCCTAAACAGATGCTGGAGTGCCCCTGTAACAGTCATCTTGACCAAAGGTATGAAACAAAACGCATTATGCAATAAAAGTCAAATTTATTTTCCAGCAGTCTCTGAAATCCTTCCTTAGTCGAGCTACTTCTTTTGTCCCAAGCATTGAATTTCCCTAGTTTTCTTTCTCGAGGGCTTCCACTGAAACCTGTATTAATTGCACATTAACCCACACAGAGGAAGTTACTGTAACAGTTTATATACCTTTACAGTCTCAAACCAGCGAGGCTGCTTTACTTGGTAATATATTACTGACTTGTACTCCGAGATGGCTTCATCACCAGCACCAGGAAAAATAACACTCTTGAAAACACAAACAAAAGAGAAAGTGTTTATGTCTACCTTAAGCTCCACTTCTTCATTCAAATAAACAAACAAAAAAAAAAAAAAAAAAAAAAACAACAAAATAAAACAGTGAAGTAGGTCAAAATAAGACAGAATGGCTCATGCTCAGAGCTCCTGATGAAATTAGTATCAAAGTGCATGCATTGATACGACAAGATGTATTTAGTTATGGTAAAAGAGAAAGTTTTGTTGTAAATAAAAACAGGGACTTCAGCTGAGAAATAGAGAAACATGTGGAAAAGCCTTAAATAGATATGTACCAAAATCAGAAAACCCCCAGACATTAAATACTTTAATACCTCTAATCTTTTGCCGTCTTCATCATAGACAGATACTGTAACTTCCACATTCTTTGCTGTTGTTTTACTGCCTTTGTCAAAATCTCCCTGAACCAACGTTACATAGATGTCATTACGAACATCACCTGCAAGAAAAAGCAAAGCACAAAGTCCTTAGCAATTTTCACAGCACACCTATTGAGCTGTGAAACCCATGAGGCGTAGAAACAGTAACCAACACTTTTTAGTACCAGCAACTGCACATATACATGGCAAAACATTTCAAAGCCACAGTACCTTGAACATGCAAAACTAGAACCGAAAACAGCTGTTTAGCTAAAGCTGCGCCAAGACTTCTGAAGCCTGAACTATGAACCCCTAGTGCAGCGAGCTGAATCCAACAAACAAAAACCACAAAAATTACACACTGTTTCTGGACTGAAAGAATACCGCATCATTAAGAGTATGCACCATATCACTCAAAAAACATCTTAAATTTTTTTTTTTTTTTTTTAATTTTTGGTTGGTTGGGTTTTTTTTTTTTTTTCTTTTTACACAACTTCTTTCATTATTAATTTGAAAGGATGAATTTCACCACGGTCATTAATTTATCCCATACACAGATATTTTGCAATTTGAAGACATTTAAACAGCCTACCGAGAGGTGCTTAACTTGTTACATTGGGAAGCGGTTTGATGCTTTTGCTGGCTGGGGGGTTGCAGGGGAGGGCTGTATTTAGCTTTACATCTTCAAATGGTCTTCAACTACACCCCAATTCAATTGAAGTTTTGAAAGCGAATTGTAGAAACAGGGGATTTCCAGTGATTTCATGAGGCAGATGGTTTAGGTGCCACCATACCCCCATCACAAGCAGAGGTGCTGAGGCACTTACACCATACCGGCTCTATAGTAAAACAACTGACAAACGCAGAGTCAGCAACCACAGGGAGAGCTGGAACTGGGACGGTTTTTGAAAATATCTAAGGGATCCTGCAGAGCCCATCAATCTGAAAAGGACACTGCAGGGTTTTTTCCTGTGGTCTGTTGCTTATGGCAATTTTTATTTCAAGAAGTACCACAGAATATATGTACTTAAAACAAAAAAAAAGATAATATGGCTTTTCTTTCAAATACATTATCCAAATCTAGTACAAACTCCAAGAGACCTCCATATCTCTAAATCAAGCCTCTTTCTCTGAAAAATCTTTCTGGTTTGGGTTCACCACAGTATATAAGTTTTACATATGCCCTTGCTAGGCAGCGAGTATGAAGCATTTGCTTTGTATACATTTTTCTTCACTGGAGAAAGAAGAATTTCCACTGTCGCTGTGATATCACATCTTTTGGGGGGGGGGGGCGGACTGTTAGTTTTATTTATTTATGCAGCACAGGTGTCAGGTATTACCAAAGTATTTCACAGTTATTTTAAATGAGACAAAATCCTTTGACAATCCATTATTTCTAATGTATATCATACCTCACATTCATCTCCCCCCCCCCAAAAAAAAAAAAAAAACTTCCATACATACAGATATTTAAAGAAGGTTAAAATATAACAAAGCAGCATTAATTGACACAATGGCTTACCAGGCATAATAATCTCAGGAAAGCCCATTTTCCGAGCCACGGCTGTTGACCTATCCACTAAGTGTGGAAACTCTTTCCTAATCTGATGAATATCTCCTGGAAGAAGTTTCAAAGTCACCCACAAACCTGTTGTGTAAAAACCACAATTATTAAATTGCTGTTTTTTTCTAATTACTAATGATTTCTTTCTATGCGTTTACAAAAAAAATATACTTTCCAAGTATGTTAAAACACTCAAAAAAAACCCGAGCACTTCACGCAGAAACAGGAGTACAGCACACAAATATGTCTGATTATATCAGACTTTGTGAAAAATTGCATTAAATCCTCAACTGGAAGCTGGCTGACTAATAAAAAACCTGAGGAATTGGAAATCTGTGCACGATAAGGATTCGGGCCTTTATATTTTGCACTTTGCAGCAATACCATGTAGAAGGCGTCTCGGTAGGGAGGAGTTAGGCAGATGTTCCAAAGCAGATGCATACAGCTTCCCATACACAGGCTTATTAAAGCCAAAAGTTTTACTCACAGTCCAAAAATTTCACCAGAACAGCTCTCCATTCAGAAGAAAAACAGGTTAGCAGCACGTTACAACATAAACTGGAAGAAGGAAACCCTTGGTTATCAGTTGGACCCACTGAAGTCCGGGCTGTGAAAACAGAAGCAAGCCTACTGTGCCCTTGGCACGAAGCTGGAGCGACCCCAGGAGAATCCCTCCTCCTCGCACAACTTGGGAGAACTAGACTTCTTTCATCACGTAAGTATTCCACAAAGGGTCTCATGGAAAAACAGTTATTAAGCCATTAGCAGAACTGCCTCAGGCTTTCATCTCTCCTTTGAACTCTCACAAGTTCTTCCTAATGAAATGTTTATCTCCCACAAGAAGAAAGAGAAGTGGCAGTGTTGATTTGAACGGAAAAACTTACGTATTACAACCAAGCAATACTGAGATGCCAACAGAGAGAGCACCAACGGCAGAAATGCACCCTGAATTGATTCATCACCACCACCCCCCCCCGTAAGTTGTTTTTCCTGCGCTGAGCACAAAGAAATCTACAGCATCAGCTTTACTGAGTTGACATTTTTCTCTTTGGTAGCAGAAGGCGCCGCTAAAAAGCCATTGCTTGCCAACTAACATCAGGCATGCTCGTTACAGGAAAAAGGTATCAAATGGGGCGGGGGGGGAAGAAGTCTTACACACTTGGTGGAGTGACTGGCAATCAAGTTTAAGCATTAAATAATTACAGCAACAATTTGCAGAAGAAAATCCTAAAATTAAAATCTATGAAAAATACCCAAAAAATAACTCATCTATAAAACAAACTGGGGGTTATCCTGTTACACACACACATGAGCTTATGCATTCATTTTGTATATATTTGGCAGCTAGCTTTCTTTTCTATTAAAGTCTCTTATAAAAGGCTATATGCTGACTTGCTGCCAGAGATGGTTCTAACAGCTGCCATTCCATTAAACAGTAACTGTACCTGCTCTGGCTAGGCGACAACTCCTAATCCTTCTCTGTTTGCTTGGGCACCTTTCTTAGGGAAAGGATCTGAAACAAATCGAACCAGCTGAAACGTTTCCTCCTTTCTGATACACACTGGCCACAGGTGAAACCAGGAGGGGAAAGCAGGTCTAAGTTCTCCGCTTTAGCTAATGTATAACTTTAAAGAAAAAGTTTATTTAGATTATTTTTCTATTAATTAGCAAAAATCAGCAAAAAAGTATACGATTTTCCTTGGGTCTATTGTTCAGATACCCGCTACATGTTTTATCACCTACACAGTGCTTGGTGAAAACTCCGCACTGGCCTGCGTAACACCTTATTAATCCATATTCCCAAAAAATTACTGAAGTCAGTACAGTAATAACTGAGCCATCATGCAATTCACTTTTTAACTGGCAGACACGTTATGACCATGAAGTGTTGTATACATACACACACAAAAAAAACAACGCAGACTTTGGAAGCAAACTCAGGTTCACATCAGCAGAGCACAGGCTGAGCTAGGAGCAGTGACCCCAGCAGCCCGTGAGAGAAGGGATCCGTGGGCGATCCGTGGGGTTTCCGTGCTCTGGCTCCATCCTTTCCACAGCCAAGCTCTGGCGGGAGAGGTGCTGGCAGAAGCAATGCCCTGGTCCTCTTGAGAGGGAGCCAAATGCTGCAAGAGCAGCTGCGAAGCGGAAAAATAAGGCGAAGGAAAGGACGGAAGAGAATATCCCTTCCTTCAACACGAGGAGGTCAAAGCCCACAGCTCAAGGGCACAAGAGCCGACTCCCCGCGTCATCTTTTCCAGTACAGAAATATAAAGATGTCCAAGTGATGGACAATGCAGAAGAAGGATGGACAATCCGTAGAGTTAACATGGGATGGGGGGAAAGATGCGGGGCAGGGGGGACAGCAGAACGAGCCCTGCAGGATGGGGAAGAAGGGGAACAAACCGTGCAAACGCATCTTCTGTTACCAAACGGCAGTGAACAAGCGAAGGTAGTATTATGCACCTGTGATTCCAAAATTAAAACCATCACGTGTTGCAAATCAAGCGATGAGCAGTTTTAGGTACACGGGTGTATAAAAAGAAGAGTACATACCCTGACCCTTGTGGTTAACTTCTTTAGCAGCAATCACTTTGTTTATAACAGTCTGAAGGAAATCATTCTCCCCTGCCACCCTGGGTGAAAAACGGGATGATATGTTCAGCTGCTTGTGTCGAATGGCGTCATCCAACGCTAGCCTGGAGGATGCACATGACGACCAACACCAGGAAACAAAGGGTCACAGAAAACCAGAAGTCACAGTAACAAGGGAACACAAAAGATCATATCATAGTTGTGACAAAGAGTATTTATTAGTCAACGCAAGACAAAGGACAGGAAAGGTAACAAGAAAGACAGAGGAAGATCATTAATCAGAAGAATGCTGATCTACCACCGAGAAGTACAGCACACCTGCGTTGTGACCTCTCCCTTCAGGGACGCGCATGCACAGGCCCCAGCGACACTTTGCGAGGGGAGGGAGGATGTCTCCCACCCGAGAATCCCCTGGTTAAGCAGTGAAAAATCTATACAGGCAGTTTTCTCTTTAATATACGTAGCAGACCGGCCCTGCAACACCTCCAGGGTCACTTCTGTCAGCCTATAGGTTAAGCAGCAGTGCGTACCGTCCGAAGGAAAAGCTACCGTAAATCTCACAGAAACGGCACAGGAAAAGAAAAGCAGATAATCCAAATGTACTGTGAAACTTGAGGAATAAATGAAAAGATGGAAACTATAAATAAACAGCAGCATTAAGTGTCATTTAAGTAAACTTGCCAAGTGCTTTTGACAGCCATTGTGTTGGTGGCTAGTGAATGAATACAAACAAACAAAGATATGAAAACAGAATTGCATGTGGTACAACAGAAGCAAAGCATGGAATGAGAAGAAAAATGTGGCTCATATACACAGACTAAGTCTACGTTGGAAATGACACCAGTATTCATGGCGTGTTTTCACATTACTCATACTCTTTGCAATATACTTTTTCAGAAAAATGTTTTAATTTAGTGTGGCAAAAAAAAAAATCACATTGTACATCTTTTCAAAAAGCTGATTTATACATACAGAAAAAATAAATCAGTGTTAATGGAGCAGAAAACTAGATGTTCCATTAGCACCCACTTCGATACACAAAGATTCATTTTCAGTGCATACTTCCACACTCAATAAAAAATAAGCTTGCTATTGCTTACCACACAATAAACATATCATGAATGCACTCTTCCCTAAAAACTCCTGTTTTCCTTGAAAAATGGAATTGTACTTCCGATTTTCACATTAACACTGTCTGCACTCCTCCAGCAACGCTGGAGACCGTTCCAGACAGGAGGCAAACACCTGCTCGGCTCCTTACAGCACCTGCAGACCTTGCCATCCTCTCGGTAGCCTTACATCAAACCACAACAGCTTCCTCAATTAAGCCTATTTTCCAAAATAAATTTAATTGAAGATTACATTATTTCAAGCTTTTTTTTTTTTTAAATACTATTAAAAGTCCTCTGACTACCCATTAGTACACTAATCAAGGAATTTAGCTCACATAACTATGTTTTGCCTTTTTGAACAGATGGCAGTCTACCATTTCACACATCGGGAAAACTAAGCATTCACACTTTATGCACATTTGACTTATCTCTTCTACCTTTCCCCACTTCGTGAAATGGAATCAAAAAAAAAAAAAAAAAAAAGACCCTATGAACTATGGATGGAATAGAGTATTGCCACACATTCACTTTTTGTTCGTAAGCTTTTACTTCTAAAAGCACTTTCTCTGCACACATCTACATATTCACAAAAACTCAGGTTATTAAACTTATATTTCTTAATATGATTTTGTGGCTTGAAGTCAAAACTGATCTTTGATATTACATTAAATTTATACATAGTCCATACTTTAAAGGACACCAAATCTGTATTTGCTATTAGCTAATTCGATTATCATAAAATAGCATCTATCAAACTCCCTGTCAGCAACCTTAGAGTCAGCGAGGAAAGGTTTGCAGGTTGAGATGACTAAAAGTAAGGCCAGGCCCATGTAGCAGACGCGTCTCCTCGATTCTGCGAGCCAGCTGTAACAGGATGTGCAGCGGGAACATCCTCTCCCTTTCCATTCAACCAAAATACCTAAGGTTGCTGGTAAGTCTCACATGATAAAACAATTATGAGAAGATACTGCAGGAGGTATATCAAGCCATCCTTCAAATTCTCAGCTTCCGTTTGTACTCCAATTAGCACGGCCCCTACTATGAAATTATATCTGCTACCAAGAAAAAGATAAATGTTGTTTCCTAATTTCACAGAAGTCACCTGCAGTGGATGCCGGTAACGTTGCTGGTCTTTATCCATCTCAGGCAGAGCTAAACCAGCAATGCACTTATTTTAAGCATTTCACCTCTTACACATTATCACCCTGACATCTTTAAATAGAAAACAAGACTGAAAAATGGAGAACGCATGCTTTAAACTCCAGACTTCAAAAAAATAAAAGTTTCTGGGGCTATCGTTATTATAACTAATGGGAAATTATCACAAAGAAATATTAGTAAGTACTACTCAAGATAAAATATCACACTTCAGAATATCTACAGAACACTTCCAATCAAAAGTCTAGATTTTTTTTTTTTTTTAAATTAAAGTTAAAAATCCTAATTCTTTCACATCTCCTCATTCTTAAAACTATTCCCTACTTACGGTTGAAACGGTATGAAGTGCTGTTTGTCCTCATCGTCAACTTTTCCATTAATTATGTCAGTAACATCCATTACTGAAAACAAAAACAAAGCATACTGAATTAAGTGATCAACACGGGAAGATGGATACTGAAGGAATACCCCAGGAGACAGGAAGCAATGGTGACTCAGAAGAGGGATGGAATTATCATCAACTGTGCAATTCCAGAATTATCCCATAGAATAACATCATGTGGCAAATAACCTTTGGCACCTGTAGCTAAATGTGAGTCCTGAAAGCGACGGTGAACTCTACAACACAGTCATTGGTCTGATTAACCTGGACCCGGAACAATTCTGAGCTTATACAACCCCACGGGAGTTTCACAGCCCAACTCCCTATGCAAGACTGGAGTGTGATACAGACAGATACAGCGCACAGAGAGTTACCTGCCACTCCAAAGGGTCGCCGCAGCCCAGAGGTTAGTTTTCTTGTGTTGTTGTCCCTCAACTCCATCCTGCCCACTCGCACAATCTGACAGACAAAACTGATTTTTTCTCTTTTCAGGTCTTTGCTGCCCAGGTCCTAGAAACAGCAGATTCTTCAGATTACTTTATAATAATTGAATTTCAAGTACCATTTTAGTAGGCAGAAGGTTTGCTGCTCAGAATTTCCCTTCCCCTTGCTAGCCTCTAGCACCAGGGCAAACTATTCTCAGAGTAAAGGAGAAAGGAATTTTTCTAACAGCACTTAACTGTCTTATCTTGACTTCTGTGTAATTCATTGCTAAGGAGGTCAAATCATTTCTAGTAAGTTAAAATGTCTTAGAGCAGCTTTGGTTTTAGCCAGGTGTCGAGAATTTTTAGTAACCACTTATGAGAAACAGCTCGTGTGAGCCTTCACCAGGACCGTTACCTGCAGGGGTAACACCACGCTGTTTACATACAGACCATTACATTCCTCGGTTATTCACAAGCTATGAAAACAAGTGCTTTAAAATTTGCCAGCTGAACCAAGTGCACACACTTACGGTGAATACTGCTCGAAGGTTGTGCAATCTGTCGATATCTTTGGGGAGTCCACAGCTTGACCATCGCACCAAGTAGTTTTCACTGAAAGAACAAGATTTTGAGGACTTTTTGTTTAAATGGCTTCCTTTACCACAAGCAGATACAATCAACTTGAGAATTTACAGAAGATTATTTTAAACACAGTCTACTTGTTTTAAACAAATTGATATTTACTTAGTGGAGTTCCGGCATTTCCCCTTGTGTATATCACTTATAAAAAGTAAGCAACTCTTCAGCAAGAAAGCGTAGGAATTTCTTCAAGGAAGCAGGGGATGTAGAAATCAAACTCTCAGATTAGTGCCGAGCCTGCTGCTAAGCGAGGGCCCCGCAGGGGTGTTCAGGTCTCATTTCAGCTCTGTGCTTGGGGAACCATGGGCACAGCCTGTTGAGGAACGGTGCGACTCTGAAACCTACCCACAGACTCGCCTGATGCTGTGCTGAACACGATGACCAAGTGCTGCTGCACTGTTGCTTCCCAGGTGACCCTTTCCTACACAGTTCACAGAAATATGACTTGCATAAACCCTCTCATCCTGCAAAACTACCTCACTACTATAACCGAGTAAGCACAGATTAGGGAGTACACCCGGGAGCGCACTAACCTGATAAATTTGGATTCCAGTGGATCATACAGAGACATCAGGACTTCAGCATCTTCTCCTATTTTACAGACTACATTTTTTAAATTTACAAATAAAGCAAACGAAGGAGTGGCAGCAAACTTGGCTTGTCTGTTGATATCGATATTCTGTTTCTGAGACTGTAATTCAAGAACAAAAGAAACTCAAGTTTAACTTAGCCTAACAAATATCCACCCAGTATAAAACATTCCTAAAACCCTTAAGACAGAAGAAGAGGGGGTTTCCGTTTAGCATCTACTCCTGTAATCTTTCTTTGTATTAGGATTTACGACAAAATGCATTTCTGGATCTGTCTTGAAGTGCCACACTGCAAGGAGAAAGAAAAAAAGAAAAAGCGGGGGACAGAGACAGACAGACAGATGACCAAAGAGATTTCTTCACTTATTAACTTATTAACCAAATGGAGGAAAAGACAGAGCCTGAAATATATCTGACCAAAAAAAAAAAAAAAAACCCACAAAACACACACAACCAAAAAAACCCCAAAGTTTGTTCTTCGCTTTGTGTGATGGTTTTCTGACAGGCACAGAGCACCAGGAAAGAAAGGAGAAAAATCAATGCTGTTTCTACAGGTTACCAGCCCCTCGGAATTTAGCTCCCATGAACCTTCCACAAACTACTTTATCCAGGCAGAAGGGAGGAACGCATATGGGACAAGAGGGAAACTGGCTGAGGCAGGGACAAAGAAACAACTTTGGATGCAAAAATTTAATAGTTTAAATCCCGTTTAAACCAGTGTACTTTTACACCAAGTCTGGTAAGGGTTGCAAGTGTGCATATGGCCCGTTACAACTCAACAGGATGCAGTAACTCGTTAAATTGCACTAATGCATTCATGAGCAACTCCTCAGGGATACCATGCTCCAGTAACTGCTGCTGACACCGGCAGGGCTTTTCCTTTTAAACGTAAGTATTTGAATTGTAAAGCAGCTGACTATTCAAGTCTGAGAATGTCTTTAAATATGCGCTCTTTATTTCAACAAACAGATTTTCAGGATTGGCATACAGAAATCACACAAACATAACGAGGACATTATTCTACTTGATTCTTAAAAATAAACCCTCATGACAACCTAACACACAAACCTGCTACATACGCGTCTCTGCTACTAACCGACAAACGTAGTCAACTTACTCATATAGCTCTCAACCACAAATCCTACCAAGCGCTTTAAAGGATGAAAAAGGCAATTAAACAGCCTAAGACACGCAAGCCTGATACTCTTCAGAAATGTATCAAATTCTTCATTGCCAATGCTATGAATAGTCACCTACTTAGTTTACAGTCTTACATTTCAAAAGCTACAGTGCATAGTAGAGCTTACTTTTTCCTCCTGTAGCCTCTCTTCAACTTGCTTGGAAGCTATTTCATGTGCTCTGAAAAGGCTAATCGTGCTGGTCTGCTCTGGGTCCAAAATATTGCCATCTTCATCTCTAACGACCAGATCTAAATCAAGAATTCTAAGCAAACAAACAAAAAAAATATACTTGTGAATTAACAGTGCTCAAATAAATGCTTAAAAAACACCTGTCAAGAGTTTAACTTTAAAGTCATGCACAGATGATGTATGACTAAAAAAAAAAAAAAATCATTTGATATAGGATAAAAAGATTTAACATGTCACCAGCTCCAGAGATAATCATCCCTGGCTGGAAGTCACTTTTTCCTACAGCACAGAAAGAACCCATGCAAATGAAATACCAGAACAGCTGGAGCAGGAATTTCTTAAACAACTAAATTTGCAAGAAACTTCGTCTGCTCCACTGATTCATCTGACAGTTTGAACAAACAACCACTACAGTCACGCCACGTGTAAACTGATCTGTTCATTTCATCCCACCCCACGTTCTCCCCCCAAAGCAGGCATGTTCACGTTTTAGCAAAAACCTACGAGATGTAAGAAGGCCTAAGCTGTTTCCCTTTATTTAAAGCAGAAGCCAGATTCCTGTCAGCAGGGAGATAACATCCACGATTACCTTCTGCGGAGAGAAAGGTTTCTGCCATAATCAAATCCAGTCTTAGGAAAGACCTTTCGCATTTTTCGATGATAGTAAGGTACTGGCAGCAGAATCAAGGATTAAAAAAAATAAAAATAAAAATCATATCTAGGTTGATCTACGTTTCTCTACCTCTCTTCCCCAAGACTGACCTCCTCACCTCTGCTTCAATACATATGGTCCCTATTTTCTTCTTCTAACTCTGTAGTCACCTCTCATGATGGAGCTGCTGTAACTTTGGTTTTGAAATATGTTTGATCAATGAGCTTAAATCAAACTTGCAGCGTCTGATAAGCCACACTGCATGAGGTCCGTGGTTTATCTGAGAGAGCGTCCCCTTTGGACGTGACCCGCAATCACCTGAAAAGCAGCACAGGAGCTGTGGCAGATGAAGGCATGTCTCACGTACTCAGAGGATCACTCCTTGTCCCTCCCTGACAAGAGGGAAACCTGGAGGTTTGAAACAAAGCCCTGAGCAAGTCCAATTAATTGCATCATGTTAATTCACAGGTGAATGAACATCACTCAAAGAAGCTGCCGAGTGCAGGCAGCAGGTTATTGAGAAGCACCTCCTGAGCTCTACTCTGACTGGAACTAGTCACCACGAAACTCTCTTAAGCATCCCTGGACCATCAAGCTCCCAGGTAAGTTTTCTCATGAGAAAGTGGTTTCATCATTGAAACCAAACAGAAAAGCAGCCAAAATCATCTTGCTCCTCCCCACCACTGTTTCCTGGACAGCAGCGACAGCAGCAGATACATCCACCGGCCACCTGTACCGGAACCGCCAGCCCGGGCCGAACAAGAGCAGAGTCCTTCTGCAGAGGAAAAGGTAACTCAGAAATTCAGAGAAAAGATTCCTCACTCAGCCTACCACACACCAACAGGACAAGAACCTTTGCACAGACTGTCAAATAAACAGAAGCAAACACTCCTTTGGTTTAATTTCTTTGTTTTATACTTGCAAATGATGCCTGGAAAAAAAAAAAAAAAAAATTGAAATTTTTTCCAAAGTGTCCCAGTTACAGATTGTTGCAACTGAACAAAAAACGTGTTTTCACAACAAAATTACCTGACCCAATTTCTGAAAAACATTAAAAATACAAATTCATAAGATCGTTTTTACTTCCTCAGTTATTTTGACAACATGCAGTGAACTGGTTGTCTTTATTTATAGAAAAAAGAATCTTATTTACAAATCAGTATTTCACAAAACAGGAAAAGTTAGGATATGATTAGATCAGAAAACATTCATAAGACGCATAATGAATTCATTCTGTCTGGATATCGAAATCATCATTCGTGCTTATTTTAGACAAAAGTGAATGTATGACTACATTAGAAACATACGGTATCTCGCAGTTGTGAGTGTTTACTCAGAAGTTCAAATTCACTTCCCTCCTGTACTCCACAGAGAATGTTCTGATCACTTAATTAGTCCATCAGAACATTATGAATATAAAGCACAGCGCAAGATGTTCCATTGTATTCGAACGCTGCACATCTGGAGGTTATTCAGAGGAACTTTAGCCAACTCCTTAGCCAGATGGTAAAATACAGTAGCCAAACAAATAATATCAACAACATCTGGTTAATTGTCTACTGAGGTACAACAGTTCGTATCTTGGATTATAAATGCTAACTATGGACTGAATGCAGTTACTGATGATTTTTTTTTCCTGTTCTTTAAATCCCAGCTTTTGCTGATAAAGCGCATGAACAGATATACTGCACATCTGGCAGTTTTTAAGGATAAAACACAAATAGCTGAAATCTGATGAGTTATTTACATCACAAGGGATTTAAAGACTGGCTCGCTGAAAACTCTTCCAGTCCCCAGGTGCGCAGTACTACAACACAGCGCTGTCTCTCAGTGGTCAAAACACTCTTTCAAATAATTTCCTGATTGAAGAGTAAGGGTATGATTTCTCATTTTTCAATCAAAATGCAAAGTCATAACTGTAGAGACAATCCGAAACCTAAAACTTGTATTTAAACATTTTGCTTAAATCCAAGACCACTGTTTGGAGAGTTCATAGGTCTGAATGACTAACATATCTAACGTATGCAACCTCTACCACTGTCTTTTGTTTTTTATTTTGGTAAATATTTCCTTCACAATTTCCATTCTCTTCTGTTGAAAAAGATACTTTTCCGTTATTAAATCTGTCTGTTAATCCTCTGGTACAAGCTGAATACTATATAAGCAGAGAGACAATGAGCTAAACGATGCTTCTGAGCCAAATCCTTCAACATCACATTACAGCTAAGTGATTTCAGGGCACCGCAGCTGGTGGTGTTGAGAAGGCAACAACTGTTTATGCTGCAGAAGCAAGTAGAGTTTAAACTGTATTTTTAACGGAGGCAATACTTGCACATTTCAATTGATCTTAAAAATTACAGCTTCATACCAGTATCTAATTGATAATATCATCGAGCAAGTGAGAGTGTTACATACGGATTCCACTTTTCATATTATAATTTGTACTATAAAGATCCGTACCAGCTTAATTCTTAATCTTGCTCTCACAGGGCTATTAATATAGTACTATCACATCTCCATAAATACCAGAATAAAAGAATCCTGCAAGAAGTCACCCACAACTAACGTGTATTACACAAGCTGATTTGGTTTTAAGCATAAACACTTGGAAAATATTGTTCACAAACCTGTTGCCATAATCAATTTTGGCAGTCACTTTCTTTTTCAGTTCTTTGAGCTCGTCCTGGGGTAGGGTCCCAGAGAGTATTTGGGACCTCCACTCAATAAGATCATATATCATGTGCCGCACATTGCGAAACATTTCTCTGTTATCTTGCTGTTTGGAGGAAAAAGATGGGTCAAAGTTAGTTTTGAAGTCTAGTGAGCATCTTTTAAATACATGTAATAAATCGCAACTCTAAAATACAAATTCAAAAGGGTAAGAGCCTACAATTAGCTCTAAAATGGGAGCCTAACTTTCTATAGCACAGAACACTGCACACAGAGTCTTACACTCTGCTTTAGGTATCTACGTATGTGTAAATGCTTGTGTTTATGTTACCTTAAAAGCCAGGTCATGCTGTATTCAGAACAAGCAATGCAAGGGAAAGGTATTCTTTTTTTTGGTTCAGAGTAACTTTATTCAAGAAACTTCTATACTGAGTCAAGCAGGACTGAAAATGGTGCATTTTAACAGCAAGAGGCTCAAGTTCTGCAACATTCCATCTGCAACACATTACAGAATCCTTCCCCCCCGCAGTTAAAACTTCAGAATAAGACTTTAACATTCCTCAGTGTGCAAAGCTGAGTGCATCAGTGTCTTACGAGTCCACCGGTAACATCTGAAGGGAAGTGAAAAACCAGGAAAGCACTAAACCTAATAGGAAGTTGAATACCTTAATTGTTCGTAAAGGCAGCACACACAAACTTTCTTTGGCAACATCCAGGAAGATAAATTTCCAGACTTACAATGGAAGATACCTCTCTTCCAGAGCATTTTCTATACGCATGCCCATACACACGTGCATTCAGAGACAAATAATCAAATCTTTAACCACAAAATAGAATTTGACATGTTGGTTTAAACTGTGGACAGTGCAGATACGCAATTTTAGCACAAACAAGCAATACAATGCAACACTGAAGTTGCAGAACAAACGGCCTTTCTGTTTTTATTGTGAAAGATGATGTTGAGACAAAGATGACAGAGGCCCTGAATGCTTTGATCTTACCCAGAACCAGCCTCTCTTACTGTCTTCATAACCTCCAAAATCTAAGCCATTAGTTCAGTACACTCTTATAAAGAATAAATCTTTCTAAAAAACCTTCATCAATTAATTATTCAGGCTGCGCGAAGCTATCTTCCAATTCAAACTACACCCAGGCCTTATTTGACTGAAAACGACTGGAATAATTAAATAACTAAAATAAAATTCTCTGCTTTATAATAAAAGACAACAAAAAACTACAGAAGCTGCAGGAGAGGGATATGACAACTCAGACTCAGGGAACAAAATACCTAACTGTGAAACTTAAAGGCTTCAGTCTGTTCAGATTATCAAAAAGCTGCCCTGATTATAGTGTGAGAACCTTCACAGAGAGAAAATACCCATTATTAAAAGCTCTTTAATGTAGCAGAGAAAGACACAACAGGAACATATGGCTGGAAGCTAAATACAGACAAATCCAAATGGGAAAAATGTTCATGCTTTTCGATGCTGCAGGCAATCGTAAACTAGTAAGATGAAGAACATGCCACGTCCTCTGCCATCTGAAAATCAAAACTGAATACCTATTCAGTATTCAAACACAAATTACAAACTGAATAAAGGCATAAACGTGGTCATTTAATGACTTTTGATATGCAAGATGTGGACAACATGGAATATCTCTCTAGTCTGCAGATTAGCCAGTTTGAAACCAGCTACCGCCAGTAAACCATTCTCCCTTGAAAAGGCAATTCCAGTGCACCCATGCTCTTTTTGGCAGTGACCACATGTGATTAATCTAACAGGTATCCTTGAAATACAAACTACAAACAAACTCATTAGTTAATTACCTACTCGGAGTAAAGCTGTAACAAGGACTGGAACCCTTTCTGCTACTGAACTGAGACCATTGGTAGCATCACACCTTGCCTGCTCTGGAATTCGAAGTTATGAGCAACACACTGCAGTATCGTTTAGCTGTTCATGTGTCCGCGTGGAAGTAAATGCGTGACAAATGATGCTAAACATTAACAGTTAGAACAAGTGATTCCCCCACCAGGAGAATTTTATAATTTCCTAAAAGTTACTGCTACAAAAAGCACCCACAAGTCTTGGTAAGAAAACTTCTAATGATGTCTGTTGCTATTCCTCCTTTCTTACCGTACGTGCAGCACAACCAAGTCTCCTGCAGGTCTGCAAGTGGTATTTCTCTGACATTAAGCAGTATCAGATTTCATACTCAGCATAATCCCCAAAAAAAGACATCGGGGTCAAAATGTAACCATCCCTGTCCTCAGCAGCACACAGCAGTGGAGCCAAGGGCAAAGCTGTTCTCAGGGCCCTCTCTAGATCCTGCTCTTCCTCGTTTGCTTCTGCCTGTCTACTTCTCCCTTGCTCCTCAAAGCACTCCTCAATGCGTGCTTGGAACTTAAGCATATGAAAATAATCAGGCACGTAACAAAGTCAGGATAAATTGGGAACAATCATGTACAAGAATACTGAGAGGTAAAAGGCGTACACTGATGATTTTTCCAAAGGTTTAAGTTTACACCCACAAATTCAACGTCAAATATTCAGTTTTTTCATAACATAGATCAACAGCCTTAAACAGTTTCCCTCGTTTCTTTAACACAATCTACAGATTTGGAAACATCTAACATATCTCTTAAAAATCCAATGTATTCTGTACAATATCGCCCCATTGAAAAAGGGGTCATAATTGCTCAACAACTTGCTTCTAGATCAAGGTAACCCACTGTAAAAACCTGATTCTGCACAAGAAATATACAGGATTTGAGAAAACACTCAAAAGGAAACACTACTGACATTTGTGCCGTAACACAGAAGATGCTAAATGGCTTTGCAGCATTAAAAGTGGCCTTCAGAAACAGTAAGAGAAGTGGAATTTCATTAAAAGTTCCTTCATACGTACTCTACCGTTCACAGGATCACTCTTTTCACAAACCACGTACTGTTGTAAACGCTTTCCGAAGTGGATACTTACAACATATAACTGCCGCCATATTATAGACCATTCCCGCAGCGTTGTGGTGACCTCCTGAATCAAGGGGAGCTCGTTGGGTATAACTGTTTCATGTTGTCTTAAAAGGAAGAGGAAAGAAAAGTTTGAATTGAGCACTGGTTTTGTTACGACGGCAGAATCATTTCTAAGGGAGAACCGTTCATTTCCAAAGACAATTCAGTAACGACAGGGTCAGAAATAACACCGCTTATCACAAATGTGTAAGTTAAAAAAAAGAATGTATTATCAGATCTAGGAGCAGCGATGTACACCAGTACAGCCACGTGATGTAAAGGGTACTTTGGTGGGCTGAGATTATGCCGTTTCGCCCCCACCAGCTCCTTATTTCTATACTCGGAAGATAAGGATATCGATAACACAGCTCACCATGCTACTTCTTATCGAGATACTAATTTCACAGGAAGCAATCAAGGTGAAAGCCAGATATGTACGACTTACAACGCCATGATACCAACGCACTTTTTTTTTTTTTTTTTTTCCAAAATATTGGTCTTGCAAAGAAGAATTAAGCATGCAAGTCATTACCATTAAGTTTCTGTAGGACTTGTTTTAAAATTATGTGCCATGAAAGTAAGAAACAACAGCTAGATCTTTTAATATTTCAGAAGCAGGGTACTTAAAGGTAGTTTTGTAATCAGCAAGAAAGATGTCATTATGCAGCAATCTCATGATTACTAGTTTTATCATTTACATATTTAACAGTGTATAAAAATAAATCGGGCACAAAGGAATAAAATACTTTAATCCTGTTTCACTCCATTTCATACCCGGCTAATTATTTATTAACTTCAGTCCACATTTTTTCTGGGGTTTGGGTTTTTTTCCTGTTTAACTAAACTTTTGTATCAATTTTATGAACTTTTACATGCATGTCCAGCAGTGCTGATTTTAGATATAAAGATCTGAACTTTAACAGCTGTTAAATAATAAAAAACAGCCCAAGCTACTTAGTGTCGCACATGTCAAGCAAGGGAGCAGGAGAATCACAAACTGAACAATTCGACAGAACAACTCGGTAAGGCAGAAAACAATGCCTGGATAACAGCTTTCAGTGAGGAGTCCGGCCTACAAGATTTACTGAAGAGGGAATTAAGAAATTACTTAAATGTCATCTGCATAAAAGAAAGGTATCTCCTATCAAAGACCTCTCTTAATATACCAGGCAGAAGCCGTAAGACTCAAGGGCTAGAAGATAAAAAAAAGCTGGGAAACCTGAAATTAGAACTAAAGCAGGGGGCTGGGAGTGGACAAAGTTAATTTAGGTAATCACTGGTCAAAAGAATAATGAAAGGTATAAACAAAAATGGTAAAATATTAATTCTTCTGAAACATGTAGGTTAATACAGAGAAGGTCATGCTCTAGCTCAACTCTATGACGATGCCGCTGAGGACAGTGCTAGCCAGAAGCGCTGCTGATGACAGCACCTTTGAACTTGAGGTGAGTTACCGATTTAAAATATATTTTAAAATAAACACACACATTTTCATCATCAGCTCACTAGCTAACTGAGAACAAGTGTAAGTTATCTGATAATACACCAAAATTATGTAGATACAAATAGGAAAATGGATTTTCATTATTTTCGAATCAAACTTACCCTTTGCCTTCAACTATTGCTTCCTTAAGGTGTATATATGAGGCAGGAAATATGCCCTTTGAGAGGGAGGGAGAGGAAAAAAATATTTTCAATAACCAGTTGCATACAACATTTTATCTATTACCTAAAAATATGCCAAGACACACTGCCGGGTCTGCAGAGCCATTCACATCCTCTTAAGCATCACAATACTTGTGTTGTGGTGGTCTGTTTTCTCTTTAATGCACATCTACATTCTGTATGGCGTGTCCTACCAAGGAGGTGTTATTGTAACCTTGGCAAATACAGACTCAGTGTGTTTGAACTTATCTTCACAATATCAAAGCAAGCAGCAGTAATACCCTGTCACAACTGGCCCTACAAAGGGGTGTTTCATCCCCTAGTTCAAGGTAACGTTTGCCACGATTCTCCACATCCCTAGGTGATGACACACAGACGCAAATTAAAACAGACTTGCTTTTGAAAGCATGGCAGACAGATGATTTTAAATAGATCCACTCCAAAATGACATTTTTCAGGTCCACTCCCTGCTTTTCCTCCTGTCTAACCAAGCTTTCTTACCCTGCTATAAGGTGTTGCTCCTGTTCCCAAAGCATTTTCTCCAGTGTTTCCAGGCTTCCAGTTAAAATATACGCTTTGTGAGAACAGGCAGTATACCCGGCTGCCTTGCTGTGAAATACACGTGCTGAATGCACACATCCTGCATTGCAGCCCACAGCACACAGATTATATATAAGGTAGTGTCTTCCACCGCCAACCTATCGGTAGTGCTACAAGCCAAAAACCTCTTTCAACAGACAGCACTGCAAAAGGCCAGTACTGCTTTTCTGAAAAAATGTTCTAAATTAATCTTGAGATTCCAGAAATACGGTAATGGTTTCAAAATAATTCAAGTCAAGTTGAGAAGAAAAGTCGTTCCACCTCACCCTTTGAGTTCAGTTTTCATTTGGGAATGAGAAAAAAAGAAATTCTTAGAAAGCTACAGAAACTGGGGGGAGACGTGTGTGTCTTTTAGTCCCACTCAAAAAAAAAAAAAAAATCACAAACAAACAAAAAACCTACATTTAGCAGAGGTCAGACAACTGCAGCAACACGTGGAATTAACTTAAGCCAAGAAAAATGCGTGATTGCTTCTTAGGCCGTAAAAGGCATGTTCGTGAAATATGGTTCCTAAGAAATTTAGTGTATTTCAAAAAAATGAAAATATCAAAATAAAATAGAAAAACCATAGAACCATTCCTGGTTAGGAAACGGGTGGGACGAAGTGTTTAAGTGAAAGAAGAAGTAAAACCAGCAGTCTTTTAATTCTGGTTAATTACTACTATAAAGTGAAATGCTAAAAATATAAACCACAATGTTATAAGCTGTATTTGTGCTGCTTTCTTTCTTTTTATTTCAGAAAGGCTGCTATAAACAGCACGCCGAAAGCCTAACAACAAGGCAAAATTACACTGCAGAAGATTACTCCCCCTCTCGCAGAGAACAACTTGAAATCACAATGTGGATCTCCATATGACTTTCTGAGATGCAATTGCATTTTACGAGTAACACGTTATTTAAAAGACAGTGAAACAAAGTGTCAGCTTCTAAATAGATCAACTAGAACATAAAGTACCGAACGTTTTACAGAGGGAAAGCTCTGGTACAGTAGTTACTGCAGAAAACAAGCTGATGCACACCAAGCCATCTATAGTGACTGTACATACATATACCCTTAAATCGCAAAAATTAAACTGCGGCTCAGCTTTTAGGCCTTGCTAAAATAAGTTTCAGTTAACTTGAAAAATTGCCATTTACTATGGGTTGAGCCTACACACCAGCAGCGATCAGGGAGCAGCGGACACGTGGTGAATCGCCCCGTAACGCATGACTGAGATCTGCGCTGTAACAACACACCCAATGCCGCAATACGTCTCTGTCCAAGAGAAAAATGAGCACTCCGCTCTGGCAACACTTACCTTCTTGGATTTTTTTCGGAGTGTATAACCTCTGTACCAACCTAGGAGGAAAAAAGGGAAAAAAAAAAAAAAAACAAGAAAAAACATGAAAAAAGTTCATTGATGTCACCTAGCAGCTGCTCCTTCCCAGCTCAACAGCACCTTAGCGTGGTTTCCGATCGTGCTTCGCCCCCGCCAACATGCACACGCACACCCCACCTGAATTTAAATTCTCTACATAATTAACATCCTGGCTGAAAGAAGTTCTTCTTGGAAGCCATAAAAATCGGAGTGATGACGTGCAAATTGATGGAGAAGACTACACGACAGAGATGGCATTTTACATGATGCATTTACCTGTCGTTCATTTCACATCAATTAGTAATTTACCAACATAAACGAACTTAAGAGCATTAACTTCACAAAGATGTACTGTTTGACTAGTTTGATTTTAAAACCTATCTAAGTGCCACAAATGCAAATTTTGCAACATAGATCGGCCGTTTGTTAATCTCAGCAGAAGACAAGAATACTTTGGGATTTACAATTCACACATCAAAATATAAAAGGAAGGAGCCCCACAGCCTTAATTCAGCAACCCCCCGCCCCCTGCAGCAGCCCTGGTGCCGTGGGGCTGTTCAGCCCGTGCCACGCTCCCGGGCAGCTGGCCGTGCCTGGAAAACCGGGAGGCAATGCCTCACTTATTGTGCCCCCAGTTCACGACACATCTGCAAGCCATCACCATTACAGCTTTTAGCGTGTCTCCGGCCATCCCACTTCAGTGGGACTGGATAACCGAAGTGGAAACAAAACCCTACAAACTACAGTCGTTTTGCCCCTCTAACCCTGCGAACAGGGGGGTTGTACAGCAAAGCATTCCCCTCTCCAGAGCCCAACACGGGTGAGGATGGGGGGGTTCACAAAGCAGACTTGGAAAAAAAACCCTCCTGATAATAACTAGAGCAGGAAGAAAATTCAAGGAAGACAAGGCTTGCTGATAAATTCATTACACTCAGACTAGAAATACAAGTTAAAGTCTCAAGGACACGGGATTTTTCAGTCTGCTCTCCAGTACCAAAGGGTGAAATGATTCCTCATCCTCACACCACATCAGAAGCCTATCCTCCGCCATCACTTGGGGATGGTCAGTGCTATCTTCTTTAATCTGGTGCCTACAACCATCACAGTTCCCATCCCTACAGAGGCTGCAATGGCCTCACATCTCGTGTTTCCATTGCTTTCAGCAAATACCAGCAAAAACCGCTGCTGAAAAGACCATGCACAGCTTCTGGCTCAGGCGCAAAGAGGGCAAAGCATTTCTGCTAGCACTTACTCCACTGGCTGAACTCTGAACAGACACGCACAGACTCCAGTCCTATTAAAGAACTAAATTCCCTCAGTTTTATAAGAACAATCCAACATTTTGAAGTTCTGGAGTCTAAACTGATAAGCACCGTAACTCTGATCGAATGCACTGTGCAAACTAAAGGATGTACAACCATATCATCTCTGCCACCTCCCTTCTCCCATCCCACCTTCTGCGTTGCCGTCTGACTCAGGACATCGCACCGCGCCTGCAGATCAAAAAGCCACGTAGCAAAGAAAGCTCCTCACCACTGCACCTCCGCTTCCTGAACCTTTGCGGCAAGCAGCCAAGAGCTACAAGAAATTGCAGATAAGAAAGCAGCCGAAGTCTGCCTTGGAGAACTGGTTGCCCTCCTGCTCATTGCAGAGGTCCTAATGCGGCCAGGCAAGTCCAAGCAGGCTCTTCACTGGCAGCCACCACCTAAATGTTCTTCTTGCTGGGTATCAAGCCCGGAGCTGTGCAAGGAGAGCTAACTCTCATTCAACCGGAGGCACTGAGTCTTGCCATGAGCACGCAAATGTAAGGGCAATCTAATTTAAACCTTAGAACAGTTTGGGTTGGAAGGGACCTTAAAGATCCTCTAGTTCCAATCAACTACCCAAGACATAAGAACTACTCAATTTCTCAGTTTCTCATCTGTAGGATGAGGGCAGCTCTCCTCCACACGCACACAGGCACTACAAAAACAAGCTAGTCCCTCACAAACATGAATTAAAGTAATTAAGGTCACAAAATTGTGATTTTTTTCTTCAAAGCACAATAAAGACAGGTTGTTGTCAGACACCAGACAAGGGAAATGGAAGCAGAGTATAGCTTCTGCTTCAGGTGAGCAAGATCTAGTCCTCCACACTAAAAAAAGCAAGGGGTAGAGGGATGCATGAGCGCACATGCTTGTTAATGACGTTAAGAAGGTATCCTAGCGCACCTAGCAATCTATGTTATGGTCCTGTCTAACTTCAGCTCTTGATTTTGTGACCTCCGCATTTTTGAGTTTTGCAGATCATGAAAAAAAATGCATGAAAAGCCCAAAGCCTGAGGGCAGAGAGGGCAACTACCTGATGCCAAACACCTCCCTGGAGCACACGGCACAGGGCTCCAGATCCTCCTCACTCTCTTCACGGCCAATTCGCTTTCAGACAAAACGCCAGCACGAGGAAAACTGGCTGAAGCCATAAATATTTTGCTAAAGTGACCTGGGCTTTCAAGTGGCTTACTGATGTGTCACAAGGTTTCTACCCTCTCCTTTAACAAATATTACGGGATATAATGGCTGGAAATACGCATCCACATGAAGGTCCAACTAAGAAAAGGGACCAATGAAATATTGACCAATGCAAGCTGAAAAAGACACTCAAAGGGAGACATTTGCCGTTGTTTCTCTTCTTCTCCTAATTGCTACACAAATTACCCAGATAACATATTTGCTGCATTAAAAAAAATAAAAAACCCACCAAAAAACACCACCAAAAGCTGCAACCAACAACTGAACATTCCCACAGTATCAGGAATAACTTATTCGAAAATACTTATTTGGGGACCCAAACTCCCTTCCCACAGCAGCACTCGAAATGAGCTACTGTTCAAACACACGACCTTGCTATTGAGGCTCATTTACTGTTATATTTAATAGCTATTCACCTTAATAAGCCACATTTATTGATCATATGTTCTGTTTGCCCATTCCACCAGATAAACGTAACGGAACAGAATTAAGAAAATAAAGATCAGGCACGTAATAATTCAGAACGCAGCAAATATTTGTTTTGGAATATCTGCTATGAAATACAATCCTTGCAAGATGAAGGATATTTATGAAGTCCAATGGCTTTGCTGTTTGGCTTTTCCTTTAAGGCTCTCAGTAGGAGGAGCGAGAAATTTTCTAACTGAAAAACACAACTGTCTGCAATTCTACCTGAAAGAAAAAGAAATTAATTTGACTTTCACGATCAATTATTCTATAAAGTAGCTTTTAAAGGCTGAGATTTAACAGTGAAATTTGCACATTCGTTTCCAATCTCGTAACTCCTATAAAAAAGCAGGCTGTTTGCAAGAAGAGTCCAACTTCCCAGGATCTGCACATTGAATTATTTATACAAACATCTTCCTGCATTTCAGAGAAAAAAAATAATGTTGTCTTTTATTAAAACTTAAAATATTAAAATGTTTCCACAATAAAAACAAATTCCAAAATAAAATCTACATATAGATAAAGAAATAAATAACCTTTTAAACACATAAGCGAAGTCCATTTTAGCAATCCATTCCAGCACATGGCAGCAACATGAAATCCTAACGAAAGCTGCCTGTCCTTAAAACAGGTCTTCTAGACTCTACATCTGAGACCCAGCCCTCCCAGCTTCCCAGCCTCCTTCGTCTGCGGAGAGAAGCCCAACCGAGCCAAGATTTACCATAGGCTTTTCCTTACAACAAAGCAGATTCGGGGGGGGATGACAACTCAACTACAGTCTACCACTTGAAATCCCATGGACACATACAAGTCTTCAAAACTGCTCCTAACTTAAGAATTATTGCAGAAAACTATTTTAAAATAGTCATGATTCTACAGTGGGATGCCAAGAGCAGAACGCGTAATACAGCAGATATCAATGAAAAGAAACCATATTTTTCCCCACAATCTAAAATACAGGGAAAAGGGGTAGACCTTCGAGAAGCACAATCACATACTCAGCAAAAAAGCATTACTGCTCTTCAAATGACTTTTCTGGCCCATGCTCATATTATTAGGGGGCTTTTCTTCAGATTGGCCCATCCCACCGCAGCCTAACACATCCCTGACATGGGCAGGGCCGATGGAAGTTCCCAGACGCACACCTGGACATTCGGGCAGATGCTACAAAACCTCCTGGGGCACAATCTACACAAGTTTTGAACAGAGGAACTCGGAGATCAAAAAAGCTCAAATAATTACCTAATAATGGCAGCTCTGTGAACAAGAGAGAGAAGAATTATGGCATCTCATTTCCCATCAGAGCAGGTACGTAATGAGTAATCATTGTATAAAATGTTTGGAAGAACATTTACTTATTTGCATTTCTTTCACCATTAACTCATCCCATGTGCTTGAAGCCTAACAACCATGAGAGTGCGAAGGGCCGTCTATAATTTGAGTCCAGGGGAAAAGTGAGTCATCTCCACTGTCCCACGTCATTGGTAGCAGTCAGGATTTGATATGGTTTTACACGCCCTATTCAGGATTCAAAGTTTCTCCCACATTCATTAAACAAATCTATTTCTATGTGAAAGTACAAAGCTGCACAATATTTAAATCATTCAATTTGCATTTAAAATTTTTGCATTATTAGATTCTTATTAAAGCATATAATATTCAGATAACGGAAGGATTACTTTGCTTAGAGTCAAACTTGGCATTGCAGCGGCAAGCTGAACTCTGTAAAACAATGCCAGCCTAGGAACAATGAGAAAATTCACTTGCACAGTAATGAGTAGAGCTTGTTACTTTTGTTGAAATAGTACTGTTTGTTTTAGTAAATACAACAATAAAAAAAACCTTTTAAGCCAATATCTAAAACAAACGTATCACACAGATGTAACAAAAGATCAATGTCTAGAGGAATAAATTAAATCAATATATTAAAATAAATGACATTTCCTGAAGACAGTAAGTGTTACAATATTTTAAATAATCACAGTTTAGTTACATGTCAGTGACACCTTTCCAAACTGCAGCATGCCATAAAATTTCAAGTCAAATATATAATGAAAGGCCTGTCTTTTGCTTGGCTCAGTGCTGGATCAAGCAAGAGCTGAAAAGTGTTATGACAATTTTCACGTTCTGTTATCAAACTCAGCATTCAGATTCCCTTTTACATGGATCAAGGAGGAAAGATTTTGGTATATGTAATGTTTCTACAGCTTCATATCAAAACAAGCAAAGCATCTGAAAAGCGTCAAATCAGTCCATGGCGCTGTAACACATGTATCCATCTTATAAGACAAACATAAATAATTTAGGACCCAGGTGACTTTCAAATTCAGATTAAACTTCTTTTAGCAGCAGGCTCTTCTGCATTACTCGAGGGTATCCAAAAAGCATCTATCATTTCTCTAGCGTGGGATAGATGCTACAATTGATCCATACAAATAAAGCTGTGCAAACATCCATCTTCCATAGAAAAGGAAATGGTTATTCACCAGGTATCGACCACATGCATCTTCATTCACATCTAGCAGTGGTTAATTCTGTGCTCATTAGAAATAATGCGTTTTGTCCTTTAGCAAGAAAGCAAGTCATTTGTCACCTGATAACCCGAGAAGATAAAGTCACAAACAGAAAAGCAATGCCATCGCAAAACCAATGTTTATAAATGCAAACTTTTGCCATCTTACCTTCATATGTTTCCAGTATGTGCACGGTGTCGCCTATTTGTAGGGAAAGTTCGTCTGGACCCCTCGCATCATAGTTGTAGAGAGCTGGGCAGAAGAAACACTGCTATTAGCACGCATATGCAAGACAACATAACTTCCAGGATTTTTGTTTCTCCACATAACTCTTTTTATCACTCATTGTTGCCATTCTCAACCTTTTTGTAAAGGATTTTGCAAAAACAAAATTTGTAAAAATGTGGCCAAGTCCTTTAATCCATTAATATTTCCCCTTGTAACAAATCTCAAAAAGCCACAAGTCCACTTTCTAAAGACAGTCCCTCACTTCATTTAGAATGCTTTGCTTCTTCATAACAATACATTCAATTAATTTTTTTGTTGGACTTGTCTGTCTTCCAGCACTTTGTGTCAATTTTATGCAGTTCTGTAATGAGCGGCACTGTCTTCCACTGTCAGCTCAACACACAGAAAACTTATCAAGTGTCTTTAGAAAACTCGGATTACCACCACTAATATTAAAGAATGATTTCACAGTCACTTCATTAATTTCCTGCATGCGTACTATATTTAAAAAACCCGTGATTTCAGAATTTCTGAGTGCCAGAGGTAACTGCATCAACCCACTCTACTCATGGGAGAGACCAGTCCTATCCCTCGTTATATAGTATTGGTATAACCAAGTTATACGTTACTCATCAGCAAGCCCTGACAGCATCCACAACCTGCAAATTCACTGAAAGCATTTGTTTTCACAAATATTCCCGAGCGGCTCCAGTCACAACCAGCGTGAGGAGAGACGATAAAGTGAAAACCACTTCCCTTTCCAGTGCTGCATTCAGAGAAAGCCTGGAGCCTGTGCCAAAGGACAGCTTTTTAAAAATATCCAAGAACCAAAATTTCTTGCTATTTGTCATAACTCTTTGGGGAGTGAAAGCATTTTTGTAATATGATAGTTACCTCAAAACTTCCTACCACCTCCCAGATAACCACTTGCTTTTCTTTCTACATTAGTTTCCAGGGACAGGGCTGGTGTGCAGCACCGGTCAGGAGTGCTCCAGCGGGACTCTCAGATATTATTTTTGGAACAGAAAGACTCAAATAAATTACATGTAACTCCCCTTCTCGCAGGAAATCTTCACAGATTCCAGGCCAAAAGAGTTCACAGGACATAAATGACATGTGCTGTGCTCATTACAGGTCACAAAGCGCTTCCAAAAACACCTCAAACCTAAAACCTACCGCAAAAGGCCAAAAGCCGCAGTTATAAAGGCAACGAGAGTTGGGACCCAGGAAGCACCCCCACTTACCTGCCCAGTTTTCTCCTATTCCCAAGCGGTCCCAAGAAGCAGGCTAGAACCCGCATTACATAGAAGATCAACAACATAAATTACATCTGTAAGAACTGGTAACTGGAGAAAAATACTTTCTTGATCTCCAATCCGCTAATCGGTTTAGCCCCAAGTGCGCAAGCAGGAAACATCCAAGCGGGCACACAAGAAGGTCTAATCCCACCACGAGGAAGGGGCAGCCTCCAACTGTGGCTGCGACTTCATTTCAACCTCCAAGAGTTACTATTTTTTGTCCCCAGAATTTATCAAATTCCAGCTTACAGTGTTAACGACAACCAATACATGAGGGGCTGCCTTGGTCCTTTTCTCAGCGGTACCCCCTCTTGCTTGACAGACAATAAACACACTTTAGAGTTACGAAGTAAATAAATATATCTGAGTGCAAAAATGAAAAAAAAAAAAAGAGATATGAAAAAGCAATTCGGAAAAGAAAACATAGTATACAGCGTAAGGGTAAAAAGAATAAAGGTCAAGCGCATCACAGAGAATAATACCAACAGTATTTAAATGAAGGCTTTAGAAAGTAATATAGTTTTATTGACATCAAAACAAGGCAAGCTAGCTACTCCTGGTTTAATTTTTTGGATAAGTTTTTCATTATTAAAGAGAGATAAACCCTCCCTCCTAGGTATCTGGCGCGGAGCATTTCAAAGCCATAATTGCTATTCTGCAGGAGAGGGTTCGGTGAAATACACATTAACAGAAATTAACATTTTGAACTGCTCTGAGCAGAGGGATGTTAATGATGGCGAGTACAGGGCACACAGGACAGTCTGCTTGGTGACGCTCATTAGAAATGTTTTCAGTTAAGTTTTTGCACGTGCCAGGGAAGACAAAGTTACGCAGTCAATACTAACTCCTCCAAACCTGCGTGGTTGGAGTTCAGCACCCAGCTCCATCCTTCAGGTCTTCATTTACATCTCTTGAACCCTCACAGCTGTCCCTAGAGTCAAGAGGACCTGGGGGTGCCAAACACGTCCAAAAATGAATCTCTCTCGTGCCTGTCACCTTCAGGACCCTGATGAGCAATCTCGCTGCCTCGTACCAGACATCCCAGTCAGGAAAAATTCGCATTATGACAGATTGAAAACAGTCCTGTACTCAATTCACACTTCAGCTAAGCATTTCTCAAACATTTAAACGGAATAACACTAAGGATCAAAGGCAGCTATGAATAAAAGACATGAAAATTTATATCCAAGAGCGCTAACTGGTGTCTGTCATAACAAGGGGGGTCACATAACAGGAGCTTCATTGTAATGACCAATTTTTTTGACAGAAGATGACAAACAGCTATCAAGTGGTAATTACTGCCCACAACAGCTCCCACCGACCTGAAATGAGTGAGGAGCAATGGCCATGGAGGGAAGATTTATCTTTAGAAATACATGTGTGTGAAAAATATGTCTACAAACAACAACAACAAAAAAATAATCACATTTTTGGCTTGCAGCAGCATCGACAGATCCTGACGCAAACAACCAAACTAACTATAAAGTGCATTCCACCCCTGTGATCACAAAATAAGACTCGAACTACACTGCATGCTCCTATGTAAGCGAGCAGATAACTCCCTCTCAGCGTAATCTTTTATATAGAGTGACATCAAAAGATGTTATGACAGATAAAATGTTTGACTGGAGCAAACAACAAGGCTTTAATTAAAAGGAAAAGACAAAATTTGGAGGAATAAAGCATGAAACTGGCATGCTTATATTTTGTCTGATCAACTGTATTCTGAGTCACCATTTAAAACATTTAACAATCTGAAGTGTAACTTCAAGATTTTTTTTACTTTTTTTTTTTTTACTAAAATAAATTTTGCTTCATTTGGAAAATCCAGTTCTCAGTGTGACAGATTTTTAGCTTGGAGAGCTCTAAGCTAAATGAAGCATTAGGAATATTTACACCAGCTAAGGTTAGGCCTCCCCATCGTGCTTGAATTGCGAATCGAGGCTCGCTGTTTGGGCAAAGGAGACAGCTTCCTAAGTTACAAAAACCTTTGCTACAACGTACAAGGAAGATAGGGAGCATGGTTACTTCAGCATCAAAAGAATTATGACGAAGGCCTAGCCAGTGCAACTTAACCTCACGGTTAACATCAATATGGTATCCTGATGTTCTTCATGGAATCATAGAATGGTTCGGGTTGGAAGGGACCTTAAGGATCATCTCATTCCACCCCCCTGCCCTGGGCAGGGACACCTCCCACCAGACCAGGTTGCTCCAAGCCCCGTCCAACCTGGCCTTGAACCCCTCCAGGGATGGGGCAGCCACAGCTTCTCTGGGCAACCTGGGCCAGGGGCTCACCGCCCTCAGAGTGAAAAATTTCTTCCTCGGATCTCATCTAAATCTCCCCTCTTTTAGTTTGAAGCCATTATCTCTCATCCTATCACTACATGCCCTTGTAAAAAGTCCTTCTCCAGTTTTCTTGTAGGCCCCCGTGCACATTCATCCATGCACAGATATTTTTTTTTCCTCTTCAATAAACTTCAGCTGAAGAGGCGCAGCCAAGCTTCTCCACTGCAACCGAATACTCTCATCCCTTATCATTTAGAAGAATACTATTTACAATGCAATTTCTCCTTACAGGATAGATCTGTGACAGAGGTAAAGCAAGAGATCATGCAGAAGAGATACTAAAGTCACTGGAGCTCAGGAACGATGCTGCTCTCTGAGCTAGAAACACGCTGCCTTTCCGCCGAAGGAATACAGGAGTTAGCTCAGGCACTTGCAACCCAGCACAAGTCCCCTCAGCCTGGCCTGTCGTCTGCAATACAGATGAAGTATCAGGTTCCCACAGCCCAGTATATGGCAATCAGCTTGAAATGAGCAAGAGAGTCACAGGCAAAGGTGACTTCCCTCCAGGAGAAGAGGACTGCTCTCCCTGCAGAAGACCCTTGAGAAGATCAAGGGGGCAACTGCTCTCTGATATCTCTGGCATGAGCAATGCACCTCCCAGACACCTGCATCTGACCAACGTTTTCTAATGAGAAGGTTAGCCTGCAGAAGAGAATGACCACAACAGTTTCTCAAAGTTGTGGACAAAGAAATAAAGAGCTTTATTTTCCATTTCTAGGCATCATTAACCATGACCAATTCAATCTAGAGCTGTGGGGGCCTATTATATTTGCAAAATCACACCTATAGACCATATTTCCTTGACAACCATGTTATGGGATGTGGCCCTTGAGATCTGCACTGAACAAAGCCAGCGGCACATGGATTTAGTATGTCTGTTAGTTAGCCAAGGTGGAGGCAGCTGACATGAAGGCCGAGGAGCATCCAGCAAACGCGTCAGTGAACTCCGGGTTTCAGCTCTGAGATGTAACGCGCAGAACTAGGATGGCAAAAGAGAAAACACAAAGAAAAAGTCAGAGCGACAAAACTATCCTGAAGTCACCTCTCACGCCGACAGAAGTCTCGCACCGGACAGAAGGTTTCAGCATCACCAAAGATATTTTTCCTCATCAGCCATGCTTTCACCCGAGCGACTCTCCGGGTAAAGGCTCTCCCTGCTCCCCTCCTCCTCCCACCGCAGCCACAAAGCACATCTACACAAAAATACTGAAGTGCCAACAGCGATGGATTAGTGTGGGCATAGAAAGAGCAATTTTTTTTAACTCTAGGAGTTGATAAAGAAAGGAACAATGAATAGGGCATTGCAGTAATTGCACTAAAAACCCATTTACTGCTAAAGAATACAAAACAAACACCTCTACAGAACGGCACTCATTAATCTGCAAGCATTAGAAAAATGAGGAGTGGAACACTAGAAGAATTAGAGAGAAGTGACAAAGGGGCAAAAAAGGAGACAGGAAACAAAGGTAACATCAATATATACTGAAAAAGCTTTTCTCTGGCTGTATGAAAGGTGAGATATCTTAAGATGCCATAAAAATGTTACAGTGTAATATTCCCTGGAATTACTTTGCATTAGAGACTGTATTAATCACTCCACACTTTGGAAAGAAAGCAAACTACATTTAATACATTATCGGCTTTATTTTATGCTGTCTTGTAAAAAAAACCCAAAATCATAATTGTGCTTTTTCCAAAAAGCAGACTGAAACTGCAGAGGTGAGAGTAAAGTCTCTTGCAAATTCTCTAGTATTGAAAATAAAATAAACCTGAAGGTTTTCCTCCCATTTTCTCTAAAAGGAAAGCGGTTGCCTTTAGTATTAGGCTCCTTAGTCCCCTGTTACTTACCCAGACAAGTTTCCAATTTTTACAGCTGAGGCTAATGGAGAAGGAAGAAGAAAAAAAGAAGTGTGCAAGTCAGGAGCTGCACCTAAGATTCGTTAAAGATTATTATTTCACATTTGTCTTAACCAAGGACAGGTCTTCCTGTCTTACTGAAGTCACCCTGTATTTTGTCATTCTTGGTCTCACCAAGCTCAGTCCATGGTTCTTTCTCAACATTCCAGTTATTTTGTCATCCAAACACTCACGGAAGATGAATTTCCTAAACAGTGGAGAAGTCTGGAGAAACTTAGGCTTGAATGGTTACCATCAAGCTAGCATGGAAAATATAGCTGATGGTTCCTCCTCCCCGGTAACACACTACATCTTACTGATTAAATCCATGAACACGACTTATTGCAGGTATTTCTCCATCAAGACTAGACCAAATCCAGCAAGTTTAAGTAGATGGTAAGGATTTATTCTCATTTTCCCTTACAAATGGGAAACCATTCCCGTTCCCGCTCCTCCACCTAAGCAGCAAATTGCCTGGGGAAAAATAAAAATGGTTCATCTGGAAACTACTCCCACGCAAGCCCAGGAGTAGCGCCTCTCCTTCGTGGACTACACAAGACATCTGACAAGAATTTAGAGAACCTAAGCACAGGTGCAGCACCGACTCTCAGCTGAGCACAGCGTAGAAAGCGCAAAGGGCCACCCAAGCTTCTATAAACAGAACTAGACACGTCAAGTTTTATAACAGATGGCAACATGGGAGCAATATGTTTCGCAACATATCTGATGTCTTATCTCTACCCAACATGAACTAATAAGCTGAGAAAACTTCATAAATCCAAAGCAATGCCCAAACTTAAGTCATGTTGCCTTCCAGAAGTGTAACCACCCTGTTGCTGAATCCTGCAGGCACAGCTCAAGATGCATACTTGTTCTTTCTGCACTGACTTTAAAATAAAATAAAAAAAAATAAATAAAGACTTCTGGACCTATCCAAGATTTTCAAGAACCAAGTTCAAGTTCTTGCTTTTCCTCCTCCTCCCCCTTTTAAGACAGATATTTTATTTTTAGGGAGCTAATGAAGTACGATGCCAACTCAGTCTTTTAACAGCTTTCTCCCTCCTCCTCCTTGCTACTTAATCTGCATTCAGAGTACTTCACCACTAAGTACTGAGGGTATAAAGTTGAAACTGGTGGTTAAAAAAAAAAAAAGATATCATTATTGACTATAGCAGCATTAATAATATGCCATAATGCACAGCTAACTACAAGCACAATCAAGAACATTCAAATCAATTTTTAATATTAAAAAGTACATTAACTGAAACACATTGTATGCAAGAAGTAATCATACCACCCCAAGCTCTTAAGATTAGCTTTTGCAGGAAAACAAGATGCCGATTTAGACAAACAGAAAACATTATCAAGAGGCAGATGCCTTGGCATCTGTCTTCTAGTAATGCAGAATCACAGAGTGAGTGAGTTCTGATGTTCCCTTGAATTTCCTACATTTCGCTGGGGGTCACTAAGATGTGATAACTTGGCTCTTGCTGTGGTGGGCCTACAGGCAACATCCTCAAAGGCGGCAAAGACAGCATTATGCTTACCACTGTGCACATGAAGAAAGGACTTTGATGCTATTAAGTAACTGAAATTCAAAACAGCCTCTACCTGAAGTCTTGCAGAATTTGCAAAACCTTCAATATTGCTATGCATAAAATGCAGCCCATGGTGGGCATGAGAAGGAAGGAAGGAAGAGAGTTAAAACACTGGAGGGGAGGAGGAACTAGTTCAGCTTACGGTCAATGCTGGCAGAAGATCAAATGCGTATGAACTGGTCATGAGTCAACATCAGGCCGTATCGTTAGACAGAGGTTCCCCAAGAGATAATAAGTGACTGAAGCTGGCAGCACTGCGGCTCCCCACCCATTCCTGGCTGATGGGCCTCCAGCTGCACGTCCCTGCCCCTTCCCTTGCACCAGCACTGCCGCCCACCTCAGCCCTCAGCCAACAGTTGCAAGGAGTTCAACTAGCTCAAAACCTCAACACTTTTTTCTGGAATAGCTCCGTAAATAACTGAGAGCAATCAGGGAAAACCAGCAACGGCAGAACAGCGAAGGCAGCAGCATGTGGC
This sequence comes from Fratercula arctica, assembly GCA_947846985.1. NCBI lineage: Eukaryota > Metazoa > Chordata > Aves > Charadriiformes > Alcidae > Fratercula > Fratercula arctica. The sequence continues at coordinate 3,357,482 of CANTUZ010000010.1, forward strand.
CAAGCACAGGAGGGCGACAGCATCAACTTCAACAGACACCGACTGCAACCTTAGGAGGTGTCACATAGAGCAGTGCAGTTCAAAACTGTCCTGCCAAACACAGAACCAGGTGCAAATATCCCCAAATGCAACAAGCTCAACCTTAAAACCAGCTTATGAAAGGGACTATACACACAACACAGGCAAATACTTAAGTCCTTCCCAATCCACTGCTCCAGGCTAAACCAGCACAAATTGTGGTCGAAGTCTGCACAGGCACCAACGTTCAACCACAAGTCAGTGCTTACGCAAGGCATATAGCTTCCCAAGTGACTGGGAACAGCACCTCTTACACAGGTTGGGTAGAAGAGCGCTCGTGGATGACAGACATAGCCAGTTCCTCAGGACCTTCATTTTTCACGAGATGCAGCAGAACCTTTATGAAAATACCTTTTTCAGCTTTCTGCTGCTAGGCAAAAACCAGCAAGAATGAAGCCCAGTTATATCCGAATGAGGATTTTGACAAAAACAATCCACACCACACTCATCTTAGCTCCATCTGAAGATGCCTGACGCATCAGCCCCCTGCTTCAAGCTTTTCCCTTGCCACTGCAGCAGGTCTCTACAGCACTGAACATAATTTTGCTCAGAGGGTGTCTTTTACTAAGCCTTTCTATAGCAGTGAGCTTAATGTCACAGCTATATTTTAACAGTCATTTCAATGACTATAAAAATCAAGTTCAACACAATAAAACTGCTATCACACTACTGCGGAAATAGTTAGCAAAAAAATGGTCCCTGCAAGACACTATTCACTGAAATATAGAGCTGATGATGCAGAGCAAAAAGCCTAAAGCAATGGGAAAATGGGGTGACGGGAAGAAGTTTTCATTTCCTACTGTTCTTCTTCCTCAGCATTTCTATAAGGGGAAAAAAAAAAATATATTAAAAAAAAAAATCAGAATTCCTCCACTGCTTTCTCAGAAAACTTATGGAGTGGGGAAGAGAAGAGAAGGAGTTTTAGGCTTTTCACACATCAAACTTTACTCAATTTATTTTTACTTGCCATCACCTTATTTGTCTCTCAGTCCTTCAAGCTGTCTCCAAGAGCAAGAACTACAGAGAAAAGAGCACGGATCCAGAGTCAAATAACCCCTGAGGAACTTGTCCTGCTTTCTTAGAAATAACAGTCAGAGAGAAGAATGACCTGCTAAGAGCCACAGTTTGATCCACCAACACTTTCTCTTTTCCACAACAGCTAGGCTATTGCAGAAACAGGAAATACCTGATATTTTTCCTGAAGTTGTATCTTATACCAGAACTAATGTAAAAACGTAACCATGGAAGCGAGTCAAACAGCTCTGAATGCATTAAACGGTAAGAGCGGCATTTTGCAAAAACAGAGAAAAATTGTTTTTCTCCAGACCAGTAAGAAATCACATGCCTCGTGCCACTTTCAGAAGAGCGACAGAGTTGGCTCAGCAGCTAGCCTCAACAAAGAGTCACTGTCCGGCTCGCTCCAGGCTGCTGGGAATCGGTCTCTCATCCTCGACTCCTTCCACTAGAAACGGGGTTTCCTTACAGAGCTGTCAGAGGGAGCTCGTATCCGTACAAACTCCACGTTTCCCACCTAAGGGGAATCCTTTGAACCCATACTCATTTTTATGTTCATTCTGGAAGAAATAGGGTGAAGGAAATGTAACCGATACGGTATTCCTGTTCTTTAAAAGCCCAGCATCACATTTTACTCCTCCATAAATCAAATGTACAAATTTCTGGGAAGCGGGGAAAGCCGGAGTAGAGGAATACCTAAAAGCTCTGTTTATGGACGCTGAATTCCACACCTTTTTGCACAACAGCAACCTACATTTATACTCGCAACACTTAACTATGACAAGTTAATTTGATCATTCTAAAGCCTTTTCTAGTTTAATTAAAATCAATCTAGCCTAATAATCTACCACAAACAAACCTGGGAAATTCCCAAATGAGAACGTCCCACCAGCAGTCTCTGAGTCCTGTCCTACCGACCAATTTGCTTCCTCATTGCTAGGGCATCCCTCAGCCGACTGAAATGCATCAAAGGCGACCCTTGTAACTACTACCCTTACTCCCTGAGCCTCAAAGTCACCCCCATTAACTCAGGACAGCTCAAGGTCAGAACACTTCACTTCCTCAGCACAACCACCAGAAGAGAACGTATTTTAAAAACGCCACCAGTGGTCATGTACGTTAATGCTAGTAGGGTGTTTAAGGTGCCACCAACCCAGCAGTAACTTGCCAATCTGCTGCTACAAGAAAAAAAAAAAAAAAATTTTAACTCTTCTTTCTTTTTCGCATATTATCTTCCAGCATCGTTCCAAGTCTTTGCTGAAAAGAGGGGAAGCATTAGCACAGAGCACACGCACGCTGGTAGCCCAGGGTAGGGCCAGCCAACAGAGGAGGCAAGGGCCAGCTCCTGGCTGGAGGAGCAGGTCAGTGCTGTTTCTAGCACTGCTCCATTGGAAACAAAGGCTTAAGGAGAACCATTTACCTATAACAACTTCCGAAGCAACACAGCAGGTACTGCATCTGCTCAAATGTTTCTATTTGGCAAACTCCAACTGGTAGCACAAGCTTGTGCTAAACTGGACAGTGTATCTGTCCTCCACAACCACCTGCACCTCAAAACATTTGTTTTCCCCACTGTAAAAATACTCCATTAGTCTAATAACAAGTGGTTCCTTCTCGACTATTCAACTTATTCAGTACTTTCAGGACCTCTACCTCAAATTAAAACAAAACTACTGATAGCCAGTACATTAGTACGCTTAAGTTCCCATGTCCAGCAAAACAGCTCATTTTTAGTATATAAATCAACAGACATTTGCTTTGGCTAAGTTTGGTGAAAACATCCTACAAGACACCTGGACCATTCTGCAGTGGGACTCGTGTCCACAGCCAGTGTGTTGAAAAGGGCAAGGAGGGGGAGAGCATTTGTGACATTTTCCTGTAGGAATTCAGCTTTCTCCTCTTGACTGGGAGCCTTCAGTGTCCTGCAGAAAAACAGTACGAGCTGTAAAAATGTTTCTTGGTCCATTAGTGTCCCAACAGCAAGACTGTGTTGCTGCATGCAAAGGTAACAACAGAAATGCCTGTGATGTGCAGATGCAGTAAGCAGGGAAATACGACAGTAGAGCCCAAGGCTTCACTAGTGTTCACCAATATTTCACTTTTTACTAAGTTTACTCAGCCCTTTCTCAACGCTATCACTATCCTCCCCATCTTATCATCACTTGATCTGGTATTCAATTACTCTATTTCCCCTATGCAAAACTATTTTATATATTCCACATTCCTCATGTAAATGTTATGGAAGCATCGAGACACTATTACACAAACACATACATGAACTCCTAATCTTAAGGGTTTGTATCTTGATGTAAGAACAGCTCCCAGATCAGCACACTGCGTTACAGATGGTATCACGTCTGGACTGTAAAAGCTTACAGTTATCCCAATATTTTTGATATTCAAGCTCTAATAGTACTGAAACTTCTTCCAGAGTTCAGCCAAGAACATGTTCACCTTCATGTGCTCTAACTGCAGAAACCAGCAACTGCTGCATTAAGCCCAAACTGTACTTTCTGTATTCAAGGTACAAATCTGAAGCAGTTAAATCACTCGGTTATCACAGTTCAGTAAATAAACAGAGGCCTCTTTTGCAGCGAAAGTTCTTGATAAAAATCTGTTAATAAATCATTTCAAGAATACATTCAACTAGAAAATCAAACACAAGCTGAACCCACACAAAACTCCTAAAAATGTAAACAGTACTGCAACTAATTCTCTCAAGTCTTTATTAAAAAGTGCTTATCTGGCTATATCCAGTCCACTGCTTTGTTTTTTAGGAATAAGAATTCCCACCCCACCGAGCTTGAAGCAAGCTACTTTAGGCACTCCTCGAAGACTCTCTTGCTTCTCTAAGTAGTTTTTTTTCCCAAATAAAACCTTGCTAATGGGATACTCTTCACATTATGTGGGCAGCGTACACTGACTACAAGAGTAATTCCCCATCTTTGTTGCCGGCACGATTAAAAGGTGGCCTTGGTTTAACGAAAGATTTGTTTTAATTGCATTAAAACTTGCATGTGTGCTACCTGTGTCAACATCCCAGTAGCGCGATTCACCAGGAGAGAGACCAGATCAGACTAAACAGAACCTAAAGTCCAATTCCCATAATCAGCGCTTTAGAGACACACCGAGACCTTACGGCAGGCAATTCTATATTAGCCAGCACTAAAACAAATTCCCTCGTCTGTCAGCACCTTATCAGTCCTGGAGCTGCTTAGGACAGTAACGCTCAGCATTAAAGCCATCCAATCTAAGGTAACTGCAGATGTCTCTATTATCCAGATAAATGTCTAATGCTTTTTTTAATCCTTTTAGACTCTTAGTTACAGTGAAACACTCAAGAACAAAACCAACAAATAAAAACAAAGTATAATATAATAAATACCAAAAGAGTATTTGGCTCTCCATCAAAAGTTTGGGGTTGCTGTTTTGTCCCGTTTGACTCACTCACTATGGAAACTACTGCCTAAGAAATACCTCTGTGCCACAAAAAGTATCTGTTCTCATCTCCAGCCATTCAACTTGTGAGCAAGAACAACTGTTTTCTCACCAGAAGAGCTCAATAACTGAAAACTGGGAAAGGGATCTTTATCTACTGCTTCAATCTCTTCCAGTGCTATGTCGTATGTCACTAAACTCATTTTAAAAAGAAGTCAATGCCACCCGCTGTGTCTGTGAGCAAGTCCCAGTCTTACAGGAATTGTGAGTTGCTCTTCTGCTTACTGCTGCCCATGGCCTGGGAAGTCTGTGAGAAAAAGGTTGCCTTCTTTATGCCGAACTGGTAGTGAGCAGCATCAAACGAGACACAAAAAAGTGCAGAACAGACTTGACAAGGTCACAGAGAGGTGGACGACAGAGTGTCAGAAGCTAGAGGCATTGCTGACAGGCTGCCGAGGAAGGAGGCAGAGTTAGATACTGCCATACCGAAGACATACCTTCTACAGAGTAACTCTGATTTGTAACAGAAGCCCAAATACCTCCAAAACTAAGCTAAAAAAAACCCCACAGACCACTTATTTTTAAACCAACTTACTAAAACCACTATCAGTAAAACCATTTTTACCACTTACCCTTTACATTGGAAATTTCACAGAGATCACACCACACAAGCAAAAAAAAAAAAAAAAACAACCAACGAAAAAACCCCACACCCAACCTCCAAACCACACCACCACACCAACCTCAGAGGGGAGGGGAAAAAAAAGCCTCCCAAGTCTATTCCACCTAAGATTCTTGGTCAAAGAAGCATCGGGAAGGCTACGGATGGATGGAGACACAACCAACATTTCCTATCAATGCAAGAGGTGAAACAGGGGTGCCCAGGTGAGTAGGAAGGAAGGAATTCCATTAAGAACGACAAGACGACAGGTGATGCATGCAGAAAACCGGTGTATAAGGATAAAATATGAGAAATAAAGAAAACAGCTTGGAGTTCATTAAAAATTACGAAGTGTATGACACATTAAAAAACATAGGCAGGAAAATAACCAGGCAGTGAGAAAGCTTCAGATCCACTGACCGACAGGACGCCCACACAAATCAAACAAGAGCCAATGAACAAACCCTCTTTTAGCTCTTTCCATTACTTAATAAACAGTAATAATTAAAGTGAACATAAAAAGTCCACTCCTTGCCATCATGATTTCAATTTTTATTCATATGCTCATATTTTGGGAGAAAAAAAAAAAGTTTAGTCAAGAGAAAGTTTATAGGTTCCCACGGAACCTTATCTATTAACTTTCCCGACCCAAGTGACATGCTTAACCGTATTTCTTAGTCATTACGACTGCAGTGCAACAGAGGACAGCATTTATAGGACATTCCAAGTCACTGCCTTGATAATCCGCAGCCGTTTCAGGGTCATGATTTGTTCACTGGAGTCATACGCACAGCAGATTTTTTTTGAAAGCAAGCGTCCCTTTAAATTGTTCACCATCTGTGTCAAGACTTGGAAACTCAAATTATCATCAGCTACTTCCATCTGGCTCAGTGTTGAGATATTTCCTGTTTCAGGGTCCGCTACAGGAATACTTTTTACATTACCAGTTGCTTTCATTTCACTTCATTTCTGATACACAGCTCTCACTACAGACAACACTATACACATACCACGCCGAAGCAGAAGCAACTCCTCAACAAAAGCACCCACCTCCATTCACTGAACCGTTCCCTACAGCCATCATTTTTTCCTGCAGACCAGCTGGCACGGTTAGGAGGATGCTAAAGGCTAAAGCATCAGCTGGGAGAGAGGTATGCTGCTGGAGACACAGGTAACAGCAGAGCTTTCCATGATCCTGTACCCCTGCCGCCTTCCAATGACTCCCTTTAGCCTTACACGGGGATCACGGGAATCGCCAGTGCCAGGGTTTGCCATCTTACTTCTTCTGAAAATTTTTATTTTTTTTTTAATTGCATGCATGGAAGTTATGAAAGCCCTCCTCTACTAATAGAGCACAGTTGAAGGTCCTTGCGTGTCAGGTCTGGGTATGGTCTGGCATCATCAACTCCTCGTTTGGCAGCAGCTACCTCCTCCTGGGGCCCACGGGCTATTCAGCTACCCTCCCTAAACATATGTTGTTTTATTACACTCAGCTTCAAATCAAGTGATGTCAGTATTTCCGTGCTTTGTTTGGAGAAGGAGGACAAGGCAGGCAGAGCAAACACAAACACCCAAGGCTGGACTTCCAAAAGGTATTTGGATGCTTAAAGTGGTTCTTGGGCACATCACGGTTCGTGTGCTCTCACAAATCCTAAGTGCCCACCTGCACTGTCTGATGTGTATTTTCAAAGGTGCCCAGGAGCTGTGCCTCCAGCAAGCTCTGCCAGCAATCAGGTAGGAACTCACCACGTCAAGCCACGAGGCTCCTCCACAAGGAAGACAATTCTCCACGATGCCCCCAATGATGCCATCCACACAGGGGACTCCTCAGGGACTCCTTTCCTACAGCACCCTCCCGAAACCCCTGCACCTCGCTCAGCAAGGGAGCTGCTCAAGCAAGTTTTCAAGCTCAATATTGATTAATTTGTGTAGTAAAAATGTTAAAGTGACACAGCTGCTACAGCACTAGAAATGTACAGAAGAGCGCCATAAGAAACCAAGTGCCTACGAGCATATATACCAATTATGTACTCTTTTACTTCCACTTGTGTTCATAAATTACACAGCAACCCTATATCGCTCATTGCTTATATTTTCTACTGGGTGACAGAAAGACATTTTGCAACTCCAACACCCTGTGGTAAAATCAGCCACCACAAACCTCTGAAAACATGTTATAAAAAGGTCTGTGCTAAAATAATATAAACAGTACTCTAAATAATATTTCTTAGCACTGCTAAGAAATATTATTAAAAAAAAAATCAAATTCAAGTATCTTGGCCAATAGTTACTTCAGTTATTCATCCATCTGTTTGTTTTGTTATGAATATGGATACATGATTACACATAATAGTTCTCAATGTAATTATTTCAGTTTAGTTGAAAAGCTATATGGAGCGGAAAAATATTTCCAGAGATATTTCATATTTTGCTGATGAAACTGAAATTCAGCAACTGCTGCTTCTTGTATTACAAGTCTTTACATCAGAAATCAGATTTAATGCACAAATTACATAAACACGGGAAGATAAATAATACTACAAATATATAAATGTTTTCACAACTACAGCCTGAGAGTGTAAATAAAGTTTCAGAATTACACGAATTATCCCTTTTTTTAATATTCTTCCAGTTTAGATAGGGCATGATTTCAATTTCCCCCCCAAGCTAAAGGAGGAAAGTATTCCAGTAACTCATTAAGGAATTCATTAAAGCATTATTCAGAAAATGATTATTGTTAGAATAGCTTTGGGATCTACCACAGGCCAGAATACAGAATGAAAAATGTTTTTACATTTACCAAAAAAAAAAAAAAAAAAAAAAGATATGCTGATTTTTCAGTAGTCCATCTCCCTGTCAAGGAAGCCCCATGAAGAAGAACAGCCCGTGTATTCCATAGATGGTGAGGAGCCACCAATGACTGTCGTGAACATTTCAGACCGGGAGCAAGCAGAAGAGAGGTAAGACTGACATCTTTAATAGAGTAAATACTTTAAAACTGGATTAGCACTAGTTCCTCATTTGAGCTTCGATTCATTAATATAAGTCAGCTTTCAGCTATTTATCTAAAGTCGGACACATCTACGGGTATTTAACAAGATGTATTGGATTTCAGTCCTGAAGGACTACTAAAGGATTAGACAAAGCATATCCTGCATGTGCTCTACAGCCAACACTGGACAAACTCCAGAAACACAAATATTTCAAAGGAAAAAAATAATGCAACACTTATGTCTCTAGTTGCAAGCTGACAGAAAGGCTTCCTGGAGATGTTGGTTTGACTTCAGGTTGCATCCAGTTTACTTTCCCCTTCCTTGAAAGCTTTGTCTATGCAGAAAGGAAAATGCGTTTATAACACAAAGAAGGCTGTGCCAAGTACAGCAAACAGTCTAAAATTAAGATCGTATCAGAGCACCTAAATCAAGCATTTGTGGTAATGAGAGATAAAGAGGAAAACTACAGAACCCACCAAGGTACCACTTTAAATTTAAATGGCAATTCAGAAATGGTTTTCCCCCTGAATTAATACCAAACCAAAAACATTAAATCAGGACCTTGTCCTGCTGTCATTTCCATACTTGCATACGATGTAAACCGTAAATCCTCATTTTGTGGAAATTCCCCTCCCCTTTTATTTTCTAGGAACAAGAGTGTTAATTAATAGCTGAAAATTCCTAAACTGACTGAAAACTTTCTCTGCAGAGTTAAATAAATGCTCTGTATTAGGCCCGTAGGTAGCCAGCTTCCTATAGGAAGTCAGTATGTGCTCTACGAGGGGAAAAAAAAAAAAAAAATCCAGTAAATCCCTATGGGAATCATTTCTCGGAACAATCCCAGCCTGCAGTGTTCTCACTGACCTGCATGAAACCAAACAGAGGAGCACATGCTTCCTTCCACTTCTCCAGTATCTTCACCCACTCCAGCTTGCAACAAGTGTTTACTGACAGAGAGCAATAGTGAATGCTGAGTAAACTGAGCGTAATCAAGCACATGCCTACAGTCAAATTAAAGTTATTCATTTAGGAAGAAGTACACTTCATCTACCAGTCCCTTACCTCGGCTTCATGTGATGCCAGGGACAGGGAAGAACAGAAATGCATCCCATCAGCAAGCAGGGAAATCAAAGGTATTTTAAGATATCACAAAATAAAACTCTAATCTGGACATACAGCAGGGTATGCTGTCTCTAGGAGACAGAATTTGCACATGCTTTCTCAAAATGGTAATATACTGATAAATACATCAGCAAATACTGCATAGACATTTTTACCCCATCGGTCTGGGACATGTCAGAGCTCGGTCCTGCCGTCATTAACAGCACAAAGCTAACCATCCTGTCCTGCCAGACAGCTCCAAACATCACCCGCCACACAGCATCACTACAATTCCTAGTGATGCATCTTAGGAACGCATCTTAAGATGCAACTTTTTCAATTTCCTAAAAAACTTTTCTTCCCTACTTTAAGGCACGAATATGCAAGCTCAAGATCATCAACTCTCTTAGTAAACAAGAGTCTCCATGTGCCACCACCACTCGCTGCAGCTGTGGATTGTAAATCCAGGATTCCACAAAAGCTTCAAATCTGTCCCAAACCGCCGCAGTCCTCCCTCAAGCAGCAGAAGCAAAGCAGCAGTGCTCTGCCATAGCAGTTCCTGTGCTTTCAACAGCACTGCTTTTAGCAAATTCCTACACCCCCCTTTCAAAAAACCATTACAAGAGCACAAGCTCAGTTGCAAAACTAAGCTATCATGACGTTTGTATCACCACTTAGTCCACCAACCCATTATAACCCTCCCCTAATAGTAAGAAAATACGTGTATTTCTTCTGAAGATACTTCTATATATACCTTTTGAGAAGCTATCCCAGTCTCAGAGAGGCACCAAAATACCCTAACCTTGAAATGTGGCCAAAGTGCTGTTTCAAAGCATCTAAATCAGGCTAGTTATGATTTGCTCTGTCGTGCCATGCAACAAAAACTCACCAGTCACAGACAAAAATACAGGAACTCCCAACTGGTGTGGCTCACGCTAAAATTGGTTTTGTTTGTGGGCTGGGTTTTTTGTTCGCTTGTTCTTGATTTTTGTGTTTGGTTTGTTTGGTTTTGTTAATTAATGTATGTGTAGACACACACCCTACACAGTGTAGAGTGTATCTGAGCAGCTTGCATGATAGTGGCTAAGGACTGAGAACCACAGAGACTATCTCAAGTACTTGCAGCACCCTGATTACCCAGGGGAAAGCTTGAGCACACCTAGATATGCCATAGAAGTGCAACAAATATACACACACAGTCATAGAAGTACAGGTTATTTTTAAAAAGCTGGTGTCCTTGACGTATACGTTATCTTTGACCTAATACATGGCATTAGGAAGCACCTACCCAGGCAACACGGGCTGTCCTGAAGTAATAACACCCAACGCAGCTCCCCGCACAGATATCCAGCCCTTTCTTCATCAAGGTTTTGCATTTATGAAGCTGTCCAAAGCCAGGAGCACTTTGCCTGGCGTTCTGATCACAGCACAAGCACAATTATCCATGTTTTCCACTGACTCATCAGGAGTAGCAGAGGAAAGTAGAGTCAGCATCCTGAAAATTAACAGGATCTCAGAGAGCACAGGCCCTGTAGCCAAGAAGTTCTCCTTCTACATCTGACAATGCACAGACACACATGGCACTATTTTTCTAATTCCCTATTTATTTTAAAAATAAAAAATACAAAAAAAACACAGATTAAACTATCACAGTGGTGGACTAATTACTCCGTATCTGCACATACTTTTGAAGACAATGGCATCTTAAATATGGTATTTGTGGTAACCATAGTAACTCCAGTTCTACCTCTTACTGCAGCTTTAAGTCCAAAGGAAAAGGGTCAACCAGCAGAAGTCAAGAGGATTTGGAAGGTACTAGAGCTACCTAGAGAGGAAGGTACTTTATGCTATCTCAGAAGCACTATTCGGGCTCGCAGACTTCCCAAAGCAGCTCATAACATCTCCTCTCCACTGGCATAAGGAAGAACACCAAAATTACAATTTTTGCATCACGCTATAAGCGGGAAATGCGAGACTGAGCAGCCACACTCCGCAGCCGCTTGGGACATCGAGGGTACGCAGCAGACATAAGCAGCTTCTGGGGCTCTCTGAAAGCCTCTCGTGTTCCTCCTGAGGAAGCCGCTCACCCACGTGGCCATCTCACCACCACCGCATGTCTCCCCACCGGCACCAGGAAAGAGATGAAACACAGAGCTAGGCACTGAGACGAAGGATATGCGGCATCGTGAGTGGAGAAAAGCTACTTCAATTAAGCTGATCGTTTTCCTGTTTCGGATGGTTCTCCGTACGTTAAGCTAATAAATGTATTATCCCATTATATCCACACCCATTCCTCATCCAATCTCCCCGCACGCCGAGCCCTGAATTCTCTCAGGAAGCGGAGCTGAGTCACGCTCACAACTGCCTGCTGAGATAATGCCTATGCACTACGCGACAGCATTCCTCATTTTAAGGCAGTAAGTTCAGTTTACACGTGTGCTGGACATCCAGCATCACCTGCAAACCCCACCGTGCAGGGTGGGAAGGGTTGAGCAGGAGCAGCGTTTCTTAACACACCTGTATCCCTGCCACGGTTTCAGTACAGGTGTGTTGCAGTAATTTATTCCAACTTCATCACTTCAGCCAGTAAATCTTTGGGACTTGAGATGTTAAGAAAGCTTAGTTGTGCACAGGAACACACTAGTCAAGAGGAGGAAAAAAGTATATATATGTATTACATATACACATATGCCTATTACATATATACGCATCTTATGTATACACACACACTTATGTATACATACAGGCATTTCTGAGCTCCTACAATTGCAACATAAGTAACGTAACCCACAACAATAGATACCTTCCTGTTATTTCTGCTTTAGTAAAGTGTACACACTAAGTATATTACATGCATGTATGACTAAGATGGTGGTCCAATTAACAACCCAATTAACATCAATCAATTAACAGTTCAATTATTTGGGAAGAGGCAGATGTTTCTGTTCCACTGTCAGACTCCAGGACTGACCATTGTAAATAGTCAGGAACAAAAATACTTGTTTATTAGCATGTTCACCTTAACACTGCCTTCTCATTTCTCTTTGGGACTACGGAACTGCTACATCAATTCTCCACAACCTGAAAGTTTCAGAAGCAGCAAAAAATAAAACACCAGAAGTCTTGCAGTGCACAGAAGTGCCCTTTCTTAACAATACAGAGATGTGTAAAACACGTGCAAGCAAACTGAACATTCACCTTCCTAAGGAGGAAACCCAGCGACACCAAAAAGAAGCTAGCCCTCCCAAAACAGCGTCTAACAGCATCGAACGTTGCGATTCCCTGGCCCGTGCTATTAGCTCAAAATCCGATTTTATCTCCTTGCAACACCACCGCTACTTTCAACTCTCACCCCCCTGCAGTTCAGCAGAGAAATACGCTAATTTTGCTGAGGATACCCCCTCTCAGCTAACCTGCAGGAAAAAAAAGAAACTATCATAGAAAAACAAACCTATTATAAAACCACAACAAACTTCTCTCCAGAGCACTGGACCCAAACAAAAAACACCAATTGAGCACATAATCTTGTGCTTTTTGAAACTGTGAAACAATTATTTTTTTTCTTAAATTACACTTAAGTCTAGTTCTCTTGCTACACATACAATTTCCCACACTGGATGGTCAAATACACTTAAAGTGTATTTTAAAATAGTTTACTCTACGCTTCTTATTCTTTCACCCTTTCAAAAGCACTTCCAAGACATTGATTCCTGGAAACCCAGGTCAGGGGAATCTCCTTCGCCACAGTATTGGACACAAGTTCCTACAAAAGAGGAACTTGCTTTCGAGTGGCGCTGATTTATAAAGCTACCTGATACTATGTGACGATTCAGTCATTCCAGCCTTTCAGAAATACCCTACCCATCCCACACCACAAAGCAGGTATTTCAGAAAACTTAACAAGCAGATGCCACCTGTAGCAATTTTGCTTTCTTACATTTGTCCTGCGACCTCAGCGCTGGTGTTACTCCAACTTTCACACAGTGTAACTGGCCGTCTCGGATTTGCTATTCGTTTAAAAGTCATGCTCTCATTTTCTAGGGATGTACACCCAGTATTTAAAATTAATTCCCAAAATTTACTTGGGCTCTGCTTAGACCCATAAGCTCCCTTCGTCCTGCTCACATTGTTTATACAAGGCTTCGCTGTGGCTATGTATGAAAAGTAAATTGTTCTTCACAACCAATACAGTCCGAGAATGGTGGCAGACACTGAACTTTGTATTTCCAAATTGAGTAGTCAGATTTATTATTTCCTTCCCCGAGACAAATGCTCTCACTCATGCCAATGAAGTTTTCCACTCCAAAACCCCTAAAAAACGCTTTCGATCAAAATGAAACATCTTCAATATCAAGATGGGCCCTCTTGGCACAATGTTGCCCAAAACCACACCAGAGTTTGCTTCCGTTTAATTAAAGCGGAGATGTTTTAACTACAGAGAACAATCCCCCTCTGTTTGAGAGGGACGGAAGAAGCGGAGTACGAAATGGATCCCCGGACAGCAGCGCATAGGGGGAAACCCCTCATCTGTATGAAAATCACACTCCCCACACAACGAAGAGCCTTTTCCCTTGGTGGCCTTAAACCCAGCCTCTCCAAAGGGAGAGCTTTTTCCCTTGGTGGCCTCAAACCCAGCCTCTCCCCAGGGGGGACAGGAGACGGGGCATCACCATGGCGCAGGGTGGGCTGCCCAGCTCCCACCAAGGACCCCGCAGTGGGAGCGTATCCTGTTCAGCTGCCATCAGGGAAGAGGGAAAAAAAAAAAAAAAAAAAAAGCAACCGACGTAAAAATAACTCAAAGCCCTCTTCTATTCACACAAAGTAGCACTCGAGAAGAAAAAAAAAGATATCTAGGAGAAAAAGAAAAGCCAACTTTTTTTTCCGCGAGGACGGCTCAAGCGCAGGTTGCCCGGCGTTTCCAGACAAGTTCTAAACTTGCCCTCAGCAAAGCCCGGCGGGGAGCGGGGGCCGCCGGCCGACCCCCCCGCTCCCTCCCGGCCCCGCGGTTCCCTGAGGCAGCGGGGAACCGGCGGGTGCTGCTACCCGGGGAAGCGCGACCCCGGCCCGGGGAGCGGAGCGGGCCGCCGCCGGAGACCGGCTCCGGGGGAGCTGAGGCGGGGAGGAAGGGGGGGGAAGGCCCGCGGCTGGGGGTTCCCCGCGGGCAGGCGGAGCGCAACAGGCGGGAGCGGGGCCGGCAGGGTCCTCACCTACGCCGTATTTTTCCTCCCTTTTGGTGGGAACCCAGCGGGTCATGGCGCTGGGGGTGGCCGGACCGGGTGGGGATGCGAGAGCCCCGCTCTTACGCCGCCATTTTCCAACCGCGGGACGGGAAAAGTTTCTCCCGACGGCGGAGTCATGTGGTGCGGGCGGAGCCAGCGGCCTGGAGCCCCGGCCGGCCCGGCCGCGGGGGAGGCGGGCGATGGCGGGGCGGACGGCCCCGCTCGGCCGGCGGCGGGAGGAGCGTAGGAGAGTCCCCAGGGGCGCTGAGGGGGGCGGCGGGCAGCCCCTCTCGGGGGGTCCCCGTCCACGGAGCGTTGAGGGGGGCGGCGGGCAGCCTGCCTCGGGTCCCTGTCCCCGGGGTGATGAGGGAGGCGGCGGCCAGCCTGCCTGCCTCAGCGGCTCTCCCCCCGGGCTCCGGGGTGCTGAGGAAGGCGGCGGGCAGCCCGTCTCAGCGGGTCCCCGTGGCGCTGAGGGGGATGGTGGGCAGCCCGCCTCAGTATGTCCCCAGCACCGGAGCGCTGAGGGGGCGAAGGAGCCGGAGTTCCCACGCAGCCCCCCTTGTCCCAGTAAAACGCGGCCGGGTACCGGCTGGTTTCTGCACAAAGGACAGCGGGACGGGGTGGTGCCGCTCTGTCAGTCTCCTTAATTGTATCATTGTGTTCCAGGTACACCTGGCCTTGCTTTTGCCGAAAAAATTGTTTCATCCTACGCAAAACCAGCTCCGTAATGAAACCAACAGGACTTTCCTCGGTGCCACATTGCCAGGCAGCTCCGGCAGAGGGATCTGGGTCTGCTGATGGGAAATCGCCAGTTTCTTGGTTGTTTTATGGCTCCTGCTGTGATCTCTCCAGCCACCTGGCCCTCGAGGGTTTCTCTCTGCTTCCTTCCCAGAGATGTGGCACTAAAACAAGGTTTCTGCTAATGTTTAATACCAGCATTTGGGTATTGCCATGTTGATGCCTACAATTCATGAATAAGTCCTTCCTTGGCCATAACAATGAGAAACCTTCTGAAACCTTCTGGATCAAAAACCTACTCCAAACTTAACATCTCCTGGCTAATTAGAGGGTGGAATATGTGATTATGAAAGAATGAGCATGGGAAATGAGCTTCCTGATCCCCAACCCCTGCACACCTGGAGAGAACCCAGGACCATGATTTAAAAAGAAAATTAAAAAATAGTCTTTAACAAAAAGAAAATAAACTGAGCAAAAAGAAAATAAGCCATGTAAAAGTCAACAGAAAGCAGAAGGATAACAAGAGAAATAAGGAGAAGTGAAATGTCTGACTGGCTATCGTTTGTTAAGACACCTCCTTCACCAAAGGAGAAGCCCTCTACTGCAAATTTAAGAATGAAAATAGATCCTCTTCCAAGGTCAGGGTTGAATCTCTTTTCTCTCCTCTTATTTTCTTGTATTATTAGGAATTTCTGCAACAGCATTTATTATGATCTTTAAGGTCCCTTCCAACCCAAACCATTCTATGATTCTATCATTATTGTCATTATTATACTTTGAGACCAGGTATTCAGCTCAAACATCTGAAGGGGTCTACTCCTCTTTCCATGTACCTTCCCTTTTCCCATCTTTGAGAATTGTTTCCCAGGTCACCACCTACACATTTGAACTAATCTGAATTTCATTGTTCTTGTCCTGCAGAACTGAAGGGCCATTGTGATAGATTGAAGTACTGCACCTTTATGCATTATGCCCAGGAGTGAGAAGATCAAAAGGTTTCTAAAGTCAGCTTCATGGCTCATCATCTTTATCCTGCATTAATGGGTAAATGATTAGAATCTTACCAAAGACAACTTACAAGTGAGCTCTTTGATTTTACAGGTTTATTTTTATAAGATAAATCAAAGTGAAGTAACTGAAATAATGGATGTACTTGCCCTGTTCCTGTAGTTATCTTTGGTTTTCCACACAAGGGAAAGGAGAAATGAAATGGAAAAGCAGTGCAGTAATAGTATTTATTTCTAATGATGAGTATTTTGCAGTTCTATACATCTGACACATTATTTTTGTAATGCTACTACATATGTACTGCAAAACTGCTGAAGCTGCTCAGGCATTAGATGGTTTAGAGATTTTTAAGACTATTATTCTAATAATCTGTAAATCAGAGAACCTGATGGACTTCTCATTTAGATTACCGATAACCAGGCAGCACTTGATGTTGATTTAAACCTGCAGATAGCTGTAATTAGCTAATGAAGTGAGCTATTGCTGTGTTCTGTCCTTTCTGGGCCTCAAGGTTCCAATCTGAAATGCAAACGGTGGTATTTGTTTCTATTTTGAGGGAGGCTAAGGGAGCATGTTTCCCTTCATGATAAATGTACGGCTGACAGCCTTTCTTCAGGTGCTAACTAAGGGTTAAATTAAAGTCTTGTATAGGTTGGCACTCCTTAGTCTCAGTTTACATGTGTATCTGCACTAAATGGGAATTGTATATACCTAAGTACACTTCTAAGCCAGGAAGTATCAGATTCAATAAAACGAAAGCTAAAGAATTACTTATAGCTTACGTATTAAATCCATGTTCTTTATTACCAAAATGTATTTTGACGTCAGTGGAAAAAGATGTTTGTCCTGTTGTCTGATCATGATCTGTAAGAGAAACAATATGAGTAATCCCACGACCAACACAGAGCCCCACTGACACTGCTGAGGGTCTATTTCATTTTGTTACAATGTCTATTTCATTCATTTTAATGAAAACATGTTACAAATAGAGCTAATGCCATTAAAGTTTTGATAGCCAGTAAAAAATACTCCTCCTAATTTGCAATGCATAAATATCCCAGTGCTGGTTTTTTGCAGCTAGGGAAAAAAATGGTAATGGGATAGGACTGTAATATTGAGAAAATAAAATATTTTTATTTTTCTCCAGCAAACATAATATAAACTATCCTCCTGAAAAGTATTTTTTCATTAAACTGTAAACTATTCAAGCTGACGTATTTTACATACTTAGGCATAATATGTTTCTTCACATTGCGCATATATATTTTCCATTTATGAAGAGGAAACTGAAAAATGCTTCTTTCCATAAATCTGAAAGTTTTATCACATCATTATGTCAACTCTTTGGATTCTCACCTTTTTTTTTTTGAATGCATCACATTGATTTGGAGGCAGTTGTCTTGGAGCAAAGACACATTCCTTTTCATAACACTAACTCCAAGAAATCCAAATGCAATATTTGGCCATGAATGATATTGAAATTCTTGTCAGAGAGATTAGGAGTATTTTTTGAAGAGGCTGAATGGAAACAGAACCATTACCCTGCATGAAGTATACTTGCAATAAATAAGAGATACTCTATGTACAGATGCAATCAAGTTATATTTCACTGCATATGACTACACGAGAGGAATGTTTGTTCCATCTCAGTTAAATATCACAGGTTTTGTAATAATTTTTTTTCATTGTCACGCCTTGTAGGTAAATTCAACGTTTTCAGTTAAAACATATAAGTAGTTATTCTATACACACAATACAGATTCCTCTTGGAAATATTCCTCCCAGGAGGTGATGTGAAGGATATATGTAATATCATATAATAAATAATTGTTTTGCTTTTCTATTTCTATTGAAGACATTCTGTTGGAAATGTTATTGTTTCCGTTCCAGATACTCATCATCTATTTTTGCTATACAATTTTCATTTGGGGTGAATGACCTCTATGCTCTAGATCATTTCTATGTTTCGTGGTTGGGTAAAAGGTTTTTATACCTGATGGAAAGACAGTTTGGTTGTTTTTTTGTAACGTATCGCTCTTAATCAGAATGGAAATAAAATTAAGTTTATGAGTTTGTGTTACAAAAATTTACTTCAGCCTTGGTCTTAAATATACCTCATATATCTATGATTATCTTGGGGGTCTCCTGCAGACAAACATGGGAAGTTTTCAGGGAGAATTAAGAAGCCAAAACTGAATTTCTTTTGACGTTCCTATTGGCTTCAGTCAGCCAAGGTGTGGCATTCATAAACCTGGACTGGAGTTTGACAATAGCTGGAGGGAAGTTTTGGGCTCTTCCAGGCTTTGCCCGTGTGTTTTTGAAGTACGCCCAGTAATCTTTAATCTTCCTTTTATAGAATCATTTTGCGCTTATATGGGTGTGTCTTAAGTTTTCTTCTAGTAGGATGACATTTGTGATAACCAGCATGCTGAATGCAGGACTTCAGTTGCCAGCATGAGTATTCAAAGGCAACATTTAAATTTATATAGCTATTGTGAATTATATTGCATTCATTGCACTGGCGTGGTATCTTTCAGATGGGTTAAAGAGAGTGCCTTCCATCCTTGAAGAGAGTCCTTCCATCCTGCTGCCTCTTAATCAGCATTTACTTCCTTCTGACATTTGAATTTTGATACTTACAGATTATGGAACTATTAGGGATATAAAGGCTAATTAATTATTTTCAAGTTCATAAAGGAGATAAACTATTAAGTATTTTTTTTTATTAAACTGTTCGTGTTTTAGCTTAAAACATGGGGCTTGTTTGTATGTAATGAAAGGGATTGTTTTGTAAGTTATGTTCCTTCGGAAATACTTCAGGCTGTTCTTACTGTGTTATATCAAAAGTGGTATAATGAACAAGACAACTTCAGTGGGTTTGATGTTTAAATGCAAATGTGTGAACATTTCCAAGTTACTCTTTATAAATACACAAGGGTTTCCAAAGTGATGTGTTTTAGGAAGGATATGATTATCATAGATACAGCTTAGTTTATACCCTGGTATTTCATCTTGTGCTCTAAAATAAAAAAAAAATTACATGAGTTTTACACTGCTACAGTAAACATAAGTGGCTTCATTTCTACAAAGGGGAAAATCTGTTTTCTGATCATTGCAGAGTGCAAGATTTTACATTCTTCTGAGAAAAAGTGCAATGAGATTTTATGATGGGTCAGTTTCTGTCCCTGTGCGCTCTGCATAAATACCATTTACATCAGTAGCACATCTTGTTCTGTCAAAAGCATCATAGGCATCACCTTAAGTAGTGTGTTTATTTGAATGACAGCGGGTATCTTGGACATTGGCAAATAGATAACTTTGGAAAGATTGCCTTGCTAATGGGAACTTTCTCTGCAGGGTGATGAAGCAGTGTATTGTGTATTTACCCTGCTGTGCCCTTCTGAGGGAGGATGTTTATTCCTGCAGGACTGAGGCAGCTGAAGTACCTATGAAATTATATTAGCAATTTCAGGTTAACCCAGCTTCGCTGCACCCCAAAGTTTCACCAAATCTAGGTTTACTTTTTCATTTCCAACTGAAATACATAGCCACATGAGCAAGATACTCTCACTCACGTGAGTGTCATGTTGTAAACTCCAAAGCACACAAAACTTACTTAATTGTTCATCAGTTCCTTACGTGAGCTGGACTGTAACCCTTACTTAATAGCAACAGACTCATACCCATGAGTAAGTGCTCAGGAATATCATTACAAATTTTTACAGTCAAGCCCAAAGCAGTTAAGGGGAAGGGTAGTACAAATGTCTGCCAAATACAAGCTAGCATATAGTTTACTGTTGGTCAGTGGCAACCTGTTCCTCTTTGCAATAGCTTTAAATAAACAACAGTATAAGGTTTTATGTGTTTTTTTTTTTTCTGTTTAGTGTTTACTGATATGTTTTTCATGTATTTGATATTGATACTCAAAATGAGATTACGAACTCAATTTACATACTCTCTGGCAAACTCAAAGGTAACTGGTAAACCAAAATGCTCTATGTAACAAGATAAGGAAAAATCATTCCCAGAGACCAGTTAGTTTATAAACTCCAACAGATCTACTATTTTAAATCTGACACATTATGTTCAAGTCTCATGATAAAAATTAGGAACATTTCCCAAGAAGACCAAGAAAGATATTTTCCGGGACTGTATTCTGGTAAAATTGTTATTTATTAGAAGCTAGATAATGATCAGACAGAAGAGTACAGGCTCTAGATGAAAACAGAAATTATTCCTGTTAATAACGCTTAGCACTTATGTAGCACTTAACATTTTGAAAGCACTGAACAAATATTAACTCTCTCTTGTGAGACAGAAAGATGTTCTTATCTCCATTTACAACTGAGAGGCAGCTGAGCTGAGGCCAGCTTTCTAAAATGTGACAGGCATTCAGAAATTGAGAAACTCAGAATATCAGACCACTTCTGTCACCTCTTGATTATGTGATTTTCCTAGGGCCAAAAGTGACACATTAGCTGGGGCAGGGTTAGATTTTATGATTTCCTCGGTCTGCAGACAATGTTCCCTCTCATCTTTTGATGATATGAGATTACAATGAGAAATGACAATGAAAGAACATGCTGTACTAGCACCTGTTATAAGGTTTGAGAAACTAGTTACTGAAACATGAAGTATTTGAAGCAATCATGAAAAGGATTTTGTGGGAAGAAAGAACCAGGCAGGATTAGCAGAAATGGCCTGCACGTATAAAAAAAGTGTTAATTTTTAAAGAAAAAAAAGAAAAAAATAACCTATCAACTTTTTATCCAAATTGTGTAGCCATTTGAGCCCTTACAAAAGCATGTTAGAAAGGCGTGGGAGGGTGCCCAGGAGACCGCATGGCGCATAAGAAGCTGACATCGCTTTTGACAACGGCTTGATCTAAAGCACTCGGCAAACCCTGCAGCAGTGGCTACTGCCAGGTGCGCAGGGAACTGGGCAGCGCTGATAGTCGTGGGCCAAGGGCAAGTGGTACCCATTCTCTCTCCCTCCGTCCATCTGCTGGCATGCCTCCAAACCCAGCTTTCTAAATGGATTTCTCCCCAAATGGATGGGCAGGGTTCCCTACCCTGCTGTAAAAGTGGCAGGATCGGTTTTCTAAAGAGCCTTTTAAAAGCCTTTCTCAGCTGCACCTTAGGATAACAGCTTTTGCTGCTTCCCCTGGCTTTGGATAGAGTCCGCCGTTCAACCACTCAGAGCAGATGAGGGGATGGTAACACCACACTTCCTAGCTGTGTTGGCATGACAGGTCCAGTTCCATTTGGAAAAAACCATTTCCATTGAACCTTGTACCTCACAGTTGATTAAAGTAGCTCAAAACAGCTTCTCCAAAATGAGGTATTATTTATTCACCTGGGAACATGTAGCAAGCCAAGAACTCAACCATTTGCTTTTAATCTTCTATAAATCTTAGTCTTTCTTTCCAAGTTTGTTTTTTTGATTTTTTGGGTTTTTTTTGGGGGTTTTTTGTTTGGGTTTTGGTTTTTTTTTTTTCCCCCCTGTTTTGGCACAGTCAGAAATTTTTAAAATAAAGCTTTTTTTAAGTTTCTCTACCCAAAGAAACCCCACACAGTTACTAGCTCACTACTTTAACTTTGATTTTTTCTTGTCTATATTACCACACAAATTTTTAGTAATTCTGATATAGTCTCATTTGGGTTATTAACAGTATGTTAACTGATAAATATAAAATAGTTTGTGACCAGTTTCACCAGGACAATTTTGAAATTTACTTAAGCATAAATATTCCTTTCTGAAACTAGCTGCATTTTTTTTTTTTTCCTTCTTCTTCTTTTCATATAAGATCCAGGATCCTGGAACATTTAAGTCAGATCCTGCCTGTTTTGCATGGGTCTGAAGTGGGAGGTGGGTTCAGGTTTCCACATGGAGCACAAAGTTATTTTGCAATTACCCTGCAGTTGGCTACTAAAGATTAAAAGGTGGATTGCTACGCCTAGAAAAAAGGAGAGCAGCTGATCTAATTCTCGGTGCCTTCCTTTTGTCTGACTTAGAAAAACATCTCAAAATTCTCTCCTGTCATGCGAGAGAAATGTCGCTTTTTTTACTTTCATGAGGATACTCTACTGAGATGAGTCAAATCCAATAAAGCTGGTTGCTGTATTCCTGAGCTTGCTCTGACCATGCCGAAACTTCAACTTGCAAACTATTTATGTGGAGTTGTTTGGAAATAGAAAGTTGTGAGCGCTGTTCCTCACTCTGTAGCCCTAAGTTGTGCCACACGTAGCAGCTACTCACAAACGTGCACAGACAGAGGTTGAAATGGAAATACAGAAGTCCTTGTCTGAAATTGAGGAAATCCTCCTCCGCGGCAGAAGCCTCTGCCTGAAAAACAATGATTTACTTATTTGATAGAGAGAGAAATACTGATAAACCGTTATCTAGACCATTTTGAATGTTCTTCATCTGACTATCTGGATATGAATATGTACGTGTCTATAAAACGCATATGTTGCCATAAACTGCAGTAAAACTATTAATATTCTGGACAGGAATCCAATTTTATCTTTAAGCAGCATTTGCAGGGGATTGTTAAATCATATAATGGAAGCTTTGTCTAGACAGTTTTCTCACTGGCCAACTTAATATTTTTACTTTGATTGTTTTTAATGTATTTCCTGGAACAGAAAGTCCCAATAATTTGTTTACAACCTTTTCTGGAAACCATGTCAGTTTTATAATATTCAGAACTGATAATAATTTTTCGAAACCAAGCCGTATATTCCTGGAGCCTGAATGTTCTCAGAGAAAACCGTTAGCTGTAAATTCTCTCAGATTGTTACCAAAAAAGTTATTAGGTTTTTTTCAAGTGAAACATCATCAAGTGCATTACTTGGAAAGGCGCAAAACTCTCTTTCAGTGACTCTGAGATGTTTCCATCTGATGGTTTTTATGACCGGTTACTATATATAAAATGTCTCTGTGTATTTCACAGTGGAAAATCCAGATTATGACCAGTATCAAATCCACCGCTGCTATGGCAGTCTCAGCATCCAGGCACAGACAGTGGCATGGCTTAAAGTCTCAGCAGTGGTCATCAGAAGAAAGGGTAAGAAGTTTCTGAGCAGTGTTTTTAAAGCTGCTGCCTTTGTTCTGTCAAGCCTGGCCTTGGTCCAGGCTCTCCAAAATCAATGGAAGGAGTCACATTGATTTTGGTGGGCTTTAGCTCTGGAGTGAAGAGGTTTCAGACTGTAGATCTCTCAATCACAGGCATTAAACCAAGCCTGACAGAACGTTACTGGTTTGAACAACGCAGCAGGTGCCGTTCCTCAGGCCTGTAATATTATGTTTTCATTTATTTTTGAATGCACTTTAATAACGAAGTATTATTTTCTTCCACTTTCAGGATGTGGTCCTTGGATCACCTCAAAGGCATACAAAGAATGCTAAGACACGTTTTAAAAGCTGAAATAGATGTATGACGCTGAATTATCACCAAAGGCCATTTGGGTTCATTTGCAACACCTTTTTTTGGTTTGTGTTCTTGGTTTTTTTAAGTGAATTTTCCTTACACTCTTCCCCCCACCATTATTTTGTTTTAAATTTAATTCTCTTTAGCTTCACTTTCCCTGCTCTCTAAGAACTTCTGCATCAGTCAGAGAGGAGGAAGTGAAACCCGTTAATTAGATGAATAAAGCAGAATTAGTCCTGCCAGGAAACTGAGCCTCCCACCTCCACAGAAGCACCCGGTGCTGGTAGCGGATCCCTCCTGGAGTGGCGTGGAGCACCCACCAGTAAGTGCCTGCTGGTGATTCCACCTGGAAGGCTTCTTGGATTGCCCTGGTACACCGGGCACATCTGCTTTTACCTTTTCAAGGGTACATCACAGATGACATCGCCAGGTACC
The DNA here is from genome assembly GCA_947846985.1 of Fratercula arctica. Classification (NCBI taxonomy): domain Eukaryota; kingdom Metazoa; phylum Chordata; class Aves; order Charadriiformes; family Alcidae; genus Fratercula; species Fratercula arctica. The sequence goes on from CANTUZ010000010.1 coordinate 3,381,599, forward strand.
TTCACGTTTCCATAGCCACGCTGCCATCCCCTTCGTCTCGCTGCCTGTGAATACCACCGCTACCTTAAAATGCAACGGATTCACTTTCCAATTTAGAAAGGTCTGTGCTTATCCCTGTATCAAAATTGTCACATTTTGATGGTTCTTTTAATGCTTTAAAAACTGAACTTTTAATTCAACTTCAGAGAAAGAAATATTTTTTTCTTGAACCCTTTGTATTTATATAGCTATCTGTCTTTAGATTAGACAAGCAGATACAAGAATTGTCTTGTAAAATTGTAGTTTCCCTTTAATAAGCCACTCTGACAGGCAATTATTCATGCAGTCTGCTCTGTGCTAAATGTTTTTTCATGCTGTGCATCCCTGTCTCTTGATTGCAGGAATGTGCTCCTGTGAATTATAATTATAAGTAAATATGAACTGGTATGTATGAAATGATTTACTAGACCTTCTGTTGCTACACGATATTGATTCTGTTCTTCTGCATTATAAAGATACAGGAGTTCTAACGAATAACATGTATTTTTTCGTTCTTTGGACTTTTGAGATTTGCTGTTAGTCTTTACTGCAAGTTATTTTGACAGAAGTTGGAGATAGCATACATAAAAAGATTTTTTCAGGGACAAATTGTTCCCTAATGTTTAAATTTCAAGACAAAAAAAAAAGTGTTAAATTTTGGTCCTGGAAAAATTAATGTATTACACAGCTATAGCAAGGTAAGTCAAATTCACCTTTGTAATTATTCCATTTTCAGCAGATACTTTCAGACAAACGAAAGGCACTGTGGTACTAAATGCTGTCTTCAGGTTTGACAGCTTTCAAAGTGCAATTCAGATTATTGGTATCATTGTTTTTCTCTTTCTTAGGTAAGAATTTGGGGCAGAACTCATCTACTTGTAGGGTGGTGGAGCCTGGTTGAAGCTCGTCCTCTAGGATACCTGTGCCAGTGGAGAAAGAAGGTAGCTGCAGGAAGCACTCATCCCATTTATCTCAGGTGTATCAGGATGGGATAAATCATCTTCTAATGGTGCCTATCCTTCTTCTTAACTAGACAGCCTATATAGACTATACAGACTATAGACCAGACAGCTCTTCAGGTGCCAACACTTAAACTACACTTGCCAGTAATTGAAAATTCTATGGGATGAATATATATATATGAAGTTAAAAGATTTTCTGCTGGGGAGAGATTTATGCAACCAGCATGTCATATTTAACTTAATAAAACAGACATTCACTCATGATAAAAAAAAAAAGTCTGATCTCACGCGATATAGATCTGTGTATATGTGGGCCATACCAAGTAAAAATCTATATAAAAACTATGTAATAATGGCATGCCATTTCGCTCTTTGGATTAAAAAATGGGCTGTATGATAGAAATGCACTGGCACAGTAGAAAAATAGAAATAACATTGGGAGTCTTTTAGGATATAAAGTATTTTTGCTCTCAAGAAAAATACTGTTGACTGAAATGTCACGCTTCCTCAGAGAAAACATTTGAAGTTAATGTAAGGTTCACAGTTGTATTTCATTTAAAACCAGTATCGCTTACATGGGTATGTAAAGAACAAATCATGCCAAACAGAAAATAATTACTTTTTTAATTAAATTCTAAATTAGCGGAAAAGGGAAGGAGGTACATTAAGGCATCTAGAATTTACTAAAGCATTTGACATGACATGTCTCAAAATTGCGTTTGACAAATGAATCAAAATGGATTACGTAGAAATGCAATTATGAGTACAAGTAATTGGCTGAAGAATGTACTAAGGAGTAATGATAAACATGAGAGTGAAATCCTGGTCCCACACAGGATTTTATTAGGGTTTCACTACACCATGCAGAAGGAGGTTTCTGGCTGTTGCAGAAGCAATTTAACTTACTCACTGGGTTGTGTACCTGGCAGAAAGGAGGATTCAAGAAGTTACACGAATATTCTTTCCTTAATTCATGCAATCATTGCTACCTTCTCTAGCTGAAGGTGTTGGTGTGCCCCAGAGATCCAGAGCCTGGCTCTGGTGGCAGATACACCTATTTTACATCCGTTTAACCTTACTGATTCAGCAGAATGGTTTCTCTGATTTACAGTGTTGCAGACAGATCTCAGCGCCCAGCGCCACCTCTTCTGCAAGGCTGTCACCTTTTGAAGCTGTTTCCTCATGGCTCACCCATGAAAACACTAATTAAACCATAAACCATGATATTTGCTCATGACAGGGCAGCAGAAACTTACAGACCACAGTTTTTTCTGACCAAGCATACCCCTGCTGACTGAACGCTAGGAATCCACAGCGGAGAAGAAAATTTCCTTGCTACAAGAGCTGTGAGACTAGACAAGAAATAAATGTAAGTTGCTATGTGTCAGCTTAGCTATTGCCTTCACAGTGAGGAGCAAACATGGGTAAAATACGAGCTTGGATTACGCATCAAGGAAGCAACAGGCTGGGGTGGAAATAATAATTGGCCTATTCCACAATTTCACCTTCTGTGTTCAGTTATAACCCTGCAAAGTGAGCGCGAAGTATTGCAGTTTGGGGTTGTGGTCCCCATTTTCCCTTTATACTGTTTTGCTCTAGTGTAAGTGATTACGCAGGTGCAGAGGTGATGAATTTGGCTCTGCAAATTCAGTGCAGTTTTGATGAGCAAGACGGGATATAAAAAGGAGAGGGCAGCCCTCTGGAATATATAAACAGATGAAAATGAAGCAAGAGCTGTATCTTGCTCAGGCAGGCTACAGCATCACGATGGTCTAGCGAGCAGTACAGAAAGCTGAATATTTATCTGAGCGCTCCATCAGTTATAATGGATTAAAAAAATAGTGCATCTGGTGTGGGATGGGATGTGTATTCTAGACCCTGTACTCTGCTACAAGGGCTAAATGTGCTCTTTAAGCGGAATTTACCAGCATTCGTGGCAGCAACTCTTATTTGAGACGTGTAGATGTAGTGCTGAGGGACATGGTTTAGGGGCAACTTGGCAGTGCTGGGTTAACAGTTGGACTCGATGATCCTTAAGGTCTCTTCCAACCAAAACGATTCCATGACTGTTCTCACCGTTTCTGTCAAAACGGTTTGGCTAGGATATATCTCATAGACCTAAAGTAGTTCAAATGGTAAATATTTAGTCTATGTTTTCATCTAGTCCTCCCACAGTGGTCAATGAAGGGAGGATAATTCATCTCGTTTTAAAAAATGTGCAAGATAGGTCACATAAGTAGTATATTATATTTTTTGGTTGTATGAAGTTAGCCTAAACAACTGCACACAGCCAAACTCTACCAGCTGTTGGAGGTACATTAAATTCTTAAAATTTGGCAGCTTTTATACCCACTTCAGCTCTTGTTTACTTACTGATAAGGTTATAGACAGTGACAGATGCTATCTTGGTTTTTTTCCCTACAATTTTTTGTCCTACCTGCAAACTCCAGTCTGTCATTCTCCTCTTCTGTAGCACAGGGATCTACATTTGAGATTTTAAAGACTTGAGTCCACCTCTACCATATAAATTACATTCATCAACACATATGATCAAACTTTAGAAACCAATAGGAACTTTTTAACGAAATAGAAAATAATTTTCTCCTGTAGGAAAATCTCTCCACCCACTGAGAATGTTTTATATATAATAGGGGAGCATTTGGCCAAAATATTTCAATCAATTCAATTAATATATTTCAATCTAGTAATCACAGGTTGATGGAAAAACATTGGGTTTGGGGAGCTGCTTTAAGTTCTTTCTAATTCCCATGAGTGTAACCCAGCTCCACCTGCCCACAAGGGAGGCCACCTGGGCTGGTAAATCCCAGTGATGAGGCCTGAGCTGACTGACATAGATGAATATTACCATTTGTAGCGTAGTACTTTTAAAAAATTAACTGCCTCGGTATTCAATAATCAAATAGCATAAAGGCCTCTAATGATCTAGTATTCTTCATTTTTATTTCTACGTCAAATAGGCACCGGTGCCGAGCACTGTATTGTCACAGTTGTGAGTAATGACCCTGAAAAGTGGACACTTCCCTAATTTGCTAAAAATAAGATTTTACATCTCTATGAAAATGGTCTCTCTCTCCTTTGGATGACTAAATACTGCGCTGAGAGGTTATGTGACATTAACGTACAGAATGAGAGAGAAGTCTCTATTTAACAGAGCAGATAGACTTCCTAAAGTTCAGTCTTTAACCCTTTCATGTGTGGTGGTCTCAGAGGGAGAATATAAAACATGAATAGTAAGAGTCATAGTCGTAAAATAAATAAAGAAAAAGGGCTTAACATTGTGACTATGAAAGCAGTTTTCAAGCAGTCCTTATGAAATAAGTTTTTAATCTGGTAAAAATAGAGCATACATTTACAAGGTTCTGCATATAATGGACTGAAAATACTGTGAAATAAAAAGCTCCATAGTTTATCGAGTGTGTTACTGTTTGCTTTTATGAGAATTGTGTCATTGACAGAACAAATACTGTAAGCATTTTCTGATTTTTCCTTTGACTTGAAAAATAACAAAATACAGAAATCATTATTTGTTTTTCCTCTGCCTGTTCATCCTGATAGAGCTCTGCATCTCTCTTCAAGTTATTTCTCTTCAGTCTTAGTGATAAATGGGACTTTATAGGGAGCAGTCATAAAGCTCTCATAGTTTGTTTGTTGCACATTGCTTATGTGCGTTTTAAAAGAACATTGTATCATAATAAACATTCATGAAAAATTATATATACTAATCAGTTGTACTAACAAGTATTTGTAAAATAAGTCTTAAAATTCCCATACGTTTATTACTTTCAGTGGATTCTCTTTGCTAGATTGTAGTGCAGGGATTGTATTTCATTTGGTTATTTTTAGACTTAGTTTTTCACACAATTTGAAAGTGTATCATCCCTCCCTCCCTCCCTCCCTCCATCCATCCCTCCCTCCCTCCCTCCATCCATCCCTCCCTCCCTCCATCCCTCCATCCATCCATCTCTCCTTTCCTCCCTCCCTCCCTCCATCCATCCATCCCTCCCTCCCTCCCTCCCTCCCTCCATCTCTCCCTCCCTCCCTTCCTCCCTCCATCCATCCCTCCCTCTCTTCATCCATACGTCCCTCCCTCCATCCCTCCATCCCTCCATCCATCCCTCCATCCATCCATCTCTCCCTTCCTCCCTCCCTCCATCCATCCATCCATCCCTCCCTCCCTCCCTCCCTCCATCTCTCCCTCCCTCCCTCCCTTCCTCCCTCCATCCATCCCTCCCTCCCTCCCTCCATCCATCCATCCATCCATCCCTCTCTCCCTCCCTCCCTGCTTCCAATGGCACTAGAAATGGGAATTCTCTATGTGCATCTCCACTGAATTCAGGGGGGTTCTTTCCATTTATCCTGCTGTGAGCTCCGTGGGCGTTGCTCAGCAGTAGGACGTGGATGCCAGCTCAGCTTCTGACCTGTGCAGAACACACTCATTTCAGACAACTCGGCTGTAAGGTCTAGTTATTCGGAGAACTCAAACAAGATATGTTATATCGTTATGTTCTCTCTAATGAAGTTAATCTCCATTTTCCAATTAGGCTTTTCTTTTTTATCAGTTCACACAGTTAATAATATCTACAATTACTAATATAAATTTTAGTTAATAGTGTCTATTAACAACTGACTTTATAAGAATTTATCTCACATTTAAATATCTGTGGTCATAGTAACTGAAATAATTTAGGACTAAATTATTTTTCAGCCTTGAGCATCTGATTGATTGCATTATTTCCTTTTTGTTATTTATACAGCATCATAAGTACAGATGGTACTTTATCAGGAGCTCACGGTCTAAATTACACATAACGCACAAGTATTTTATGAGGATCATAAACAACCTATAGGAGAGTGCTGGAGTTTTTCATTCTTGTGCAGTATTCTTGACAATCTCTTTTTAATTTAATTAGCAGAGATGGTCTCTGGAATGATGGCCAGGAAGGAAGATCAGTGATGGAACGCTGACCAAAAGCTGTCAATTTTGAACAGAATTTGTGTATGCCAATATGGACAGTGCACAGGTCTGATACCTACATGTATCTCTGAATCATGTTTCTCTGTTTTGAATATATGTCTTCTTACAGTTTTGTTCTTTTTTTTTTTTTTTTCAATTTCAAGGGGGAATTCCACATGTAAGATTTAGTAAGGCAAGAGGAAGATCTTTAATTTGACCCATATAACCATCCTATAGCTAGTGAAATGTATACAGAACTTAGTACATACACACCTGATGAGAAATAGCACTTACTAGGCACGCAAATGTCTTTTTCGTGTGTCATTCACCTGATAAGGTATTTATCGGCTGTAAAGAGGCCAGAAGAGGTGAACATACACTGGGGCTCCGCAGCTCCGACAGAGCAGAGCTCCATGGAATCCAGTTCAACAGAGACCGGGAGCATCATGTACAGTGGAGTGGGCTTTCTTGGAAAGAAATGGGTAGCTAATCAAGAATAAATTGCCCCATTTTTGCTAGGGTAACAAAAGTGGGACAGGGTCAATATCCACTTATTTAAAGGCACAGAATAACAATACTTTTCCTATAAATCACATTTTCTTTTAAAACAGAGCAGGTAGAAAAAGTTGGTCCCTCCATTACGTAGGACCAATATTCTGTTTTGGATCCCATTTCAAATGGACCTAATGATGTTCACACGTTGTTGCGGTGTTGATTAACCACGGATATGTGTGTTGGCAGCATTGGTGCGGCATTAAGAGCAGGTGGCCTGCCTTGCTTTAGCCACAGAAGTGACGTAGGAGCCCAGTGCTGGACCGCTTGGCCACAAATGTTGCTGTTTGCAGATCTGTGGGTACCAGGGTAAGAACAATACACCTGGACAGTTGTCTGGGATGGTTACTACATTCCATTCCCATCCTGAAGGGCTCGCATTGAGTTTCTTTAGCTTCTCCTGCGTGCAGACCCTGCTCCCCTCCATCGCCCTGGCTGCACACCAGTGTGGTTCTCCAAGCAGATGCCTTCTATATCATTGATGCTAACAGCAGGATCACCAGATTAACGTTGCTTTTCTTAACCTGAAATACCCTTCTCTACTACCAAGTGATCCAAAGACAGAAATGGACATTACCTGGTGAAGAGATTTCAGTGCCGGTTCGGTATCTCTCATAAGTTCCTTTCTTGTTAGCACTTGTATTTCTATACCATCATATTTCCATTTGATATTCAGAAAAGTTACTTTCCTTTTGAAAAGCTGTACAGCTGCCACCTATTTTACCCACTGAACAAGTCTGGAAATGAAGTACAAAAATAGTGCCACAAACCCCTGGACAGATGTTAATTCTCTCTAGTCCCAGCTGATACCGACTGTGCACTTCCACTACTGAAATTTCCACAACCATCATTTTTAATCAACAAAATGAAGCCTATGGTGCAGTAATATAAATTTCATAACTGATCAGAAGAAGGCAGTGAGTTACAGTCAGTCTGTTTCGCTATATTGCTCATCATTAATTAGGGCCCGATCTTCTGCTGGTACCAAACAGCATCACTTTCAAGCTTTGGATAGTGTATGGGACTGTGCTGTTTCACACTCACCGGGGATCTTCATTTGCTTCCTGTCTAAATGGAAATGATATAAAATTATGATGTAGAAGTGCAAAATTTCAAGGCCAAAAACTGGTGAAGGATCTGACCTCCAGGATGGATTGTCGTGCTGCAAAGTTCTTACCTGTATTACATGTGGTAACCACTTTCTGCATGTTCTGGGGTTTTTTCCTTCCCTTTTTCTCTTTATCTCTGCATTCTGTTTGCTTTTTTTCTCATTCACTGTATTTCTTTTCTCATACTAGCCATTAATATAACCTATATTCTTTTACATTTTCCAGGGACGTTCTTTCCTTTTCTATTTTTCTCGATTTATTTTTTTGTCTTTACTTTGTTGGTAATTTCCATTTTTTACTCTGTGTATGAAGATTATATTAAGTGACAAGAATAATGTAAAATAAATGAGATTATATTAATGAACAGATCTTGTCGCATTTCCATGATTCACAGGAAAAAATATTCACACTGGCTGATTTTTCAATTAAATCATTTGCTGTGTTATCTCTTCAGCATATCTTTATGAATATGCATAACTGTAATGCATTTAAATTGTTTCAGGTCTTTGTTATCCTCAAAAAGCCACAAGGTGCCTACTAGCGAAATATGGGATTTTTTTGCTTTTTGTGTAAAAATCAGAATGCTTTGTTTTAGCCTTGATATCTTTTTCAAGGAAGTACAGGGGATTCGATGTTTGAGGAAGCATCTTGATTCTTTCCAACAATAACAGACTTATTCTTTTGTTGTTCAACTTATTTCATCTTAAAAGTGTTATCCTTTTTTTTTTTTTTTTAATATTTCCTATAATCTGTCTTTATCCCATGCGGATTCTCACCACTAGCAAGTACATCCAAAAATGCCTGGTAAAGAATCTGTGGAAAAATTAGCTGTAACTTCAAAGGTAATATAAGTATTAAATTTGAAGTGAAAGATTGCTACTACCCACATACAAAGGGGAGCTTTTGGGAAAGAAAGTTGAGTTTCTTGAACATTTCTTTCCTATGGCTGTTACAAGGTCTGGCACACGGTTACTGGCAAGCACCAGCACCGCTTATTTCAGAGCCTGTAAGAAAATGTTGTCTTAGATGTTGCAGTTTTAAAATGAAAAACTTTTTCTCATCGGCTGAAAAACTGTACTGTCATGGACACGTTCCCAGAGGTTTTCTTTACTGAAGTTACTTAAATTGGTTCTGCGGTGAGATTTCACTGAAAATAAGACAGCAATGCCTTCTGCCACCTGTGCCACAAAGGAGTGAGGAGGATCTCCCTTTCCTCTTTGGACAGGAGGCTCCAAATGCTGGACAATTCAGGGAATTATCAGGGAAAAATTACATGAGCTGCTAGTTGTTTTCTGAAGGAAATCACCCAGTATAGACATACCTCCTCTCCAGGTTCAGTCTTTCACTCTTCATGGGCTTTCCCATTTGAAAGCTTATCTGTATTTAAATGACTCTACTTGGGACCTCGTTAAAACTAAAACATAAATAGAGGATTAAAATATTGCAGCAGTATGTGTTTAAGTCAGCATGTAATTTTATTGCAGTCATGTGCAATATATGCTTCTACTTTATATGGCACAGAAAGTACTGTAATAATAATTTTTTTGTTTAATGGAAGCTTAACAACCTTTTAAACTTAGACTTTACGTCTTTCTATATGTAAAATAAGACTGTTTGCTAAGGTGGAAAATATTCTTTCATTATAAAACACAATATTTTATGTATTTGGTAGGCTCATTAGAACAGCAAAAATATGAATTAACAATCTTCAGGATATTTTATTTGAGATTTTTGTGGAATTCGTCAGAAAAATTTGGATAATACCTAAATAAATAAATCCTTGTCATATATGCTCTGTACAGCTCCTCAAGTACATAAATGAGGAAGATACTGAAAAATATTGGCTTAGTATGTTATAGGAAAATCCCGAATTAAAAATATCATATGCAACCAATGTTATCTGGTCAGTGACAGGGCTGATAAAGGATATTTTTGTCCCTCCAGTGGGGAAGCAGCGATGGCCACTGAAGTTGGCTGAAGGAGACATTGCAGCGCGTTGGGGAAAACACTTCCCACTAGTAACAGCAAAACTAACGAGACCTACGGTTATAAAGACAGTAAAAGACAACATTGCAAGGAATATTGTATCCTATACTTAGGAATATTAGATTTTAAGATTAAAACTAAGGTGGCTGACTATAATACGGGCAAGGACAGACAAGGGGCCATGGCGTTCCTCCTTCTCTTTCTTTCGTCCTGGCCGAAGTTCCCTTCTTTCCCCAGCGCAGGGTCAGGTGTTCGGGTCAGATCACCCTGCCCTCGCTCTCCCTCCGATTAGGGTCAGAATTTTCCACTTCCATCAGTCCGTCTTCTCCTACTTTTCCGTCCCCCCCAGGGCAGAAGGGTCTCCAATTTCAGTGACCTCTTCAACTCTCTTGGTCATTCTCCCAAAATCTTGGCAGCAAAACTGCCCTGCAGGTTCCAGACTTAATTTGTAGGTTTATTTTTTAAAACAAGTGCTAAAAGGCAGGAAGCACAATGTACACCCCATTTGTGTTGAATCGGGCGTTCAGCAAGATCAGGAATGATGGCAAATAGGAAGGAGGGCAAGACACACGGATAAAGAGAGTCTCTGTGAGCCTGATCTGGCCACCTTTGCTGTGACAAAACTCAGATTTAGATTGAACAGAGTGTTCCTCCCCACTGGAGTTCTTCCATGTGGCCGTGGGTGGCCGTGGGTATTACTACTCCTCATGGGTATTACTACTCCTCGTTGTCCCAGGCTTCATTACTTCAGATGACTGCTTTGATGTTGTTTCACTGGATTGCTTCGGCTCTAATTAGTTTCAACGTCTCTGCCTTTTGCTGACTCTTCTCATTTTATCGGAAATAAATGTCACTAATCAATATCCATTGTTCAGTTAAATTCATTATTTCTTAATTGCTGACAGGGTGCTTGCCCTGCACCATCTCTGCTATGGAGCTGGAATCCAAATAACGCTCACGTGGCGCTGCCGGAGGTGAAGTCTCTCACCCCTACTCTGTTAACCCTCAGGATGGATGTTTTGGTGGGAACCATAACACAATAAGTATAGTTTTGAAAATCACATCACTGTAAATTAAAAATACAAGTAGAATTGACTTTCTGCCAGAAGTTCTTGATTTTCTGGGAGCGCTCTTCCCTAAAATATGTTTGAGTTTACACCCTCAAGGGTTTAAACAAAGAAGATAATTAAACAGATCCTTCAAAGCAGAGACCTACTGGTGTGATGGAAAACGGTGGTTAAGCACATTCTTTTATTTGAAAACTGTAACTTTGCATATAGTTCTTTTATCGTTCCTCACCCATCTTTTACGCTTACAGAATTATTGTATGCTAATAACAGCTAATTCAATTTTGAAGGCAAAATGAGAAATACATTCTTCGGGTTCCATCTCAGGACTCAGACTATGAACTAGCACAGTCCAAAATTTTCTCCTGATTCTGAAAAAAACTCTCATGACAGGTCTGAAAGGAGAGCATCACAGCTTGTTAAAACTCCGGCTGCTCTGATGCCATCGAGCGGTGAGGCCACTGGGACCACGCTGATTGTCCATAGAGGTCACCAGTGACGTACGTACATGCTACACACCCCCCTCTTGCACCCCTTCCTTGGGTCTTAAAAATTAGAGCTTTTAAAAATTGCATCTGTTCTTCCGCAAGACTGTCTTAGGATCCCAGTGCATTCACTGGTTTCTAGTAGGCAGGAGAGAAAGAGAAAACGGGGGGGGGGGGGAAACATGATCCTGTACACAATAATGTGAAAATAAAGCCAGCTTTAGTAATCAGCTTAGGAAATTAAGTCTCTCAAGTCTTGACTGCCTTCTTTCAGGTATAATTATTTATATTTTGAAATAGTATCTTTAAATTACTTGGGAATATTTATTGAAAATAACTGCATAATAATATAACGCAGAGATTCTGAATTATGGAAAAATTAAATCCACTCATTGCCAGGGGAGTTAGTGGGCTTTCCATTCCCAAAGCAGCAAATATCCCTTGTTTCCCACCTACACACTACAGGTATGACACAGAATGACATCATACCTTGCAATCTTTCCTACTGTTTAGTCAGAATGTTGTACAAACAAAATCAGATAAAATACAGAGGTATTTGTAACTCTCCATATTTGAGCACTGTTGTTAACAGATGGGTAGATAAATAAGGATTTAAAATCTTTGATTGTTTTCCCTCTAATTACAAAATTAATTTCAAACCTGATCTCTCAGCTTCTTCAAGAGGTTAGAAGGATATACACACTTTTTTGAGTCTATTTAAATAGACTTCTGTAGAGCTGAGAAACAAAAGTGAAATCTTGGTTTCCCTGGTGTCGGTGGGAACCTCCCCCAGAGAACCAAAGCTCCAGCACACAGTTCAGCAGCTCTGGCAGAAATGCATCCCTACGACACAGATCCGTGAAGTGGCGCTCAAAAAAGTTTCCAGTGTAGTTCCAACTGTAACTTCATGTGGATTCAGTGGGAATCTTCCTAATGACTTCCTTGGCATCGAATCGTACCCACGCAGCAACAGAAACCAGTGCCATAAAATACAGTTTCTCACCTTTTGTCAGGCTCCATTTGTAGAGCACTGGGCTGGGAAACAAAAACAGTGACAAAATCTGCGGGAACGCGAACTTGGTTGAATGCCATTATATCCACACGCATGATCTAAATGGTGCTGGGAGTATGGATTGAGAAGGTCACCATGAGCTGTCAATGTGCGCTGGCAGCCCAGAAACCCCCCGCACCCTGGGCTCATCCCCAGCAGCGTGGGCAGCAGGGCGAAGGGGGGGATTCTGCCCCTCTGCTCCGCTCTGTGAGACCCCCCTGCAGCGCTGCCTCCAGCTCTGGGGCACCAGCAGCAGAAGGACACGGAGCTGTTGGAGTGGGGCCAGAGGAGGCTGGAGATGCTGGGAGGGCTGGAGCCCCTCTGCTGTGGGGACAGGCTGAGAGAGCTGGGGGGGTTCAGCCTGGAGACGAGAAGGCTCCAGGGAGACCTTCCAGCCCCTGCCAGTCCCTAAAGGGGCTCCAGAAAAGCTGAGGAGGGACTCTGGATCAGGGAGGGGAGCCATGGGACGAGGGGGAACGGTTTTAAACTGAAAGAGGGGAGAATTTAGATGAGATATTGTGACAAAATTCTTTGCTGTGAGGGGGGTGAGCCCCTGGCCCAGGTTGCCCAGAGAAGCTGTGGCTGCCCCATCCCTGGAGGGGTTCAAGGCCAGGTTGGACGGGGCTTGGAGCAACCTGGGCTGGTGGGAGGTGTCTCTGCCCAGGGCAGGGGGGCTGGAACTGGGTGATCCTTAAGGTCCCTTCCAACTCTAACAATTCTATGATTCTATGATTAAAGAAATGAGTGATATTTGGAAAGGTGCCTAACTGTAGCTGGCATGCAACATAGATTGCTGTATGTGATATATTAGCTTTGTACCTATTTTTTGCTTAGCCCACATGAGCCATGGGAGAACCTAATATAGGGGCAGGAAACCACTCACAGATGCCAGGTTTCCACTACATGTGGGGGAAAAAGGATTGAACTGGAAATTAAAACATCAACAAAGAGTTACACAAAAGGAGTGAGAGAAAATGGGCAAGAAAGCGAGAGATGCAAGTTTGCTAGATTTTAAAGTAGCTATCTTTGAAGATTTTTATGTTCCACTCATCTTTGCTAGTGCAGCCCATTGGGAATCTGTGCATGATAGTTCAGAGCTCCGTCTTCACGGAAGATGAAAGGCAAAGCCATTCAGTGGTGAGTGCCAGTTTCTGAGGAGCGCGTCCAACCTCACGTAACTGCAATTAAATTAAAGTACGCAACATTACTGGTTAAGGGGCAAGTGCAGCACTCAGTGCTGTACAGGGTAGAATGAATAATAAGTTCTGAAAATAGCCATAGATCAGATAACTTTGCAACATCGGTGGTGTTAGCTTAGTTATTGGGGATTAATTGTGAGAGCGTGCTGCTATAAATTAAAGAGACACATGCTAAAGATCATCAATAAAGTTTAAGAAAAGGCTCTTTAAATGAGCTTTCTAATTGATCAGGAAAAGTGCTGAGAAAAGATATGAAGACTTCAGTTGAGCAGCTGAAGTCTATAAGCACATTCCGGACCTTGAAAAATCTTGGTCGTCTTCATAAATGAAGAGGTAAGCGGAGCATCTCTCAAAACCTGACTCACCTTGCTGTATTTCAGCTTGCGGAGAAGCAGAAGTCAGTGACTCAGGAAAAGGAAATGTTAACTGAGTCAACGGGTGCTGAGAATTAAGATGCTTTCCTTTCTTTTCGTAAATATTACGAAACATGTATAATGCAAAAGTTTTAGTGTTACTGCTGCTTGCTGGCATACATGTACATTGAGAAGAACAAAGAATAACAGGCATTTATTAGCAGAAATAGCTGTGTGAATGTTTAAGACCTGGAAATATTTTCGCTATTTTTAGCTGGGCTTCCAACAGTATTGCAGAACACCGCATCAGTGAGGTTTTCTTCTGCTTGGTTTTTTTTGAGTTTTGTCTTCTTTCCTATTTAGTTGCCACTTCATTCCTAAATATGGGTAATTTTCCGTTACTTTCAGCTGTGTAAGATACTATGGTTCGACTCTGGAAATATCCTGGTCCACTGCGCCATGGCGTGTGCGGGCGGTGACGTGGTGCCGATGGCGCTGACGACTCACAGGATGGGCATCGCCTCATCTGCAACCTGGGACTTGCTGGGAAACCAGCCGATACTCTGCCGCCAGCCGGGACTGGCTGAGCTCCCCCCCGCAAAGGCACATCCCATTTCTGCTGAGGCTGGTTACATGCAATTTGAATGCTGGAAAGGCTAAAATAAAACTCATCGGCTGTTAAACGTAACGTAAACATAAACAGAAGAAGATAAATAGAAGTAGCAAGCATCAGTGGCCACAGGAGTTTTCTTATCTGTCTTCTGAGATCCTGTGGTCGCATTGAAGTTTTAAGGCAATTGTATTCGGAATCATATTTAGGATTTATAGCAAGTAAGTCTGTGAAGGTTCGCACTTCTTTGCCTGCCTTGAGGTGGCATTACAAAATGCAATAAGCAGGGTACGTCTTCTTCATTCCCTGGTTCACATTCCTTCACCTTTCCTGCCACTCACAGCACTTTCAAACACCATTAATCATGTCATGATAAAAGTTCACTCTGCATATGTCTTGTTATGCTCGCAGTCACGTCGGTTAGCTTGTTACAGTTAGGTTCTCATAGGTCAAATGATAAAAGGAGATGAAAGAGCAGGCATTAAGGGTGCCTCTTCTAAAAGGGTCCTCCTATCGCCTCATGTTCTGCTGTCGCATATTTCTACCTGGGAGAACAGGAGATAATTATAATCCCGGAATGGGAAAACAACTACCTACCTCCTAACTGCCACCCTGGGGAGCATTTAAGCACTACTTAACCACAGGTTAAGCGTTGCTGGCTTTACGGTAAAGTTTAAGTATGACTTGCTTTGAATAAGTACAGGGTCTGCTCTCACGGAAGTGCTTTGAGGGCAATCATCTCTTCAGAGACATCAGTTGGTAAGATTGGCTGGCACCTGAGCTGCCTACAAAAACTTGTTCAGCAGTTGAGTTGCTGAAGAGTTCAATAATTTAAAAATGGAAGAGATGTACTAAATTATCTAGGTAATTTCCTGGATATGGGTTTAACTTAATTTTCTATGTCTGAAGCAAAGCGGTGCCCAACATTTCCCTTGGGACCCATCCTAATGAATCTCATTTCCAGAGAATTTTCCCTTATATTCAACCTAATTTTTCCCTGTCTTAATTTAATCCCATTACTTCTGCTTATGCTCCCTCTTGCTAGGCTAAATAATTCAGTGTCAGTAATTAGGTGCAATTATAGATGCATCAATTAACGTTCGTCGGCGTGGCTACAACACTACGGGAAATGTCCGTAAGACCTGGCTGAATTCATGGAGTTCCAGGAACTGATGAACATGGATGAGGAGATTCACTCATCTGGTCCCTTCCAGGCTTTCATCTCCTTCCCACTTCTGCTCTATATATAGCTGAGGTTGCTGGGCAGAATAGCGGAGATATTCTTATCAGCTTTTCATTATTCTGATGACATTGAATTGTGTCACACGATCCCCCAACACAGTAAGTCCCGTGTAGGCTAATAATTAGCAAGATAGATCACCGAAGGGCATGTGGATATAAAAACAGAGACATATAAAATCATCACTAGTTGTAAGAAGTATTTTAGTTGGAATTAACCCGTTTAATGCGTTGAAAGGGATCAGTAATGCAAGTTCAGCTCATGCCATTATACCATATATTGCCTTGGTGAATTTTAACTATCTTGAGATTGAAGAGTATGCAATATCGGTTCCTCTGTTTAAGGCTTGACGTTTCCTTTCATTAAATGACAACACAGTTTCTCTTGTTTCCTCTAACAGTTACTGTAACACGATATATATTTTAACTGCTGAACACTCAGCTGGAAAAGATTGACTGTAGCCGTTTTTATAAACATATTTGATGCACAGATGTTCTACGAACCTATTTCGCATGCTTGCCCCACTTGGTTTCCTTTCTGTTTTTTAAGGGAGATTCTGCCTATTACATCCATTTGTAACTCTTCTACTCCCTTGCCCTTAATGAAAACAACAAAAACTCTTGACCTGCAGTTTCCTACAGTGTGGTTTAGCAGATCCCACGGTAAGCTCAGCAGATGAGCAACGTGCAGCCGATGGAGCCACAGAGAATTCATCCATGTTGGTAATTCAAGAAGCTTTTTAGATAGGAAGTGTCCTGTCCAATATGACAGTAGATCTGTGAGAAGTGGCAGTACCTGGTCAGCCAAACGACAGCGCTGGTTGGTGTCTTCCCTGGTTCCATAGCCCCAAACCCACCACCGTCGCCCCCTGAAGCAACCAGGCACTGCCTGCACGTTGGACAGCCCTTGGCACTCTTTGTTGGTAGCAAAGTTCTCCAATTCCCACACATTTCTGACAGCATGAAATTGTTTGCTGAAACTTTCTGCAGAATAAAAATTCATAGAATATACAGAATGATTTGGGTGGGAAGGGACCTTAAAGCCCAGCCAGTGCCACCCCCTGCCCTGGGCAGGGACACCTCCCACCAGCCCAGGTTGCTCCAAGCCCCGTCCAACCTGGCCTTGAACCCCTCCAGGGATGGGGCATTCCCTTCAGCGGGAATGCTACAGGAGAGGCATTGGACAGGATTCCCATGGAATCTGCAAAATCGGCAATTTATTTCTAGCATTGTCCCTACGTTACATGGTTTGAGGGGCACCAGACACAGATGTTAAAGCCTGTCCTTATTCCAGTTGATGACCCTGTATCTCTCCAGAGAATTAGAGAGCAGTTTTATCTGATCCCTTGAGCTATATTATGCTTCCAGTTGAGCAATATAACCAACTCTGTAATACTATTATTCCATATAAATTGGCTTATTATCCTTCTGAAAAGCCTAAAGATCTGTGTTTGCGCTTGTTGATATTTCAGCAGAGATCCACATGAGCTTGTTTCAATGCATTTTAAATCTTTAAAAAAATTAAAAATCCCAAAATAGCATGACTGAATGAATGGTAAACGACTGTTAATGTGACTGTTAATTTTTTCATTTTTAGCAAAAAAAAAAAGCTACTCCAGCTGGAAAGAAAGGAATCTCAAGGTGATTTTGCCAGAGAGGGTCTGATGTACCTTGTTCTGTACCCTATCACCAAATAACAGACAGGCTTCCTGTCCTGAGAGGAGAAATGAAAAGTTGCCTAAACTTAATGCATTTAAAAATAATTAATCATCTATTATACATGGCTAAGTTCAAGAAACAGTAAATTGCTTTTTATCTTTTATCAGGGAAATCATAATTTCAGTTTGGAGAACAGATAAATCTAGGTCAGTGGATGGATTTTCTGCGGTTTCTCTGACATTTGAGTAAATTAAAAATACTTTTTGAACACTGAACAACTCAATCACAAAATATCCAAAAATGAATATGCCCAGAAAAGAAATTTTGGGATTGGTCCTTCAGTAGTTTTCTTCTCAAAGCATGAGTGCAGCCGCGCTTCCAGAATAAACATATTTTTAATTGTATTATGCTCACTGACATGGCCAAGTTACTATTTTAATTATGACTTTTGGGCATATAAAGAGAGCATTTCTCTGGTATAACTTATTTTGGTTTTTCCTATCTTAAAGTCAAGCTGTGACGGTTGGTTGTATTTTTCCCATTCTGTGGCACTGCCTCACTTGGACCTTTGATACAAACGTCTGTGTCCTGGTCAGTTCTAACGAAGTCATAAAACCATCAAATTTCAGCAAGGTTAAATTGTGCTGTTTCCTGAACATCCTCTTCCTTCACCTGACACTTGTAATTAATTCTCCGTCTTTTCTTCCTCCCATTTCCCACCCAGAACCTTAGTGCCTTTTTACAAATATATATAATAGATGATTAATTATTTTGATCTTGGGCTATATGCAGCAGCATGATTGGTCCTTTGTCACCTTTAAGTATTTTATGACAATATCAGGCAAATGTCCATCAGGTAAAAGGATACCTGCTCAACAGCACACATCACTGCAGGCTTCAGCCCTAGGGCTGGATCTGCTGGTCCATTAGAGTTAGTAGAATCTCAGATTGAAGTGGGGAAGGTGGGGATAACTGCCCCGTGGGACCAGACAAGGGATAGGAACAGGTAGAAAAAGAGTCTCAAAGCTGTTTTTTTGTCATAACCACCTTCTAGCTTCACAACTAGGCTGTCCCACCGTGTGCTGAACAGAGCAAGGAAATCCCACATTGGAAATTTTCGGCAACAGTGGTACTTAACAGGTTATGTCTTCATTACTCCAGTATCTTCTTATAGAAGGTTGCCCAGGGAAGCTGTGGCTGCCCCATCCCTGGAGGGGTTCAAGGCCAGGTTGGACGGGGCTTGGAGCAACCTGGGCTGGTGGGAGGTGTCCCTGCCCAGGGCAGGGGGTGGCACTGGGTGGGCTTTAAGGCCCCTTCCAACCTAAACCATTCTATGATTCTATGATTCTATATACAATATTATGAGTGGTACAAATAAAAGAGTTGATTGGAAAGCAGAAAAATTTTAGGACTCTTTTCCCTGATGGTTTTTTTTTTGTTTTTTGGGGGTTTTTTTTGGTTTTTTTTTATCAGCACTATTTTTATATATTCTTATCCATTCTAATTATTTTGGATTATATCCTTTGTGAACTGTTAGAACAATATTCTTTGCTCATTTATCAGAGATGGAAATGCAAGGTAGAGATCATTTTCTGTAAAACGTGCGTAAGTACTTACCCAAGACTAAAATCGGAAAGTGGGTCTGGAAGGAGCCCTCCCACAGTCAGGATCAGGTGATCACAGAATCACAGACTGGTGGGGCTGGAAGGGACCTCTGGAGATCATCCAGTCCAACCCCCTGCCAGAGCAGGGTCACCCAGAGCAGGTGGCACAGGAATGTGTCCAGGTGGGTTTGGAATGTCTCCAGAGACGGAGACTCCACCACCTCTCTGGGCAGCCTGTGCCAGGGCTCTGCCATCCTCAAAGCAAAGAAATTCCTCCTCATGTTTAGGTGGAACTTCCTATGTTCAAGTTTGTGCCTTTTGTCCTGTCACTGGGCAGCACTGAGAAGAGTCTGGCCCCATCCTCTTGCCACCTGCCCTTTAGATATCGATAAGTATGGATGAGATCTCATCTGTCTTCTCTTCTCCAGACTGAACAGCCCCAGATCCCTCAGCCTTTCCTTATCAGAGAGATGCTCCATCCCCTGAGCATCTTTGTAGCCTCTGCTGGACTCTCTCCAGCAGTTCCTCGTCTTTCTTGAACTGGGGAGCCCAGCTCTGGACACCGCACTCCAGATGCGGCCTCACCAGGGCAGAGCAGAGCGGAGCAGAGGGGCTACTGTTGTACCCACAGATCTGCACGCTCGCCCCAGGGCGGACAGGCAGTCCCCGGGGCTTATCTGAGCAGTCATCTGTGATCACACAGTCTAATCCTTTTTAGTGTTTACTCGAATCAGAAAATAAAACTTACCTGATGCTTTATTCGACCTTCAGTTAAGGAAAGCAGAAGGAAAGGTAACTGCAAACTGTGAAGGCGCGGGGGAAGGAGTGTTCAGAGTATGTACTTAGTTCTGCCACGGTTGGGCTCGCCAGAGGTAAGTGAGGTATGGGATTTTTTTCCTGATAAATAAGATTTTGTCATCACTCGATGACAGGTTCTCTTCAGGCACCCATTGCATCTCCAAAGAATCCATTAGTTGAACATCTTGTTTCAATTATTTCGGAGGCTGTTGAGAGCGCTATTCTAAAACATGAAAAAAACACCTCTTCCCCAGTTTGCTGGCTACCTGAACCAAGCAAAAAGACCTCGGACAACATTTCTCCAATATTATTAAGGTTTTTTCCTTGTACAGTACAACCCCATTTTCCCTTGACCCCATACCCAAACCCCTGCCAAAATTCGGACTTCCCATTTACAAGATTACACCTTAAGGAGGCTGGAGGATTTCGTTCTTCCCCCATTTTCAAGGAGGCTGGAGGATTTCGTTCTTCCCCCATTTAAAAAGTATCAGAGCATTTGTCGACTATTGGTGAGATGTGGAAGACAAGGATTTTTAATCTCTTGGTTACCAGGATATAGCAATTATATTCTGCTTTTCCCACGGGATGAGGTTCTCCTTTGGTGCACAGCTCCTGGGTGCAAGGGTAACGTTTTCCCGTGGAGGTTTGGTTGATGCAAACGTGATTCGGAGCCATCCTGTACAGAACGTGAGAGGGCATGGAGGGACCCAGATCCACGCACACCGACACGGAACGACACCGCTGCTCCTCCTTCCCATGAGGAGAAGCCCCAAATGGGAAAAAGCAGAGCTCCGGTGGAACTTTGAAGTTAATCCAAACAGTTTCAAAGCACCTTTCTTATCCTTAGCTAAACTGGAGCAAAACAAGAAGGCAGCTGAAGTTTCTTACTGATTTAGAACTCACAAACTACATAATTTCAAATGATGGTAGGTTTGGTAATTTTAAGACAGATTTCCTGGGAATCCCTAAGGGCAAACATTACCCAAGCAAAAGCAGAATGATGGATGCGCTAGCTAGGACAGGCAGCTCCACATCTGCAGATATTTTAGTAAAATAAGATTAAATGAGGAAAAACTATATTCTTTTTAATTTCCCTTGGGTTTGGTTAAACCTCCGGAGACAAAAAGCTTCCCTATAGGTACCAGACAACTGGGAAAAAAAAAAAAAAAATCAGCCTCCCAGTTGAGAAAGTGAGACGGCACATCCACAGACTTCCTCTGCGTGCAACTGGAAGTTGCTGAGGGAGGGACCCAACACAAGGATCCAAACCCGAAAAGGAGGTTATTGTCTTGGCCCCCAGGCAGGGAGGGTCTCCATGGCAGGAGCTACACGGCAGCGTTCAGCCGCAGCACCAGCCCTGCGAGGAATCCTCGCCCGCCGCAGCAAACCCTGCGATTTCTCCAGACGTGCCCCGGCTGCTGATTTACTCCTGCGAAGGAGAAGGGAACCGCGCTGCCACGGGGCTTTTGTCAGCTCCTCGGCTGTCTCTGGGCGCTGGGGAGCCTGAGCAGCAGCGTAAAGCGCGGGGTGAAGAGTACAGTGGAGCCCACTGGAAAAAAAAAAAGCTGTAGTCATTAATATGGATTCCAGGGTAATTTTATATTTCATGAGCTTCTTTTCTCTTTCTCCTTGAGCCCCCAGGAGACGGCAGATGTTTTTGAGTATCACGTGGAGCGCAACGTGTCTTTTCTTTTATTTTTTTATTGTGAAGATTCCTCCTCACTTGAAAGGATTAAGAGAGGAAAATCTTTTTCCTTTTTTTTTTTTTTTTTTTTGTGTCAAATGCCTAACTCAGAGCTTCTTCACCAAATGCAATCAGCGTTTCTGAAAAGTTTGCGGTCATATTGCCTCATAGAGCAGTTGCCCTTTCAAAGGTATGAACGTGTTCATTAGAGCTGGCTATCCAGGGAGCTTGGATCCCTTATCTCCTCCAGGGGTACAGCTCATGTGCAATAAAATACCAGGATCAGTGAAACTGCAAAATGTTTGTGCTATTCTCAGATTGCACGTTTGTTTCATAGACGTTATCGTCTCCTCCTAAACTGAATTCAGAGCAAAACACCTTATTAAATCAAATCTACACATAATATTTGAAAAATATTAGGCCTAATCTTGCAGTCTGTAACTAAAGAAAGGTATTACAAATAAAACCGTTGCAAAAGCCGCATTGAATTTCTTCTAGTGAAATCCGACATTAGCAATAAACCACTGTAACAATGGGCATGATCTCAGAAGAAAAGTGAGGGGACATAAAATCTCTATTTTTCTCACTGTAGCATTATTCTATCTCAGTATTGCACACACATCTATTGAACTTATCTATAATTGTGCCTTCAGTTCCATTTTGTTGGTTTCTTGCTTTCCTTTAACAATAGAATAATTTTCTTCCTCTTCTGCATACAGATAAAAGGGTGGTAAGACAGAGTGTACTTTTTTTTTTCCCCTGAAAAACTGTAAAAATTACAGTGTATTAATTTATTCTACCCAGTACTTGCCTAAATACAGAAATATTTACCATGAGGGGCCGCATCAGTGGCTGCGACTGTGTCAACGGCCGACGAGCTCTTAGCGCTGAGTCCTTTGAACCATTAATTTTTCCCTAAAATCTTTCCTTCCGTACCTGGACCACAGCTTTGGCCAGAAGGTACTGCACCCTTCCAGCCTGAAGGCAAAACCTCTACACCAAAACTTTCAACCGCTGGATGTACTCAATCAAAAAAAGTCACGTTCAGAAGGGCGGTCATGCATCCATGATGTATAAGCATGCTGGAGATTGCACCTTCTCCATGGTCTACTCCAGGAGTGCGTTAGGAGCGCCCTGTGAAATGGGGATGGGGACTCATATCACAAGCCCTGGCTGGGCGGGGGCTGTCGGTGCTCGGTCACTGCGCTGCTGCCAGCGGGCAAGGCTGCAAACACCCGTGAATCCTCTTAGAGCGTGGGCATTCAGTGAGGGCGAGTCAACCCTTAAAGACAGTAGATATAAATACAGCAAAGGAGCACCAGAAGCAATGTCAAAGTCCTACCAACTCTACTCCCTCACCCAACCTTTATTTTAGCTTAAAATGTAAGAAATAATTTACTTCTTAGCAAATATGGAGGCCAATTCATAAAGTATTTATTTCCCCTTACCTTGGTGTTAAGGTGGCTCTATTTTTTTTTTTTTCCTCCTATTTCCAGGAAGGGGAACAGAGAGCAAACATTCTACTGAATGAAAGATATATGAACCATAAAATTGCCAGAGAATCTCTAATGTACATGTTCAAGTCATCAGGCTTCAGTTCTTTTTAAGTGTGAGTAAGGACTATTCTTGTGTTTGGCTGACGTTAGAGGGTTTAAAAAAATATTTTAAAGGACAAAAGCTAAAATATCTTTTATCTATTTCACTCAAAGTAACCAGAAATACTTTACAGAGTGATGAAGATTATACTTCCTAACCTAGTAGGAAGGGCCCCCCAAACCAGGCCTCATAATATTGGCTGAACAGAGGAAAAAAAATATTAATTTTAATGTCCCTTCACAATTTCACTCTGCCTTATCACCTTCACTTGATGCTCACAAAAATAAAATGCTTATGGATGTGGCAAAAAAATCCTTTTAGTATTTCTCATAAAATGAGATACATTAGGCTCTATCAGAGTCTCGTAATGGTTACAATAGAGAGAGGCAGCCAGAAGCCCTGGACTGATTTTGGAATAGGTGCATTATACAATGAGAACATGAAACAAAGGAAGAGCTGGAAGGAGGATGAGATGATGATGGAGTCCTTCCTCCGTATGTGATGTTCCTTTGCCCATTCCCAAGAAACAAGGAAGAAAAGTCTTGTAAAAGTTGTCAGCGATATGAAAGCACATTATCTGGGACACTAAAGAAAAAAAGATCATAACTTTTGCTCTGTATCCTGTCTATTCCCCTGGTGTCGAATGATATAACTTTAAAATACTCCTTTTGTTCTATTACTTGGAACAGTGGAACAAAGTTACAAATCTGAAGTTTCAGATGACCGTATTTTAAAAGAAACTTCTTCTAATGATATTTTTGCTTATAAGTGAGCAGATGTGTGATATTGTCTTCCCTTCCTGGGTGTATGGGGTAAAGGATTGCTCCTGGGAGGATTGCTCTAGGAGGTGCCCAGCTTGCAGCAGGCAGAAGGGGCTGTGGTGGCCTCGGCCAGCGGGGAAGGCTTGGAGTCGGGTCTCCCTTCTGCTCTGAACCCCAGCACGGGGCCTTTCCCCACTGGTCTACTGAAGGGTGACGTGAATGGATGTGGGGAAATTGTTTAGGCAAACGGTACGTGAAAAATAAATAAACGACAGACCTGAAAATATCTCAGTGCAAACAATGTTTGCAGAACTGAGAGGTGACTGCTGGAAGTGGGGGACCGCTCAGGAAATCCCTCCAAGGGCAGCGTTAGGGTAAAACATGAGGACATGTATGAGCTGGCAAATATGCAACTGCCCATAAGAACCAACTAAAATATCGATAGACCTGAATGTTCTTCACCCTCCAGATAATTCATTTAAATCATTGCCATTTCTTCATTTTTCCCCCTCCCAAGGGGTGAACATTCCAGACAAAAACCCACTACGTGGAAGAAAACCCCAAACCCATGAAATTTGCTGCCGTTGACCATGCAACAGTTTTTCCTCACATTGTACGTCTTAAGGAATACCTCAAAATAATAAAACACATGCTGTAGCGCAAAACCTGAGCGGGGCAGCTGGGATGGATTTCACGGCTGGCGTGAGAATGGGGCACGGCACTCCGGAGAAAAAGTGGGGAACCAGAGCAAGGCCAGGGATCGTCGGGCGGAGGTTGTGTTTGCCGCTCTGCGGAGGCTCTTGCGCTGGCGCCGGTGAGAGTGTGCGTGCGATGCAGGGCTGCTGTGGACCTCCCGCGCCGGGGTTAGAGAGGCCGAGCTCTTTTGCAGATGCAAGGCGGCGGCGGATCCGCAAGCCTGAGGTTCAGTGAGCGTGCAATTATGTGTGAGATTCGATTATGGGCTTTTGAAGGCATCCCTTCTTCATTTTGACCAGTATTTATATAACTTTTGCATGATATATATAGTTCTCGCTGCTTACTAAACTAGAAGAAAAATCCCCATCAGAATAAGAAGTTCCCCTGGAATTTGATTCCTGATGCATTTTTCTTATGTAAACAGCTTCTGGGAAGAGAATAATCTCCGGAAGGGGGTTACTTTTCTTTCCATGTTGATTTGAAAGAAGGGACGAGAATTCTTCAAAATACAGTTCATCATTTCCTTAACCACGGCTCTGACATGCTCTCCTGAGAAAACACACACTCATTCTATCATTTCACATCAAGCCTGACACTTTCAAATCACATTTCACTGTCACGCATTTTGCCCTAGCATACACGCCGCAATTTATGTTGACAGTAATATATTTCCTACCCCTTTTCACGAGGCGGTTATTACCAACGGGTGCAGTCCATGGGAAGCACGGGTTGCGGTCACCCGGCGATGATGAGACTGTCGCGCTGAGGTCCCGTTGCATTCTGGCTGGGAGCCCCTCTCAAAGGAGAATTTATAAAATTTATGCAAAAAATAAAATTTAAACCATTAGGTTTTCATGTCATGTCGACTGATGTACTTCTTATGTGTGTTAGAATTGTAAATTTTCTCCTCTTTTGCAAAATCACAAGAACATACTTAAAAATGTA
This sequence comes from Fratercula arctica, assembly GCA_947846985.1. Lineage (NCBI taxonomy): Eukaryota > Metazoa > Chordata > Aves > Charadriiformes > Alcidae > Fratercula > Fratercula arctica. The sequence continues at coordinate 3,406,948 of CANTUZ010000010.1, forward strand.
AATTGTTTGACCGACAAGGCTTATCATTGTATGTAGACTGGAGTACTGCCTGCAGCTCTGGAGTCCTCAGCACAAGAAGGACACGGAGCTGTTGGAGTGGGGTCAGAGGAGGCCCCGGAGATGCTGGGAGGGCTGGAGCCCCTCTGCTGTGGGGACAGGCTGAGAGAGCTGGGGGGGCTCAGCCTGGAGAAGAGAAGGCTCCGGGGAGACCTTAGAGCCCCTGCCAGTCCCTAAAGGGGCTCCAGGAAAGCTGGGGAGGGACTCTGGATCAGGGAGGGGAGCCATGGGACGAGGGGGAAGGGTTTTACACTGAAAGAGGGGAGATTGAGATGAGATGTGAGGCAGAAATTGTTTGCTGTGAGGGGGGTGAGCCCCTGGCCCAGGTTGCCCAGAGAAGCTGTGGCTGCCCCATCCCTGGAGGGGTTCAAGGCCAGGTTGGACGGGGCTTGGAGCAACCTGGGCTGGTGGGAGGTGTCCCTGCCCAGGGCAGGGGGTGGCACTGGCTGGGCTTTAAGGTCCCTTCCAACCCAAACCATGCAATGATTCTATGATATACACAGATAGACAAGTGGAGAGGAGCAGATAGTCGACCACACTAATAAAGTCTGTTGACAGAAGCTAAGCTAAGGGTCTAAGCTGATATGACAGAAATAATTTCAACCGACCTCCTTGTTCTTTATTGCTGTGTTTGAAATGGGGAGGTATTTCCAGGACCTGCAGATGGATTGCTGAAGTAACAACATTTTGCATATTCCCTTCTAGTCCCGTGCACTTAAAGGAATTAAATGCTTCTACAAACAGGAAATTGGGAAACCGAGGAGTGACGTGATTCCTTCAAGACGAAGGGCACCTGATCAGGAAACAGTGACTTGGGGAAAAGGCCAGGAATAAGAGATTTCATTTTTGGAGCCAGTCCTATGCCCAGCCACTGCACGGTGCTTTTTTCAGCCCCTGCTGCGTGCTGCACTCGCGGCAGTGCGAGAGAGGAGGAGGACTTTCTCCCCGCGGAGGACAGCCTTTTAATGTCTCACTTTAATGCACTTTCACAATGGAAAATCTTTTCCTCAGCTACTTCTGATTAGTACTTTTTATCTTCAACAATAGCACTTATTACAGTGAATGGAAACCTTTATTCAAGGGATATATATGTGGACCGCAGATTAAGCACACACTGATCATAAATATAGTTTATCATCTAAAGCAAGTTTTTTAAATGCAATTCATCAGTTAGCTTAATAAATTGTCTGAGTTCCTCTTTTTCCTTGAAGATATTTAATGGTGATTTTTTTTTTTTAACTAAAGAGAAACATTCATATTTAAAGAATAAAGTGAAGTAATATGCTTGTATTTCACATTTCTTTTTTGCTCCGTTTACTAATTTTTTTATGAATATGTCTAGAAATCTATAAATTAAAGAAACCTCCTGAAGCAAGGGACTAATAAGATTGGTTGTCTTGAGAGGAGAAAACTCAGGAGAAATGATAATAAAAAGGAAGCGATCACTGGAGGCTGCTCCACAGCCGTGGTCAGTAGGAGATGCTTCACCGGAGAACTTCAGATCATTCCCGCGTGCACCAGAGGAGGTGGCCATCTCAAGGACACAGGGAAAGCAGAAATGGAGACAAAGCATTAAATACTCTTTGTTGCTAAGTTCTCTCCAACGTTCATTTGTTACAATTTTCCCAACTGTGCGCCTTTTTTTTTTTTCCTTCTGACTGAAAAACTGGAAAATATTTTTTTTCCTAAAATCCTGTTATTCAAATGTGTGAAGAGTTAAGAAAGATAAAACACTAATGGAGAAAGCCATCGTCTGGGCAACGGGACAGATATTTAGAGAGAAATGAGGTTTCTCAGACCAGACCTCTGAGGTTAAAATCTACCTGTTCTATCGGGCCAGGGGCAGGAAAGTGCTAGCTGAAGAAAATGAAGCTTTTGGGGGAAAAAATATTTCAACATTGTGGCTTTCAGCTGGTGGCAGTGTGAAATGAGGGCTGGTTCGTTCCCCAGGTCCTTACAGGTGGGAGCTGGGGTGGCCCCAGGGTGCAGGTCCTGCCCGCCCTGCAGGTCCCTGGCTTTTCAGGTATAATTGTGGACATTGGTGCAAGACACCATCCAAATACTGCTTGTTTCGCTCCAAATATAGTCTAATTGTCTAGGCAGGATTTGTTCTTTGCCTGCGCCAGCTGCCCCGAGTTACAGTAAATAACTGCATACTCTCATTTTTGTCAAGTGATGGGTGGGATAAAGCATGATCACTCTTCTTACCTAGTCAGTACTATGGGCGTAAGCGTATAAGCTTAGCTCATTCTTCATTATTCTTCTGTTATTCCTATCAACGCAATGTGAGCTTGTGGCGTAGCCAAACCAAAGTTCTTATAGCCACCTTGTCATTCCTCTGCACGGGCAGAAATTTCCACACGCGATGATAATGTAGAGCACGTGGCAGCGGAGAACTGGGCATTTGAGCCTTAATTCTGCCTCGGAAACAGTTTGATTGTGAAGGATTCCATGCACGTGAACATTTTTCTTTGCACAGGGAAGAATAAAAAATGCAGAGTGTGTTCTAGTATTATAGTCCTCTGCTAAAACACTGCTAAACAAACAAACACACTAAACTGTGCCCATAATAAGCACAAGCTCTTGATCTAGAAAACAACATCAACCAGCTTTTTAGAATCCAGTTAATTATTAAACGACCCATGAAGCTTTTGAACGCATGACTGGCTTTTATGAGCTTGTCTGATGGACTGAATTTCTCTGTTTAGTTTATATAGATAACTTCAATTTTTTCTCTTTTCTTGAGAATATATATTTATGGATAGATGAGAACACGTGCTCATTTTGAGTAAGGTATACTTTTATGAGGCATGACAGAGAAATGATTGCTCCAGAAATGTTAAAAGTAAGATAAGAGGATTGCAGATAAGGCCATTTTTGGCACTAAATAAAGGTCAGATTCAGTTATTATTAGAGGTTATTAAGAAAATGCTGCAGGCAAAGTAAACACATTGGCCGACATACTAAGGAAAACCAGGTGCATAATCCGATGGTCCTGACAACAAAACCACATTTTCACTGACAGGTTTAAAAAAGCCACATTGCACTAGTGTGCAAACATTTCCCAACTTTCCAAGCCCAGTTTCCAGAAGCCCATTCAGGTCTGTTGTTCCTGCTTCCTACCTCTGGTCGGCTCCCGTATTGTTTGTCATTGCACTTGTGAGGAGCAGTGCCAGGACAGACGAGGTAGTTGCCACACAGCTCTGACGATTGCCATTTCTGGGCCAGGATACCAAAAAGCTGCTGACGGCACTTTGCGTGTTGCGCGCCGTCCCCGATGGTGTATAGCTTAATTCGAAAAAGCACGTAATATTACGTGTGTGTTAATTTTTCATTTCCGTGATGAGCTTTTATAATTCTGTACAGAGCATGGAAAAAACACTTCCAAAACAGAAGTGATTTACATGGCAGGCCTTCCTGTGGATTGATTGCCGCTCTCGCCAAGCTGCTGGCGGATGAGCAGCGTCCCTTCACCGCAGAATTACTCAGCGCCGCTATCGCAGACCTCGGTCCTGCTCTGTTACACGAGCTCTGCCAGAGGGACCCCCGTATCTACTGCTGCTAGGTGATGGGCACGGCTGAGAAATGAAATGTCTAAACGATAGAAGGAATGGAATAACTGGATTGTAAATAAATCCATTTCGGACACTTAAGAAAGGCTAATCTCTGTGATTGTTTCTCCAGAAAAGGAATTATTATTTCTTTAGCAACTGGAGCCTGTGAAGTAGGTAATAAAGTGAACCCGAGTCCTTGGTGAGATGACAACTGGCATATGGTCAGAGTTACAGACTGTAACAATTAGCACATAATTACTATTCCTATTATTTTGGGGGGGTTCACGATCAAATACCCCTTCTGCCTGCACAAAGCCCTGTTGAAATCAGTGAAGTACATTGCCAATAAAAAGTGAGCGTACTCCAAAGTCACTATTGGGAGCCTTGGTGTTATTTAAGTATTTCAAGTACTTGTTTTGATACAAGGAAAATGTCAAAGTAAATGATGGGACTAGAATATGCTTGTAGAGAAAGATGGGTTATGTATTAGATTAGCTACCTCAAAAAATCATTTTCTGAGAAAGGACATTATGCGTAAAAAACTGGTATAAGATAGGATAGAGGTGTATATGCGAGCTTTCCTCTTTTTGGTACAATACTCTTACCTTGTTCACCTCCAGCAGATCAGCGGGTAAGCTTGGTCCTCTGTCTCTTTACTCCTTCAGTTACTATTATCCTCTGATTCAGGTCTTAAGTATTGAGTGGATTCAAATCCCGATCAAGTCCCAAAGTGATAGAGATGTGTGAGGAAGTATTTTGAGTTAATTATGGGTGTTCTTAATAGGAAAAAGTGGAAGTTTTGTGTGTTCTAATGAATAGTAGGTTGCACGTATTAAATAGCCTTGGAGCGTGCGCGAGTCAGACCTGCTGCTCCATGGGTTCACACCAACTCAGCCGCATGAGGCAATGCCCACTCCATACGTCAAAAATCTGTAGGCAGCAGCTGCCTAAGGACGCAAAGTGCTTCTGAACATGGGAACAAGAATCTGTAGAAAACAGGGATGGCCATATGGGGGCTGCCCGGTTGTTCCTGTTGCAGTATCTCACCTTGCTGTTCACTGGCTGATAACAGGCACATATTTAATTACTGTAAGCCTTCACTCTTGGCCCTATACTATACTGGCTGTAAAATGCTTTCAAAGCAATCTAAAGTTCTCCTTTGGACAGCAGAATAAAACTAGTAATTAGTTACCCGTGAAAAAGAACTAGTTTTTGATCCTATAGTTTACCGGTCCAAATAAATGATTTTATATTCATGCTTCAAGGTATCCTCATTCTTTTCAAGCAAATGTTGACGCTGTAGTTATGACGGGAACGAAGCTCCACCAGTTTCCTGAGCCTTTATCTGCTTTTTTCCCTGCCATTGTTACAATAATACAGACATTTTCATGCTCTTTAAACACTGATCTTCGTTTTGATTGCCTATTGATCCTAATGTCTAAACCCATACCTGCTTCAGTGAGGTATATCTTACTGTATATTGATAAATCTATATTTTTATGATCTGTTATCCAAAGGAAAACTAAGTTCAATGTGATGCATAGGTTTATGTTACAGTTTTATTTCTGTATAAATAACAGTGGAGCTCGCAACAACTATCATTCCACAATTATGTTCACACATTATTCTTACCTTTTGCATGCTTCACGAGTAATGAAAAAAAGTAAGCCAGATACGGATCCTTTGTATATATTAAAATGTAGCATTTTCATTGCTTTATTTTCTGCCTGTAAAATTTGGTAAATTTTCAGCATGTAAATAGCCCTCATTGATTTGTTTGGTGTTAAATATCTTCTGGCTTGAGATCTTAACATGTAGGGAGACACGTCTCTTATCCTTAATAGAATTGACGTCAACAGTTTATTTTTCTTTAGAATGAGATTTTCTCAACCAAGAGAAAGACCAAAGAAGTCCCATTTGAAATGACACTGAGAATACATGGCCATGGCCATGACACCACTGCTGCTGCACAGGGTGGGAGCAAGAGCAGAGCAAGCATCCCTGGAGTGGCCCAAAGAAGAATGCTGCCATGAGTTTTCTTCCTAACACAGCTATTTTGACATAGGATAAAATTCTGTTTAAGGCTGTCTAACGTATTTCCAAATGTTCTTTCCGTCCCTTTGTTAAATTTTATTAAACTCAGCCTCAACAGTATCTTATGGCAGAGACACATACAGGCCAGCTATGCATGAGATGAAAAATTAATTCTATTGTATTCATAATTTCAATGAATTTTCATCAATTAGGACTTTAGGCAAGACACAAAAGGAGACTGGAAAAAGCAGAAGGACATATTAACATGCTGGGGCTGAAATTAGCTGACAAATGTCCCGGTTTGGGGTGGAGCAGAGCCAACTTTCTGTTCAGTGAGAGAGGTTCTTGCTTAATCTTGTTGCCGAGGCAGCCAGGGTCAGCCGAGTTGGGCGTTTACCCCATGCTCAGGATAAAAGCTGAGGGATCAAAGGGGTCAGGTTGGCTCTTCTTCAATGGTTTTTCTCCAGTGGTACTGCTTCTTCTGTGGCTCTCTTTCTTCAATGACTGACATCTGAGGAGGACCCCATCAGCTCATCTGCCTTTTGATCCTGGTCAGTGCGTTCCAGTTCCCGTTTGTCACTGAATCCAGTCTGGAACTTTCCCTGTGCCTACCAGTGATATCTCCCTGTGAGCTTGATATGGTTTCATGTATATTTGTGTATATTGTATCTCTTTCATGATTTCCTTTTTATATATTATTATTAATATTTCATTAAAGTAGTTTAGTTTTTTCTAAACTCTTAACTCTCTTTATCTCTATCCCTCTCCTTGGAGCGGGAGGTGGGGGAGAGCATCTGTCATATTGTCATTGGCCAATCTGGTCCAAACCATGACGACGAACTACTGACCTAATTATTTCTCTGAGTTACAAACGTTGGTTTGAGTTTAGAGAACAGAAAAATAACTTTTCAGAACAGACTTTTCTGTTCTGAATTCTGGCAAATGGGCTAATCTCCCAAAACATGATACACAACATGTTTCTAAGAAATAGCTTAAACCAGAGGAGGGCAAGGGTTTGATCCAGAGCAAATTAAAGTCAAAAAACAGCTATGCCTTAAAGGCAGGGGTGGTTTCGAACCAGCTGCCCTCTTCTTACCTCCAGGGCTCAGGGACCCACAGAGCTGTGAACTGGAGCAACACAAACTTTCCACCCTGCCCATGGAGAAACCCTTCCACTGATGCCCAACGGCTATTCCAGCTGCTAAACACAGGAATTGCAGGGCAGGGGGGACGGGATGCGTGGTGGGGAAAGGTGCTGCCGGTGCAAACGCTTGTTGTACACACGTACCTACTCACATGGAGTATGATTGCAAAACCAGTTTTAAAACATGGGTTGGTTTTGGTTTTTGTTTTTTACAACACGGACCGTGTAGACGGGGAAGGCTGCTGTAAGAGCTCTACCACTGCCGCTGCACAGACTAAAGTTGAGAGGAAACTCCATGACTTCATGCTTATGGCAGCCAGAGTCCTGTGATGCTCCACAGCCTCCCTGCTCACTTTAACTCCCAGATCTAGTCCGTGTGCCCCGTTCAGGTATTGACCCTGTATGGGAGTGTTTTGGCCAAGTCTAGATTCTCTAAAGGGGCAAACCCCTACACGTAAGAGCTCCCTCATTTTTACATCCCTCAGAAGGGGAACTTTGGCCAAGTAATGGACAGAAGCTCCCAAGCAGGACAGTTCAGGTCCTGTGGCTTGCTACAGCTGGACATACTGGCTTCAGGAGGCAATGTGGTGCTCCGTGGACATTATAACCCTCAGAGGTGCTATTTCAGAGTAAAACTTGGTAAAACAGCCCTGAATCTTATATTCTTAATGGGGAAAATAAGTTATTTACCCCAAGGGCCTGCGCTTTCCCTAACTGCAAAAGTATGTACCAGTACCTGGCACTGCCATTACAAGAGCCTTATATGATCGGCATCGATCTGCTGCTCCGTGTTCTTCAATAATTCAGTAACTGCCTGTTATTGTTGTCCAATTTCCTGCTAAAATGACCAACTATAGCTTCATTTTATCTTATTCTTTCAGTCTATGAATCTGTGCTGCTTTTCATGTTGTTTTTTAAATCTGATGAATAGGTTTAAGCTCTACATTTATACTATCTTGCCTAAGACTTGCTTTTGTTGTATCAATCAAGTCACTTAAGGTAGCCTAGTGCAGAGGAGCTTATTCTTCTTGCCGTTATTTACTTCTAGCATTTTTCATCCTTGCTGCTCTTTACGACTTATTTTGCTTTATGTGGATAGCCTGTTTTAAGAAGTAGTGGTTTAAGAAGTACTTAAACAAGATGCCAGCTGTGTAATATTTTATCTAGACTTTAATAATAGCAGCGGAGAGCCACTTCTCCCTTCCTTGATGCCAGGGACACCACGTGTCAGTTCAGTTCCTCTGTAACCCATGTACAGCACCATTGCATATGCAAACATGGAGGTAGGGCGGGCAATTTATATATTGTCAGTGAAAAGCAGAAAGGAGGTTTTTTTGGAAGTACTTGTTTCATCTTTCTCTGTAAACTGGACATAAAAAGGTGTAAGCTTCTGTGATGACAATGACTAAAACATGCATAAAAGAAGGCCTTGCGATGGTTAGAATATACTGAAAATGGCAAGGAAATGGCAAAATACATTTCCCAACATATTAGAGATTGCTTCTCTTCTTACCCAAATATGTGACATATAACTTTACAACATAGTACAACATCCAACGCCATAAATAAAACCAATTCTGAGTGTTGGTCCTTCATTTCATTTTTAAATTACAGTGAAATGAAAGTGAATTTAATCACCCTGTCCTGCTTTTTAACAAATAAAGTCATTGTGATTAATGGTACTAACACACAATATCAAATTAATTTAAAATTAAATCACTCTTGCAGTAAGTTATGTATCTATAACCGAAGCCGGCAGCCCTTCCTGAAAGGACATGCCAACTAAAGGGTCACCGAAATTACTGATGCCGGACAAGGTGCGATACAAGGGGAGGAGGCAGAGCCCGGACAGAAAGCTCGAGCGAGGTCAGGAGCAATTCCGTTTATAGGCAACGGAAATTTTCAAATGGATACATTTTTTAATAAGACGAGATGGATTAAGAGTGCATGGATTTCTAATTCGATTAGCAGATCACAGCTGCAGTTCCTCCTTTACCTCTTCGGCCTCGTTCCGCTTGTGGTTTCTGCACCGTCAGGTCCATCGTTTTTCTGCGTTTAATTGTAGGATTACAGAAAGTTAACAATTTTCATAATTAATCCTTCCATTTGAGGTGGAACATGGGAAGATTTGGGGGTGGTGGGATTCTGTCTGTTGCCCTGACTTGCTGTATCTGAATGTCTCACCTGCTGTGGCGCAGCTCTTGCTCTGAGCAAGAAAGAGTTTGTAAACCTGAGGCTGCCCGACGTTTTCGGTCTGCGTGGGCGCGTTGTAAATAACTCAGACCAGCAATGGTTAAAGCAGTTTACGAAATTAAATCCATGCGTGGTAGTTAAGAGTTCCTCCCTATTTTTGAACCAAAAGTTTGATTAAAAGCACAGAAAATGTAGTTGTTTGATTCGTTAACAGAAACTAAATAATTTTGAGGCCAGATTTAGAACAGATTTTGGTTTTGAAAGCAGCTTCATTGCTTTCACCACATGAAGGGCCGTGGCCAGTTCTGGGATTCAATGAGGCATTTTGATGGGACAACTCGGATGGTTAAAGAAGGTTGTTCCCAGAGCGGGCAGCTCGAACGCCTAACTTTGCTCCTCCCACCGTATTTCATCTGCCCCCGAAACTAAAAACACTATGACATAATATTAATCCTGAGCAAACAAAAGCAAATGAGAGCAGCTGTATCTGAATTTCTGTGGTGGTTGTTTTCCCGGGGACCAGAAGCAGCACAACACGAGCCGTGACACCAGCCCTACTTTCCGTGAGGAACAGCCGTCCTCTGCCACCCCATCTGCGCAGCTCTGCCTCTCCCCGGCGACAGGGCTGCCTTTGTTCCCCGAGGGAAAACACAGGGTCGTTTTTTCGTACTGGGATTCGTAATACGCTGTAAATTGTTTGGGAAAGAGTAAACTTCTTCAGAGATTCTAAGCAGGAGATTTTTTTTTTTTTTTTTTTTTTTTTTTTTTTTTTGCCAGGGATTCTGAGCAGTTTGCAGTCTTTCAAGGAAAATGCGCATCAGAGATAAAAAAGGGAAGTATTTTCAGGCAAAATGGTTGGACAGAAAAACTCCTAAATACAATAATGACTGTTGCTGGATTCACCTGAAGCTTAATGGGAGACCAGCAAGAGTGAAGCTCTTCTTATCTCTTTGTTTTAGAGTACTCAGTAGTTTTAGAGTTTACGGCTGATCCTCTCCAGGGGATAAAATCTCCACATTGTCTATTCAAAATGCTAAAAGCGTTAGACGTTTTAAAAGATTTCTGTTCTTTGAAAGGCAAAGACATGCGGGAAAACATGGAAGTGACTCTCATTTTATGATAGTCATATACACCAAAACTGTTCACAATTTATTTATCTGACAAGAAGCCATTACTTTTCCTTAGCTGATGCATTGGGATTTCAATCATGAGCAGAACTGAACAAGCCAAGGAGGAGTTAGTTCATGCCTTCTCAGGGAAATTATTATCTGTCGCTCCTCTCCGTCTCTCTCGGCTTTCGGTAACAATACCCACCTTGAGCACCACCGTGTCGGGAGGTGCCGGTTCACATTATGATTCTTTCAAAAAACAAGAACTCATTGTTTCCCGGTGGGTTTGGGAAGGTTTGAAGAGACTTTTGGCTGACGCAGCAATTAAATAACTCCAGTTGAAGGAGACCTTGGCATCATAAAAAGCACTCACTACTAGTTGCATTTTCTGCCTCAGGGGCTCCGTTTCTGAGAAGGTGAGAAACTATATGGAGCCACATGCCTGGCTATGCCCATGAAGTACCTAGAAGTAAAAAAACCTGCATGTCATCGGCATTTCAAAAGAAACTTAGGTATCACTTCATGAATTCAGAGTAATCTGTTTTCCTGCCGCTGAATGCTTTACTGGATCCGCACGGTCCCCTGCAGATAAGCACAGAAATGCGGCGTAACCTGCAGTGGAAGATCTTTCGTAGCAGTGAATGCTAATGTCATTATAAAATAGATTAAGAATGCAGAGGCATAAATATCTGGCATAGAGCACCTGTAGTTATTTTGCTTTTTTTAAATAATTCATTATTTAAATGCTTAAATGCATATTAAACATTGCAAGTTCTATTGCATCGCATGAGAAAAGGACCAGATTAATCCCCAGTCGCTGGAGCTGATATACATTGATTATACACTTGTGAAAATGCTCTTCTTTCACCGGGTGAACTAGGGAACGGTTTGGAAGACCACACATTTTTTGGGGTCCAGTGCAGGTGTAGGAGGAGTGGAAAATAAAGCAGTGCCCCTTGGCCATCCCTGGCCATCCATGCAATGCACATGCCGTAGGCTGCCGGTGCAGTCAGATCCCAGGTTTCCCCAGGCAGAAATGCAGAGGAACAAGTGATGCTGTACTGTTCTGCACCCTACTCGGAGCTTATTTATCTCGGTGAGAGATACATGATGATTGCTACCAAGTAAACCTCTCTTTCCCCTGAAGCTGCTGTTGCAATGTCATTGCCCCCTCCGACATGGCTGGGCTTTAACAGGGCAATACATCTCTTCATTTAAGAAGTAAAATCATGGTTTTGCTGTCTTTTCCCTGCTCTTTGTCCAACGTTACTGCTTGGCTGGTTTCCTCAGAGAGTCAGAACATAGGGACGTAGCCCAGAAACACCGCCCAAGATCCAGGACATAATTAGAGCAGAACAACATGCTGCATTTTGCGGCTCACGGGGAAAGCCTTTCCCTCAGCAGGGAGGGGAAAGTTTCACATGTGGCAGCCAGCCCGGCAATTTCGTGTGTAAAAAGCAGAGGGGTAAGAGTATGATCAGCTCTCAAGGGGCAGGAAAACTCTTTCCTTTCCCTGGACACCCTTTGGAGTTAAATCAGTGTACCGCCGTCAGCCCGAGGGCAGCTCGGGAACAGGTTGTATAAATCCTAACAGACACAAGTACAATGCCATTACAGAAATTACATTTACAAATTAAAATTTCTGACAGAAAGGGCAGATTTCCTCAGATATACAAAAGCTACAATCCCCAAACTGTTGGCACACCCGATGACCCTCTCTCCGTCGCTGTGCCCTGGGCTGTTCTCTCTGCCCCCGTGAGTGGTTCCAGCACAAACCCCGGGGTTTTGACACCATCAACTTAATGGTTTTACAGAACAGTATTAATGTATTTCTCCACTCATGTGACTTGTTGCAGTCAAGTTGTATTTTTCACCTGTATTTTTGGTTTTCCTAGCACATTTTCAATTTTAGCACGGAAAATGGTCAGAAATAGCCCAACATCCCTCTCCAAGCAAGACATACACCTGCATCAAGTCCTGCAGCATACTGTGAATATAGCCAGCGTGCTCTGCGGGTAAGTACACAGGCCTTTTTTGAATACATCCATTGTGGAAAAACTTGTTCTGCTGCTTCATTGTATTATCACAAATGTTTTCGCTGACTTCAACTCCTCTGATGACTCACACAGAGGCAATTGGTCTCCCAGAATAAAACACTGTTGTAGCAGTTCTTTCATACAAAAGGCAAGTGTTTCAGGGATCCTGCTTCAACAGGATTTTATTTTTTAATGTGTATAATACATGTTCAGTGTAATCACTTGTGCTTTATCTGGAAGCTCTGAGCTTGTATATAAGCCAGCAAGGATGATCTCCCACTGAAGCAGTCTGGAGGAGGAACCACAAGCCTTAATAGGCCATCTAAATTTGGATGAGAAATAAATTTGTCTCCTGAGACAGCATTATCTCTGTACGGTTTCTATGGTTGCTAGTTAGGGTCATTCTACTCCTCCTCATGAGGTCTCTCTCTCTGAAAAAAAAAAAAATCTAATTATTTTAAAAAAAATTGAAGTGTTACTGACATATTTATATTGTAGCATAGAAGTATTTGACAGGAGTGACTGACATTCTTCAAGCCACGTGACTATGTTAACCGGGCACATTGGAATTGTGAGCATCTGTGAACCCACGAAGAAATGCTACTAGTGCCCCTGTCTCCTGAAAAAAACAAGGTGTTAAGATTTGCAATGGGAGATGAGCCATGAAAAGGACATGAGCCACAGAAGTCTTTGAAGAAAGCCAGTTCTGCCTAATGAAGGCAGCGATAGGCAAACCCTTCACTAGGGTTCCTGCAGTGAAAGGACTGGGTTTTTCATTGCTTTTCAAGTTGGTTTTTTTTTTTTTTTTTTTTGCAAGGCACTTAAAATGATGTCCATTTATTTTCATTTCATCCGTTTAAGTGACTCTGCCGGGATTTGGCACTGAACTCTCCCCTGTAGACCAGATGTCTGCGAGCCTTGGACTTTCCTCCCTGGAATTCAGCAGCAGCACTGCTGCACGGTGCGGGGAGAGTTTACGTCCTACAGCAGGCAGCGAAATCCCGGTTCCTCTAAATGAACAAGTTTCAGTGATCAAATTAATCAGCACGCAGTGTTAACCAAGGTTCCGTTTGTCTTTTTTCGCTGTGACCCTTCTTTGCCTATGCAATCCATTGGGGCTTGGTGCTCTAGACCTGTTGAAGCTGTAGCTGTTTCCTTGCTGTTCTTTGGTACAAGGCTGGCATAAAGACACCTCTTGAAGGTGATGAAGTAGCAGTGGTAACGTAAATTAAGAAAAGAGGTTCTGTTACTGTAAATCAAAATACTTTATGAGAACTATCTACTTACACAGTTCTGTGAGGGTGTAAGGATTCAGCTGTCCTAAAAGCATCCAAGAGTATGCGGAATTGGTTGTTGCAGCTTTGTTACACATGAGGCTCTTTTATTAAAGAATAATTTGACAGAATGTACTCTGTGTAGGAAGTTGGTCCTTACTCAAGTGTATATCTTATCTTTTCTAACTGCTAGGACACTGCCTCTATTATATGCACGCTCACTTATCAGTCACGTTAAGGAAAAAAGCTTTGGCAGATTTCTGCAAAACTCCAGTGCTCTGGAGACTCTCCAGAAGACATTTTAATAATTACTTAAAACCAGAGTTCTGAGGCTCAAAAAAGGCAGCTACTTGCATGGCAATGCGGTACTTCGTTTCAGAGCATCTTTCTCAGTGTGAAACAAGGTCGCGCCTTTGAAACCGGAGCGGTGGGAGATACCCGATAACCGTGGGACGATGGAGCAGCACCACAAACAGGGGACGAAATACGGGCTGGACGATGCTCTCAGGGGCTTGGAAGGGCAGTGTAATGCCAGGGACGAGGATCTGCATGCCAAAATATCTCTCCGGATCTTTAGATACAGCAGGCTTGAAGACTTTATCTCGGGGTTTGAATGTAATTGGGGGGGGAGGTTAAGTGAGCGCGTTTAAGGGCAGCTCCAAAAAGCTTTCAGCACCTGAACTGAAAACAGAGAGGGGTCTGTTCCTCTGCCGGGCGTCCCCACAGCACCAGCGTTCCCTCTAGCATGAAGGATTCAGGAAATTCTGCCGCATCTGCTGCCGGGAAGAGTCTTCAAGCCATGCTGGTTGTGTGCTCAAGGAACACCGGGCACAATCCTCGTGTGCAGAGTCTGAAGAGGTTCATGTGGTAAGAACCAATTTTGTGGAGAGTAACTGAAAAAGGAAAACTAAAAAAAAAAAAAAAAAAGTTTCGTCTGCACCTGCTGGGCACTGGAGAACAAAGACAGCTAGCAAATGGAAGGTAACGATGAGGGTGAATTCATAATTGCGGGGAAGAATGTCCATCTGCTGACATCAGAAATGTTTAGATGCTAGTAGGAGCTTCAGACATTCAGGCACTGATGCCACAGCAGTGTGAAATCCTGAATTATAAAAAGTTTAAGTTGCATGTTTCTTTTAGATAATACTTAGACTAAGACGATGAATGTGAGGTAGTTTGTGTTAGTAGCTATTTACCACCATGGAGAAGGAAGGGGATGTGTGAGGCCCCACCTTTACAGCCTATTACTTGTGAAGGACCTTGCTCCGAGAGCAAGGGATTGCAGCATAAGGCTCTGCACGTTGCCGTTTATTTATGAAACAAGGATTTCTCTATCTCCAAAACTCCAACACGTCACTTCAGATTTAATTAATTTTCCCATCCTTTAAAGTTCTAGAAAGAAAATAAACAATATCAGAAGTATAGCTGCTTTTTACTACGGGTCTTTTGTTTCACTTCTGCGCGTCTCATAAACTTTTGGATATATTGTATGTCTCAAACAAAGCAAGTCCGCCCGTGGTTGGGAGAGATTATTCTCACAAAAGAGAATCGCTCTGTCAAAACAATGAGAATAAGAAAGTTTTCAAGATTAAAATGTCAGGGAGATAAACACATTACTTTGAACCATATTTGTATTCCATAGCTAGTTCAAACACTCAGGCAGTTATCTTTCAAAAAGTAAACATGCATGAAATCTGATCAGCTTTTTATTGTACACGGGATAAATTATGCAAGGCATTGTGGTAGGCTCCTATATGGCTCATTTACACATCTTTTGATAAATGTAATATGCAGATTCCTAGTCCTTTGTGAGACATTAACCTTCGTGCATATTGATGCTGTTATTCTGAAAGATGACGGCGTTCAAAGACCTTTCCGTGTCTCTCTGAAAGCCAGCAAGGCCCCTTACTAGGGAGGGACTTGCTCAGTGATGTACAAAGGAACTTGCTTTAGCCTTCAGTCTGATCGTAAATTTTCTTCTCAGTGTCAAAGAATTAAAGGTTTCAAGTAATTTTAACAGTGGTATGAAGTGGTCAGGATAGAAGACCCGCAGTTAGTGCACAATCCAAACATTTTTCAGAAGGCAGGCAGTCCTAATTCACCGTCCACGGGAGCTAGTGGAAAGTTATTTGACTTGTGCTGGATGAGAGAAGTTCATGTTGAATGGCTAAACTCTTTGAAGATAAATGATTTGGGACCCTTCCCTCAGTTTCAGGCTATTTTTCAGGAAGGGAAGGACTCCGTAAGTGTCTCAATTCGGCGCTCCACACGTGAAGTGACAACCCCCGCTTGCGAGATGCTGGCAAGGAGAACTGCTGGAAGCTGTTCACAAGTCTCCGTGTAACAGGAGTTTTTGCTAATACCTTGTCTGATAGGGCTACAAAGCGATATAGGCACGTCTTGCTACACAAATTTGCTGATAAATGGGGTTGAAATTATGGGCGTGTTCTTCTTGTGCAAAAATGTCACTTTTCCTTATTTGGCAGCATAAAAAGAAAAAAAAAAGAATCTAAAGGTGAGAATCTAAATCTCTAAAGGTAAGGATTTTTAGATTTTTGAAAGAAGAGAAACCGTAAGGAAATCTGAAGGATTACATTTCTATTCTTTTTTCAAAATCAAAGCCAGAAGATCTTTTGGCAAAGTGGGGGGGGGGGTGGGGGAGAGAAAACAACCCAAAACAAAAAAGCGGCATTTCGTGACACGTGCTGTTCCTTGCTTGGGTTAATTATGGGGTCAGAGCACTCCTCAAGCGTGGGCCCACCTGCTGTCCTGAAGGGCAGCACAGCACACTGCAGTCGGGACCCTGCTCGCCCTGAAAGGTCTGTTTATCCGCGCCTCCCACCGCAGGTTGGAATAACCTTGGCTGGAAGAGCTGCCCGGAGAGGTGCTGCTGGAGGAGCCGTACCACAACCTGCTCACCGGCGCTGTGGCCGGGGGGCTCGACTGGGCGGTGGGTGCTTGTCCTCACCCGCGGCTGGGGTCATTGCTTTGTTTAACCGATCCATTACGTTTGGGGAGCGTTGATGCGATAATACCAGCAGTAAAATAGAATAAAATTAGTAAACCGACCTCTCTGAGAACTTTCCTCTTGGTCCAGCCTGTGCTGTGGGATGAGCCCAGCGTGCGGGGGCTGGTGGATGCAAGGAAGATGGGAGTTCACCGGATTACACAAGTCTCCAGCTAAATAAAACAGCTGGAGGACTGAATCAGAAGATGTAATTTGCTTGACAATGCAACGATTTCACTTGACAAGGTAGGGAAGGACTTTGCTACAAAACGTCCCCAGGCCTAGACCTCTCTTGATTCCCGGTTTCATTCTGGCCAAGAGGAATTTATAAGGAATGGAGGAGCTGGAGAAAGAGGAAAAGAGGAAATGACTCTTTCTACAAATCTTTAGAGTATGGAAAAATTGAGCTATTGCTGATAACTTAACAGAAATGTTCAAAATAAGCTAGAAGTTGGTGAAACCTCCAAACAAGTAGCTCTGCTTTACAGTGAAGGAGCATCTTAAAAGCCACAGTACCATCAGACTGTCATTGTCTTAGATAAGAGCAACTGTAAAATAGATTAATAGATTAGATAAGAGCAACTCCACCAAAAATCTTTCCAGCCCAAATTAAGTCTCTCACTCAGGCTCCCAGGAACAGTGAAGTCCTTTGCGTTGCTCTAACACTAAAAAACTAACACACTTCCCCAAAAAGCTGTATAAATTGTTAGCCACACAAAATTCTCCTCTTAAGTTTGCACAAATGTAGGTAGAGGTGAGAGCTGATACACTCAGCTCTGCAGTTCTGTTTTACAGATGAGAGTGAATTCCTCATCTTTCCTCTGTTTGCAGTAAAGGTGTAGCCAGTACGCAGAGTGAGAGCAGTAATTCCATTAAAATTGTCATCAGGTCAACAAAAAAAATTACTGGCTCAAAAATAATGGGATTAAGATAATTATATGTATACAGACACATAGTAAGTGGAAGCATATTAGTTATTTTATGGGTTTAAGTGTGTAGGATTTACTTGAAAAGCCTGGGAGCGCATGCAGGACTTTTGGTGCTGGGAAGAGCCTTTCACCCTAAAACAAAAAAAAAAAAAAAAAAAAAAAAAGGAAAAAAACAAGAACAGGAAAGCAAAGGACAGAGCGTGGTCTTTCGGAGCAGCGTCAGGAACACGCCTGCAATGGTGAGACTCGGCAACGCCGCGGCGGTGCCAGAAAACCGCATTGTCAGGGGGATTAATTCCCGGTGGCTGCCTGGCTAGAAACGCTTTACAGACGGTTGTTAATGGGAAAGGATGGACTTGAAAGGGACCTGAGTGAAAAACAATTAAACAAACATGCTATTTTCTGATCCCTTTTGTGCCAAATTCTGGATTAATGAGCAAGATCAGCCTACGGGCCCCCCGACTTGGTAGAACATTTGATAACTACGCATTTTCAGTTAAAGCTACAGCTCAGTGGATGTGTTTGGTGCTTGTCTCTGAAGGGAAGAATTACTCACTCTCAAAATTACTTGCTGGCTGCTAGGATGGAAAAATGTGCTTTGTGTTTCTCTGCCCTGGACAGGAAGGCTTGCAGATGTTTATTTTAGGTACCAATATTTCCCTGTTAAATGATATATGAACATCTGACAGTCTTCTTATGTATGCGTTTTCACAATGCTCCCGTGAGATGAGTAAATGCGATTAATCTATTTTACAGGCAGGGAACTGAAGCAGAGAGAAACCAAAGCTCAGATCTGTGGAGATCTTAAAATGCCCAGTGACACTCTGAAATTTAAAAGAAAAAAAATACCAACCCCGCAAAAACCCAGCCTCATTCAGTAGCTCATTGAAATCTTCCAGCAACCCCCTTGGTAGCTTCATCGACAGGCTGTCCTGGACAAGGAAGGAGATGAATCTCTTCTAAAAGTCGAAAAATAGCCAAAACTTTTATCACCTTTCCCATCCCGACTGCTGCTATACCACCGCCCATCTGTCAGGGCCCTGCCGTCAGCAGCACCTACAGCTCCAGAGCAGGCAGCTGAGCCACGTAATTAGTTTTCCACTCCTAATTAAGATTCTTCTAAATGCAGTGGTATAGCCAATGAGGTCTCCAAAAACCCAGAACCTCCCTCAAATCAGGGTATATCACTTATTTTTGGAAAGGTATTCACAGAGTACTTGTTTATATATTTCTATCCTGACCTACTTTGAAAGACGTTTCTAAAATAATTGAGTAAGCAGACAAAAAAAAAAACAAAACAGCGCCGTGGTGCCCATTTTCTTCAAGCACTGTAAAAATGTGCTTATTAATAGGAAAAAATAAATTAATCCTTTGTTCCAGAGGGATAAAATTGTCAATAAAAGCTAAAGAATAGAACAGCATTTTATAGTGTTCCATGCAAAAAGCACTTCAGAATATTTTTGGATTAAAAAATAAGAAGGAAAAGTGTAATTTAGGAGGAGGAAAGCGCAAGGATGGTCTCTTTGCTGATTCTTTTGGTGTAATGTGTCCTTTCATGCCAAACTGGCTCAAGAGAGAGTAGCTTGGGCTCTTCCTTCCTTCTGCCCCGCATTTTGGGAGTCGTGGAGGGTGCATCACACCATCTCCCTTGGCACATCGTGCCTTTCATGCTGTGCTGAAACGCGTTCTTGCTTCAAAGAGGGTCCTCTGCCTTAGATATTTTAGCCAGAGGAAGCTAGAGTGAATTTTTTGCTTTTTTGCTGTCTTATTCCTGTTTTAAAACTGCAGACTAAAAAACTCCTCCAAATGCAGAAACAGGATTCCGTACTATCACTATGGCTGAGCTAATTTATAGCTTATGTCCATGGAAATGGATATAATTAATACCCACTAATAAAAAATATAAGCTATATTTTCCATATACAGCTTATATATATGGAAAATATATCCAACCCAAATTCCAGATAGGATATAAAAACTGCAGCTTGACTCATGGAGATTAAGCCAAGTACCCGTTTTCCCACCCACTCCACAAGTTGAATGCAAAAAAAAAGGGCCTGTTACCGATGGCTCTTTGCAGGCAGCAGCGCGTTCTTGAATTAAGACTTCCTGGTGATAATTGATCTGCAGAGATAAGCAGATGGTAGGAGTGAAGACACGCACTTAAGATAGGCTTCTGACATCCAGCCTAAAATTATCACAGGGAGGAGGGAAAAAAAAAAGTAATCGGTGACCAAAACCTGAATTTGCTGGTCTTGCCAGTCTGTCTTTAGAACCGGGAAGCTGTTTGAACAGTAGCTCATGATGTATATAACAATCTGAAAATTATTCTCCGGTTCCCAACCAACCACTCATTTGGAGGGTGGGGTATGGCATTTTCCTCTGACCTTCATGAACCAATGGAAGCTGTAAAAAGCTAAGAGTTGAGTTTTATTCTGTTTCTTCAGTCAGCGTTTTCTATAATGAACAAGATCAATACAGTGCAGAATCTACATGGGGTTTTGGATGAGTGGGCTGCAAAAAAACCCCGCTGAAATGTTCAGGAAAGGTCAATTTAAAAAATCAAAAGGCAAGACCCACATGGCAAAAAAAAAAAAAAAAAAAAAAATCACCAATTCCTTCAGAAAGCATCCCTTTAACTCTTTGCGCTGCCTGGGTGACTGCCGTGCTGGCTGTGGCTACAGTTTCACAGCAAGCGCTTGGCAGAGTCACATCACATTATGCAAACCCCAGAATCGAAATACTTTGGGAAAATTTTTACAGCCGTTTGCTCTGCTCCTGATAAAGGTGGATCTACTGGCTTGTATCTCATCCGGTTAATTAGTAGTATCCTGCCCCATTAACTATGTGACAAATCGCACCTCATTGGCATAACACAATGTACATAAAATTCTCTAATGAAAAATAAAGAGAGCTCATGTTTTTACAAACTGATTTTTTTTTTCCCTCTTGTATAGTGCTAGATATCAAATTGTAATGGGTAGAGGTTGATGATAATCTCAGTTGCCTACAGCAAAAATTTTGAGACGGGCAAATATTCCCTTCCCCGTACTGCAGATCTGCTATTGCAGAAACATCGCAAAGTATTTAAAAGAGGACTTGTGAAGCATGCAGCGTTAGGTAAAACGGGGGGTTACAGAGGAAGGGGTCGATTCTGAGTTTTTTGCATGCGGTGCTGAAAGGTCGTTGCGAGCAGCTTAGATTTAGGTGTGCTTAAAAACTCTGAAACAAAATTGAGAAAGCGGTGGCTCTGCAAAGGGGGTTGTGGGAAACTCGAGGGATGTTTTGTAGTCGTGACTCTTTAGCACCACAAAAGACTTTGCAGGGAAAGAAGTGCCACGTTATGTGCCACGAACACCCCCCACCTACGGGGACCCAAAGCCACCACGGGTGCCATTTGCAAAACACGGGTGGAGCCGGAGCTGGTGGGGCTCAGCTCCAGACCTGGGCACTGCTTAAAGCGAATGGACGCTGTCTTTAAACTCAAAGATAAAACAAAATCCCTCTGTAAGGCAGGGATCCACCTGCAGCATCTGCATCCACCTGAAAACAGCCATCTTTTGCTTTTTAAGAAGAGATTACAAACCGGATGCTGCTGTAACTGGTCCGGTTTCACCCAAAGTGGTTTTTTCCTCCATCCGCACCTGCAGGGCTGTGTGGGAGCAAGTCGCGTCAGGTCCTGACACTGAGGAGGTTTTCGCATCAACTTTTAAATGGCTTTGAAGTCAATACTCTTAGAGCAAAGAAATTAATCGTGGCTCTAGCCAGGTTGGCTGGAACACAAGCAGGGGCAGAGATTTTTCACGAAGCTCTGGGCTTTCAAACCCTCAGGCGTAGCTCGGGCACGCGGTGTCTCCAGGAGAGGGGGTTTGCCCGAAAGAGATGTCCTGTAGCTGTCAGTTTATGGCTGTAGAGGCTAAATATTCACGCTGTAAATGCAGGCATAAAGGTGAAATTGCATGCGAGCGCTGTGCTTTATTTAAATAATGTTAAATTATCTTGTCCACAGAAAAGAACCCCAGTTTGCTTTTGCTTTTTTCAAAGGCAAATAAAACTCGGGTTAGTTGCAAAAGCTATGGAGTGACAACATTTTTATTCATTATTTCTAACCTAAAAATTCTACCATTTAAAATCAGACAAGGGATATTATCTTTGTAATAAAAGGCAATTGAGAATCTAAATGAGAAATCAAATGCTTCTTCATGCTGATTTATTTTAGATTAGAAAAACTTAAACCAGATGTAAACATGAATTGCTGAAGCATGAAAAGGGAATCACAGCAGAGTGATAAATCTGAGTCATGTTGTTATAGGTGCAGATTTGCATTAACTAAAATAAATTGATCTGTAAGCTTTTCTAAAACTTAATTAATGCTGCAGAACAAAGCTGGAGATCAATTATCAGCTTGATATCTTGGCGCAGATAAATTTGAACTAAATTAACCATCCAAAAGTGTATGTTATCAATATCATATTGAAATGATTACTGTCATAGGGTTGAAATGGATCCCAGTGCAGTCTGAACGCAGGCTGCCCTGTTAGACCCAGATGTTGGAAATGCAGGAAGCATATCCGTAAATTCCAACTTCCCCTTGGCAAAATGTGCATCTTCTACTGAAATAAATAAGAAGCAAGAGACTAGTCATGAAGAAACATAAGTATTTTTCTAAGCCTGCTCAGGAGCAGGCATGACTAAGTATTGTTTTTTTCCAGAATAAGAGAATTTAGTGTTGAGCTGGTGGACAGCTATCACGAAATTGTTAGTTACTGTCATGAATTCTGTGTCAGTATTGAATCAGTGAGATGAAGATGTAATTTCCTTGTGTCTGGTAACTCTTCAGGTGCTTTCTTTTTGCTATTTTTACTGCTCCTTTTTTAGGCTAACTTTATCTGCTTGTAGAGGCATTTTTATTAGAAGTCTGTACAGTGCAATGTTGTCCTGCATCACGGAATGAACATAGGCAATGTATGTAGAAATGCAGATTCTCTGGTTAGGAAGTTCACAAATGCAGATAAAATGATTAGGTATACACCAAGGTGAAAAGTTGTCCTGGAGGACATATTAAAAATGTCTCTAAATTAATTAATTTACTGCAATCTCAACATTGTTTGTGATGAGGGCATGCCTAAAAAGTCCTATATGAATGCATTCCAAATGAGATTCACAACTCCAAGACTGCATTCTATGTAAGAAATATAAATTAATAGTGCATCTAATCCATTGCATCTGAATCTACATAGTTCTTCCATGTTACCATCTGAACTTCCTGTTGTCTTTACCAGACAGATTAAACCTCTTTCCAGTTCAATCAGTTCATAACTTGGTATTTGGGTAGGGATGGTTGGATGGATGGATGGATGGATGGATGGATGGATGGATGGATGGATGGATGGATGGATGGACGGACGGACAGTTGAATGAATGGATGGGTGAATGGGGAGATGGATGGATGAATGGATGGACGGATGAACAGCTGGATGGAAAGATGGATGAATGGGTGGGTGGATGGATGGAAGGATGGGTGAATGGGTGGATAGATGCATGCATGGATGCATGGATCACTGAATGGGTGGGTGGATGAAGGGTTCTGTGTTTTTCTTCTCTTGTCTGCTAAACTGCATCTCATGGAAACTTAAAATACATGAGCAGATATCTTGTCATCGACATCATCTTCTCCATGATCCCTAATCTTTCTGAAAGAATGACGGGTTCACCAACTGCCTTTCACACAGTTTCATTTAAAGGCAATGGCTCCATTTGACCTTTTTTTTAGTGCTGTTTGCCCCCATTCTAAAAGTGCCCGGCTAATGGTGTAGGAAGCTGTGAGGCTGTCATGCGCTTCAACCTCTGCTTAAGCAAGGAATCCAAAAGTTTTCCAGGCAGAAATGAAGTATCCCAGAGATGGGTTTAGCTCTCTTCAATCAATTGTATTGATCAAACAGTGCTCCATTTTAAATTCTGAGTCAGATAACCCTAATTTGTTTATAAAGGGGGCTCTTTGAAGATTGTCTTAATTAAGTAGAAGGCAAAACAGCATGTCATTAACGTGAAGAGAGCAATATAGACAGCTAAATAAATATCCCATCACTGAAGACACCTGCTGGTGTTAAACCTTTTTAAGAGAATGATTAGGGAATCACTAAATATAAAGGTATTTGTCCTTTGATCAAGGACTTCTGCTTGAGTTCCAACCAGATAACAGGCAGCTTCCTCATTTGCTGTATTCGCTGAATAGCAATGACTGCGTGCGTGCATGCAGCGCACTGGAAAATTCAGTCTCAGAAATGTGATTTATCCAAACATTTGCCTACTGCCCAGCACCGGGGGACCCTTTCCCAGCAGGGCCTCAAGGAGCTGCTGTAGTTCAGGGAAACCACAGAAGTCCTGTGACTTGTGGGGGCTGGTTGAGTCAAAAGTTCACTCCGATCATTTGCCTGTAGCCACCACCCACGGTGAACTCGATTATAAATTAAACACAGCACCTCCCGCTGAGCTAATAACTGCATTAACAAAAATGTGAATAAATAGTATTTCACCTCTCCCGTGCTGCTGCATTGTGTCCTGTGGGTGTACAACCCTGCTAGCTTCATTACACCTCGTAGAAAAATACTATGGACTCAGAATGATTCTTCCCCCTCTAACAGTTTTTCTCTGTCATCATAGAGTATTTCAATATGTTGGTTGATCGTGGCTTGTTACTTAGTTTTTACAGTTCCTTTGAAGTCATCAATATCCCGGCTTCATTTTGTGGCAGAGTTAGCTCAGGGGAGAGGAGAAGGAAGGTATCATGCATTCAATTCCAGAGCTAACTGCTTATTGGGAGGCTGATCCTGTAACCCTTAATCAAGCAAAACTGCTGTCCTCAGTGAGAGAGGGTGAAAACGCTCCAGGATACTTCTTTGACTTGTTTTCATCCTGATACTCATTATTTGAAGATTACATATCCAGTAAGGGCAAAAATAGGGGGTTGTTTTTATGTCCCTGCAAGAGAGTCATCTCATCTCATCTCATCTCATCTCGGAGAGATAGCTAACAGAAACGAAAGCCTTTCCCATAAAGTGTGGTGAATTGCTTCCTCGCTACAAGACCAGCTTGTGGAGCTTTTATTTCCATTTCTCTTATTAACTATTAATAATGATATATGCTCTTTGAAGTACACTCTGTTTACACATAAAGAGCAAAATGTAATGGCAATGACAAGGTGTAAGGTAAATCTGGATTTATAAACAAAACATTTCAAAATGATAAAGCAGTTACAAACAAAAGAACACAAGAAGAATTTTGGTCACTTGGGGTACTGTTGCTGACTTTGGGGATTATCGAAAGATTGCTGAGTAAACTAGATTAAAATCACTATAGCACGCAATTAAATTTTCATGAAAAAATGAATTTTAAATATTGATGACAATCTTTTCTTACAAACCACTTCAAAAAACAACTCTAGCATCACTGAAATACAGTGACACAAGTGAGAGTTATACAACCAGTAATATCCATTCAGCGTGTCGGCGTAAATCATCTGCAAATCCAGCCCCATTCCTTTAATGTCATCTCTGTGGACCAAACTGTGGTCACACTTTGCTGTCAGGTTAATGGCAAGTTTCAGTTCAGAGGCAGATGGTGTATAATAAGGCACGTAGCCAGGACTGGTATTCTTTTCACTGAGCTAGTCATCTCGAACTGTTGAAGATGTGAGAGCTTTTCAACAGGTCCAAATGACAGGTTCAAGGCCAGGTTGGACAGGGCTTTGAGCAACCTGGTCTGGTGGGAGGTGTCCCCCACCATGGCAGGGGGACTGGAACTAGAGGATCTTTAAAGTCCCTTCCAACCCAAACCATTCTGTGATTCTGTGATTCAATGACAGACAATGACTCCCCCGATGGGAGGGAAGGGTTGATGTTGCAGGCAGTCCTTGTTACCTTCTGAAACTAATCTGTCCTGCTCTCTGCCGGACATCTCCCTCGCCATGCCCTAACTAAGCCTCCGAGGAAGATGGAAAAATACACACAACAAATGAGAATTTGTGCAACTTCTTGTTCCAACAACAATCTGTCCCCTGCTGCTGACCGGGGAGCTCGGGCGTTTGTAGGATCTGCGCTCCCACGCCTTCAGGTCTGCTCAGCCTGGCTTTGCCAAATTCTGGCTCAATAGGCACAAGGGGGAGCGGATTAGGGGCAGAGGGGTTACACCCAGGGAAGGAATTGCAGGTAGCAATGGCCTTTCTGCGTGTTTTTCCTTTTTAAGAGTCTCAGGAGCTGTGAATGCTTCCAACAGTGGAGTTATTTAGGTACAACCATAAAGGCAAGAAAAGCAATGTTACGTTAGCTACAAGGTAAAATGTACCAAAAAAAAAAAAAAGCATGTATAGGGTCTTCATATACAATTATTTAGCATATAATTTAAAAAGTAAAGAACCAAAGAGGGGGAATACTAGAGCGAAGGAATGAGAAAAAAAATGGAGATGGAAACTCTTTAAGTGGATACAAAATGATTTCACTGAAGCTGACGTCGTGCCACCTTCTCTGTCTCATATTTCTCAAAGAACTCAGGAATGAGCTCCATGAAAGTCACGAGAACAGGTAAAACTAAATCCTGTGGGAAAGCATACATGTGGTGGGACTCTGCCAATGCATCAGTTGAACTGAGGGTCTAGTGGCCACCTGGCGTAGGGGATGCTTGAGTGAAATTGCTAACGCTGAAACCTCTGGGAACCATCTCTTTAATAAAACTCAGAGATGACTCTGTGCCAATGCTTTGAGGCAGGTACAAGAAAATGAAGACTCATACTTAGTGCTACCTTGCTGTTTACAGTCATCCACAGTTCACGTGGATAGAAAGCATCTGCACAATGAATCCAACGGCTACCTCAAGAGTAC
The DNA here is from genome assembly GCA_947846985.1 of Fratercula arctica. Taxonomy (NCBI): domain Eukaryota; kingdom Metazoa; phylum Chordata; class Aves; order Charadriiformes; family Alcidae; genus Fratercula; species Fratercula arctica. Next base: position 3,433,161 of record CANTUZ010000010.1, read on the forward strand.
TTGTTTTGTCACACAGAATGAAGCAACGGAAAAAAGAAACATCTGAAAACTGAAATGAAAGAAACACTCATGTTCTCAAGCAGAAAGTGATGGCTTGTTTCTCAGCCTAACATTTGAACGTGAACCCGAGAGGGGCTGAAATAGTTCAGGCAGACTTTTTCTTTCCCGTTCCTACAGCAGCTTTAAGACTCCAGAAGATCTGCTAGTCGTTTAACCTGAAGCTATGCAACCTGAAATTATCGATGAGAAATGGGGGCAATATCAACACAGGAAAAAGACCCACAAATTTTTTTATTAGAATGAAATATTTAATTCTTGGGACTGCTTTGCTCTTGCCCAAAACTCACTGCCAAAGGCAACCGGCATTGCCAGGCACACACTGACTTGCACAAGAGTCAAAGGGATCCCACCAGCGCTCTGAGAACTTACTGTCAGTGACTGAATCTGCTGCTGCACCTCCAGAAGATTATTTAGATGAGAGAAAATCTGGTTGGGAAAAATAGCAGTAGCCCTGGGGGCCGTGGTGGCTGCCCTGGGTGCAGCAGCACTGAGGGGGAGAGCAGCCTGGGACGCGGGCGAGGAGGAGCTGAGCTGTTCCCGCAGCCGGGTTGGAAATAGGAAGCGATAAACTCATCAGCCTTTCCAAGCCCCGCTCGTCTCTCAGAGCTCTCACCCTGCTCACGCCAGCCGGGTTTAGCTGCTTGAAGATGGAATAACTGAACTGCAAAGGGCTTTGGTTTTGCCCGTAAGTTTTCTTTGTGGGTCACTGCAGCCCTTTATGCTATCGGTGCCGAGTAAGGAATTTCCCTTACTACATTAAGGATGAAATCTGGGCGAAGTGATGCTGCTCTCTGGATGTATTCCTGGGCACTCACCTGGTTCTCTGGGTAACCAGAGCAGGGAAGAAAAGGTGGTGAAACAAATGCACCTTCGAGGTCAAATCTTGGCCGCTGAAGTTAATGGCAGAAACCTCTTTGACTTTCCTTTTGCTGTTTCAGTGGGGTCAGAATTTCATCAGGAGGAAATCAAACTGTGTATCTCAGGTTTAAAATAAAAAAAAAAACAACCAAGAATTGTTCTCTATCATTGCACTCAACTGAAAACAGTGAGACTACTTTGAGCAGAGCAATTAACAGAATACGCCATTTAGGTTCTGATTTATGGCTGGGCTAAAGAAAAAAACATTGGCTTCTTTTTTCATTGAGGTTAACTGTGCCTCATTCAAATAACTTAAAAATAAATAATCTACCATTGTTATTCTTTGCTCCATTTGCAATTTTGTTAGCATTCATTGTAATGTAGAGCTAGTTCTCGTTTCTGTTGCTATGGAAGTCTTGTCTTAAGGCTTACCAGAGAAAATAGTTTAAAAAATGTAAATGGAAGATTGACTCAAAGACATTGATTGTTTCTACAGAGTGCATTATCATTTCATTCCCTTCTTGCTGTACACCTTTTTTGGTATTGGAGTAGAAATTGAAGTTAAATTTCAAAGTTATAATAGAATTCTTACATCAGATAATAATCATCTCAGTGATTATAGGAGATTTTTTAAAAATTGTGCGCAATACAGGCCTTTAAAATGGTAAGGAGAACTCTGAGTGAAGCAAGAACAGTACACAACTCACCGACTTTATCAATCCAGGTGGTAAAAATATCCAGAGTTTTTGAAAGTCCTTTTTTATTTATGTCCTTTAAAGAGGAAAAAAAAGCTTATTTCAAATGATGCAAAGAGCTCAGAATTTCTCTTTTAGGAATGACACTGAGAAAAAATAGGTTTAAAGCCAAGCACATCTTGACTTACACATTCTGTATTGTTGAGAAATGAGTATCATTTCCTACTCGTAGACTTAAATCTGAAGCTTTGGAGCAAGTGCTCTAGAAACGTCATTCTTTACATACTGCATATATATGGCTTGGGTTTGGTTGATTTTTTTGGTTGTTTTACCTTCCAAGCAGTAAATGACTTAATTCCATGAGGGAAAAATATACAGCACTGAAATTTGCTGTGAAATTGTGTTATAGGGATCTCCAGGAGAAATTAGCTATAAATCTTTTCATGCAGTATGCTGGCCACTTGAAGATGGGTGGGTAGATGGGCAGGCAGATGGGTTGATAGGTAGAGCTCCAGATCCGTACAGGAATTGGAAACCTGTTTGGAATATTGTCCTGAACTGCCCTTGAATCACAGCAAAACTATTCAACCAGAAATATTTAAAGGGACTAAACCTCGATTTTATAATATTTGAGCAGGTAATCGAAAGAGTTTTATCTCTTGCAATATATAGACTATTTGTAGGAATTAAATTGCCATGTTATTCTTGATTAGATCAGAGAGCTGGGGTAAACGTTTAGAAAAATGCAATACTGGAGTCCCTCTGATAATCAGATTTACATTCTCAAGCTCCTCAGCAACTTTTGAAAATGGATTATAAGCTCCTCGGTCACTTAGGTAACATAGGCATTTCTTAGGAAAATACCCTGAAATCCCCAATAAGCCAGCAAAAACATTAGCCATTACTGGAAAATGAGAAAAAGAGGAAGAAAAGCCTGTTGAACAGTGAGTTGACAGCAACACATTCCCTGTGCTCTACAGCAACCTGTCCCTCTTGTCCTGGCTGCCTCGGAGCCAAGCAGAATGTGGTCGGTAATGCAACATGGCTTTTCTTCATAGAATCACAGAATGGTTCGGGTTGGAAGGGACCTTAAAGGTCGTCTAGTTCCAACCCCCTTGCCACGGGCAGGGACATCTCCCACTAGAGGGGTTTTTTTGCACCTGTCTTGCTTGGTAAAACTATGATTCATGAGCTGCTCGTACTTCACTTGCACAGTTTAATGATCACAACCCTTCTGCGTTTTGCGGCACACAGGCACCCCCTCTGGTCCTTCCTTCTTCCCTGCTCTGCTGCCGTCTCCATCCTTCACCTGAATGTCACTTTTTTCCTTGCCTACCTTTGCCTCAGCTCCCAGCCTGATGGGTGGAACTGGTGGTTGCCCTCCTAGAGCCATTCCAGCGAGGGAAATAGCTGTTAAAATACTCTAACTCTGGCTTTAACATAGCTTTTGAAGCTACCTAAATTACAGCTACTCTCAGAATCTCTTTGGTTTCTCCTGTTTATTTGGACACCACATCATGCCTGCAACCTTATTTTGTTCAATCACCAACATAACAAACAAGTTTTTATGCATGATTTGCTCATTAGTGGCTGCTTCAAACATCCCATCTCCCGGTACATAATCCAATTTTAAAAATAATTGGGAAAATGATGTAGTGTAATTAGCATTCAGAAATCTGTTTTAATCTGTATGGCTCTTGATCAGTTCAGGAGAAGTAATTTCAATTAGTCATTAATCGTTGGGGCTGGGGGGAGCGGGGAGGGGTTTGTGTGTTACACAATCCTGCGGTATCACCTCCTGCTGCGGCCGACTTGGCCGAGCGGCTCCTTGCGGCAGGGAGTCGGATCTTCCAGAAAACACAAACTCGCCGACCGTTCACTTGGCAGAGCTCTTTTCCTTTGATTTATTTCGAATGTAAGGATCTGATCTTGCACCTTTTAAAGTTGGAGCAAGTTTAGCAATTGGCCTCCGCAGAGGGAAGATTGGAGCTTAAATCCTGGGTTAATGCAGACCGACAGAGTCGTTGGAACGGGGCTCATTAGGGTTCCTGTGGTTCCTCTGTCTGCGTATGCACGCATGCATGTGTGAAAGTGGAGTGCTAATGTTAATACCTTGGCCACATACCAATTTCAGTAATGCCACATAGGTAAAATTCGCCCCGCAGCCGCAGCTGGAAGAGCTCTTCCCAGCCGGGCCAGTAATGCCCTTGAGAAGGGACTCATTTGTGGCACTGCCGAAGGGGATACTGCTCTGTCGGAGCTCCTCTTCAGTCTGTCGGGATAAGCTAAATAGGCAAAAAGTAGTAGTCAAAAGAATCTTCCAAGCACACAAATGAAAGCAGACATAATTCAGGTTGGGAATATCTTTATAAAACTGTCCTGTGTGGGCAAATGGAGATTTTTATTGCTATGCAAATGACTGTTATGTACAAGTCTAACAGGCTGCAGTGGAGATGAATCATTTAAATGAACTTAATCACTACATACTCTGTTAAGGTGTTATCTGCGAGTCTCATAAAGTATCACTGCTAATGGTTGACATGTTTAGGACGTTGTTTTGAAACTCGGAAATCACAAAGTTTCCGTCTGACAAAGGAGTAAAATCCTAGAAGCGCAAACAGCCTGACTTTGTATTTGGGATGCTTCATTTAATAACTCCTCGGAGAAAAAGAATGACAGCATTGGGATTTATGTTCTCACTTCAAGGTATTCCACAATTCATCTTGAGAAACTCTGAGCATTTTCTTAAGCAATTTAAAATAGAGTGATTTAGGGTTTGTAAGTATATCCGTTTCTAACTTGTTGCTTGTGCGCAATTAAGTACCCGGGGAGGTTACAGTCATCACGTCGCTGGGTTTGCCAACGTTGTAACAGCCCCTTTCTCATTCGCCCCATCTCACAAAATTTAACAAAACCACCATTGATACAGGATTTGTGCTGTATAGCTGTATCGCATGCATTTCTAAGATACCTCATCCATCACATTTCGCAGTTTATGACCCTGGGAAGGTGACATACCTGCCCATTGTACATCTCCTCGGCGCCGCTCAGCTCCCCGGCTGGAACTCACACCACTGACAAGTCCCACTAGCTCCCATTTTTCCCTCTGTATTAGATTTAATTGCACTGGCTAATACAAGGATTTAGTGGATCAGCTTGGGCAATATTTCTTAACGATATAAAGTAGCGTGGGAGGACAGAGCTTGAAGCAGGGGGTTGAATTCTCAGGCTTAATGAGACACCGGGCTTTGGCTTATCTATTCAAGCAGGGATTCTTATTGACAGAAGGAGCACAAATGCAAGGTTTGGAAATGAAGCGAATCTGGCAGCAGCTACCCAGAAGATCACCTTGAGCGCAGCTCCTGCAGTCAGATGTCCACTCTGGCCCCAGGCTGCCAGGGGCTGCCAGGAAGCTTCTGCGTTATCCCCTTCCTCCGTCCGTATCTAAAATCCAGAGATTTGAACTCATCCTTCCCATTCACTCCCCCTGCAGAGCAGCCGGCACACGGGCCTGCCTCTGCCCTCTCCATCTTCTTTCCCTTCCCTCGGTAATTTCCCACTTAGCACCCCCCTCCACCCGCTCCCCTAACTTGTTGCAAATCCCATCAGTTTTACGCAAAACAGATTTAATTCTCCCAGAGCTGCATCGCCGTGCCAGTGCATGCAATGGAGGAGTGCATATATACATCTATATATCTATATATAGAGAGATATATATGTGCTCATGATGTTCTTAGCTACTGTAGATTAAGTGCATGGGGGTGTATTTTGCAAACTCAGCAGTTTAATACAGTCTCTCTACCCACATAGTTTTACTGCCGTGAGGCTGGTTTGGGGGTGCGCAGCAGCTGCCCCTCCGCTGCACCCCTCTCTGGGCACGGATGCCAACAGGGCTGCGGAGGAAGATGACATCTGGCTTGAATGATGGGATGGTGAAATAATGTTAAACATCGTTAAGATGAAGGTGGTGGGAGCAGGGTTCTGCAGCTCAGGCTGCTGCAGCGGGGGGGGGGGGGGTGGGGTGTCCCGGGGGATGCTGAGCATCTGCCACCGAGAGCGGAGGGTTCAAGGCGCAGCCCCCAGCTCAGCACGGAAGGCGACAAAGCCAGTGACATCCAGGTTTTTATTTCTGGTGATCGCACGGCCTGCTTTTAAACCTATCAAGAAACACTCAAGTACTACCGCTGCACTTCTTTATGGCTTTAAAACTGATGTAAATTTACATGCAAATTAGGTGCAGCCCTCGAGCTCTTGGCGATTTGCCACTGCAGCCTTCGATATTGCCCCTGAGTAGATCATCTTTTACGAGCAAGCCATCAGTCATCCCGCAATACTGGAGGAGGATAATTTCCCTGCATGAGTTGCATAAAGATGGCACTGCGCATCCCTAGTGCTCCGCTCCCAGACGGAGAGAGGGGAAACAATTCCGCTTTCAGGGCTCAGTTGGCTGGTTGGTTTCTTTTCTAGGCTACTGAGCAACTGCAGAAATGGGATTTATAGGATTAAAACAATAGTTTTGTGGAACGGCAATTCTCATGGATGTGCAAGTGATTGGATCCTTGGATAAAAAGTACAATTTAACTGTCTTGTGTACATTCCCTGATACAGCTCGTTGAAAATATTGGATTTCTTCCCACTTCACTGGCTTACTGGTTAAATTTACCTGTTTGTAAAGAATGTCACAGAGAAAAATATTTCCTGGGGGCATAATCCCCATAATAACTGGTCATCCCTACAAAAATATTTTGGGGGAGCAATTACTGCATGAGAGTCATTACAATTGCTTACTGCTATAAATTCCTGCTATTTACTGCTTGATGGCTAGTTTTAGTGAAATGTTAATAATGCAGCAGTGGACACAAAGAGTTGATAATGAGGTAATGTGCATTTATGGGATATATGTCCAAATGATCCTTAGTGCATGGTTATTTGAAAATAAATAGTGTATTGATTGAAACAGCTATGGAACAAAATGGTATTTCAACACGTGGTGGTAGTTGAGAATTACTTAGAAGCCATTTTTTTTGTTGTTGTTAATACAGCAACTAGTCTATTTTTAGCTCCTTTGTATAGAAAGGCAAATCCACTTAGGAAAATATGACAATGTTTTCCAGAGGTTTCTGTATTGGTTTGAAAATTCTGCCTCTGATGAAAATACAATATTCATCCATATGTCCCATCACAGGGATATCTACATAGGCCCATTTCAACACGGTCAATACCAATTTGAAGGAGGCTATAAATGGCATTTAATGTAGCCATATTAGTAATACTCCATTAAAACCACATAATCTTCTGTTATGGGAAAAATCAACAGAACCCATTACCATGAGCTCCATGCAGTGGAAGCTCACAGGGTACAATGTCCAACAGTACCCTGAGGTTTTGGGGGTGAGCTCTTTCATAGCAATATTTGTGGGTAAATTAATGAAAGTTATTAGCAAGAGGAAAAAACAATGTAACACCAAAGCAGATTAATGGATTTTCCTCTGTGATTTGATGGACCCTGATCTCATGTTCAGTTTTCCGTGCTTTCTAAAGCCAACAGACAAAATTCCTACACAGAGGAAGAGCTGAAATAATTTGTTGGGTTAATATCTGATTAAAAAAAAATACCAGTTTTGAAAAAGTTAGAAAGGGTTGCAACTTTGCAGTAAATGAAGCACCAGTTACAATTAAAAAAATATAGCGATAACTTGCCTGGTTTTTTCATGTCAAAACAACACATGAAAAATTAAAGATGAATTTTAAAATATTAACTATATATATATTCTGATCTGCAGGCAGCAGAATTGGGTTTTATCAAATATTTGGGATATTGTTGGGATGTTTTAACCAAATATTTGGTATTGATATTTACCAACGAAAAACTAATCCCAGATATTTGGTATTGACTCTTGCAAAGGGATGTAAATATTGACTTGCAAAGCTCATCTCAGAGAGAAGAAGATGCTTTGCCTCTCTCTGTTTTGCCTTACAGTCAACACACATTACGATTACTAACATCATTGTCCAGTACTGTGATTTTATGGTTGGGAAAAATGTGGATTAAAGAAGTCTGAGGACGTGTTCGCTCTCCAAAGTATGACATACCCAACACGTAACGCAAAGCCTCCTCTACCTGCCGTTATCCTTTAGTCTTAAAATCCCTTTCAGTTAGGTCACAGCTAACAAGAGCACAATATCTTCTCCTGTAGGCATTTTTATAAGTGCCATTAGAGGCATAAAACCCATAGCGATCTGTCCCTTGGCCTCTTTTATAATTCATCAAGTATTTTGTAGATGCAATCAGCTATATTAAGAACTTCCAAACTACTAAGCTATGAAGTTCAATCATGTTTAATTGCCTGCCCGCAGCATCAGAAAGTAAAAAGTTGAATTATTTCTTCATTTACAAACCTTCTTTACACAGCACATCTGACTTTCTGCATTTAAGAGGAGTTATCTTAATACCTGTTAGTTTAAAATGGAAATGAGCTTAAGCATTTAGCAAACCACCGCGATATTTTTTTTGCTCTAGGAAGGCAGAAAGCAGCACGCAAGTACGCCATTTCGGTAATTCAAAGGATATTTAAGGGTTGGGGTTTTTTTTGCATAGGAAGAATCAGGGTAATAGGGCATTTGTTGAGGCAGTTGTAAAGCCAACCCAGTTTCTGTAATTGCCAGTACAAGTCTAACAGCTCAGCCCGCAGCAGTTGCGCCGCTACAGCTCTGTTTATTGATCCCTGTGATTCAATGTTTTTGCTCATGGGCATAAGTCAGCACTTTCAGCAGATCAGCACAACGGCTGAAGGATCAATCGTTACTTCCCCCTCCTGATCCATTTTAATTGTGATATCAAAGATGGATTAATCCTTTCTCAGGTTAGAAGACGTATTTGAAGCCGGGACAAAACTGTGTTATAAAAGCAGAGAGACTCGGCTATGCAGATCTAAAGGAAAACCTGCTAATTCCAGGAACCGACCTGAAAGGAGCAGCCAGCGATGCCGAGCTTGGTTTGAATTGTTACAACAACCAACTCAATAAATAAAGTGGTTCACTTCCCTCACCTCTCCCTTGGCAGCAGCCGAGAACTGAAAGGCAAACCGTCTCTGCAGGACAATGGCGCTCCAGGGAAATTATTAAGCTCAGACTCAGAGTCTTTATTTTGACATTCAAGAATAACCCTGAGTGCAGACATGTTAGCAGGCATGTGAGGGCTGAGCTCATTTGAACTTCAGCTGCGTCTTCTTTTCCTCTCTCTCTCTTCTCTTTAAAAATCTCTTTCCTTCCATCCACCAGCGTGTTTAACCAATGAGAAATAATGTATTTTCAAAAAAAAATAATATTTTTTTTTTTTTTAAAAAAAAGGCTTCACAAAACAGCTGCTGGTTGTTGTCCTTAATGGAGAGGTGCAATTAGAGGGCTGGGATAGCAGCTTGGCAAATTACAGAATTGCTGGCTGTGGTGGGGTCAGGCCTTTTGTTCTTTTGCTTAGAAGTTTGTCCCCTCCGCCTTTAGATATGCAGGATAGTAAGGCTTCCATGCTCCATGTGGAAGATTGCTCTATAGCTTCTAAGGCTTTACTGGCAATTATCCTATGGAGGGAGCCTGTATGAGAACCATGAAGAGAGGTGGAGGGAGAAAGGAGGTTTCTTCAGGGCTTCTGCACCGGTGCACCATCAAAACAATGCACTCAAGGCTGTTTGGAGTGATGCGTAATCTTCTGGTCTTCTCTCACTTCATTTGGGTTTCTCTCCATCTTCTAGTCCTAAGAATTCTTCCAAGGAAGTTAAAGTTGGTAAGTCCACAAGATCTGCTGTAGGCTTTCTTCCCTCTGCAGAAGACATCTTGCCCCATGGCTACTGCTGCCCCTTGCAGACAGGCTCCTTCTCCACAAAAGCGGAGGAAACTCAGACATGGACCTGGAGAATCAAGAGAGGATTTTTGTCTGGGAAAGAGCTCAGGAATTTCTAGGTTGTCTGGCTGCCACTCAAGAGGTGTAAGGAGGACAGAAGAAACTGCAACTGCTCTTGCTGCCTTTGGATTGAGAGTGAGAGAGGGGGGATTAGCCAGGTGGGGTGGCTGGAGATTTTGATCCAGAGAGCAACTGCGCTAATGCAAAAGCCACAATTAAAGGTTTTCACTGGAGAGGTGCAGAATTTGCCCCCCAGGTCCTGACCGAGCGAGGAGGACAGATGCTGGCTGTCACCATATGGAGCAAAACTGCGAGTGGTTGCAACACTGGGCATCTCTGTCCTGCAGCCGGTGGAAAGGTGAAGTGCGGGCTCCGTGGCCTAATTAATTTAGAGTGGCTGGCAGATAAATCACAGCTGAAATCCCGTAGCTTGCCTTAGCTTTGAAATTACATTCGAGGCACACAGTTGTCCGGTGGTTTTGTTCGGGGCTCCAGCAGCACTATCTTATGGCGAGAGCATGTTCTCCTGGTTCCTGCTGAGCTGCCGTTCACTGGGGCCTGACACGCGGCTGGAAGCAGCAGGCTTGGGACCTGCTGCAAGATTAATTCCTTGCTTATCCATGAGAAATTTACTTATCAAGAGTGAAGGGGAAGCCCAGGCAGCTGCTGGCTTCTCTTAGCATCCCTGCGCTCCTGGGGAGATGCTGCACCAGTGCCCACATGGGTTCATGCCCTGTTTCAGCTTGCCCTGGACCATAAAGGACATAGATGTGGAACAAGAAGAAATGGGCTGTAACAGGCATTGTGAGACAGGGCATGAGGGGTTGGGATTTTTTTTTAATGTATGCTTTGTCAGATTTTTGTTTTCCTTGAGAACTGGGGATAATTTTGCATTTTGGCCAGTCCAGAGTAGTTTCATGCTGTGTTGTGGGAGAAAAGAGATGCCAACCACATGCAAGACTGTGTGTCCACTATTGGACCTGGAGACTTCTCAGCTGACCCCTACAGCACCCTCACAGGACAAACCCTGAGCACAGGTAATTCTGCATAATTTGATTCCTCAAATTGTCCTTCAACACTGACAAATTGTCCTCATTTAATTTTGTGTTTAACTGCAATAGTTGAATTTTTCGTATTAGTGATATTAGATTAAGCTAATATCACTTATTAGCTTAATAATAAGCTAATAAATACTGTCTACACAAATGGGGTAACACATCCTGGCCACCTCATTTACATCCGCAAACAGGCAAAAATTCAAGATCTTCTTACATACATTTAAAGGGAGGTTTGAAATGGTGAGTCTGTGACCGAGATATTGTAAAGACGGGAGCACTGCGTGGAAAAGGCATATGTGTAAATAAAATAATTAGGAAAAAAGCGTCAGCATACAAAGCAGGGAATAAGAGAAGCAAAGAGAAATGCGGATTCAGTGGGATGGGAACGCACAGCAGGTGTTTGGGCAGAAAACAGGCAATAGTAGATGATTTTATGGCGACCCTACAGTGAAGTGAGGTCGTGCTGCAGACGGAGGCAAACTAACGGACAAAGATGGGTGCCTTGAAAAATTAAGATGTACAGAAAGAGGTTATGGGAGGTAGAGCTGGCATGAAAATGCAGAGATGGATGGAGAGGTATCAACAAAGAGGAAAATGGTAGAGAAGAGAAGGAGAGGAGGTGTATCACGTACTCCCTGTAGAGAAAACGATTATCGCTTTGAGATAACTTTAATAATCAGAATCCTTGAGATACTGTTATCGGGAGAAGGAGCTTGAAATACAGCACTAGATAAAAGCAAATCGGAGCTCTGACACAACTTCTGTAACAGCATCCCACCTCTGTAAGGCGATGCTGAGGAAGTGCAGATTTTGATCTGCTGCCGCGCTGCGCTGGGTGTGATCCAGTGCTCCAGAAGTCAGCACGGTTTGATGCTCAGCCTACGATTTTCATTGCATTTCATGTCTAAGGCAAGGCAATTGTCTGGATTAACCATTTTTTGCTGAAAAATAGAAGTTGGGGCAGGTAACCCCGAGCTGAACTGAAGACAGAAATGGAGTGGTTTTGTTCTCATTTGCTATGAAGAGTTTATGTTTCTTTTTCTCCCCATTTGGGAGCCAAAATCCAAACTGTTTGCAAAGGTCTTTTCAAGGCCGTTTCCCTCACTTTACATAGTTTATTTATGTGTATATATATGTGTGTGTATAGGTAGATTAGATATATAATATAGATATAATTTTATAAATATAAATTATACTACTATAAACTATACTTTGGTACTCCTGCCCTACCATTTTAGCCCGCGTTGCCTCTTGTGCATTGGTCGTTTATTTTCCCTTTCTTTTCTCATGTATATGGTACCACCAGCTATTTTCTAATCTGCAATAGCATTACATTTCTCCTCCCCTCCCTAGGGCACTGGAAACCAAAAAAGTTATTGTCTGAGAAGCAATCTCAGAAAGTGCACTCTATGAGTTAAAGGTATGGCTCTGTCTAATAACCCTGTTATCCCTTCTGTTCGGAGCACGGAGCCAATATTTGATGTCCTGCGGGTTGTTTCCATTAGGATGAGAAAGTGATGATAGAGTCGTGTGTGGTCCTCTGATGAGCCCCTCTTTGTTTCTAGGGCACGTTCGCGCTCCCGCTTCCCTCCGCGCAGCAGGGTTTGAGCTGTGGGAGACCATTTCCTCGCTCACCGCACCGATTCCCCTCTACTCAATGTTCATTACCAGCCGTGTTTGCTTAGCTTTTTCTCTGGGCAACTCCCCAGCTCTTCTGTGGCCCTGGGCAATGCCTCCTTGCTGCCTTTTCTTGCTGTTTCTCCGTTTTTATTTTTTATTTTTTTCCCCCCATAATACACAAAACACCCCAAAGCAACCTCAGAAATCTTTGCACCTGCGTGCGCTTGGCACTCAGTGGTGGTTTGCACGGAGGCTGCTGCTCTTCATGCATTAATCCCGCTACCCGCGTTACTGAGAGCCCTTTTTGTATGAATTCTCTTTCTAAAAGATAGGCTGGGTTTTTTTCAACGAGTGAGTTAAACCAGAATTAATCCAACCTACAAGAATAATCTCTCTGATCTGATACTTGATTGCTGTCATTGCCCCTTGTTACAGGTACGCTCTAGTAATAGTAGGGGGGTTTTATTACTTCTCTCTTTAATTTATTTATTTCCAGTTTCTAGGCTATCAGTTTGAGCCGCTGGAAAGAAATGTCTCCTGAAAGCCAGCTCGTATTGTGGGATCTTCCCTAAGCAAGGTGGAAAAATCCCTCTTGCAAATCATGGCTGAGTATGTAATAAATGTCAACTCAGTGTTTGCTTTGCAGTAAACGGTTGCAAACCCGCCCATGAAACCATCTACCAAAGCAATCCACTCTATGGCAAACGCCCATAATTCACGTCAAGGGTGTCTTGCAAATCTCCCGCTCTTTGTGTTATTTTAGATTGCGGTGAGATGCTGCAAGGTTGCAAAGAGAACGGCCAGCTGCTCGTATCTCACAGCCAAATCCGCTCTGACGCGGCCGTAGGAGCACGCTTCAGGGGAATCGGTGCTTTATCACAGATATTGAGAACCTCCTCGGGTATTCAGGTAGACCAATGACTCCGTGTCTCCATTCTTCCCAGTTTCTGGCTCAAATGGTTTGATTATTTTGTAGGTTTTGTGCTGTCTTTTTGTCTAAGACTTTGACAGTTGTATTAAGGGCAAACCAGCTCAAGGAGGTAGGCGTTGCGGCCAGTTCTGAATGCGATGAGGTCAACGATGAGGTCATCCTCACTTGGTCGGAATGCGTGCCGTGGTTTCTGCTGGGGTTGTCTCCTGTTCTCCCAGGCCTCCTTGTATTCGGCATGGTTCTTTTAAAACAAATAAAGAAGAAATTGATGAAAAAAAAAAAAAAAGCAGCACTAAGTAGCTAGTAAGCTAAAATGCTAATTTTTAAGAAGTGGTTGATGTTTATTGTACAATGCAGAGGAAGAAGACCTTTAATTAATATTGACAATTGAGAGAAGATTAGACCAAAAATACCCTGTTACCACTTTCTCTAATCCACCTATAATTGTGTACGGAGCTATCAGGGAAGCACTTAAAACCTGAAAAAGCCTTAGTAAGACCCAGAAGGCAATTGTCCGCTTCAGCATCTCCGGCAGTGGGACGTGGATGTAATCCAAATACTATTGTCTTTTATTCTGTACTTGCAATGCTCTTCACCATCCCGCAACGGTTTGGGCTGTTAAACGGAGTCTGCGTGGTGTAGCCAAACACCCAAAACGCAGAAGCCACCACCGAGAAGGAAATTTATTCCAGTGTGGTAGGAATAAGGTTGTCCTCCTCTAGATTTTTGCAGTAGAGAAGTAGCTTGTCTCCAGCGATCTGCCCCTCTGTGTTAGAAAGGGTTCGTGTTTCAGTGTTATTAAAATAATTTAGATCGCTTTAGATCTGAGTACCACTAGTTTGCATCACTTTTTGCTTAAGTTTGGAGAAGGCAAACCTCTCCAGTGACTTAATTAATTTCACTCAATTTTGACAGACTGCTTAAATCAGCTTAGAAGTGCCACAGCTGAGTAAACCCATCTCGCAGTTTATGATTGCTTCTTTTGGAAGGACCTGCTCAACACCGGCAGCAACTGAAACAGTGCGTTAAGGAGAACCACTTAATTAAATAACTGCTGCACGAGCAGACAATGGTAAAATGTGTACAGTTCTTATACAAAATTGATATGAAGTTTTAAAAGAGATAAGAATTTTCTTTTTTTTTTTTTTTTTACACTCGTACATTTACCTTCATGATCCAATGGAAGACGTTCCACTGTGTCACAGATCCGATCGCTTTTCAGTTTTCCAGCTCTCTGTGTGTATACACAGCACGCTCGCATCCTGCAGACAGAAGTTTGCAGCTGTCGTTTTCCAAGGCTGGAAGATATTTTGTTGGTATTTAATTAAATTAAAATATTTAATTAAATTAAATAATTAAATTAAAACATTTAATTAACCTGAAGTTTTCATAACTTGTATGTTAAATATATATATATTTATCTCACGCTTTTATCTCCGAATTATATTTCACTCTTGAAAGGTCCATCAGCCTTCCATGTGACAATTTGGCATGGACTCTGTCCCAAAGAAAACATGCATTAGAAATGTACATAGCTGTGAGGATGAGCCGGCAGACCTCTAGACCAAAAGTGTCTTTCCACATTGATCTGAATGGACACAGTCGGTGGACCATCTTCTGTGAAATATCAATTCCATCCTTGCCTGCTGTCTGGTTTTTGTTTTTTTTTTTTTTCAAGTGCAGCGAAATTTTAAGATGGAATTAATGCATAGTTTCTTAACCAAACAGATCCCTCTGCCTTTAATTTCTGCAGAAGATATTTTCACACGCTTTATTTTTATCATGGGGAAAAATTAAAACGCAGTCACCTACAACTTAGAGATGGGAATAGCGTTTGCGTTATCCTTAATCGCTGTTGTGTTTTCCCGAGTCCCAGTGCATAACTGTAGCCATCAACCTCATTGACCTGTTTAAGTTTTAATTTACTAGAGGCCTGCCGTTAATGTGACTTCTTCAGAAATGCCACCCTTCCCAGCAACAGTTGCAGGCAGATGAACTTTTGTCATCTCCTGGATTGCTCTTCCCTTTTGAATTATTTATGAAGGTCATGAATTTCCTAGAAAATCAGGCAACAAGACACCGAGAAGTGAAGAAAACCCTTTGTGAGTTTGTACCTGGGAATTAATTTACTTACTTGAATTCGGAGACGGCACTATGGCCAAAGGGAAAATGTGAAACCCTGTACACTACACAATGAAATTACTTCTTGTTGCTCATTGTTTCAGGTCGAGCAGGTTACTGTGCCTGTAAATTTCTTTTATATGAGACCCAGTTGCTGCAGACGACAAAGTAATCAAAACCTATACACCTTGGGGAGCCTTAGCAATTTACATGGCAAAGCAAAGATGATACAGGATTTGTACCTCATAGCAGCTGACGGGAGATTTTCCATCTGCTCCAGTGAGGCCAAGATTTCATCCAGGGTGGCTTTGAAAAGCTTCTGACTAAAACAGGCCCAAAGAAAAGGCACAGCAGTAGGAAATGGTGATCAGCAGATGAGAGTGCAGGATGCGGTCCTGGGCTCGCTCTGACGCTTTGTGGTAGCACGTATGTTTTCATAATCTTATTTGAAAAAAAAATTAATCATTTCTGGTTTTAAACATGTTGGGGCCCCCAACATCAGAAGGACACGGAGCTGTTGGAGTGGGGCCAGAGGAGGCCCCGGAGATGCTGGGAGGGCTGGAGCCCCTCTGCTGTGGGGCCAGGCTGAGAGAGCTGGGGGGGGTCAGCCTGGAGAAGAGAAGGCTCCGGGGAGACCTTCCAGCCCCTGCCAGTCCCTAAAGGGGCTCCAGGAAAGCTGGGGAGGGACTCTGGATCAGGGAGGGGAGCCATGGGATGAAGTGTAACGGTTTTAAATGGAAAGGGGGGAGACTGAGATGAGATGTGAGGCAGAAATTGTTTGCTGTGAGGGGGGTGAGCCCCTGGCCCAGGTTGCCCAGAGAAGCTGTGGCTGCCCCATCCCTGGAGGGGTTCAAGGCCAGGTGGGACGGGGCTTGGAGCAACCTGGGCTGGTGGGAGGTGTCCCTGCCCAGGGCAGGGGGGTGGAACCAGATGAGCTTTAAGGTTCTAACCCAAACCATTCTGTGATTCTGTAATGAGAGAACTGAACAGCACAGGTAATACTGAAATTGTGATCTAATGCTATTCCATTATCTAAGCAATTCCAAAGTTGTAGTGGGCAAAGAGTTTTGGTTTTTTTATTTTCTCTTCTGTCTTTTTTTTTATAATATACGTTTCTGTTAGAAATCAGTGCAGCCTCTCGGGCTGTGACTCCGTGTGTTTCTGGGCAAACCAGCTAGATGTGTGGCTTTACCGTGGTCGAGGGCGGAGGAGCCAAGGGACGGGTTCCTGGCGAAGCTGCGCCATCCCCATCCTCGGAGGGTTCAAGACCCGCGGGGGGAAAGCCCTGCTGGGGACAGGGTTGGACCTGAGCCCTCCCAAATCCCTTCCCACAGGGATTATCCTGGGATCCTGTGAACTGGGCGGAGAAGACAATTTTCTAAACATCAACTGAGGAATTTTATAGACATCGTAAAGGCTTTCTCCTGATTCACATGTACCACTTTTTTTTCAGCTGACCTCTCTTGTGACCCATGAAAATATTAAAGGGAAAGCATTAAATTGATCCCGTCTGAAATGATCTATTCATTTTGGTGTGGCTGCCAAATGGAGAATCAGGGTCCCATCTGTACTGCGGTGCCGACCAGCCGTCTCAGCTCATTGGGATAGGCACTTAACAGCAACTGAAATGCGGTAACGGTGCCAGAGAATTTACTGGCGAAGTAAAAGCTGGGAAAATATGGGTGGCTCTCACAAAAACTGAGAGAAATACAAGGTGACCGTGAGGATCACAAGCACTGTCCTGGGACTTTAGTTCCTTGACCTTTGTCAAGGTGTTTGGTGGTTTTTCTCTGCAGGAGTCACAGCAGAGGTGACCTTTAAGGGAGGGTTTGAAAGAGGAAAGTGAGGTCTCCTTTTAAATTTTGAGGGGGGAATTCTCTCAGTTCATTAAGACTGGCATGAAATGCGATTCAGGCCTGAGAGGTACAGCAGAGCAGCAGCCAGGGCTGTGTTTGTATCAGAGCAGAGGCAGGGATCAACATAGAATCATAGAATTGTCAGGGTTGGAAGGGACCTTAAAGACCATCTAGTTCCAACCCCCCTGCCATAGGCAGGGACATCTCCCACTCGATCAGGTTGCTCAGAGCCCCGTCCAACCTGGCCTTAAAAACTTCCAGGGATGGGGCTTCCACCACCTCTCTGGGCAACCTGTGCCAGTGTCTCACCGCCCTCATGGTGACAGTTTGTGTTTGAAGCAATAGGGAAGAGCAGGCAGTGGAGGGCTGCGAACAGAAGAGTCATTTGGCTGAAGCAATGAGCCAGAAAAATTGTCTGTGAAGAAGGACGGCTGTAAGTGAGGTGCTTTGGGATTTGTCAGGGTCAGAGAGATGTTTCTAATAGTCCAAGACAGAGGTTAATCAAGACCAATATGAGCACTTTGCAACGTGCAGTTAAAAAGCAAAACTCTTACATTTGTTGTCTAAGAAAGACCTTGGAAACGTTGTGCAGGAAAAAGCACAGAATTTGACTCAAAGTCCAGTGGAGCTTACATCAAATGATGTGAACTAATGGTAGGACTTGTCTCTTCGTAAAGTTGGATAATGCTGCTTTTGGGAAGCAAAGGCAATATTAAATGGTTGCATCTATGTAAGAGATCACAACTTCCTGTCCCTCTCTTTATTCTCATTCAAGTGTTTAGAATTCTTTAAAACTGCAATAGTCCTGTGTTGGTGATGCCATGATGAAGATGTAATCCAAGTCCAGCAGTACTGCTAATCGGGACCCATGAACAGCACAGCCAGTTACCAAACATATTTCTATTTTACTACTTGAACCCAATTAATATCAAATGGTTTATCAGCAATTAAATGGCTTATGTTTAAATTTTAAAAATGTTTGGGAGATAAATATTTGAGGAAATAGAGGCTATTACAGGCACTCTCTCAGCTTAGAGACTTGGCATGACAATTTATTATTCTATTTATTGCGAGAAACTAAAATGACTCAAAAAAGCAAATGCTTCCTCTTTGTACAAATTGCCCACGAAGCGAATCAGGAAGTGGTAGGCTGTGTCTGTTGTACAGAAGAGTTGCTCTGTACAGCTGATTGCTGCAGTCCAGGCTGTACAATACAGGCAGTTCTTCATAATAGTCTCTGCTGCAGTAACAAAGAGGTATAATGAAGAACTGAGGTGGCATTATTTTTTAATAACAAAAAGGAAGGGATGTTTCACCCCAAGTTTTAAAGACACTTGTAAACAAAGCCTCTTGTTTCTCTCCTGTGTCTGTGAGTATGATGTCCCATAGCACAGTCTGCAGTTAATTTAATACGAGACACCCTCCCTTTTTCCTTGTCCCGCTCCAGCGGTTCCACTGGGTCTTCCTTGGCCATCAGGGTCTCTGGTGGTGGATGTCAGGTGAGGCATTGGGCCTGGGTCTCTCCCACGCTGCCGATCTCAAGCTCCTGCTTCTGCAGCTGAAGGTAACTGCAGCTTCTCTTACCTCCTACCTGCCCCCAGCTCTGAAGTCTTGTTCTTTAGCTGAAGTGGTGGTGATTAATGATTTATTCAATTGGTATTAAACAAAGAACAAGGGCCCATAGGCACGGGCATTGTGGAGGTCTTAGAATCATAGAATAATTTAGGTTGGAAAAAACCCTTGTGATCATTGAGTCCAACCATCAACCCCGCTCTACAAAGTTCTCCCCTACACCATATCCCCCAACACCACATCTAAATGACTCTTAAACACATTCAGGGGTGGTGACTCCACCACCTCCCTGGGCAGCCTATTCCAGTGTCTGACCACTCTTTCTGGGAAGAATTTTTTCCTAATGTTGAGCCTAAACCTCCCCTGTTGCAGCTTGAAGCCATTCCCTCTTGTTCTATCGCTAATTACGTGTGAGGAGAGACCAGCACCAACCTCTCTACAATGTCAAGTAGTTGTAGAGAGTGATGAGGTCTCCCCTCAGCCTCCTCTTCCTCAAACTAAACAGTCCCAGCTCCTTCAATCGCTCCTCATAAGATTTATTCTCCAGGCCCTTCACCAGCTTCGTTGCCCTCCTCTGCTCTCGCTCCAGCACCTCGAGATCTCTCTCGTATTGAGGTGCCCAAAACTGGACACAATATCCTTCCTCATATCTAAGTAATGAGCAGATGGCATTAAAAGGATGGGGCAAGTAAGGCTTCTGGTATAGTCTGCTCACCTATAAAGGTGTGGGCAGATCTGCTGTGGCCTCTGAAAGAGCCAAGATTTCACCTGTGTTGTAGCAGACCTTTGGGAA
The DNA here is from genome assembly GCA_947846985.1 of Fratercula arctica. Classification (NCBI taxonomy): domain Eukaryota; kingdom Metazoa; phylum Chordata; class Aves; order Charadriiformes; family Alcidae; genus Fratercula; species Fratercula arctica. The sequence goes on from CANTUZ010000010.1 coordinate 3,452,622, forward strand.
AGTGACCCTTAACTATAGTAAAATACTTCATCAATGTTTAGAATTCTAAAGTGCAAAAGGTATTTGAAGTTAACAATTACTATTTATATTCGTAAAATAATGGTATCCACAGAATGATATCTAAATGAAGTTTAGAGAAGTTACGTGATGAATAATGATGGGAAGAAACCATTGTGGGAACAATTGCTATGGAATTGCAGAGGACACACAACGCGCAGTTCAGCTCGCTGGTGCTGTATGAATGTTTATCAGGGAGACATTTGCTATCCACGTTTTCTGGGTCGTTTTGCAAAATTGAACTGCCACTCCCTTCTTCATTTACCATCAATCCAATTTTTGCATTTTCTATTGATAAGTTAAAAAAATTTCATCATCTCTTGAGGCAGCTACAAAAGGCTGTGGGAATTTAGGCCCCCCTAGTTGGGGTCTACGAATGGGAATTCTGAGCCCATGTTCACCTTTGGAAAGCCTCTGCCTGTGCCGAAAGGGGCTTCTGAGAGATCCAGTACTGGATTGCAGCCAAAAAGGCTCCGACCTGTGTCGAGAAAAATGCTGGGGCTCTTTGTTTCCCACCAATTTTAGTGTAGCTGAATGTGCTCAGTATTTTGTAATGCCATGTTCTCCTGTAGGGGGAAAAAAAAAGTTAATTACACTTCATACAAATATTTAGCCACTTCATGTAATGCATCTGAAATGTGAGCCAGCAAACTATCCCCTCAGTCCACTTATCAGTATTTTTTCCTGACTTTCTAACTTCAATTACATTCTCATCATTGTGCTGTTCTTCTTTAATGCATGGATTACATGATGGAACAGAAAATATGTTCTTGTTTATTCAAGGGAAAAATTACACAAGTACTTTTATTGCATGTCTTTATAAGCAAAGCAACTTGCTTTTTGAAGTGTCTTCATACATATTACAAACATAGAGGAATTATACAAAAGCAGTACTATGGTATTTATTAACAGATAATATTTTCTTTCCCTTGACTCAGTCCTGATGCAAAAACATCCTTGCTCTTAGGTTTAAATTATGCTTTAATTATGCTGTTATAAAATCACCTGTGACTTTATTAATCTTGCAAAAATAATAGTTGTTTCACGTACATGGTGGCTGGAGAACAGTAGGTTGTATTTGTTTGAACTGCTTGTTTTGTTAAATTAAGTGCTTAAACTAATTAAAGACATTTTTTGGGATGTCTCAGCTTTAGCCTAATACATGCGAGGCACAAGAAGGTACACATAGATACTTCCTTATTGCCCATAAATCTGTACTTATTACAACTGTAAACTTTGGAAGGTAGTTTTATGACTCCCATTTCATTGAAAACTGTATAGGCTATTACTGATGCTAGATATTTGAATAAGAGCAATTTTGAATTTTGGGTTTGATTGCTTTTAATTGTGAATTATGCTGAAGCTGCTGTAGTCATTATGTTAAAACCAATTTAATTAAATGTAAGTATCCAGCTGCGTGTATTTTCAGAGTCAAAATGCTCTAAGATCTTGAACAGAAGAGCAATATGTATATGTATCACAGGGTTTGCAAAAACCTTCCCTACCCAGTTTTATTAGAATCTCCTTACTTTGGGGCGTTTCATTTGCAGCCTTAACGATTGCTTTAGTCTCTATTTCTTGTGTGTAATTTGAATTTTTGAAATAATAGGCAGAAATTCAGGATGGGACTGAGCTAGCAGGTCCAATATGCAAAGCGTCCTGGGCAAAGAGGGGAACAGAGACTTGAATCATGTTCCACCTCGGCTACCCAAAAGGAACAAATGTAATATGCCCTGAATCTTCTGTCCACTGCCACCAAATGGGATCTTGTTTCCCCCTCTTGATTTTTCTTCTTCAGTGTCTCACAGTCCTAATTACATTTCTCCCCCTCTGAGAGAGCGTTGTCCTCCCTCCATTTGCACTCCAGTCCCCATCTTTGCGCCAGATCGATACCAGATCCCTATCCAAGTCACTCTCCTTGCACTCTCTGTTTTTTGGTTTGGTTTTGGTTTTTTTCACAATTATTCCCTATCGTTCCTGCCTGAACTTCTTTCTTTCCCTGTCCACCTTTTAACTCACGTCTTCTCTCTCGGGTTTCTCATTTGTCAGCGTCCTTAATCTTTCTTTTTCCGCCAGTCTCCGGGATGAGCTTATCTCTTCTCTCACCTCCCTTCCCCTACTTAATTTCTCAGGAAATCTGTCTCTTGATTGCCCCCTCTTTTCTCCCCGATACCAGTGGCATCCAGCCTCTTAATTCAACCAGTCCCCATTCCCCTCCTATATTTGAATATATGAATCTGTGCCCCCTCAGATTTGCAAATCCTCAGCCGCTTGTACAAACCAGACAGAGTTCAGCTAAGGCTTCTGCCCAGACTTCAGGCATGCCTCTGAGTTAATGACTTGAGTTAAAGAATCAGCATTAACTTTGAATTTTCTGGCTTTTGACTTTCCTTTTCACAGCTTGACATTTTTGTAATGCTTTGTTTTTCTGGTACTTCAAAAAAAAAAAAAACCAAACAGATGGGGAATAAAAAGCAGAATGCACAACCCTGGCTTTGGCAAGTCTGCCACCCCATTACCGCAGCGCTCCAGGGCTGGTTAATGGTGTTGTCCTCGGTCATCCTGGAGCGTTGCCCCTCCTGGTGTCATGTGCCAGAAGAGCCACCATTGGGTGTCTCATCTCGAAGTCAGCTTGGCCACCTTGGGTACGTGCCACCTTGCGTAGGTGGCAGCTGTAGACAGGCGTCTCAGCAGAGAACACATGGCCTGCCAATGGGCCAAGGAACAACAACAAAAAAAAGCCAAATAACTGAGGTGACACGCTGAAAGACAGGCAGCAGGGAAGGGTCAGCCCATGGGCAGAGCAGAGAATCGATTCTCTAACCTCCTGGATGCATCTCACTGATTTTCTGCAATATCTTGACAGAAACCAGATACTACCGTGATAGCTAATTTAAAGGTATCAATAGACAGTCACACTCCAATCTCCTGAATCCCAAATCTTTTCCGTAGTCACGCGATCACCCTGTCCCTCCCCAGCTACACAACATGCTTAATCTGTCTGATGTTATACACGTCTTCTTTGAACTGTGACAGACCAGGGCCGTGCAAACCATTTCAAAGGTATAATGCAACTTAGTATATTCCAGGAACGATTTCAAGTAATTACTTGAATTACATGGATGCAGCTTTGCACAAAGGCATTTTTTTTTACGAGCAGTGGAGATTTACTAAAGGGAGGAAGCTGTGACGGTCGTCACTGGAGCACTACGCAGTGTGTCTCACAGGTCAGTGGGAGGCTCTGTAGCTCCCCCATATCCACATCCCATCTCAGCTGCTTAGAAGAAACAAATGGAATTTAAAATGCTTGATTTAAAAGGGAATGGAATCAGTTTGATCTGAAAAAATATGCGATAACGTAATTGGGGGTTAAAGTGTTACTGGGTCCTTCTGAAATGCAATTAGAGAGACACTATTCATGTTATGAACAGCACACCTTTAATCTTAAACTATTTCAGAAGCTCCGTTTGTGTGGTTTTTTGCTCTGCATTTGCAGGAAAGTTCCAGCCTAGGTTAATAATATAGTGGCAGTACTTCACAATGCTCTCCAACGTACAGAAGTAGCTATTAAACTGTCAACAGCACTAAAAGATGATATTTTGATGGCAATGGATAGGAACCCCATCTTCCTGCTCATGCTACTCAACATTTCTGTAGCTTTCAAGCACAGTCAACCATAATTTGTCACTGACTTGCATACATGACAAGGGCTGAATAGGTACTCTGAGCTACAACTGTGTCAATCAATTTTTCAGACGAAACTCGCCTAGCATCAATAGACAGCTGTTCCTTTTCCTCCTCTGTAGCTCTCGCGCTCATTCCTGTTCACCAGCTACCTGGAGACCTCTAGAGAAGTTGCAGGACATGCCAACTTCGTTGCCGAAGCTGTTCTGCTGATACTGACCTGCGTAATCCCCTTCCACAGCTGCAGCCAGAGATATCATTATAGATCCAGAATGAAGAGCAAATTTGGTCTTGGTGCATCCTGCGGGGAAATGTTTCCCAGGACTGAGTTGGCCAGTATCTGCCTGGCTATCTTCTCCCTTTCTGCCTAACCTTTCCTTTAGTGTCGCACATATCCTCAAGGACATTTTCAACATTTAGTGCAGGTGAGGAAATAACATTATTTCAGGGGAAAACATATTTTTTGGGCATTGTTAGAAGCCCACCATGGGAGGCGGTGACCTCAACAGGGATCTCTTTAATCACCACCTCGAAACCCTTATGCACCTGCAATCTGGAAGAAACAGCAAATTCGAGTTTGTGCCAAAACCTAGCAAATTACCACAAGCTCTTCTGTCTCTGCTGCAGTTTTAAGCTGGTGATTAGAATCTTAAAGGTCTTTCAATCCCATCTACATCAAATGCTGAATAAAGTTGTGCTTTTCTCAGCCTAAACCAGTCTAGAATAAAAATATTAGAGGCAGAAATAAGCTTTACTTGTAGGTTCTCAAGCAAAATGAAATTAGTTTATATCCTTGTGCTCCGCGTTGTTTTTATTTCTTGTCTTAACTGGAATGATGAGAAAATGGTGGGAGGAAAAGTGCATCCACCTGGGTTGTTCTAGAAAGGCTGAGCAGCAAACGTTATGAAGTCTGCCATGAAACATCCATCAGCCTACTTTGCATTACAACGTAACGGTTCTCTGGATAAAATCTTGAAACAATTGCAAATTTTTTTTTATTTAAAGATTACCAAAATCACTCTACACAACTGGTAGGAAGATACGTACTGTAGACTTCAATGAACTACAGGAACACAATAGAATGCTAAAAGGATTTTAAGAAATTTGTTCTTATCTCCTCTACGTTTGAAGTCTTTAAAGCTGTTCTGAGTCCAGTAACTTTTTGTTCTTTGTTTGGCAAAAGCATATCTTCTGGAAAGGTATCTAGGAAATGCAGAGGTCCCTAATGTACTCAGTAGATTTTTGTAGTAGGTAATCACCTTCTCCGTTAGAAATATGTACCTCAGAAGTACTTCTGTGCCAGGCGTTTTGTCCTTGTAAAGCCCTTTGTACACTGTAGTCAAGTTAACTCTCCATATCCTTTCTGACAGCACACCAGCTTGAGTCACATGTTTTTAAGACCTTTATCCTTAGTGAGTTCAAATAATTTCTGCAGCAATTTTCTACACTCTCTTATTTGCCAGTGTCCTATTTAGACTATGGATACCAAAACTAACACAGTCCTCTTCTTAGCGGTATCAGATAAAATGGTAAAATCGGAGTGTATACATCCAATAATGCATTATATAACTACATCGCTAATTGATTAAAAAAGCCTTCATTGTGTTCAATGATTAGGTTTGTGATCAATTAATCAGAATTATTTTATCGTTATTATTTTCGGTTATTGTGGGTTTCTAGATGGTGAGCATAGAGGAAAATTATGAGGCTACTGCTGATTATTTAAAAAAACTTTCAATAAGAACCAAACTATCACATTGGAAAATACCGCCTTCAAAACCTTCTTATAAAAATAGCACTGCAATGCATTCGTGACCACTTTTTTAAAAAAGTAAATTATAAATTTGCTGGGGTTTATGGCAGGGTTGGGTTTTTGGTTTTTTTGGTATTTTTTTTTGTTTTGCATACCTTGTACTTAGAACACGCACGCTCTGGAAGCCAGGTGTTAGCTATTTAGCAGTCCAAGAGGTCATTACAGAAATATGCGCAAACCCACGTGCGAGCGGCGTACTTGGAGATTTCCTCTTAACTTTCCTCAAGCAGCACTCAGAAACAAAGAGCCCAGCTTCAATATTTAAGTCCAGAAAATAAAACATTCATGGGCTGTAGCTAGATATTGTTGCTGTAGCCGAACAACCCACGCCTGCCTAAGGTTGAGGATGCACAACCGGATTTATATGCCGGCCGTAAAACCTGCGTTTAGGGACACAAAGTCTAACCAATCAGACTAAATAAATCAGCAGGCCCAGGTTTTATCATCACAGATAACCCTCATTAATCCAGCAAGCTTTTCCTGAAGACAAAGGACAAAATGAATTGCTTCATTGGCGCTGCCTGAGCGGCATGCTAATGCGGGGAGGTGGAAGGCATGAATTATTCATGCCCTTGCAGCCCGAGAACGGGCAGCTCCTGGTTTTTCCTGTCACCATTGCAACAAGTGGCGGCTGGCCCAGCCGCGCTCGGGCCACCGCAGGTCCCCGGAGAGCGCCGAAATGCTTTTGGGAGAGGGAAAACCTCCGTGCCCGCGCTGCGCCCGACACAGCCGGGTGGATTTTCAGGTTAAGCCTTACGCAAAATGGACCCGGGAAACACAGTCTTTTGTGACTCAACTGTACTTGACCATAAACTACTCCTCTTGGAAGAAAACAGGTGGCTTCGGTAAGTTTGTGCAACTTTTGACGTTTTCTGAATCCGCTGTAAGCTCTTTTCAGTTTACAGTAACTGTAATGTGCATTGTTTTACCGGTCCTTCTAAAAATAGCCTGCATTCTTTTTGCTTTTATAATGACTTAATGAAGCCTAAAAAGGCATGCAATGCATTTATTTTTAACTCTAGAAAGTACATAAACAGTATCTACAGAACTGACACTGAAGTTATGATCAAGCCTTCTTAACTTAACATGTATTATTTAAATTTTCAAAGCCTTGCAGCACACTACTAAACCAAAACATATTTATGATCCAAGTCTGATTTCTTGCAACTAAAACTGAGACTAATGTAATTCTGTGTCAAACTGGAGAATCTGAAAGAACGTGTGTTATTTTTCATAAGAAATGTTGGTTCCCTGTTGCAAATGTAACTTGTGCTGTTGCTCTTTATTCAGCTAAATACCTTCCTGATGGGGCTGGGAACAGGAACTGAGACCTGCAGAACATTCTTACCGTGCATTATCTATTCTGTTGTGTCCTAAAATAGTTGAAAAGAATTAGTAACTTACCCAGTTCTTCTAAGGGTAGGAAGAAAACACATTTTGTATGTAAAGCGTATGGCAGTGATGAACAAAGGCTAGACTTACCACTTCTTTATAAGGTGAAGAGCAGCAAAACGTTTTGCTTTATTATTCATTAGCAGTGTACCTACCTATAATATTTGTTTCAACTGTTTGTCTGTTTTTTGTTATTTTCCAGTAGTGATACTATCAGCATTGCCTGAAAACTCTCAGGTAACTCCCTGCTTGGCACAGTTAAAAAACTGATATAAATAATCAGCTCCCAAGAGCAGAGGCCACGGGTAGGAGTGCGAATATGAAAAGAATCCTGAATAAGTTTTGATTGTGGATAACAAGCTCTCCCTCTTTTTTTTTGTTTGTTTTTAATTGCGTAGTCCAGGTCCTGCTGCTTCTACTTTATTGTCTTTGTTTTGATCATAAAAGCATTTTCTTTGACATCCGGAAGACAGCCAAATTTTGAAGGGATAAAAGTACAGCATAATGATATCTAGTGCTAACAGTAATTAAATGCTCTGTGTTTTAAGGAAAAAAAAAAAAAAAAACCAAGAGGTGAAAATAGGGATATGCAAATAACAGGAGATATGCAAACAATGGATGTAATCCTGCACTCCTAGATCATGGGAGGAATCCTTATCCACGTAAGTAATCCTGTTGGTTTCAATAGACTCACATCAGTAGGTGCCGTAGCAGAAGGCCCATATTTTTCAAGGCGATAACAGTGTCTGTTTTACCTGTTTTTTCTGTAATGTAATTTTAGCAACACAGTCTTTGGTGATGTGTTTGAATGCATTAGTGATAATATTAAATTAGACTTTACCACACGTCTATGTTGCTTCTAAAAGTATAAAAGAGAAAAATGGAATAATGGATTAGATGTGTCAGTAAGAAGGTACAAGCCCCACATATTTTATTAGAGATGTGCTTGAAGTGGAATAGCGCTACTCACCCTGTTGACTGTGTTTGTAGATTACTTTTTGGCACATGAGGTATATAAACTTTGCTTCTTTTAGCACAGGATGCAACTTTAGCAAAAAATCACTGTGACAGCTGACGTCTCATAAGGTACACTTGGGTCTCCACAAGAGCGATGTTGATAAATGTGGTTCATCTTTCACATTTAAATACATGGTGTTTGTGGTAAGGTCCTGTGAGTATTTTTTTTTTTTGCTGTTATGGTCTCTGATCTTGCCAAAATAACGGCTGCAGTTCTGCCTTGGGGAATAACGCGTTCGTACAGATGTTGCGGGTGTGGTACCCTCCTCATCAGCCCAGCTTGGCGTTTCCGAGCCTTCCACTCCAAGACCATGCAGTGCTGCCCTGTAACCCAGGATGGGGCTTGGGAGCACCTGCATGCCCTTCCCCAGGCAGTGCATCTGTTAATGAAGGAAAACTAATTACTTAAAAGCTTTTGGTACAATGGGGGTTGTATAATAAAGAGGTATAAATAGCCATGAACTGTTGCTGGTGCTCTGCAAGCCACCAGCCCGTCTTTGTGCTGGATGCCAGCAGCGGCAGCGTGGATGTGAACGTTACGCTATAACCATCGTGGTCATTGCTGGGTTAAGATGCTTCCTCTGTGGAAATATTCTCTTGTGTGCCCCCTGAAGGGGACAAAATAGAAATGAAGTAAAAACGCAGTGGATGGCAGTTCCAGATGGTATATACAATTTACACTTAAATGAAGTCGGCATAAAGTACCCGTTGGCTTTTTGTTGGTTGCATTGAGATATGGAGAATGAACTGATTGTTCTTTAATCGGCTTCGTTACACGGCAAAAATGACGTTTTGTATTTGCAAATGAGGTATACTAGATTATTAGTATCTATTTGCACTATATGATATGTATGATATACGGCATGATATATTTACAGATAGATTCTATATGATATGAAGTATCATATAGAAGCAGTTTAATGCTGAGGCTACACGTCTCTTATAGCCAGCAGAGTGCTGGAGGCAATAAAAAGACCAGTGCCAAGAGGAAGGGCAGGGTGGCCCTTGGCAACAGCTTTTCTTCTTGCTTCCTCCACGCAGGGTCCCAGCAGGAGCATTAACGATCTCCAGGTAAGTCCCTTTCTGCCCCCTGCCCATAGGGTCAATTATGGAATCATAGAATGGTTTGGGTTGGAAGGGACCTTAAAGATCATCTTGTTCCAGTTCCTAATCCTCGGAGAACCCCACAAGCATTGGTTGCACATTAACTTGAACTTTATAACCACAGTTTTGAGGGTACTTTTTTTCTACATCCATTCTTCTTTGTTGAATTATATAAAAAAAAAATATATCACATGCAGCTATTTTTGTTTAAGGATCTCCTTCTGGCAATGGGTGGAGGTGAAGTGCCCAGTTTAATTTTTACTACCTTTTGTGAATTTCAGAGGTGGCTGTTCGTGCAAATTTATTGAAAAGTCTTTAAAACTCAGCCGAAAAAAGTGCTCTAGAGTGGTTCAGCTCATTTTGAATCAAAAATCACATGTTCAGTAATTTGGAGCAGCCTGTTTGTTTTTTTTTTTTTCTTTGGGCATACGAACTATGTACAGTAAGAGGTGTTTTCTGTAATCACTGACATGTCTCACTCATGTCTCTTCATTAGAGGATGAGAAGCCCGTGTCTTCTTGCTTCTCACCCCGGGCAGAGGGCAGGGGGATGCGTAGTCTGCACTGTTTCCCTGGCTTAGAAGCTCTGTGAGAGCAAAGCTATGGGTGTGAGTGCTGCGAGCCATGGTAGGAGCAGGTTCTTCGTGGTTTGGCAGCATTCCCTCCTTTGTGCAAGATGTATTTTGCTGCTCTTTAAGGTTGGTGACACAAAAGGCAGTGCATTGTGGCTGTTCTGCCTGGCTGTGGGCACTGCTACGGTTGACAGACTTTGCTGCATCAACGTGGAAGTGTCCTGAGGTTCCCTACATAGGGCTTCCATGGCAAAGCTTGAATAAATGGTAGTTCTGCTGGGCTAAGATATTTGAAACAATACCAAGCTCCAGTTCTAAGCCCAAGTAGTACACAAAATAAAGGGCAAGTTTTAAAGTACAGGTAGAGGAAATTTTCTAGCTGTCGTTCTGCAGCTGTCTGGGAGCGTGTGGCAGAGAAAGTGGAAAGACTGGAAAAGCCAGCGAGCAGCCCGCCCAGCGTGCAGATCGAGCAAGGTCTGGGAGCCTGGCCCTGGGAAAGCCGGGCACTGGCCGAACATCGGCCACTTACTTTACTGGTCCCCCAGGTCACAGCCACGTAGCAAACTTCAGCAAAGGTAGCACGATGCGGTCACTGGCTATGGAGCAGAGCCTGGAGCAGGAGATGTGTCCCATGGTTCAGCATGTCCTTGTGATGGGACTTGCCACATCTGTTGTGTGTAGGACCTTAGGGACAGCAGTGCCACATGGGAAGAGTCTCCAGCAGAAGGGAACAACATGACATTGCGGATGACTTTAGCCTTGACAAAAGCCTAAACCAACGTACCTACCTTCATTAGCAGTAAGCTTATAGTAGCTGCCTAGTGGCTTCTGAGTGGAAAAGCTGAGCTGGTATGACACAGCACGGATAAAACTGCAATGCATAAGAACTTAAAGGGTTTTACTTGTTCTCCATGTGTTCCTTTGCTGTAAATCCCGTTCTGTGCCTGAGAGCAGCCAGGCCTGGGGGAGCGGCAGTCCTTACCCTCTTTGCGGTCTAGCCCAACCCCAAGCTGATATCTCCCCAGGGCATGTTTCAAGAATGTTCTTCTTTCATACAACGTTGCCACTGTTTCATGTGACATTTCCTTCTCTGTGTCTCTCCAGAGAGGGAGAGGCGAGCAGAGAACAGTCACACTCAAACCTATGTGTGTGGCCCCGGGCCCAAACCTTTCTCAGATTTTCACCGGTGATGTGCAGCATGCATTAATCATGGTTGTGTGGTGGTGTAACACATCGGTCGTGCTCCCATGGCTTGTAAAACTCGTGCATGAAAGATTCATCCTCAAGTTTTGAATTGCATAGTACTTTGGGAAAGTGCATTTCTTCCTCCCAGTGGGGTAATCAGTTCTGGAATTAGCTGAGCTCCCAAGCAGGTTTTTGTGTGTGTGTGTGCACCCAGTAGTGACACCTAGTGATGTCCAAGGAAGATTTGATTTCTTGAGCAGAAGAGTGGGCAGGGAGCAAGAGGAGAGAGCCCCAGACTCTTTTCTGCTTGAACTGCAGATCATGAAATCATTCAGAGCTACGGAAAGGGAAGTTCTGAACGTGAATGTCAGCCTTAATATATTTAAATGACAACTACTGAACTGTCACCTAATGGTTGACAGTAATTACTAACAGGCAGAAAGCAACTGCTTTTACAACCTGCATTTGAAGAAGTCTAAGCTATGAAGTATATTAAGGGCCCGTGGCACAGCCTTGACATGTAGCCACAACTGGCAAACAAAGTGTCTCCACCAGGCCTGAATTTGCTGTATTAAATGAGTAAAAAACATCGATTGAAAACTTTACATTTCACAGCCTTCAAGAACTGACTTGTCTATAGTGCGCGTTGCTGTATTGCGCTGTGAGGGCAATTAGCTGGAAGAGCGTGTTCGTTGTCATTCATTAGATGACAATGGTGTCTTTCAAAATGATCTCCAGCACTATGAGCAGTAAATGATGGTACACTTTCAGAGGTTAAACTTTTTTTTTTTTTTTTTTTTAGTATAATTTGCTTACGTTCAGAGAAGCTACGTTAAGAATATTATTAGACACTGGAGTCTCCCTCTAACTGTTACGGTAATGAACAACTGTTGGAAACTGTTTGGTATTTCCATGGTTTGAGGCATCAGTGGCCCCAGAGAGAAATACGTTATCTTTCAACCTAGTCTTTAATTGTTTCCTGAGTTGATAAAGGAGTTAATCTATTACTGGCAAGATACTCCCTTCAGTTGTGGGTGAATCTTAAAAAACCTTTTCAGCTGCTGTTAAAATCAAGCGATCTGCGTGAATTACTCTGAATAATACTGCGATGTTCTTCTGCAGCAACCATGCTGTCATTTTTGCTGTTTTTGCATTTCCTGGCAACACGTTTCCGAAGAGCTTTGTTCTCGCCGTGGACTTATGCTTGCGACCCCCTCCTGTGGCACTGTCTGACACCTGACAGTCCACCAGCAGCAAGTGGGAAAATTCAGTGTAAACTACTGTCGGGTGTATGGTGATGACCGCTCTTTGTTTTGAATGTGCACAATCTTTCCTCGACTCCCCACAAAGCGTACACAGCCTCTCGATGAGTGTTGCATCCTGACTTGTTGATGGTGTTTTACCATTAATAATTAGGGTCCTGCATAGGGATGTATCACAAACAACTAAAAATGTGCCTCTGGTGCCCTTATATAAACCTTTCCTGGTGATTAAAGACCATCAGCGCAGCTTTACAAGGGACAGAGGACATAATGGTGCAGAACAAACATATAATAAACAGTGGTGAAATTAGTTAGCTATTGCCAGTTATTTTGGCCACCTTTTGGAAGATGAAGAATTGAGTCGAGAGAATATAGATACAATTTTGCTTGTATCTGTAGTATAGCCTGGGATGAACATATGGAAAAAAAGAAGTGTTTTGAACATCAGAGGACCGAGCAGAAGGTAACGCTAGCTGCAGTCCTCGTGGGTAGCACGAAGCACCTCTGGGATTGTTTCAAATCTATCCATTTGAATTTCGCTGGTTGCATGTGTTTTTATACTTCTGTCAGTCTAGACTTCTAGTGTCCCTCATTGCTGTGTACATGTCAAATAAAGTTGGGAGGTTGAGTACACAACAACCGGGCAGCCTGGGGAGGTGAGTTGCGTGGCTCGGCTCGGAAATCCCCATGGGGAGGTGAGGGCAAGGCAGAGCCCATGGCCGCACACTCGGCAGCTGCCTCTCCTGCCTACTGTTTCTCCTGAAGCCACCAGCTGCTGTCTTTCGATTGCTGAGAAGGAGCCCGCTCTCCTCCCTGTGTCACCAGCGCGGTGCTGGTGCAGCTCTCCTCGCATCCAGCGTTTCAGCCACGGAGATGAAACAAACACATTCACAGCTGTCGGACGATTCTATGTGTAAATCAATCCTACCCATAGCTCTTGTGTGTAGTGAGGAATGTACAGTTTGGAAATGTATTTACAATTTTATTTTTTTTTTTCCCCAATAGTATCAGGCTTTAACAGGCAAAGTTCCCCTGCAAAGTCTTACAGGAGGAGGGTACTTTTTTCCTGTGTAGTCAGTTTTTGTTAACAGATCGCTGGCCCAAGTTGCCCAGAGAAGCTGTGGCTGCCCCATCCCTGGAGGGGTTCAAGGCCAGGTTGGACGGGGCTTGGAGCAACCTGGGCTGGTGGGAGGTGTCTCTGCCCAGGGCAGAGGGTGGAACGAGATGGTCTTTAAGGTCCCTTCCAACCCGAACCATTGTATGATTCTATGATCACTTTTTAGCCTAAATTATGCTGAAAGCAAAGTTTAATCAACAATGATGAGGCTGGCCTTCGCTTTGCTAAAATTTCGCTCCACCGCCTTTTTGCTCATGTCACTGAGTGAATGAAAAAGAGACATCCATTAAATTGGAGCTGGGTGTTCACTTTCGTTAATAATTTTATGCAGCATTGCAAAACCAGAAAAGCAGTCTGCACATTCCATGCTAAACTGCAGATAACAGCACAAAATTTCTCAGTGCAATTTTAGAAAAGGAATAGAAGCAATGGGATTTCGTTCTCCCTTCCTACATCTACAATTGGATGTGGATAATACAGTGCGCATTGTCACAGTGAGTACGATATACTGTAGAGTGCATTGTGGATATGTCTCTCATACAATCTTTTCCATAGAGAATAAAATAGTTGGACAGAGATACAGAACTTAATGGGAGAAAAGAAAAAGCCGCGTACCAGAATGGACATAGCAAATTGTTAACTGCTGCTCCAGTAGATTTAGGAGGGTTGCTATGGTTTCTTTTATAAAAATCTTCCAGCCACAGAAATGACTCTTGCAAACAATGCTGCGTGTAGGTGTAAAGAAACGTATCGCACGTGCAGCACCAGCCCATGTGCACGGGGCCAAGCACGCCAGCGGGCGTTCGGCGCTTGGTGGGTGCTGGGAATCGCCAGGTCAGTCACGCCCTGTCCTCGCCTTGAAATTAAATTGTCATAACACGAACTGAGAACTGCCCAGTGATAACAGGCATCGCTTGGTGACAAGGTGAGCGCGTAGCATGGCAGTGCTAAAACACCCCAGCTCCTGTTTTCCTGTTGTATCCTCCTCTTTTTGTTATCTCATATCTCTGAATTTCTCAATGCTGAAATTTTTAGGGCAAATGCTGTGTGCTTCGGGTTTTTTTTTTTTTGTTGTTCTTTCTTTGCTTGCATAGTGCCTTGAACAACAGCTCATGACCTACTTCTGTCTTTTAATTGCTACTGCAATATGAATTTTAATTCCAGCCAGAGTCCAGATGTATTGAGGCTATGCAGCACGTGTCAGGGCCAGTGCCATTCATCTTACAGGCCAGTGTTTCCCAGCCCTTTGAATTCAGGGAGCCCTTAACCTTTTGGAAAAAAAATCTTAAACCATCATCATGTATTTCACTGTTGTCTGGTGATGGGAAACGGAGATAATAACTGTTAATCTAAATGCTAATATGTATTTTCTCTTACCGATTAGTTTGTTTTGCTGTTCTTTAAGCTTTGACTAAAAATATTAATGGAGATGAATGTCAGCCTTGTGCGTGCATCCTCCAGTGCCCAAGTGACGCTGGCCATGGGTACTGACAATTTCTAGGAGCCCATTTATGCTTCCAGATACTTGATATTGTTTGCTTCTTTTCGTGACCATTTTTGTTGACTTATGGACATTGGCGCTAGAAAATGAGTGTGTCATCAAGAACTACAGGTATTATGCGTCTGGTGGGGATCATAACTTGATGAGCGAGGTATTAGATTTAGCATGCTCTAAAGTATGCTTTTTGGAGCAATGTAAGCTTTGTTCACAACAAATATCTTTATTTACTTCTCTGCACTTCAGAAGAAACACCGGCTACATTTACTGCATTCTGAGCATGCCACAGATTTCCTCTGTCAGTTGACATTTAGCTGTTGTGCTTGGCTAAGATTTCCCTCTTTTGCTCCACCGAAATGGGTAGTGAAGGCAAGTTATCAATATGCCTTCTACGGCCTGCTCCAGAAAGAGCTTAATTTTAATCATTCTATGATTGCAGGTTATGAAATACACTGGAATCCTTTGGGAGGAAAAAAAAAAAAAAAAGCTTATATAAAAACATAAGCTGTTTTAGGTTAGATTAGATCTTGAAATGCGAGGATACACTAGTATTCAATCAGCATAGAAGTTTAATCGTTCATATTAAGGAAACTGCAAAATGGAGAAAAAAAATAGCAGTTTCTGATGTGCACATAAGCATGTCCTACCCAAAACATACACATAGAAGGCACGTGTGAGCAGAGTTTTTCTTTATATTATACCAGCTGATATAGAATGCAGAAAAAGAGGGTCGATAATGCTCTGGAGAGCCAGAGGAGAGCAGAAAGCTGAGGACGCAGCCTCGCACAACCACTGGCAATGGGGCTGGGAGGAGAATCCCAGGGAAGGACAGCACGTTGGGCGCCTTTGAGTTGAGGTGCTGCTAAACAGCTGGTGAATCTGGACCTCGGAGCAGAGCAGCTGCCTGGGCTGTGGCTCCACGGGCTCCTCCGTGGGCAGCCAAGGCTCTGCATCATCTCTGGAAAGGTGCACAGAGGAGGATCCTTCTCTTCATGGTTACAGCATCATCTTTATCATTACAGTATCCTCTTTCCCAAAAACGACTTGCCAGACCCTGGTGCTTGCTAGTCACTCTGCCAAGCAAAGATTTAAAAGCACAGCTACATCAAATTGTTATCCCGGGGGTATATTACAGATACGGATGTATATTGCAAGTTGTTCTCACAGTAGACATAACATTGCTGCCTTTTATTATTGCTGATATTTCATGTACAATACGACTTCATTTAATTAGCTAACTAAAATGCATTTTCTTCCAAAGATATGGTGAGCAGGAGGGAAAATCACCTTCTTGGAGAAATGCCTTATAACAGGGTGACTAAAAAGCGCAGATAGTACAGTCTGAGAGACAGAAACTTTGTACATTAATCCCAAAGACCCCCCCAAAAGCCGTGGAACCTTGCAGCTGAGCTTTCAGAATACAAACCAGCAGTTTAGCTGTAAAATAAATCTCTTTAAAAGGAAACCATCGTGATATCACCTACAAACATTTTAGAACAGTGAATTAATCTAAAGGTTGTGAGTAAAAAGGGAGAAAGATGCTTCTGTGTGCAGAGGGTAAGTACTTCTATGTTTGGGGGAAAAAACCTTCTGTTCCTCACCCAAAGGGCTGAAACCTTGCCTTAAGTGCAAAATTCAGCCGTGGCCAAGGGAGTCATCCCTAACACAACCACACTTATACCATCTCCTTGATACCCACATTCACAGTGGCAACATGAGATCATTAAATAAGGTTTGACCTTCTTTTCGCGTCCTCTGTGGAGGCAGGAGGAGACCAAGTTTGTCGGCCAGCAATCTGCCTTGGTCTCTCCTCTCACCGTTGTGTGGTCAATGGCGATTTCTAGGCTGCCACGCTGCCCACAGCCGAATCCTCCCTCGGCAGCTGAGCTATCAGCAATCGCTTTCATGTGCGCCTCTCCTGTGGGAAGCGTGGGCTGGCTTGGTTATTGTACGTGGGAGGAGGATGTGAGAACGGGAGCCAAACACCACTGCAGGTCCCTTTGCTCTTGCAGGTGGAAAGATAAAAGGGCTTGTAAATGGGTCTCCAAGCCCTCTTCCATAGAACCAGGGGGTCTTTTCCTGCTGGGGGCTCATCAGGGGGCTGGCAGAAGGGCCCCCTCTTGCATAGCATCTGCTGCTTTCACCCCGCGAGCCTGGCGTAGGGTGGAAGGGCTGCGACGGGGCAGGACAACAGCTCCCGGATGGGGCACGTTTGTCACTCCAAAATTGTGTCGTTACCTGCAAACCTCTCCCGAAACAAATAGGACTGCACAGGGAACGCTTGCGGGAAGCATCCAAGGAAAGAGGGCTGAATGCGGGGTTGGTAGGCTTGTGCAGAGTTCGAGAGCTGTTTCGGTGGCTCCTCCCCGGAGCTCGGCCAGCTCGGGGAGCAGAAAGGTGAAAAAGCCAGGGGAGAGAAACCTGAGGAATGGCTGAGCGAGCTGCAAGGAAGCTCGTGCTACTGTCTGCGTTTTACAGGCTGGTAAATGCAGTCCTGTCCCGGGTGTGTGAGAAGCGACTAAGGAAAGAGTGAGCACGAGGCGTTACCTTGTCTGCTGGGTCCACCGTTCCAACCCTTCCAGCCGATAGATGAGCACAGCAGGTTCCTGTGTCATGACTTAGTCTTAATCATCTGTGCTCATTTACCGTCTGCATCTTCAGTGAGCTTCTCTGCCTCTCACTCGCATCCGAATTCTGCTTTATTGCTTTTAATGTTGCTTCTCTTCCCCTTTGTGCGTGTTTTCGGAAACCAGCAATAATATTTCCTGAGACGATTCATTTCTTTAATTTGTTGTTGTTCTGGTGTCTGACACTTCCCGCTCGTGCAGAGCTCTCCCTGGACTCGAGAGTCTCTCTGCAGTACATGTATCTTCAACGCGCTTTATTTTAATCAGGGCTCCCGGAATTCGGTAATACTTCAGGCCAATTTCTACAGTAAATCTGAACGCATTCAGCAAAAACGTGCAGCCAGTGATCAGACATAATTGCCAACAATTTGACACCCACAGAATCCTTGCTTGACTCTAACATTCCTGGAGCCCCATCTTTCCCATCACCATTGCAAGCAGGAATCTCACGGTTGCTAGGGGATGGAATTTTTTATGCACTTCTATATGGAATATTTTTATCATGAAGTGGAGAATTACCCATACATTTTTCTGGTTAATATTTGCTGTATTAAAATGGAAGGACCAAAATGCAGCGAGAAGCAAAGCTCTAGAGGTCCGGAGGCCAGGTTTGATACAGGTACTATCCAGGCATTCAAAATATTACTTGAATCCGTGTCTGCTGAATTTAACTGGAGCTCTGACAATTACAGGCTGTCACAGGAGACTTCCACTTCTACTCCTGACTCAATTACCAAGTCTCATGATTCTCATCATATTACCATTGCTGTAAATAAAGTCAAATTCATCCTCCTTTTTCTTTACTATTCTAAGGAGAAGGGAATTGGCTGACTTCTACCACATAGCATCGAATTGAGCCCAAGCCTCAGAGGAACTCTTAGGTGAATATGAACTAAATATTTTTATCAGCAAATTTGAGGTTATTGATGCACTGAGTTTAAAAGACAAAGCCTCCCATATTTATTACCCATTCCCAAATTCTTGCTATAACAGCGCCTGGTACCTAAAGACTAAAAATAATAGATATACCTAAACAACTTCGGTCTCGTTAAAATTTTACGGACAAGAATCAGTAGTAGAGGAGTACTTTAGCATGCCACTAGATTATCTTTAGTGCTACTGTACTTTCCGTAATGCATTCTGTTCCTTATGCAGCCTAATACTTGTTTTCCCTTTTGCCTATTCTTGCATGCTGAAAAGATATTTACATTAAGCTGTTCGTGACTCTTGGTCTTTTTCCTAAGCGATTAGTGGATTGCAGCTCGATAATGTTTGAGTAGTTCAAATTATTTCTTGCACTTCATGTTTGTAGCGATCTGAGTCTGTCTATATACAACTTCTGAATTGTGTCCAATTCTGGGACTCATTAAATGTGCACGTGCCGGGCAGGCTTCACTTCCAGTATAAGTGCTTTGCTTCTCTTCTTTTTCCAAGGGCTTGCACAGGCTGATTGTAAGAAAGGGTGTCAGCTGAGGATCATCCCTGGAAGTGCTCTCCTGTTGAAATGAAATTCCTCTAAACCTGGGATTCCCAAACTGTGAAGTGCACACCACAGCGCTACTAGAATATTGTCCGGGTTGCTCTCACATGCCTTAAGTACAAGTACTTAACCGAGCCACATGAGATAAGCGTCTCCATACAGGCAATACCTCCAAAAAATATCCATGTCTTGTGGAGGTCCTTGCTGTACCCCTATGACTCTACCCCTCTTCCAGCTCAGGTGAGCTGCCCTACGAGACCCCAGTTAGCTGCAAGGCATTCGGGCTGATGCGTGAAGAGGGGGGATTGGATTTGACTTCTGGATGTCAAGGGTGGCATCGGGGTTTGAGGTGCGAGACGTGGTAGAAAGGCTGGGAGATGGGAAATCTTTTGGGGTCCTAGGTTGGTGTGTGAGGATTTGTGTGGTTTAATAGAAGAAGAAGTAATTGATGCACATCTTGCACTCGTGCACACATGCCTCCCTGGTACAGAACACATATCTTTAATCAGTTTAACCAAGGGTGATAACATAATCTTAAGAAACAGTTGGTATTAGGATGGAAACCCCATGGAAGAAATGCAGCTTAGCAAACAAAGGTATATTCTGTGTTACAGAGTTTACTGCCACCTACATTGGTTTTACAGCAGCAGAAAGGAATGCCTGGGCTGCAGTTCTTGGTTCTTATTTTTTAATGTACTTTATTAAAGTACTTTTTGTAGTGCAAAATGCATGAGCAGTCCCTGGAGCAAAGATTTCCTTTTAGCAGTGGATTGCCTCCCCTGTTCCTTTATGTGCTTTCTTTATCCCATGAACCCTCTATTGTTTTACCTGGTTCACCCTCCAGCCTGGCTATGGGTTTCTTCTGGGAACTGGGAAAATATACTCCTGAATATCAGGTCTAGAGTCCATCTCCTGTTTCTTTAACCCTCTAATGAGCCGTTTACTTATAACTAGAGAAACCAGCTGAAACACCTGACATGAAGGAGGGGGTTTGGGCTGAGGATCCCAGCACCTGGGAAGAAGGTGGGAGTTGAGATATGCCCTCCCCATCAGCTGGTCTGAGCACTCTTCCCTCCACCTCCTCTCTCTGAATCCTCAAACCTCTTGTCTCTGAAGCGTGAGACCTTTTCCATTGGTTCACGGGACCAGGGCACCTCAGAGGACGCTCCTGGCTCACTGCTGAAGCTGGAAAGTGGCCTCTGTTGTAGTTCACCTCCTCACAAGGCCCAGGCTCAGAGCAACCTGACCCAGTAATTAGGGCTGCAAATGGGGAGCAGGTCTTCAGCACAAGGCCTAGGGTGCAAAACCGAGGCATGGTGGTGAGAGAGGATTGTATGTGCAAGAGGACAACTGCTGCGTGGAAATGAAGCTTCTCCAAAAACCATAGCTCCACATATAGACATCCAACCTCTGCCATGCACCACCACGGACTGCACATCCACCAAGATCCACAAAATATCAACAGAAAGAAAATGCTGTATTTGCGGAGAGATTTCACCTGGATTCTGCCGCTTCCTGGTAGGTGCTGCTGGGGAGAGGTGAAGTCTTTGGGCAAATAGTGCCATCACTGATGCTTCGTATTGAGAGGGCTCATTAACTCCACAGGGCTGTTTCTGAAGATGAAAAGTCTTCTTTTCACAGTGCAAGAGTTTTAACTGTGCCCTGGTTAAAGATTACCTCAACCTGCTATAAATTGAGATGTTTCACTAATTGGTTTCTTGGTTCATTAGCCAAATTGTGTGTATGAGGGAAATGGAAAAAGCTCAGAATGATTTTCCCTTGCAATCCTTATTTTAAATGGTGAATAATAATTTTACCTTGAACAAAACATGTCATGTGATTTGCAGCGGTGAGGTTGATTTTTTTTACTTTGGGATCATTTGCTTTGTGGGAAAATGATCCTCAGCTGTGCCTCATTCTGCCATGGTGTGACACCAGGCAGGAAAGCATCATCATTATAGTGTAACGTAATAATCTCAAAGTTTATACAGAAATACTTTGTCGTGGGCAGCTCCTCCTCATACATTGCTTTAAGTAGTGAGGTAACGGAGATAAATAGCAAAAATCTTTAAAAGTCGGCTTTACTGCAATGGACGCTGGGGCTCTATGTCCACTAACAGCTACGCAAGTAAGAAAACTACGTGTTCCTGGTTTACTCTTTCCGATGCAGCGCACTCAGCTAAAAATCAAAGGTTAACTCTGAGCAGCTAAAGGGAACAAATTCCACTAATTCATCAAAGCGAATGCTGTAGAATTTAATCTGCTTTATGAATTTTCTACCATTGATTGTTATGGCGTGACTGGGGCCCGGGAGGTCATTTGTGAGCGCTGAATTGCTAGTTGTGTGACAGGAAAAAAAAAAGAAGGCTAAAAGAAAGGTTAAATTAAAGAAGCTGCTAGAAGCTATTTTTGTAAGATGAATGTATATTATCTAAATTAATGGCAGTAAACCTCCAATTAGCTGAATGTTGATGCAGAATTACAGCTTTATAAGGTAAATACATGTTTTCTCAAGCCAATGGGTTGGGGAAGGAAATGTTTAGCCTGCATCTGTAAAAGGGTTACAGGTAGATTAACATTTTCTGTGTATTGGGGCACAGTGACCTCACTGCTGTTGCTGACAAATCTTTACAATAAATCTGTCAGTGCTTCCTAACAGCAATACAGACTGTGAAAGTTATGACCCTGTCCTCCAGAGTATCCTCCCAAAATATGGGATGGGTGAAAGCTTTGAATGTGCTGGCTTGTTTTTCCGTAAACAGTTTAGCTTTTATTTTAGAACAGAGATTTCATCTTCAGCCCAGTGCATGCTGTTGTGGCATAAATAAGTTTGAAGTGGAACTTCTAAACTTGTTTCTGTTTCATTAATTTATTGAATTCCTCTGTAAATATACATCAAAGAGAACAGCATCTACAAACTCCTTTTGTTGTGGTTGTTTTTTTTTTTTTTTTGCAATTGATACAGGTTGAAATAATTGCATAATGGATTTATTTGAACGATTTACTCCTTGGAAAGTGTAGAATTTTCTTGCAGACTGTCTTTGTGTGAACAGTGGGTTAATCTAGATGTGTCCTCTCACAGTCACTCATATTCATGAACACTTGCAGTATACCATTTCCCTGCGTATAAGAGTTTACCAACATTATGGCTTTGAAGATCAGCAAAAAAAAGAAATCAGGTCTGTTTAAAAAACAAACAAACAAGGCAAAAACCCCCTAAAAACCAAAATCCCACCCCAACCCCCAAAACAACAACAAAAACCACCCTAAAATCACCTTTGCGTTATTTCTTGAGGTCTTATTTTCCTAAATATTTCTAAAGGATGCCCACAGTGTCTTTTACAGAGGCCCTGTGACCGTAACGTAACAGCAACACTGGGTCAGAGCAAGGACCCAGTTACATCGTTATCCTGATTCTGGTCATTTAGGTTCACGATTCAATGACGTGTTGTGCAGAAGAAATGTCTTCTAACGTGTGTGTATCTACCCAGTAGTTTCACATCTCCCCATACCTCTTCCAGTGCATCTTACGACAGCTGTTTGTGATTTTTGTAGATCTCTACCATATTGCTTCTTTTTTGACTTTTGCGGACAAGTCCCAACTTGTTTATTGTCAGTGTTTGGCAGTAATGCTCCTCCTTCTGGGCCATTCTGGGAAAATATCGGTTCTTAGTATACTTCTGCTGGTTTTGGATGGAAGTTGATTTTAAGGAAATTTTCAGGTACTGCTGTGTGTATTTTGTTTATTTACCTGGTTTACTGCGTATTTTCCTTGGTTCTTGGCTCTGCTCCTTTGTCAGCCTGGTCTTCTGTCATGTCTATGTAGTTTATATTCGGGGTCTTTTTCCATAGCGTCTACTGATTTATCTTAATCCCATCATATTTATGAGATGCCTGGGATATCAATATCCCTTTTTAAAAACAAACGGGCATTCTGGATTACTCAGCGCTTCTACACTGTGTATGCTTATTTGAACTCGCACAGTTAGCATTGCTTTGGCTGTTATTTTTATGCTCCATGTATAAATGCAGTCTTGCTTGTCTTGACTGTTCTTTGAAATTTTTTCTTTTTCTTTTTCTTTTTCTTTTTTTTTTTTTTTTTACCTAAGACTCTCCACTCTGTCCAAAGATAGAGAGGCTTTTATAACCAACTTTTCTTCAGCTTTTAGTTCAGGAGTGGGGGGGGGGGGGAAAGAAAAAGGGGAAAAAAAACAACCAAGAAAACTCTCTTAGCTTTAAAAGCATTAACTGTGCTGTTCTGTTCTGGTGTAGATGGAGCCAGGCTTTCTTTGCAGGCCTCCTCCTTAGTCCCCAGAGTTTTCCCAGTAAAGCTCTCCTCTTTCCTTCTCTCCATTGCATTTTCTTGCACAGGGACTGATCTATGAGGCTGGCACTATTTTTTTCTGTGAGGGTTTGTTTTTTGGGGTTTGGGTGTTGGTTTTTTTTTTTTTTTTCTTGTGTCCACCTCCATCTTTCCCAGTCTGTCTGACTGACTATCTGAGGAGAGATCATTCTCCTTCTGAAAGCTGAGTGATATTTCCAACACACGTAGTCAAAGACAAATAGTTATATATGTTGCTTGACCCAGATCGCTGGCTGGACACCAGCTCACCTTTTCCTTAATTCATTTTTTCCTAGCTTTGATCCCCACTGCTGTTTATTTTACATTTCTAGCAATCTCTAAGAGACATTTAGCAAGGGCTTTGGATACAAGATGAATTCCAAAATCCATAGCTTTTCCTCATACTGTGTTTTCGAACTGAAATCCTCTTGAAAGGTCACTTGAAGGCTTGAAATACTTGAGCATTTAGGTTGTTGTTGATTTTTCTCACGGTGATTGACTAGCCATCAAGCTCATCATGCTCTTCTACTAAAAATGGAGTAAGTGGTTACATTTTTCTTTCTTGTAAAGAAAGAGCCCATTGAACTTCTGCAATATAGCTGCTGGTGGAACTACATTATGCACAGGTGGATATCCACAGAAATGATACATGGGTCATACCAAATAGTGTTGACTTAAAGGGTAGATGTCAGGAGGATGGGGCCAGGCTCTTTTCAGTGGTGCCCAGGGACAGGACAAGAGGTAACGGGCACAAACTTGAACATAGGAAGTTGCACCTAAACATGAGGAGGAACTTTTTTCCTGTGAGGGTAGCAGAGCCCTGGCACAGGCTGCCCAGAGAGGTGGTGGAGTCTCCGTCTCTGGAGACATTCCAAACCTGCCTGGACACGTTCCTGTGCCACCTGCTCTGGCTGACCCTGCTCTGGCAGGGGGTTGGACAGGATGATCTCCAGAGGTCCCTTCCAACCCTACCATTCTGTGGTTCTGTGACCCTATTGTGCAGAGGAGAAACCATTTCATATGTGTGTGCTGTAGTTAAAGGAAAACATTAATCCATTTTGAAGTGCTTCTGATGGCTGGTTTATTTTCACAGCTCAGCATGGCAGCATTTGAGTTATGGTGGTTCTATACATCCCCAGTGAGGTGCCATGGTGAATTCTTTATTGGCAGTAGCTGGTTTGTGTGGGGCTTTTTTTGTTAAGTGAGTGGTTTTGGTCATCATGCTAATAACATGTTTTTAGTTGTACAGTTGACTGTGGATATGTTGTGTGGGGTAATGTATTTATGGCTGGAGGTTTGGTTTGATATCCTTTCACCAAGTCTGGCTGAAATAAGGATTATTGAGTTCACAATTTTACAGGCAATCCCAAATAATGTATGATGTCACAGATGTTTAACGGTAGATTAAGACACTGAATTCGCAAGTCTGGTGAGGAGCGGCTGAGGGAGCTGGGGGTGTTCAGCCTGGAGAAAAGGGGGCTGAGGGGAGACCTTCTCGCTCTCTACAGCTCCCTGAAAGGAGGGGGTAGCCAGGGGGGGTCGGGCTCTGCTCCCAAGGGACAGGTGATGGGATAAGGGGAAACAGCCTCAAGTTGCACCAGGGGAGGTTTAGGATGGGTATTAGGAAAAATTTTTACACTGAAAGGGTTATTAAGCATTGAAAGAGGCTGCCCAGGGCAGTGGTGCAGTCGCCATCCCTGGAGGTATTTAAAAGCCAGGCAGACGCGGTGCTGAGGGACATGGTTTAGTGATGGTTTTTGTCAGAGTTGGGTTGATGGTTGGACTCGATCTGAAAGGTCCCTTCCAACCCGGGCAATTCTGTGATTCTAACTCCCTGAGAGGAGGGGGTACCCAGGGGGGGTCAGTCTCTTCTCCCAGGTAACAGGCAAAAGGACAAAAGGAAATGGCCTCAGGCTGCACCAGGGGAGGTTTAAATTAGATATTAGGAAAAATTTCTTCACTGAAAGCATTGGATCAGGCTGTCCAGGGAAGTCGTTGTTTTACAAATGTAGAAAAAAAAAATACTGAATTTTTTGGCTAGATGGTACTAACTTCTTCAGGCATTGACCTGCCTACATGTAAGTTTGATGCTGTTTTAGTCTTTTTAAGCAGTATGATGAAGTGTGTGAACTTACATGTGTTATCTTGGTGCTCTTTTTCTCTCCGAGATCAGTATATTTCTGTTGCTCCACTCTTAGTTCATGGCCTTAAAATACTTTTCCATTTCGCTTCCAGGCTTTAATGATCCAGCTCTGCATTGACAAAATGCAGAGGATTGAGTTATGGTAGAAAAATGTTAATATTATACAGTGATTTTTTATTTTTTTTTTTTTCTTCTTGGGAAAAGATAGATCATGTAAATGAGGCAATCATTGCTAAGAAGCTAACTTAAATTTTTTCATTTCTCCAATACAAAGTGCCAAGCCTTTTTAAGAAAATGGAAGATGGTAAATGCTTTGTGGAACTCGGTAGCAAAAATATAATAGCTCTTTGAAAAGCTGCAAGTTGGTTTTTTTTTGTAATGAGTGAAAAAGTAAATTGTATATTATTTCTGCAAGAGAATTAGCTTTTATTTATTTAAGGCAATCAGTATTTATTATAACTTAACGCATTTGGAAAAACAGATTTAAAAAGAACCCCCGTGCTCTCTTGGATTTACGATGGGAGTTGTGTGTTTGGTTTTCACCACAATTAAATAAACCCTTACCCTTAAAAAAGAACTATTAATATTCTTCAATTCTTATTAAATGTTCTTCAATTCTGTATAATCCTGTATCATCTTCTCTTTGGCAGCTGCACAGCAGCTGTTTGCTCACTGTCTTGTGATTAATTCTCTTACTGTTCCAGAGTGTAATATACCTAGTTTGTTTAGAGAAAGGGAATATGTTTCATATTTAAAAATCCCTTTTACTGCAGTTACTGCATCTTTGCAGATTTAATTAGGTCTCAGTCCCTTCCAAATCATGTAAGTCAAAGGTCCCATCTTACTTGTCCCTGAGGCATCATTACAAAAAGTCCCCAGATGGAGTCTAGTTTTTAACTGATGACTTTACCATATAGGGGCTAATTACTTCTAATCTTACACATTGATGAGACTGTATTTTATGTCTCTGAGCCACTGAAACTGTAAATGCCAAATTATCCTCTACTGTAATACGCGGGTTATTTCTCCATTAAATGGACTGGCTTCACAACTGACAACCCCTTCCTGCCAGGCTCTTGCATTTTAAGCCATAATTATTTCTGGCACACGGTTCCATCCGATGAGCCCTTGTTAATCCACGTTATGATCTCGGCTAAGCTGCTAGTGCCTGGCCGAGTGAAGCCAGGAAAGGGTGAGCAGAGCAAAGCAAGGGAGCCGGGAGCCCGAGTCCCGGGGAGACTCGGGAGCTGCTCTCCGGGGCTGCGGCCGGCTGGCTGCCTTTCACTTAGCCCTGCCTTGAACCTGGCTTTTTCTTTTTATGAGCAATAACCTCCATCAGGTCCTTAAAAGAAATGACTCAACGCTTTCCCCTTCTGAGAGGGAAAAATTGTATTTGGAAGCCTATAATGCATGAAGGTGTTGGCAGCCTAATCTAGTATAAGCTGCCTTCAGTTAGCCCTCTTAAGCACCGGGGAAGAGAAATGAATATCTAAAAAGCAGCAAATAACTACAATTGCACTCTGATTTCATGGCTATATGTGATAGAGGTCAGTAACATAAAGCTGTTTATTTCTTCATACAAAGCAGCGGCTGTTATCATAGCTTGCTGTAGGTGAAGGTATTGGAAACTCCTTATTCAAGGAAATATCGTATTTTATTACAGCATTACTTCATACTGCATGGGCTGCCTTCCCTGCGCCTTTCTCTATTAGTTTTGACCCAGTCTGATGGATCTAACCTTGGGGTTGGTTCCCCAAAGGAGGAGTTTATGCCAGGAATCTGAGCGTGAAGTTATAATAATTTGGGTTTAGTATATTCCAGATCTTAATCCAGCTCTGCCAATAAGTAACTGCTACCTGGAAGCTTTGGTAGAAAAGCAGGGGGTTTGGAAGAATAGATTTTGGAGATGGTGGAACTTTCCCTTGGCTAGTTTCAGGGAAGTCAACAGCACCTTATCGAATTAGCTCTTAGTTCCCTGTTGCTTTTAAAAAATAAATTGGCAATGCTGTCGGGGGGGTTGGGGGGGGAGGAACACACCAAAAACCAAAAAAGCAGCAAAAAACCCCAGACCCCCAACCTTGAAAATCCTGGAAAAATCCTAGTGCTGTCACTATGGCTACCACAGTCAGAAACGCTAATTTATACCCAAGGTACAGAAACATTTTGTGCTCAGTTTCAGTACTTCATTTACATTAAATAAATTAATAAAATTTAAAAAGCAGCAGACCACCACCTAATTGTGGATTAATAAACTTCCCTTAAATGTTGAATGAAGTATATAAATCTGCATTTATAAACCTATCAGCATCGACATTCTGGCCAAGGTGTTAATCCCAATATTACTCTAATGCAGTAATACATTAGAGTAATAAGACGATCCTAAATCAACATGACACAGACTGCACTGATCTTCCAAAACAATGCTTTCAGTCTAGGGCATGAGAAGCATTTTTGGCCTTTTATTTAAAATACCATGAATGACTTGCTGAAATTTTTATTTCTTTGTTTACACGATACAGATGGTTTTTATCCCCCTAAGCATTTGAATAGTATACTTACTGATGAGTGTGTCTTGGTTTTTTTCTTTTTAAAAAGGCACTCTCCTGAAAGCCCGTGGTTTGGTCTGTTTGAGGGTCCCAAAACCTTTAACCCAAACGAATGCAAGGTTAAACATGCTGTTGTGGCTGCCATTGCAGGTGTCCCCGCAGCCTGTGTCTGTACGTGCTGTAGGATTGCGATTAACAGGACGGATTAAGCAATGTACAAAAGAGTAGCCCTGAATTTGCTTTTTCTTTCTTACCATTATTTGACCTTAGTCTTTTCAGTGCTTAAAGCAACACATAAATTTTGTGCTGATCCTCTCAAGCTGGCTTTGGTTGGTGTGATTTTAGTTTACAGTAAATACTTCTGTGGCCTTTTAGTTTCAACTCTCTTGAATAACGCAGTACTCTATAGAATCAATACCTATGTATACACATCTGCTTACCATTCTCACTAACCAAATTGCGTGTTATGTATCACGGGAAACAAAATACAAGAGATCTCAGCTCCAACAGGAGAATCGATGTCCGTGGTTTAAACTACAACCTTACTGGCTTGTGACCCTCTTTGCTGCCCCGTGGTGGGGCAGCTGTTGGAGTGCTCCCGGCATGCGTTTATATGTGCCCCAGGAAAGGCCAAGCTCTTACCTGCTTTGCCATTGGACGTAAAAGTCACCAAGTTAACTTTTTTTGATTGGACAATCAAATCCATTGAATGGATTCCCATTACAAATCAAAAAAGTAAACACCAGAAGAACAGCCAAAACCCCACCCCGACCTAAAAAACATTGAAAGTCAACCAAAGTAACTTCAAGTAATCTGATAAAGACATCTGACTGTGCCTGTTGGCCCAAGAAAATTAGGGTAGAAAGAAGATGTAGTTGTGGTGTGAGAAAGGGGAAGGGAGAGCACAGGCTACTCAGAGGAGAAGTGAAATTGTTATTTCTGGAAGGAGGGACATCATAGTTAGTGGAAACGGAATAGTCAGCTGGCCTCTCACAGCTACCTGCAGTGGTTTTGTGGCTGGGAATTTAGCCAGGACACCATCCTAAAATGGGAAAGCGTGGGCCCAGCAGCAGAGCGACGGACAAGAGTGTACCCGCAGTAACGCGTTAGTGCTCTGAGGTTAGCCCAGGAGTATGGCTGTGGGGTGAAGAGGGGTGGGAGCTGTATTTTCCCAAGGATTCAGAAGCCGGGTAGAACTAGTTGTTATGTTTTGCCGATACACATATTAACTAAGTCAGTCAGCGTGACTGGCAGTGAGCAATCCACTGGCACAATGTATTTGCAAGTCCAGTGTGAGAAGGTCGGTTTAATAATTGCAACACATTCCATAAAATGCCCGCTGCTTCCAAGGGAATTTATTTTGGCGCTTTTGCTTGGGCTAGGGAACTGTGGGGGAGAATTGCTTGGGGCGGAATTGTGTTGTAGCATGAGAGTTCAGCTGTGAGCCAGCCCAAAATAGAGAGCAGAGACCCCAAAATACGCTTTGCACAAGGACCGTAGCAATGTAGGTAGGTTTTACGTTGAAACCAGATTTCCAGCTGAAACTTTCCTAAAAGAAAATCCCACCCGAACTTCTCCTTTGCCAAAGCATCCAGGCTTGCACTGAGTCCCTGCAGGAGGACAAATCTCCCCTGCTCCTGATGCAAAGTTCATTGCTCTTGGCTTCAGACAGATCACCAGCTGGTCACGTCCCACCTGAGCATCGGTGTCTCCAGTATGGGGTTGTGAACTCTTAGCATACTCCTTGTTAAGCCTGAAAATGCTTGGTAATGTCCTGTAGGTCATTCTGCAGCTTCTAGCTGGAGAATTTAATGGTGGTTAATGTTAGAGAGAATACCCATAATGACCAAAGAGGTTTTTGAGAGCACATTCAGCAAAGTCTGTCTCCTGTAACTGGTGGACCTGAAGGGACCTGAGGGATCAATTCTCATCCCAGAGCGGGCAGTGGAAAGACTGAAATTGAGAGGGGTCAGAATTTGGCTGGGGGAGCTGTGCTGGATGAAGAGCGCAGCTAAATTATTTAATGGCTTATGTGTTGGCTCTGGATCAGAGATTGTTGCTGAACAGAACAACTGTAGGACAAACAAAGTGGTGGTGGTAATCATCCAGAACAACTTAATTTTGCCTTCGATAGATAATTACTTCAGCATTTCGTTATACCCACCAAAGCTGTTCAGTTATTACTTCAAACAGCATTATTCCAGGTATTCTCTGTAGTAAAATTTGGGTATCCGATGCTGTGTCTATCATAGCAGGCACATTTAGGAAGGTAACTACTCCAGCAATGGTTTGCTATGTGACTTTAAAGAGGACAGATGTTGTACATGATTATGTCTAAGGTACAGCAGTACTGGGGTCAAGCAGTTACGGCATCATTAGATCAGCCTCCAGCACTTAACTTTTCTTCAAGCCTCTCAGTTTCCATGATCTTAGCATGAGATTTCCATATCTTTTCAGAGAAAGAAAACAAAGAGTTGAAATTGAAAATACAGACTAAGAAGGAAGAGACCGAGCCCGTGAGTCGGTACCCTGAGATCCAAGTGTCTCCTGGTGCTGCACCCTCCTCCCTGTATCTCCTCACCCATCCCCTCTTCCCTCTGCTCCCAGGACAAGGACCAGCACCCACCACCAGCGATGTGGCGCTAGGGCTGTCCTGCTCGGCTGGTCAACGTGTCTGTGGATCAAACAGGGCGAAACCTGGTGAACTTCTCTCTGTGGCAGCCTCTCATTTCTACAAAGCCATTGATTTTTGCAGTAAGCTTGTCGGAGATCAGCTATCGACCCTTCTGTCGCGTTGGCTGAAACAGCCCACAAGCTCAAAAGCCCCAGGTTGGATGCACAGAAGGACAGGGCATAAATTAAATTCCTTCTGGAAATTGGGTCAAAAATTTGTTCCAAGTAGAGACCACAGTGCGAAAAGTTGGGGGAGGGCTTTTGTTGTTGTTGTTGCTTTTTCTTTAATTGTTTCACTCGTAGTAAATGATAGTTAGGAAAAATCAGGACTTCTAAAACACAGGGACAACTTCCCCACAAGCACAGTTTTGTCATGATACCTGAGTGAACGTGACCCTCTGTGCTTGGCCCTAAATCAGTCGTAGCGACCTCATCATTAAAACATACAGGTATGTGAATTACTTTATTCGTAGTAGTAGATCCTAGGGGACAACTGCTGTGAAAATAACTATTCACATATTGAAACATTTTCTGGATTCGTCTGGCATCAAAATGTGCTGGGGATTGTGTGTATATTTAAGAATGCAACCCGGAGAGCAAGGAAGTCTTGCAGCAAGTAAAGGAAAATGCATTTTCTTATCCATCTGTTGCAGCTCTGATGTTGCTGAATGCAATAATTTGGGATCTGAGCTTTTGGTTTTGCATGAGAAATGGAATATACAAACAATCATGAGTTTTGGGTTGTTGCTAGGCAGCAGGTTATTGCTTCAGGGAAAAGCAGCCACGGCTGCCTGGTCCGGCCGGGCTGCTCGGCCGGTGGGGCCGGGTGGGTGCTCCCAGCCCTGCTCCTTCTCATTCCGGTGACATCTGCAGCCAAAAGAGAGCTGGAAAATTCTAAATGTCATCCCTTGCCACCCATATTTAAAAGACACCAAAAATTAAGGTTCTGAGGGCTTTAGTGGTTAATCATTGATTCCAAGCTTTTCTGCACCCTCCATTTCTGAGTTGAAAGCCTGAGTGATTAAACAAACAAACAAACAAAACCAATTACCAGATATCTTTTGTTGAATCTGGTGGTAAAACCCAAATCCTCCATGCCTGGTTTTATATTTATATTCCTACATTTTTGCTTTAATCTCTAGCGTGATCTGTGTTTCTAAACCTGTTACAATGGAATTCAAAAGGGCTAATTCCAAGATCAAACAAATCACAGCCATGTGGTAAAAGCATGCTATGAATAGAGATTGGTTTTTCAGTTTCCCTTCAAAAGGCAAATGTAGGTATTATTTCACCAATCAAAAAGTTTTATGTGGTAGAATAATCACGAAGTTCAACTGCGTGAAGAGTCGTCAGATTTAGAGTCAAGGCAAGTCAGTGGCAACTGAAATTAGTGGGAGCTTCATAGTAGTCTTAAATTATGCAAAATAAAGCTTTTTGCTTTGTGATAAAACTAGTGAGTTAGAAACTTAATTTTTTAGGCTTCATACCTATTTAAATCTTAGCTATTGCGTTTTTATCCTGTGAACGCTGATGGGTTTTTTTTTTTTTCTCTTGGTTCTAGCCTACTGCATCCCCTATTATCAAGCAGCTTCTGATGTCTGTAATCACAGCAGTTAATGTGAAAGAATTCCCAGAAAGAAATAATATCCCAAGTATTACACAAAAAGGAACGCTTCTATTATACAAAAGTAACATGAAAAGTCTATATTAAATCTGGCATGACTGGTGCTCCGCTGGGTTTAGTTCCGTTGTACAAATTGTTCAGCATCAAATTTGGCTCATGTGAACAACGTCCTGTTTCTTTGTTTTGGAAACAAAATTGCTCTGATATAGATGTGTGTTGGAATCGCTACTTTGATGTCTTGACAAAAGCAGCTGTGCCCACAGCACACATCATTTTCTGGAGACACCACTTTATTAAGAGTATTAAAAGCAAAAAAAAAAAAAAAAAAAAATCAATAAAGCAAATCCCATTGTTAAGCAAAACCAGGGTGAAAAATCCCTGCAGCAGGATATATATTGAGTCATAAAATGCCTGGATAGCAGACAGTGCACAGGTTTCCTCTTGTCCTCTCTACAGTTTCTTGTCTTAAAGTTATGCTCTTACAAAAGCAGATAAATGTAAGAAATACTGAATCACTGGGGCCAAACAATTACCTCTAGCTCTTATTATGCATAAGCAGCTTTAGGCAAATGTGCCTGTTTTGTAATTGCTACCAGTTCTGAGTAACATGGGCGGAATTTTTATTTGCAAAACCCATTTGTACCATCAGATTCTGTGCATGTTATGACCTTTACATGAATACACGTAATAGCACTGAAATAACTCTTCATAAATATAGGTTTTTGGCTGCAGAACTGCTTTTCCTTTGTTTGCTTATGCATAGCATTTGTCATGTTTACAGTCACTGAAGAATTCCCTGGCTATCTTAAACACTCTTGTACTTTCAGAAAGGGACGTGGTCACTAAAACGTGGATGTCTTAATAACGTGATGTGAAGGGGACTTTGAGAGTGGCGGAGGATCCCTTCCAATAGCTCTTTCTGTATGAAATGTTTCTGTTAGTTACATCTTTATTTTGAACGTACGTTCGGTGCTCAGTGGTCAATAAACCAAATAATGTTGCAATCGGTACTAACGAATCTTAGTGCAAGGATCGGAACCAGGAATAGTATTCAGAATGCCTTAAAATTGGAGATAAGTGGAACGGGAAAAATTTAAATGTTGCTATTGCTTGGACTCTCCTCCTTCCGTTGTCTCTATCTCCTGTCTACCTTCTTTTCTGTGCAAACTTCTGGCACATCTAGTGGTTGTATTTAAATGTTTTATTCAAATTTGTCTAACTCAGTGTAACATATTTCTTACATGAAAGAGCAGCCCTCCAGTAATCACCTTGCTCTTGGTTTTTCTCTTCTGCCTCCTGTGCCGTTTCGGTGAGAGACTTTCAGAACCCGTCAGCCCTTCATCTCCATTTAGTTGCCATCGACCTGCCTTTTCGTGCATGGTCCCAAACATCACCTCCAGAACAAAACTCCTCCAGGTGATTCCTCTGCAGATGCTGCTTCCAGAGCTGCTGAAGACCCACGGGGAAAGACTTGTTTAAAAAATCCCAAATAACTTTCTAGTGTCGGCAGCTTACCAAAAAACCAAGATGGGCACCAAACGGGAACTTTGACAAGAAACTAAAGGTGTCATCTCCCTTGTGGTGCCCCTTACCTTGGTGTGAGGATAGAGCACCTCACACAAGTATCACATTTGCCAGTATTAGAATCATAGAACCGTAGAATAGTTTGGGTTGGAAAGGACCTTTAAAGGTCATCTAGTCCACCCGCCCCTGCAATAAGCAGGAACATCTTCAACTAGATTGGGTTGCTCAGAGCCCTGTGAGTCCAACCCCACCTTCCCTACAGGGGAGTACTTTTCTTCAAGGATAGTTTGGGGGTTTTTTGCTGCTCAGGCACAACCTCTCACTGCTTTACAAAATCCTCTTAGGAAATTGTGTCCAAATTATGCAAAAGTATCCACCTCCCAGAATCCTGGTGAAATACATGGACACTAGTGCATTGATTTTAGCGGTGCAAAGAGATGGGTGGAAGCCAGTCCCACCAGACGTCAAAGTGGGGGGCACCATGGAGCTTTGAGACCTCCGTTGCTTGGTTCATCAGCACTGAGGAGCTTGATGGCTTGCTCCTTGTCTCCAGTTCTTCCTCTCACTGCCACAGGAACAGGAACCTGTGACATTTAGGACATCTCTTCCATTTCTGCAATGAAACTACTGAAGAAAAATTATGAAAGAAAATGATTCGGCTTTTAAACATTATTATCCCAATTCTCCATGCTTTACAGATATCCTTCCTCTAATACCCTGTCTTTGAGCTTCCCATTTCCCTCCTACTACATTTTATAAAGATCTCAGAGGAGCTCCAGCAGAGAGCTCCAGTGACAGACCATGTTATTTAGACTGCAGAAATCAAACCTATGTCAGTTCAATCTTCCTTTGTTCTCCCATTTGAGGCCTGGGCCTGAGTTGTGTCCACACAGCTGGGCTTTGGCGGGTTTGGTGAGTTAGTCGCTGCTTCTGGGGACTGAGATTTGTCAGCGTAAGCTTATGCTGCTTAAAGAAACCTAGGAATGTGTTCCTCCCCAAACCGCTGAAAACTTTAAAAAAAGAAATAAAACTTGGAGGATGAGGAGAAAGGGGAAAAAGAAGAAAGGGAAGAATCTACTTAGTTTTGTCTCTGTGTGTGTGATGAATATGCTGGGGGTGATTTCCCGCTTTATTTTATTAAGTGAAGATAAAGAATAATAGCAGCGCATAATGAAAACACAATATTTTTGTCTCTTATGCATGGGTTTCAGGATGTAATTCCAGTGCTCTTTCTCACCCCCCGATGAGCACCTTGCTTCTAATGGCATGGATAATGAGAGACTTACGACTTCTGGCTTTTTGATAGCAGACCAGAACTCATTTGTCCGTTCCGTGGCGGACCCTGTAATCATCTCTGCAGGCAGCCAGCTACAGCTTCAAGGTGTGCAAGCAGGGAGAGATAATTCAGTTAACAAATCTCATGATGCTACTTGTAATAGAAGAAAATCCATCCTGACATCTTAAAAAAATATTTTTCTATTTTGTTTACATAATGAATCCTGTTCAGACTGAAATGATTTCAGGCTGTTTTCCTTGCTCTGATTTGAAAATCTTCCCAACAAAGCTGCCTTAAAATACTGTTATCTTTGTGCAACTGTGTTCAAGTACTTTCTTTTGTGGCAAGGTACTTGTTTGTATTGGTTTGGCTTTTTTCATGACAAGAAAGATTTCAAGAAAAGAGCTGGCAGCTGCTTTCTCCCCTTTTAAATCTATATTGCTGTTTGACCCCCATTGTAAGTAGGTGCACGCTACTTCTTATAAGTTCAGCAAAGATGCTTTACACAGGACTGATGTGCTCTCCCTCTGTCATCCTCTCTTGATGGGTAAGTACAGTGTGGTTTCTAGCTGTGTTTGAGCTATCAGGATGACATCGTGTGCTCCTGAAGTATTTTAGTGAACACCGCTGTCTCTTCTTACGTGAAGGCAGCTGAATGTCAAATCCTGCAGAGATGAAATTCAGGTGCCTTTTCGTGAGATCGTAGGAGAGTAAAATCCACAGGTGGCTATGGGGCTGCCATCCTGCCCTGCCTGTGCCCCATCTTCACTGGGATGCTGCCTTTGGACCATCATCAACACGACGCCTCACCTCTTCCTTGAACTTAACATCACTTCTGAAGGCTCAGGATAACGTCCTTGACGGGTGCCCAGGCTTTCTGGAGATGCATCACTCTCTTCACTAACAAGTAAACACAACATTCGCCAGTAGATTCCCTATAAATCAATTTAATATCAGCGGGGACTGTGGTAGAAGGTAGGATTTTCAGCATTTGTCTGCCTCTACTTTTAATGCCAGGCATGGGAACTTTAGCTTCATTGTTCAGTTTTATTTTTAGATGACAATAATCTCTGCAATTTCATGATATTCCTTCTTTAGGACACATGAAGAAGATCAGGAGATGTGGGTTTGGTTCTGATGTTCGTTCTGACTTGGCTTTCGTCTTAGATATATCTGTAATCTCCGGATGGTTTTTCTGGATGACTCACTTCAGATCTGAAGAAGTGAATTATGATCTCTCCCAACCCCTACTGAGAGGGAGCATGGTGAATCTTTAATGATGACACTCTTTTCCTCAAGGCTTCCTCAGGTATTTGAATTAAATAAGTCACAAGAAAATTTAAACAAATCCAATGTTTTAAACAGAATAAAGCATAAATGAATTCCTCCAAGTTGTAAAAAGGGAAAAAAGGAAGACCTGGGGAGCTACAGGTTGGTCAGTCTCACCTCTGTGCCCAGCAAGATCACGGAGCAGATCCTCCTGGAAACTCTGCTAAGGGACATTGGAAATAAAGAGGTGATTCATGACAGCCAACATGGCTTCACTAAGGGCAGATAATGTCTGATAAATTTGGTGGCCTTCTACGACAGGGTTACAGCGATGGTGGATAAGTGAAGATCAACTGACATCATCTACCTGGACTTGTGCAAAGCATTTAACACTGTCCTGCATGACATCCTTATCTCTACATTGGATAGACATGGATTTGGCAGATGGAGCACTTGGTGGATAAGGAACTGGCTAGATGGCCGCACTCAAATTGCTGCGGTCAACAGCTCGATGTCCGAGTGGCGACCAATGATGAGTGGCGTCCCTCAGGGGTCGGTACTGGGACTGGTGGTGTTCAACATCTTTGTTGGCGACGTGGACAGCGGGATTGAGGGCACCCTCAGCAAGTTTGACGACAACACGGAGCTGTGTGGTGTGGCTGACATCCAAAAAAAGGCTTTAAAAAAGGGTTTACATGATGCCAAAGATATTGTATCAGCTGAGTGACTGCTCTGATGTCTGACCCTGCAGCCAAGCCATCGATGTCCTTTAGCCCCCAGGTCCTGAGGGGGGAATTTGGGCATTTTTGGGTAATCAAGAGTGCTGACCTTGGGACTGTAGGGACCCTGGCTGCCATGGACCTGTAAGGGAGCCTGATTCCCCTTGAACTCATGACAAAAACTGGAGATGAGGCCAGGGCCACTGGTCTAAAGTCATTCCAGCTCTGCAGGGTGTCCCTCTGGGTGTCATCAAACAACCTCCCCTAGCATGGCAGTCTGCAAGTGTCTAGCAAAGACCTGAAACACTGGAAAAATAGCATTATCCGTGAACTGTTTTCATGTGTGTCTCAAGTTTTGTACAAAACCTCAGCTGGCCACAAACTGGGCTGTCCTGCGCACGCCAAATACTCGCGGAACACTATTTTTCACCAGCACCCTCACCTTTGCAATCCATCTGTGTTTTAGCAAGCTGATTTACAAGTACATCTTTTCTGAATCATTATCTGAGCTGTCTGCCAGTTGGCCCGAGGCAGACATCCAGGCACTCGAGACTGGGAGAATCGGTTCCAGCTGCACTCCGTAATTAGGAAAACCCTGGTCTGTAGCCGGATGTCCAGATGCCTTGCCAAGGAGCGTATCATTTGGTTCAACAAACAGTATTTGTGGGGGAAAAAATAAAGAGTGAAGATGTAATAGGACAAAGTTCATATGCCAGCAACTGTTCCTCTATTCCTCATCGCGTCTCCCATTTGTAAGCTGGAGAGGCGGGTCACCGTGGCAAGGGAAGGTCTGGGGAGGTTAAGAAAATCCTCAGGATTTCAAGTCCGATAGAAATAAGTTTTTCATACTCCCCACAGGGATGGAAAGTACTTGAAATGCCATTTCTTTCATGCTTTTGCACCAGGGGAAAAACTGAACTTTGCATTTCGTTGTGTAACAAGAGTTCCAGTGCAATGTGTTTTGTCAGCAATAAGAATTTGTATGAAAACCTCCGTATGTGAGGCACCTCAGCTAAAACCTTGCGCTCCCTGAAGTGTCTTCATTTCAAACACAGATTCAAGCTTTTTTTAAAGGTTTGGGGTTTTTTGGTTTTGGTTTGGTTTTTTTTTTTGCTTGTTCTGTTAACATGAATTAACATATGTGAGGCTTCCAAGAATAGATTTAATATCATGAAAAATACCAGAGCTTTTGCCACCAATGCCATTTAATCTATCTCAGCAACTAGTTGAAATGACTTGCCAAAAGTCTGGGTGTTTTTCAACAATAGGATTCCCATAGTAATATGAGACTGCCATTGCACAGGATACGGTACAAAATGCAATGCAAAACTCCACTCTGGATGATTTAGCAAAGAAAATAAACATTTCCTCCTCTTCTCCTTCCCACCTCACTTCTTCCTAACTCTCCTGCTCCAGAAACAGCTACTTTTTAGAGTTAAACAAGCAAGAATTAACTAATCTATTCCAAGGGATCTGTGTGAAATTGGAAGGTTCTACCAACAGATTATTGCTAATTACAGGAGGTTACTTTGATAACAATTTGCATGTTATATGTAGTCTATTGACAACTTGTTCTTGTTTGACCCTGTAGTACACAGTCTTTCTCCTGTGCTGAAAATGCATTTGAATGAAATTCATGAAAGGCCATCTGGCAAAACATGCCTGTCTGGATCTGATTTATCTCCGGCCAGCCTTCTGGATTTCCTCGCGCACTGGTTGACATTCACAAGTTGATGTTCTCCTGTTGTAGCTTTGCTATCTGGGACAACTGTGGTTTTCTTACTGTAAAGTGTTTGAGGAAAATATTCATAACTTAGGTGAAGTTGTTGCTTTAATTACGTACGTTTTGTATATCAAACTTTTGGATTTTTTTTTTTTTTTTAGGTCTTGCCCTAATTCAATCCAACAATTTCTTCTTT
Organism: Fratercula arctica; assembly: GCA_947846985.1. NCBI lineage: Eukaryota > Metazoa > Chordata > Aves > Charadriiformes > Alcidae > Fratercula > Fratercula arctica. Next base: position 3,491,464 of record CANTUZ010000010.1, read on the forward strand.
ATCCTTCTCTGCAAGTTATTCCCTGCTTAGCTGTTTTAAAAAGTAAATAAGACAGCATATGTAGCAGCTCTTCATCGTGGAGGTATTCACGTGTAACTCACCAGAGTACTGATAGACTGAAAATAACCTTTCCATCAGGCTGACCCAGCAGTTACCCCTATCCCACCGCTCGTGGATGGAGGTGGATTTTGTCCTTCGCTGGAGGCGCAGCACCTCCCTCTCCCTGTGTCCCCCAACAGGGTGAGGACCAGCCTCCAAGGGCATCTCGCCCGTGTTTTGTGCCAGCGGTGACCACGACCCAGTGCTAGATCAGGTTCATTGCATTTTCTCTGATTGCAACTGTGCATTATTTCTTTGCCAAGAAATGTGCAGTGGCCCCTCTGCTCGGCTATTTTCTGGATGTTATTTTTTTCCATACTGTGGCTAATGAGTCCAGCTGTTTTCTCTGTTGCTCAGGACCTTCTTTTGCTCAACGACAAAAGCAAACCTTTTTTTTTTTTTTTTTTTTTTTTTTAATGCCAGCTATGAATATATGCAGTGGCATTGGCATCTTGGAGCTGTGCAAATAAAGTATACTTTAGTAAAGTATACCTTAGCATACTTTATTAAAGCAGAAGGTTAATCAAACATCTTGTTTGGTTTTTGTGGTTGCTGGTCCGTGGTGGGACTCAAGGAGTTCTCTTGATGGAGGATGGACCTGATACCTTCCCCTTCTTTCCCTTCTACCCCTTACCCAAGGAGATGAAGCCATGGTGCTATGGTGGATGTGCTTTAGTGGACACTTCTTAAAGTGAAGCTGATTTATGTTCCTTTGTAAATGCAATGTTACATGTAAATGGAAATTCTGCTTAGTAAAAAAATTACCAACTTCTGTGGCAAGATAAGTGAAAGAAAAAAAGCCCTCGTACTGGTGGCGTGACTTGTTGCTATAAAGCAACAGCCAGCAATGTCAAGAGGTTTCAGTCCAAACAGAGAATTTTTGAAACTTAATTTTGGATGCTTATTACAAAATAGAAAGTAACGTAACTCCTGGCAAAACTCTTGACAGCAGATGTAATGCATCATTGCAATAGCCCAGGCTCCGTGTTACATGGAAATTAGCTCTGTGTAAAAAGCTGCAGGCAGGCTAGTGCCCACAGGAAACAAAAGATGACAAAATCAGAGACTGTAATGATGTAATAGTTATCACTGAACTAGAAAAGTTATGATGTAACAGAATGTGTGAATATGATTTATAATTACTGTAGCTCTTTAAACGTGGAGGTGACTTAGTTCAAATGAAATCCAGCTCATAGCATCCGGCCCGTTAATGTGCTCATTCGTGCTCCCAGTTCTGCAGGCTACACAAAAGTGACATTTGTTGGAATCCGCATTTCCCGTCTTCCCCGATTCCTCCACCCTTGTGCCTGAAGGCACGGAAACCAAAAGCAGAGATATTCAAGCTTTGGATCGGCGCCGAGCAGACTGTGAGGCTGCCCACGAACACATCTTTGCAACAGGAGCCCAGGGGTGTTTCAAGCACCCCTCCTGGGAAGGGGGAGAAATAGGATCCCTCCGATAACGAGATCCCAGGGCAATCAGATCACTTACAGTAGCTCTTTCCCTCCTGCTTGCACTCCATTTAAACCCACGTTTTTGAACTCATCTCCTCCAGGACACCAAAAATAATGTTACTTTCTCTGCATTTTTCTCCCCAGGAGTGACACAGAAGCGGTGGGGCACTGATGGTCAGAGGACATGCACCGACCTTCAGCGGGAGGCTGCTGCGGAGAGAAAATCAAGCTCTACCGAGGTAAAAGAAATAAATTATGTTTAGGTAGCAGTCGGCAGAGCGCATTCCGGTTTAAAAAACAATGGCTGGTTGCTGAGCAGTGTGTTTGGACTTGGTTTTGTTTAGCTAGGCTTAACTCAGGCGGCAGAAAAGCCAGACAAAAGGATGGCTAAATGTTGTGATTCAATGTGCTCTTTGTGAGGAGGAAAAAAATTGCATGTTCTGTGGGGGGAAAAAAAAGGTTGTTAAAAACACCTCAGGAGAGTAAATCAAGTGGTATCCCAAATATGAGTACACTCTGTCTCAGGTGTTCTCATGATAAAGCCTGAGGTTTTCAGTTCGACACAATTAGAATCATAGAATCATAGAACCATAGGGTTGGAAGGGACCTCTGGAGATCACCCAGTCCAACCCCCTGCCAGAGCAGGGTCACCCAGAGCAGGTGGCACAGGAACGCGTCCAGGCGGGTTTGGAATGTCTCCAGAGCCGGAGACTCCACCACCTCTCTGGGCAGCCTGTGCCAGGGCTCTGCCACCCTCAGGGTAAAGAAGTTCCTCCTCATGTTTAGGTGGAACTTCTTATGCTCAAGTTTGTGCCCATTGCCTTCGTGTGCCATTACTTCGTGTAAGTGCGGATTTCTTTTTCACAAGATGCTGTGAAGCTTGAAAGCTCCCAACGAGCATAGGATTAGCTGGTCAAAACTTAAAGATCCATTTATTTGCCAAAGGTTGGGAGGAAGGAATAACACATATACTCAGGCAGAAAAGGGAAAAGCAAATTATTTAAAATATTGGTGCATGAGTCTGAAGCTAATTGGGAGCATTTTTGACATGCCTTTGGACTCTTGCAGGACATCTCCACCTGTGCAGCCCTTAACAAAAGAAATAAATGTCAAATTAACTACTGGGGCATGAGAAATGCATCCAAAATAAAGTGTTTCAAGCCACAGTCTTCTTTGGTGCCCTGTAGAAATCTCGGGGCAGTCGAGAGTTTTGGAAGGCACGCAAAGGTCTTAAACCTGTAGGTAGAAGTAAACACAGTGTGGAAAATATGAGGCAAATGTTGTTACAAACCATGAAAGAAACAAAGGAGGAAGAAAATTCTCTCCCTGGGGCTGTGAAATTATTGAATTGTCAAAACCACAGGCAGCTGGTTTAAAGAGTTGATAAAATTTACCCGGCACTTCACCTCGTTAATAAACTCTTGATCTAACTCTCCCTATTCGGGTTCCCAAATCAGCCTTCCCAAGAGTTTCAAAGGAGCCTGTTGTCTGTGTTGCTTCCATGGATGGGGGGGGGACAGGAGCACGGGAATGGTTTTCCCCATGGGCTCCAGTGCAGGGTCCCATCTCTGGCACCCAAGCTCTGAGAAGGATGACTGTGGCACCCGGGAGGTCACAACTCTGTCACTCGCAGTCTTCCTTGAGGAAGAAGAATATTATGTTTTGTGAAATACTTGTCAACTACCGTCATTAGTTATCAGATGATAGACACCCAGGTATGACTGCGATGAATTCATAAACAACCAGAAGTACAGCTAGCAAATGGCACCTAAACCCCCAATGAACTTGACCGAGCTTTCATTATGGAGCTAATCCTCAGAATTTGCATGCCAATTCAGTGGGGTTTTTTTTCTGTTAGGATTGGGAGATCTAGGAACAGAGGGCAGGAGCAATCTCATCAACCCACTTACAGCAGCAATGAGATTAGGCCAGATGCTTTATTGCATGTGACTTTTGTGACCAGCCGTGTGGATAATAATAGCAGGAGATTGTAAACTCAGGTTTATTCTTTGTCGGACAGCTTTAACATAAAAGCACCTCCTTTATCATATCAAGTGAAGTAATGTACGGTCTATCAAGATAGATGTTTACTGTCATGGTTGGAAAAATGAATCTGGGCCCCTGTCAATCAGTCTTGGACACATGTGGTTTTACATCATTGATAGCTACCACCAAGTAACGATAAGCAAGAGGGAACTAATGAATTAAAATGGTACCCGGAGCCCTTATAGGAAATTATATCACTTATGGGAGGGATCATGGAGAAGTTTTTCCATGCATATAACTGGTGAGGTTGTAGAGCAGTCATGACCCTGGTGCCCACATGTCCTCTGCAGCATGTGATGGCACACGTGGACCGTCAGGCTAATGATCCACCACATATTTAAATGCATTTTAAATTCCAGTGGACTGTCATGAAAGAGCAGTTTAGAGTCTGAAACTGGCAATTGCCTTTGACGTGTCCATTTTTAAAGAAACATAGCAGCCACAAATCCCAACTGTGACAACGGGTTAAATACATAAAATAATAGTATAGAACACACTTTTTGATTTGAATATTTTTTTTTTTTCACCAGAGTGATAATGTTTTTATTGAAGTCTCCCAGACAATTCAGAATGGATTTCAAGAGCGTGTGTTTTTAAATGACAAAAAAGTTAGGATGACTCAAAAGTTAACAAGAAATCTCGAGCAAGACTGTCCAGTGTGATAGATGGTAGATGAGAAACACATATATATTATGATAGCGTACACTGATAATTTGAATCTTTTCATTTGCAGGAATCTCTGTCATCGGAAAATACGAAATTGATTTCACCGATACTTATTTCACAGATGATTGATGAGGATAAATCAAAAGAAAATTGGCCCGCTTTGCCTATGCAGTCCACGATCCCCCGGCCCAGTGCTTATCACACGAAGCAATCTGTGGCTAACCGTGGCTCAGTCAACATTAACAGAGCATTTACGGTTCTTCCCAGCAGATTAGAAATTCAAACCTCTTTAGATGACGCCACATCTCCATCGGACTCTCCCATCACAGAAGGAAAACAGTGTCAAAACTGGCAGAAAGGGTTTGCCTCCATAACTGTTACAGCCAGGCGTGTTGCTACAGGCTCCGGTGACCCAGCACATGGAGCTGGGGCTGTGCAAGAGCCCAACGCCGTGTCCCCCACCTCCAGCAAAATCCCTGCTGCCCTCCGTCGCTGGCCTCCACGGGGCCTCGCAAACCAAAATGTCTCTCCATTAAAGATTTCTGATCCTTGCTCACAATTAGGTGAAGAGCCGCGAAAGTGGATTTTTGAGCCTGGAAACAAGGAGAACGGCGTGGGTCTTCAAAGCAGTGATGGGAGAGAGAAAGTACCACCTTCATTCGTCTCATGCGTCCACCTTCAGGTTTTTCAGCAGCATCCAAATACCATCTATTATTTAGACAAGTCGCTCAATGTGTGTATTGACCAACCTCGGATTACATGCCAAAAACTTCACCGATCAGTGTTGTCCTTCAATATAAATTGCAGTTCGTCTAGATTAACAGCAGATGGAGTAGATGGCATAGCTAATGGGGAGCCAATAGAGACGATACTTAAGACAAAGCTCCAAGGAGAAAACAAGACTCCACTCAGATCAAACTGGAGCGCAGACTTAGCAGAAAAGAATGTAATTAATAGAGAGACAACAAATGAAGGCTATTTGGGTAGTACGTACCCTTTACAAAGCGTCTTTGTCTCTGAACTTCCAGCATTTGTGGATATACCCAGAGGACCTAATAACGTAGTAACAACAGAGAGAGATGATGATAAGCAATCTGGCAGCTATCACGCTACATTTTCTCTCCAGCTTCCTAATTCAAGTGATGAGGCAGGTAAGGAATTTCCAGAAACCTCAGGCTGGTGGAGCAGAGGTTCAGGCTGGAACAGACCCACCACAATGGTTTTATGTGAACAGATAATAGTAACCTTTGCTTCTGCAAAGGCACGCTGAGTCAGAGCACAGCCCCGACGTATTTCAGTTCCAGGACTACCATGAGTATATTTGCCATGCTGGTGATGCGTGCTGCTCCTCAGGTGATAGAGAAAACTCTGCCTGTGTTTTCTGCGTTAAACCTCTATTTTTAACCATTTATAATTGCAATTTAGTTGTTTTTCTCCCAGCAACACGCAAGCGCTTAGCCCCCGAGAATTTCTTTGTATAAGGGCTGAATTTCAAGGTGTGAGATTAAGAAGGAGATGGCTGCCCTGAGCTTGGTTTTGTGCTCCTTGTGATTGAAAATGATCATTTTCAGCTTTTATATAGAAGGCTGTAGTAATAAGCCCAGGCCTTTATAACTAATGGCTCCAGGTGGATGGTTTGCGTATCTTTAACACATTTGTTTCAAGCATCTCCAAGCATTTTGCAAACATAAGATTTTCTTCACAACGTTGCTCTTGGGGAAGGGAAAGGTACCGTGGGGATTGCTTCATGCCCAGAGTGGTACAGCTTCTGCTGCGCCGGGCTGTAGCAGCTATTTTACAGTGCACTTGAATAGCCACAGCTGAGTTTATTGACTCCCCAGGAAGGGAGTGTGGATGGGAAGAATGTCAATGAGCGAGTCTGGTTTTTACCAAAAACACTAAGGTTAAACTTACCCCCTGTGTACCCTGCGACCTTGGGCTACATTTAATTGCAATTACCATATGGCCTTTTTGATCTAAGGGTCAGTACATGAACATAAGCCGCTTCCTAAGATTCATTTGTAACTTCATCTTCCCAGCGTGGAAATGGGAAAAAAGAGAAAGCAGAGAAGTAGTTGTGTGCTTTCTCACGGGCCGGACAAGGTACAAAACCCAGGATGCTCCATCCCTTTGCACCTTGCTGTTACTGCTGAAACCAGTGGGACGGCTCCTGCCGTTATCAAGGTGCAAACAGTGGGAAGGCGGCTGCTTTGTTCAGAGGCCTCCTGCTTTAACCTTTAAGAAAATTGTCAACAGAGCCAGGATTTTCCACAGAGAAACCGGCGGTGCCAGTAAGTCCGGAGTCAGGCCCTTAAGTGAAAGCCGCAGGGGTCTGCAGGGTGAAGCGCCCCTCAGGCTGGCTGCTGAGAAATGCCCGAGACAAAATATTTCTTGTTGTTTATAAGCGTTGTCCGCTGTTGAAGGGGAGATGGCACGGTGGGAGCAAGAGAGAGAAGATGCCAACCAGTGCTAAAGCAAGCAAGGAAGAAATGTAAAGGGGTGAGGGTTGGTGAGGACCTTCCACTGACTGACACCAGCAAATTATGTGTTTTGGCTTTGGACTTCATTGCAGACCGTCCTAATTTCAAATAACAATGTCCTCCTGAGGTGTCCATAGAAAGTACTATGCATTCAAGGCTTTGTTCAACACCATCTAAGGTTTCTCTGTGATATACCACAGAATCAAGGATTAGAATAATACTGAGCCTTCCCTGGGCTTGGTAATACAGTGGTGGTGATGAAAGAATCACTTTTACTAGAAGTAGTTAGAAAGTGAAGCAGGACACTGCTCATGGTTCCTCAATTTTACTAAAAAGAGGAAATAAGTGAGGTAACCAGCTGAGAAATACTGGGTTTTGAAAAACTATTTCCACCATTTGTGTACACAAGAATACAGGTGTAAATAAACATGGGAAGTGTTACCTTTTTAACTGCTTCCACCTTTTGTGTAAGCAATAATGTAGAATGTAAAGATACATATTTCTCTTGATCAGACCCTTTGTAATGTAAGAAGGTGTTTATCAGCTTACTACTCACTCACTTTCCTGTGTGAAATTTGTACAAACAGCCAGAATAATGCTGCAAAACAACAATCTTTCTCACCAGGACCCCTAAAGTAATGAGCTCTTGCATAGCCGTCAGCCATTAAATGTGACAAATCACAAGAAACCTAGTTAAATGCATGAGACATCCGCACTGCTCATTGAAATGAAAGGCAATTGGTATGATTTTAACCTGGGAGAAAATGAAAAAGTGGGTTCCTCTTAGTTCCGAAAATGGGTGAAGCGAGGGAGAGAAGTGATCTCCCAGGTCCTGTTCTTCCTTCTGGTGCAAATCTGGTACAGTCCTACAGCCTGTTGTATGAGCCTGTTGTATGGGGTTTTTTTTTTTTCCTGGACTATTTGAAATATCTAAAGAAAGCTCTAATGGGACACGGTTGCCTTCCTGCTTTTTTCTGTGGCCCTTCTGTGTATACAGCTCAAAATTACAAGACCTGTATTGCAAGATGCTGCTTTATGAGCAACGCAAAATAACTACCCCATCAGCAAAGTCCTTTATACCATTAGAGGTTCCCAATTCTTTTAGGGTTTTTTTTTTTTTTTCCTCCGATGTTTACTAGCTCAAATCCATTCACCTTAAGCTTTGGTCTGAAATATGTTTACGGAATGAAATGTTTGTGAAAGGAAATGTTTAAAAAGGAGGAAGAACTCGCAAAGAAGGGGCAGTGAACGATTTTTGACACCATGTTAATATTTTAACGTAGTTATCTTATGGATGAAGGAACTGCAGAGAACACTTTGTCCGTCACATTTCTGATGACCCATAAAGTTTGAGTTTATATTAGTTTGCAGCTGTAGGCAATACCTTCCTGCCAGCAGAAATACAAGTGGTAATAACATCACCATGGGGAAAAAAAAGAAAGAAAAATTACTGTCAAGGCTAGACTTTTCTGTATGAAATCTGTAAATGTAGTTTCCAGGATGTACAGGCTGCCTTATTAGGAGCTGAAGAGGAATGAGCGCCCAAAAATTTCTCTGCTTTACAGGTACTGGGGCCAGGTTTGCTGTTTCCTATAGGGCTGGTTGAGTCATGGCCTCTTTGGAGCGTGCTTTTTCTAATTTTTCATGTGGCTTCAGTAACGTAATGACAACTCGCCTTACAGTATTACACATACTGTCTCATGTTCAAATCCAAGTATTCAAGACTTGGCTTTACGTGGACCTGGATAACCTAATCTAAGGCCTGGCTTTCAGCAGGAGGTTGGTCCAGATAATCTCCAGAGGTATATATTTCCACAATGTGCCACATATGAAAAGGATATTTTAGGAATAAGAATGAAATGTAAGTCTTGGGCTATGCTCATGGATGGTAATTATACTTAGAATCCAAATCTCTCGAACTCAGTGAGCATTCAAAGCCATGTTTCATGCTATAGCATCTCACGGATGGAATATGGTCTTGTGATTTCACCACTATGGACTGTACCTTCTACTGGCTCCGTTGCTTTGGTTACTTCACTTCCATTATCTGGCAAGAAACTGGACTGTAAGTGCTGGAAAATCCATATTACACGTGAAGTCAGACTTGAACTGCAGGAGGGCATAGAGTTGTAGGACGTAATTGTGTTTATTTGTAATGAGTGGCCAGCATATAAATCCCTTGGGTAGCTTAAGGAACATGTACCCGTTGATGTGAAATGACCCACTGAGAGCCACGCGACCCACCTCAGGGATGTGACCAAGGCTAAGCTCCATGAGGTCTTTGTCACGGGTGATCGATGTGCATCACCCTGCCTTTGGTCTTGGCTTTTAACAAGCTGTCAGAACTTGCTAACGCTGCTTTTAAGTGAATGCTGCAATTTCCTTTACTGTCTGTAGCTGATGTCTCATAAATACAAGGTAAGTTAAAAATGAAAAGATTTGTCTTGTTTCTGCTGAAGACAGGAGCATTTTTAATCTTAATTTCTCACCTAGCTTTCATGAAGAATATATTCCACATGAATATCTAGTTTTCCATCCATCTTTTACAATTTATTACCTACTGGGCTCCATGCTGAATTATGAAAAAGGGGCAAAGAGAAGAAAATGGGACAACTTAAAATTCATTTTGACCTCTCGATTAAACAATATCATCACTTTCCTATGAAAGATTATAAATGCCAACATCTAAATTTATGTTTAAGCTTAGATAATCGTAAACATCTTGATGCCCGAGCACCTTCACAAACGTCAGCTACGTTATAAACGGAAATAATTTCTGCTAACACCTCAACTTTTATAACATCTACACTTTTGTTTTTCTTTTGTTGTCATGCCCAAAACTGCTGTGCAGAGTTATTAAGGAAGAACAGCTGAGGTGGAGAGAAATGTAAATGCGGTTTGGATGGTAGGAGCTGTGCTGGCTCCCACACCCCTACGTTGAGGTAGAGGAGATGTGGAGGATGCGCGAGGAGGGTGGGGGGAGATGACAAAAGGACGGGATTATGAGGCGTGCGTGAGTCAGCAGTGGAAGGTCGATATGATGCGATGGTGATGGTTGTGACTGCGGACGTGGGCAGCCAGCCTGGGAACAGGGGGTGTCTGGGGGTCTGCGCTGCTGGTGTCCCTTCTCCTGCAGAATACAGGAATGCAGCACTCAAGAAGGGGAAGAACACGTTTAAATCCGTGAACAAGAGAGCTGGTATTGTGGTTGCTTATACTTTTTCCCAAAGGGAATGGCAGGTGACTTGAAAGCATAATTTACTTAAATAAAGCAACCCAAGACAGCCAATGGGGAAAACTGAGAGGGGATCTGGGCTTTTAAGGTGTTGAACAGCCCCAAATGATTACAAGCTTCTGCTTCCTTCTTAAGTAAGAGTTTTATTAACAAGTGCTGAAGCCAGCAGTATGTTTAGTAAAGGATAAATAACTAGACTTCAATTTGTTTCAAGAGCTATTTTAATTTTTTTATATAGTGTGCATCTCTCTCCCTCTCCCTCTCTCTCTCTCTCCCTATATATATATATATATATGTATATTCACACTTTGTGTTAGAGTAAAATCAGTCTGTGTTGTGGTGTTTCGATACGCTGCTACCTGCAAAGCAAAAAAAAAAAAAGAAGTTTTCATTTTAAATACACATTGGAAAGCCCTGGTTATTCAAGACATTTGTATATCAAGAAAATATTTGTAGGTCACCTTGAAACTCGTATATACTCAGGGTGATCATGATGGGCCAATGTAGGCAATCTTAAGGCTGAAACCTATTAACAGCGTTTACTTTCAACTATTAAATAGTATTTGAAATGATGCGATGAATGAATGTGGCCTATCTGGTGTTCTCACCTCATTTTCTGTTTATGGGAAAGTCACCATGTTATAATGCAGAGTACAAGATTGGAGTGTGTGTGTGGGGGGGAATATATATATATGTATATACATGAACAAGATATAATTAGACGAAAGCTGTTCCTTGCAATATGGAATTTATTGTATAGAAACTTGAGTAGCTACAGCTGATGCTAATTAACTCTCCAGCCTGAGAATGTGTACAGCGGTAGTGATGGCGCAGACAGGAGAAATATGAAATATGACACAGATTTTACTTTAGCTTGCACCTGCTAAGCATGAGGAGCCAAATCTTCAGCTGATGTCAACCAATAGAAATATCTGCTTTCAGAGGAGTGACACTGGTTTACATCAGCCGAGAATCTGGCCGGGGACATTACTGACTTGGCATTATGGACATAGCAGCTGGTGCCGACTTGTTAAGAACAAAGGACCGCATGCCAAAAAGCCCATTAAAAGGAGCTCCTTTGATGTTTCACTTCATCTGGTATAAATTTAAAATGGAGGAGGTTGTCAATTTTCCTTAGTCCAGACGTTTTGTGTCATTGGGTCTGTGTCACACTGCGATGTGACCTTCATCTACTGTATGAAACGCTGAGAAATTGAGGACTCAGTCCTTACAGATATTGAAAATTCGGTGAGGAATTGGCAGTCCTTGGTTATGAGCGACCCTGGAAGATGCTGCCAGCCTTTGAGACAGACCCCAACCTGTGTGATGGGCAATAGGAGTTGCCCCTCCTTATCTTGGAGGGTTTTCTTATTCATTTTAAAAGGAAGGGGATGCCTCCTCTTCTCTGTAGGGCCCTTTTATGTTTATGGAGTACCAAGGTCTTGAGTCTTTCTCCTTGTTTCAAATGCCTGCTGCCCGCTTGCCCATCCTCTGGCGTGACAAAGGAAGGGGTGATGCCCTCGGGTGTAAGAGGAGAAGCAAGGGATCAGTGTGGAGAGATATTCTTCCCTACTCCACTTATTTAGAAAAACAACGGGACTCAGAAGAGCGATGTGGACTTCTGCCCCGTCACATGGATGCCTAGCTACCCTTGGAGGCCATAGCATCAGATGTAAGCAAGAGGGAGAGATGATGCTCAAGGCTGTGTAAGCCAAAGCTGCCCCCGGGCTGGTTTTCAGTGGCGGCGCTGGTGACTCGGTGGCCCTGTGATGTCACGGTGACCTTGGCTGTGAATAGATCACTCACACTTTCCCACGGAGCTAATTGTTCTTTAGTAATTTCTCTGCGGTTTTAGGCAACAAGCAGCCATGGATGGGTGGGGGTGGGGATTGGTTTTTGTTTGGTTTCGTGGGGGCTTTTGGTGTGCTTTTTTCACTTATTTAAGGGCATGGCCATAAAGTAAGTTGACTGGAGCTGAAGGAGCTCCCCACCTTCAGGAAGCACGCATTTCACTTATTAAAGGCTTAGATTTATACTGTGGGGCATAGCAATGAACCTGTTGGATAGAAAGGCCATTGTTTCCCTTGAAGACAGAAGGATGTCTGCCCTGTTAACGATGTTAAGCACAGCATTTCTGTGAGTGAAACTGATAAATTAGAATTATTTTCCCAAAGATGATCATAGTGTCTGCTGAGGATCCAAATTAAAGTTCAGCTTTCCTTGTTTTGGCATGTGAAAGTTAAGGGTTTGATTTTTTTTCCACTGTTTCCCATCTTGCTCAGGGTGGACATTTCTATCTGGAGCTGTCAGAGTTAGTGGAAATGTGAGACAATTTGAAGTGAAAGACTCTGGAGGGGGCAGCAAGTCACTCGTTAGCACTCAGGGCAAGCACTGGAGGACTGAATAGTGGAATCATTAAAAAAAATGATTAAGAGAAAGAGGTGGGCTATGTGGCTTCAGTGACTGCATTATGCCACTGGAGTAAAGGGCCTCATTTTCCCCTTATTCACACTTGGTTTAAACTGGGAGCAACTCTTCTGCAGTCTGTGAAATGAGTACTTGGCTCAGTCTGGCTGCGGTAAATTATCAGAAAGAGCTGAACAACTAGGTGTCTTTGACATGATGAGAATACCAAGTGGTTGATACATTTCTTACCCTGCAAATCACCATTTAAATGTTCTGAATCATCCAGCATATTATTTTTTTTTCTTTTAAAAGTCGCACTGCATCAGATTACTCCTTCAGTCACTACAATAGCGCCTGATAGCTTCTAGCATGACATCCTTGAAATGCAAACATGGATGTCTAATGCTGAGATTTCTGTTACGTGGATGTTACAGAGAATGTCTCATAAGTACAGCCGCAAATTTCAAAGTATTTTCAATAACCATTTCCATGGTTCTTAACAATATGAACTGAGACCCTCTCAGACTAAGGACCAGTTGCCTGGGAGTGTTGGGTTTGTTAAAGACACAGCTTTGGTATAGCACGGCCCAAAAGGCAGGACAAGCAAAACAGTGATGATTTGAAGCCTGAGGCTAAAATCTAAGACTGATTATCTTCAATGAGAAAATAATTACCAGGTGCTTGACCAACCTCCAAATTATGGAAGGTTTAATGAAAAGGGAATATTTTTCCTTTTATCCTGTCCCAGCACATAGGAAGCAAAGGGGAAAAATGTTAGCAAAATGCACAAACGCTGTTGTCGACCAGCTGGGTATTGGGAACTCACTGGTGCAAGCAGTCGAACTAAATCATGTGGGTGGATTATTTCCTGACCACTAAAATATTCTGCAGCAATAATACACTCCCATGAATCAGAGTGTAAGATGATCTCCTGCAGGTGCCAGGCAGGAACGTTTCCTTTTTTTTGCTGCTGCAGTCATTGCAAATTACCCTCTTGTTCCACCAAACCCCTCCGTGCGCGTCACGTCCTGTGCTGAGTGGCACATGGCTACCCATTAGCTCCCTGAAAGAAGTGGCGTGCCCTTATTTAACACCAAGAGGGGAGATTGATTAATTATTTGTAAAGTGTTTTGAGAAAATAAGTTGGCAGTCACCACAGAGAGACTTATTGTGAGGTGCCGTTGATTAGCTGCATTATGGGATTGTTTGCTCTGAAGCCAAGTGTTGGACTACACTCAATTTTGCCAAAAGCCTTCTGTAAGCAAGCTGTTTCTTGACATCAAGAGGCTCTTCCTACTTTGGACTGATTATAGGTTTGAAGCCTAGTAGCTCTTAGGTACACTTGATAAGCTTTCTCTTTTAAATGATTACGATTTTCTACAGTCAAATAGTAGCTTTTGCAAAAAGAAAGCATCTTCCTTCTGAGAAATGTGTCTGCAGTTGTCAACGTCATTTAAAAAAAACCAACCAAACAAACAAAAGAACTAGCTAGAAAAAAACCCCAACCTTTCTATGTCAGAGAAAATATTGTAATCTAGACTTTTAGCTTGAGGTGTTATTGATATAACAGAGATAATTAAGCCTTATCCTCACAAGGCAGGGCTGTTTGAGGAAGCATTAGTATTGGTATAATGACATATTCGTCAGGAGTAACAATCTGGCTGATTCTCTGGGTTCCAGCTTGCAAAGTTGCTTCGACTTTGGGTCTAGACAGCTGTGGGAATGGAGCTGAGGACGTGGCCCAGCCCTGTTCCTCAGGATCCAGCCTCAGGTTTTTACTTAAAGGTAAATCCAAGACCTCGTTAAGCATTACATTTTGGTTAGGGAGCACGGGCAGAGCTACATTACTGTCAGGTTGTTTTGCAATTCAGATAGATAGTTTCCGTGGACGCTAATGCTGAACAGCAACTGACACTTGGCCTCTTGCAAACGAGTCATTTGACAAACATCAAAAGCCGGTTAGGGACACAGTTCTCACTGCTGGCCAGCAGAAATTTTACTAAAAACATTTGAATTTTGTAGCTCTCCTTGCCGACTGACTACGAGTGATATCTTTTCCTCGGCAGTGATCTGAACAATAAATTATCCACCCTATCTCCCATCCCTTGACAAACACTGAAATAACTAATAATATTGTCATTGCTCTCAATGTTTCCATTTTTCTGTGTTACTGTTGAGACGATGCGGTCTGTTTACTTACATCTAAGATCGTGTGGCTTAGCTGTGGTAATACTTGATTCATGGTAGGAATTGAGTCATCAGTCTTTGTCATCATGGGATGCTGGAGTCCTGGTTTGGATCAGGGATCGTTGCTTGCCTGCTGGAGGCACGTGTGGGCTCTGTACAACCTACGCCTACATGTGCCTGGGTCTAAATCTTGAAGAAAGGAGAAGTTTCTTACATTTAAGGAACGTTAATTGCTGCTCCTCTCTGCTTGGGGTACCGGCAGTGTCAGCTCCCATCACGGAGGTCTGGGAGAGCTCAGTAGCCCAGGGCATGGGGCTTTTATTAAATTAAAAAAGAAAAACCCAGCAGGTGGTCTGTAATGTAAAGCCTACCTACAGTGGCAATGTCTGATCTCGTTAATGACACACAGTGAATCAACGCTGTCTGTCTCCTTCCCCGGGCGCCTCTTGTCAGGCTTGCTTGGTGGTCGCGGAGGATTTGTAGCGCTGCGTCTGTTAAAAGGAGCTTTGGCCAATTTCAAAGAAGCACTTTGTCACGAATGGTCAAAAACCCCCCACTGAAAAGCTAGGAAGAGTGCTACATGAAAGTATGAAAAGCTGCGTTATCCTGCTGTAAAGTGAAAAGGAAAAAAAAAAAAAAAAAAAAAAAAGGAGTAACAATGGAAAAGTGGATGTTTGCCTGAATTGTCCGTGTTTGAAGGAAAGGCAAGTTTAACCTGCCGTAACGCAGGGTCACTTCCTGTTAGCAAAACCCCCTGAAGGGAGAGGGAGGAAAATGTAAAAAGATACTTTACAGTAAAACAATATACTCATTTTACTCGGAGATCAAGGATTCTTGGGGAAAAAAAAAAAAAAAGAGCTTTTGAAAACCTGCCCCTGGTTTTACGGAATATTTTTAACTCCTCCAATATCATATGGTTTTCACTAAGTCATTATTTAAAAATTGAACTGCTGTCTTTTTCTTTCTTGCATAGGGTGAAAAGGACTTTTTTCCAAATGTAATTATGATTTTGCTCCTTAACTTTTTCTCCTACAAGCAGCTGAACTTTTACAACCAGGATCCATATTCACTGAATTTTATTAGCAGAGTCATTCTGCTTTCCGTTTCTTCGAGTTTTGTTCTCCGGTATCTCCCAAAGCATTACACTTGCATGTCTTTGTTCGTTAGTTTTAAAGTCTTTCTTTAGCTGGGATAATAGAAAAACCATATATTGCTAGTCATCCAGTTGCAATTCTACCTATTCTCAGAGGGGTATATATATTTCAAGTTTGGTGTGTGGGGATTTAGATATACAATTCCAGATAGTCTTAATGAGAGTAACAGTCCTAATTCCCCACACAGTATATTAAAAATGGATCCAGAATGTACAGAGTGAAACTCTGTGATCTTACCTTTAAGTACCTTTGCCTTTTTCTTTTTTTTTTTTTTTCCTTCAAAATTTCATTTGCATCTGCATTCGTTAGTTAAGGCAATTGACAGCTGCTTTGAGGATGAGGGAGTTGATCTTTGGAGCCCGTGCCTGGTTTGCTTTGCTATGTTTTCCTGGGAATTGACTGCGCCTGGGTGTACCTTTTGAATTGAAAGGTTAATTCAAGAGGGAGGAAAGAATTTAGCAAATCGGATATGTTGTTATTCTGATTGCCCTCGATGTTAGACAAGAACAAGGCCCACCTTTTCTTATTGCCTTAATTAACTACAAAAAAAAAAAAATATATCCCCACCATACTGTGAATCTAATACGATTAAGATTTAGTTATAACATTAGTTCAAGATCTGAGATAGGCACTTTTCATGCAGACAGGATGCAATGTTTTTATACCTGAATTTCATAAGGAATCGTGCTTTTTTAATTGTCATAAAATGCAAAGAATCAGACATCACCTTTTTCTAATTTTAGACCTTTCTTTTCTTTCTCTCCGAATCCACGTCTTTGCAGGGAATTCCCCTTTATGTTATGGGCAGAATGCCGCTGGGGGCATTTCTCTGAGCAGGGAAGGGCTGCGGTGCAAAAGGGAAGGCTGTCTCCATTTGCACTATATGTAAGAAAATTCCTGGGGCTTAATTCTCAGTTCTTGAAGGTTACTGTGCTTACACCGGGAAGACAAAATCCACGAATAGCTAGTTTGGTAGTTGGGAGTAAATGGAGTGTGAATACTCTAGGCAACTCTTCTTTCTTTTCTTCAGATCTATATTCTAAGATGTTAGAGAGGAGAGATGTGACTTACAGACAACTCCTTCCCTCACTCTGGTCTCCGCTGTTTTATTCTGCTACCCAGCACAGCCCATTTTCACCACCCTGATGACTCATAGAATCATAGAATCATTTCGGTTGGAAAAGACCCTGGGGATCATCGAGTCCGACCATCAACCCCACTCTACAAAGATTGTGCTGTAGTTTCGGATACCAATGCCCAGCCACAGCAAATCGCCTCTCCTGGGGACACGACAGCGGTTTAAGCGCTCTGACGATCTCAGTGAAGAAGCTGTTTGGCTTCACAACATGCACGTCTATTACACAGACCGTTTCTTGATGTGAAGGCAAATTATTTCCTACTGTGGTGCTGCCTTGGATGAGCAGAAACTCTTCTTTCCACTGTCTTTTCTTCTCCTCTCTGCTTTCTGCCGGCCAGTAAACTATTTTAATTTAAAAGATGATTTAAAGAGATAATCTGTTTTCCATTCAAGTTCTTCCTGTGGCTTAGCTGCCCTCTTTTTTCCCCCCCCTCTATCCTTCTAGTATCTTGGCTGCCTTTGTGAAAAGACTTCCTTCTCTGCCGTTCTGCAGTTACTTAATGCTACCTGCTGCTTTCTTCATCTTCTCCTACCATGCTGCCCGTTTCTACCTCCTCCCACAAACATTCGTTGATGCCCATGACCCCATTAATCCGTCCCAGTGTGTTTTTTTTTCCCTTTATATGTCATAAAACATTTGTAGAAACACGGTGTGTGACTGCAGGTATGGGATCGGTCGGGGAATGAAGGAACAGATCGCTGTGTAACCATGAGCTCCAACTGGGATGGAATTGCATCTATCCAGTTTGTTGAGAGCATTTGCATCAAAACTATTTCCCTCTGAGACGAGAGCTAAGTTTTGACAAAAGATAAGGCAAATATTTGCAATGTGTGAAAAGCAAGGAGAAAAATAAGTTATACCAGAGGGAAGAGGGAGAGCTTGGATGCCAGCCTAGAATTTGGGAGCGCTGTGTGCACTTCCTTGCTTTGACCAGATTTTCTGTATGGCTGTGAAATTGCTTAGGAGGGGGTTTATCTCAGTGAAGTTAATCCGTAAAAAGTTAATTTTTCTGTCTATGCTGATCTTCAGGGATCCCTCATGAGAGCATCTCCTGAGAAGCTGAGTTCTTCTGCCTGTACGGGCAGTTATAGAAAGGAATTTAAGATGCTAAAAGCTTTCTAATCTGTGCCCGATGCTGTACCTTAATGCCTCTGATTTCCTCAGAAATACAGGTTGGTCAAAAAAGAAACATGAGCCGTTCAGAACACCAGAATGTGTAGGAGACCATCATTTTGTGGCAAAGAATATTTCTCATCTATTGTGCGGGGATTAAGGATTGGGAAAGTGAACTGAAAACTTCCTGCACCACACTGCAGGACCTAATTTTACTTAATGACTATGAGACAAGGAAGTGTCTGACGTGATGTGGCATGTCACTCTTCCTCATCGATTGGAGCAAAGGAAAAAAACGCTTCTAATCTCCCCTCTGTCCTCAACCAGGACATTGGAAAGAAGTGTTTAGAGAGGGTTTGGAGTGCTGAGGATGAGTCAGCAGAGAAAAGAATTACGTGGCCGCTTTTAAAAAAGCGTTTGTCCTGAAACACCAGATGTTTATTAAATATCATGTGTCCACAATATATAACGGGACAAGCCCTGCCTGGTTTGTTTGGGCTTATGGTTAGGTCTGAAACCAGTTGGGTTTTTTTTCCCTTGTACCTCCCAAATCTCTCGGTTGCCTTCTGTCAGAGTTTTTGAATAGCTATTGGGCATTTCCATCTACATTTAGGCCTCGACTCAGCCTGGGACTAGGACTGCCAATAGACAATTTATGGACATGATTAACAAAGAAAGAGCAGAGTCATGCTGGGTGCGTGGCCGCGTGGGTCCTGCGCACCGGGGACCACTGCCAAGGGGTTTATAGGGACGTAAAATAGTTCCCGTCTGCTCTTTCTTTCTCGCCCCCCTTGCTGATCCTGATGCCCTTTTCATGCTGTCCCTAATTCTTTGGATTTCATTTCCTGATTTTTTCCTTCTGTTCTCTTTTCTCCCTTCAAAACTCTGCCTTAAATGCACCTTGGAAAATGGCCACTCCTGTGTGCGGATATGCCCGCGCTCTCAGTGTTGTGGGGTTTTGCTGGCAGCCGTGGTGGGCAGCGTGAATCACCTTTCGAGGTTTGTGTAACACAGAGCTTTCCCAACTACCTCTGTCGCTTGGGACATGGCAGCGTCCTGCCGCTGTAGCTGCTGTGCTACGTCCTTCTCATCGAAACAATTCCAGGGGAAAGCATAGCTTGTACAAATCAGAGTTTTTTGCTGCTGGTTCCTGCTGGGGCTTTGCAGAGCGGCGGAGCGGGGCACTAGAAATGCTGGAGATGGGGGATGCTTCTGAAGCAGCCGCCCCGCTACGGAGAGGTTAAAACCCTGATCCCCAAACCGCTTTGACCTCAGTTCTCCTCACAGCCACCACTGGATCTGTAATTATAATTTTGATCAGGTTTAACCAATCTAGAATATTCCTCTCGAGTGAATAAGAGGCAAGAGAAAGACACATTGCGTACCTTTTTGATAGAGGTATTTTGACTCCTTCCATGCTGCCCATCGCAGTGTATCTATATTATTTAGAACGGCAATTTATATTTATGAAGCGTATCTTCTGTGATTATTTCTATCAGTAACATTTTGTTGCAGCACAGCCGCAATAAGATTTGTATCAGTTACAACTTTTAATATAGACGACCGAAAGCAGTTTTGCAGGAAATAAAAAAGATGAGGACCAGAGGACTGAGAAGAGAAATGTTCCCATGTTATAGAATTCGGGGTTGCTGGTTTTTTTATTTATTTTTTTTCCCCCCTGTTTTTCACAGGAACACAAATGCTGTCGGGAAGCAAGAAGCGGCTATGCACCGCGGGCAGGAGCAGCGCGACGGCCTCTGGCTCCATTCCCGATACAGCTCCCAGAAAGGCAATCGCTGCGGCTACTGATGGCCCATCGGAAGAGAGAGCTCCCTCCGAGGCCACCTCCAAATCCAAAGAGATCCAAGCGCAGGGCGTCCTGAAGCCAAAAAACTCTGTCTCCCACAGTATGTGCAATATAAAAACTTCGTCAAGAATCCTCTGGGAAGAAAACATTCACAGGCAAAACCAGCTCCTAAAAAGTAAGGTACAAATCCTACTGTGGTTGTTAGGAATATGGTTTCAATAATAAGATGAGATCAGTCTCAAAGAAAAAAGTGAAATAATGGAAAGTCAGTCCATTTTTGTCCAGCTTTAAGTGCTGAGTATGAGTCATCTGGTGAGAGATCAATCAACTCATCTGACTCCATACATCGCTATGGTTAATAGAAAACAAGATTAAAATGAGAAAGAAAGGCTTACTCTGTAAGTAGATTCAAGAAAATATTGAAAAAAAACATTAAAATTGCAGAGTCAAGCATTCCCAGTCCAACCAAGAAACACCAGAGGTGAGGTTAGTCTTACAACCTTGTTCTGATACCTTTCTTTCGCTTCTGTAATCTTTTCTGTTCGACACAACAGCCTGAACTATGTGGTGCACAGGCGTAGCATGAAATACCTCATCTGCAGAGATGGTCATGAAGAAAAGAAAAGAAAAGGTTTAACAATTGATTATCAACAAGGTTTCAGCATGTAAAACAGAATTTCTTCTAGCTGTCACCGGTTGGGATGTCGTACTTCCAGCATTTATTGACATCGCTAAAACGGAGATGACACAAGCAGCTGTCCTCATGTATGAGGTGTTTTCACAGAAGACAACTGGGATATTCTATGGATTAATTTGGCTTTAGAATCAATAGGTTCATGAGAAATTTACTCCAAGAACACCTTAAAAATGCTATAATGATCATATAGCCTTTTTTCTTACAGCGTTTTTTACAGATTTCTTGCAGGCGGGGTAGGCAAAACTTTTTCATTTCTGACTATAAAGCTACTGAATAGAACACCCATTCAGATGAGAAAAGGCTACATTCTGCTTTCAGTGCCTGAAGGTAAATCACGCCATGTCGCTAACTGGAAGTGACTTAGTTTTACAAAAGCGAAGCATCCATCCACTGAGATCTATCAAAGATAAAGTTAATCAACACCTCTGTAAACCTGGCTTATCGAGGAGTTTAATTTCATGTTCACAGGTTTCAAGGTTTTTTTTTCCCAAAATGTTAACAAGAACAGTGTTACGGAGGAAACACAGTTCAGGCTTTTATAAGGCACATGTACCCAACACAGATCATTTTAGTATTTTTTTAAGTACAACATAATATGTACAATATGTCATAAAGAGGAAAATATTTTAAGTTTATTGTAACCAAAAATTGAAATAAAACAGTAATGGGCTTTATTCCCAGATATTTAGTTCTAGAAATCAACTTATTTGGCACGGAAGACGTACTCCAGTGTGATTTTTCAAAATAGCTCATGTGGAGCTCTTCTGAAGTTCCTTTGTTATTTTGGATTAATTCTGTCCTCTAAATGAGAATCTTGTCAAGTCCGATTTCTGAGCATATAGCCTCTTTTGGTCCTAATTTGTGCAGGGAGTATCAATGATAGGGCATTAAAGCATAATTATAAGTGCAGAAAACAATCTTTTTTTTTTCTCAATGTGAATTGACAGCTTTCATAATAATATGCTATAATGCACATTTTTTGTTTATTATTTTTTTCATGGAGTCTTTCCACTGGCTAATGAATACGTAGAAATGATAGAAAGAAAAATCATATTATCAGCAAAGAGGAAAAAAAAAAAAAGACTAGTGTTTATGGAAGTCTTGGTACGGTCAAAGAGAAATGGTATGTGATGAAGGTCCACGACAACATGTTATTTCCGACAATACGTGCGATAAATTGAAATGAACTCAAGCTGCAAGTGGCAGTGGGATATCCTTTCCTTTCCATGATGCCACTGTGTTACAGAAGCGTCTTGCTTTTGGGAAGCGGATACCAGCAAACGGAGCTAAGCATCCGAGTGGTTTAATTACGTTTTGATGTGATGTCTGGCTTAATGTGAAAGATACTCTGGGTGTCACAGGGCAGTGAGTAGCACCTATGATTAGATTTGATCTATTCTGCTTAATGAGGCCTATTAATAATACCTTGGCATTCTTATTTCAGAAATTGCCCTCTATGTCTAATGAGGTGGAGAATCCAATAAAAAATTAACCGCGCACTCTTAATGAACTTTTAAATCTCTTGCAGGTGATTATGAATTCTGTGGTTCAAGCGACAAAAGAAAGGAGCGCAAGGAGGAGGACGAGCGGGAGAGAGCCAGCAGGGTAACACCATCCGCCGCTCGCTCGCCAGATGTTGCTCGCGAGAAAAAAGATGCGCTCACCCGGCCAGAAACCGGCTCCCAGCCCGAGAAAACGCCACCAGCCCCATGGACGCTGCGGGTAAAATATCAATTTGTTGTTATTGTTGATGTTAATATGGGGATTGACTTTTTTAATTATTTTTTTCTTATTTTTTCTTTTTTTTTTCTTTTTTTTCTTTTTTTTTCTTTTTTTTTTCTTTTTTTTTCTTTTTTTTTTTTTTTTCTTTTTTTTTTTTTTTTCTTTTTTTTCTTTTTTTTTTTCTTTTTTTTTTCTTTTTTTTTCTTTTTTTTTCTTTTTTTTCTTTTTTTTTTCTTTTTTTTTTCTTTTTTTTTTTCTTTTTTTTTTCTTTTTTTTTTCTTTTTTTTTTCTTTTTTCTTTCATGGATGGTCTTCGCTTCCTGGGAAGTGGCAGAGTGCAGGAATTCGCATTTCCTTGATTTTTCTCCTTTCCAGTGAAGTTTTGGTAGCTTGCATAAGCTGCCGAGACTTGCTTGGCTTATCTGGTTATAAAAGCTCCCCATTCTAGGCTCCACCCGCCATTCCTGTAGAGGAACGTGGTGGAAGTCCGGGGATTTACAAATTTCCCAAAGACATTTTTGAAATTGTACCTTGGAACTGACAATTTCCAAAATGTGCGGCACCTGTAGGTATGGAGAGGTCCCCAGGTTGATACCAAGCCCCAGCAGCAGACGTGCTTTCCTGCCTTCTCCGCCGGAGCGTGTTGCAGATCAATCTCCGCTTCTGTCTCCCGCCCCGAGACATTCCTAGATGCTGAAGCAGCCTTTGACTGGAAAGCGTTTTCTTTCTGGATCATCCATGAATAGATCCGCCTGACAATCTAAATAAACAGGAAAGTTTGTGACCTGTGGGTGACAAGCTGCTTCGGCGATGGGGTGAGACAAGGAAACAGGCAAAACATCAAGAACGTGAATTTGGATAACTTATGAAAATACGTAATTCAAAACCTTTTGGATCTGTTTTCTGAAAGTTGGGGGTTTTTCTTTCCAGAAATTCTGTTTTGTCTGATCTGGAAATGTCACACCAAAGCAGCTTTCTAATAGTATAAGGAAGTAAGGACAGACAGGAAGGCAGTCTGCTAAGTTCCGTAACGACAAGCAATCGTTTTCATTGAGCATCTCTTTCTGAACCCACTTAGATGCGTACCGCATTTTTTTCTTCCTTTTAGGTTTTTTTTTTTTTTTTTTTTAAACCAAGCGTTTTTTCTGTTTCATTTAGGAAGCACTAGAAATCCATAAGCCTCAGTTCATCTCTCGTTCACAAGAAAGGCTGAAGAGGCTTGAACACATGGTCCAGCTGAGGAAAGCCCAGCAGAGCGATGCTCCTGCAGGCAACCAAGGAGCCCTCGTTCGCAAGCTTTCCTCAACATCCACTTCAAGCAAAAGGAAGCAATACACCATTCCTCACCCTCTCAGTGGTAAGTTGAATTGTGACCCGCCACAAGCCTATAGCTGTCTTTGAAATCTTGCCACGTGTACAGGATTCTCACATTGACTTTGTGAAAAAACATGAGACCCGCTGCTCCAGTTTCGCCCCGCCAGCGCTCCAGTATCTGCCCTGCTGCTCAAAGCAGAAAGTCTCTGGAGCACGGAGACGAGTTAGTGGGGATGAGGTGTTTTCTGTGCTCTGTGGCAGCGGAAGGAGACCTCCTTGGGGACTTTTTGTCATTGTCACGTGCAGTCGTGTTCTTCAGCATGATGCGAGTTGTTGCTGGTTGTAGAGGTGATAAGCAAAAACCGGCATTTCATACCTCTCACAGAAAGAGCAGTTAGGGGAGAGAAGTGACAGGTGGGGGGACAGGTGGGACTGGGGAGCAGGAGTCCCCATCCAGGCTTCTCAGCGGCTTCTCAGCAGCTTCAGGTGCGGACTTGCCACTTGACTGATGAAGCCCTCAGCAGTGAGCTAGCTGGGAAAGCACGCTCGTCTGCCCAGCAGCTGTATGCAAGGCTGCGAAATCAATGCATCTGAACTCTGATTTCCTAATTCAAGTTGATTAGGTTGGTTTATTACCCTAGCGGTAAACAGTCTCAATATCCAGTGAGTAAAGTGCTGCTCCCTCGCAGCTCCCTCCCAATAGCACCTCTGTAAATATTATCTAGGCGCAAGATGTTAAACAAATTACTTTTGTTTTTCTTTTCTCTTTTTTTTTTTTTGCTTTGTTTGATTGCCATCTGGCTGTTACTTAATTCAGTTGACTAAAGAGAAAGATTCACTTGGTTGATTGACATCCCTCTTTACATTTTGGTTTTAAATCTGTGGCTGTTTGAGGCCACATTATTCTACTGAAAAGTAAATCAATTGAAAACATTAAACAACTAGATGGGTCGCCTGGAGGAAGCAGGAGATAAAATCTTTGATGCCCTCAGCACTGGCAAACACATACGTGTTTTTTGCTGCCTGGGGAATGAGATTGGGCACAGGGAAGTCGGGCGCAGTCCCCGCCTCGGGACTCTTGCCATGCTTTGCTTTGGAGAGTACCAATTTCTGTTGGTACATCTGTGCCATCTGTTACGGTGTGATGGAGTCTGCCTTACATCAGATACACAGTGGGTTTTTATAGGAAGAGCTAAATAAACGTAAGTAAACAAAGCATAAAACACAAATTATATTTTAAGGAGTTGATAAAATTCATTCACCATTTCAATTATCCCGGCTACTTTTCTTGGGCTCAGACCCCTCAGGGCCGCGCTGCCCGGCAGTGGTGGGGGCTCTGTGCCAGCACCAGCAAGCCCTCCCAGCAGGCAGTGGCCCAGGCCAGGAGCTTGTCATGTATCACAGAAGAAGTGGCAAACATCTCCCCCTTTCTTTGCTCATCTGCGGGAGTTCCCCAAACCACTCTGTAAACACTTTACGAAACAAAAAATTGAAAGGTTAAACCTCTTTCTCCTTAAATTATAATTAAACAGTAATCTTTGTTCTTGTTTAATGAGTAATAAAAACATAATATTGAAATATATTCATTAATTATTCAAGTAAATTACTATTTCCCTCTTTCAGTGGTTGGTCATTAAAGATAAATTTGTCTAAAGAGAATCTTTAGTTTCCGTAACTCCTCTGCCTTCCTGCAGCCACACGTAATTTTCTGCTTGTAAGATCTTAACATTTTTATAATGACAGAAGTGTCACATGTCTGTTATTTAAGCATAACTGTAATTAATTTTGGAAATTCTAGGTCCCCCATAAAGCACAACCGTGTAGGCTGCAGTTCAGAGGGCTGCGTAGGAGCGGACTGAGCGTATTTAATTTGCTCTGAGTCCTGACAATTGGTATTTTAGGGCTTCTGCAGCTCAGTGCTGTTGTGCTGAAGGATTAGTACCATTCATGAGCCCCAGAGCGGGGGATCTTTGTTTCCTACAGACGCTCCCAAACTTTCCCAGTTGCAACCCCTCTCGCAGAAGAGACAAGGGCTTCCCCCTCGTGCTCACCAAGGGCACTGGCTGCCTGTGTCCTTCTGGTGTCCCCGCTGGTGACACTGGGGTCGCAGCCTTCTCCTTCCCTTCTACTGCCCCCAAAGCTGGAAGGAAGAGAAGTTATCATTTGTTGTCATCATTATTCTGTATTCTCTGGGAAAAAAACATTTAAGCATTTAACGTGGGCTTTCAAAGCCAGGAAGGACTTTGTCGCATGCTTTAGAAAACAAAAGTAAAATGAAAAGAAAATGCCACTGTAGTCCATGTAGGGGGTGCAAGCACAGTTCCATTTTCTGAGATGGGAAGTGGACATCAAAATCCCAGTGACCTGAGGATGACGTTTCACAGAGTAACGTGGGGTAAGGGATGCTGTGGGCACAAGCAGCAGTGTCACCGCCTGCTCTGTCGCTGTGCATGGCCCATCTTTGCCCCCATATTTCAGTTGGATCTAGCAGGAGCTGCTTTTTAATTGTTTTTTTTGTTTTTGTTTTTTAAATTAGGATTGCCTCTTTGAGTTTTTGTCAGACCAAATGACCAACCCAGCTCGTCAAACAGTGTTGGGATGGGGTGAGATGAGCTGGTGCGGGGGAGGCGAGAGGGAGGGTGGGAGATAGGGAGGAGAACAGCATCTCCTCCCTTGGCACCAGCCTCTCATTTTTATGGGTGTAATGAGACCATACCCTTCCCAACGAGAGCTCCCGGGCTGCTCCGCTACCGCACCCATGCACAGAGGTCACCAAAACTGCCTGCCAGCCAAAACAGGCTGAGCAAAGGAGACATGGCAGGGTTCATCCCTGACTACGTATTTCAAAGCCAGCTTTTCAAGTGGTAAAGAGCCTGGGATTTATGCAGGGCACAGTGGTGGAGTCTCCATCTCTGGAGACATTCCAAACCCGCCTGGACGTGTTCCTGTGCCACCTGCTCTGGGTGACCCTGCTCTCGCAGGGGGTTGGACAAGATGATCTCCAGAGGTCCCTTCCAACCCCTACCATTCTGTGATTCTGTGCCCAGAAAAGGAAAAATACCCTCAGGTGTGTCTGTATGTCCAACCACAGAAAGTCCTGGATGCCACCTCCATCTCTGGCTATACTTGGTTGTGAGTCAGTCGTGGTCCAGGAGCATCTGACTGTGACACCGAAGCCCAGGAGAGGGCGGTCCCACTGCCCAGGGTGCACTGCATCAGCCCTGCATCACCACCTTCTGGTGGCAGCAACTTCTCCTTCATTTCAAGATGCTAATGTTCAGTGTATACCCACTTGTTACAGTGCCAGCATAGTTACCCATCTTACAAAGCTTTTTGCCTTCTCAAATTGCAAAATGCCTATCCTCTAGAGACAGCAGTTAGAAGTCTTTTCATATTTGTTTTGCTAGACTGAAGGAGCAACGCTCCTGTCATCCCTCATAACAGTCTCCGTTTTATGCTGCATCTGTTCTCTCTGCCCCTCTTTTAGTTTGGATTCTTGAACGTGGATGACCAGAAGCAATAATCAAGATGAGCTGTGGTTGTACCTGTATGCCCCTAAAATACTTCGAATTTTAAAATCACACCTGAATTTTAAAATCACCTTTTAAAATCGTATTTGTCTTTTAGTTTCTTGGACACATCATGCAGATTACAGACTGACTCTGTGGAACCAATTGAGATGCCCAAGCTCTTCTCCACAAGCGTCTGTCACAGTGACTTATAAAGGCCAAAACATATTAGACCCAGCCATCATTAGAAGTCGAGGGAACTGGGCACCAAACCCTTCTGTGCACGCAGGGCAGTTGCTCTGCCACGTCCCCATAGCCACGGGCATTTTATTTGGTACCAGTACTAATGGTTCTTCTCTTCCCCCTGCTAGTTTTAAGAAATCTCAGCCAAACGCAGCCCGCCTGCAGGTTTCTTGTTCTCGGGAAGCCGGCTGCTCTTTCACAGCAACACACGTTGAAACAACATTTGCAATTAAGAACCCAGGAGAGTCAAATGATGACCTGGAAACTTGCTTAAGTATACAGCATCGTATTGATGGCACCTCTAGGCTTCAGGGTGTGATCTTGTGGTTGCTTTTTCAGTCTGATAGTTTCCTCCTTTCTGGTTTTTTTTTTTTTTTCTCTTCCGTGATGTCTTTGGGATTTGTGGAGGTAGAGGTCTTTATGGCTCTGAGGTTCATAGGGCTCGTTGCCAGCACACCCTCAGACATTTTCCAATGGTCTTTTTTGTAAAGGCAGGTTGGCTGATGAAGTTCAGTTTCCACTGACCCTGACATGGTGACCCCAAGGATGGATTATAAGCACATTTGTGGCTGGGCAAGAGCAGATTGTCTCCGTGCAGCCCCGAGGTGCTCGCAGAGCAGGTCGCTGCAGCACACTTGCCGCAAGCGCTGACAATATAATTAGTTATCTGGTTAGTTTTCCGCCACCGGAGGACATTCCTGGCTCAGTTTCCCATGTGCAAGGGGAGGTGGCACAGGAGGGGAGAGCCGGGACTGTCCCATGGGTGCCAACCTGCTTTTATGCTGGTGTAAATGGGGGTTAAACTGCAGCTGGAGATGTTGCCCTCTGCGCTTGCAGTGATACCTCTCTGCAATAAGCTTGTTACACGCGCTTCACTCGGGACTTGCAGGTTTAATTTCAATAAAATAATTCTCACCCAGAAAAAAAAGCAGTGACCTTCAGAGATTTTTCTCCACCTGGGATTACCCCCCCAGACTAAAGCGTCTTTATTGATAACACAAAATTATTAGCTCGCACAGTTCTCCAATATTTTGACCGTGTTGTTACAACTTTAGTTTCTTGTAGGAGAAAGAAATAACTGGCATTTCACATCATTTCCATATAAATACCAACATCTGTGCAGTTTCCGTTTACCTTCTCATCCTCAAAAAACCCCGAGTTGTTTACCATTTTGAATTCTAATTCATAAGCAGGATTTTACGAAATGCTAAAAGTAATCTCAGAAAAATGAAAATGTTTATCCTGCAGAAGATTTTGTCGTCACAAGAGCACTTTGAAGGCAGAGAACCTGCAACTCTCACGCTAGCCTTTGTGCTGTGTAATGCGTACTGCGAAATTTCAAGAGTGCTAATTAGTCCAAGATAGACTACTCTGCTGTTGACTATGTCGAACAAATTAAGAGATCCCACTGTGACGAACTGAATAGAAACAATGTTCAAATAACTGGATTTAAATCTCGAAAACCGTAATGTAATTACTTCAGTGACAGGACTACCAGCTGTTTATAGGCCTTTAAATCTGCATAATGAACAGCCTTGTGATCTTAGTGTACACAAGCACTTTTAGAGGTTGAAAAAAATTTTCTCAGGCACATATGGTTTTTTCATACCTTCCATTTTCCTTTCCTTTGAGAGGGCGGTGCTTCATTGGAAACGGCAATATAAGCTGAACGTTACCATTCGACCCCTGCCGCGGTGCCTGCTGTGTTTCTCTGGATTTGCATCCAAATCCTGTACCTTTACTAATATTTTGGAAATGAGTTTATACCTCCTGAGCCGTGCTTCTAAACCTTTCCAAAATGCTTTGTTGTAACTGCAAAAGCCTGGAGGGCGAGGATGGCTGTTTGTTCGTTTGTGTTTTCAAGGGGTTGGTTTCTTGAGAAGCTCTACGCCAGGGAGGTTTGTATTTGGACTGTAGAGAGAGAAGAAGACAGCAACCAGGGAAGTGTGCAGCCGGCAAATCCTGCAGCCGCTAATGTGCATCCTCGTGGTCTTCGGATGCCATTGGTGGCTGATGAGATGTTTGCAGCCACCAGCCCATCTCTGTTCATGTATGACTTTAGTTGTGCCGTTTCTCCAGTTGCTTTCCCCCACCAAAACTCATAGCAAGCAGTAGTGCCACTGGTCCTGTTGGCACCTGGCCTCTTGGTCAAGGTCGACAGCGCTGAATAAAGGCCAAGCTGCAGTCAGGTAACTGAATTAGGAAGAGGAATGACCTATTTTTGTGATATTATTATTCATCACGTTGAGTAGAGCGGTGCCTATGAGTCAGCTAAGCCCAGCAGCACCTTGCAGGTCACTGGCAGTGGGTGACACGGTCCCTCGGGAGCCCGATGCTCGGACTCAGTGTGGCGACAGGGGAGGAGGTGATGCAGTGGATGGGGTGACCAGCATGTCCCCTCCGTGCCCTCATCCTTGCCAAGGGGGGAGATAGCCAGCCTCTGTGCAGGGAAGGTGGCAATAAATTGGAAAATCTTCAAACATGAAGAGTTTTGTGTGGATGACGACAGCGTTGAAACAACGTGCTTTATAATGGATGACTCATGAAGTTCTGTCAGTTTGCTGGGGGATAATTTCACTGGGGTCTTGAAGCAGCCAAATAGAAAACCGAGCTTTTTAATCCAGGAGTTACAGGTCTGATTTCACCCATGATTAGAAATTGCAACTAAAGAAGCCGGGTCTAAGAAGCTGGTACAAATTTTACCAAAGATTAAATTAATCATTTGATGAGTTTACCAAGATCTGTTGTACCTTCTCCATTAATTGCTATTTTTTGAAAGAAATTTTATGCTTTTCAAGACTACTTGCTGTAATCAAACAAGAATTATTTTGGAAGGCCAGGGGAGATGCTAATTAATTTTTTTTCTGGATTAAATCCATGAATGTTCCAGTATCATTTGGAGAGAGGGGTCTGAAATCTCCTGCATCATGCCCAAAATTAATTTAGTATGAAAATGTTTTCATAAACCTGTAAACTTTACAGCTTTTTTTGGAGATATTAGTCATGTTTTCCGTTGCTAAGGCTGAAATATTAAGGAGGACCAGAAGTCTCAATAGTCACAGTGTGGGACAGACCATGAACCCCCTTCCTGTGGATCCTCTTGGGTGAAGGACCACTTTTGAGCTTCAGCCTGTCTCTGAGATGAGCAGAAAGTCCAGGCAGTCTTAACATCAAACCTTTAACTAGTGGGTTATTGCAGTTTTTATAAATAATACCAAAACCTCATCTGTTGACTTCAGCTGAAGTAATTCATTGCATGAAGTCATTGACGTACAATGTGCAAAACTTCGGGCAGCACCCTTGGATGTAGGCACTAGTTTATATTCTCTGGATGAATTCCCAGTCGAGTGCTATGGGCA
Organism: Fratercula arctica; assembly: GCA_947846985.1. Classification (NCBI taxonomy): domain Eukaryota; kingdom Metazoa; phylum Chordata; class Aves; order Charadriiformes; family Alcidae; genus Fratercula; species Fratercula arctica. Next base: position 3,522,093 of record CANTUZ010000010.1, read on the forward strand.
CGCTAAGCTGAATGCCACCTTGACATTTACCTTAGATTCAAGGCTGATTTACTTTTTAGGGGCCTGTTGATTCAAAAAAAAAAAGCAGTGTTTAAAAAAGTCTTTTATATCTTAGGACTTCTCTGGGTGAAGGGGTTTTTGGTGAATTATTTTTTCAGTTCAGTAAAAAAGCAGTTTAATTAGCGAACCACCACTATCAGTGCTTTGCTTTTCAGGGGCTGGCAACGCATCCTCAAAGGCACGTTTTAGCTCCTAACAAACTTTGAGAATTTGCATTCACGTTCGGAGAAAATGTGTGTGTATTCTGATGGGCAGAGTTTAGCCTTTGATAAATTTTGCCAGTTTCTTCCTTTTTTAAGTGTTTCAGTGATTTAGTGGTAAATAGGAAGTCAGGGGACGGTTCCAACACAACCATTTTATCTGTTCTCTGTCTAAACATTTACTAACTTCTCGAGCAGGAAAGTTACTCATCCTGTCTGAGGTGGAGTTTAGCTTTAGTTAAAATATATCACAGTGATGACCCATTTACCTTCATTTACAACTTGCTGAAGTGACTTCTTTTCTCCCACTGTGGAGATGTCAGACCATGGCTGCACGCTGTGTCGGTGTAAATACCAGAAGCTCGGTAGTTTCACAAGGTTTGAATAAAACACCAATGAAGCGTTTCACACCTATCTGTCTATACTTTTTTTTAGCTGCCGTGCATCACTGGAAATGCTGAATGTCTGCTTCGAAATCCCTTCTTTTCTAGCCTTCACAATAGCTTTCTCCAGAGGTAATACAGGGCTATGAAATTTTATAAGGAACTTCGATAAAATGCAATTTAGAAGACTATCAACCTGGGGAATTGTCCGCCTTCTGCTCCACTTTGATCTTCGCTTGGTAGGGAAGAATGTTAATTCAGGTCCTCATGATGTGTTTGGCAGGTTACTATAGCTCTGAACGTGTGCTGCTCTTCCACTTTGAAATATGCTTTCTTCTTGGTATTGAACATGAGCAAGTATTTAAATGCACATACGATTTTTCTTTTTTCTTTTACACCAATTTATACTTATTTTTCAGATAATTATTGAATTCTAATGCTAAAATCCATCAAGGATTAGCCTTATTTCTGCTTGATGCTTGCATATGATTTTTTTTTTCTCATACATAGTGACCTGAGAGTGAGCCGAGAGATACTACGTGAATCTTTACCCCTAAGTGTTAATCTTCTGACTCCGAGCTGCTTCACAAAGGGTGTTTCTATAACCAAGGGAGACTTATTTTCTCTTGGAGGATTTTCCCCAGAGCCTTCCCCTTCAAAGCCACCGGCACAGCCACATACATAGTTTCGGGCAGACTCACGGGCAGTGATGGGTCTGATGCCCTTCAAGACCATCAGGAGAGGATTATTCCGGAGGAGCAGCCGTACGCTCCGGCACTCGCACAGCTCTTGGCCTCTGCGGTGCTTCCCAGCACTTGAACACAGAGGCCAGCCTGTTTTAGCGACTCGTAGGAGAAATACAGATTAGCTTGTCACGCTGTTTACAAGACAGGTCGCAGGCCTGCAGATCCCCGGCTGGGTCTCACACCCCTCGTGTGTCCTGGTGGCTCCGCACAGAGGTCTGGGAATGTTAATGTGTCATTAACAGCTTTTATTTAGGGAAAAGGAGGGGAGGGGGGGATCCCTAAAACAATTAGTTTTGTTCCAGAAATCCTACGTCTGGGAATTCCTGGAATAAAAATTCATGCATTTGAGCAGATGTCTCTCACGGTGTGTAGGAAATCATATAAAACGCAGGCTCTGTGCTGTCTGATAGTATCGCATCTTGGGAGAGGTCCGCCTTGACCTGCTGCTGGAGGTTTTGGTGCGGGTAGCGCAGGTTTCTTCTGGAGGGTTATTTCCAATGCCCTCAGCTGCTTTTCTGTGCCCAAGGACATGGGAACACTCAAGGAACTGGTTGTCACGCCAGGGATCACATACTGAGGACCGTATTATGACACAGACTAGAAAAGTGCCTGAATTTGCTGTGCAGCACGAAGCACCTCTGGCTTTGTTTTAGCACTGCAGAGAACCTATAGTGATGGTTTTTTTAGGTTTTCAGCCTGATCCCGTGCCATTCTCCGGGTTAGAGGACGTGCCTTGCGGGAAGGGATGCATCCTGCGATCCTGAGCTGTCAGGACCAGGCGTGCAACCTCCAGCAGCAAGGGACCATGCTGAGGCTGCTCCGAACCACGCTGGGATCCACACCAGGCCCAGATAATCGATGACCCCAGACCCTAATCCTTCGCTGGGACCATCCAGGTCACAGGCAATCTGCTCCCTTAAGTTTCAGGGTTATTTGGACCGCAACAGCATCCGAGTGCTTATTTCTTTCAAGTTAACGAACACGTAAATGAAGGTAAGAGCACTAATAAATAAAAGGCAAATTATATTTTCCTAGCAAATTGAGCATGTTGCTTGTGTGTACTGAAGATTCAATAAGCACAATTAAGTGTTAGACAGCCGCTGAGTGGAGAAAAGTTAGTCCTCAGGCAGAGGAGGCTTCGTGGCCTCCCCCCCTTTCTCAGTTAGTGTTTTGAAAGCTCTGCCAGTTCAGAACAGGAACTGCTGCAAAGCTCCCTTTTATTTTTACATCGAGATACAACAGTGATCTTAAAGGACATGTAGCGTTTTCCTGGGAAACACGGTAATGTGAGGACGACTTTGCCTCTGGGTGTAGACCCGTTAAGTTGCTCGAGGCTGTTTGGTTGCTAAGACATCTCCCATTTGGTGTCCTAAAGAGCGGGGAAGGAATACTGGTGGGGAAGGGATCTTTTTTGGGTAGTGGACACTGTGTCTGCTCAGGACCAGTATCTGCACTGGGCAGTTCTGGAACTAATTATTCTCTGTATTTACTTCTCTGCCTTGATTATTGTATTTTGTCTCTTTGGTGAGGTGGCAGAAAGGGGTCAGTGTGGTGCCTGCTGTGATATATATTATGTCTTCTAAACTTCCTTGGAAAATGGAAGTGCTAAAAAGCTTGCACATATACTTATCTTATACATATGTTCTGCAAAGGTACTGGCAAATACCTTTGATATTCAGATTACTGTGGCTACACAGGGCATCATGCCCCTGTCCTCAGTGCTCCGGGGAAACCGCCTGGACCTGGCTGGGCGTAGGCAACGCTCTCGTCATCCTTGTGTTGAGAGACCACAACATAAAACCATTTTTTTCCCTACACCTGAACTGAGAAGCTCAAGTTATAACCATCCACGTTGTCTCCGTGCACCAGGGCAGCAGCTTGTGCTCCACAGGGATGTTCCTTCCCCCTCTGGATGGTCCTGCTGGACGGAGGGGGGACCCTGCCCTATCTCCCCACTTTTTCTTTCATCGTCCTGGTGTTAATAAATAGCGTAGTTGTGCAGGCATCAGTCCTCCCTCCTCTCCTGATAAAGGTGTTTAGACACAGTCTCCTTCACCAAGAACCAGTTCTGATTACGTATTTACTGGTTTCCCACCTTGTTCGAGCACCATCCCTTCCCATTCAGAAACCATATTTGCAAGGAAGGTGTTAAAATTACCTATTCCTGAGACTCGTCAACTGCTAAGATCGGTAATTATTCTGCCATATCCAGGGAAATGTTGGTTGGAATTATCGCAGATATCTTCATATTTGATCAGGAAAGAGTAATACAATTTTCCTCCTCCTAACGCTTGACATAATTATTCGCAGCCCTGAAAGACAGATGTAAATCGAATTGGCAATGATGGTACCAGGCCAGGTTCCCAACACACGTCAGCTGAGGATGTGGCCAGCGCGTGTGGGTGCAATTGCCTGTATGTGGGGAAAACAGGTCGCTCGATACAGCGGCAATCTTTGCTGGTTCTTGATCTGAATAAAGGGTGTACACAGCTGCATCTGACAATGACAAAACTCATATGCCTTTAAAATAAATGAACTCTGCAATGAAGCTTTTTGCTATGGGTCTTCTCCACCCTTCCCTTTCTGCAGGGCAGCCTCAGGAACCAATTCGGCTCCAGATGAAGTTGTTAAATGTCCTTTCATTGACCTATGGAGATTTGGATCTGGCCTTAAGTCATCATGGAATGTGACATTTAAAATTTCAGTAAACGCAGATTCCTCCAATATTAACTTCATTTTCCCCCTGCTAGATAACCTCTTCAAACCAAAGGAAAGATTCATTCCAGAGAAGGAGATGCATATGAGATCAAAAAGGTACAAATCGCTTCGCTTTAGGGTTCGCTGCGAATCGCTGCCATCTCACGCCTAAGGCAGTGTGTTTCCACATCATCTTCATGCGCCGGATGGTTGTTCTGTCAACGCTGCGTACCACGCTTTTGTGCAACGCTCGTGTTGTTCTTCCACTGCATCAGTTTGATGCATTTGGGGCAGCTCTGCCCTTTCAGCATCCTTTTTCCAGCAGTTTCAAATGGCATGGGGTACCATGGTGTGAGAACGAAGTCCCGGAGAGGTACCTCATGCTGGACCTTCAAAAATATAAGCAGTACAGTCACTTTGGGGTTTTTTTATTCATCCTGATGGTGGCATGTAGAGTGGGAATTGCAGCAAACTCTTAGAAATGTGGTGTGTGACCTTTAACTGCATTGCACTTCACGCCATCGTTTACAGCGAGGAAAGCCGCAAATGGCTTTCCGTGCAGAATTCACCCCGCTTTTAAGAGCGCTCGAGATGCGTCCCATTTCTCTTCACCAAAATACAGTCTCCTGGCTGAGCGCGAGCCAAACCAGGCTGCTCCAAGAACCCAGTATTGCAAAATAGTAGGAGGGAAAATCGGGACTAACAGGCATTGCATGTGAAGGACTGCTGCAAAGGAAGGTCCAACTTTCTTTTCAAACCCCTAGGAATTTTATCATTGATTTCAATGGAAAAAGATGAGACCAGAAGTCACCTTTTGAGGGCAACTCGTGCTATTTTTCAAAAGGACAGATTATGTTCTCCTTGGTAGAAAGAGTTTCTAATGACGGTGAGAAAAAATGTTAACAGCCTACAGTTTTTTAATAATGAATAGAGAATTTTAGAATATTTTTATATATTCTATATATTTTAGAAAAATACTTGAAAATAATTTCTTGGTATTAATTTTGTGACACAAATATATATATATAAAAAAAGTGTACAGGCCAGATTCTGGTTTGAGTTATGTTGCTATAAATTGAAACCAACTCCACAGAGCTCATGAGAAGCTACTCCAGAATTCCACTGCTGCATTGAGATAACCTGATCCCGCCTCTTTCTTTACTTTTTAGTCCAAAATTAGTGTTTCTCAACAAGTTAGATTTTATATAAAAACATTATTGTTAATCATGTATGATTCCCGTGCCATAAACTTAATTGAAGTACTTAGAGATGCCTAGTAATGACAACTATTGCATTGAAGGCAAACATTTCCTATAGGAAACCTAAATTGTTTGCAAGTCCCAGGGATGACGTGTGAAGTTAACTTTCTAAATTCATTCCAGGATTTATGACAATTTACCGGAAGTAAAAAAGAAACAAGAAGAAAAACAGAAACGGATCATCATCCAGAGTAACAGACTGCGTGTTGAGATCTTTAAAAAGGTAAGGATTTACTGCAAACGCCAAGAATAATTTCGTAACCCTTCTTTACCTGTGAATGGGGTCTGTAGAGGCAGCACCTGCCTCATGGGAAAAGGAGCGAAGGATTTTTTAAAATCTTGCCCTTGGAGTTAGGCACTTCTTTAAACTTGAATTAACACCTGAGCCTAGTGTTGGAATAAGAACCCTAGAGTTTTGTTGTTTTTTTGTTTTTTTTTTTTTTAAAATGAGTAGTAAGTTAGTTGTGGTAGAAAACTGCATTAGCACAGTTAAGCCGGGGGCCAGATCTGAGGCATTCCCAGATAATTCAGCTCCGTGATACACACAAGTACCAGTTTTTCATTGTTTAAGGGCTCTGTTCCTCCATCTAATTACTCCCTTCCTGTCCAAGATGGAAAAGCTTTCAGTACCTTTTTTTTTTTTTTCCCAAGCAATGTAGGCAGTAGATTTGAAGTCTGAGAATGTTAATACCATCTCACCTACAGTGTCACTGCAGATTTCTACAGTTTTATCCTCCTCATGTATTTTAACGGTATCGTAAGGCTGTTTTGCTTTGGTTTTTTTCCCAGCAATTACTGGACCAGCTCCTTCAAAGACACATGGAATGACAAAGGATTCTCTTGCCCACCGTCCTAATTGGATCTTAAATGCCTTTGACTGCTATATAAGCCATAAAATTTACTGTTATCTCAGTTACTTGGAGGTATTTTTCTTATCTTTGGCTCTTTATATAAAAAAAGATCATATATATTTCAGCTGAAATTTTAGGGCAACTTTCAAGTAATCAAGAAACAGCCTAAAAGGGACACAGCTGTTTCAGAGCATCACCTTTTGGTCAGTTTACCCAGAGGAAATAATTTTAAGAATTTTTAATGCAAATACTGAATTACAGTGGTATTATTTATCTTAGTCTTTTAAAAAGTATACGTCTCTGTAGCAATAGAACTGGGTTTATAAGATCTGGAAAACTTAATTTCTCTGAAGTATTCTATTAATTGATTTCCTGTGAGTTAAATCCTTGAAGTAAGGAAAAATGAATATCATTATTTGTTATGTTTAGAAACTAGCTGAAATAGCATTACCACGTAATCATAGCAGCAGCAGTTTCACATTAATCCTTAACATACCAAAAGGGACCAATATTTTAGCTCTCTGAAGAACTCTATTCCTGTTTATACAGTGGATCTACATAGCAAGCTTACCTGTTAAAGAGCAATATCTAAAAATTTGATTATAACGCTGTTTTTCGGGTTTTTCATTGTAGTATATATTTTACCCCACTTCTGTGAGCATTAAGCATTTATAGAAATGGCATATTAAGAAGTGGTGCCAAGAAGTATGTTTGCATCAAAACTGCAGAACTAAAACCATCTGTAATGCTTCCTCCAAAAATATTTAAATCTTTATTTGTACATTTTGGAAGTAAAAACAACCAGCTTACAAACCAATGGAGTTTATTTATGGAATAAAATATGAATATAATATTGATCCAACTGCTGTGTTTTTATTTGGTACTGTTAAATATAACACAATTATTGAAACTGCTGGAGAAGTCATGCCTTTGTACGCCACAAATCCGATGGTAAAAAAATATTGCCTATAAAAATCCTTGCAAGTGTTAACCTCCGTTGCACGAACACTCCATTGAGTGTGTTTCAACGAGGCTGGAATTTGGCCTTTGATATCTAGGCTTTATTTTTCCAATCTAGCCTGAGATGTAAGGTCAGTTTTTTTGGAAGAGGGATGTTTGTGAGCTGGGCTTTGGCCACTGAGATAGCCTCCAGCTGTGTGACCTGCGCTGGACACAAGGAACCTAGTTATATTTTGTGCTCTGACTGTCTCTATTACATTACTTTGCCGCTTTGTGTTTGTAAAGTAGGATTAATGGTGTTAATTTTTGCTCGCAGAGAAGATGGAGATTTATTGAACAAATATATTGCATTCCAGAGAGGTATTTTTAAAAACACATCAATTAGTTCAAGGCATTTCGAGAGGACACGTAAGGTAAGGTAATGCTGGCTGTGAGGAAGAAACTGCCAGGGTTCTTCCCCCAAAAAAAGTCTTTTTAGCCAAGCAAGTAGTCCTGTACTGGGAGCCGACATCAGGGCTGGACCACACATAGTTCCGAGTAGAACTTGTAAGAGGGACTGCAAGAAGGAGCATCCTCCAAGCTTCGCAGCTCAGCTGCATGGTAGATCTGCTCTCCTGTGGGTTTATTGATCCCTCTTGCAGCTCTCCAGGAAAAACATGTGGCCTGCCTCAAACAGGAGGGCCTTTCTCGCTGGTGGACTTCTGGGTCTCCACCACAGAGTGATAAATTATAGCCATAAACACACCCACACACGTGGTCTCCTAGACTGAATCTGAAGGATTATCTTTCAAGCTTTCGTCCAGTTATAGCTCACTGCAACAACCAGAGACATTTCCTATAGAAATCAGTGCCAAAATCCCCTTTGATTTCAGTCGGAACCTCGCATTTTTCCCCCTTGGTTCCTTAGTCTCTAGTTTCTTGACTTCAGAGAAATGCAGCTTTGGTTCATTAAGTTTGCACCCTTCAGAAGAATGATTTCCTGCACACATCCATGGAGAACTACTATATACGTTTAATCCTGCTTCACTGTATACATTTAAGCCTGCTTGTATTCTTACCCTAGAGCCACAGCAAGACCTTTTGGTATGGAGACAAGACATTTAGTATTTGATATCCACGGGGATCTGGACAGATTGCAGAGGAGCACATACTCACAGCCAGGGTCAGGGATGTCCTCTGGTATGGGACTGACACCTAGTGCCACCAGGAGAAGAGAGCCCCAAAACTTTTCCTGCTTTTTCTCTGGCAGAGTGAAAGAGCCAGAATCTTCCTCGTTGGGAGTGAAAGAGTATTTTACATGGAAATCAGACATTTGTCCTCCAGGATGCCCCGGAATTTAAGGCATATGGCTCAATCTAACTGTCATAATATATCCCTCCTCCATGTTCATACAATTTTATATGCATATGTAAGTGGATGTAAATATATGTATGCGTTCCCAGACTGTCTGACTGGGAATATCGAACAGAGGAGCTGATCCTCCTTGGAAATCACAGCACCCAGGTCCTTGTGAGGAAACGAACTAGGTGAGAAACCAGGATGAACGGCACAGGGTTGGTGTGACATGTCTCAGCCTGGTTTCTGCCCCTTGGCACCCCCGTCAGCGTGCTGACCAGGGCAGGCCACTTCCCAACTGACCTGGTCTCCTCTCGTTTCTGCTGGCCATCCTTGGAGACAGAGTACCGCACCGGCCTCCTGCGTCCTCACCTCCCCTGGCTCATCAGTAACTCCACCTTCTTGCAGACTTAAAGCCATTGCACTATTCACAAAATCTTTTGGGTTTGTAGAAGGGTTCTTTCCGAATGTTTTTATTTTCCCTAAATGTAATTTTCAAAATCATCAGGACAAATTTGTGGCAATTTGAAGTGGAAATTTTCTTGTATAAATAACCTTGGGAGTATGCCTGGTGACAAAATGCATAATGCAAATCACTGTCTGGGAATGTTTTATATGATATGAAACCTTTGCTTCAGCAAACCAAAAATGATCTCTGTTGCAAACCTAATTTCTCTTTCTAGGCCTCAGAAAAGAAGGTATCTGGTAATGTTTCAAGCAAACAATTCTGACATTCATTTCAGCTCTACAATCCAGTCATTGTAATAGAAAATAGCCTGTACAGGAAAATGTTACTTCAGAAAAACATGAGCCTCACAGGCTTAGCCCTATACAAGCAGGCATCAATTTAATGAAGTTTAGAGTTAGGAAAAAAAAAAATTGGCATAATTTAACTTTAGACTTGCAGACGTTTCAAATTGAAGAGTACATTTGCCATCGGATAGTACTCAACATGGAAAACTCCCCAGCCTGAATTGGAGATCACCCACACTTGTCAACGACTGGAATTTTCCTTCTTGTTGGATGCTGTTTGAGTTCAGGTTCTCCTGCTCTCGGCCTGTGCCCTGTGTCTTCAGGAGGGACCTGTTTTCCTGCTGGTACAACCCTACAAGCACTAACATCTCTGGTAATAGGCACTGCCGTTTGTTCCCCATCTCTCTCATTGGATCATCTCTTCACGCTGCTGATCTGTACATGCCCACAGGATAGTGTTTAATAATGTTAATGTTGTTGGGGTGAGATGTTGAGATGGTTTTGGGGCGTTAAGGTACAGAGCCTGCGTAGGCTTGCCAACACATTGACGACGTTCTCCCTCCGAAACAGAAAGTCTCTTGGTGGGGTTGACATTTTGCATTATCCAAAATGGAGCCCACCTGGGGAACGCAGAGTGGTTTAGGTGTGCAAGACATGGTGTTTGTTTGCTTGCTGGCATCATTAATTTCATCTGACAGAAATACCTCATTAAGGGTTGCAAGTCATTGCAATGTAAAGCACTGAGGGTTACAGTATTCTGGGGATTTGTTTTAAACCCAAATATTTTCCTGTGTATGTGTATGCAAGTCATTAGTTACTTCTTCGAGTTTATTCAGCTGGTCAGATAGATGAGGAGACTGTCTGGGTAAGACTTTTTAGGAGTTTTGTTGTTGAGTATCTGGGATTGGTCATGCTAGTGTAATGTTTTCTGCGAGAGAGCTGATTTACAAGGAAAACAACACAGAAAAGCAGGGATAAAGTTTCTGGCAGATCTCTCTGGAGGAAACCATTCCCCCATACAGCCATCGCAGTAAGAGCTCCATGCCTAAAAATACCCCAGCTTGCCTCATCCGTAGGGCTGGTTGCCCCTTTGACTCCAGGGACAAAAATGCCTGTGTGCTTTGATGGGTGGGAAATTATTTTTCCAGGGGCATTGACTGGCCGCTTGTTCACTGACGGAGTAGATCAGTACACAGGGTTGTCTCACAGGGTCATAATTCATCAAGCCACTATGACTTAAGCCCGTGTAGTTTAATACTCGGTATGCTTCTTGCTGAGCTGGGCGACGGCCGGCTGGATGCCTGTGAGATGCCCTCACTGTGCTCCCCCGTTGTCGTGGCCATGGGTCAACACCAGGCAATGGGGGGGGTTGAGAAGTCCCAGCCCCAGCTGAGACCATTCCCAATCTGCAGTCTTCTGAGTCAAAGGTGATTAGAAAGCAGTGGCACAAACTCAAATGCAAGGGCATCCAAGCATAAAACCAGATTAGATAGATACTGCAGATAGATAGATTAGATAAATGGATTAGATACATACGGAAAAGAAGATACTGAAAATCTTTCTAATGTACTTAGGTAGAGAAGCTCAATGTATGCATGAAAATATATATTTATTAAGCTTTGATTTAAATATGCATCTAGTGATATCACAATCATGAAAATCCTTGCCCAAAACCCTTATTCGGAGAGAAGAGCATGTATTGTTCGTTGAGTGGTGCTAGTTTGCCTATTGATAACGGCGTATCAGTGTCCCGGTCTCTGGAGGTGAAACTTGTCTCCCAGCTGAACCACCTGGAGGTGTTTCCGGGGGTTATGATTTTCTCTCTTGCAACGTCTGTTTAGCTACAACAAAACCGTCGAAAGGAGCATGTCACATGAAAACACATTTCTATGTTGGAAATCAAAAGCATCCCCTTTTAAAAGTCAGGCATCTGACTTTTCCTTGGTCTCCTTGGCTCCGTACCAAAGCTGTAGGAGGCAGAATTACTTAATATCCATTTTTAGGTGACCCACAGAATAAGATAATGAGGTGTATCCTCTCCCTACCAGCTGCAGAGTGATTTAAAAATTAAAAAAAAAAAAAAAAAAAAAAAAAAAGGAGAAGAAACCACACAAACGTGTTCATGGTACACACAATTATATAAAATTAGTAAACAGGAAGAGTGCAGTGAACTGCTTGAGGTTTGTGTTGCATAGATAGGAATATCTAAAAGAGCCCCTAATTGCAGAGATTTTTTATTTTGCATTTAGCAATTGGTCTCAGCGATGTATTTTTACACCTCATGTTTTAAATACTTTTATCTTCTACAGTATCTTACAGTGACTAGGCTTGAGTTAATATATAATTATAGGGAGATCCTTGTGCAAACACCTGTTTCATGTAGGCGGCTCTAGCTGGTTCTAGAGTTGCAGGTCTGCAACTGGCTTCAGCAATTGCCAGTAGAAAATGGCAACAACCCTTTTGAAACCGTTTTAGCTGCTGCTTCTCGCTCAGGCCATCTTTTAACACGGCATCTAATGTGCTCTTGCAGCTCTTTAAGCTGTTCTTGAAGAATGGGGAAACTTCCACTTTTATTTCCTGTTTCTGTGCTATTTTAGAACTTTTTGTTCCCTTAAGTGAGTGAGTGCTTTTTGTCCCCTTCTGGGGTGATGTGGGAAAAGTTAATAAAGAAGGATGACCAAAAGGGTGACCATGGGAATGGCATCCAGTCTGAACCTGGACTAATCAGAAGATTACCCGATAATGGTGTCTGAAAGAAAAGTCCCTCGGCAATCATTTTAATGAATTGTAATATATAACCGTGGCCGGGGAGTTAAGGAAAAAAAAAAAACATATTCAGAACAGAAGTAGGTTTTTGTAACTGGGTTGTCCTCGGAAATTGTGTCACTGCAGAAGAAGGCAAGGAAATAGGTTGGAGATGGATGTGTGCCATGATTTGGGGTAGAAATGATGAGGAAAGGGCAATGGTCTTCCCCACGGATAAATAACAGGCCGGAGGAGTGCCCAGGCAGGGCTGCTGGACGCATTGCCCTCAATGACAATAACACAGTGGATTTTGAATAATCCCCCAGTGACAGCGGTGTGGTCTTCAACAGCATTGCAGGGATGGCAGGGAAAGGGAATTACCACTGGATTCTACACTCCGAGTTATAGAGAAATAAACCAGTGCTCAAATATTATACCCACATTAATTCTTCGTGACTAATGTTGTTACAATGAATACCAGAGGAATTAGTAATGAATACCCACTTACTGTAAAGTGTCGCCAAATATATACTTAATTTGTAATGCTACTGGGAGCACATATATAATTTTTGTGTTTGTTATTATGTAAAAATATAACTTTGAGGGCTCATTGGTCTACATTTAATTATGTAATGGCATAAGTTAAACTGCACGAAACATATATAATTATGGGCTGACTGTTCTATCTAATACCATTAGCTGATGTTACAAAACCAACATTTTGCTTCTCTTTGGTTGGGTTTTGAGAGGTTTCACTTGCTCTGTTTGTGACCCAATGCAAAGTTTTGCAACAGAATCTAACAATCAGAAAATGCCTATAATAAAAGAAGCTCCGTTTCACTCTTCCTTTCATAAATAATATGAGATGGAGACCTAATTGATTTCATTCGCCCGTGGTATATACCACAGTAGTGTGTAATGATTTCTCTCAAATGTCCCATTAGTAATATTTATTTTTATTTAAAAACACCCCAAAATATGCTCTCCTCCTAATTTACTGTCCCAGCATTTATGATGATGGATGTTGCATTGTTTTGTGGTTTGCAGAGGGCTAGACAGGAATGTTAAAAATATATGACTTCATAATTTTTAGCCTGAGTTGAATACTGTCCTCCTGTGAGACGTAAAAAAATTGTGGGGTTTTTTTTTCTGTCTTTTGTTTTCAGGGAGACAGTGAAACTTGTAGCAACAGATCAAAGTGCTTATTCTCAATGTCTGGTCTGAAGTCAGAAAAACATATTCAATGGGTTATTTGTCGCATTTAAAGAGTTTTTAGCGCAGGAAACCTTCCTGCCATGCTGTCCTGTCCTGTCTGATATCAGGATCCTGCTGGGGAATCGCCACTTCTCAGAATGAGTGCTGAAATTAGCAGGATAGCTGAAAAAGATGTTTCTTCCACCATGGAAAAATGATCTGTTCAGGTGGTCTGAAAATTAAGGAGCTATTCAAGTCCTCAGGGGGAGGTTAGAGGATGTCCAGAACATGGGCCCAAATTACTCTGGTCTGGACATTTTCAGGATTTTTCAGTAGCAGGCTGTTGGGCAGAAAAACCCAGGTGCTTCTTCCTGCATGGCAGAATTTCATTCTCACGACTGTAAACAGGGGTTGATCAACAGCAGAACACCAAATGGGAAGAGAGCACAACCTTTTTTTTTTTTTTTTTCTTCTTTTTTCTTTTGCAGACTATTAATTCCTGCCTGGTAGCATTCATCAAGCTGGCGTGCCACAGCTCCTCGCTGTGCACTGCAAGGGAGAGGGGGGATCATCGCTTACTGCAATAAGTTTGAGTAAGAACATGGCAGCACCAGAACAAAAAGTGGAGTTTTAGGGCTGTGCAGGCATGTTGAAGAAGATTTTTGATGTATTTATTATTTATCATAGAATCATAGAGTCATAGAATGGTTTGAGTTGGAAGGAAACTTCCAACTAGAAGATGATCAACTAGAAGATCATCTCGTTCCACCCCCTGCCCTGGGCAGGGACACCTCCCACCAGCCCAGGTTGCTCCAAGCCCCGTCCAACCTGGCCTTGAACCCCTCCAGGGATGGGGCAGCCACAGCTTCTCTGGGCAATTCCAGTGTCTCACCACCCTCAGAATAAAGAATTTCTTTCTAATATCTCATCTAAATCTACCCTCCTCTAGTTTGAAGCCATTACCCTATTCTTGAAGATAAGTATTTGGTCATGTATTACTAAAACAGAAGAAAGTTTAGCCTGCGTGTTTTTTCCCTCTTCCTGGAGAAAGACTGGAAGAGGAAAATGTCAATGGCTAACTCGGTGTGGGGTGAAGCCAGGAGATGAGCCCTCCTCCATCCCCCGGGATGCTGAGGCTGTCGGGTCAGGGTGCTGGGGGCTGCCGGGGTGCCCCAAGGTGGGCAGAGTGCCCCAAGGGATGCTCAGCGCCGGTGGTGGCTGTGCTCATGGAGAGCTCTGTGTTTGCACGACCGAGGCTTTATGCTACAGGAAAAGAATGTAACTAGGGACCGTGTGAGGTTTGCGTTTTTTGTGTTTTAACTGCTGAAGAATTTCGGGGGTTGCTGTTGTTGTTGTTAAGGTCCTGTATCCTTGGAGCGGTGGGGTTCTTTGTTTGCTCTTGCTTGAGCTCCTCTTGGCTTTTTCACCCTTGGCCCTGTTACAGCAGCCTGCAACAGTTGCTGGGTAGTTTCCCTATAAAGCAGTATATAGAGCTTAATCAGCATTAAAGCAGAGCTCACTCCCCTGCTTCGTTAGAGAAAATGAGCTCTTTTCCAAAACGGTGTTGCAGTGGAGGAACAGGATGGACTGGGCAGAGCAGGCAGGGGAAGAGGAACGTGATGAGCATGTACCAGTCGCCGTCAGTCCTGCTATCCTTCTTCCAGGTAGAAATGATGCTAGCAGGCAATGTTCTCCAAACACAGCTTAATGGAAGGGGCTCGCTCCCTCAGATTATGTTTTATCCCTGAGACAAACTAAAAATACTCCATCTCATTTATTAAACGCGTAAGAAACTTCAGAATGGCTGTGTCAGTTTTACTTACAGTGAATATAATGTTACGCTGCTTTATCATTCAAACAAGGTAGGGGCTGGTTTAGTTTCTTCTCTATCAAAAAAAAAAAAAAAAAAAGGCATCTAGAAACATTTCAGTTTGGGAGTTCCATAATAAAATGGGAAAGATGAAGGGTAATGGGTACAAGTTACTCCTGGGGACATTCCAATTGTACGTGAGAGGAAAATTTTTCACAAGGAGTACAATCAGCCATTGGAATAATCTCCCCAGGGAAGTGGTGGATCCCCCAACATTGGACGCTCTTAAGATCCAGCTGGGCAGAGTGCTGGGCCATCTTGTCTAGATCGTTCTTTTGCTGAGAAAGGTTGGACCAGATGATCCTTGAGGTCCCTTCCAACCTGATATGCTATGATTCTATGATTCTATGAAAATTAATTCAGTATTATACCCTGTTGATCAGCTGTAGCGGTTCAAGATTCTCTACAAGTACACAGGACTGTGTTACCTCAAATAGCTCACAGGTGCGTCTCAGAAGGAAACAGTCTCCACCCGACAAAAACCAAAATTTATAAGCATGTCCCTTGCATGTCTGCAACAAGGGAGAAATTGAGTAAATCCTGGGTTCTCAAAGCCAGGAGGAGTCTATCCCCGGGATTACGCTGGGGTCTATTGAAACTCTTGAGGCACCAGATGGGCAATGGGAGTCCATCAACTCAGCCTACTCCTCATGGAATGGTTTGCCCCCTGCTCACTGCTCCCAGCTGCACGGGCAAATTCCGAGCTTCGGGGCAGAAACACCAGATAAATTCAACGTTATGGTACCTTTAGGACAGGAAGAGAAAAAGGTCAAAACCAAAGGAGGGAGCAGCAAGGGAGGAGGAGGTAGGAATGTGTGTATCGATAGCAGAGAGGGAAGATTGCTGCCTGCGCGCTGCGTTTCGTGGGCTGAACGGCTTGGTCCAGCCTCGCTGCGCTGCTCAGGGCAGCACGTCGGCTCGGCTCGGAGTGCCGGAGCACTCTTTGGAGCGCACACTCGCCAAAGACACGGAGGATGGAAACTTGCCCTCCTGGACTAGGAAATCGATAGAATGCAGCTTCTCCCAAGTATGTGCGGTAAACAATATTTACAGCCAGTATTTAATTTCAGCGTGCAGAGCTGACGGATGCCAGTCTGGGGTGCATGCTATTTGATGTCAGAGTGTTGTGACAGAGGTCTGTGGCAAAGCTCTGTGGCTAAAGGTCACGCTGTATTACGCTGTATCTGTGCCTGTTAATTATAGAGGGCTGTAATCTGCCACAGCAGTCACCATTCAGCTGGATCTTGATTCTGCAGAGAGTTCATGAAGTGAGGGAGGACTGGAGACACAAAGTCTCAGCAGCTGGCTGGGGGACACACAGATTTCAAAGGGAAAAGCTTTTTTCGTTTTGTTTTGTTTACTCTAAGAAGCAAAAACTTCAGCCCGGAGGCCCCAAAACTGTGGATCCCTGTAGCTAAGCCCAGACAAGTCTTCATGCGTTTTGGCACATACGGGAATAAAAGGACTTGGGTTTCTGGATAGTACTCGATGCTGTGATTACAGCGAGGTTTCCTGGATATCCCAAAGGAGATCACGGCTGATCAGGAAAGATGTGAGAGCAGGGTTACAGAGGTGCTTTCTCTCCACCAGAACCTTTTCTCTTGAACTTGTTCGACTGTCTGAGGTGGTTTATCCTTTCTTCGTTTAGCTCAGGCTGTGATGCAGGGATGCAATTCCTGCTCTAGCAGAGAAGGGTAGCAGACATAGCTTTCTTTTTTCTTTTTTTCTTCTTTTTTCTTCTTTTTTCCCCCTTCTCTTTAATATTCCGTACCCTATAGCATACTGTAACCCATCTCACAAGTCCCATATAGTTTGTCACAGTGCGTTCCATCTAATGTCACCAAAGTGCACAGTATCATAATCTGGAGGTTTTAGGCTTAATATATCTTTTCTCCACTCTTCTTTTTTTTTTTTTTCATGTTGTTTCCATCAGCCACTAATTCCTTCTCGAATCTCCTCCTTTAACTGAGGGGAAAATAATGGAAGTTGATGTTTTCCTCAGTCCATCCTCCTCCTTTCTGGTGTCCGTAGTAACCCGTATGCTATGCTTGCGTCCAGGTAAGTTATTCCACACTGCTCTCTTCCATATTGCTCTCCTCTGAATTGACCTTTTCGGTGCCATGTGAACTAAAGCTCCTGCATGAATTAGTAATTTGATAACCAGGGTCCAGGCCAGCTGCCTGTATTGTCAAACAGTCAAATATTAACTGTTAAAAATCACAAGTGCTCTTTACATCACATCATTTTCGTCTGTAAACGCAAACTGAAAGTTAAGCTACTTCAACTTGACCTATTAAAGTGACACAGTGACACAAGTCAGAGGCAGGTGTGAGAGCTGGAGCGAGAAGGTTGCGTAGCCTTAGCCCTGCTTCGTGAATGGGGAGAGGCAACGATCAATGCAGGACACGTTCCGGAGCACCCTGGGAGCGTTACCAATTCACACGGCATCCAGCTGACAGAGGCGTGTTCCAACGTTTCCAAACCACTCGGCGGGGGGAAACGGGGGCGATGCAGCTGAAAGACATGCCTGACGAGGGGTCCCCAGAGGGTCTCAGGGATCCTTGGCGCTTCATTCCTTGCTCTTTCCTCGAGCCACAGGTGACCCGCGGCCCCAGGATGAGATATTTCATCCACACATCTCACAGTACAGAGATGCTACAGCAGTGGGATCTGTGCACTTCGGGTTGTAGTGAGTGTGTGTCTTGTTTCTCCTGCAGAGCAGAGGCTGAGGCTTAAAGCAGGGTGCGAACCAAGTACCAGCGTGTGCCACCCTCTGCCTATAGGAACAGAGAAGAAATTGCAGTGTATTGTGTCTCCCTTTCCCAAGGAGATAAAAATAAAGAGCAAAAAGACTATTTAGCTGTTCATACGCTGTTGCTATTGCAGGATAGCCCTAAACTAGCACAGAGTGGAGTGCATGCTTTGGAAAGAAAAGCTACATGTGCTTGAAGTAAAGAAAAAGAGAATACGTATAGCAAGGAAGATAAGGGGGGAGGGCATAAAGAACTAGTAGCAAAAGATACAAAGAAAATCCCAGAAGCAGTGAGACACCTCCCACAAAACCACCATAGCCCTTCCCCTGACAGTGCTAAAGAACAAATCTAGGAAGGATGGGAGGGAGGGAGGGAAGGAAGGAAGGGAGGAAGGAAGGAAGGGAGGAAGGGAGGGAGGGAAGGAAGGAAGGAAGGAAGGAAGGAAGGAAGGAAGGAAGGAAGGAAGGAAGGAAGGAAGGAGGGAGGGAGGGAGGGAGGGAAGGAAGGAAGGAAGGAGGGAGGGAGGGAGGGAGGGAGGGAGGGAAGGAAGGAAGGAAGGAAGGAAGGAAGGAAGGAAGGAAGGAAGGAAGGAAGGAAGGAAGGAAGGAAGGAAGGAAGGGAGGGAGGCAGGGAGGGAGGGAAGGAAGGAAGGAAGGAAGGAAGGAGGGAAGGAAGGAGGGAAGGAGGGAAGGAAGGAAGGAAGGAAGGAAGGAAGGAAGGAAGGAAGGAAGGAAGGGAGGGAGGGAGGGAGGGAAGGAAGGAAGGAAGGAAGGAAGGAAGGAAGGAAGGAAGGAAGGAAGGAAGGAGGGAGGGAGGGAGGGAGGGAAGGAAGGAAGGAAGGAAGGAAGGAAGGAAGGAAGGGAGGGAGGGAGGGAGGGAAGGAAGGAAGGAAGGAAGGAAGGAGGGAAGGAAGGAGGGAAGGAGGGAAGGAAGGAAGGAAGGAAGGAAGGAAGGAAGGAAGGAAGGAAGGAAGGAAGGGAGGGAGGGAGGGAGGGAAGGAAGGAAGGAAGGAAGGAAGGAAGGAAGGAAGGAAGGAAGGAAGGAAGGAAGGGAGGGAGGCAGGGAGGGAGGGAAGGAAGGAAGGAGGGAAGGAAGGAGGGAAGGAGGGAAGGAAGGAAGGAAGGAGGGAAGGAAGGAAGGAAGGAAGGAAGGGAGGGAGGGAGGGAGGGAAGGAAGGAAGGAAGGAAGGAAGGAAGGAAGGAAGGAAGGAAGGAAGGAAGGAAGGAAGGGAGGGAGGGAGGGAGGGAGGGAGGGAGAGGCATCGCCCCCAGGAATAACCTGGAGATTCAGGATTGTGGCCCCCTTTGAAGCAGCCACAGAACCTGGATGCAATTTTCATTTCCCGCAGGGAAACTCAGACCTTGTTCTTCCGAAGTGGGTGAACCAAGCCTCGTAAAACTAATTGTGGGAGGTGGTTTGACATGAGAAATTAAAAGTCAAGGTTCGGCCTCTCTTATGCACACAATAGTGAAGCGGGGGCACTTCAGATCAACTTCCCTTTTCCTCAATTTTTTTTTTCCAAAAGAGTTTTGAAACTGCTGTGAAATTGTACTATTGTTCTCCAGAGCCAGGGGTATCTGCAATTCGGTAGCATTCCTTTATGGATGTCGTTAATAAAATATTTGGGACTCTTTTGTGATAAACTATCAATTTATCTATCAACTTCAAGACCATAAAATTAGTGTGGTAAAATGCAAGTGTTCCTTTCTGGTTAAGTTTTGGGGAAGGAGGAGGAACTCTGATAATATCTAGTTCATTCATGCTAGTGAATGACCAAGATATAATTGGCTCCACGTTCTCGGTTAGCAAATATTGTGACTCAAAATAAAAATATTACCATTTAAGTGAAAAGCCATGTGGGATTACCAAAACTCTATTTAGAAGTCTTTAGTTCCCTTTGACTGATTTTTTTTAATGGGGAAAATACTTTCAAAGAATAAAAATGTCTCCATGGCTTTTATGGTGGCCTTCTACAAAGGAATGGTCTATTTTAATACTAACGTTTTTAACCAATGTGCTGTGTGGAGCACGTATGTCCCTAATGAGATAGTCAATAGAGTTCATTAGTTTATATTTTAAGGGATGAAATTATGCTGACTTCAGCTGTTAAAATGTAATTGATAATGGCTGAGTAGGGAAAATTTAGCATTTGGGTATTAAAAGCTATATATAGGATAATCCTTGACTGCTCGCAAGGATAGGGGGTTCCTGGGAAGGGGGGTGATGAAGAAAATGTGTGCTGCAGAGGTGAGACGGGAGGGGTAAATGCAGACAGAGTTCAAATTCCAGTGCAACTGGAGGTGAGTCCATGGGTCTAGTTTTGGGTAAGGGGAGAAAATGTACTTTTCTGTGAAGAAAAGCAGCTGATAAGAGGCCTTTCTGCATGTGCTTCCCGATCCCAGCTCTTTTCCAGGTTCATTTTTGCTGACGTTACCACCGTTATCCGGGGGATGTGACTGTCCCTGGTGCGGTTCAGAGATGCTCTCAATGGCACGAAGCTGGCACGATGCAGGGATCTGGCTTGGGAACGGCAGCATTTTGCACCCATTGAATTTCTGCTGGGACGTTTATGCTCTGAGCTGGGGAAAGACATGGTCCGGATCACTGAATGGTTCCCAGCCTGTGCTCCAGAACAGACCCAAATCCACGGTTCCAAAAATCAATTTTTTAAGTAGGATTGTATGGCCGTTGTGCCTTCTGACGTACAGACACAAATTAGGCCAGTTTTGCCAATTGTTTCACGCACAAGGAACGTGGGGCCAATCTGCAGAAATAAGTATCAGTATCCAAACAGTGCGATTTGGGGAGAAACTTAATAAATTAAAAATAAAACTGCGCAATGAAAGTCTGCAAGGATTTACAGGATTAGGATCTTTCTTTCTATTGCTCTACAGCATTCTGCGCAACATGTGGCATTACATGTATTTTGGTGGTACATTAAGGAATAGATAATCTGTATTTAGTTATTCTCCCAGACAGTCAGTAATAATAATTTGAATGAGGAGGATTTTAAAAAATGCATCTGGCAGCTCTGTGGGTGTGTTGGTTGTTTTTTGTTGGTTTTTTTTTTTCTTTAAAAAAAAAAAATACAAACCACCCCACAATATAAAATAAGTCGGAGGCACCAGGAACAACTCTGAAATAATTATGGAACTAATAAATAATTCCCGAGCTCTAACGTATGCAGATGGCTTTCCAGAGGAAGCAGCCAGGACTGCGTGTGCAGCAGAAATGGGGAATCCTTGGCAGCTGGGAGGGAGAGAGGGGGGGGACCCCAGAGGTGCCCCCCCCTCCCCGTCCCGGAGCGGCGGGGTGCCTGCGCGGCGGCGGGCGGTAGGACCCGGCGGAGCGGCGGGCGCGGAGCTCATTTGTTCCACGCTAATGAGCGCGGTGAGCGCAAGCCAGCGCGGACGGGCTGCTCCTTAATTGCAACGGTCAGCAGCATTTCCCTTGCCAAAAAAAAAAAAAAAAAAAAAAAAGAGAGAGAGAGAGAGAAGGAAAAAAGGAAAAAAACATCCAAACCTCTTTAAAAAGGAAAAAAAAAAAAAAAGGAAAACCAACTTTTTTTTAACTTTTTTTTTTTTTTTTTTTTTTTTTTCCCTCCCCTAAGAAAGCAGAGCCCAACTCATCAGCAGGAGCAGGAGGGGTTTTGGAGTTAACTGCATGCAGGAAATCTCTCACATCCTGAGTCCCAGCTCGCTCCTCTCTGTAACTGTATATTATGGTGCTGCTCTCCAGCCCCAGCTGATGAAAGTTCGTCTCCCTCAGTCTGGGCTAAGATGTCAAAGCGTCTCCATGCCGAGCAGCAGCGCTTCCCTCCTCCGCACCCCCCAGCCCAGATTTCCATGCTGCTGCTGCTCAGCCTCAGCTGGCTCTTTTTAGCATCACCCAGAGCACAAGGTAAGTTCACGAGATAGAGCTGTATATATATTTTTAATCTTAATTTTTTTTTTTTCTTTAATACTTACTTACCTTACCCTCCCTTCTAAGGGGACCAGCAACAGAAAAGTGACTTTTAACAAAGCGCACCCAGAATCTCCCAGCGCGGATTTTGCGCGCCACCCACCTCCGCGGCCGCGGTGCGGGGGAGGGAGGCGGGAGGGGAGGGGGAACCCCCGAAGCGGGGGGGGGGGGGGGCGCCCTGCGGGGTGAGTTATCCCCTCAGGGTCCCCTGCGAACCGCAGGGTTGGGGCTGAATTCAGGTTTTGAAGAGTATTGTCAGAATTCCGACTCGTGTTTCCAGCCGGCGAGAATTGCCTGGAAAAAGCCAAATCCTGCTGGTCAAAGTGTCTTTTTGGGTTTTTTTGTTTGCCTTTTTTTTTTTTTTTCCCCTGGGTAAAAGTTTCCTTGCCGCTGCGTTCATTCAAACTGAGCGGGAGGTGGCGGGGGGGGGGGGGGAATCGGTGGCTTCAGGTTTGTTTTGGGTTTTTTTTGTTATGGTTTTTTTTTAAGATGTTTTTGCAAGTCGTGGCCCCACGCTTTCTGCGTTGCAGATTTGGGGGGGGGGGGGGAAAGAGCCTGGAAAAAGTCACTCGTCTCTTCGTATGCCAAGTCTGGGGCTTTTTTGGGAATCACTGGAGGGCCCAGGCCCTGTCCTCTTCATTAGGCAGCAGCTGACAATGCACATCTTACGCGAGAGAGGAAGGGAGATTCTCTTGTGTGAATACATGTAGCAGCGCTGAAGAGTGCGCGTGTCCCTACGTGTTACTACAAACTCCTGTCCCCCCAGGGTCTTTTCTTGGTCGTTCTATTTTTTTTTTCCTTTTTTTTTTTTTTTTTTTTTTTACTGTAACTTTAAACTTTGTAAGTGTTTTGCTTGTCTCCAAATTTATGCGCAGCGACTTTCCCTGGGACTTTGGCTCCGGACTTGCTAAGAGGAAGACAGAGATAAACTTTATATCCCGTTAGCCAGCACGTTGAAATCCTAGGGCAGACAGAGCAAGTTTAATTGAGCAGGGAGGGTTTATGTTAATGAACTAGCGGGAGGTGAAGCTTTGCTTTGCCTGTGTGAGGGGGTCTTAATTTCTCTTCGTTAACATCTGTGTTTACACCAAATCAGCGTGTTGGTGTTAAAGGCTGCAGCAGTTCTCAGGTAGATGAGGAGAAACTGGTCCCCAGCTCCCTTGTGGCTGTTCCCTTTGCGCGGGTGGAGGGGGGGCTGTTTGGGTGGGGGCGCCACGTGCCCCTTCTCTGAGCGTGGGACCCACTGGGGCTGCCCGGGGCCCTCCCTGTGTTGGAGGTGGGCTAGCACAGAGGGTAAACTTGACCACGCACCCAGGAAAATTTGAGATAAGATGCTTCAAGCATTCACCTGTGCTAGAAATGAAGAAATAAATATACCCCAAGTAGTTGTCCCTCCAATAAAATAAAACGGCAAACTGCAGGTGACTGGGATCTAGCATACAGATGAGAGGGCGGAATGGTAAGTGGGGGTGGAAATCCTGCTACCCGTGGTTTGGGATCCCCTAAGAGCCAAGCTGAAGCTCTAGGGTTATGTTTGCGCCACTGAATTGAGCTCCCGTAAAGTTTGTGTCAGCTGCTCATCTTTATGGTGCCCGTCTTCTGGTGTCTGAGCTTGAGCAGCAGTGCTGCCTGCTGACCCGGCTGGAGTTTAGGTTTGCCTGGACACATCCCTCCCACTCCTTTTCTTCCCGTAACATGTCTCTAACTTGCTCTTTCGCATCTGCAGCCAGAGTGCTCGGCAAGCATCCTCTCCTTTAATTCCTTTTTTTTTTTTTTTTTTTTTTTTTTTATATCCTGGGGAAGCAGAGACCGGCTTTGGCTTTGCCAGAGCATGTGCTGCTCTCTTGGTGGCAGAGGTGCTGAAAGTTTCAGCCGCCTGTTTCGAGACCCGGCGAAGCTGCCCGGTGACGAAAAGTCCTCTTAGCTGTGCTGGCACGCATCTCCACCGGCGTTCTGGAGCTTTGCAACCTCTACCTTTACTGCTGCGCTTGCCCTGGGCCCAGTTTTAGGGATCTGAGGTGCTGCCAGGACATCCTAATTTTTATATAAACGCATGCTTAGTGATTAAGACAGAAGTTTAAGTTACCCTATGTCTTGAAAACCGGTTTTGAAATGTGGCAAGAGACAAGCATGATGTGGGACTGCCCTAGTAACAACTCTAATATTAAACAGAAATTATCGGGTTATGAGATAGACAACTTAAGAGTAGCCTTGCCGCTCACTTTTAGTCTCCTTTCCGATTTTTATGGTTTTACAATGGCCTTTTCCAGTTTTCAGTGGTGCTAGCTCTTAGTTGCTGGCTAAAGGACCTCATGGACAAAAAGGAAAACCAACTGAAGTACCAGCCTCAGCAAAGCAAAATGAGCTTTGCTGTCCTGGCGGAGGGTAGTATCTAGTAGGATAAGATCTAATCTTGTAGATTTAGTCAAATGCCTTAAAATCTACATCTGTGTAAGCTTTGTGCAGAGTCAAGGCCGCCTTCTATCTGCAGGGCAGACCATGAAAGTGATGGTGTATAAAAGTAAACTCCAAATTAGTGTGTGTGTGGAAACTCTTTAAATCTCTTTGGGGTATTAGGCGCTAGCTGGAAGAACAGCAGAAGAATGAAAATCCTAAAATTGCAGTTGAGAATCAATTAAAACCACTTTCAGTTTTTATTTTTGTTGCTGACTGCAACTGTGTTGGCTGGAATGGAAATAAATTGCAGAAGAAGAAATCTTTCCTTCTCTCTCGCTCGAAAACTGATCTCTCCAACGCACTTCGTGTTTTCAGAGCTCACTTTCAAATACTCTTCTCTTTCAAACTGTTCCAGCATTTGTGGCAGATATTTACGGTCTGTGTATAATCACCTTCTTGTCTGCCGATTACCCCTATCAGGTCCCCTGCAGATAGCCTGGCATGAGCTGTCACTGTCTGTGGGGCTCCATAGATCCATGCCAAAATACACCAGCTGAGGATATTATGCCCACTCGTCAAGTCATGTTTGTGTCGTTAACTCTCCCGCTCGCTGGGGAGCTGCCGGCTTGTTCGCTGGTGTTTTGTCGGGACTTCTCATCTCTTGCTTTCCTTGAGATTTTTGGAAAGGCTGCCATCCAGCCGCAAAGAGCATCCTTGAACTAATGATTGACGGGCTGTGTTTTGGGCGGCTTTTTATCCTGCTCTAAGGACACATGAGTGATGGTGGTGGATCAGGGCTGTGTTTATCTGCTACTTCCACTCAGGCTGTCAGCTGCCGCCAACCCTATTGATCATGAAATTCTGTTTTAAAAAGGCTGAATTTCTGTAAAGGCTTATTTGGTCCTCCACCAGCCTTGTTCACACCTCGCCTATCCCAATCCTGACAGATTTATCGCTAGGGGTCCCTATTTTTCTAACATTGCCAGTGCAAATCTCACATCACCAGTGCAAATAGTCCAAGGCGTCCAGCTGGGCTGTGTTTTATTAGCATTTATGTGCATCCTTTTGGGCAGTACTGTTTGCGCTCCAGGGCCGCGGCCTTGCATGGGAATGGCGAGCAGCCTCCGCCAACCCGGGGTGGCCGAAGCTTCCTCTGGAGGTGCCACCAAGCCTCCTGCCTGAGAACCTGACGTTTGGAGGCTGCACGTTTGAGGGACGATGGGATGGGGTTTGGGCCTGACTTTTGCTATGAGAGTTGGAAAGCGAGAAGTGACATTTCCAGGGTGTTTGCAATTAGGCCTGAAATACCGTTAACGTTGATATGGCCAGGCGCCGCTCCACCGGCAGGCTCTCCCCAGCCCTGCATCTCACGCAGCATCCAGTCCTGCTTAGGATGCCAGGCCCTTAATGCTGTTCACCTTGGAGAGGTTTTTTAATTTAATCCCTTTTTCTGTTGCCTTTGTTTTTCCTCTACAAGTTCTTACATTTTACTCTACGTCGTCTCAGATACTGCTCTTCATGTTGCATGCACCTTGTGCTTGCATTTCAAGTAGTTTTTCAGATTACTCCTAAGACAAAAGCACATTACGTCCAAAATTTTGTAGTACTAAAGGCCTAAGTCACACTTGCGAGGTTTCTTGTAGGCCCCGCTGAGTCTCCAGGGCAAATCTGGGACAAACAAAATTAAAAATCCATGGTTTGAGTAAGTCTGTTAAGATTGGACAGTGCAGTCCAAAAGCACAATCCATTTGTTCCTGGCTAACACAAAGCAAAGTGCTTCAATTGCATTAAATTAGTGCAATCCTTTTATCAAAAGGATACAAACTGAGAAAAGGTGGTGTTTCTTAGGAGACCCCTGCTCCAGGATGTTGAACCTTCTCTTTTTAGTGTCTGAGTAAGACACTAAAGAGCAAGAGTTTGATATCGAGGGTGGTGTTGGCATCCATGGTTCAGAAGGTGACTTGATCAGCTGCATCATCTAATCAGAAATGCTGACTCCTCGGTTAAATCACTTCATGTTGTTTCATTAATTTTTTTACACCCCATATAAATGAGGTTGCTGCTTTCCATGACTTGGAGCTAGGCTGGGAAACATTTGGTTAGCTTGGGGGCAGGGGGTTGATCCATTCATGAGGTCAACAAGATGAAACCATTGATTCGCTGAACGCATTCGTTCTTGTCCAAAATATATAATCAAATAAGGCAAGAAATGAATTTTTTTCATGGCCTGTTAACTATGCTGGGTAATACACAGCAAGGCATAAGAAGTCTTTTGGCACTGAAGCATCTTTAACTACTTTATTCTGAGATATTTGTTAAGAGGAACCGTGTCAGTCCCTCTAAATTTAGTCTAATAGTATATGTCAGATGCGTTAAGTGAAAACCCTTCTTCTGACAATGGCGAAAGTTTGCCGTTTTCGTGCTTCTAGTTAATGTTTTCTAATTCTGAAAACAGCTGACCAAGTAAGAGAAATAAACCTCATGGGTGACTGTTTACCTTTGAAAGAATATATTAGAATATAAACTTCACCGAATCCCAGTGTTTATGGGATTTTGTTTTGATACAGTCATGTAAAAAAGAATATTGAAAAAATAAAAAATCTGGACTTTGTCATAATGCTGCATTTAATAAGGTGAGCATATGGGCCTGACCGTGCGTGGCGCTGAGCTTCGCCAGTGTCTTTATTCAGCAGTGATGGTAGCGTGCTGAAGATCCTCTGCTACTTCAACAATTAGAAGACGTGAGGAGGAGAACTATTCAGTCTGGATTATTTAAGTCTATTTATTGCTTTCCTTTTCTGCCGTTGAGAGCACTGCGGTGACAGAGCTATAGCTGAGAATAACCTGCGGCCTTTGCAGCTTCTAGGGAAGGATGCAGCATCTCATTTCTGATCCGCGGTCCTTTTTGACCTGGAGGTCATAAAACTGTATCCAGGTTAAAAACCGCTCTCGCATGTTGATGCAGATGTTAAAGCATGAAGTAAGCATTCCAAGTAAAATAGTATTTATTTCTTTGTGGATTGCCCCTCAAGTGAGGAAAATGCACCCCAATGAAGAGACGCTTTGATTAAACGCTTGTGGTTGAGGGGAAAGTGCAGGGTCATTGCAGAAGAAATCTTCACGCTTCAGAAAGAAGGAGCGTGTCTGTCTATTCTGTGTTGTGTACATTCCTTGTTTGTGAGTCTGATCTTCACCTGGGATGAGCTGTCTCACTCCACGGATGTGGCTCCTTCCTACAAGCTGGTGGTGACGTTCTGTGCTGTTCATTTAAAATCTGCTCAGCGGGATGGGAGGATGCATTGGTTAGACGAGCAAAGCTGTGCTAGTGACCTGGGAAGATATCCTGGGTGTTCTCCCTGCCCTGAGGAAACAATAAAAAGAAATGGTCATTACTCTTGTAGCTCACCTCCTGAAGAAGCCTGTGGAAGTCAGGAGTTATGGACTGATCCGGTGCTTATGGTGACGTTTGTTCTGAGGTGGCACACCTAAACCTGAGCAGGATAGGTGGCTTCAGCAACATGAAGTAACTCTAAGTTTTCTGGTCATTCATGTTTCGAGAAATAGGAAGACAGACTTCAGTGACAGCTTTCTTTTTCAGCGACAGCTTTCTTTTTCTTTCCTTTTCTGCTGTTGTGTAATGCGAGGAGCAGGTATTCCCCATGCAAACAAAAACGCCTGATGGATATTAACTCCCCGGCCCAGTAGCTCATTTGCTAGGCTTGGGAAAGAACTACAAATCGTTTCCCATCCACGTTTACCTAAATTAATACTGAAATCTGCTTCAGCTGGATTTTCTGCGTTTTCAGTGTGATTTCCCAGAGAACGTCTGAATGAATGATTTGTGTGCGTGCGACAAGCACAACTCCAACTCCCACTCAATACTTTTTTTTTTTCACTGGTGACTGTATACAGTAAAGAACATCCCTCAATACAGCTATGCTAGGGATTCCTTGTACTCAGTGGGGGAGGCTAGTAAATCATTGGAGAAAAGGATTGTACCGTACCTTTTAAAAGACAGAGAGGAAATTGTATTTTGGGCAGTAACTTTGAACTTTATTCGGTGGAAAGTAGCCTTTCTTGAGGGTTTGGAGGGCAGGAGCTGGAGAGGAACGCTGGAGCTGGATTTTTGTGTAATTACGTGGATTCGTTGCTGAAAAGTGAATATATTCAGTGCTTTTTTCTTTGACATTGGAGCTCTATGGATTAGTTGTGTCTGTGCTTGTAAAACACGGGTTATTGTTTCTCTACTCGAATAAGTCTTTTTGTTAGGTGTTGCCTCGCTGATGCTGAAGGGTGAAAGGCTGAGTTTATAATCAAAATGAGAATCTCTGGGAATGGGATCTTTTGGGGAAGAAGCAGCGGTTTAGGAAGAAGCAGACGTGCCCCAGTAGTGCCTATGCTGGGATGATGCTGGGGTGATGCTGAGTTAAGGTAGGACATCCTTCACTATGGCATCCTGGAAATTCCTGTGGGAAAGGCGATCCTCACTGTTTTTCACCTATTATTAGTCCTGTCCTATGTGTTTTCATGAGGAAGAATCACTGAGTCAATTTATATGGTGTGCATCAGGACTTGGAAATGAAGCAAACTTAAACAGGATTTGCAGCAAGAGGACAGAAGTTCTCCTAAGCCGTTGTATCACTTGCTTTTCAAAGCCGCTTTGGGTTTGAATCTTGTACTTACAATTTGCCCTTTTCTGTGAACTCTCCGGGCTGAGCAATTCCATGGGGGGAACCTCTCGATATATACCCATCACCCGGTGTGCCAAAGTGTCCTCCGCCTCAGTGCTTCCCTGCTTTATTTCTCTCATATTTTGAAATGTTCTCTTCTGGGGGGGGGGGGAAACCAAACCAAAAAAAAAAAAACAAAAAAAAAAAAAAAAACCAAAAAAAACCCAAAAAACCCCCCAAAAAAAAAAAACAAAAAAAACCCCCAAAAAACAAAAAAACCCAAAAAACCCCCAAACAAACAAAAAAACAAACAAACAAAAAAACCCCAAAAAAACCAACTCTGTCTTTGGACTGGTCCTGAATAGTAATTCCGCAGTCAAACGTAACAACATCACAAATGAGGCTGGACAGCTGTTTCCCAAATATAGTATACGTATATGTTCTACACACAGTAATAAAGCTGGGTTTTCACTGTTTGAAACCTTCCACAGTTTCCCTGCCCCCTCCTGCAGTCAATGGCAAATGTTGTTCTCAAAACTCCACTTGTCACATTTTGTTCTCGAGAGCAGGGAGGATATTGAGATATACTGGCATCTTTCCTTGAGTGCATTTCAATATGTATTTTGTATAATGAGAGCCCAAATCCTTCTCGCGTTACTTAGACTTTAATCACACTGTGCTCTCCCAAGATTGCTTTAATCGCATTTGCATCAGCAGGAGTAACTCTGTGATGAGCAATATTTCATCTGCAAACAGAGGGGACCAATCTCGGGCGCGTGATGAGGAAGGAACTGGCTGTCCTGGATTCGTTACAGCGCAGGTCTCTAGCGAAGAACGGGGTAGCATCCCGATTTGAGGAATGGATATTCAGGAATTGGAATGAACAAAAGCTATTTTTACAGTTTTCTTGAGGACCTGTCAAGTGTGATAGTTCCCTTTTAATTTTCTAGTAAATGGCTTTTTGGCATGCGTTAACTCCCAAGAAGAAGCGCGATGCTGCCTAGTGCAGCAGACATCATTTTGTACTCTAGCCATGACATTACCGTATATGAGAACTGAAAAGTTATATAGATATTACACCAATATATAAACCATGTGTGTTAGAAAGACAAGTTCAGTTTTGAAATATTTGACTTAGCTATGCTTTTCACTTTCAATCTGTGCCAAACATGTGCTTGAATGACTGATGGAGTCATATGGTTCCCTGAATAAAGCACTTTATTGTGCGCAAACTTAGAGCCTTCCAACAGTTGTATTACAGAAGCTTGAAGATTAAGATGATCCAACTGCTTAGGGGGTATGTTCCACAATGAACACTTTATTTTTCTTTTTTTTCCCCTCTCTCTCTATTTTTTGCCCTAAAATGTGTCATTAGTTTGTTCAGCTGGTCGCGTGGTGACACTGACCGCAGAGCCTTTGGTGGAGAAGAACAGCAAGTTGCACTCAAATTTAAGCTTTCACTCCCGTGTCCATGTTAAACTGTGGAACACATGACTTTTTCCATGGAGTTTATGGGCTTTCGTGGGGGAGGGGTGGGAGGGCTGTTTCCTGTGGCAGATTATTTCATCAGCAGAATTAGATTTAGGAAGGGAATAACTCATGCAAGAGCAAGTGATGACAGGAGATAGTTCTTAGGATTTATAAAATCAAAATATTAAAAAGCATGTTTCTAATGCTGTTTAGTTAAAAGGGATCAGTGCCTCTCAAACTCCTATTTCTCATCCGGGCAGTCAGTGCCCATGAAGCTGCTTAGTGTGAAAGATCAAGTGGCGATGCTGCAGAGTCACCCACGGGTCAGTTCAAAGTTGACAGCCCTGTCAAGCTGGAGAAGGGATCTCTTTTCATTGGAAGCAGAAAGAACAGAAAATCAAATTCAGAAATGCGCGGAGTCGTCTTACTGTTGCCTGTCCTCAGGCTCATCAAAGACCTTTGCTGACTTTTGATGTTTTAAAAATTTTGTACCTGAGTCATAATTTTGCAGTGTGAAGGAAAAGGCAAGAATCAAGTCCAAGAAGATCCATGGAATTAGTTGCTTTCCAAAAGTTCCTTGTGCTTAAATGCTTGAGGGCTTGGGTTTGGAAATGGGGGAGGAGTGAGAAGACAAGTAGAACTTTGTTTTAGTTAGGTGCCTTGCTTTCTTTTTTTTTTTTTTTCTTTTAAATAATTATTTTCCAGGCAGGCCATGAAAAGCCTAATTTTACTAGATTTTGCAGAGAGAATCAATATACTGCTTAGATGTGCAAAGGTTAGTTGGAAAAATAATTTATGATTTTGAACAAATAAAAACTTTTCTGTAAGAAAAAAGATTTTTATTTTATGCACAGTCAAATCTTGCCCAGACTTTTGTGTGTATTTTCAGATGAGGGCAGAGTCTGGCGTGTTATGTGCTCTTTTAAAGCTGTGTAAGTCGCTTTTCGCGGGATAATGGGAAGTACCTTATCAGCCTGGGGGAGTTTCTGATTCGTGTCCTTTCTTTTGAGAGGGCGGCTGTGTTTTCAGCTGGTGGTTAGTGTAAAATTTAAGATGCATGGACAGTTGGCTTTAAGGCAAGCTATTGCTCATTTGACCCTATGCAAGTTACCGGGCTTTCTTTCTTTAACCATTACGCACTGGAAATCTTGTACGGGTTTATTTTGCAGCATTTCCTTATTTATTATCAGCTATTATTATAAGTTGTATTTTTGTTATGTTAATAAGTGACAATTTATTATTTTTCCCGTTTCAAACAGAACGGGCACCATTGTAGAAGGTGGTTTCATCAAGATCTGTACCTGGATAACGTTTAGCTTGGGTAATGTTTGGGCTTTTGCGGGAAGACGGAGTGAAACGGAGGACTGGAAGGATGCATCCTCCCCACTCCTTGGCCAGATAGTTGGATAGTTGACACTTTTTGGTTTTGGCATGATATAGTCTGAGTCCTAATGTTAACAATTTCCATTTAAAGCAAGTTGATTTTTAATTTTTTTTTTTTTTTTCCTTAATGCACAAGAGCTGGCTGCGATCCTCCTTTGCTCAGAAGTTCTGTATTGTAATCCAGCCTAACTTCATGTATAGCCGTTTTCTGCTCTTGCCATCTATAAATATATCAGCGCTGGCAAGATAAATACCAAGAGGTATATAAAGCTAAAGGATATTCATGGACCCTGTCATCTTTGGTTTTCTAGATTATGCAAAATAATTCTCTTTAGTTCCCTTCTTGTAATTCAGTCTTTCCACTTCCCCGATCACCCTGGCAGCATTTCCAATCCACCAGCTCCAGGCTGAATTAATGTTCCATGAACGCAGGTGAGGAGCAATGGCCGCAGTATTGAGATGTTCTTGCGTTGGTAACTCTCAGCAGTAACTTCAATATCTGATATTCACTGCAAGCACCTCTTCCGATGCATCGTTCCAGAACTGTCTTTGCTTCATGTGACATCAGTGTCATAGTGAATAGCATGTATGGGTCCTTCTTGTGTCATTTGCCTTTGGAGACGACCACTTAGAGCAGAAAACTTACTAGTCCCTAAGAATACGGCCTTTCATTCTGTACTACGTGGTCTCAACCCTTTGCTCCGGTCTGCAAGTTATTGGGTTCTTTGGTAATATTCCTGTCCTTCTCCGTGCAGATGTTGTCTCCTAACTTGGAGCACTGGAATTCAGGAGGACATTTCTGCACATTAAGTAAAGGTTGCTGATAGAAATATTAAGGCTGATCCTACTACATTTTCTTACTAAACCTTGGCAGAAGCCTTCCTTTACCTGGTTGGTTAGCGATGTGCTTGGTGGGTAGTCTCTACTCCTTATCCAGTTTCACGCCCTTCTTAAATTTTCTAAGTTCACCCCCATAGAATCATAGAACCATAGGGTTGGAAGGGACCTCTGGAGATCATATAGTCCAACCCCCCTGCCAGAGCATCTTGGAAGGACAAATGCTTGGCCCTCTCCCTGTGTAAGCTTGGTAATTTTGGATCAAAAAGTTCTATTTTGAGTTTGGAGGCGATATAAAAATTGGCCCAAGTAAGACATGAGAGAGAAGTAACAGATGGGGGGAATAAAGCTGTTCTGATGCGTGTCCCTGTTGGCAGTGGTGACGCTCTCAGGGTTGCTGCCCAGCTTGCTGGCATGGCGGCACAGAGCAGATCCAAGGTATCCTGGGCGACTGGGGAAGCCAGCTGCTGGGAGAGCCTGTGGGGGTGCCTCCATGCCCTGCCACAAAACTAATTGCCAACGTTCTGGTGAGTGCAGGAGGCAGCCGCGTGTATACCGCCCTTCCTCCATAGCCAGAAATGGCCCATCCAAGTCGCAGATCCCACTGACTGTGAACTAAGCTGAGGAAGCTGGAGAAAATGAGGAGGGAAATGGATAAAGTATGCTCTTCCTGGCTTCCATGCCTTGCGATACAGAGCAGTGCCGGTAGCTGTTTTCAGTTTGCGGAAAGATTACTCTGTTCTATTATTCTTTTCTGTCCTAAGATGATTCCAGTGCATTGGTGCTTTGTTGCAGAGGAAAAAGGAGGTAGGCTGTGACTTACAATGCTGAGCCCCTTTGTAATAGGAAAGGTACCGCAAGGAAAATAGAATTTAATTTAATTTAGGCTTTTTTTTTTTTTTATTCCCCCACCCGCTGCTTCTGTTATTGCAATAACTGCAGGGGGTGACATGAAGGGTGCCTGGGTGCAGTGTACCGGGGAGATGGGCTGGAGGTGGGCATCCAGCAGCATCACTGGGGCTGGGCTGCAGTGGGGTGCTGGGGCTGTAGGAGCCCTTGGGTGCCTGGGGACCCTGATGGGGTCACGTTAACGTGTGTGGGACACGGCATGCGGATGGGGCTCCCAGAACATGCACATCCACAATGGGAAGGAAGCACAGTGTCATACGTCGGCTTCATTGTAAACCTGTATGTTAATAGATGGATGGGTTTTATAAACCACCGCGGGTCTGACTCCGCGCTCCTGTGCCGTGCCAGGGCCGTGGGGAGCAGAACCAGCACTAGCAGGACGACAGGGGTGTGCAGTTGGGGGGGATTTTATTTGTTTTATCTTCCGCTTCAGCGCATTTTATCCAGACCCACTCGGTATTGAGAGCATTCACCTTTTTGTTTATCCTGAGGACAAATAAATTGCACTGCCTAACTAAAAGCTTATTAATTTTAAGTAAATGCAAAACTGAAGTGTGTCTGGGCTTCTTCAGGAGGCAGCGGCCATTAAACAAAGATGTCACATCGCATGCTTGGAGTTTATTTTACATAGAGCTCAGAGGAACTGAAATACAAAGCAAAAAGATGAAAACTATTCTTAACTTCTTTGCCAACAACTCTTTGTATGATACTGAGCAAAGAAGAAAAGTTGTAGAAGTACATGGCAGATGAAAAATATTTAAGCCGCACAAAAGTCACTGACAGATAACATCTACTCATCTCACTATTTGTACAAAGTATCTTTTATATTACTGGGAAAAAAGAAAAGAATAAAGGGTGCTACATCAGCTTGTGGGCTGCTTGTGGATCAAAAGCGTTACCTTCAGCGCAGGCTGAAAATAGAAAACAGATAGACACGACTGTGAGTTTTTCATGTGAAAAAGTGGGAGACGAGCTTGCGTCAGGAGGAACTGGACAGAATTTCACTGAAATGGAAAATAAGAAGGTGAGTAAGTAGGTGCATGTGACACAAAAGATAGGAAACCTGGGTCTAATAAAAGTTTCTGGTAATACAGATGGCCTGATTTTCTTCCCCTCTCATGACACGTTACCAAAATTTAAATTCTCTGATTTCAATTATTACACTATTTATATTGCTGTAATACCAAGAGTCCCTGTAGAGAAGAGGCCTCATTATTAATGTAATGCAAACAACTCTAATGGTTCCAGCTTCAAAGAAATCCTAATGAAAATGGGTAAAGAAGATGAAGAGTGGCAGAGGGGAAATACCAGCACGTCTGCGCTCATGAAGGACGGCAGCACTGGGAGCTCACGGGATGTGATCGAGGTGATGGAAACCCTTCGTTAGCACAGATCTCCAGTCCTGTCCCACCGTGCTCTTCTCCTGGTGCTCCTCGGACAGGAGGGCTCCGCTTATGCGCGGAGATGGGTGGCCCGAAACCAACAGAAGAAAACTTGGACTGTGTTTTGTTCAGCCATTGTGCAAGAGCCAGGGGGAAGTAGCCCTCACTGGGATAAATTCTTTGGCGTTTCCAACTTTGAGGCGAGGGCTGTGAGTGCCGAAGGCTCTCCGAGGTTGCCAGCAGCCATCCCACCTGCGTGGCTACTCAGAAGCCCACGCCACCGCTCTGGGGCTGCGCATCTGCTTATCCCTTTTTTCCAAAGTTTCCTCCACACTTCCATTTCTATGCCTACCGTTTTTTGGCCTGGCTCTCTTCGTATGGTTTTGTGGGTTTTTTTTTCTTCCTGACTTCGAGTCTTCCTCTACCTGTGTCTTTTCAGTCTGTGTCCCGTTGTTCGGTCGGGCTCCGTGGCCCTTCAGATGCTGTCACCTTTCCCTTCTCGACAGATGTGCGTGGGTCGCTCTTCATTGGCCGCGATCCCTTGTTTTCTGCAACGTGTTCTTTGGAGCTTTGCAGTTGGACTGCAGAATCCTATTTAAAGGATCTACCTTTTTATCTTCCCCCTACTTTTATATTTAAAGACTTATCTAGAGCTTACCTGTCAGTTATACAGGTTTCTTTATTATGTAGTCTTTCAGTACGTAAATATAACGACTTTAAATCAGAAAAAAACATTGTTACTTGATTTACAAAAGGAACTTTAATGTGCCTATATCACACTGAGGACAGCTGGGAGTTAAGCAAGTGCGTAACATTAAGCATGTGCCCAAGTGCTCTTCAGGTTGAGGCCCCGTGACTGGGCTGCGGTGCTTTCTCTGCCTCCTGCAGGAAGCCGTGATTTTTATCCCGCCCAATAATTTAAATAAAAGCATTTAGATAAGCAGCAAAATATTTGGCTGAAGGAAAGCAACTGGACAGAAACTGATCTCGTGTTTTATAAATGCTACGGCTTCAGGAAAGTTTGCAAACTCTAGAGCTTGTCTGTTTTGTTTCCCCCAAATAATCTTTTCCAATAAAGATACAACTGCTGCCTATAAACCTGTCTTGATGTCTGTCTCCAGACTATCAACGCGTCTGCACAATATGCATTTTCAGTGTGCAGATAAATAAGCATGTGTGTAAGATGAAACTTGCTCGTTGTAACCTTGCTTTGTCATGCACCACAAGCATCACTTTGTCATGATAGAACAGGAGTGGCAAAATCGAACTGCACTTTGCGTAGATATTGTTCCTTTTTCCCGTGATATTTTTATAGCGGTTGCACTTTCTGGACCACGCGATGTAATGGGGGAATAACACATCTGTGCCCAAATGCTGATCCCTCCCCCTCTCCTTTCTCTTCCCTTTCGGGTAATGTTGTGATGTTAATGCTTTGCAGAATTAATAAGAAAGGCAACTTGAACACGTAGGAGTACCAGAAAGACTTAGATGCTTCCTGGTATCTAGCTGCAGCTCCATGGTATAAGACTGGGTGGAAGCAATGTAGACAGTGCATCCGTGGGAGGAAAAGTATGCTCATAGGGTTTCTTAAAACTTAGATTTCATGAAACTTTCGGAGTGCAAATCCTACAAAATAATAGAAGGGCCTGAGTCATTTAATTCATATAGTTGAGACTGCTCTAGTGAGCCAAGAAAAAAAAAAAAAAATCAGGGCTAGAGCCAAACTTTTCTCATTTCTCTGAGATATGCTTCATAAATTTCTGTTCTGTGCAGGGACCTCAATGCCTGATAATCAGAATAAAGAGCTGTAAGGTTCTGTTTAGACCCTCCGAGGCAGATGAGATGGTATCTCATATGCCTCCAAAGGGCTGAACCCATTCCTGTGCAGGGTTTGGAGCATCCCTTCCAAGGGCTGACACTCCCGGACACTGTCACTTGGGTTTGGGCTGCACTGAAGGTGGGGTGAGAACCCTTTCTCTACTGGAGCACCCATATAAACACCCGTATAATAAGCACGTTTCCTCTCCCCAATATACTTTATCTTTTTATCTTAGCCTTCCCGCCCCCATTTTAGGGCAAGTGTCATATTTTTAAAAGTGTGCTGGAAAATACTGAACTTGTTTTCCTCGCACTTCAGCTTAACCCTAATGACTGCGTAGATGTTTTTAAGCTAATTCTAACAGTGGCTACATTGGGCTCATTCTGCCCAAAACATAGGTCGTGATCCTCAAAGAGTGTTAGGTGACCCGAGAGGGCAGGTGAGGTTGCTGGGATGGCAGTACCGAGCACTGAGCTGTGTGGGCAGGTCTGACCCACCAGCTCTCCTCTCACTCCCATAACACGGTTCAGCCGCTAAAACGGTACCCCATCACCTTCTCTCTGCACCTCCTGGCACAAAGGCCATGGGGGGACGAGGAAGACGGGTAATGCTAGCGTTTCTCCACCTTAATGGAGGATGGACACGTTTCCAGAGCACCTGTGAAGACTCAGGTCTCATGCTCATGGGGTCCAAGTGCCCCAGAGGGCTCAGTGTGATGGTTGGTCAAAAGTGTGGCAAACCCCGAGAGCATTTTGACTGTCCCATGGCGCCTGGAAGCCATCCCTATCTTCGCTTTAAGATTTATTCTCACCACCGTTTCCAGCTCTTGAACTAGGATACCGCTTTTTAGGACTCTACTTTGACAGGCGCGATACCATTAGTATGGTTAGTGAGAGGAAAAACACTTGATAAATGTTGCATGCAAATAGCTTTTTGACGTTGTAGTATGAATTGAAGTCGTCTGACTGTGTAGGAGTAGGGCATTATTTCACCGAGAGTTTATATTCTCTTCCAGTCCTTTTTTTTTTCCCCACTAATGAGAATGTGCATCCTTGATGTTACGGGGTTCTCAGTATTTCGTGACCTCCTTGTGTGTTCATATAGAAATGCTGAGGCTGCTACGTAAATATTCAGTCTTTTGTTGTACACAGTTCAGACTTGCTAAAATGGAGTACAACCGCACGTTTCCATGTTTAGCCGACTAAGACGGCGCATTAAGAAGCATTTGGGGGATAATAAAATAGCAAGGATTAAACCTGCTCAATCTGCTGTGTACGATAAACCTGGAGCTTTCAGCAACCCCGAACCGGGCTGCTACATCTATGCTGTGACTCTGACCCGCAGAGCAGAAATAGGAGGGAGGTGAGGGGAAATCTGGGGTCACTGTCTGCCCGTAGGGAGCCTGTGTCGTGCAGGGTTTGTTCACCCTGGGGAGGGCTCCAGTGATATCCCCAGGGCACTGTCCCTCCTCCTACCACCGCTGCTTTGGATGTGGTCCAGCGTGACTGTATCTGGGAAGAGGGACGGGGAGAAGAGGGACTGGGGAGTGGTATGATCAAGGCTAATTTTTTACCTTAATTACGGGAAAAATAGTTGTGATAAAATCTTCTCTTTTCTAAATCCCTGCAGCTTGCTTCCCCTCGTAACAATGACACTGAAAAGACAGCTACCGACTGCGTTCCCCCCTGCTGTCATCTTCAGTGGGGAAAAAAAAAAATCAAACTCTAGTATGATAATTAGTGTAACGCTTTAAATAGTCGGTGCCAATACCTCTCCGATTTTTTTTTTATTTATTTAAGTCTTGCATCCCAGCTCCTTATCTTTGTACCCTGGTATCTCTACTCTTCTGTGCGGTCTTTGTCTTCTGCTGCTGCAGAAACGCACCATCTCATCAGCGGTGGAAATCACCTCGAAGCTTCTCTCCCGGAACCCCAGCTCCCTCAGAAATTTGCGTGGGTTTTGACACTGACAGTGTGATCCCGCAGTGTTTTAATGTTTAGTTCTCTTCCTGAATTATTTCCTTTCAAAATGTGCTGCCAGGTCCCTTAAATAACAAGGTTTGTGTTGTCAGATGCTGTTCCCCACTAACCTGAAGTGCTTCTCCCTGTCCCTAGGCGAGAATGTGGACAGCAAAGTGGAGTCCTTGAGACAGCAGATGCCAAAGGACCAGTCAAAAGATTATGAGATAACAACTCCCTTCCTTTTGAATGGAAAACAGTGGAGACCAGTAAATGGCATTTATTCAAAGGTTAGTCTTCGTTTTGCTTATTATTTTATTCTAAGGTGTATAACAACTGGAAGGCTTTAGGGGAAAGTAAATGCGCTTACTTCGTCATATCAGTTATAAGAGTATATTTTATATTTTTGCAGAGAGTCTGCTGTCTAAAGTTGTCACTTACCTAATTTAAGAAAATGGGTAAGGTCTTTGGTTGAAATGAATACGTTTTTACTGTATAGTTGCATTCTCATTTCTGATGGCAGAAAGGGAAGCTTAAAGCGAAACAGTATTTTTGGAGAAGTTAACATACATTGCTTGAGATTGTATCACGCAACAGCGAAACAGCCCCAAAACTGAGGGAGGGGCAAAGCCAACAAACACGTTTGTTTGGTTAAATGCAGTCCCCCAGCCAGAACTTTAAGGAAAAGTGTAAATAATGTTGCTTCCCGGACTGCAGCCGGGGGCGTTACCTGGAGCCCGTCAGGGGAGATGGCCCCCAGATGCTCTGCGGGGGAGTCGGGGATGTCTCCCTTCACGCGCCGCTTTCCCTTTGCCTAACAAGGGGATAATCTGTCACTGGCTGTGACTGAGCAGGGGTTGTTTCCCCCTCTTGACAGGCCCTGATAAGCTTTCTTCCTTTTTTTCCCTCTCAGACGTTGGCTGATAATATGGGTAGCTGGTTTTAGGAGAAAAGGGCTGTTTTCTCTCTCTTGCTTGAAGTATGAAGACAGGTTGTTGTTTATTATCACCAAAGATGTCATGGGAATCTCTTACCCAACCTTTTAAACTCAGGTCCAGTTTTGATCCAGTTTACTTTTTTTTTTTTTTAGTGTTCTTTTAATTGTCAGAATGAGGAGAAAAAAGTTAAATTTTTTTAATAGTTTAAAAAAAAAAAAAAAAGAAAGAAAAAATCCAAGGAAAAAACATCACACGCAAACAATGCAAACAGCCAAGGCAGCCCATTAGAAACAGCTCGCTTTATTGCATTGGGAAAGTGTTTCTTGGAGAAATGCTACTTGACTGCTGCCACCGTTTGCGGGACACGGTTTTGGATCAGAGGCTGCTGATTGACAGGAGAAGGTGGGAAAAGAGATTTCCAAACAAGGGATGTGACTTTCAAAAAGCCGTGTCTGGCTTAAAATTTTGCTTCCTTTTTCTCTTTCCCTTCCTAAATGGGAAAGAAGGGCCAGTCCTAGTTTTGAATATCTGCAGTGATGAAAGGGATATCATTGTGGGTGGATAATGGCTTATCTTAGAGAGATAACACAGATGGCTTGGTCCTAGATGTATGTGCAACTCTATTTTTAGATAATTTAATTAGAAACAGGCATTCTCCATATAGAGTTCTTTTCGCTACTCACTGTAGCTTTCTGAAAGAGTTACAAGAGTATCTTTATGTGAGTAATGATAATGTGATTTATATCATTAATTTGTTTCCCAGAATTGCTTTCAGTTTAAGATGAACATTAGAAAAGATTTGTGGTTTGGTAGAAAGATCCACGTGCTGCATCAGCACTTTTTTTCTTTGAATACTTCTTTTCCATGGAAACTGTTATAAATTAAATACACAAAAGTGCAGATCAGGCTGTGGGAAGAACAGCAGCATTAAACTGGTAGAGGAGAAGAGTAATGAATAGCTTGTCACATAAACATTGATCAAAAGCACAAAAGTTAAATACTGTTGTATTTGATGGTTAAATAGGACCTATTGTTCTTCAACCCATTTCAAAGTGTTCCTCCGTTTTATTTTACTTTTATATGAAGTAAAAAAAAAAATGTGAAGTAGCGTGTACTCGTAACCAGGGGAATGGTATTGCAATAGAATATATAGTAAAATAAATAATGTAGTGGTTATAAAAATGCCAAAGTATTAAAGTTATTTGTGGATAGATAATTGCCTCGCAATGATAGCCCCATTCTCCAGTCCTTTGATCATAAATACTCCTGCTTAACAATTAGTCCCCGAGAAACCACGCTAGTCATTTAGTGCAGCGTATACTCTTTCTTTCCCATCTTGAAGATAACTGTCCT
Organism: Fratercula arctica; assembly: GCA_947846985.1. Taxonomy (NCBI): domain Eukaryota; kingdom Metazoa; phylum Chordata; class Aves; order Charadriiformes; family Alcidae; genus Fratercula; species Fratercula arctica. The sequence continues at coordinate 3,562,978 of CANTUZ010000010.1, forward strand.
TTTATTTACCCCAGGAGTCACTGCAATATCTGTTGGAATATCTCATTCAGAATCTGTCTGGAATTATTATTGAGCTAATGACTTTCTCGTTGAGGGCCATCTCTGCAGTACGCTGTGCAGAGCAGAGGCAAAAAAGCTGAAACTCGTCACACAGACCTGCTCAGCAGCAGCAGCAAAATTACATTTACTGAGAAGAAAAAAATAATAAAAGTTACTTAGCTGTAACCTGGGTTTACTTTAATACAGTTAGGGTGTACTCCTTCAAGGACATCTAATGATTTAGGTACTTCCTAAGAATGACCGTTCAAATTAATGGTAGGAAAAATCCAATTTTAAAATCGTGTAATCAAATTATATATAAAGAATTTGGGTTTCCCTAAGTATAAATATAGGGTTTTGTTTCTGGAGAGAACCTATCATTTACTGGGCGGATCGATTTTTCTCCCTGCCCTCCCCACCCCAAGTCAAAGCTGTAAGAGACCAAGACCAGGATCTCGGTGTGGTAGTATTATTTCAGAAATGCTGTTACTTCTTCCTTGTTTAAAAAGATGAACATTTTAAAATTAAATTTGTACACTTAAGAGAAGTTAGGATGGAAATACGTTTATGTTTTTGCGACTGTATGATGCTGCTCATCTAGTTCGTGGTTCCTAACGTTTCTCCTGACATCTTTTGTTGAATTCAGAAAATTTAGATCATTTTCAGTTGGAATTTTTGAATGGTGCCCAGTTACATTCTTTTATGAACTGGATAGAATATTCAGTTGCTAATCCTGAACACGCTGCTAAAATTAGTGGCTACTATTTTGAGGATCCAGTTGTTGCTAGTCAGGACTACACTGATGAGTAACTGCATTTGTGGGCGTGTGACAGGGAAATTGGGACCCTGAAGTGTTGTGCAACGTTGCTCTGTGCTTTCAAACAATAGCTGCCCATATTCGGTGCAGATGTGATTTCCGTCTTCGCTGAAATTTTGTGTGCATTATAGAACGTGTTGATAGGTCATTATACATTATAGCTCCAGTTCTCCTTCCACTTCTCCTTTTTTCATGTGTTCATCAATTTGCGTTGTGTTGATTTTTTTTTGCCCAATGCTTGGTTTAAACCCAAGAGGGTTAGGTTCTATTTTCCTTAAATTTTTCTAAGGTTTGAACAAAATTGTTTCATTTTTATATTATTCAAGTGCAGGAAAAGGACTCTTTTCCCCGCATGTTTCCAAGCTGAATATTTTTCTTCAAACTTGGCTTGAGACTTGCAAATCAAGCCAAGTTCGATGAGCGTAGGGTAAGTGATGTTTTAGTACACAGAACACTTTAGGGAAGACCATCTGTTTGGCTTCAGCTTTTATCCTCACACCCTGTTAGGGACACACACTGGTTAATGTGTGCCAGATCCTTGCACCACAGGAGCTGTAGGTCAGGTAATACTGGTTGTGTTGGACCCGAGCCTGAAGCACGGGCCTTCTCTTGGAGAGACAAGTGCTAGGTAGGAAGCGTTTCACATGGGCATTAAGGGTTTCTTGGCTCCATTTCTATGCTTAAAAGGTTGTAACTGTGGGGAAACACTCCCTGCCAGAGACCAGCCAGGGCTTTGTAATGCTGGGGGCGATCCCGGTGTGGCATTGCCCTGGGCTGACATTCATTCTCCCGGAGTGACACACTCATTAATGAAGTTGGCTTTGGATCCAGGGTTTAGTCCAGATCTTAAAATGCATTAAGTTTCTGGGAAATTGAAGGCATTTTGTGCATATATGATATGATCAATTATGCAAGTCCTCAGGTGGTGGCATCTGTCACTCAGGTCTGGGACTTTTCTCTAGTCTTGGCTGTGCCGGATCTGTAATGTCATTGCTGGCACCTGCAAGGACTCAAATATAATCATGAGGCTGATCAACTGCTTTGAAAGATTTAATCCTCTGCGGTTTCTAAAAGCATATGAGCAAGTTAGGCACAGCTCTCCTTACTGCATGATGCCTTTCATCTTTGGATGCTCATGCACATACTGTTGTAATTCTGATCTCTGTATCCATCTCAGTGCAATATTAAACTGTCCATCCATAGCTGTATGCTCCAGTCAGGGCACCGTTGCCATTCCTAAAGACAAATTTGAATGTAGCTGAACCTGGGCAAGTATTGAAGAACCTGCGGCCAGGCAGCATGGAGCTGAGTGTGGTTTCTGAAGAGCCACGTGAGAAGCTGGAAAGCCCTGAAAATGCTTTAGGTTTCTTTGAGTTTGCAAGTTTCTGGTCCAGGTTGCTTTCAAATGATGCAAAGAATTCGGTTTTTAACATTAAATTTGGGTGATGTATAGAGGACGATGAGCAAATTTTGCCGTGTTACTTCTTAAAAATAATTAACCATGAGAAAGGAGATGCACACAATATACCTGCCAATGGTGTAGATGGTCAATATATGGGTAGACCCGTAATCCACTTGAATCACGGTGAGTTTCACCTGACTCTTTTAAAGTATTGCTACTGACCTCAATATATAAAAAAGTATATTGGAAAAGCAGCCCCTCCCTCACCTTGCAGAGACTGAGACCTCTTGTTCGGTGGTGGATACTGGATGATTTTCCACACACCAGGAGTTTCGAATCTGTTGCTGCTAGAGTTAAGAGACAAGCAAAGGAAAAGAAAGATGCCCATGGTGGGCAGAGAGGATGGGAAGACCTGCAGAGGGTTCGCTGCTGAGGAACAGCTATGACTATAACACCACCAACTCTTAAATCCAAATAAATCAGAAATTCATTTCCCCTTGGGAAAGGAGGGGGTGGACTCACAGAACGTTAAATCCGCATCACCAAGTTTAAGCTTTCAAGGCCAGATTCTGAATTAGTGTGAATCAGTTTCCTTCCATTGGTTGGGCTGGTATAAATCAGGTTTGCAAAACAAAATCTTAAAGAAGTGTTTTCAGAGAAGGAGAAAAGAAAGATGAGAAGACAGAATTCCTTTTCTTGTAGCAGCGCTCTTTTTTTTTCTTTTTTTTTTGGTCTTCTTTATTGGCGTTATGTTATACTTTGAATATAAACTCTAGCAATGAAATGCAAAGATAAAGATGAAGGCCAGCTATAAATATACGCTTAGACCATATTTCTTCTGGTTTTTTAAGTGTACGCTTGTCACAGCTCAAAAGATTCTGCATGTAAAGTGGCAGAAGATTACCATTTTTTACTGCTTAGCATGCATTGCATCTCATTGAGCTTGCAAAGAAGTAGCTTTTGCGTTGCTGCCTGCCTCGTTCGTGAAGCGTGGTCTTCTGGGTTGCGTTCATAAACAAACATCAGAATCTTGATTATCTGTATTTCACTCTGGACACCGATTACTTAAATCTCAATGTGAAATTCTGCACTATCTGTAAAAGTATCCCGTGCTCTGACCGTTGCTAGTTATCTTTATGGTTCTCCAGATTTATCAAATGTATTGGATATTACACTGATTCTTTTCACCTTTTTTTTTTGCATTTTTTTCATGCCTTCACTGGAAGGCCCTAATTGAACACCTACTGAAACAGGCGTTTTTGCCACTGAAACAAAAAATCATTGGAAGGAACAAGAAATAACTTTAAATTTGCTAAAAAGTCGCAGGAATGATGCTGGAGATTCAAGACCATAGTTGAAGCCGCCAAGCAGGGGTGAGCGTTACCCTCACTATCTTTATACTCTTGCATCACTGCATTTCTCTTGCAAACTGGCAGAACAGGCACTGTCTATCATAGCCCAGTCTATCATCTGGAGTTATGGTGTGCACACCAGCTGCAGTATTATTATGAAGTTATTGGTGCACCCATTAGAAAGACCCCAATTTAACAAGATCTCCGTGCTGGCTCATGTTTCCCCTCTTTGCTGCACCTCTGAGCGTTCTCACGTGACTCTAATATAGGTTTTGATGCATGGAGTACAGCTGAGAGGCCTGCTATGTCGGATAATTAATTTAGTGCTCAATGTTTTCAAGAGCAAACCCATTCAAGTTTATTTCATAACTGGCATAGCCTTCGTGCAAGTGATAATTGTTTATATTCCCTTCAACAGAGCTTCCTGCTGTTCTTTTTCATTTGAAATAATTACCAAAGTTTAGACTTCCAGACAATTGTATTAAGGGGAATCATACAGTGCTGCTTAAACAAGTCTTTGAAGGCTGAGAGGACAGCTTTCATAGCTCTTTTACATAGCTGTTTTACATATCTTAAGAGAGAGAGGCATAAACAGAATTTATAGTGCTCTCCATATTTTTATGACTCATGAGTATCAAATATAAGAGGCAGAGCCGTGCACGCTGCTAAGGCTGTGTCATCAGCTGGGAATGTAGCTTGGCACAGGCAGCCTCAGGGGTGTGAGAAACTGCACTAATCCTCGATAAAATTCTCTGGGAGATCTGCTCCTTGAGCCTTTAATTAGGAACCTGGTAGTCATTAATTTAATGGCCTAGTAAACAATCTGTTATTTCTTTTGCTTTTTATGATACCTATACCCCTGCCTTGTAGGGCCACTGTGAGGGCTAATTAGTTCGAATGTGCTCCATTATTTAATAACTCCTGTGCATTTGTTTAATTCAGAAATAGCATAATTTTTGCACGGAAGCTATTAGGAAAGGGAGTGCGTTGCCTCCTCTGGTACTCGGTTGAATTTCTGTGACTATGCTCGTAGGGCTGGATTGCTTCATTGGGTGACCAAAAGCAGCTTAAAGCCATCCCTCTCACCTTATCTCCTGCGGGAGGAGGTCCTCACGGGGAAAAACATGTTCCCTTCTCAGCCAGCCCTGTACCCATCTTTAACCAATGGATCAATCTGATCATTTCATTTATGAACCAGGATACTCATACCGACATTTCTGAAAAGTTCCTAGGGACTTGCTGGATCTTACATAGCAGCTACAGGCTTGAGAAATTCCTGGAGCTGGGACCACCAATAAAACCTTTGTGTTGGTGATTGAGTAGGGGAAATTCTTTTCTCTGTCTGCACTGAATCAGTGCCCTAGTTTCAACTAGATATACTAGTATTCATTTCCTGCCTGAAACGCTTGGGCATACTGGGAAGTGTTAAGCAATTGGGATTCATCCCAGAAAAGGGTCCGTTTCATTTTTAGCTTAAGTGATACAGTGTGTTAAGTTTGTGAAGTTTTGCGCGATAGTTTATGCACAATATAAATAGCAGATATTATTGAGAGGGATTGCTATTTCAATAAACAGAAAATGTGGAGTTTTATATTAACCATCCACCAGACACACACATACAACCCCCCCCTCCCCTTAGCGTCTCGGAGCCCTCGAGAGGGTGAAAGTCGCTTTCTTGAGCTTGTATCACGCTGAGCTGCTGGGAGGAATTTTGTCATACTTGGCCAGTAAAGATCGCCAGTGATATAATAGTCTTGGGCGAGCTCTGCCTCCCCGTACCACCCGGCCTCCCTCTGCCAGCAATTGTATACGATGGGACTCGGCAGAAGGGTTTTGTTGCGTTTGCTGCCTGTGACCCACCGGCTATGAGGTAGTGTCTCAGATTTGAGCTTGAGGAATCCATTCACGTGTGCCTCTGTAAGGTGATGGGGCTGAAGCGATGTTCTTTGACACGAGTTTTCAGACTGGTATTAAAAAAAAAAAAAAACAAAAACCAAAACATCATCCAAACAAACAGATCATACTTTCCGTAATGAAATGGAAAATAAATATTTTGATCTTAATGATGCAGTTAATGCTCGCAACCCTTTAACGTGGTATTAAAATCTTAACCTAAGTTCTTGCAATTATGTGGCATTATGCTGGGTTTGTAAAGTGCTTGTACTGAGGCATTTTCATATTGAATTAATTTAGCTTATACTTGGCTATTTCATGTCTCTTGCAACAGATCTTGAGAGCGTAAGGTATGAATTTCAGTGTTGGATTAAAGTAATACTTTGCTTTCCAGCTTTGAACACGTGATCAGCTTTTTGCAGGCAAAAGGAGAATCTCCCGTGTTCTTAATTCTTGTTGTGATTGCCTTGAGTCAAACCGAACCCAGCGCAATTCCTGCCGCAGGCTCTCTCCCACCAGGAGCTCTTGGTGTTCAGCTCCTACAAGGAGTTGTTCGAGGGCTTGCAGGTGACGGCAGAAGAACTTGGGGCCTTTCCAAGGACTAAAGTCCTCTGAGCAGGGAAAGGCCATGGAAACTAAGAGCTGCTGGCACCTGCTGTGATGAAGACCCTTATCTCAGGAAGCCCTAGTAAATTGAATTGTACTCAATGTATATTTTAGGGATGAAGAGGTAAATTTAGCCGGTCGATCCACTGAGTCCTATTGTTAACAAGCCTGATGCCTTTGTTGTTGAATTAGAATTCTACTTCAATACGATTTACTCAAACCCCAGTTGATTAACCTCGTCTATAGGAATGTTTCTCATCTCTCAGAACTATAATGAGAAATCATAGAGGTTATACACAGTTTAAAGCTTGATAAGAAAAAATAATTAGGATTGATAATAAGCTTTTTTTTTTTAAAATGCAGTAGTAATATCTTGACAACAAAAGGATTTCAAAGTGTTGCTATTTTTCTAGAAATAAAATGACTGCCAAAAAATCTGCCAATTGTTTCTGAAAGCTGGTGTAGATGAGGTAAAAATGATCTGTATCGTTATGATATTGTAGTAGAAAGTTTGTGTTCAATTTTTATCTTGAGGAAATTGCGTCCCTTTTGTGCACTGTCTTTCCTCAAGGACACAGTTTTAAAGTATAATTGAGCGTTCGAAGCTTAATTTAACAAAATGATCACAATTTACAGCATTGCAGACACAGTGGAGTGATGAAGCTTAGTGAGACTGGAGATGAAATGCATTCAGTGATAATTTGTGGGATGCATTTCCATTTGTGAGATGCGTGTTTGTGGTGGGGATGCTGCCAGAGCTGCAGGCATTTTACTGGACTTGATCTCATCCCTGTCCTGCATGGATGTGTTTGTGAAGTTTCTGGTCAGTGTAAGGATAAATCTGCTAGTGAAATTGCTTGTACTGAGGTATGTGTTTGCTCACCCTGATGGGGCACTGAATCCAAGGAGATTTCTTGTCGCCTCTTGTTGCTCCTCAGCAAAGCAGAATCATAGAATGGTTTGGGTTGGAAGGGACCTTAAAGACTGTCTCATTCCAACCCCCCTGCCCTGGGCAGGGACACCTCCCACCAGCCCAGGTTGCTCCAAGCCCCGTCCAACCTGGCCTTGAACCCCTCCAGGGATGGGGCAGCCACAGCTTCTCTGGGCAACATGGGCCAGGGGCTCACCCCCCTCACAGCAAAGAATTTCTTCCTAATATCTCATCTCAATCTCCCCTCTTTCGGTTTAAAACCATTCCCCCTCATCCCATGGCTCCCCTCCCTGATCCAGAGTCCCTCCCCAGCTTTCCTGGAGCCCCTTTAGGGACTGGAAGGGGCTCTAAGGTCTCCCCGGAGCCTTCTCTTCTCCAGGCTGAGCCCCCCCAGCTCTCTCAGCCTGTCCCCACAGCAGAGGGGCTCCAGCCCTCCCAGCATCTCCGGGGCCTCCTCTGGCCCCGCTCCAACAGGTCCACGTCCAGAGCTGGACACAGTACTCCAGTGGAGTCTTATGAGAGCACAGTAGAGGGGCAGAATCCCCCCCCTCGCCCTGCTGGCCACGCTGCTGGGGATGCAGCCCAGGCTGCGGGGGGCTTTGTGGGCTGCGAGTGCACATTGCTGGCTCACGTTGAGCTTCTCATCAACCAACACCTCCAGAATGCATTAAGCTCCATTTAGATCTCCAGCTCTGGCTTTGTCATTGCCTTTTCATCCTCTGCCCCAAGTCCCAGGATGCTAATATGTTGTTTCCTCTGAAGTTTGAATCACTGTCAGGAAATGAAGTGCTCCTAGGTCCTGCCCTCATTCCTTTGCCCTTACTCTGTCTCCTGCCTTAGGATTAACTTTATTTTGCTTCTGAATGAACTTGTTCCCCCTTCCTCTTCTGGCCATCTCCCTCCACCAGGAGCTACTGGGCGGTTTCTTGGCAGGGTTCATCTCCTTGTTTGCTCCTTCCGTCTCCACTGACTGCATCCTTTGAGGAGCGCTTCAGCTGTCCTGCACAAAAATGGTCTTTTTGGGGTGAACTTGCCAGTCGTCGCTGTCTGGAGTGATTTGCCTCCTCCTGAGGTGGCAGCATTTTACACAGCGTTTGAAGTGAAGCCTATAGATAATTTTAATATTCAGGAGGATTGTATTTGTTACCTGAGGCCACTTAAACAGGCACAGGAGCAAACGTTGTTAGTCAAAGCTGCCGCCTAGCTAGGGGAGGATCAGATCTTCATTGAGATGCCTCCTTTGCACGCCGGTGGATGCTGTTTTCCGGCACACTTCATTTGTGTGAGTGTTGGAGATGGCAGGCTTCTTCGGGCAGCAATCTTGGATGAAATCCTACACTGGTGTCTCTGAGATGACATTATTTACTTTAGTTTCACCCATTCCATCATCTTTCCCTAGATGTTTTCACATTAAGTACATCTTGTACTGGAAAAGAAACGCTGCTGAAGGAGGTCTGCTTCAACTCCTGGCAAGTGACGATGAGACAAAAGCTCTTAGATGTGTTAATCTAAACAGCCATAGTATCCCTGCCCCAAAAAGGACCGTTTCCTTGGCAGATACTGAATCTGCCTTTTTCAAAGGAGAGGGGAGTTTCTGGAAATGAATCTGTTGCGGGGAAAGCCAGTAAGAGAAACTGTGTAATTTTGTCCCCAGAACAACTTTGAGCATGTTGCGGTTTTAACGTTGCACGCTCCCTTCTGCCCACGCTGACATGGTCAGGGTGCGTTTGCAGCAGCAGAAGAAAAAGTGGGATCCCCAAATCGAGTATCTCCAACAGAAACTGCCTTTCTCTTGGTTCCAACAGACAGAAACATTGTTTAAACCAGACTTTTTTTGGCATTTACTGGCATTACTAAGAAAGAGTTGGCAAGGAGAGCTGGCAGGAGGAGATGAGTTGGATAAGCTTTAAAGATTTTTTTTTTTTTCTATAAAATGAATATCCAGAAGCTGTGTAAATGTATTTTTTCAGTTTAAAAAAGTGTATAGAAAGACAACATATACACATTTTTTGACTGAAATAGCATCTAAGCTGGCCGTGCCCTCCAAATTCTTTTCCTTCAATTAAAAAGATGGGGTGGGGGAGAAAAGACAAAACAAAAAAACACCTCAGGAAATCCCTAGAATGTTTATTCGGGAGCAGACCAGCCTGTTACAGTCATTAGCTTGCAAAGGTATTTCTGTTATAGTCAGAGGGCAAAGTGAATTTTAACCTTTTATTGCCAAGAGATGTCATGTTTGTTAGTGAAGTAGCTGCTGAGATACATTGAGGCATGTAAATTACTGTGAATAAGTGAGCGGCGTATGTAACAAAAAACAAACCAAACCCCAAAAGTACACCCTGCAGAGAAAAATGAAAATCAATTTAAATGCCCATAATTAAACCTAAAGTACTATATTTCATACTTTATTGTGTTTCTATTTATTACTTCAGCATTTCTGGTTGTAAAAGGCTTCAATTGCAACAAAAAGATATTTCAAAATATTGCTCTCCTTTTTTTCATTGCAAGTTCAGTGCAGAATTCCTTACTGCCGTGGTATGTTGATCATAAAGGAAAAAAGGGAATAAGGCTGGACTAGTCGAAACTGATCTGTGGGAGCCCTCCGGACCAAAGCGGTTGTTTCCCAGGATCCCCATAGGAGGGGAAGAGGAAAGGAAAATGCTACTCTATGGAGACCAAGCGTCAGGAGCCTGGGAAGACTGCAAGAGGGGAAATTTAAGATATGGATAGAAACAGATGGGTTGGTTTGTTTTTTTTTTTTAAGATGGAAACCTAAATTGTTTGCTTTGTACAGTCAAACATCTCCCCTTTTGTTGTCTTGCCCTTTTCCATATATAAAATGGGAATAAAGTTTAATCCAAGCCATGGGACACCAATTGGATTTTGGTAGCGGCCTTTTCAGGTTAAAAGTGTTATCTGTATTTGTACAACTTTTAGGGAGCAAGGGTTTGCTGTTCTGGGGGAAAGGGGGATGTCTTGCATGTGTGGATAAATCACGCATGTGTTGTCAGAACAAGGGACCAAATATTTTCAAGATTTTAGTTCTCAAAGAATCAAAGAGGAAGAGTGTTTGCGATGCTGCATACAAGGATTTTCACTGCTACAATCTTGGAGGCGATTTAAGAACAGCTTGTAAGTACCACGAAGAACAATAATTGAGATTTTTATAGTATATGATGAGCCATATGAATCAGTCCAAGTTTAGCACAGTCACCTGTCTTTGAGGAAGATTAACATTGACATGAAAACACTTTATTTTTAAGGAACGTTTTGAGAAATAATATTTTAGTGTATTATGTATTTTTCTTTCGCGCGTACATTTTTACTGCTCTCAAATACGCAATTTAATCATCAAGCATCAATTTACTTTTAAGATTGAATTTATTAGTTTTAACACACTTCCATACGTCTTCTATTAACTAATTTAAAAAGAAATCTCTACGTGTGGAATTGAAATCAACTCTAATTTCAGCCTTCACAGCATTAGTATTTAGCGATTTCTCCCAATCTGTGTGTTTGGGATGGAGGGAATGACAGCTAGATTTGAAGCATTTCTTTAAAAGAGATTCCTGAGGCCTTCCCACCGCATTGCTGAATTTACTGGTAGGTATAGCTGTATTTATATCGATATAGTAGATATATCAATATCTATATTGCTATCTATGTCATCTATATCTAGACATACACACAGATACTCTCTTCCCAACCTTGTCTCAGGATTCAGTTTTTAAATCATGGTTTGAAAAGTTTTGCAACAGTATGCGAGGGGGGAAATGGTTGAATAAGGTTACAGCACGATTGTGTGTTGAAATCAAATCATAAAATCAAGTAGTTGAGAGGAAAGTTATATACCATTGAGTGAAATTCCTATCGATGTTTCTGCTTTGCTAGGACATGTTCTTGGGAAGGAATTACATTTAGAAGCAGAGAGCTTATCAGTGTGTCCTTGTAACGTACTTGCCAATGTCATGAACTTCATATATGGAGGCAGAGTTGTTCTAATTTTAGGACTAGGCAGTGGGGGAAAAAAAAATAGCATATTGTAAAAGAAATAAAAACAGCAGTCAGCCGTTGAAAGTGTGGATATTATCTGTGTCATCATGAAAGAACTTAAAAATGGCAACAGGATCGGCTGCTACAGATATTTTAGTTGGTGTATGTGAAGCAAGTGTCTTATGGGGCTCCCCCATTATGGCGTATTCGAGCTGAACAATGTTTCCTATAACTCTAATAATTTCGGGCAGCTAACGAAGGGAGATCGAATTTTATTTTCTTTTTTTTGCATGGAAATATCAAGAAATTCTTCACAGCCTTCATTACTGAACAATTTAGATGAAGAGCCCAGTCGCTGCCTGAAGTCTTCAAAGGCAATGCTGGTTTGTTTTTCCAGCAAAATCTTCATCTTTCTCAGTGAAAGTCAAATCAATGTATCACTGGTAAAACACAAAGCTGCGTCTCACCAAGGTGTATTACTTAAGCTGAATGTGAATTCTTACGTTACCCATCACAAACCAGACAAGTGATTTGGAAGTACTGCGATAGGCTTTGTTTTTTCAGCAGCCACCATGCCATTTGAGGTTTTTGCATTCTATATTTTTATATTATATGCTTATATTTTCTTGTCATAGCAGTAACAGTTTCAAAAGTTCCTCAAGAACTGTCTGGCACCTGACAGTCTACCGTGAGCTAGTGAGAAATTTATTCAGCATAAAATAAAGGCATGTGGCAATTTATTGCTGTCTTTACCTATCCCACAAAAATCATTCCTTGGAATACGCAAATTCACTTCTTCAATTTTAGGGAGCTGTATCTTGTCTGTTGATGCAATGTCACCGTCACAGCCTTGATACGTGGAAAGGAAATAGCTTGTCCCATGCATTTAGCCTAAGGTAGAGTTTGTATGTGCAAGGTATTCTTATCTGTGAATTCTGATTTGCAAACTAAAATTTGAGTTGTTTGAAGGGGCAGTTGCTATACCTTCTTTATCAAATGTATCATGAAACTTAGGTTTCTTTAAAAACAGACTCTCTGTGTAAAAGCAAGTAACTGTTGTCTGAGGGAATAACGCAGCATCCCCCAGCTAAGGCAGTTCAGAGTCGGTTGCTCGAGTCCCTCTGGGGATGAGTACACACGTGGCATCTTTGCTCTTCCTAATTCTTTGTCTAAATGTAACCAATTTATTCAGTCCTCAAATGTTATTTTCTTGTGCACCTTGATGAATTGTCCATCTGAGTTCCTCTCTGAAACTTCTTCAGTTTTCTGGTGAGGAAGACTTCTCATTTAAGCTTTGTGATAAGGCTCTAAAACACTCCTTCCCTCCTCCTCTCAGGAAATCAGCACAGTAGGGGGAACCCCTGCAGAGCCCTCCTCCATGTATATGTGGATGAAAACTTCCAAAAAGACTATAGATGCTTTTAAACCTGCCAGGAGACTCTGCCTTGCTCCTGTGCTTCAAAGTCCTGCCCTAAACATACTGTGTTTGCTGGCACTTCGCGATACAGCATAGTGGTACCTGTATCAGCCAAACACTTGCTATTTATAGAGACACTAACGAACCTTTCCAGAAGCCTTCCTCTTTGCATTCTGCTAACTCGTGTGACGCGGGAGGACAAAAACCAGAAGTCTGGTGTGATATGTCATCTTTTAACAGGCAGTTTCATACACTCATATTACAGAATCATAGAATGGTTCAGGTTGGAAGGGACCTTAAAGATCATCTAGTTGTTGAATTTCGTAATTTCATTTAAATATGCAACATGGTGCAGCATTAAACCCCCCCCCCCCCCTTTTTTTTTTTTTTTTTTTAAGGGCTGTAAAGCAGTGGTAACTCAGTAGTTGAGGTGCATACCTCAATGAAACATTGGACTTCTTGCTTTCTGGGAAAAAAAACAAAACAAAACAAGGAGTGTGGAATGGCTCAACAGCAACAGTGGGGTGCAAACCTGTTCATTAATAATTTAGTAGTTAGTAATCTATGGAGTACTCATGAGCGTAGGTGGGAGGCTGCGGATCAGACCACTGAGGCATTGAATCTCACAGGAGATCGCAGCCCTGGAGACTGTACGTGTTTTGTATTAGATCCTCATTGAATAATTACCAGGAAGGAGGACAGCCATTGAAATAAATGAGACAGGGGTCACCTGGGGAGAAGACAGGAAGGAGTGCAGGGGATCGTTGGAGGTCTGAAACCGTGGCCCACGATGAGGACCAAAGAACTGGGACTGTCAGTCTAGAGAGGAAGAGGCTGGGCAGGGACATGATAAATCTTCCAGTGTGTAAAAGGCTGCAGGAAAGTACGAGGGAGTAATTAGTTTCTGTGTCACTGTTAGATGTGCTCCCTGTCTAGCAGGGACAAGAAGAATGGCCTTACGAGGCAGCAAGTACGAGCTCAGTAATGAAGATAATGAGAAAAGAATGTATTTACACACATATATAGAGGAAGGGAAGCTTTGAAGTCTCTCAGAGTGCACTTGATTTTCAGAAAAGCCAGAGAAACAGCTGCTAGTGAGAGAGATATCGTTGATCCTGACATGGGGCAGGAAGCTCTGAGGTCCCATAAGCCACATCGTCTATGATTTGATGTGGAGTGGAGACCATTCTTACTCCTTTACCAAAACCTGCTTTGCAAACTTTTGACATCTCTACATCTCAAGAATAAGATTTGGATATTTCTGGGTTTTTAAATACCTAAAACTTCATAGGGAACATTTCCGTTTCTTGCCTAGGATGAAGACACTGTTGCCCCATAGCTTTTCTTTCTCTTCTAATTACTATTTTTACACAACTTAGACCCAGACTCTAAATAATACATAGACAACTAAAACATCAACTATAATCATGTCTCAACTGGATGAAGAGAAAATGCTCTAGCAGAAGTTGAGCCTTTTTTTGTTCTTTTAAATTTTATTATTAATTCAAGGATGGGCAATGAAATCACAGAGGTGGATCAGGATGCCATGGAGCTGGGATGTTTTTGACCCAAAGAGGTTTGGTTTAGGGAGGAATTAGTTATGGCTCTGGCAGAACTTGTTAAATGTTGCGTTGTGCTACAGAGTTCCCCTGGACAAATCAATTAGCTTCTCCGTGCTGCGGTTGCCCATCTGTAAATGGAGACAGTGGCACATCTCTGCCTCACAGGTGCTTGGTTGCAGCAGTGATGGAGGCTCTTATGGACATACAAGATAGTTTTAGAAAACAGTAGTAAACAGCCCAAGGAAATCCTTTCTTTGAGGAATCTTGGAGCTTCAAGAAAGAGATGTAAAAGCCATTCTGTTGAGACAAATTATGAAAAAATACAGTGTCCATGTGAACTGTTGACTGTGTCCTGTAGTAGCACTTTGCTTATTGCCTCTTTTCAAAGTATGTGCTATAAAATATTGTAAACAAAAATTGCACGGAGAGATTAATCTTTTGAAAGATGGGTTAAGTGTCTTTTATATATCTTCCTGGATTTTATGGAAAACTTGTTACATAGAAGTAATCAGGCTTCACCTGAATTGAAGAGGCCCTTCAACGGCTTTCTGGGAGTATAATGCCATGAACAATGTCGGGTGGCAGCAGCAGACTCGTATCTGTGTCATCTGTTACTCTGAGAAGCATCAAAGCTTCAAAAGATTCTTCAGGAAGGGGGAAGGGAGGAGAGGATTTAACTGCAGTGCATCATAAATAGACCAAATCCTGAGATGACAATTTCAACTGTTTACAATAAGCATGAAGTAATTCAAAACACGTTCTGGGACGTTCGGGTTGTAAAGTCCTGGTAGATCACATGGGCTGTGTGGCAGAGCTGCCTTAGTTTTAATTAGCAGTGAACAGAGACATGGTGAGGGGCTTGGGTGGGTTTTTTGGTTTTGAGGTTTTGGTTTGTTGTTTTTTTTTTTTTTTTTTTTGAAGGATCATCTGAATGAAAACATGTTCACTCCAGAGCTGGTTGTGAGTCTTTTTTTTTTTTCCTTTCAGTATCTTTTCTGCAGTTTTGTGTCAGTAGCTATGAAGGAAGTAGACGGGATGCAGAGCGTGGCGTGGTTGGGGCAGATAATGCTGTGGTTGGCCTATTGTTAGAAATTTTCAGGTGTTCAACAGATTTTTTCACTCGGTGCTCCTCAGTAATATATCTCTTCTGTGGTTACCAACTCTTCCCAATGCTAAGCTGGAAAATATGATTTTTCTGTTTCCATTTTATCTCTCTTTTTTCTTCTTTTTTTTTGTACAAAGGATAGTTGGTTTGTAGTTCTAGGTCTAAAAGGAAAGCTCCTCTGTGTCTAAAAGTGAGAATTTTCCCCCAGAAGACAATAAATCTCCAAAGCTGATGGAAATTCAGCAGCATATGGCACACGATTCATCTAGTGCAAATACCTAAATACTCTGTGTATCATAGCCCATCCCTGGGGAAACTGTTGTATTTAAATTTCTGTTGGGGTTTAATCCTGGGGAAAAAAAATATCTCTGAAACTGAAATAAGAAACAGAGAATTTGAGACTATCACTAACATTTAAATCAGTGCATTGTCTAGAGCTGTACTGCATTTGCTCAGGCAAAATCGCATAAAATAGACTTGTCTCAGACAACCTTTATTATTCTCTCTTACCTGTGCTAATTCACTGGCTCCTGGTATTGGGGAAGGCCGACAAAATAGATCAGGACTCATACAAATAATGGAGTGACAAGAAGAGGAGGAAACATTGTAAATACATGCTTGAACGATAGATTAACATAAAAGCAACTGAAAGCTGTCCAGAAAGGCAGACAGACCACCCTCTCCCATGATGGGATGCTCTGGTAGCCTGGGTTTTGCCCAGGCAGATCTTGGACAGAGGTCCAGTTACACAAAGAACAATTAAAATAGAGTTTGCGGCATATAACTCCACTTGCTCCTCATCTCTTAACTGCACGAACAACTGCTGCTTTCTTCCATAATTTCAAAGCTACTGTCAAGTCTGTTTTCCCACAGTCCCTATGGATATTTGGCTCCGGCATCCACTGGCTGAACTGAAAAATATCGTTGCTCGTTCTGTTTTGCTGCGCTGGTCCATGAGACCAGTTGGGTAATTGAAACGTTTTACGAGCCTTCTGCGGAATTTTCATTTTTCTGTTTTCTAACCCCGTGCAGTCAGTTCAGCAAAGAAACGGGAATATTTTTGTTCATTTATGCTGGATGGTAGAGCAGCTGAAGGTGACAGCGGACTTTATACTTTTATCACATGTTGCAAATGCCTTTGAGATGTTTCTTTCTTTGTTATCTCAAAGTACTGTGATGTATTGATTTTTGCTTTTTCTCTAAGGGGCTGAAAATTTCAGCACTAACCCTGAAGCCAACTGAAATAATTGATTATCTGTTTTTACCTCCTCTTCAGTTATTTACCTCGTGCCCTTCAATGAAGAAAGGGTGTTCTATTTCTAGATGATTTAGTGTAAAGCAGATCTTTGCTGAGCTTTAATATCAATTTATATAACCTTGATACAGGGGTTATTTTTTAGACCCACAACTTTATCTAATATGTCATGAGAGAGCTTGTTCTAGAAATATCATTTCATAGCTTATTCTTATTGAACCTATGAGTAATAAATGAAACAGATTTTCTCTAACCTCAGTTAACAATTGAAAATACTTAAGCAAATTATCTACAGAAGGAATTATATGCATATTGGCCTTTTATAATCTAGTTAGATAGCTTTTAAAATGTATTGTATAATTAATAGATAACGTTTTGTATGTAGTTTTGTGTGTGTTTATTAATGGTAATGGCATTGTCATCTGCATTTTGTCTTTGCCTTTGTGGCAAGAAATATGCTGGTCATTAATACTTTAAATCTCTGGGTATCATTTAGAATAAAACATATGTTTTTTTGTTCTAGGGAGTACTTTCTTAGATAAGTTTTCTGAGCTTTCCACACTACTTGGTGTCATTTATTTTCTATGAGAATGTAAAGGTATAGATGTGGTATCTGTAAGTAAAGTCTCTTTCTAATTAAGTAGAAAAACGTGAGATGCTGCCCACAGGTTTGCAGTATCATTTGCTTTACTAGGAAATCGTCAGATCCTTCGTTCTCTTAGGGCACATTCCAGGATATAAAAATGATTCATGTGTCTTGGAAGTACAGCTCTGGAAAGTTTGTCAAGTTATCTTGAGTAGCCCAAGACTGGGGTGAAGTCTTCCCTTCCATTAGTTTAAAAAATATTAATATTTTATCTGTCTTTGTATAACTCATTTGTCATCTTCAAAAGATCATCAGAGACAAATTACACTTTGAAGGAGTGGAAATTAGATATCAACTCCTCACTCCTGGTTTGCATTCCAGTATTTGTGATGCAAAAGGGAACTTGAATCCAGAAGCACATCTGTGATTGCAATAACAAATTAGCGAAGAAGATTTAATCTGAGCCACATAATATGAAACGATGTTTAGGCAGAACGAAGTCTGAGCTCAGAGATCTTGGCACAGACCTGGTGCAGTGGAGCAGTGTGATTGGAGGGGAGCGGGAGGGATCTGAAAGTGAAGAACGGCATGTGAATTAAGCCAAATAATTAAGTGATTTAAGCATTAATCTAGCCAACCCTCCGAGTTCATTCAGAGAAGCAAAACATATATCATTGCTTCTCTGGGGATTGTTGCATTGTCAAGGATTCAGTGTAGCCAGGATGTTTCGACCTACCCTTTACTTGCATTAAAAAAATTCTTAAATTTCTCATTGTCTGAAACTGATTGTATCTTTTTGCCTTTCAGTAAGTTTCATTTAGTTGCAATTACTCTGGCTTCAAAATCTCGAAATCAAATGAATTAATGAAAATGGAAAATCAGAACTCTTTCCTAATTAAGAACTGAGCTTTTCAAGGAATATGAAAGGATCTAATTTAGAGAAAGATGTTTGGAGAGCATGAAATGTGGCTTGAAGGAGATACATGTGCATTTAATATAACTCACTGAGCCCAGCCAGATTTGTATTGACGGGAGACAAAAAGCATCTGAAATCCTCCTTCAGTGACAGAAAAATTTATGGGCTTTCTTGAAGCATTCTGAGTTGACTTTCAGTTCAGTGAAATGGGTGGCCATCTCAGTTTGCTTCTCGATGGACACGGTTACTACTGAATTTTGCATTCTTTTTTTCTGTGTTAGCTAGCTGAACCATGGAATTATTGGGAGGGCGTTGTGGATTTTTGGTTTTGTTCTTCGGCGGCTTTGTATTTCTTCTGTATGGATGTGGAGAAACCTCCATCCTGGAAATGTCGCAGTTGCAGGAGGCTCAGAGGAGGCAGGTGACCCGGAAGGGACATAAGGAGCGGGCAGGTGGCTCAGATGATGTCTATAATGGGCACAGTTCAGAATAGACTTAATTTCCTATTGACTGTGAAACCCAGTTCTCTCGGTCTGCCTCTTCCCCAGCATATGCAAATACGTTATGCCTACTCTCCCCATGTGTACATGGAGCTCATCGCCTTGCGCCCTCCTCGGCGTGCCAGGCAACTCCCACTGTGGAGAACGTTTTCAGATACTATCTGGAGGACGTGTCATTTCTTATCGCTGGGAACTGAGAAGTAATTATCACCATAATTCTTATCCCCCACAGTGCACAGCACGTTGCGGGTTCCCCACAAATCTACGCTGCAGTAATGACGTGCACAGAAGGAGAGAAGAGGTGTTTCTAAAGAGCGTCAGCTTGGCTGTTCAGCTCCGGCTCTGTTAAAACACAGTGGGTGTGTGGGTGGTAAAATGTTGAGCTACTGGGTGGGAATACTCACAGAAAGTACGGCAGGAGAAAGGGAGTAAAGTGCATAAAATATCCTGACAGTGGGTAGCTACTCAATCTTTCACACGGTCCATGCTTGACCTTGATTTTTTGAGTATATTGGAAGAATATGATGTTGTAATCAAAATTCTAGTAGAAGGAGGTCACAGCCCCCAGTTTCCTTACGGAGAGAAGGAATTTTACTTTTAAAGCTACGTGTGGTTTTAAACTCAAATGGGATCTACTAAATCCACATGGCATAGTCCTCAAAGAAGTTCATGTACATTTTAAACTGGCGAATATCAACAGCTGTTCATTCACATTATAATTACCCAAATTGCAAAGGACCGTCTGCAACAAGTCCTGTTCAATAACTAAGGCTACCCAGACCCACTGCAATCGCTTCCGAGCTGCCAGCTCTATTAAGTTTTGTTTCGTAACACTTTACTACAGAACAGACATGTTTGTTTTCTTTGCAACAGCCTTCCACAAAGCATTGTTTAAGCAGCACATAATGTATTCCAACAACGAGGTACTTTTTGCTCCCATCTGTTTGATAGCAAAATGAACAGTTGTGACTCGTACGTACAGTGTAAATACTGTGTAATGACTGTGGGTTTACTTTGAGCAAATTCCAGGTTATTTCATTCCTGTGCCAGGTTTTAGTCTGCTTTTGAGTCCGGGAAGAATTTCTGATGCTGGGCCTGAACTTTTCAGGTGTTAAACATCCCTCTAACAGAGTGACCCATCATCGTCCAGAGGTGAGGATCGCAAAAGGCTGCCACGAGCAGACCCGACAGCGCAGCAGGTATCGGGAGGATGGGCTGCCACGTGCTTCTCGGACTTCCAAGGCTGTGTGGTATCTAGGCACCTTTTCTGAATAGAAGGTCATGCAGACACTCCCCCAGAGACTTAAAGGCCTGTGGGTATTCCTATTTTAACCTCTTGGGGGCAACACAATAAGGAAAAACAACGTAGGGGAGGTTTTAATTTTTAACCAGTCTTCAATTCTCTTCAACAAGAGACTCTTCTCTCAGACTCTTCAACAAGTCTTTTTTTGCTATTAAAAAGACCTTTATATTTGCAGGTCTTTCAAAAAAGCTAAAATGTGCATCGCTGCAATAGACCTCTTGTCCGACCTCTTCGGCAAGGTCACGGTGTGTCAGAGGACAGGAAGGGCACGGTTTTTCCAGCCAGATTAGGGAATGGGTTGTGATAGCAAACAACACACCCCTCCATCAAACTTGGATTAAAAAGCACTACTGCTCTTGACCTGCTTCCAAGCTGAGGACCTACCAATTGTACAGATGGTGTGGGCTAGAAAGTCCTGTTCTCCATGAAGTCAGGTCAGTACCTGAATGACAAAATTTGGTGGCCTTAGATAGCTTTGTGGAGATAGTCCTTCAAAGAGATGGCAGGCAGTACCTTAAGTGGGGGGCTGTTTGGGATACCTCGCAATAAATCATAGAATCATAGAATAGTTTGGGTTGGAATGGACCTTTATAGATTGTCTAATCCAACCCTCCTGCCATTAGCAGGGGCATCTTCAACCAGATCAGGTTGCTCAGAGCCCCGTCCACCCTGGCTTTGAGCGTTTCCAGGGATGGGGCATCTCCCACCTCTCTGGGCAACCTGGGCCAGTGTTTCACCACCATCAGCATAAAAAAATTTCTTCCTTATATCTACTCTGAATCTACCCTCTTTTAGTTTAAAACCGTTACCCCTTGTCCTGTCTCTACAGGCCCTGCTAAATGAGAGCTGGCTAAAAGCATACATATTTTTTTATTATTTTTATTACTTTTTCTTAATGCAAAATTGAGTTCACAGTTTGGTGCAGTCATTTCCATTCAGTCGAAACCATATGTTGTTTCATTTTCCTTTCTTCCTTCCTTTGTGATTCGTGAATCTAACGAATCGCCCGCTCCCAGATGCGGAGCAGACTCCTTGCAGGTCATCAGGCACGCAGAGAAGTGTAATAAATACACACCGAATGTTGGTTTGTGTTGGTTTGCATCCATCCTGCTGCAAAGATACAGGAAGGGCTTCAATACCTCGTGTTGGCTGGTTTGTGTTACAGCACGCATCCTTCTCCCAAACCACATCCTGAAGCGGAGGATAGCCGAGCTCGCTCCCGATCGGCTCTTTCAAAGCGTTGGCAACACCAGTCCCCTTTTTCATAATTCACTAGTGTTTGTTCTCCCAACTTGTTTGTAGGAATCTTTGAAAGATTGTTCCTTCAAAGTTTGTCCTGAAAAAGGAGTATTGATTTTGACCTATTTTTAACCAATATGGTTCAGCAGATAATTGGATAGCTGCTTTAAAAACCAAGGCTGCCCTATTTGCTCTGCTCAGATTTAATTGGAAAGAAAGAAAGAACGAACGCATTTTCTTCCTTTTTTTTTTTTTAATGTATAAAGTTGTGAATTTTCTGCTAAACCCTGTTTAGCTGGCCAAATGTACATAAATATGTTTTAGTGCAACTTCAGTGCCTGATAATGAAAATGTGGCGCAAGTGTTGAATTCAGCTTTTATGCCTGACGTTTTGCTGGCACCAAATAACTTCATAGCATAACAACTCAGCCTTAGAAGATGCAGATTTCTTTAAAACATCAAACTGGTTATTTTGGATTTGCTCCTGAAATATTTGATCCAGGATGTTATGACATTTTGAACATGTTTTAGCGAGGTTATTCTTTGTTTTTAAAAAAAAAAAAAAAAAAAGTAAATCAGGAATACCTCACAAAAAGGATGTAGCTAAATTGTAAGCATGCTTTCCCTTTCCCAGAGTAGTCATTAGCTTTATATTTCTGCATGGAAACCAGGAAACTGTGTGTTAGAGCTGTGTAGTTTTATTGATTTTGGTCTGGCACAATTAACTTCTCAGTTTCCTCTTTCTCGAGTGTTATTTGCTTGAATTTTTAACTCTGGATGGGGATTGTGGGACACCAACAGTGAGCAAGGAACTGTTAATTTAAATAGCCCTTTACAGGGATTCGTAGGAGCTTCAGCAGATGTTGCCAAATAACCTGATGGCCGGCGGCTGGGACTGCCAGTGCTATAGAGGCAGTGCACCTAAACTTTTATTTTTTTATGTTTTAATGGAAAATCTTTTTAGCTTAGGAAGTTTGCTGAATTCGGGTCATTCTCAAGGTTGTCCTGTTGCTCCAGTTTCACGCATGTCACATGAGCTCCATGGCAGGGTTTTCTATTCCTGTAAGGAAGCCAGGGAAGGGGCAGAAGACCTCGTCCCTGCTTTAGGACCTCGTCCCTGCTTTAGGACCTTGTCCCTGCTTTAGGACCTCAGGTGCGATGGTTTCTGCTGTGTTTTGTGGTGGGCAGCCGTGTAGGACGCAGGAAAAGAAGAGGGTGGAAAAGCCTGGCTACCTCCAAACAGCAGGTTCATTTGCTATAGAAGGAGGTAAGAAAAAAAGGAAAAACCAAAGGAAAAAAAAAAACCACTTAAATTAGAAATTATGCCTTCCAGATAGAAGAATCTTGGACCTATTTGTACGGTCAGCAAGAAAGACAAAATAATGATCATCCTGTTTTCAAGGAGCCACTTTATTTTAAAGTTGGGAACAAACTTGGAACTTCTTTTGGTTTCCTACGTTATTGGAGTGGTTCAGCCAATTTGTTAAGGGGCTGTGATTCTTTGCTAGGCCATTAGAAAAAAAAAAAAAAAAAACCAAAAACCAAAACACCACAGCAAAACACTCTGTTCTCTTTGTTGCTACTCATTACGTACAGCCACAGGGATACATGCTTGTCGTTTGACAGTAAGGAAAGCACAGCTGAATTCACTGCCCTCAGGAACTTGCAAAACAATGTGAACTAAATGTTTATACTTTTCATGTCCGCGTGAAATAGCGCTTGGTTTTGGAGGTGTTTGCAAGAACGATAGCCTCTTGTGTTCGTTTCTAAACTAAAGCCAAAAGAAAAGGAAGAAATACTTACTGATTTAAACGCAATGCATGCAATTTATAGTATTTGTTGCCGTTTGTAATGATCTTGAATGTATATACTTTGTAGACAGCTTGCATTTGTTGGATTAAATTCCAGTTATCATGGTAAGATTCCCCAGGTGGCTTTATTTCTTATAGATTTCCCAGCTTTTCCCTCTTTGTGTATTACAGATAGTAGAGGAATAATATCAGCCCAAATATCTGATACCTGTAAACATACCTTTTAGCTTGTGAAGGCGCCAACACAGAACATCAGTGTGTGATAAGGGGAAAAAATGGTATTTTCATATAGATAGAAGAAAATGGCATAGAATGTATCCCTACTGCAAATAATGTACTCTTTCCTCAGTTATGCAATTTCTAATTCCTGATGTCAACTCTTCAGACGCGAGAAAAAGCATCTAGATTTGTGTGGAATGTAACTATCTGATATATCTCAAAAGTCCTTCATTCCCAGAGCTACGCTTAAGAGATACCATAAACTTATGACCCTCACTTTTTTGTGCTGGGATTTCTGTTTCCAGGAGCATAGAGGAGAAAGTAAATAGGGTCTTATCCTTAGAGTAAACTTTGGTACTTTTTTGCGCAGTTTAAGACTCTGGATTAAAAAATGCTCCCAAATTATCCCCTGGTAGACTACTTTGACTGTCACATTATTGAGCGTGGTTTGACGTGTGTTAAAGCTGGTGGAAACCAGGTAACCAAAAGGCGACGGTCCTCGTTGCCTGTCTTTGGCCACTTGTGAGTAGGTGACTTCTGTGTGAATGAGCTATGTATTTATTTTCATTCTAAATACATGCTGAAGTTTCAGAAACATATTCTAGTTTCTTCACGTTACGGAGATGTCTCTTCACTATTCCTCTCGCTCTTTTCATAAACCCTGATTTGCTTCTGCATCCAGCTGCCTTGTATAACACTGCATTAAGCTACCACCCACGACCACATATATATGAGAGCCAGGCTGGCTTTGCGGTAGCTGGTCAAAATAAATGACACTCGTCTCTTGCATCTCTATGTTCTTTATGCATCTGATGGGAAAATTGCGCTTTGTTGCTAGGGTTTGGTACAGCGATGACAAGCTTTGCGCGAGGCTGGAGTGGCTTCCAGAATCTCTTCTCCTGTGCTTGTCGCTGATGATGTGATTTCTCTTACTTCAAACTAAAGCCCAGGCACCTAATTATTAAATTTGACAGCCTATGAGGTTTCGATGTGTTTTTACTTTTGCCCGGTTTTCATTTTTGCTCCGTTTTTATTTTTGCTCCACGTGGAATGCCAGGAGCCTTGTTGCATGCAACTAGTTGCAATCTTACTGCAAATAAGTTCTCAATTCTCCTTATAATTCTTTTTTTCCTTACCATCTTGCCAATTCTGACCCATTTCAGACTAGGAGTGTCCCATCAGTGACCCGTCAGGACAGTTCATGCAAACTGTGGCCTGGCCTGTGACTGGCACTTCATGGGTGTAGGTCAACTTGACCACACGTATAAAGTTGACTCTGTTGCAAGGTTGGCTTTTGCGAAGTTAATACCAGCTCAGAGAGGAACTGGAAACCACTTTGTTGGATTAAACGAACTTGACTATCTCAGCCTACTATGTTAGGATATAATTTAAAACTTTGAAACCAGAGAAGCGAAATCATCCCTTTTGGTTCTATTTCTTGTGCTGATCTCTATTCTCAAATCCTGCATTTGGACATCTGACGCAGCTGAACATGCATTTCTCTTTCCAAATGAATTAATGCTGCTGTTTTGAGTTTATTTACACTCTTTCCCTTGTCTATAGATATTTCCTCTTACTTCTGTCATGTAATTGCTAGAATATTGTTTTTATTTAAAGTTGTACATGCTGGTCTAACTCATGTATCATAATCCAATAAAATCCTTTATCTTTTATAGAGAGGAAGTTCCAAAGATATATGCATTAGAACTGTCCATCAGTTTTTCTTCCTCTTCAAATGTAAGAAGAAATGACTTGAAGTATTCTATCCCTATCTCAACAGTCAGTATCAAGGGAAAAGCTCACAGCGCTGCAGCGCGGTCGCAGTGCATGCCAACTCCACAGCCCAAAGGAAGAGATGATCCAGCAATGATTCAGACTTCTTCCTAGATCACGGTGCCGAAAAATATGCTCAGTGACAATTACTTTGTGTTCAAAATCCAGAATGGGCATGCCATCACAGTGAGCAAATCTACTCCAAATGGACAGCTACTAGTATTTCAGGCATAAAAAATATTATTCTTTTTTTAGGCTATCATATCGTTATTATTAGAAAGTAGTCCTTGAAAGTATGAGGAGTTCCAAATCTGCTGCTGCGACTCTGTCTTGGTATTTGTGGTGATGTGATAAAACATGAGCAATTAAAGGAAAAAAAGTGTTACCGCTGTTTGTGAGCCCCTGTTCTTATAATGCCTTGGAGCCTTCATCAAGGTGTCTTCTTGCTCACCTCTGTGTTTAGGAAGCAAGCCTTTAACACAGTTTACGTGCGAAGTAGACAAAGACAGGAGGATGAAAACTATTGCCATGCCCATTTTGGAGCGGGAAGTTGGAGGAAAGAGGTAGAAAAGCTAAATGAAGCACAGGAGGAGTTGAGATGTAACAGGTTGGCTCAGCCGGGGGGGTTTGCTGTTTCCCCCAGTGGAGCACAGGTGTCCCAGCCATGACACAAGTCCATGGTAGAGTTGGGCTCCCGACACCATCTCCAGGTTCACAGGGGAAGCCCTTAATCCCCAAACCATCCTTTCTTTTCCCTTTTTATATGAAGATCTGGAGATCAATATGATTTAAAAGGGAAAAAATTAATAGTACCTAAAAAAACATGTACTAGTTAAAGTGGTTTTATTGGTGCATAGTGATTTTAATTCCCTTTGAAGAAAACAAGAAAACTTCTCTGACTCAGAAATAAGCTACTGTCTCACCGGCTTCCAGTTGTTCAAGTAGTGCTTTAGTCATTATTTTTTATGTGGTTTATCAGAGAGAATTCCTTCTTGGCCTTATTGTTTCAGTAACTTCCTTCAGAATATTAAATTTCACTAATGCCAATTCAAACTGGCATCCATCAGCAAGCGAATAAGCGCGGAGCAAATTAACGGGGGAGATAGTTTTCCTTTTCTGCTGATATAATTTGATTTTGAAAGTAAATCCTCTAAATATAGAGGGGAAAAGTTACGGAGAGTACTACTTCAATCTTCCTGGAGTCAGTTCTGCCTCTTAGGATATCAGGGAACAGTTTGTGTGCGTCGATGAAATCTTCTCTTATGCCACAAAAAACATTGCCCAAAAGAACACAGCAAGTTGTAGTTCCAGAGTAGAAGGAACTAGAAAACATAAGTC
This sequence comes from Fratercula arctica, assembly GCA_947846985.1. Taxonomy (NCBI): domain Eukaryota; kingdom Metazoa; phylum Chordata; class Aves; order Charadriiformes; family Alcidae; genus Fratercula; species Fratercula arctica. Next base: position 3,589,035 of record CANTUZ010000010.1, read on the forward strand.
TGTAGAACCACACAAAATTATTTATTATTGTTTAAATAATGCTACTCGTAAGGTTCACTTTGCTTTCATGTTTGATAATTTTAAAGGGATCAATGTGGGAATAAGTTGTGGTATCAGCATGGAAGTTATTTTTTCTGGCTCTTAAGAAAGGCTTGTAACAAGTGGTTCTTTCTGCAACGTTCTGAGCAGAAGTATATATGCCCTCGCAACATGCTTTTTCGATTATTCTAAACAGAAAATATAAAACAGCAATCTAATATCTGTATTTATAGTAACTCCCATTTCATCTTGCAACTCAGTTTCAAAAATATTGATTGTAAGGGAAGAGTATTATGGTGCTTCGTGAGATTCAAAATGAGCGTTTAAGGTCTTGTAGAAAACTGTGCAAATACTTTAGGGGAGACTCCAGAACCGCTGCAAAACAAGGCAAAGTAAAAGATCTGAGTTAATTTCACAAGTGTATACATTTAAGAAAGGGGATGGAAAAAACCCACCAAACTAAAATGCCCTTTCTGAATGATTTTTTTTTCCACATTAGAAATGTATCATTTTAAGTGCTTGTGGGTTTCCAATCTCCGTACCACCTGAGCAGTGTTTAATTTTTACTGGATTTATGCTTATGACTGCCAGTCAGAATGAGAAAAAGTGTAGTTTCATCTCTTCCCAGATGGCAAACAGGGAAATGAGCCATTTGTTCGAAAGAAAAGTCTATGGTAAAGCAAGAACCTGAACCTGGGTCTCATGCAAAGCAGTCCAGCATCCTAACGGGGGACGTTACGGTGCTCGATAATAAGAAGTTGCAGGTTTAGGAATTGTCTGGGAGATGTTTTTGTCTCGTAGCAGTCTCTTTGATTCTGCAGCTGCTTTTTTAACTTTACAACTTACTAACATCAATTGACTGTCAAATAATTACCACTGTGAACTCATGAATAAACATAGTTATCATTTACATATTAACGGAGGGCCTTTAGCTGAAAAGAATCCATTTGTGCTACTGCAATATCGTAATTATTTACTGTGTTATATTGTAATTAATTGTATTTTACTCTCGCAAAACTCTATAGTATGTATATCTTACGGGGTTTGGAACCAATGCACTAATATTACAGTGGTGTAATCAACACTGCTCCTAAATATTCATGCCAATAAATGACTCCCATGTGTTTGCTGAATGCCAAGGATAGTCTGAAGCATTTATTTAGCATTCTAGTGGGATCCAGTTTCTGCAAAGTTCACGTAGATGCAGAATTTCAATATTGTTGCTGTTTTGCATGGGGAGAGGGAAAACAAGTTTGAATTTGCACGAGCAGCGGGGCAGGACGCTTAAAAGAAAGCAATGGTATCTCAGTCAGTCTGGGCTTAATAATGTCTGAGAGCTCTGGAGAGTTGTCAGCTATTTTTTATTATAATAAAATTACAATTCTGTTTAGTCTACGCCAGCCTCCTCATAATTTCACTTTTTAATAAACATGTACAATTTTCCAAATAATTTAAAAATCCTTACATTTCAGGGGCGGGGTGCTCTGACTGCCACGCAGCCGGGGCTCCATCAAGGCACCGCTGTAACAATCACAAATTCAGACCTATTTCACAATAAATCAATTAAATACAATAACCCTAAAATTATCCTGCTTCAGTACCGCAACTGGCTGGCACAAATCTTCAGAAAAGCAGACTGAACGTGCAGAGGAACAACTGATTTATTGAGCTACTGTTGGGATTTCAAACCAAGGAAATACTGTCTCGCAATCCAGTAAGTTTGTTTCATGAAATGTAAGTTAAGTGTAAACAGTCTTAAAATATATGGGCGTTCAGTCTTTTGGATTAAGAGTAAGTAGCACATTGTAAACTGCGTTTTCTCCTTTGAAGTACACTTTCAAGAGCCGATATAGGTGCTCTGCCCCTTTCTGCCAACGAGCGCTGGAGCCTCCACTCCCTCCTGGCTCCGAGGGAGGATGGGCCACCAGGTCCTTCTGATGCTCTTTCATGGCTTCCAAAAAAAATAGTGGATTTACCTGTGGATGCTTGGGATGGGAAAGAACTTGTTTTATAATCAGGGGAACGGCAACACGAAGATTGCATGCAGTCGTGATGGTGCTGAAAATGCAATCCAGATGTCTCCATGCTGGAGTGCGACTGGGATTTCCGTGTGCTCTGCTGTTGATGTCTTGTTTAGAAAATTCTCTTAAATACTTGTATACGTACAAATACTTTGTCTATGGTTCTCGCAGAGATACTTGATGATAATACTGTTGACCATATTTCTAATTGCTCCGACGCCAATTCTTTTTGTTTAAGCAAAAACTTATTTATTCCTTATGAAAAGTTTAAAAGACACATTAAAATATCGAGCTGTTTATAGGGGAAAAAAAATACTGCAGCATGACTGTACTTTATGTTTAGTTTCCGTGATGGTCTTAGATCACATGTGCTGTTCTACGTGTGAATATTTAGCGTACTCTGCCTTAAGGGAAATAGCATTTCTGTTAGAGCCGGTCAGTGATCACAGCACTTACAGATCTGCTCTTAATGCAGGAGGTACCAGCTTTGAACATGTTCATCTTAAGCTAAAAATTGTCACGCGAAGCCCAAACCTGCTTACCTGTACCTCACTTCAAAAAAATAGTACAGCAAGATTGAGCATTAATAAGAGATTATATTAGTGTTTAATGTAGTTATGCTATTATATGGGGAAGAAAAAGAGAAAATTCAAAACTTTGTCAGATGTCTCCTGGAACTGATGTCTACTGCATCGCTATGCTTATCTTCCCAGGCAAGATGCACTTTGATCTGCAAAGTTGCAAGTGATGCGACTGCTTCAGGGCGCACCATGGTGTCCTGAGGACCTGTGCTGCCTCGCGATGGTTTGTTCGCACTGAGCTGTGGCTAAACAGCTGGGACACCACAAACACTTCTCTTGGTAGCTCCTCCCAAGTAGGGCCTGGTGCTACAATGCCACGTGTGTGTCCAGCTCCCTGGAAGAAGGGGGTGCAGGATGATGGGCTCCGAGTTTGGATTCAGCCAACTCTGTTTTCCTTTTCCAGAGTCACCCAGCGCTGCTGCAGTTTGTAATACAAGCTGAAAGTAAACATCTAGTCATCAATCTGGAGAGGAATGAGTAAGTACCCTTATTGCATGTTCACTTTATACCGGAGGTTCTCAGAGAAGGGTTATAATTTTAAAATTGATGGTTTAAAAGTAACCTGTGGCCAAGTTTGCTACTGGTCCCTTACAGAACAGGGCCCTAACAAGAGAGTTTTGTTCCAATTTGGAGTCTGTTTATTTGCACACTGATTATAAAGCAAGAATCTCTATGGTCATCTGCATTTATGTGGGACTGAAAATGGACATGTTGCCTCTCAGTGTGTTCTTTTTATTTGATCATTATTTTTATTTGATTTGGGTTTGTCCTTTCCTGTGGCAAGCCCTTTTATTTACAGTAATGTGGAAAATCCTGCAGTCTTTGGAACATTTTTGGAGGACACATCCCTCCTAACGCTGCCTGCGTCCATGGTTGCCTCCGTGCAGTGGTTGTCGGCATCTGCTCAGGGAAGATGAGTCAAGCATTTGGGTTTAACCCCTGCTGGACTTTTAAAGGGGAGTTTGCTGGCAAGGGGCTAAGGATGGAATGTTTGTGCTGTTCACGAGGCCTGTGACCAAACTTGAGCTTGAGCCCTTGTTTGTGGGCTGTAAATATTGCATCTTCTTCCACGTGCTCTTGAGAAGCTCATGTCCATAAGCTTTCAGAGAGGGCTACCAGAGGCTGCTGTAGAGATGGTCCCATCGGCAGAAACCCAAGTTTTTACAAAGTTTTTTACCCAAGTTTTTTACAAAGGGGTACAGAACCAGACAGAAATGAAGTCCTTCTCTGGAAGTACATGACAAATGCAACCAAAGTCATCAAAGTCTTAGTCTACCTTCTCAACTATTCAATTGCTTTTCCTCTAAGAGCGTCTCAAGAATATATTGTGGGAATCCAGATCAGGGACAAGTACGTGCTACTTGTCAAAGGAAAACCAAAGATCACACTCAACCTAGGGAAAACTTTTTATAAATGTTAGCAAGCATCGATGTGTTCTGTAGGTTTCCCTGCTGTGAAGTAAAAGCAGCAGAAGTATTTTTTTTACTGTAATAGAGAGGCCATAGACTTAAGCGGTGCTGCTTTGTGTTAAGAGGAAGGAATGTGCGTGTGAAAGCAAATGTCCAAGGGAGGCCGGGTACATGCTGCCTCGGGCTTGTGATGGACAACTTCAATGGAAAACGACGGGGCACCTCTTTATTCCTCTGCAGTAAAACAACACAAAACGCTTTTTTTTCTCCCTGTCATTTGGATGAACCCTAACATTACCCAGCTGTGATAAAATCCAGTTCACTTTATTATTCAACATGGGGCCCAAATCTTTCTTTACATTATTTTTAATGCTTCTTAGTTGTTCATTTCCTGTCCTTGAAGGGTATGTTGATCCCCCATACACAGGTTGCTCTGCTTCAGTAACTAGAGGAGGATTTAATTCCTTTAGTAAACAGGCATTTAACTTTATATTCTCTTAATCTTTGTCAAAGGGTGTGCCTTCCTTCAGGAATGGGAAGTATGCAGCAATTGAGGAAACTATTTACATTCCATGTCAGCGATTAAAAGAACATAAAACTGCTAATACAGGCCTCGCTGAACATACCAAACTCTCTTGTACCTGTAATAAAGTCAGATTTAGAAAACTGTAAGATGCAATCTCCACCTCTTTTAGAAGCAGGACATGAAAGTACTGTAAATTAACTCTATGAACATCTGTCTGACTAATGAGATTTGGAGATGTTGAGATCTGCTACTTAAGAAATGTGGTATTTATCAATGATTATTTTTTAGCTTACCTACCTCTATGGTGGGGTGTCCACCAGAAGATTTGCATTCTAGAAGAGTTGTGTATGGTGTTAACAACATGAGGTTCCTCATCTTAGCAGGAGCTTCTAGGTAGCATTGTGAAATGGTGCAATTAGCCTTGCCTGTGTTAGGCATTTGTAGCATACGAGGCAGTTCATAGATCCCAAACCACACAAAATGTTGGTCATGGCTTTGCAAAATCATTTCTCCCTTTTTGCCGAGTGTTACTGACTTTGATTTTCAGAAGAAATAATGGTCTGAGTGGCGCAAGTTGCTTCGGTGGGTGTGTGCGTAGGTTTGTTTGTTACCTGTTTCTGTAAATAGCGTGGTCTGCACGACTGGGCAAACAGTCTCAAGGCCTCTGTGCTTGTCTATGGAAAGCGGTGGTTGCAGTTCTTCTGCCTGCAATGATGGTGTTGGGCATGTTGTCACTGGCATGGAAAGGCAGGTGGCGGCAGAGGAGGTGAGACGGTTGGGGCATGAAGCAAGGGGGTCCTACAGGTTCATGGAGTGAAAAATGATGCCCAGGAGAGAAATGAGAGAATGCATTTCTGCAGAGCAGAGAATGGGGGATACAGCTGGTGTCAGCGGGACAGATTGGACCCAAGGTAGATTGTAGACTCCAGAGGTGTGAGAAGGTCATCACATAGAATCACAGAATGGTGGGGGTTGGAAGGGACCTCTGGAGATGGTCTAGTCCAACCCCCTGCCAGAGCAGGGTCACCCAGAGCAGGTGGCACAGGAACGCGTCCAGGCGGGTTTGGAATGTCTCCAGAGACGGAGACTCCACCACCTCTCTGGGCAGCCTGTGCCAGGGCTCTGCCACCCTCACAGGAAAGAAGTTCCTCCTCATGTTTAGATGGAACTTCATAGCTGGAGAAGGGAGCAATGTTTCCATGCTACAGGTCCTGCCCTTGAGTCTCCAAGGCTGCAGAGAGGACCAGCAGATGTGCATACAGACCCTGTCTTCTCCAGCCTGCTCCATCTTCCTGATGCTGGCATGAAACATGGAGCTCAAATATCTTGAAAGCATTGATGCTGAGCATTGGAGTAGCCATTAAATCAGCGTGCTTTAGGTAGAAGTAGAGCGTTAAACACAAACATCTTTTCGTGAGTAATAAGTGGCAACACATATGAAGCTCTGATATGTGTGCTGTTATTTTTCTGTAGTTTCACGTAAAGCATGTTATTCCTTGGAGAATGGTGGGGGTGGAGGTGGATGGGACCCCTAAATTACATAATTTCTGCATTGGGTCATGCAAAAAAAAACTGGATGTGATTTTCCATGGTTAGTAGAAACAGCTGCTTTGAGTAGTCTTGACATTAAACTCCATTTATTGAAAACCTTAGAGATTTTCCAAACCTTGAGTTATATTTCAAAACATGATTCAGATGCATTAGGCAACCCCAAGTGGGGACTGATGTGTTAAACCATCTGTTATCTATGGAAATATTTAATGTCAGTTTGGTGTTTTCTGATATTTAGACTCAGCAAGATGTGTTCATATGTACTGGGCAAGATACTGTAAGTTAGTTCTGGAAGAGTTACTGGTACCTGACTTCACAGCTTAGGGTTTAAAATCTTCTCTATGGTTTCCAGCTGTTAAGTTTACTTTTGTACATATTCATTAAATGCTTTAGTGATGAATTTCCAGGCATTGCACATCTGTAATTGCAAAACCAAAATTATTTGCTGTGAACTCAGTTTGTCAATCGTAGCGAACCTGCGAGTGAGCTTATCTTGCAAGTACATTTCTTACTATGATTTAGTTGCAAAATATGATTGCACTCTTGAGAACCTTAAGGTCTGTAGTACCTTAAATGTTTTAGAAACACTTGTCATATGGAGAGATTTCCAGAATCAGCAAATCATCGATCAGCTGCAAAATAAACCACCCTTCAGAGGGACTGGCTGTACTGGTGTGCGTTACACCAATAATACTGATGCGCTTCTGTTGTGCAAGGGACGGTAATGTGTGCACATAGAAATTCCTTTCAAGTTGATGGCAGCATGTGGGTCTTAGAGGAAAGTAGGCTTACTATTGTGTAAATGAAACAAAACCCCTGTAAGATTAAATCTGAGTTGGAGAGTGGAACGGTATGTGACTACTGGCTGTTTTTCTGCAACTGGAAACGTTTTACGCTGTCAGAAACCGGTCTGTATACAGCAAAGTACTTAAGTGTTCTTTTAACTTTAAACATATGAGTAATCCAGGTAAAGTCAGTGGGCTTACTTATTTTCAAAATTAATTTCATGCTTAAATGATTTGCTGACAAAGGTCATAATTATGAATGTCAAAGAAATATAATTTTGAACAGATGTTAGAGTTTTTCAACTCCTGTATATACCTGAGTCTATGGCAGATAAAGATAAAAAGCTGAGATAAGTCAAGAGCATGTGAGGGCAAGTAAGGAGCTAGGGTGGCTTTGCCCTGAGGACATCGGCCTCGGCAGCATCTCTGGTGTGTCCTGGATGGTTTTCTTCTGGTGGGACTTCATCGACCAGCTCTGCAGAGGGGCAGTGAGGGTGCAATCAGTGCAGTCGTGGCTGAGGGGCCACTGGCAGTGTCCAGGGAAATGTGGAAATGGAAAGAAAAAGCTCAAGTATTTTAGGGAAGCAGAGTTGACTATTCATTTCCCCATAACTTTACACTCTTTATCGTCAGGTTTATAACACAGCCTTTAACAAAGCAATATAAAAAAGGGAATATATGAGTTTAAGTTGCTGCCTTTTATTGCCTCAGTAAAAATTCTTTATATTTTATCAGGAGGCAAAATCCACCCCAGGCCATGGTATAAGTCTCCATCTTATCCCTTAAATCCCCTAGGATCCCAGAGATCTCCAGAAGTTCAGAGCATCTGTGACTGTCCCCCTTGCACGTTTACCACTTCTACATGGAGACACAGTGCCAGGGATGTATTGGGATGTAATGGTCCAGTACTGGAGGTCACTTTGCAAGCTTAGCTCCAGGACAGAGGAGGTTCCAGCAGTATTCCCTCAGTCTGAAGAGCAGGCAACAGGCGATTTCATGCGTAGTGCTAAGGCCACCTGTTCCAGTGAGGCTTCCGTGTTCGGGAATCTTTTGTATTCTTTTTTCGTTAAAAAAAAAAAGTAGTTTCCTCTCCCTCTCCCTCTCCCTCTCCCTCTCCCTCTCCCTCTCCCTCTCCCTCTCCCTCTCCCTCTCCCTCTCCCTCTCCCTCTCCCTCTCCCTCTCCCTCTCCCTCTCCCTCTCCTCTCGCGACCTTTCTGAATAGGAGCACTGATTGGTGTGCAAGTGACATTCTAGATGGATTAATTTAACAGGGAAACAACCCATTTCCAGTGCCAAAGAAAATAGCTGACAAAATTTGTTAATGAATTGACATGCTTACATACAATCAATGGCTTGAGGATAGAGGAAACAAATCTAAACAAACAAATACCAAATAGAGAGACGGGACCTCACGGAATATACTTGCCATTATAATTCTGTGCTGTAACTTAGCCAAAAAACTGTGACCTGTGACTCTCTTATCTGCAAATGCCGGAGCTGGCAGCTGTACTGCAGCGTTTCAGCGTGAGCTGACAGTTAGGGTTTCACTTTAATTGAAGTAAAAGTTTCACTTTAATGGAAGTAACAATTTTTCCCTCCCTGAAATTCAAAGATTCAGCTCCCACAGCTGCAGTAATGATGGTATCGATGCGTGTCTCTAAGGGCAGAGGTATTTGCTGTAGCTTTGTGGTAGAAGGATGGCATATATAGTGTGGGCATTGAGATACCAAGATTTTTTCTGTAATTGAGGGAGTACTAGCGTAGGTTGGTCGAGGTGGTGGTCGTAGTGGTGGTCGAGGCTGTGTGGTTGGGGCTACCTTTGGCTGTATCGTTGTGGAGCTGTGTGTTGGAGCGAAAGGGTTCAGCTCCATGAGGAGAGAAACTGCTGCTTTCTTGATCTGTTTTTTCTCTCCTTACATAAATACACCAACAGAAAGGAACAATGAGAGAAGATATTTATACGCTGATATAATATGCTGGAAGTGGAGAGGATAAAAAGACAGGAATTTGTATTCTGGAGAGCTCCTTGTGGCCGAATATCATAATCTCTAACACGGTCAGGCTTCTTCTCTTCCCATGCCCCATAAAACAGCGGGGCAATGGGGCTGCACCGAGTCCCCTGGAGAGAAGAGAGGACTCTGTCCTGGTCACAGCCCAGACCCCGGGGCAGTACGTGGGGGCGGCAGAGCCAGCGCTGCTCTGTCCTTGCCCCGCAGCTTGGCACGTGGGAGGGACTGAGGCAACGAACCCCTTTCTCAGATGGGAAAACTGAGATATGGGGAAGGTTAACATTTCTGTCTGTACCGCGGAACGACACACCTTGTTCGCGTAGCACGCAAAAAAAATTACAGTCTGGTGGATAGACCAGGTACCATTTTCTCTGCACAAATGTTTGCCCGAGAATGGTAGTTTCCAGTGCTGCATCGGTTGACAGCTTTGAACCAAGTTAGCACAAGGTTTTGCTTGTTCAGTGTCTGTCAGTCAGAGCAACCCTAGAGCTCTACCTTCCAATTAAATTTGTAACAATAATGGAGAGGGGAATATCCTTGCTGGTGCAATAAATTTAATAAAGGAGTGCCTGCTTTAGATTTCGCTCCCGAGATACATTGCAGCAGTAGAATATTATATTTTCAGAGCTGTGTTTTAATCTCCCTTTGTACCGCAGAATGCGAGGTTTTCGGCATTTCATTTTGCCATCGCTCAGCAGAGAGGTCGGGGAGGAGAGCTGGCTATAAGAACACAATAGGAATGTGCACTCCCTCCCTCCCGCGGGCAGGCTGGAGTCAGCTCGATCGCGATGATAACGAACACACAGGCAAAATGTAATCATCTGGGACTGTAAAATAAATAATTAGGGGAGAGACAAGAGATAAAAACGGCTTTCTGAGAACCTTGCAATCTCCCACTTGATAGTCAGATGCCAGCCCATGTGGTGCAGAAGCGTTTTGTGCCTGAGGAGCGATGGCCAACGCCGAGACGTTTCGCAGGTTGGCAGGCGAAGTGTGGGTGCGTCCAGCTGGACCCAGGCGTTGCTCGCAAACCTCCCGGGCGTTCCTCACGTGTTCCTGCTATCTGCTGCTTGGGCAGGTTTCAGATTGCCTTTGTTTTAACAAGAGTGAGCAGCGTTACGATGGCAGCGAAGGGAAAGCACTGAATTCAGCTTTGCATCGTCACATGCCCCAACATTACCCGGGGTGTTTGGTCTCCCTTTCCCAACGCATGTAAAGATACCAGGCCAAAACCGAGAGGATTCTCCTGCTTTTCAGAAACATTTGTAGATATTGCTTTCTGCTTCAGAAACACAGGGAGGACTGTAAATGAGTTTTCAAGTCAAAATTGAGGCTGAACCTGCTTTTGATGAATTTTCTCTTAGATGTTTTCACTTTGATGCTCAGTCCCAGGGGTCCAGTGTCTTTGAATAAGAGCAGATATGTGACAGTATGTCCAGCGTCTCTCTTTTTGCATCTAGTGGCATTTTGCTGGCACACACTCGGTTCCTAGGATCTCAGCTTCTCCTGGAGGCTCTGCAGAGAGAAGAACAGTGTTGCCTTCATAAAATTCTGTAGTGAAAGATGCCAACTATTTAATTTGCTTATGGTGTTCACTGTTTCATGTATTTATTTTTAGGGGGTTAGTGAATAGAGAGTACACTGAAGTACAGCTCCTCGGATGAATTCTCCATTATTTTATGTTGCGTGTGGAAGTGAAGTATTCAACAGGAACAATTCAGTTCTGCTCGTAATCTCCATCCAGGAGCCTGGTCCACGTCCCCACCAGGCACAGGGCTGGGCACAGCACGTGGCATTGGCTTCCCAGCTTTCCACCGATCTCCACCAAAAGTGGCCACTTACCTGCTGCAGACCTTTCTGGTAATCTGCAGGGGATCATTCCTAGAAGCATTAGCAGCTGATCTCCTTGTCCGTGTGTGTGTGGTTGCAGGGGGCCGTGCACTCGTCCTCCCAAATCACACTCTGCACAGCCGTCCTTGATGCCTTATCATGATTATTCCTTACCATGATCATTTAAGTTTGCAGATGACACCAAGTTAAGCGGGAGTGTTGATCTACATGAGGATAGGGAGGCTCTACAGAGAGACTTGGATAGATTGGATCAATGGGCCAATGCTAATGGAATGTGCTTCAACAAGGCCAAGTGCCGGGTCCTGCACTTGGGCCACAACAACCCCCTACATCGCTACAGGCTTGGGGCAGTGTGGCTGGAGAGCTGCCGGGCAGAAAGGGACCTGGGTGTTCTAACTGACAAGCGACTGAACATGAGCCAGCAGTGTGCCCAGGTGGCCAAGAAAGCCAATGGCATCCTGGCTTGTATTAGAAATAGTGTGACCAGCAGAAGGAGGGAGGTGACTGTCCCCCTGTACTCAGCACTGGTGAGGCCACACCTTGAGTATTGTGTCCAGTTCTGGGCACCTCAATACGAGAGAGATCTCGAGGTGCTGGAGCGAGTGCAGAGGAGGGCAACGAAGCTGGTGAAGGGCCTGGAGAATAAATCTTATGAGGAGCGATTGAAGGAGCTGGGACTGTTTAGTTTGAGGAAGAGGAGGCTGAGGGGAGACCTCATCACTCTCTACAACTACTTGAAAGGACATTGTAGAGAGGTTGGTGCTGGTCTCTTCTCACAGGTGATTAGCGATAGAACAAGAGGGAATGGGTTAAAGCTGCAGCAGGGTAGGTTTAGGCTGGACATTAGGAAAAAATTCTTCCCAGAAAGAGTGGTCAGACACTGGAATAGGCTGCCCAGGGAGGTGGTGGAGTCACCATCCCTGAATGTGTTTAGGAGTCGTTTAGATGTGGTGTTGGGGGATATGGTGTAGGGGAGAACTCTGTAGAGTGGGGTTGATGGTTGGACTCAATGATCCCAAGGGTCTTTTCCAACCTAAATGATGATTCTATGATGAATATTGAGTAATGGAGTTAAGTTCTGTAATGCAGATTTGTGTCTATTGATGTCCAAAGTTACGTAAAACGTAAATTAATCTTCAGCATCTGAGTGAACATCCCCTCAAGTCTTCCCCTCTGACCCACCAAAGCACAAACTGCACCTGTGTGAGGAAGGTGTACGCCTTACTGTTTCCCTAAAACACATATTTTAATGTGGTGGACTATCTATACGTCAGATTGCTGCTGCTGTTGAATCGTGGTCCATTCAGGTAACTGTCCCTTCCCTGAGTTTGCACTCCTAGGATTTTAGCTGGGTGGTGGATGTATCAGAAAGGAGATAACAACAGGAGGAGGATGTCCCACGTCCAGGCAATACATGTCCGTGTCAGTACTGGCTGGAAAAAAATGCAAGTATTTGAAGTTCTTTTTAACTTTCTCTTTTGTGATATTTAAAACTCATGTCCTCAAGCTTTTCTGTTCTGTCACAAGTTAAAAAAAATCCCCCACCAAAACAAAACCCTAATAACATTGTCGCAGTCATGGTAAAATCCTAAGGTTTGGCAGCTTTGCCATGGAGTTTGGTCAAGGAGTTTAGGTACATGAAGGTCCAAGAAGACTTTCTCTCCCACACACATCACGCCAGGTGACTTGTATTTTTAGGTCCTGGGACATGGTTTTACATCCCTGTAGCCTTAAAGCAATAAATGTTTGTGAAGTTCTGAATGTAGGAATATTTTTAAGGGTCCAAAGAGAAATTAGTCATCGTGTTCTTGTGAAGAGTTCACACCTTTAGGTTCCTTTAAAAATCTCAGTCAGGAATTTAGGGCAGGAACTTCCACATTAATTCTGATCTAATCTGTCTCTCTTTTTTCTTTTTTTTCCTCTTTCTTTTTTTCCTTCTCCTTTTCTCTTTTTTTGCCTTTTTTCAAATCCCCTTTTCCAGGTGTATATGAATTTCCATAGACAAAGTAGGGCAGCCTTCAGCATTTCAAGCTTTTCCCTCCTGCCAGGGCTGCAGGTAAGGAGGCCAGCGTGCACAGACCCCTCTCCAAAAATATTTGGGACGTCCTGTCTCGCAAAATACAGGGAAAGAGGAGGACCAGAGGGAGGAAAAAATTAATGCCCCACGTCGACAGGAGAAGAGTATGATCCCTGGATGTTTCTTTGGGCAAGACCTGATTCAACATCCCTGATGTAACGGTTTCTTTTACATTTTTTGAGAGAGGCGTGTGTGACTCAGGCAGGAGGCATGTCTGCAGAGCTGCTCGCTGAAACAGCTGTTTCTCTGCATCTACTTAGGGAAGGTTTTCCTCTTTAAACAAAAAAAAAAAAAAAAAAAGGAAAAGAAAAGAAAAAAGAGAGGAGAAGAAGAAGACAAAAAGAAATGAAGAAAGAAAGAGAGAAAAAGCCAGAGGCAAGGTACTTAAGGACAAGAATCTTCTGTATAGGGCTGGATTCGGAGGAGAAACAGATACTTTCCTGGACGCTAAATGTGAGACTCTTTCCAGAAAATGTCAGTTCCTTTCCAAGTGACAGAGCAGTTTCTCAGGGCTGCAGAGGATGGCAGAAAGCACTGCCGAAGAAATAAATGCCTGCCCGCGAAGCGCGGTGGGGCGGGAGGTGCTCGGCCGCCTCCAGCTCTGCGACCCCCGGCCAGGGCAGCTCGAGCCCCGCAATGGGGCTCAGGGTATTTATTTATTTCATTTCCTTCGAGCAGAGCCTTGAGGATTAGTTTGTTCGCATTTTGAAGACGAAAAGCAGCATACGAGCACTAAGTATTGCAATATCGGCCAAGAGGGATGATTCAAAAAGCAGAGTCTATATGAAGAGTCTGAGTGTGGAGGAAATACATATATGGAAACATAAGCTTGGCAGTAGGGCGCTTTTTTTCCCCCCTTCTTTGATGTCTGGCCTCAGTAATCCAGACAGATTCCTTCAAGAAATCGGTCCAATTTATTTCTGTGCTTTTATCTTACTACCTGCTACTTGTCCATTTGAAGTAGCTATGAAGAAAAAAAAAGAAAAAAAAAAAAAAAAAAAGAAATCGAGTACCCGGCTGTGTGTCGCAGTGTGCTTTTTGTATGAATAAGGTAACTGGAGTACACTGTAATACTCCCCCTAAATGGGACTATTCTTGGCAATTTGTGCTTCCCGAGTCCTCTCGGGACGAGAGCCGAGCTTGCCTGTTCCTTCGTCTGACCCACATATTTGCACTTTCTCAGTGTTGCTCAGGCCAGTGAAAGCACACTGTCCTCTTCTTATCTGATGCTCTTTTCTCCCCCAAGGGACAAAAAGAGTTACACTCAGTCACAGCTGTAGTTATGATCCAGTTTCAATGCAGTGTCCGTCACATTACGTATTTTATCTGACTGGCATTCCGATATCTGTGTTTTGCTAGCGCTCATGTATAAAATGATCATATCTTATTGCAGTTCTGTAAAAAAGAATAAGAGAAAGGACGTATCTCCTGTGCTGTGATCAAAATATGAAAACTTTTGGCTTCAGAAATGTTGCATATGACACTTAGATATTAAGTAAAGCAAGCCTCCTAGTCCAACTTAATCGGAAATACACGTGTGCGGCCCGCTCTGACTTCAGGGGAATGGTTCTTGCTTTACATGAGAAAAGAATTTGATAGATATGAATGTTATTTTTATTCTGGATATTAGAAAAAGGAGAAAAAAAAAAAACTGAATAGGAATTAGGAGATAGAAGTAGATCATATTTTTACAACTTAGCCTTTGCTACATCTCTGACTACCGTGGAAATAATAGTTTTCTTTACATTACATACAGTCCCTCAAGTATAATCTAGGATTTTTGCCTGCTTCCCTCTGTCACTTGTGTTGATGCGGTTCACAGACAGGTTCTGCCTTTTCTTCTCAGCATAGGTCCTTGCTTGCCCTTGGTGCTCTCCATCTCTTCCCCTTCCAAGTGACAGGCAAAACAAACTCCACATTCTCCCCGCCGCCCCCCAAAATCATTTTTTCCTGTTACAAGTTAATACTAAGGCAGTAAATGCCTTATCAGTTTTGAAACAGCAGTCTGGATAATTCCAAGCAGATGTCTCTCTCTCTTTAATCACAGCATCAGTTATTTCTTGGTCAGTCTTGATTAGCTGATTCTTACATAATGAGAAAGTATAGTTAATGGCCACTTATATGTGGGTTGAACATGCTGAAAAGAGCAGCTTAGCCCCTTGAGAACAAGAGGCTGATGAGCCAGTAAAATCAAGCTAAATGGAATGAGTCTTCATTATGAGTCATTAGAAAAGATGACGCTTTGGCTAACAGATGAAATATCTTTGATGAAGACCAGTTGTAAAAGCACAACTTAATGTTTAATAAATGTATTGGGGTGACTCATAAATTCAACGTACACATTTGTTTCTTTGCAGTACGTGTCAAGTCCGGTGCAACACCATTTCCTGTATTAGATGCGTCCCCTGGCTGGATACGGGCTTTAAAAAGACACTCTTACAATCACTGGGTGAAAGATGACAGTACGATGACTTGGCAGAGGACTCAAAATGAAAATAAGAGTGTTCAGACCCACTGCATTTGGCTGGAAAATGGACAAATCTCCCTTTACGGACTGGCTAGTGCCTGTTAGGTGTATCACGATTTGATTAGATTTGAAACTAAGCTAGCTGGAGATTGGATTGGTGGAAGCTGCAGTAGTTTAACTTGTTCCACAGACCCATTGAATCGCTTATGCAGTATTAGTTGGACAAATAAAAAACTAATTTATGAAACAGCAGGGATTTTGAATGCTACGCAAGAAATGAAAAATAGAATAGAACTCTTACCCCTACATAAACAACAAAAAAAAACCCCAAATGCAAAGTAGATAATGTCACCTTATTAGCTGGGTGATAGTGTTGAGGTAGCATAAAAACCAGCAATGGTTGTAACATAAATGCTTCTGAAACAAAGATATTTGGGGAGGAGGGGAGGGAATGTGATCGGAAGATTCTTTTGAGTTTGTTAAAGAAGTGGGAAGCTATTACTGTCTTCTGAAAATAAAGCAATCAAAAGTAAGTAGCTACTGTTTTCACTTTTACTTGCATTTGGGTTGAAGAGCAATACAATCTTTATTCATAGAGGAGTTGTATCACCTTTAAAAGTCTTCATCACTTTATTTTGTGGATACAAATTGTGCCAAGTTAATGTCTTTCCAAACTGTTATGGGAACAATACTCAAGTAGTGCATGTATTTGACTTTCTTCAAACTCAGAGGCGTAGTGATTTGGTATAATGGCCTTTTTTTAAAATGACCAAACCCATTTTGTGTTAAGATATTTTTATTTAGTATCACCCATTTGATCTTTTTAAATAAGTGCTGTTATTTTCAGAAAAATGTACGGGATTTTATACAAATTTAGAGGAGTATCCATCAAAATTGCAAGCAGCAGATCCTTGAGAGGCATCACAGATGCCTGAATGTAAAGATGGGTTTGTCTTGACAACGTTTGCCCAAGCTGCCCTGCAAGAAACAAACATTTTCCCTTAGTTTAGCAATTCCTGGAAGAAAAATACTCACCACTGTCTAGGCAGCATCAGAGGGACCGCTTTATTTCCTGTTTTCCGGGGGGTGAATTCATTTGTTTCATTTCCACATGTCCTAATAATTTAACTCCCATCAATGGTGCAGTCCCAAAGACTCTCTGTCCTTCTTGCTACAGCAAGACTGACATTGTTGTAGACCCAAAATCTCGTGATAACAGGAAGAGATGTGCTTGCATCTTCAATTTTCTCCCAGTGCTTGTGCTGCCAGCACAGTGCCTTCTCCTTCCCCCCAGGCTGGGGGTGTCCCAGGGGCAGCATCGCTGCCCCCACCAGTGAGCCCCAAGGTGTTGGGGTCCAGCCGTGAGTCACTGGCAGCGAAAGAGCCAGCAGCAAATCTATATTTTTAATAAATTAATTCACTTAGTAGGAAAGGGCAGGGTAGAGAATGAATTGTTTAACAGATTAATGTGAATGTCTTTTATATTTTATAAACCTCTTAAGTCCCTGGTGTGCTGAGCCAGGTTTTGTTTATGTACATGGAAACACGAAATCTTTTCCAGTCCCTGTGCAAATAACACAGAATTGGACTTCATTACATTGGCTAATTTAACAAGTCCTAGGAGGCTTTTTGTTACTCGGTAATAGAGGAGGAGGCACAAACCCCAGAACTGCTGCACCAGCACAATCTCTTTGAATGAAATAATCTTCCTTGCTTTCTAAGCTCTCCATCAAGGGTTCTGCCTGCGAGGCCTGAGTTCACAAGGAACAAAGATTTGGGGCGAGACCCAGGTTTCCTCCGGGGCTACCGGAACTGCTGAGCGGCCGGCGAGAGCCCTGGTGGCAAGCTCCAGCCCAGGTTCCTGCTGCAGCATTCTCTAATGTTAGTTTCCCAACAAATAGTTGGAAGCATCCAATTTTGGTGAAGCTGTGAGCTTTCGTGAAGGATTTGAAGACCTTTTCTTTATAATGAAAAGCATTAAAATTCTAAAACTGGGAATTTATTTATCTCTCATAACTGGTGGATAATTGTGGTGCTGAGAAGCGAGGCATTTTAAACTGCTGATATTATTGCTGCTATGCCTGTTAAATAGAACTAATGCAAGCATTGCATAAATATTTTAATAGCTTTTTACAGTATTTCTTTAGAAAATATTTAAAGAGCCACCTAATGTCAAAGATACTTGCTATGTAAACCCTTGTTAATTCTCTTTTAATGGCTTTATTAACATTATTTAATTGAATATTGATGCATTTAGCAGCCCTTTAAGCATCCTATTTTATTGAAGTTTTAAACTCACATATTGATAAGTAGCACAATATAAGAGCAGTGATTAATTGCATCTTTGCTTAATTCTGTTTGAACGAGTTCAACATGAAAGATGAAATGTAGGTACAGGAGAGCTCCCTTTTTTAATCAACTTTATGTATTTTACATGCGTAGTTTGTACCACTTAATTTAGGTTCATTTTGATTCCCAGTATGCCCAGTTAGTATGAGTGTGATCACACTCTCAGAGCTAAGGGGGGTCTAAATATTTTACTCGGTGAAATGTTCTGTCTTTTATCTCTTCTGTTATGAATAATTTAGTTGTTGCTACAGCTTCAGAAGTGAATCCGGTTCTGCAAAAGCATATATGTTTTACTGGAAAAAGTAAGTATTACAGTGATATTAGCTTTCTCCTTGGAAACTGTCCTTAGAATATTAGAAGTCTGCAGAGGTGGATGCCTTGTCTTGTGTTACTTGGCTTAATAGCCAGCTGCTTTTCTTGTATACTTCCACGAGAAGCACTGGCATAAACCATACATATTTAATCATAACATGGTTGCTTTTCTCATCTCAAATGTTCTTCTTTGCTTCTTTATGCACATTTTTTACAGAGTTCAAGCAGGGTAAAAACCGCTTCAAGAGCAGAGGGAACATGGAAGATCATGTAGTGTACCGAAACCACATCTCTAGGGCTTTTGCTGTTGCTGGTTTTTTGCATAGCCTCTCTGCACTGGGATGAATTGTGTAGATTTTTCCTAATCTTTAGTCACCTGTTGTTAAGACAATTAGAGGTGTAGCAGTTTTACTTAGTTTTTCATACTTCTTTTCATTCACACAGCTGAAACCGTAATACACTTTGGGTTTGAGTAGACTTACTACGTAGGTTTTGAAGGGTCTATCAACATCTGAGAGTTAAAGCAGAGCAGGATGTGACCTTATTTATTTTTGTTTCTGTTGGAAAACGTTCTCATTCTTGTCAGTAGAACTGAAAGGAGAAAATCCCTCTTTTGTTAGCTTTCCCATTAAAGGAAAGGTATGGATTTTCCCCCCAGGTAGACCATGGGGAGAGTATAAAACCCACAGCACGACATGTTTTGCAGGAGACTCACATCCTGAGATCTGATCTCAGCTCTGGGGATTTTGCCATGTTTCCTGAAGACCATGCAAGGGCGTGTACATCTGTGAAAATTCAGTAGGTGGTAACTGAAATCTCCAAGTACTTCAGATCCCATGAGATTCCAAAATTTTACATTACCGTATATTTTTTTTTGAGAAATCAATATGTTTTGGTGACTGTGTGGTCTACAACCTGAGCTCTTCCTTACCGTAGAGATGGAATTGCTCTTAAACGTCGGCCAGATGCAATTTCCTCCTCCTCACTTTATGTAAAGGGATCACCTAAAAGACTGCTGCTGCTTGTGATGGTTGCCTTGAGCAGTACTCTGCCACTGCTGTGGGACTGGAAAACACGGCGTAGCGCTTGTGCGTTATTAGAAACATTGGAGGAGGAACGCGAAAAAGGTCTTGTGTGTAGGTTACACACGAGTTGGAGCACCAATTTTTAAGTAAAAGTCTAAGATGCAAATGTGGGATGTAGGCAATCTCTTTAGCCATGATTATAACTTCGTATCAACAGCAAGATGAAACCATTGCCACGAGCACTGAGGGTCTTGACTGATAGTCACTTCTCAGGAATGCCATCCCTGGCTCACGTGTGAAATGCTGGATCAACAGTGTGGTGGCACAGGGGACAATTGTCCTGATGGTGAAAGAGGTGATCTAAAATTTACCTTTTGAGTACTAAAGTGTTTGGGTGTTTTTACTTTAGGGAGCGTAAAGCACCTGGGGAGTAACTGAACAGAAATGCATCTCCATTTGGATATAAATCAATAATTCACTTGAGACATGGGTTGGATCAGAATTCAGTTAGCTCTTCGAGAGTTCTGCATTGTTAGCAGAAATATATTTGATGTAAGTTAACTAATGGGAATATCAGGCATAGAGCAGAACCTCATTAAATGAGACTGTCATGTTCTTTGTTTACCAGTTTCAGTGAGGCAAAGGTAGAGAAACAACGTAGTGGAGTAGTGACAAAAGAGTCTGAGGGAGGGACGGGATGTAGACAGAGAGCAAAATTGACACGGGCAAGTCTTTTCTGGAAGAAGGGGTAGGACTTTTACTGTCGTTGATGATTTAGGGGGAAAGGGGAGAAATGGAGACTCCTTTGGGAAAGGTTTAGCACTGAAATGTAAAGAGGTCAGTAGGAAAAAAAATCCTTGATGCTATTGTCATGTTAAAAGGAACAAAAAAGAGTATGTGAAAGAGAGCTGGAGGTAGTAGAGAAGTTGTGATTGATAGTTCGGAAGATGTAAGAGGTAGTACTGATACTATAAGGGTAAGGAATCTGTGGGGGGATTCAGTCACTCTGGATGCGGATGGGCTTGCTGATGCCACGCGATCACGGAATTAACTCACCTGGCTTTCACACAGGCATGAAATCCTGCAGGGAGGTGGTTCCCGAGAAGGTGTGCGAGAAGGCTGCGATTGCAACCTGGTTCACGTAACACAGCAGATATGCCATACAGTACTCCACCCTCGACACGACTTCTAGCTCTTCACAAGAGGCTAAGGAGCACTGGAGAGGCAGATGTGTGTTTTGTGTAGGTGATGGCAGAGAAGAGAGGGTCAGGTAAGCTTATACGCGTAGGAATCTCCTAGGGAAGACCTTGCTTGCATAGCAAGCTTGCACAGGAACTGCTGCTAATGAAAATGGAGTAGCTGCGGTGAGCCCTGGAAGTCGGGAGATCACGTATGTACCCAGCTGCCCTGCTGAAGCTTGTTTTGGTTTTCACTCCCGGAAGGATTCCGAGAACAGAATTTATTAAGAAGGGATTATTGCAATCCAGAGATAAGGAAAAAAATTAAGATAATAGCTCGGTCCAAGCAACGGAAGAATGTCAAGTGTGTGATTGACAGTACAACTATTGATAGGACTAAAATATGCAAATTACCTTAACCCTGGAAGTTGCACACTAGGTAGGAGGTAGAGTGCCCAGCTGGTATTGGAAGAGGATGTTGGGAAACTGTCTTTCCCCTTAGGAAATTATGTCAGGAATGAAGCATAAGGAAACCGACACAACATGATAATTCCTGCCTAAAAATTGTACAGGAAGAGTACGTTAGGTCAAGGGGACACATTACTCATTTAAGGTCATCTTAATTTGTAAAGTGGTGTCAACCATGAGCAATTCCTGTGTGTTCTCCGATGTTTTCAAAGAAGAGAAGAGGTAGAGAGGAAGACAACAGGTAGCAATGGGAGAGAACAAATTGGTGACGGGATAGATTCTTTGCTTAACAAAACTTATGTTAAAAAGAAAACCACTGGAAAATATGCCATGTCAGAGAAGTCAAATGGAACCTAATAATTTAAAATACTTGAAAATATGCTCATTCTATAATAATGTGTAATTTTTTATTTTCTCAGGGATAGTGAAGAAACAATTTTATTGATACCAGAATTAGCTGGCTGATTTTGATTGTTCAAGCTTATATAGTAGAGGAAGCAACTCTGTTTTCTATAGGAAAATAGAAAACCTTATATTTAGGAGGGAGGGAAACAAAGGATTCAGAAGCACAGGATTTTCTCAAATGGAGCACAGACAGAAGTCTTTGCATCCACTAGTGAATGAACAAAGACTTGGCAATGGTGCTGAGTTGAGGTCCAGTCAAGGAAAAATTAGGAGTCTTCAGGCTTAGGAAGAGGTTTAGGATGTGACTTAAGTACAGTAGCCCAATTTGGAGCTTGGGTATATTCATGCTTTGCATCATCTGCATGCGTTTAGTTCAGAGGAGAATGGGAACTCTGCTCAGACATGCTTAGAGAAGAGCTAATGTAGTATTCAGATATTTTAGGGAAAGTCAATTCTAATTTATTTCCGTGTATTACTAATGTCATTGCATGAATCATTGCAAAAGATTTGGAGATGAGAATAAAAAAAAAAAAAAAGTTAAATTGGAAAGGCCTAGTATTTTTCATACCTTGTCAGTTATGACATTTAATCTTAATTGTGTCTGAATTTGACTGATTTTCCAATTGCCTGAGTTTAGCAAGAGTTATGTTGTTGCTAGGACACAGCTACTTCGTGTGATACATCTATCATAACCTAAAAGAAAGATTCTAAAGACTGATTCTTCTATTTACACACACAAGTATATTTTGAGCAGCGGTGTCCTAAATGCAGAAGGACCATAACACCCTTATTCTGAAATCAAGGCATCAAGTGGCGGTTAAGAAATGTTTCCTTTTTTACTCTCTCCGTGGATAAATAGGAAAGAGGAGCATGCTTTATCCTTGTTCTTGTTTCCTGTGACTCCTTAGTCATGGTTTGTTTATCATTTTGAGGTTCGCAGTGGTGAATTTGATTTGTTCTGTTTCTTTTCTGTTGCCTGTGAAAGGTATCCCAGTACCATTCTTCTCTGCTACTGATTTGTGTCCTCCTTTCGAAAACTAATCATTAATTTTTAAGAATAGTCGCAGATACTCTGCTGGTTCCTCATTCCCTCACAGGGTATCTCTGAACTTATTTTTTTTATTATTGCCATGACATAGGGGAGTTCACTGCAATGTGTTCATCTGGACTCTGAACTGTACATGTAGTAATTCTATTCCATATTCCAGGCACTAATTTTATAGTGGTGACTTCCAAGGCCAACTTTTGTAATGTTTCTATGGAAAGATTTGAGACACTGATTTTTCAGTGGGCCTGGGTGAACTGAATGCCTGTAGCAGCAACAGTGCGTTCATTTCTGACTCTCATGCCCCTGAAAGGCCACAGTAAAATTTCTGTAATGATGTAGAATAAGACCTCTGAGGTCCTTCTCATGTTTGATTCATGTCCGTAAAGCCCACAGGTGCTCTGCAGGGGGCTCAGATGTAGAATTGCTCCCCACAGCTGTAGTAAATGAACCTCTATACTGTTAATTGGTTTGAACTATTTATATCTATGACCCAACTGTCACAGCATGTCACAGCTCTGGATGCATTTCAAGAACCAATACCTTGCCCTTGGTGACCTGACAGGGTTTTTTTTAAATCCTGAGAGACAAGTAGCATGGAAATGGACTCATTAAGACTCCTCTGTTAGTTAGGGGGTCTTCCAAATTATGGCCATGTCTGGGTCCCAGTGCGTTCACACCGCAGCCTGGCCACACGATGAACAAGCTCGGTCACATCTATTATCACTATCCGGGTAGTAAATATGTAGGATTACAGCACGGTTACAGGAGTAGGGCTGGGAAATCCTTTGGCTTCCTATTTTTCTGCTCTGAACGGGCCTCCAAAATCATGAATTTGAACTGAATATATCACACATTTTTTCCTAGGAAATAAGAGGGCCATTTAGAACATGCTAAAACATTTAATTTCCCAACTTTATAGGGAATTTTATGTCAGAACTGCTAAAACTTTTTCTTGATATCAACTTTTTTGTCGGAACTTAATGTTTCGATATGGCAACACGGTGCAAGGCCAAGGCCTCAATAATGTGTTATGAGAACAGTTAGAATGTCATTCGTCTTCCAAATTCATGAAAAACTGAAAGAAGTTTGAAATTTATGATAGTAGAAGACAATGACTATTTTACTAGGGCCATTTAGGACTGTCATTTGCATGAAATTAAAGATGGTCCCTTATAAATTTATGTATGAAGTTCTGACAATCCACATCATTTTAGAGGCAAAGATTTAGAATGTGATACCGGAATAACATTTGGTAGATATATCGCTAGATCAAAGTCTGTTGACATTAATATGAAATCTCAGTTTTCTTTATCTTTTACAAGGGGCTTTTTTTTTTTCCTTTTTCCTGGAGCAGTCTCCAGTAATCAGTGGTTCAGTGGGATTTTAGCATGCCCTACGCGGGGAAGGGTAGAACACTCTTTTAGCACTCCGCTTGATGTGTTTAAAAGGTTTCTCCAAATGGGCACTTTAGAGGTGAGAATTCAGTGCGGGGGGGGGGGAAGCTCCTTTATCCAATATGAAAGCTCCGTATGCCAAAAGACCAGATAGATATTTATTGATGTACAGAGAAGCTCTTGTGCTTTGAGGGTGGAGTAGCATGTAGGACTATAATACAAATTCAGATGCCATGAAAAAATATAAGCAGTCATGTTGTATGCCAGAAAAAAATAAATGGATGATATTCTACTAATAAAATATGCTCATGTTATCACCCTTGGCTAGCATTACTGACGTAGCTTGGGTTTTGTATTAATTATTGAAAATTATGGGTTTTGTGCTCCCCAGAAGAGTGCTTTATTATTACAAATGCAGCTGACATCTTGCAGCTGCCAGCACCTTTTTTAAACAAATTCCATCTTCTTACTTCTTCTGTGTTTTAATGTATGCATCAGCTTGCCAGAATGACACTGTATTAGAGTATTAGACATCGTGGCAGGGGCAGGCAAAGTAAACAGCATAAGTTAGGCAAAGCTGAAAAATAAGAGCAAAGAAACCAGTCGAGTAGATCCGTCATTGACATAAAATCAATGGCCCTACACCAATTTATCTGAGCTGTGTTGATTTACAGTAACTGGTGATCTCGTACAACAGGTGGTGGAAAAAGCATATTAGAGTAGATGTAATGACCTAGCATTCATCATTAGGTTAACGAGCAATTGACCTAATGCTCATCTTTGTTTAATACATTTATAATCATGATTTCCAAAGGTGTCCATGATATCATTCATGGTCTGTAGCCATGACAGGCAGCGTCCTCCTGGCTGAGATCTCGCACTGTGATCGCTTTCTTCAAGTGTCTGTGACGACTAACCTGGCCACGTTTGAAGACCTCTGCATCGTGACGTTGTCAGCAAAATATGTTCTAGGCATCTAGTTTCACTCCTATAGCAATTAAAAAGCCAATAAATCATAGGATGTTTACCAATGTAACTATCTCTATAGTTACAGAATGTAACTATAACAAATGATTTCCAGAACATCTGGATGCACATGGATAACGATATGCAACTGTAACTTATCTGGATGCAACTGTACTTAATTTATGATTAATATTATATCTAGATGGTCATCTTTAGAAATATTGTTTGAACATAATACTCTTTATTTTGAAATGTCTGCTTATTTTGACAGTAACATAGGATTTCCTCTATCATATGGATGTAGATGAGTGAGTACAAAACTCTGCAGGTAATTTGGCTGTCCGGGTGTTTCCAGCTAGCAAATCTGTTGCTGATGGAGGGATCTGAGGCAGTGGCAATACCTTTGATCTCTTCTGCTGTCCTCCTGTGGCACAGCAAAGTTTTATGGCTTCTGGGCTTCTTTTTTTCTGAAGGCTTTTGTTTTATTATGAGATTCTGGGAATTTCTCAACCTGAGATGAATGGAAGTGATGTGATACACACCCTTCTGAAGTGAACATTTATTACCAGGTGAGTTCTTCTGTGCCTACATTCCTGTGATTCTTTTGCAAACTATTACGTCATGCGGTTTTATCAAGCAACAACTTAATTTAGTCATTTGAGGGTGGAAATGTAAAGACCTAGGGACCTAGGATATTGGGTGAACTTTTGTGGCCTATTGAATTTGAGTGATATCTAAGAATATAGATGTTAGGCTCCCTGTAAACAAAGCTACAATCTATTTGTAATATGTTAATGAGGAGGTCTTACCTGCTGAATAGAAAATATTACCTTATCAGGTACAAATTATCTTCAGATGGGGCTTTAAAAATCCTGTCAATATTAACATTTTGGTTTTTCAACTGTTCTTGAACTCAACTTTTCAGAATATCATTTAAGACCTCAACTTGTATTGCAAGAAAACACGTATGCAAGATTTGACTGATATTCCAGTATGGATCAGTGCTAACGCTGTTAACGCAGGAAGATAAATCAGAATAAACATTAAACTATTTTTGTATTTGTGCTTGTGTCCGTGCAAGCCTTGTGTAATGCAGTGACTGATTTCTTCAGGGGAAAGATATCTTTGGACGTAGCGTTGGATCAGTTCCCTGCAATCTGTCTAAGTCAAACTTTCAATATAATTTTCAAGCACGTTTCTTTGAAGAGAATATTTAACCTAGTAGATCATCATATTTCACTGTCACAATTGTCATTCCCTTGATAATTAGCCATGTTTATCCAGTTTCAGATGTTCTGTTGTGCTATTCCTCACCGGTAGGAAGCTGATGCTTTGGAAATGCAGTTCTGGCAGGGGATTATGCGACCTGGAAGGACGGACCTGCAGTTTCTGTCCACGTGCTCTTTCTCCAGAGGCTTCTTCTGGGGTTGACCAAGTGGACTGATGAATCGTCCTTAGTGCGGGACCACCCCCTTCCTGGGGACAGAGAGGGGAATACAACCTATGCACGTACGGTACGCGGTAAATCAGAGCCTTGCAGAGGGTACTGGGTCTTCTCTCTGCTGGTGAAGTCTGTAATTAGAGTGGGGACCGAGGTGTGTAGCGTTACCAAAAGGACATGGCGGATCGGCGTGTCACTGTGTATCTAGCGATGTGACGAGCCGGGCCAGAATGGAAAACATCCATGAAGGCTTTGGAAATTGGGGTCTGATCTCCACCACAGTTTTGTTATGCCTTAGGGAGATTCAAGCAGTTGCATGTGGTTGCCAATCTAAAGTGGTTTGGATTCCAGTGTTTTCATTTGTTCCTTTAGCTGAAAAGTTTGTATAACGTAGCTGTAGCTGAACTGTCAAGCATGTGAGAAGGCATAGCGGGGAAAAAGGCTTGGAAGAAGACCCAGCTGTTTAGCAAACAGTCCGAATCATCAGCGGTGAATCCTTTCGTTCGAGGAAATAGTATCAGATTAATAAATGAAGCATTCAGGGTCTGGGCTGGGAGGTACGCAGGATCGAATAACACACATTCTAGGCAAAGACAAACTCAGACTGTAAATAGAGCTAAGAAACCCTCCGAGTCTGAACAGTACGGGCTGTGTTACAACCTCATTTGGTCAGGGAATTAAGAATTGATCCTTTTAGGGACTGGCACTGAATTGTTGACACTCATATGTGTCCTCCAGCAGCTTTTACATCTACGTGAGACTTGTTACACTGCAATCTAGACTATCTTAATCTAAAACTCTATTAATGTTGGGCTTTTTGTGGTTTTTCTTCTAAAGGCAACTTGTTACAGCGAAATGGTCTGAGAGACTGGGACAACAGCAAAGGTGCTTTTGCCATTTATTCGCAAGTGTCACGGTTGAACTCTTAAGCTGTAAAGGACTTTTCTACAGATCGTACAAAACCCCAGCTAGGGCTGTAAAACTGACTTCCCTGTTTTGCTGGTGGAGATTCAGAATTATTCCTTTTTCTCTGGGGATCACGAGGAATCAGTGACAGAATATAAAGGCTGTGCATGAGATTTTCCAGTACTGACCTACTTCTTCTCTCATTAAAATCACTTTGAGTTTTGCCATTGACTTTTCAGGCAGAGTCAGGCCAATATTGTATGCTAATGAAATTGCTTTCCAAAAAGCTTCTCCAGTAGTTTTGTCCAACTGTTCCAAGCCATGGGTCACAACATGATTTCAAAAGTACTGAGGAGCCCGTCAGCATTGTGAAACACATTTCCTGGCCCTGGGTGGCTCAAATTTGCATCTCGTAAGCTGTGGTAGGAAGGGGAAACCACACAGAGGGCCCATTTCAGAAGAATCTGCTTGAGCGTTTGCTTCTGTGGTCGCCTTCTTCAGGGCTGGTGGAGCAAAGGCATCACATGGAGGAACCTGGCAGGAATACGTAGGGTTTGCAGAATTCATTGCTTTAAGATTTCTATCATTTCTATAAAGATTATTATTTTTTTTAATTTATTTTTTTTCTATTAATTCTTTCCTACTTTGCACCACAGCTCAGTGTTTCACACTATCTGGGCACTCATCAGCCAAGAGAGCTCTGCCAGAACAGCACAGGCATAATGAAAAAGGATTTTATTTGGAGTTCAATGCATTTCCTAAAGAAGGAGCTTTACCTGGGTCAGGTTTTTCCTCAAGTATCTAGAGGAAATGCTGAATAAGCATAACAGCCTAAATGGATGTCAGCCCAATTTTCCTAATATTCAGGGCAGAATCAGAGCCAGGGATTTGGTTTTGGTCTAAATGAACTCCAGGATATAAAGCCGAGACCAAAAGAAAAACAGAATTTTAAACTGTATGCTTTAAAGTTAATGAATAGTTACACTGTCTGGAACACTGCACAGGAAATAAAAACTTGGGGGTTTTTTTTGGCTTTTTATTTTGGGGGGTTTTGTTTTATTCTTGCACAATTTAGCAGTCACAGTTCTACAAAAGGAAGACTTGTGCATTCAGATAATTTGGGGAGACAAAATATTTTTTCAAAGGGAAAAAAAAAAAAAAAAAAAAAGATTATCTGTCCAAAAATGTATGTGATGAGCCTGTGAAAGCCTGCGAAAGCAGCAGCAGTGTGCCCTCCAGTGACAGCAGCTGCTACAGCAGCGAGAGTGACAGTCTCTTGCAAGCTCTCTGGGGACTTCTCTACACAGGGAAGCTCGGAAAGTTAAGATGAATTAATCAAAAATGCAAAGTTAATACAGGCTAAGTGAAAATACCTGCATCCCACTCTCACCACCCTCCCTTCAGCAGATGCTTTCATTCAGATGTGAAGTGCCCTTGATTTGCTGTAGTCTTCATACCCTTGGACGTTCAGAGGATTGGTTTTGGCTTGCAGACTGAAATACACCAGAAAAAGAATGCAGTTTCCACATACATAAGTAGCTGTCAGTTGTAATGATTTTATATGCTTTGACAGATAGTCTTGCAGGAACAAGCAGCTTTGTGCTGTGCAGTACACACGACCTTGATTTTGCGACTGGATTCCAGAAGGAAACCCACTGGTTTGGGGCAGGGAGCTGTGACCGAGGGTGCTCGGCGCACTGCCCTTCCTTGCGCTGCGAGTTACTCCAAGGACCGAGCCCTGAAAGAAAATAGTCTGGGTCACAAGAGAGGAGAGAGAACCTGCAATTTCCCCTGTCCTCGGGGCAAAACACTTGTGCTGGGGGGGGGGGACGGGACCAAAAAGACCATTGCAATGCAGCATTTTGGGCTAAGATATTCGGCATTTGCTCTAGCACTTCCAACCTTGTTGGTGGGGCATGGGTGTTTCTTGCACGGCATACTGCTGATTGGGTTTCTCTTTTCCACGTTGAGGCAGCGTTGTAAACTTGACTGATTTTACAATGGGTATCATTATAATGGTGTCTTCCTTTAGGCTTTCAGCATTTGTGTGCCCTAAGGGCATCCCCAAAAGACAGGCAGTCAGAGGGTGAATAGAGGTGTATTTGTGTAATGACTTCAAAACTGGATCTTGTTCTTCGGCATGGAGGGGATATGACCACGGAGATGACAGGTCAGAGTTGGCATTGTTTTCTGAACCCTCCTTTATCGTTTGAAGTGTGGGTATCGATGCAAGGCTCCCTCACCCTCCCTTTCTCTTTTTCCCATGCACATACAACTGTTTTCAGAGAGAAATCCCAGAACAACTGGGAAACCGAGAAAGGAGAATGAAATCAAGAAAGCATAACAAAAGGCATTGTTTTTTAAGAGTCGCGTTTTGTTGATCCGGGTGATGTGAGCAGAGATTTATGGGTTTGCTTGAGCAAAAGTGGAATTGTCTGTCATCTCGCGCTGCTGAATAATCATATTGCACACAAGGTCTGCCTTAAACATACGAAGAGGGAAATCCTTTCTCTCCAGTGAAGTGAACCAATCATATGGAGAGCAGCTGGAATTCAGCTAGCTCTTGATTTAATAAAGTATTATTAGTAGTGACACTGTCATGGCAGCACTTTGGAGTGGCACTCGCAGTAGCTGCCAGGTGGGAATCACCAGCTTTGTAACTATTCTTTCCTGGCTTTTTTTCTGCGCTACTTTTTCAGGAGGGGAAAAGTACAGAGAGACCTCAGCTTACATAGACGTAAGCACAAAAAGAGATATTTTGATTAAAAAAAAAAAAAAAAGATATTTTGGTCAGATGACTGTAATACATCAACTTCTTAAGGAATATTTTTAGAGCTTTAGAGTGCAGCTGTTTGCATGTTGTTTCCATGACTTCATGTAATTTTGAAGAGAAATGGTTTACAGAGTAGAAGTTGTTGTTGGTTTGCAATAACTATGTCATTGAAGAGAGGATGCAGGTACACGGAACCACGCTGAGTTCCCAAATGGTGGGAACAGGGTTCTCTTCTCTTAAACACTTCTTAAAGAATGAAAGAATTTGATTTTTAAAGTATGTCATACAGTGTGCAAGTTCTCTTTGGTGTCTATGGTTGATCTACTTTTTAATGGGAGCCTTCTATGACCTGCAAAGTTCAGAGAAATTTAGCTTTCGCATATCTGTAAGCTCAATACTCCGTATATTATTTAACTCCTAATCCAGTTTCCTAATTTCTGCAGTCTGAATCATACAGGCAGATCTTTATTCTTTGTAATCTCACTGTGTTGATCAAATTCCAGGTTGCTCTCGAGGTGTCTGGGTAAGGGCGTGGAGGTGGAGGCATTTGCATGTACCTATAATAGGAATGGATTGAAAATCTTAAAACTTTCCTGGCATTGGCGAACACACTGTGTTAAGGAAAAGGAATTCCATTGCCGTGGCATTTCGAAAGGAAAAAAATATCAATTTCTGTATTTGCTTCAAATTGATTGAGCGACAGTACAGTTTTGTCCTTTTATTTCAAAAAATATGCAGCTCTGTTTAAATGGATGCTAAAAGAGAGACATAAAGCTATGAATAAAAAATGTACCAGACATGATGGGGCTAGTAATTTCTGATTAGAAATCACTGCTGCAGTTGTTACTGTTGTAGATCAAATTTACAGCTATCTGAAGGTGTTACATTTAGAATAGTCTCGTTTGGAAATCATTACCAAACTTTGAATACACTTTAGGGGTTTTGCCTTCCTTTTTCTTTTTTTTTTTTTTAACCTTATTTACAGTCAGCGTGTTGAAACAGTTCTTATTTCTGTTTTTCTTGTTTACTTCCTATTTATGTTATTAGGGCTGCAGACTTTTAAAAGCAAATTTGTCCCTTACAGGGGAGGACTATGCATAATATAGAATTCATGCTATTTATCAAAGCCTGAAAAATAATTATGGAATTTGTGCATGAAGGAATAGAATTTACACGTGTTAGTAGGATGATATTGTTGTTTATCCACCAGAAAAAATTTGTTTGCCTGAGGCCAGAAAAGTGTAGTATTTTGCAAGACTTGCTTATCAGAAACCTCCTAACTTTGTATGAATTCTTATGGGGGTTTAACTGCCAGCCGTGCTCTTCACTGAAAGAAAGCAAAATAAAAATAAAATAAAAGCCTCCGGTAAAACATGGGGGTTTTTTTACAGCGGTTTTGAGGTATTTGGTCTCATTTTGACCTTTCAAATAATTAGAGATCTTTCAAAGTAGCTTGTCCTAGCAAACGTGCAGCTCAACCAGTCTGGGGCTGCCCTGAGCAGCTATTTTGGGTATGATGGCTACCTTGAAGAGAAATTACTCTGTCTTTGGCTACGTGAAAAATTTAAATGCACTTTAGACTTTAGACTTCGCTTAGTTTTCAGTGGAGTTTTTTGTTACGAAGGTTTAACTACAGCATTAATTTTATTGTCTCCATGAATCTGCCTACTGAAAGTTGTCTTTTGAAGCCAAGTCGTTTTTACTCCGTTGCAATTTAGCCTTGTTTTATTTATATTTGTAAATATTTCAGAAACCTAGAGTATTTCTGATGACTTAATTCCCACATTATGCAGCAGGCGGCTTTAGACCGAATCCTCCTCTCCCTCAAAAAACACCAGCATTCCTGAACCATAGGGACAACAGCACAACCACAAGCCTCGGTAGCCTTAAATGTGTGTTGTAGACATTGCTTTTTCCTTTGTAAATCAGAATTTCAGTAGGAAAAAGCAGAAAGAGAGGAGGGAGTCATGTATCTGAATGAAACCCCTTCCCCTGCAGAACCCCACCTGAACAACTTCTGTCAGAATTAAATCTCTGTAGATTTTGGTCATGACAGACATCATCCCAAGTATATCCCTAAAGGCACGAAAATAAACCACCAAAACCTCTCCCTTCAAATGTTGTCACCGGCAAGGGACCTTAAAACTTTAATCCAAATGTTTTGCGTTTCTTTGTGTCAAAGTACGTGTATAAAACCTTCTAGTTGCACAACAGCTAAACTAAAGTGAATGCAAAATGGTATTTTATGACTTATGTAACCTCCGGCTGTTTAACTGAAGACTATATGCTATTTTATGCAATAGCAATTTGGAATGCTATAAAAATAATTACTTTTAAAATCTATACTGCACATATGCAGATGGTTAGCAAACTCTAGCTCGCTCACCAGATGAAAATGATATTGGGAAAATCCATGCTCCAGAGATAGTGCCTTTCCATTATGAATGTGCAAAGTATGCAAAAACATTACATCTATATTGTTTTCCAGAACAGACTGTATCTTAATGCCAGATGTTTTATTCTTTGCATATCTTGTTGTAACTTAACAATTACTGTTCTTTGAGTTTGTCCAGACTGGGGAAGGAAATGTGTGTTAGATGCACTAGCTAAATGCTTGTCCGGTACAGACAGGAGAGGTTGTAGCCGGTTGATCCATCTGCCAGCCCTCTCCTGGTTATTCATGTTGCCTCAATAACACCTAACTCCTTTTGTTTTGGCCATGCTGGACTTTAAAGCATGGTATTAGTAACTCTGCAAATATATAGCCTTTGCGCCAGTCAGGACAATTGCGTCCACGGGAATGAACGGGAGTTTCTGTCGCCTGGAAAAACGGCTTAGGCACTAATTAGCCAAGTGAGCCACCTCTGCTGGCCACACCGGTCTCGTTGATTCCTCTCGTAGCCTTTGCCTGAATGAAAATTCATCAGTGGTGGGAAAGACCAGCTGGAAATTTCCATTTTGTTACGGGTCCAAACCTAGATTTTACTGAACTGAAATTTGTAACATTTTAAATTAAACGTTTAGATGCACTTTTAGAGAAAATTTGTAGCTATATTTTCCATAAAACTACTTAAACCTCCCTTTATGTGGGATCATTGCCGAAGGGAGCAATACCATTTCAGTCTACCTATGAGTCGCATACATGCATCAGACATTTACAGCTAGATTTTTCAGTGAAATCAAGATTTAGAAAGTCATTTGTTCAGTTAAGACTGGATGATAAACAGTAAATTTCCCAGTTTTCTTCTCAGAAGACAGCTTTTCCTAAGATTTATAAAGGACAAGTATATTCTGTAGTATACAGAGGGATTTTTATCATGAGTTAAATCTATTTCAGTTCTCTTCCTTTATCGTTACTACTGAGTTACTTAATCAGTAGTTTCTGAGAGCAGCCATAACTGTCACAGATATTATAGGAGAGTCATCAACACTCTGCATGTTAATAAAATTTTAAGTTTTGTTAGTTTTCCAAGTGTTCCTGTTAAGCAGCAAATAACTATTGCCAGTGTTTTGCCCACAGTCTTTCATAATTGAAGGAACTCTTTCCTTAAGTAAGTATGGACTGCAATTGTAGGAGTCTTCTAAACTGCAATGCATAGTCAGCGTAAGTATGCATTAGGAAAAGAATCTAAAATATGGTTTAACAAGCATGTGACAATAAATTAAGGAAATACATTTTGATATGTGAGAAAAATTGGTTTCCACAAAAATACTCATCTCCTCCTAGTCACAGCTGTGACTTTTGAATATGTATTAAGCTCTGCAAGGATAGCTAAGCTAGGAATTTGGCAGTAATAGTATATTCATAAATATACATGAAATGTGAAAAAATAGTTTACAGAATTGAAAGTGAACATTGGAAAGGGTAAGCATACATACCTTGAGATAAAAATTGCAATTCATTGTCAGCATATGAAGCCTGTGCTTTTAACTTATAAATGCTATAGTGTCATTAGGTTTTCTCATATATGCTGCATTACTTATAACTGAATAGCGTATTAACAACTGAATGGCTGTTTAAAGAAAGAGGAAGAACCCTCTACCCAGGTAGTTTAAGTTTTAATATCTACTCTCCATCAGAAACAACTCATTTAACATTCAAAGAGAGATCTTGGCTTTTTCTCTCAACTCACTTTACCTCAACAAACCAGATGGGAAATGTCTCGCGGAAAGAGCCAGTGGAAACTGTGTCTGCATCTGCCCACCCTCATGTTTTCCTTGCCAGTAAAGGGGAGACGATATTAAATTTAGCGTCTTCTATTAAACACTTGCAGCTACATTTCTCGCTTTTCCCGGTTTGCATTCCGACACTTCATTGTGCCAACAGGCTTGACAGGTTTTACTTGCCCTGATGTAGAGCAGGGAATGAAATGTATTTATTGACATCGTATTTCAGGTGTCATCTTCCAACAATGAGCAAATGTGCCTCTGACTGGTATTTGGTATTTTCCTGTAAATGTTTCACTTACGTAAGTAGAGATCTCATTTCCAAGGTGATCATTTGTGATTTGAAGGCAGAGTTTCCTTGTAAATAGATGGTTAATACATATACCTCCGGAAGCCTTGCATAGCACAGATACTAGCTTGATTTACCAATTTTACAACATTTAAGCTTTTGTATTTCAAGTAGCCAGAAAAATGAGTTTATTTCTTAGGTTTTTTATTCCTTACGTCGCCACGTAGAACTTCTGAAATGAGCATCGCACATTGCCTTCAGATTTCTGGGGGTTTTCTGCGCCCCGTCAGCTAATAAGAGTCAAGAAACAGGAAGAATGGAGCATATGGAAATTGTTTTCATATTTCTTCCCGTGAAATCTATTTGGCATTAATATTATCACATTAAGAATTTGATTACTGGCTGATGAAATGAAAAGTGAGGTAATAAATCATGTTCTCAATGAGTTCATGCAGGAAGAGTGGGTGTGTTTTAAAGGACACATTAAATTATGACAAAACTTAAAATGGCACAAGAGTTTCTGGTCCGCGTCGGTGGTAAAGGGGAGATCTTTAGGAAGGAGGGATATTGGAAGAGAGAGGGTAAAACAGTAAATTAAACAATATTGAGTCAGATTGTGTTTAGTAAGAGCTAGTGGTCACACCTTACTTATCTTCTATTGCACGCATAGGTATTTCCCTTAATTCTTCCTTATTCAACTTGCTCCTTGGTGAGTTTTGCAGTGGAGGGGTATGTACTGCAATGTGGCTTAGTGGTTTTAAAATATTCCACAAACCAGATAAGCAATACATTGTCAGAATAAGCCCACTTGAAAATCACAAGTGAACTCTGAGCAGCGGTGGTGCTCTCATGGGCCTTTGCCTGAAAGCACCACCACTGTTTTCCGTAAAGGGCGGGGAGGAAGGAGAAGAGGAAAATCAGATGTTTTTGATGTTCTTAGATTACGCTTGAGATAGACAATAGACGTGATCAGTTCAGAGAATCAGGGTAGATTTTGTTCGCATAAATTGTAGCTGCTTTACGTACTTAACCTTGAAAGCCTTCAGTCAGAGAAACGCCGTTTTGTTGAAGAAGTATCAAGTCTCCTGCTCTGCAGTACCTCATTGTTCTGGAATACCTTGCATTCCCGGGCAGCCAGCAGGCACTCCGAACAGTTATCTGCTACTTTGAAAAGCAATGTCCAATTTGTTTATCCGAAACAAAAATGGTGGTTGTGGAGAATTTCCATTAATTCCGAGCAAAAGTCCTTATTGGGAATTAATACATGGGCTAGCTGACTAATCGTGTTTTCAGACCACGGTATGATTTGAAGAAATATGTATTTTAAAAAAAAAAAAGGAGCTTTTCCTGCTGCATATTTTAACTTGCATCGCAATAACCTGATGGATGGTTAGTAATTACAGGCAACATGTACGATGGCGGTTGAGAAGGATTCCACTAAATTCAAAGAGGAAGGAGGCCTCTGAGTAGGAGCAGTCACCAGATGTATTGCCAGCTCCTCACCTTTGTGTTCCCCGCATAAGAAATGCGTAGCTTTCAGTAGGTCTGGTATGACACAGAAGTTGAGATCTCACTATTACGAGCTTTATTTTAAAGCACCGGTACTGAGTAGCGACATAAGCGCCTTGGTATTCTCCAAGCCACTTAATATGCTGCTGTCTGTCCCCTCCGTGGGTACAGTAAAAAAGGCCACAGCATCCTATATCCACGATTCCTAATTTATGCTGCGTTGCCCTGGGAGATGCATTCCCAGCAGCCTTTTTCTCCTTGAAATATTTTTGCATCTCATCTCTTTGTTCTCGGTTGCGAGACTTAACGCTAATAACGTTTCCTTCTGCCTCCGTGGTGGATATTTACACAGAGATGCAGACAGAACGCGAGGTCCAACTGTTATTTTCTCTAGTCTGACCTTTTATTTATTCCAGAGCAGCGGGTGCTGTTGAGTTACGCCTGTGCCGGCGTGGTTGGCAGTGAGCTACCAGGGGTATGCTTTTTGCTTGGCAGCGCAATGCAGAGCTCCCTGGGCTGCCGCAGAGCTCCCTGACATGCCTGGTGAGCTAACTCGGACCTTTCCAGGCAGTCCCAGTCTAGATCAGAAGAATCTTCCTTGAGACTTTTCCCTCTTGTTGTTTTTTCCTTTGTGAAGCCCTCAGAGCTGTGAAGCTCCCTCTCTCTCTCTCTCTTCTTTGCTATTTTCTTAAAGGTCCTGTAATTATCCTTTGAACCACTCACCGAATTATCTCAATTTTCTGCTACCTGGGGGCACTTTTCCTAATTCTCCCAATTTTGGGTCATTCTTTCACTTGGCTACTTTTTCTCGTGTCCGGAGACTTGGATGGCTGATGTTGTTACGTACAACCCTGTATTCTCCTACAGTCACTGCTTTCCAAGAAAAATCTCTCCCCCCTTCTTTCTCACTAACTGTAACTCTGTAGTTGTATGCTGCGTTCATACATTTAAGACTATCAAAACCACCACTGATTTGGAGAAGTTTCTAATGGATGAACGGCTTTGTGTTTTGCTGCACTAAGAGACACCTTCCTTGAAGTGGCCTAATTAACAGCATAGTCCTTTAGTCCTTTCGTTCTCATCGTATGAATTTTCTTTCCAACTTTGAGTAAGCTGCATGTTTTATGTTTGCTTCAAAGTTGTTGATTGCAGTGCAGAACAACACGGTGCCTGCTACAAAAGCCTGTGGAATCCCACCAGGAACTGAATAAGAGCATTCTTTGCCAACACTTGGCGAATTTTTTTGAATTTCCCTGCTTCACTAATCCCTGTTTCATTTAGGATGTCTTGTGCATGGATCTTCAGTCAGTTTACTGTGCAACGCTAGGTCAAATGCTTTGCAACGATTTAAACCATGTAATCATCTTCATAAAAACAAACGTAATTGTGTCAAAGAATGAGAGCAGGTTTGCTTGACGTGACCTGTTTTCCTCCCATAGTGCCGACAAAGATTCACTTACAAAACTTCCTTTTGCCTATAATTGTTTTACAGGTCTCAGCCTTTTCAAAATGCTAGCGCGGTGGCTTTCGTCCTCAATCCGGGTTAAG
Source organism: Fratercula arctica (assembly GCA_947846985.1). Lineage (NCBI taxonomy): Eukaryota > Metazoa > Chordata > Aves > Charadriiformes > Alcidae > Fratercula > Fratercula arctica. The sequence continues at coordinate 3,626,129 of CANTUZ010000010.1, forward strand.
CTCTTACGTTCCCGGTAGGCAGAGCCGCTCATGGTGAGCACCCTGCGGGCGCAGTGTCGTAATATCGCTCCCTGAAGTGGGGTGGGTGAGCTGCAGCCGTTCGCAGTTCAGTGTCTTCTGCAGACATCTGATAATGCAGGAAAGAAAGGAAGGGCAATTAGAGGTATAAGATACACCCTGATATAAAAATAAAGCCTTCTGTGATGCTGCTTTAAGGAATGTTCTTAAATTCATGAAGGCTGGGATATCAAACATCCTGGATTTAACATAGACCCAGTTAAATTTCTGTTGCGTGTTGGATTAGATTCATTAACATGTTTTCTTCAGTTGATTTGAAATACAATTGTATTGTGATCACTATTATTGTGACTTTTAGCCTGCTGAACAGTGCCTTGCTGGCTCAGTAGAGGGGTTTAAGCTGTATGCAGGAGCTGGTCAAACCCTGAGCCTTCTGGTATCAGTGACAGAACCTCCATCACGTATTCCCTTTTAAAATCTCAGTTGCCTAATATGTGAAGGAAATGGGTACCATTCAGGTAGGCACAATGGCGAATATGTGAGTGGAAGAAAGGCTGGAATACAGCTAAGGAGAATAAAATGCTGAAGCTACAAGACAGAGAGTACAATGGGAAGCTGAAGAGGTCTCTTCAGCCAAGGCGATAAGATCACAGACTCTGCAAGTGCAAGAACTGGCAAAGTCTCTATAGAATCACTGCAAAATTTAAAGCTGGAGAAATAGCCATTAAGGGATGTCAGCATCCAGGTCTGGCTGCTTTGTATTGCCTTTGTATCGCACACGTCTGCACCTTACAAAGCACTTGAAAGCCTCGTCCTCCGGAAGAACAGGGTATGATTTTAAACGCATGTTAAAAATGTGCATTGAAATGCTAAGGTAGGAAAGATGAGTTATAATTTTAATGGATTTTAGCTGGTAATGCTGAGTTCCTCTCTAGGTTTTCCTTCAAGCAACTAAGTGATGTTAAAACTAACAGTTTGGGGATGCTGCCTTTGAAAAATAAATGACTTCGCAAGAACTCCTTTTTTTTGAATACTTTATGTAAGAATACTTTTTACACTTGAAAGAAGTGGGTAAATGTTATATACCTGTAACTCATCATGTGCATTTGAGCTTTGCCTTTTGATGGAACGAGACAAGGGTGATGAATAAGAGTGTGGATGTAAGAATAACTTCTTTAAATCAGTGCTGAGAACAAAATAGAGGCCATTTGCTGCCAGTTGTTCATCTGTACTCACACTGTTCCTCATTCTTTCTTGCTGGCTAAATAACTTTTTTGAAAGGTAATGAATACTAAGTGTTTTAATAGAATATCATAGCTGTTGGAGGTAGTGTAAAACTGCTAAAACCTGACAGCAGAACAACACAACATACGTTGTTTGAAGACACATGTGTAACGAGGTTACAGTAGAGTTTTATTGGAAAGGTAAAGATAGAAGTATTGATGCGATTCTAAAACAAACTAACAGTAGAAAGATACGCATTTTAATACAGACAGTAGTAAATTACCCTAAATAATTTGTAATTCCATACGTTAAGGTGGATTATTATTTAGGAGTAGTTTTTACTTTCCTATTTCCCTTCTTCTGGAGCTTCTCTCTCACCTGGTAATACAGTTCTGTTCTCTTCCTGAGTTCTTAAGAGGTGAATACGTCCTAGTCATAAAGTCTTTCTCTCCCGACGATGTGATAATGTGTTTTCTGTTGATAATTAATAGCAATCAGGCTAACCACTTGGCTAGAATTTGCCAGCATCAGAATAGCTTGTGTTGTTGTGTAGTCGGCTCTAATTTGCCTATGGGTGTAGCGAAGATACGTGTATAAATACCGGTGTCCCTTTCCTCCTCTGACTGGAGCACTCCATCATCACACCCACGATGCGACTGCCTTCACCAACCCATTGCCCCGTGCTCCTCTTTGACCATCTTCGTGCTGCACAGATTTCCTTGTCTGAGCATGGAAGTTCCTTGCTTCCACAATTGTCCCTTAACGCTGCTACATTTTTAGTATTATTTTCATTATTTCTCTCTTGAAGGGAAGTGTCTGAATTGTGCTTCAGTTTTAGTTAGGAGCTTTATTTCTCTTTAAGATCTTGCATTAGAAATCGGATAAAACTAGATATGGAACTCTTCACATTGTGTAACCCTGGAACTATATATGTTTTGTAGCACCAGACTCCAGAGGGCTGTGGGATATAAATGGTGAAGATCGGCAGATCCCACAGTCTCGTCTGCAGTGCTGGCACCTGAGAGCGTAACTGCATTTCACAGACGAGGAAACTATGGGATTGGACAAATGAAGAGAGTTCCTGAAGGTGCTTCAGCAGAGGAGTTAGGAGTAGACCCAAGGGGTTCTTTCTGCTCATTTTTCTCTTGTGTCTCCCTCATTGCTGACTGCTCTCAAGTATTATTTCAGATGTTTCTCTTTTGGTCAACCTTTAAGTATCAGATGTTCTTTTTTTTCCCCCCTTCCCTTGTTCTTCATCATATTGAGGAAGCTTCAGTGTGTGTTTCAGGGATGGTTGGATAGTTATTCTTGTAAGAGATAGAAGGGTTAAGTCTATCCTAGCACTTCCCAGTGTAACCAAACCTCAGCAGGGACTGACTGATAGCTATGCCAAAAGACACATGCTCTTCAATTTCCTTAGCAGTCTTCCCGTAGAACAGCAACTCATTCACCTTCACACTGTGAGATACAACCATAGCGCAATTCCGTAAATGAAAGTCTGCCAGTACCTCTTTATACTTTAACCCTTTGACTTACTTCATTTTATAATGCTGGATCGATACCTTCACAATAGCCTTTCGCTGGGATGGACGCCCTGCTCAGTCTAGAGCAGTTGGACTAATGACCTTTCTTGCCACTGCCATTCTTTTTCTTTCTTTTCTCATGCTTACATTGAAAATCCTGTTCTGTTATCAGTTGATGTTTTGAATTCATTCATAGTGACTCAGCATTTTACGAACTCACATGGAAGCCTAACACTATTATTGAAGCCTGAGACATGAACGTTAGTGTGCAAAGGAGTGAGAAATGGTGAACTAGCTGCAGTGGCATGTTTAATAAGTCATAGCTGTTGGCTTGAACTGGTTATGAACATTTTGGAGGCCGCATGGAAAAGATGCTTTTATTCTGGAAATTGCGTAACCACTGACACCTCCGAGTACCATTTGGACCACTTGTATAGGATAACGATCCTCCATTGTACTATACCGCAATTTCTATTGCTGTTCTGCAGTGCTTGGCTCAAGATGCTGGTGAACCTGAGTGTTATGGAGATCCCTGCTACTGCAGACTGCTGGCTTAGGTACCACCTGGTGTTGGCCTGGAGAAGGCAGGCGAGTGAGGAGCTCTAGAAGCAGCCCACCAGTTTCTGTGCTGCAATTTCCAGATACTTTTCAGTTGTTATAAATAACTTGAGAAGACTGTAAATTGTGCTAAGGCTTCTGCGGTCTTCTGGTTTTTCAGAGGCGTATTCCTTGTCTCTTCCGTTTTCTCTAAAATACATTGAAATTTCTCCAGTGAATTTTATTGGATTTCATTCTGCCTGGAGTGCAGAAGCTGCTGCTACTGGAACTGTGGTTTCAAAAGGCCTCTTTTCCGTAGTTATCCTTTCTTTTATTTTAATGAAGATTTTTTTACAGCGTTTGCCAAACTTGTATGGGAGCTAATCAGATGAGAGGCAGAAAGCTTTTGATACCTGTGGATGACCGTGAAAACCTGGGGGAAGCAGAAGCTGGCCTCGCCTCGTGTGCTGCCCAGATCCTGCAGCAGTTGAAACCGAGCTGCTGGTGACCCATCAGCCTGGCATTCAGCGCTCAGGGACCGCCTGGTTTTTTGGGAGGCAGGAGCCAAGCAGTCGGAGGACACCCATTTCTGAGCCACTTAGGCCAGATGCGGAAGGGTAGCTATAGAGAGAGAACAGGTGAACTAGCAAGAAGAGAGAAGACAGATTATTATTTTTCTTTTATGAAAACACTTTTTTTCTTGACTGGACCTGCCAAATGACTTTGCTAACTCGTCCGTGTTTCCTTCATGCTAGGATAGGGTGGCACTCGCCATACTCTCAACCTGCGATGTTTGATTTGCTTTCGTGCTCTGAGGAGCCGGCATTTTTCTGTCTATACCTGGATATAAGAGCGGCTGCAGTCAATCGTGCTCACACGTTCCATCAGTACACTGAGCACTGGTACCTTTTTGCTCTTTGTGTCTTACGGATGATTTCTTTGTTAAATGGGCCACAGTGAAGAGTCATACTTCTGTCTGGATGTTTTCAAAAGTTACTGTGCACACAGGAGATGAACTACAATTCTTTTTTTTTCTTCCTGTTTGCTGCATGTTGGCTTTCTAGATATAGAAACATCTTGGCAGAAAATGCCCTGAGCAAACCTAGGCTTATGTGCTATACAAGTCCCAGTTAAAACCTACACACTTGAGTGCTGCTTCTCTTCTGAAGGGCTCCATTACTTAACATTTACTTTTATCAAACGGTTTAAAAAAAAACAAAACAAAACAAAACAAAACCCCAAAAAAAACCCCAAAAAACAACACTTAAAAAATCTTCAGCCATGTGCTTAAAGAATTCTCTGAAAAGAGCTGGAAATAAGCATGTGTTTTTACTTAAATGGGTGCTGAAATCTCAGCTGGATCCTAGCCATAATTCTGCAGTTTCCTATTTAGTTTTGGTAGGCTTTGCCCATTGGGAAGAGGAGGAGATATTTTTCAAAACAGGAAAATGAAATTGTACCCCCCTACACACAATTGGCAGGCGAATAAAGGGAACAGAGAAAACTTGAAAATACTCTTCGCTGCAATTTAAATTGACTGGACTTCATTTTCTTGGCAGCAGTTCACTGTTGGGATACTTGATGCATGTCTACCTCTGTACAGACACAATTTAGCTCTCCGGTGTATTATCTGATACATTTCTGTATGTCTGTCTTAGACTGAATGCTGTCTGCTGGCTTACTCCTTTCTTCCACCTATAGATAAACCGTATTTGCAGTAATGATTTGAGTGAAATACTGGCCCTGATGAAGACACAGCCTTGGGTTTTGACTCCAGCGGGCAGGTTTTCATCTTGTGTGTCAGAAAGCCACTGTATGACCTGTAGCATCATCTACACCAACCAAGTGTGAAATCAGCTGTGCCAAGCAGCTAGAACGTTATAATGAGGAAATAATTTCTCTGTGGAAATAAAATACTCATTCTGTGGCACACCTGCTTTTTTAACATGGAGACATACAGCAAGAAAGAGGATTTGTCAGCCTTCTTCTTCCTTGCCACCCACAGCTGACCCCTTACAATAAATACACGGCAGGTTCAGGGCTCTGCTACAGCAAGAGCTGTGTCGTCATGAAAGAACAGGATTCCTAAACACTGATGTTTACATAGGGGAAAAAAGGTCTGAACAGTCCACCGAGAGCTGCGTCAATGAACGCAGGCCGAGCTGTAATTTGTTTGTTACGTGTGGCAGCTTTTTTTGAATTTGCAGCCCTCAGAACGAGAGTTTCTCCTCCTCTCCCATCTTGGATGGATTTTTGTAGATGTTTTTAAATTTCTGCTACTGGAAAGATATTGTTTTCTTGAGGATTTCTCTTTAAACCGGTATGTTCTTCACGTCTGTGGTTCCGGGAGCAGGTAATTATTAGGAAGAAGCAAAGGTTAAAAAGAGCGTTACACATTCCCAGTTTTGCTGGTGGGCAAAAGCCTGCGGGTGGTCGGTCGGTCTGGACCACAGGGCGCATCTTCCTGTTACCTGGGCATTGATGCCGAAAGCAAAAAGGTTTTCTTCCTCCGGCTGAGAAGTTTTCCATAGCAAGTCAGCACATAAGGGCCGTGATCTAGCATTTTTACATGAACTTGCCTTTTGGATTAATCTTTGACATCTTGAATTTGGTACGTTATGGAAAAGATACGCTGATATAAAGTGGATTAGTCTACTATTGCACTGACTGCAGTTGAGAAAATAGACTCCTGCCTTTAAGAGGCCAGAAGAGGAATATTCTGGGAAGTAATTTGAACTGATATTGTTGGGAGGGTGATATTGCTTGACATATCTGTTATGACAGCTGAAGATACGCTGAAACACGAAATAGAAAAGGAAAGGACAGTTGTTAGGCCCGCGACAAGATGAAACCGTACTACTTATGACAGCTGTTGGCAGCATGATATCACTGTCCTCGAGCTTTCTAATGATCTGGAGTATTAGAAACTTCAAGATCATGTTCATTGTGTGTTTCTAGAGATCTTGTTAGGGGTAATGCTCTCTGACAGCAGCCAACTGTAATTGGCAATGGGGATTCTTCAAATACAAACAAATACACAAAACGTCAACATTTTCTTGCTGATCCTTTCGTAGGGTGGTTGGTCATTGCTTTCATGCTGGAACCATTTGCATCTCAAAAAGTTATAAGACTTTCTTGCTTCTAGTCCATCAAAGCAAAAAAAATATGAAGACATATAAACACAAATAAGCTCAGTGAGACGCAGATGGGCGTTTTGGGAAGCAGGGGAAGCTTTGCCTTCAGTTTGTTGAGGTGTAGAGTCACAAGCTGAGATGATATGTTGCATGATCAATCCAGCTTTAGAAAAGCTTTCAAGTAAACAGTATCTTTAAAACTCTGTACGTATCAGCAAACCGTCCAGAGATGTTCCTGTGTCCTCCCCCTTCCAGACACGCTCCCGGCTATTTTTCTGCCACCTAGGCTTTCCAGGTATTTTTGCTGAGGTTCTGCTACCTTTCCAGCTTTTAACCATTAGGAAGCTGAGACAAGCCAAATAGTCTCTGGTCAGGTCTTGTTAAAGTTTAAAATGCGTTTTTGGCAGCACTCTCTGTCTCTTGGCAGATCAGGGTCTCTCTAGCTGCAGTTACTTTCCTGTTTCAGTGACACTGTACTTTGAGCCTCTCATCCATCAGAAAGGATAAGAAAAATTTCCTCTTAGGAGAGCAGATTTCTGGAATTCCAGTTCTGTGATGTTTTGGGTTTTTTTCTTCTTTCATTAGGCTACAATTACTGTCTTGCATTGAGTTCAAAACTCAGCTTCATTTGTTTGCTGCCTGATTTTAATCGAAGGACCCACTCTCTTTTGCATTCTATTTTTTATTGTCATATCTCTTTCAGCTGATCTGAATCACCATAGCTCAGGAGGAGATAATGAGGGTCTCCTGATTTGCACTAATAATTATGAAATACTGCTTCCCGCGCACTTTCTAGGTGTGTCCAAAATATGCTTATGAAACCAAGTATGTACGTTCATCAGTTGAGGTACTCTTCAAGAGTAAAGATTTCTATCAGATCAAGGTAAAGAAATGAACTGCTGCACTGAGGACCATCTTCCAAGGAAAACTTCCTCATGGTGCTGAAAAACCCCAGTATCTTGGGCTGCAAACCAAAGCTCATCTCTCTTGGCGTGTCACAGCATGGGGAAACAGCATGTCTCAGAAGGTCATGTGAACTGCAAGCCATTGCACTTTCCGAAAAACAGCTGGAGTATTAGTTCTCTCTGGAGCATGACAAATATGAACAGACCAAGGGGAAACCCAGGACCAAGCAGATTGGCCTTAAAGGGCAGGATCAAGTAGAGGTATTTCATTAATGCCATCTAAAAATGTTAGGGCTGTGGTAACATTGGTTACCGTAAAAACTTCTACCCTATCTAAAAGCCGTGGCAGCAGACATGTGGTTTATTACTGAAACGAAGGGTCTGACTCCTATACGGAAAATTAGGCCAAAATGTGAACGCAGTGAAGGTGCAGTGAAAATTAAATTTGGAAAAAAACAACCACTTCCCATAAAAAATAGCCTGGAGGTGGGGAAGAAAAGCATTCAAAGCAATAGAAGGATGTCCTAAAGCATTACTGACAACTGGGAAATGCCTACAAATATTAAGGAAAAATTCTACCTACTTCTTTGGTGGTTGTTGCTTTGATTTTCTAGGTGTTTGTCTGTATTTGTGTTTCTCTTCTGTTCTTTTTGTTGCATTAGTTAGCTGTCTGAGATACTGGACTAACATCTCTGGGGTTGATGAGCTTTGCATGCAGAACTTGTGAACCGGTTTTACTGCACTCTTCTATACCCTGACCACTTTGTCTACCTCGGTCATGTTCTGCCCCCTGTCTCCCAACAGCGAGAGAATAGTTGGGAATTTGTACAGTATCTCCTTCCTGCTCAGACTGATAACAAAAGCAACAGTTGGCGGAATTGAGGGGGGAAAGGGGAATGTGGCTAGATTGAGTGTGTTGTACTGTGATATCACTGTCTAATCAGAGACCGGCTCATTTTTTGCAATCTACACATCAGCCATCAGTTGCTAAAAACCTTTCCATTATTCTGGACAAGGATCTAATTAAAAACACAAGTCTGGAGGGGAAAGGCTCAGTATCCCATTACACGTTGCCCAAGTTGTTGAATTCCCTGCTATTTTGTTAGTAGCTCCGATTGTGTCTTCTGTTCTCTCACCTATCTGAGCCGGGGGAGAGCTTTTATGTTCAGTATTATCTACGTCTCCCTGAAAACCTGGTGTCTCTTCTGTAACGTGTAGCTTTCTCTCTAACCTTTGTGGACAACGCTGTTGTCGGCTTGTCCGGCTTTGGGTAGCAGACAGATCTGCGAGTGGTAGAAAGTCTCCGCGCACCTTTAGTGGGTACTGGGTTGTTTGGGCAGCTGGCATGGTACCCATAAAATTTTATGTCCTGCTTTTTGCTATGGAAGCGTTGTAGCTAATTCCTGCGGTGCAGCACGATGTAACATCTCTCATCAAATCAAACAGTCTCATGATTTTTGACCTAATGGCAGAGCCCAGCTTAGATTAAAAAAAAAAAAAAAATCACGCTTTATTTTAGGTAGGATAATCAACAATAAAATATCGCATGTATTTTTGGGGGACATAAATACATTTAAAGGCTAAAAATTCAGCAATGTGCAAGAAAGCAAACCGAAATTTTTGATGTTTGCAATGCAGTGGACAATTATACGTCAATTACCTTGAGCTTCTTGTAGGGTCTCAACAGTTCTTCTTTGGAGAACTCTTTTGGAAGGGACTTGCTCTAGGGGTTTTGTCGTCTTAGCACTCTGTCATTAAAAGCAATCTCTTGCCTTTTCCGATACTATCCAACACTGAAACGTGGAGGAATGTGTCCTGGCTTGAGTGTAACTCAAATAAAATAGAGATAATTCTGAGTGGTTTGGAAATAAGCAGGAGATAAAGCAAAGAAAATCTTATCCTTTCATGTAATGAATTAACCTTTCTTTTGGTATTCCAGATGTGAAGGTTGCAAAATTTCCCTTTTGGTTATCGACTGGCATTAACGTGTGTCTCCACATTCTCCGGGTTTAGGTTTCTCCAGTTTGCAGTGTGCTTTTCTGGGCAGAGGTTTTTGTCCTGCTGGCACTGCCCGGTCCAAGGCACTGCCTTCTCCTCCTGTTGTCAGGAGGATACAAATCTAAGGGACAGAATAATATAGTCTCGTCTTTTCCATGTCCCGGTCTACTCTTCGGCTTTTTGGCAAAACTTTTACCCGTATGAATTCCTTGGTGATGAGCGCTGTTTCTTTGACTGATATGCATAGGCAGGGGAACGTTTCTACAACACTGCCCAAACTTTCTGAAACATACTTAAATAATTTACATAAAATACAAATCTGCATGTGAAATATTCTCATGAGTCAAGGCTTTATTCACTGTGAATTCATTCTGTGAGTGGGAGGAAACCTAAACTGTCTTGGATAAAATGGCCTTTATAAAATATAGATCTATTTCCCAATATTTATGTCAGAACATACTCATTATATTTTTTTCCTCTTTCTTACTTCAACCTGAAACTACCTCACCAGCCCCTTGCTAGCACCGCTTCACATGGATGTTAATACTAAATCATTAGTTTCTTCTGTGCCCGTGACATTAAATAGTCTCTCTCTGATTTACCAGAATGTGGATTGTAACAGAGGCATTAAAAAGGCATGTATCTGTAATTGCTTCTTCATGCCGTTGCTATTTATGGGTAATTTTAGTTTCAAAGTACCCTGGAAAGCCATGTAAAAACATAAAGCATTTGATAATAAAGGTGTGCCAAGGAAAATTCATCATACGTGATGTTATTTAATTGAAGTATTGTTAAGGATCCTAGAATGCAGCAGGTTTGTAGGTGCAGTATATTATGCAAGTCAAACAGTGTTGTAATAATTATTACAAATTTATAAACAGTAAAAAAAAAAAAAATCATATGTAAGTTTTATAAGAGCATTATTAACAATTATCATAGCAGTTCCAGGTATGACAGACATGGCCTGATCCATAAATAGTAAAAAAAAATGTTTAAACTGATGTTAATTTGGTGCGTTGTGGAAATGGATGCCCTATATTTATACAGCAACCCAGATTTGGTATGTGAATGACGTCGTTCCCAATGCAGAGGAAGCTGAGTTAGCTCAGACATCTCCTCATGGGTTTTACATCACTAAACAACTTCCAATATATCACTTAAATCTTAGCTCAGGAAGGATGGCTCCCCAGAATCCTGTTGAACGGTCTCTCAAAAGATTTGTTTCTTCACTCTGGGCGTCTGCTAAGTCAGTAACACCTACACAAGATAAAGCTGCCAGGAGTTCCCCACTCATGCCTGCAGTAGTAGCGTACCAATGCTTTTTCTAAATGTGAATAATTCTGTGCGGCCCAAGATGATGGGGCATCAGGTGCATGTATTTTACACAGGTAACAGAGAAATATAAGCCTAATAAACATTTTCTAAAGTAATTTTCTGTGCCCAACTTGACCAAGTGCCTTAGAGAAGACTGATTTTCAGAGGATGGTTATCCAAGTGTCTGAAGGTGTGTATCTGAAATAACCATTTGCTTTTAAGAGTATTTTATGTATGTGCAAATGCATATAGTGCTCCAAAGTATGTTTGACTGCATGTTTCACTCATGTCTGTATATATGAATAGCTTGTATGTAATTCTGTGGAACTTTATTTTCTGGCAGATGAGTCTACATTAATTCCTAAAACCCTGAGCAACAACAGAATTACTTTGCGGTGTTAGGGGGGAAAACATTACAATAAAAATGAAGCATACTTTTAATTATCTGTAGTCATTTGGATGAAATCTATAATGAGCTTGATAAATGCTGATGCTCTAGGCATCAATTTTTCAAATGAGAGTAGAACCAAATATATCTGGAAAGGCATTGTTAGCTCAGACTACACAATATTTTTGAGGTCTTGGTTAGTAGGAATAATTAAAATGACTTATGTAAGATAAGTGTCATATCTCTGTCAGCAACTAAATGTTAAATGTTATTATAAACTAATTACTTCCTTGAATTGAAAAGAAAATTAGAATTTTGTGTCTCAACTGCTAAAAGACAGTGTCTGATCCTTCTCTCGCCCAAGCTCTTTACCAGCTTATCTTCAGTGACTTTGGTGCCATGAGATGCCCTCGAAGTGAGTGAGAACCAAGTTTGGACCCCTGGGCCAGCAAAAAAAGGTGCTGTAGCAAGAAGTCAGAGTCTCTTTCTGACATTAATCGCTTCCTAAATAGGTAAAAGCGGAAGCAGCTGATGCTGTGGGACTTTTCATTGTGTTTCTGACGGCGGGCTTGCTGCCGGCGTGGGGAGGTGGGATCCTCATGGCCCAGCCCCACCGCCTGCCCGTACTTCCCACCTCTGATGCAGCTCTGCCACGCTCCTGGCGGCTGAAGCCACAGGTGTTGATCTGATGTTTTCCTGCAGTCATTTGCTGTTGAATTGATGTTCTGTTTAATTGGTTCATAGAGGGTTCTGACACGTGGCAGAGTCAAGGAATTAGATATAGTGGAAGAGTGCAGCAGAGAAAGAGGTGAAAAAACAAAGAAAAATGTTAATAACATAGTTTAACCTTACCACAGTGTCCTGATTTCGCTGGCTGTTCTTCCTTTCCTGCCTGAAAAACTTGAACTTGGAACTTGATCTGACAAACAAGTCCGTGTTACCTCCATTAGAGGTCCCGCTGAAGTCGCATCTTGTGGAGTTGGTTGCCTGGTGCCCTGGCAACTGCCAGCCTCACATACCATGTGGTGGTAGCCCCGGGTCTGAAGCTTGTTTAAGAAAAGCACCAATGTGGTTGTGTTTCTTTTTTGTGTCTTGCTCACTAAGAAAAATGTATCTCCTGTTTAACAGCGTAATAATAAGCATAGGCATGTAAGAGGTGACGAAAGGAGGGCTATGGAAGAATAGCGTGGAGAAAAGGAGAGGGAATGGAAAGATGGTGAAGAATGGCTAAGGTAAAATGTAGGACCGTAGGAAAGTAATTAATGGGTAAAAGAGAGGAAAGGTAGGAGGAATATTTTAACCCCCCATCCTTTCTCTCACATTCCCTCACCCTATAAACTCGCTTGTTGCTTGATACCTCAGGCCCATGCTTTTGTTTTGCAAACACCCGAATCACCTTGTCCCAATTTTAAGTCTTAAGTTGAAGCAGAAGCCATCACCCTCCGAGAGTGTTATTTACTTGATGTTACTCGAAAAAATCACTCCAGGTTTTCCCAGGTCACCAGAAGTGCCGTATGCCAAGAGCTGATGCCGTGTTTGGGATGGGGTCCCCAGCTGCAGGGGCTGGGGCCGGTCGGTGCAGGGCAGGAGCAGCCCGCCGTCTTCAAGCGTGAATGGTGGAGGATGTGCTTGTCCCAGAAGTGGCTTAGAAAATGTGCAGTTACACCTTCCTGCAAGAAACGATGCTGTTAGCAACGCCAGAGAGTGAATGTATTTTTGTTGGATCTGAGGAGTGTTAACAGGAGTCCATGATCTCATGCAGCTTTGCTTGCTCTGGTAAGAATCACCCTTATTACCACACTTGAAAACCACACGAACATTCATGGTCAGACTCCAAACAAAAACTTACAGGTTACTGAGACAGTGAGTATCTTACTGGCTGTGTTTCTGTCCTGGTAAAATGGTGCAAAATCAAAGCCTTATCCATCGACTTCCACGGGAGCAGACTTCAGAGCACACCACCCTGTAATTGCTGCCATTAGCCTTAAATCTGCAGCTGCAGTCTTGTTGTGTTACCAAATTAATTGATCTTCATGGAAGTCACTGCTTTAATTGGAAAGAAAGACTTGTCAGGAGAGAGCGAGAACACCCGTGTGGGTTCTTGTTCAATCTCAGTCTCCACTCCGCATTTGTCCCAGGCTCATAAAGGATTTGGAGGCACTATTTCGGGGAAATGTATCATGCTTGCTCTCTTCATGAGTTATTTCCCTAGCATGGGCTGCTGTTGGAGACAGAATATAGGATTAGGTGGACCTTTCATCTGACAACCTGCAGCCAATCTTATGGCTTTTGCACCTACTTAGTTTTAAATGAGCACGCGTACCGGATTTGTAGGCTTGAGACCTAAACACAGATTTTTTGCACAAAAATTTCCCTTCGCGGCGCTGCTCTCTCCATCTAGAATTTTAAAAGGTTAGACAGTGAGGCGTAGGGCAAAAAGGAAGGCGTATCTGTAAAAGTCACTGGTGTCCTGCAAGTGAAATACGGGTACAGCCTGCTTAGAGCAAATGGCTCATTCTTGTGGCAAAGAAAGAATTATGGGTTTAGTAAAACAAAAATACTATTTTATGTTTCAACAAACTGGCAGAAATGGTAAGACAACTTAATTTAAATTAAAAATGCAAATGTAAACCTACAGGCACACACTCAAAAGCAAGAATAAGATACAGAGAGGATGTGATTGTTGGTTGGAGCCTAAGAATAAACCCAGGCTCAGTGACTTTTCATTAATGTAAGCGCCTGGCTTTCTGAAAGTACTGCAGATACTTGCATATAAGCTTTTGTAATCCCACAGCACTATTTACATTTTGTTAGTTATATTTTAATAAGTTCTGATTTTTTCATTGTAATTGGTTATATTTCTATGTTTATAAATTTTCCGTGTTCAGACTAGTTTTCTTGGATGTGTTAAATACAATTCTGTACTAGTCTGGAAATGTTCAGATGAAAGTACAGTTAGACAGTTTGCCCAGTGACATCTGTTCAGCAGCATAATTCTACTCAGCTACAAATGACATATTTAATTGAATGAAACATTTCAAATAGACTTTGACAGTTTTCCAGCCCAGTACCTCCAAACTTACTATTGAATGAAAATATGCCATCCTAGAAGTGTTACAGGGGCTATAAAGAATTTGTTTTATGAAAGGCAGTACTGGGATGTTAGAAAAGAATGCATTAAAATATTACGTCTGCCACTTGTGATATACGTACTACTTAGCTTCTGAAACCTCTCAATGTTTTCTAGTGAATCTTTTGAGCCACGATTTTACGGTCCTGTCTGTGTTGCCTACATCTAGAACTCTAATGCTGCATGCAAGATTAGGATGTTAAAAAAAAAAAGCCCCTAAATTATCTTGTACATATTTTAGTGGAATCATAATAATAGGAAGTATGTATTTCATAAGAAACCACAGTATTGTCATCCGAGGAACAGATCCGTGGAAGGGGAGCCAGAAGTTCCAGAGCCATGTTAGTCCTTAAGTCTCGCCACAGCCAATTCAGAATCCTGCGTTGCGTAAATTTGTCGGGGATCAGCCTGCAGCGTCGCAGTGCGCATTACTTTTGATCTTTGCCATAGATACTTCAGAGGTGTAGTAGTTCAGTGGTTATTTCCAGCATAATGCTTTGCTTTTGGCACGTTGCTTCAGGCTTTCGCAGCCACTTCCAATAGTCAGAGTTAAAACTACTTAATATAGCTCACACGGTAAAGTAGCGCTAAAGCGGTCAGCCTACACAGTTTGCCTAAATGTAAAGAATTGTATTTTCCTTCAAAAATCAGTTAGCCAATAAGTGCTGTCACCTCTCCATAGCTGACGGCGATTTGTGGCTGGTGTTGTTCTGGAGCCTGTATGAAGGCGTTTGCTTTTCATGGTATGCTGCCCAGCTGAAATGATAACATGATTTCTATTATTCCACTACTCAGGGAAGCTTGAGGAGGTAATATAAAATATTCCTCACAAGGAGCTCTCCTAGGACAATTCTGTGAGAGAGATGCTGAAGACTTGTCAAGTGCTGCTCTGGTATATCGGAGTTGGCCGGTGAGAAACAAAGTCAGAACATCTTTGAGGTTAACATGGGCAGGACGCTGGGAGACCAGTTCTGACTTTGGCTTTTGGTGCGTGGGAGTTTTAGTCAAAGCTCACGGAAGGGGTGCCATTCCCTCTTCTGCCAGAGAAGTTTTGCTACATCTCCGAGCTCTCTTGCAAAGACAGAGCGAATTTTGCTGGTATTCCGCTCATGCCCCCACACATGCCGTGTGGTTTCTTCTTCCCTTAATGACCATCTGAGGTGCAGGGTACCTAAAGCTGTCCCACTATGAGTTTGGCCCAGCTGAAGCCATTTTAAAGAGAGAACTTGTTTTTACCCATCTGCTTGGTTGGAAAACGTGTCGTTTATCTTCTTCCAAAGGAGAACATGCTTTCACCGCAACACTGGTTAGCAGTAGTCTCTTCATTAACGTTTTGGAATTAGAATGAAAAAATAAATGCCACATTTCTGTCTGGCAAGTGAATGTTTGCCGTGAACATTACAATGAGTGATGGAAGCAGCGTGTGGAGCCGAGAGCCCGGAGCAGCATGGGAGGCCGCTGACGTGCTTAATTTCATGTCAATCTTTTTCCGTTGAAGTTTGGGGGGGTAAGGTTTATGGTTTATTTTCCAAGCAGTCGGGAAATAAGAAAGCTCTCAATCACTGAGTGAGTGCCAGCGAGGGAGGTGGTTTCCTGTCTTGGTTGTTCAGATTTGTTTGCTTAGACTGTTCTTTGGGTTTCTGTACGCTAGCTCTGAAGACAGGGTGCTTGTAGGCTTTAAAAGCCGTGCTTGTCCCTCTTGTCTCCCTGTCCCCAGCACACCAGAGAGCAGCTATCGATGAGAGTCCCTGGGTTTCGACACACTCTCGGGGACAAATCGGACCATGGCTCTCGCTTTTGACGTTGTAGCACGTGTTTATGAAAATTTGCTCTCTTTGTGCCAGACACTGTTCCACGCATGCAAAGGGACGGGAGTGGGATGTTAACATGATCTCCAGTTGACTCAGGATTGTGTGAATTTCTGCATCAAATGAAATAGGTGGAAGTAGGGAGACATATTTTTCAAATGTAGCATATGATCAACTCAAATTATCTATCTACAGACCACGTGAAATAGGCCAGAGGCTACTACTATGGAGTTAATGTTGAAACTTTGGATGCTTGGTTGATTTCCTAGCTATTATAGTTTTATTTTGCTCCCCTCTTTTCCTCAGAATTGTTGTGCTAATTAAGCTCTGCGAATTTCAATCTCTCAGGTTCTTCAATTATGACATTGCAGTCCCTCCATGGCAGCACACTGGAGTGTAGCAGATAGGATATTATGAAGTGGAGACATTCAATGGGAAAATGTCCAAAAGCATTTCAAATCACTTAAGATAATTAAACAAGGGGAAAGAATGTGGCGTGTTTAGAGAATATGTGGTGGTTTTGCGAATAGGATGATGTTAGGTGCCTATGCATGGGGAACTCATTACCCATGCTTCACTCATTCGTTATATTGTAATGAGAAAGAAGAATTGAAAAACGCCTCTGTGAGTATCTCCTTTGTGAATATCAGGAGGAACTTGCCCTGCGACCACCGCTGCAGGAGCGGTAGGCTTAACAGACTTGTTTATTCCTATGGCTATACCTGAGAAGATTTACAGCAATTGAAGAAGTAACAACTAATTCCAGTATAAAGGTCAAAATGACCTGAATTGAGATGCTTAAGAATTAATGGAGTATGCCGGTGTCAGTAGGCAGAGGTTTAGATGACATTTTTTATGACTGCCTGTATGCCATCCTGTTTCCCTCTCCTCGCCTCCCCCAGTTGTAGGCAAGGTTTAAAACGGATAGCCAGAGGGCTTTTAATAAGAATTTGTTTAACAGAGTGAGGCAGTAGTTGGATGGGGGAGAAAACAGGCGCTTTGTCATTCGGAAGGAGGAGAAAGAGTAACAAGTGTAAGTAAAGGTCAGATGTCTGTCTGAGCTGCAGGCAGCGCATCTGAGGAGAAGGGAAGCACCGCAGTCAGGTTTGAGTCAGCTTTGCACTACCGGTGGCTTATTATGATCAGTGCTCCCACAGAGTAGGTGGAGCAGCTGATTGTCATCACTTAAGAAGTCACAGGAGCATTTAACGTACTTCCTAAAACACCAGTTCTTAAAGTAGCGTAACTATACTGAGATGTTAATCAAAACCAAAGGTAAGCAGAAAAGCAAGCTCAAGAGCATGAAAAGTGTATGTTCCTCTTCGAAGCTCAATAGATTGAGGGTAGATTTAGATTAGATATTGGGAAGAAATTCTTTGCTGTGAGGGGGGTGAGCCCCTGGCCCAGGTTGCCCAGAGAAGCTGTGGCTGCCCCATCCCTGGAGGGGTTCAAGGCCAGGTTGGATGAGACTTGGAGCAGCCTGGTCTGGTGGGAGGTGTCCCTGCGCAGGGCAGGGGGGTGGAACTTGATGGTTTTTTTAGGTCCCTTCCAACCCAAACCAAACCAAAAGCAACCCTGTGAAACCTCCTAACCAAGGGTACATGTGATGTTGGACCCCAGAACAGAGGTGTCCACGTGAGACCATATTCGAAACAAGATTTAAGGTGACAATTAAGGGCTGCGTTTCCAAACCTTTCCACAGGATGAGGAGTTGCAGAAACAAAAATCAGTGCTGTCAGTCCTGCAGTGTAAATGCGGAGTACCCAAGATTCATTCCTAGGCATGGCAGACCTCAGAATCAAATAGTCGACAAAGCTCCAGCTCAAATTTGAGGCTGCTTTACACCTCCGTGAGATTCAAAAGAAATCACAGAGCTGCTTTTAGAAATATCTTATGGTGTTTCTATTTCGGGCATGGGATTTTAGCTAAGTGTCCAGTTCCTGCTTCACGGCTCAAACTCCTGGATAATGCTGGTCGGCAGTAGGCAGATGACGCCGCATCCCTGGGAGTGGAGGGGGGGTTGGGGCTGTAAACCACAGGCCACCTGCCCAAGAGAAGCAGCCCAGGTCCCTGCTCGTTTGGTAATGCTAACAATCAGACAGTGCTGGCAGAAGCAGGGATTTGTTACTGTAAAAACTTAGATCTCTTCCGCTGGCCCTGATTCCCTGCTGAAGGAAAGGTCAAGTTTTATGCTCCATGTCATGCCAGAGCAAGACATAGTCCTTCTGAGATGTGTAACAGTGAGCCACACACCACGCAGGATGTCGAAGGACCATGTACCAGACCATCCAGACATCATATTGTTTGGCTTTAAAGCAGTGCTGTTGAATCTCGGTTGCTGGGTGTCACTTCAGTCTCACGGAGCAGCTTTGAGACACTTGTAGATCCATTTTGATGGATAACAATGTTGGTGTCTTCCCCCTTATATCTGTATTGTAGGGGGATGACCTGGAACAGGGAGGGCAACCAGAGAAGTTTCATCCTAAAAGACGGATTGAAAAACAAGCCGGTGCGCTGTTAGAATGAGATTGACTCCTCAGGCTTTAGTCTGCTGGTTTCTCCTGTATCACCAAGGGAAACCCTGGTGTCTGCTCCTACTGTGATCACGCTTAGATTTCTCCCGAGTAGCACAAGTGTAAGAAGTACACAGCTCTTGTCATTTTCTTATAGCCTGATACGCTAGACTTGGCACGTGGACAGTTAAGGGAGAATTTGATAATAATCTGCACCTATCGGAATGATGTATGTATGTACCAAGAAGGAAAAGCAATTGTTTCAGCTAGTGAAAGAAGTGTAACTGGGAAAAAATAGAAAAGGCTGAATATCGGGAAATGCATCATGACAGTAACATCTGTTGGAATGCAAAGCAATCTCCCGTTGAAAGTGGGGGAGTCAGCATCGCTTCTGACATTTGAAGCTCAATGAGACAGCACCTAATCTGATCTACAGCATGCTTGGCTTCCAGGGAGGCCGTCGGTATGATCCACTAGATTTTTCCCATCTCTAACTTCTGCCACTCTGTCTTTCTGACTCTCCCTGGGTGATGAAATATCATTATAACCTTTTGAAATAATATATTGGTGCCTGGAGAGCAGAGAGTGATTTTTCTCATTTGCAAGTGAGAGACAGTGTGTTAAATTACCATTCCTGTCATTAAATGGATTGAGTAAAAAACTTGATGCGTTTAAAACAGGACATTTTCCCCCTTCCACAAACAAACCGCCTAAAACTTCATGTTGCAGGGGGGCCGGGAAGGTGAGGGTCAGAAGTTTAAATACCGTTCATCATATTCCTTGAGGCTTAGGTTAGTGGAAGCTGCTTGACACCTGAAAATGTTTCAGCAAATCTGACAGGTAAGCTTCCTGCTGATTTACAGAGGATGAGGAAGCCTGTGCTCTGTCTGTCATAGATCAGGAGGGATAAAACTTGTCCTTTTGGGCCGTCGAAGCTTCTACTTGATAATTTGGCTCTGGGAAATGTGAAAAAATCCACGGTGCTGACAAGCAGAGTGACTAAGTACGTAAGTAATCTAACTCAAGCACTGCACTTTTGCATCTTCAGAGAATAAATGAGAAAGTTGTGGTGTTGCTCCAACTGGTGTTTTTTCAGTCGTATCCAGCAGTTGATGCAGTTCTCGGTAGCATTTGTGTTGTCTTCATGCAGTGCAAAAAATTGATAATCATCTGGTACTGCTGAGCGTTGTAGCTGACGACGTTTGAAACTCCAGACATGGTGATGAATTGCACTATGATATATTAATGTTATTTTGATCCCTGCTCTTTCAGAATTACATTGATCCAATTAGGTTAAGTAGCTTGCCATCTAAATTAATTTACTTCCCTCTATTAATCTCCTTCACTGTGGGTCAAAAACAGAAATGTAAATCAATGTATTACACTGCATATCTTTGGGTGGCGGGGGGGGGGGATAATTAAATTACCTAATAGATACATATGTTGAATTCATTCTTTGGTATGTTAAACGTTATTGCCATAATTGGAAACTGGAGTGGTGCACACTCAGTTGTGGAATTTGAGTGCTTGTTACACTCAGTTTTCATAACCTTTCAAGAAATGCCTTTACATGACTCGCTGTCCCTCGGTACTGATGCCGAGTGCTTGTTCGGCTACACGGCTTTTAAGATATTAGACATTTTGAAAGTGGGGATAACAGCTTCTTTCTCTGCCAGAAATTGTTGGACTCCCTGGCGACATGTCTTGTAGAGGTCCCCAGCCTCTACAGCGTGGAGGAAACCTTTCCTCCGGCTCACTCTCAAACCAGCAGGAGTGCCGTACGTGGCAGGAAAACAGATGTCTCAGCAATGATGTCTTAGTTACTACACTAAGGAGTGTTAATGCAGACTCCTGAAAAAACTTTCTCTTTTTCTGCAAAAAAGGTCCTTCAGCAGTACGTGAAATTTCCATGTTTTGAAATCCTGCTTTGGCTTCTACATTGGGGCAGACCTTTTATTCTATTGGGCTAGTCCAATAGTGGAATTCCATCATCTTGGTGTTCTTGCCGTTCTTTTACTTCGCACGCTGGGAATTCTTATGTTCAGATGGTATTTTCATCAGGATAGATAGCAAACTTTCATCCTGATGGAACGTGTCTGATGATAGGGAGGTGGATGACAGCTACACCAGGAATTTGTTTACCTGCTGTATTTCCTCACTTTAGTAAGTAGAACTGTCCATGAAAGACTCAAATGAAAATGAAACATTGATGTAAAGGAATGAGATCCAGTGGCTGGAAAGGGAACGTTGACACGGTCAAGCTAGCTACAAAGTGCAGTGTTTTTCACTGAGCTTAATTAACTGTTAAAAAATTACCAGGCTTGTGATAGCTTCTTCATCATGAGAAATCTAGACAAGGGCTCTATACAATCAGAAAACGGATCTGGTTCCATCGCGGTCATTGTGCCAGAAGATTAATTCAAGTCAAATGACCTATGTAATGCAGCAGGTCAGATTGCTGATCACAGCGCTCCCTTCTGGTATTAAAATCTATGAATCTATAAAATGTTTTCTGAATCTGTGCCTGAGGGTAGAATGAACAGAAGCAGAAAGGTCACCTTTATCATCACTGCTGTCAAACACTTTGGAAATAGCAGAGCACAAAGCCAGTATATTGCTCAATCACTTTGCCCTTGTGCTACATCTGTTGCCCTATCAACGCCTGTATTTTGTCCCATTAAATAAAAATCGCTCGGGTATCCTATATGAAATCCCATTTCCGAAAAGTGCACAGCAGAACTCTGTTGGCTTCAACAGCAACGGATCTTAACTTTTGCCTTTAGAGAGGTAATGAATGCCTGCTAAGTGCAGACCTTAGCAGTGTTGTTATATAAATAATAATGATAATTAGGAAAGCAGCTGCTCTTTGTGATAATGAGACAGTAGGAAACACAGATACAGTTCCAGGCAGGCCTTCCAGAGGCTGCAGGCACAAGGGGTGAGATAAACGTAGGTGTCAAGTGCCATCCGAGACACCACAGGGTGTTCAAGATGTCCCTGCGGAGCGGGTTGGTGAAACGTATAGCCTGTCTACACCAACGCTAGGTGCTTGGGTAGGCAACCAAATCCTGCTCTAGGTGCGGTGGTTGGCTGAGACCCAGAGCAGTTCCTGTACAACCCACCAAACGCTGCAGTGTTTCAAAGGTCGGTACCTATTAATATGCTAATATTTCCCACAAGCTGAAAAATGTAAAGCGGGAACCTGTACTTGAATGTTCATTGTGTTGAGGCTTTGCTATGTTCGTCTTTTTACGGTGCCATCTCCTTTTTTTTTTTTTCCTTTTCTTTTTTTGTCTTGTTTCATTGAGTGGTTTTTTGTTTTTGTTTTTTTTTCTTTCTTCTACCTTAAGATGGAGGCTTTTAAAGGTGGGGTTTCTCTCTAACAAGTGTTTGTACAGTTCCTGGCACAACCACATCGTGATCATGACTGAGCCATTAGATATTAATGTGATGCAAATAAATCAGTAATGAAAAGGAAATGGTTTTTCGTGTTCTAGTTTTGACGTTTATACTAAGTGCAAGAAATGTGTACCGAGACCGTGTACTAATTCACAATGGTATATATGCAAAAGTGCAGCGTTAACCTGCTTTGAACAAAAGAAAGAGTCTGGTTTATTCACGTGAACAACCCAGGGGAGAAACTATTCGTTGTGAAACCCTATGCCAAAGATTTTCACTAGTCCAAACTCCCCAGTTTTCAGAAGGTGATGGCGGCATTTAGGCTTTGGTTTCTTCTATATTGTGCTCTCCCATTTCACTAGAGTGTTTGTCAAAACTCAGGCATGTTTGTATTGAGGTACATAGCTTAACACGTATGTTAGGAGTAAATGTGAATATTCTCACCTTCATAGAAATGCTCTTTAGATAAGGAGTTGAAAAACAGATCAATAGCAAAACTTTTTTTTTTTTTTTTTTTTTTTTAAAAAAGGCAGATGATGCTTTCCCTATTCCATGAGTTTCCTGCAAAAAGAAAAGTTTTCATCATTGTCACACACCATGCCCCTCTCTGGAGATTTCCGGAAAATGTTAATTGCAAGTCAGAAGTTTTTATATCACTGCCAAAGGCAGGAGGAGAAGCGTGGCGAGAATGAGAACAAAATGTCTCATCACTGACATGGTCTTTCACCGACTCCTGATGCATCATTTTAAGTCGTTAGATTTCTATTCATGAATATCCTTTCCAGATGATCAGAATAAATCCAGTACTCTAACTTCTGTAGTGTTCTTTTAGTGTTTTTCCTTGAGTGTCAATGGAAGAAGTTGGTTTCATTTACCAAGAGCTAAAGTAGTCTTTGGGTGGTCACTTGCTGGTGAAGACAACACATCATATAGTAAAATAAGTAACACAAGGAAAACATTTTCCTTTTCCATGAACCACCATTACTTAACAATACTCCAAATGTCTAGATTTCAGATTTAATGTAAAACGTGTTGAAAATTACATGGACGATTCAACACTGAGATGTGCTGGCATGCAGGCCTCATTTGGAAGAGAAAGCAGTCTGGAAACTTGTAGTCTTTTCACAATTAACGAAGGAAGTGTTCATGTACTGCAGCTTCAGTATTTGGAGTTATATTTTTCCTTATTTCGCACACAGCCCCGGTAGTCATTGTATTGTTAATGCATGGCTTTGATCGCTATCTCAAACGGAACCACTAAAGGACAAAGTCAAGGTGATGTGGCCTTAATATTACGTTTGCTCTAATTTTTTTCAGGGGCCTGTTAGCCAGCAGCTTCACAGAAACGCATTATTTGAAAGACGGCACTGATGTGGTTCTCACACGCAATTACACGGTAAGGTTGGTGTTTCGTGGGTAGATGATGCTTCATCGTTAAAACCCAAAGCGCTCTCTGCCGGGATCTGAGCTATGGGATGAAACAGCGAGATGTGTGATCTTCTTTTATTGTTGCCTTCAGTACCTTTTTGACTGCTGCGATCCTACATATGAATTTTTAGAGAGAGGGAGAGAGACTTTGAAGGCAAGCTGTGGGATTTTAACCAGGTGACTTTTAAAATCTGTAAGATTTATTCAGCTTCTTAGAAATATAGCCATTAAAATTTTATAATAAATGCAGCCATTGTTGACCAGTTATGGAGAAAGTCCTGGTTTGGTTAGGAAGAAAGCCCAAAATACCGGATTTCCGTACTGCAGAAGCTCACAACAGAGGTTTTGGAGGCTTTGGGTGTCCTTCTGCGCTGGGGGAGCTGAATGGATGGGGTTTGGGAGAGGCGGTTGGTTGTTTGAGTTTGTTATTTAAACCAGACCATAAGATTGTTAGGGACATATTTTTTATATATATATATATATATATATATATGTATTTATGTATATGTGTGTGTGTATGCATATGTATATAAAAATGTGGTTAATATGATCCTTGTTAAAATCAGTAGTTAAAAACTGCTTTTTATAAATCAAAAACACTATAAGGCAGTAATGCTTTTGTCCTCTGACAGTATGAACGCCTTAATTAGAAACAATGCAGCAAATGATTTTAATTAGAAAGTTTATCTTTTATCTGCCTAAGTCCTATGAAGTATTTGTTATGTTTTGTTACTCATTTATTGACGCTCTCAGAGGAGGCGTCGTGCTTTGTATTCCCACCCATAATGGGCTCGGCTGGTATCAGTGAAAGGCATTATTTCCATGAGTAGCATCTTACTTCTGAAAAAGCATCTTCATAGCCCCAGACCTCCCAAGTAAAGCAATCATTTTGAAAACTTTCGGTGTTTTCTTTTTTGCTGGATGCTCTTGTCTTCTTCAAAATCAGCTTAGTAGAAAATAGTCGTTTGTTTTAGAAACAGGAAGGCTGTATAGACTGCTAAAGGAAGTAAAAGGAAAGAAATGGAGCACACAACTCTTGACAGATTAACCTACGTTAACATGAATATGTGTACAGCTAATGATAGCTAGGCTTTCCCTTACTAAAATAAATATCTGTTTTCATAATGGCAGTAAGTCACCATTAATACTGGCCTTCCATATTGCTGCCTAAAATATTTTTTTGAGAGATCAGTGAATTAATTTCTTATTAAATGTTGCGATATGATTTAAAAAAGGATAAGTCTCTGTGATTTTATTTTTACATCTCTTCTTCACCGAGGACATCAATATAGTCTGTAGTTGAAACCAAATCCAATTTCCCAGTGGAAAGTTGCTTAGTCAAATTCTGCCCGGAGGTCAAATCAAGTCAGGTTCTTGGAGCTGTCGTGTGGGGAGTTTCGCTGGCACGCGAGTTAGTGTCCAGGTTACTTTTCTGGTTTATAGCACTTGAAAGATTTGCAGTTTTCAAAAGCTGGTATTTACTAAGTGATCTCAAGTCAGGGTAGAGTACTGTTTTAAGTATGACAAATCAGCCACGGTAATTATTTGTTTTTAAGGGGTCATCCATTTTATATACTAGTTCACAGGAATAAAAAGATTTGATAGGAGAGAAAGAATAATCCTGCAGTTCAGTGGAGTTACTGAGCTAGAAATCAATTTTCTACCAGTCCCGTTGCAGGCCATGGTCTAATAAGTTTACATTTTTGGTATTGAGCTTTGGCATCATATAGCGTGTGGATCGCAGAGAAGCTGTGAAATGGGGCACAACAAGGAGCTCAAAGTTAATAAAATGACAAGTTGTGTGTGGAGAGGGAAAGAAATCAGGACCTTTGCCATAATTCACTCCTTGATAAAGACAGCTAGAGTGCAGCGGCAGCCTGCGTGGGACGGGGTCGCAGCCTGCCCTCCCGTCTCGCGGAGGACTGTGCTTAACACTGGCGATGCTAAACCCCAAAGACTGCCTTTGTAAGGGCTCTGAGCTGCACCTCTGCCTTACGCTCGCTTCAAGTGACAAGAATAAACCCACTTTATTGTAGTTTTTAGACTGTTTCAGGGTCACTGTATGAGAGCCAGTGCTAAGGCAGGGGCTGTTTTTCTTCCGTCTTATCAACTGGATGCAGGTAACTGCTCATATTGAAGTGAAATAGTACACGCACGCCGAAAACTTTGGCGTCCCCAGCAATTCCGACTCAAGCAATCATCCCCCCAAAATTCAGCGTATGACTTCCTCCCTTTTATTGCGGCTTTATCCTTGCTAATGTGTTACTGACTCTTTATGAGTACTGATGATAAAAATACCCAAGAGTAAAATACTATTACCCTGTTTCTGTTATTTCTTTCACTGAGAAAAGCTATTGAGATTTGAATTTAGAAAGTTAGATGATGCTGTTCTGTTCAGCTGCTCATGTTGGAAATACAAATGCTCTAAACAAATATTTTTCATGGTATAACCTTATTTGCAGAAAAATCGTATCTGATTTATTCCATCTTGCCCAGCATTTTTATGGCTATTGCTTTCTTTAACAAAATCGAGATGGTCTTTAGAAGTCTGCTTATGTGAGGCTTTGTAAGTGAAAACCATGCCCCAAAGCTGAAAAGGTTAATTAATGCAGCTAGATGGATGAGAATGAACCCAGTAATAAAAAGGTACGGTGAGATGACTGTCAGGTTGAAGCATGAGTGATAACTTTCCTTTGCACTAATAAGATAGGAACCTTTTACAACAGTGTTTGCAGTTTCCAGGTGGCATTCAAAGGAGCCATGAGAAAAGAAATGCTGGACGTGACACAATCATTGCTTTCCAGCCAGTCACATAATTGGGAATGTAATATAACCTTTAGTCAACAATAAAATTAACCTTGATTCCAGACAGATATGTGTATGTGCTGAGAAAGTATCTCTGTTGCGGGTGCCTTTTGCGAGCAGTGGATTATTAAGGAAATACAATAACCTCGCCGCAAAATGAAATTGGATTGTTGCCTCTCAAAATAGAAGACCCTTTTATTCTTGGTTGTTCTTAATAACATGCAGCCACTCGGTTGGGTAATTCAATAACAGGTTCCTTTTCCAACCTGTTTCCCTTCCCCTTCATTTGCTCCGTGATTTTTTTCAAACTATAGGGCTGGCATTGGCTTTTCTTATACTTCCCTTTATACATAGCTATCTCTTATAGACAGACATAGATGTACTTGACCTTAAAAAAAATGTGCCTACAGAAAGTAGTGAAATGTGTCAGCTGATTTGTTCACCTGATTAATTTTACGAAATATTCCATATTGTAGCTTCAAAGAAAATAACAGAGAAAAAGGTGGCTGGTCATGCAATTTAAACATCATTGACCCTCTTTAAAAAGCGCAACACAAACCAAACCAAACCAAAAAAACCCACTCCCACAGTTTGGGTTTTGAAAAACACCCAAGATTTCCATTTAGGAGCCATTTGGACTGTTAAGTACAGAGACTATTTAGTGGGGTGGGAAAGATGCTGTCAGTGTGGTTCTGAATGCCGTAGCCAGAAATTGATAGTCGCTTTGAAATAAAGGGGATGGGAAAACCGTGAGAAAACTAGAGAGCAAAGAGTGATTGTGACTGATGAAATGTTTTCTCTTTTTTGCAATCAGGGTCACTGCTATTACCACGGCCATGTACGAGGGTACCCCGACTCCTCAGTCAGTCTCAGTACCTGCTCTGGACTCAGGTGAGCCAAGATCTCAGTAATACTTGAAGAAACCATCCTAGTACCCATTGAGTTTTTGGTTTGCCTTTTAATGAGTGTATCAATAGCCATTTTTCAAATGTTGGTACAATCTCTGCAAAAATGTTTTCACTCTAGTTGCTGTGAAGAGAAAAAAAAAGAAGTAGATAATGCGATCTGAGGGTTTTCCATGACGTCCCTTCTCTCTTGCTGCCCATCCTTGTCTACACCCTGTTGCAGCAGTGTGGTGCTTGGCACTTTTTTGGGCTGGTGGTGCCTGGTCCTCCTTGTCCTCAAAGCTGTTTCCCCGGTGATGGCAGGACTGCCTTGCAGCTGCGAACTCACACACCATCCAGCAGCCCCCTCTTTAGGAAAGTTTGCTTTATAAATGTGGCTGTGGAGCTCAATAAATTGCGTTCATGGCAGGTATGATGCTCAGCATTAGGATTGTAGCTACTTGTGAACGGAAGAATAGCAGACTCACATTGCTCAAAACCAAATCTCTTCTGAGTTTGAGAAAGGAACAGGCTGACAACATATTAAATACACAATGGACACAGTTCAGGAAACAATTATCTTCCTTACTTGGACAATCAGAGACTGGTATTTACTCACAGAGCTGTTCCAAATCACAGTAATTAACTGTAAATTGGCTCTAGTGTTCTCCCTGGAAAACCCAGTTTTCCTGTCAGATTTCCAGCTGTCTCAACTTTTTCTGGGTTTGTTTAATTTATCTACAAACAGCATGAGTAGCTGGAGTCTTTTTCCCTTGATTTTGCATTTTGTGCAATAGTGGTATTATCAGGGCTTTTATAACAGAGCTCGGGGACAGAGAGCAGCAGAAAGAGTTACCAGGAGCCCTCTCCCTGTCTGAGGGACCCATTTACTGTAGTGGATGGGATTCCTGTGGCTCATTCCCACACAGAGATGGGGTTTTATGGGTCCTTTGTATGTATCTGGCATCTTCCACAAGTTTACTCTGATTAACCCCTTGCGTGGACCATGGCGGTCTGTGTTCAGCAGTTGTTCTGGCAGTCTGCAAAAATATAATGCAGTGCTTTCAGTATTTTAAGCACTGCTTAGTTGAAGGGATTGTGTTGCTGCAAGGTCCCCAGGGAAGATCTGCACCGAGTGAGACAGGGTCTGCGCCAATGTCTTGTTCCAGAGACACCTAAGAAATGAAGAACTCTCAAGAGAAATGACTTCTCTCCACATTAAACGCATTTCCTTTCTTCTCTAATGTGTGCTGCTTACAATTCTTGAGCTCACAGAGTCGTTTCTCAGTTTCAGGTAGTCAGGTATGTCAAGGCAACATATACTGGCAGGGACATTTTTCTCTCATCTGGCACTATCGCAGATAAATCCCCAAAGTGCAAGCTGACAGTAGTAGGCTCCTTCCCTGTAGGAAAAGCATAGCAGCATCTTTTTCAATACAATTTTTCATAAAGTTTCATAAAATTTCCCTGCCAATGCATGTTTTGCTCTAGCAGGAGAACAGCAGAGGACGTATCGCAGTAGCCGTGCCCACTTAGCTGCTGCGTTCGCTGCCGAGGTTGGTTAAGGGGGCGTCCATGAGTGACAGCAGATTGTGATAAGGGTGCTTGTTGACTTACTCCACAAAACTCATTTCACAGCCTGCTAGCCAACAGTAATAACTTGCAGTCATTACCAGAGCTTGATCTGAGCCAGTGATGTCTATTTGAAAGGCTTCATAATGCCCTGGCAGCTCCTTGAACCGTCCAGGCCCTCTCACTTAAACTGCTTAGGGATAAAAGGCCAGGTGGTGTGAAATTCCATGTAGCTGCACTGAGGTCCTGAGAGCACTAAACTTCTTCCAGAATCAGGCCCACGGGTCACTGTATACCAAAACATTACTGTGGCACCGCGTCCCTTGAGACTTTTTGGGTGGAAATACCTAGTTGAAGATGTCCCTGCTCAGTGCGGAGGGGGTTGGGCTAGATGGCCTTTAAAGGTCCCTTCCAACTCTAACCGTTCTATGATTCTGTGATTTACTGCACGTGATCCAGTCTGAAATAATATGAGGAGAAACAGGACAGTTCAAAACTACTTCTTGGCGTACTTTGATGGCAGCTTTACTGGTATTGCGGCTTGAAAGAATAGTTATGGATGGGATGGGATGGAGTGGGATAGGATAGCATAGGATAGGATGATGTACTTACTTACCCATCAACTTGCTGGAGTAGGGACTCTTGTTTGTGGCATGATAAAGACCGTGAGCTTCAGGGGTGAAGACATAAGACATCGTGTGGCCATGGAGCCCCGGGTGAGGACAGCCCCTGGGGCAGCCATTTCACTTGCAGCAGCCGGTGGAAGGAAATACTGGTCTCGTTCTCAGTCTGCTCCTGGCTTTGTGACAGTTTCTAAGTGAATTGGACAAATCTCCCTGTCTCAGTTTCTCCATCTGTGAAATTCATTTAATGATTCTTACCTACCTCACACAGCTGTTGCATGGGACTAAAGTTTAAGTGCCTGAAAAACATCTAATGAAAGGAAGTGAAGCTGTTAGCTCACTGAAATCTCAGAGCACTAATGTCCTCCCACTCCTGCTAGACAGGCACCTTGGGCATTGTTCCAGGTGTGGGTAGGTAGGGACTGCGTCTTTTCTCCCAGATTAGGAGAGTTCATTAAAAGGCACGAAACTAGTCATAAAGAATAGGTTCCACATTTTAGCATGCTCTGAGGCCTGAGTGCTCTGCAGTAGCCAAAGAAGCAAAAAGGATCATAGGAATTACTGAGACAGAAATAGAGGATAGAACAAAAACCCTCATTACCACTTTATAATCCGTAGTGCACTCGCATCTTGAATTCTGCATGCAGTTCTTGTTTTCCCCTCCCCATCCCCACCTCAGAAAAGGAAGCATTATATCCAGAAAAGTACAGAGAAGGGCAAAAGTTATGATCAAAGGTGTGGAACAGCTTTTATCCACGGAGAGAAAATAGACTAGGATTTGTCACTTTTGAAAGGAGATGACGGAGAAAAGGGGTGTGATGAAACGAGGTTGAATGTCACGCTGAAGAGGGGACAATTACTGAATATTTTTCATAACGCCCGAATTAGGAGACATCAAATGAAACTTTCGAGCGAAGGGAAGTATGTTTGTTCACCACATAATGAAGCTGTGGAGCTCACTGTCACAGGTGGGTGTCACTGTAAAAAGTATCAGTAGATTCAGAAAAAATGAGACAATTTGGGGCAGGGAGCTGGAGGAGCCTCTCCAGGGCTGTCAAACCCAAAGATGTCCCTGACACTCGCACTGTCAGAGCTGGGGGTACCAACTGGGGTGTGCTTGCCGTGTTCTTATATCTTACCCCTACGTATCTGCTGTTGGCCAAGGCCAGAGACAAGGTGCTGAGTTGGAGCAACCTTGCTCTGACCTACTGCAACCATCAGTGCAGCCCCATGGTTGAGCATTTGAGATGTGCTATTAGCTTGTCGATATGACATGATTACTCTGTGGTGAGGAAAAATCAAGTGTGAAATCTGCAGACTGAGACAGGTTTGACTAGTTTATGTTTTTTAGGCAGATAGAAAGGATGAGATATACAGATAAGGGAGAAGTAGACTCCGTTCTCTTACACACAGGCACTCAGGTATTCCAGCTACGTTACATCCTCTCAGACATAACATTCGAGTGCCTTGCTTCACGTAGGATTACAATGACATAAATAGTTGGATTGACACCGATAGCTGCCTAAAATGCAGGTTAGAGGAGGATATAATCATGCCATAATCTGTATCCTGCTGGCTCCTCCGGAGGAGGAAGAGCTGAATGGCGGAGAGGAGACGGTAAATGCTGAATGCACGAAATGGGAACAATGGGTAATCAGGATTTCCGGTGCTTCCATCTGGGTAAGAAAGCCAATTAGACTGCCAAAGCTTGTGGGAAGGTGAAGGTAGGACAAAGTCAAGTCGTTTCCTTCCTGTCCTCAGGAAATACCCTTCTGTTTATCTAGCTCAGAGGCTCTTCAAGTTTTTAGCAAATAATTTTGGCCTGTAGCCACCACGAGTATCTTCTGTGACAAATTTGTGTAGACTTGAATGATTTTTCCCCTATTACTTTCTCTGCAAGTGCAGAACCTAGCAAATACACACGAAAATACAGCCTGAAGAGCACAATCTCCATGGTCCAGGGGCTGGCAGGGAGTGGTGGTACAGGGACGTGCAGCCACGAAGGCATCTGCAGTGACATCTCTGGTGGGGGGAGCTGGAGAGGTGCTCTCAGAAATGCCTCGGTAGTTCAAGGGAACAAAACTCCCAGGCAGCCTTTTCTTTCTGAAACAACAAAATGCTTTTGAAAATCCTGAGAATCGTGGAATCTCAGAGTGGCAGGGTTGGAAGGGGCCTCTGGAGATCATCTCGTCCAACCCCCTGCCAGAGCAGGGTCACCCAGAGCAGGTGGCACAGGAACGCGTCCAGGTGGGTTTGGAATGTCTCCAGAGCCGGAGACTCCACCACCTCTCTGGGCAGCCTGTGCCAGGGCTCTGCCACCCTCAGGGTAAAGAAGTTCCTCCTCATGTTTAGGTGCAACTTCCCATGGTCAAGTTTGTGCCCGTTACCTCTTGTCCTGTCCCTGGGCACCACTGAGAAGAGCCTGGCCCCATCCCCCTGACACCCACCCTTTCAGTATTTATAAGTGTTGATAAGATCCCCCCTCAGTCGTCTTTTTTCCAGACTGAAGAGACCCAAATCCCTCAGCCTTTCCTCATAAGAGAGATGTTCCAGTCCCCTCGTCATCTTGGTAGCCCTTTGCTGTCCCCTCTCCAGCAGTTCCCTGTCCTTCTGGAACCGGGGAGCCCAGAACTGGACACAGAATCCCTCGGAGTTACCCAATTGCTAGATAATAAACCCCTTCGCACATACAAAAAGTGTTCAGTCATCCACCCTCACCAGCTACTGGAGGATGCTGTGTCCACCGTAACACTGATGGGGGTAAGGCCCCAGAACTGAGCAGACAGTCGTTTTTAATGGGATTACGTAGTTACGCTACGCGAGGCCGCCAACACTAGAGCCATCCATTTTTCAAATGGTCTGGCTGAACTCACTGCATCCCAGACACAGTCAGCTGACGAGGGGATTTAAATATGACACTCCAGACATCAACTATTTAAAAAAAGGAATGGAAGTAGGAAACCAGTGAGAAAAAAAAATTAAATTCCTCACGACTCCTCAAGCATGATTTCCCCACAGAGGGTGAGATTTCATCCAAAAAAGAAGTTAGGAGAAAATCCCAGCTGAGAAAAGCACTGGTTTGGATGCGTGTTTTTTCTCCATACTTTCTGAAGAGCTTTTAGCTCGTATAAACATCTCGCATGGTTTGTGAGTTATCTGACTGTGAAACGACTGGAGGTTTTTGAGCTTAGAAAGCATTCAGCTTCTGGGGTTTCATAGCTTCTGTATTTTGTCTGTTCGAGTAGTACAGAGCTCCTGGATCACGATCACCTCCGTGATCTGAGATGAACGCTATCTCTACTCTTTGACAATTGTGCGCACCCCGTCCCTGAGTGGCTGGTGATCCCCCAAGCATCCCTGCTGCTGCCGGGGCGAGCGTGACAGATGATCTGTGCCCGGCTGTTTGAGCCTGCTTCTTCTCCATCAAGTCTGTGCCTGACAGCACTTAATTAAAAAAAAAAAACAAAAACAAAAACAAAAACCAAACAACAAAACAAACCAAACACAAAACTCAACATATTTTTACATATTTTGTGACTGGAAAAAGCATTCTATAAGCCTTAACGTGATGTGCAAGTTTGAATCAAGCCTTCTTTTATTGTTACGCCGTTCGCTCACAAAATCGGCACTGCTGCCAACGTCTCTTTCCTCCTTCATTTTTCTCTGCTTTCCTTGGTCCCTCTTGTCGCCCTGACACACGTTGACACTTTCTCTGATAGCACAGTTACTGTTTCTTGCAACCCAAATGCTGGACGTGAAATTGCATTATCGCTTTCGATTCAAGTAACTCCCTGCTTAAATTCCAGGCATCAAAGCTGCAGCCCAATATGCATTTGCTCTGGGCAAATCTGTCTTGCACTGAGAAAGGATTAAGTGCGGGCTGCTGTAGTCTCTGGGTATGGCTGAGTTTTAGACGCTGTGCTATAGAATATATTTTCAGGTTAGTGAAAGGCATTGGCTGGAATAAAACGTGTTTGACTAACGATGTGTCTGCGTGAGAACACCTCTACCACTCCTGCAGTATGTAAAACCAATAATGCTTCTGCTTTAACCTCCCTTTGCGATGCTGCCCTTCGTTGATTTGGGTCAGGCTTGTTATTTTAATGGAATCCTGATGTGCAGCACAGGGGGATAACAGTATTACTTGGGTCTTCTGTGATGCTCTTCATCAATCGATAATTATTGTCCGTGGTTACTAAAATTTACCCCATTTTAAAGGTGGGGAACGGATGCAGAAAGACGTGCATTGCCTGCCCAAGGCGGCCCAGGGGCAGTGGTGGAGACAGGAGTACTTCTGGAGTCCAGCTCCCATTCTCTGCCTTTCCCAGTACTGTAGAGTTAAAAGAATGACCAGATCATTTGGAAAATATCTAAAGATCGCCTAGCCTGTTAGAAAAACAGTCGATAGATCACCTTGTTCACTTCTCCCAATAGTATTCATCTGCAACTTTTTAGAACAGGCTAAAAGTTAAGTTTTCCTTCACTACTTCATTTTTCTTCCTCATTTGTTTGTTTGTTTGTTTGCCTGCTTACTTGCCTGGGAATTTGTTATACAAAATCCTGAGAATGTAGAATTGATAAAAAGAAAACAAATAAAAATCCCCTATCACTTCGCGGATCACCTTCTGATTTCGTGCGTGCTGAGGAGCACTGCAGCGAGTAACCGCTGTACCTCCACCCTGAGCATCGCCAGAACACCCCAGGGCCACAAGGCTCCGATTCTGTTATTTATTCACCCAAAACCCCCGTTGAAATTGTCGGTGCGGTTATGGGATCAGACCCTTTGCTTTAGAAGCTGTAGCGTTAATTACGAAATGAAGGTCCTGCAGGTTTTGAGGTGGCACATGAGGAGGGCGCAGGCTTTCGCCGTGTCGGTGGGCAGAGGCAGATTTCACGTCAGCGTGTGGTGTGTGAGCATGGCAGCCCTCTGTAGTCTAATTTATTTCTTACAAACTGAAAACTTCTACATTTCTCTTCCAGTGGTACAAGAGCTTTATATTATTATTGTTTAGAAATGAGTGTAACTTTGAGCTTCATTAAAACCAAATGTTTAATTGCATTCATGGGTATCAGATTTATTGATTTACTTAACTTTCCCTGTATAGTACAGTGGAATAATATATCACAGTTTCATATAATGCTGTCATAGCCAAGTTTTACTTCAGCATCACAATTTCTCAGACAAGTATGCATTGATGGTTTATGTTGGCAGGGCCTTTGCTTCTGCTGACAAGTTGGAAAAGAAAAATCCCATTTATATTTTGAGATTTCCTAAAGCCTGTTGATTTATGAAATACGACTGGCCTTGCATTAGGTTTTGTTTTGGTTTTTCTTTCTAAGAGAAAAAAATACCGCGTTCTACTTTATCAACGATTTAAATAGTGGGATTATTCCATCAAATTACACTTCCCCAATTGAGAGATTCCTGGCAAGTTAAACAGCAATTAATAGAAAAAATAATTATTTCATTTATGTTTAAATTTCTTTTTCTTTGAGATGGAGTTGTCCCATCATAGACCATCTCGTATATGCATTTCCTGTGTGTCCGTGTGGCATATAATGGCACCCCGTAGGCAAATACCAATGTGCCATTTGTGTTTAGAGCTGATTAGCAGCAACGTGGATGTGGCTTATTTGGTGCTGACCACCAGACACGAGCAGGGTTCAAACCCTGTTGAGAGGCAGAGTAAAATATTAGCTCAAGGCCACACTGAAGCTGCTTCCAGTTGGCTTGGAGCCTGCGAACTGATGTCTGGACATACTGTGTGATATAGATTTTTTTATTTTTTTTTTTTTTTCCCCCTCCCTCTCTGCTACCAGTGATGGAAAAGACAGCCCTGTAAGGGTTGAATTGTCTCTTGTCTTTCCTGCCCAGCTCATTCGCAAGATCTTTCTGGCTTCCCAGCATCACCATGCTTTGGGACTGGGGAAGGCACAGATGCTATGAATTAGACACTTGGTCACCAAATAAAAGGTATACTTTATATGGGATTTTTCCCAAATATTTATAAGCTTGGGAATTCTGGTAGTCTTTTGCCTGGTAGAGCTAATGTCAGAAATCCCACAAATTTTAGCAGAAGTTGGTCTTAAAGAGTAGCCACTCTTCAGGCACTCGCAGAGCTGCTGAAATCCCTTTGGGGTTCCTTCTATCATTTTTGGTTGGGGATCTGTAGTTTAATATCCTGTCTGTTTGCCGCATTGGAAAACATTATATTATTTAACGCTAATGCCTCCTGAAAAATGGAAAAGCTGCACCATCTTGGTCTTTGGGGAAGACAGGCTGGCTCCGGAGTGTGGAGAACCACGTTGGAGAGGAAGACACAGAAATGGCGTAGGAGTAACAGAGGCTTTTTTGAAACACCTGACAAAAGTGGAAGGAAAAGATAGTTCTGGATTTGTTTTATTTGCACTGAATTCTAAGTACTGAATGACTGGTAGGTATTGTTCATGTAATCCTGCCACACCAAAAAAAAAAAAGAAAGACGCTATAGCTTTTGACTGGTTACATTTTTAAGGTGCTGTGCTTGGCACTGATCACCGGGGGCGAAAATGCAATTGTAGGAAAAGAAAATTAGTCAAAACCAGCGAGCTGGCCAAGATAATTCATATTTGATATTCATTATCTTATTACAGATGGTCACAGGCCAGGTGCTGATATCCTGTAGGCGGCACTCAAAGGAGAAGTGTGCATTAACTGAAAAGTATATTTTCCTTTATGCCGAATCTGCAGATTTTTTTTTTTTTACCGGGGGATTGCTTCGTATACAAAGGTGGAACTGTTCTTAAAGGCTCATGCTGTTGCTTGGGATGGGAGCCTTAGTGGCTGTAGGAAACAAAATTTATCACCCTGGTCATTTGTCCGTATCCTCTGCAGCTAAAGAAACTGTGGGGTAAAGAAAAGGTTATTTAGTTATTTCAGACATAGCTGGGAATACAAGGGGTACCTTGGAAACCTGGCATTGATGTAGCATGTTTTGGCTATGAACTCTTGACACCCAAGATTCAGGCTTTTTTTTTTTTTTTTTTTTTGGTTAAAAAAAAAAGCGAGAGTGCATTACTCAGGAAAAAGATATTACTAAGTCTCTCTCTTTCTAGTGTAAATAATTAAATTAAATTATTTAAGTCTATATTTTTTATGTGAATGTTCTAAGCAGGATAAAGTTTAACATTAAAAAAAAAAAAAACGTCATGGTTGTATGTTATTTTGGAGTTGTCAGTAAAGGGAGATGGTCAGGCTGGCCCATTTCAAGCAGTGACTAATGGACTTCTGCCTCCACTGCTGGTTCCAGCTGCCTCCAAAATTAAATGATTAATTGCACAAGGGAAAGACAATGATCCTTATTTGATTATGTTGGCTGATTAGAAGAGTTGCTGGTTATTGGAGCAAAGGGAATATGTTGTCCTAGTTTCCTAAATTCTTCAAGGAATAAGGCAGATCTGAAAATAATTTAGAACCGTAGGGTGTAGGGTTACTCAAGTCACGGGGTGACCTGCTCGGAGGTCTCTAATAGGTCACACATGCGATAGCGCATCCGAGCTGTAGCTAGAAGGGTTGCGGTGATAAATCAGTCCTGCTCTTCCAAACGTGATCCATCATACACAGCATGCCTGTGCGATGGCTAAATAACGTATCTCACCTGATTTGCCGAGGTACTAAGGAAGCTACAAATGAATAATCAGACCCTGAATCTCGGTTCGGATCAGTAGAGCAGGCTCCTTTCGCTGGAGACGCTTCTGCGAATCCTGCTCCCCAGCCTTTTTAACATGGGTTTCCAGTCTTTTTTTTTTTTTTTCTCTTGGACTTCTAGCTGTTCTAGTTAACAGTGAGATGGTCATCTGTTGGCTCGGCTGAACTGACGTTAATCGTGTTTTGTAGCAAAACTGTGCAGTCAGCTTGGAAGGAAAATTCCAGTTGACTGGTTAGGAGGCAAAGGCTTTGAGTTTCTTCAGCATCTCTTGCTAAGAATAGAATAGCTAGGGCAGTTTTTTCCTTATAATTTTACTTTTTATTTTAAAATCATTCTTTATGGTGTCACTAGCCTGCTTCCAGGTCCTTCCTCTTTTTTTCTTTTTTTTCTTTTTTCAGCTTTCTGCAGAAGAGTTGTATGGAGACAGGTATCAATCTCACAATGGTTATAGTATCTTACCTTTGTTGCAGTGCAGACAGAAATAAAAAGAGCAGACACTTCCTATACACCAAAAAGACACACTAATGAAATTGGACCAGTCTGCAGCTGAAAATGATTGCTTTGTAAGAGCATATATAGACAGTATAGAGCAGTTTAGAGGAGGAATTGAGGAAGAATGCCTTGGCCAATTAAAAGTTTCATAGGAATTCCAGGCAGGTAGATCATAATTATTGCTGCTGAACCTTTGCCGCTTCTTAGGGATTAATGCCTGTATAATTTAAAGACAGGGAAGAAATTAGTAATGCAGTGCACTCTTCAGTGTAGTGTCTAATTGATGAAAGCTTACAACACCCCATAAGCAAATGCTTAGCCCTAGTGTAGAAAAGAGAAATGGGTTTTAAAGGGTGCCTTTCTTTGGTCACACAGTTACCCAACAAAACCTGATGTCCAGCTCGATGTAGGAACTATCTAGGACCCTCCTGGGTGGTTGGCAGCATGTGCTCGGGATGCAAGTTAGACACTTGTAAGGCACTGAAAATTAAATTCCATTCTCTTACAGTGATTTCTACCTGAGCCCTGGCTGTAAATCTACTTCATGCCTTCTTATTTATGCCAGTCCCAACGTACAGTCTGTTTACTCTGTGGTCTTCCAGTTGCAGTGACGATTACTAATTCCAGTGGTATTGTTGGAGATTGTCCTACTTTATACCATATAGTACCAGAAGTCCTATTCCAGCATGTGCAGACCATGGACACCCATACCACTCTGACGATATTCCTCTACTGAGCTGAAAGGTCGGCCTTACGCCAGAAGCTTCTTCAGCAGGAGAAATGGGAAAGATATTCAACCTGTTGTCAACTTTGTTTTACTGTAGCAGCTCAGAATAATTAGGCAGGATCCAGCAGAAGTATCCAAGCGCACGGGTTTTATTTGGTGAGTTGTCTGGAGCATACTGGGAGAGTGTTTTTTGGTTAGGAAGAGGACATGAAGCCCAGAATTGGCTATGTGTTCTATGTTCTTCCACATATTCTTGGAGCGAGGTGTTCTATCTCTTCCTAAACCCCTCTTTCCTCTCTGTGTGCTGTAGCTGAGTAGTGCAACAAGAGAGCTTTCCTTGATGGAAAATCTTTGAGATCCTCAGAGAGTAGGTGGCATTGCTGTAAAAATTATTATTATGGGTAGTAAAATGTGTTAAACGGGATTCCACTGGTTAATATACCTAAGCTTTATTCTGCTGCCCCACTGTGCAATATTTAATAATCCATTTTGATACTGCGGTGCATCGTTCATCTGGCAAAACTGATGCTTGCATCAGCATTTGGTTTAAAATGTATAATGCCCACTGCTGTTCATAATGAATGCTTTCACTCTGTACCTCTTCTTACAACAGCATTTCACCACACTTTCGTTCATTACTGTTTGCCACGGGTCCTCAGAAGCACACACATCATGACTCCGTTCAGCAATAGCAATGCATCACTGGGAGAATGGAAAACACATGAAAAACAAATGTAATTTTGTCCTACAGTACAGCACTTCAGAAAAGGAAAATTTTCTTTGAGCCATTGCTTCTTTTAAAGCATAGTGTGCTGCAATGACAAATATACAGCTTTTATATTTCCTGCTCTACCCGACCATGACGTTGTAAATCAGCGTTTTGCTTTTTCATATGCCATCATTATTAAAACCTGTTGTAACTTGGTTGCAGACAAGCGCGCATTAACTCTTGAAAACCATGCCTTACTCTGTTCTCTCCCGTGACAGGGGGATTATTGTATTTGAAAACAAAAGCTACATTCTGGAGCCATTAGAAGGTGCTACAAGTGAACACAAGATCTACCGAGCAGAGAATTTGAAAATAGCCCCAGGATCTTGTGGCCACCAGCTGGACATCTCTGCCATGAGAGCTGGTGACAACGACACATCACACCATTCTCAAGCTGGCAGGGTAGGTGAATGATGCACTTCTCTGTTTCTGGTTTGCTGACTACGTCTCTGGTAGCATTTCCATATTACTGCCCACCAAAATTCTTTGTTGCAGAGTTCCTACGGAGCAAAACATTCAACCTTCTGATTTCTGTTGACAGCATGTGCCGAAGTGCATGCTTAAAGTCAAGCATATACTTACACAGTTTGCTAAAGCTTTATTAATTTTTCTTGATCCCATGTGTAACTTGCTTTTTACTTTCTTTTTGTAATGAGACGTCACAGAAAAGTTTATGGTTTCATTTTACAGTAATATATTTTGGTTCATGTATGATTCTAACAAGAATTTAAGACCCCCCTAAGAACACTGAGCAATGTCTGGAAAAGTTCTTGCCCACCCAAGATGGAAGAGAACCTGATAGCTGTGATGCTTTGCTAATACTAGATTTGGAACCTTTACATTCCAGTAGGAAAGCGTCTTATGCAGGACAAAACATTATCACCATATTACTTTACAGATGTATTATTGTAATTGTTTCTATGTAGGAAGAAATGCACTTAATATGAAATGCATCTAGTGAATGGAAACGGCAGAAAATTAAATGAGCTAAAAATCAGGAAGAGGAAATACTGTAGTAATTTCATCTGCATATTGGATGGGGATTGTAGAAAAGATGGGTTTAGGTGTTCAGAAACTGTACAATGATAGAAATCTGCCTTCAGCATTTATTAAATATCCCATATTGGGATTTACACTTACATGTATTGCTAAGCCTTTGCATCAAGTTAATTCTTAAGGACAGCAACCTAAATGGCATCCCT
This sequence comes from Fratercula arctica, assembly GCA_947846985.1. Classification (NCBI taxonomy): domain Eukaryota; kingdom Metazoa; phylum Chordata; class Aves; order Charadriiformes; family Alcidae; genus Fratercula; species Fratercula arctica. The sequence continues at coordinate 3,666,210 of CANTUZ010000010.1, forward strand.
AGATATTATTTATGTAGTGGAATTAAATTATTTCATGTTTTAGGAGTATTAAATATTACTTCTAATGCCTTTTCATACACCGTTTTCTGGGCTAGGCTTATTTCTGAATACGTGTGTAGGTTAAAAGCATTGGAAAAGTGCTTTTCACAACTTTATTAAGGTTGCCCCAAAGTCTTTGTGACTTTTGACTGAATTTCACTGAGGTGATCAATGTAACACTGGGAAACTGAAATAAAATGTGTGCACACAACTAGCTGATACAATGGAAGCAATTTTACTATTACCCTCATGCTTCTCACATTCCGTTGATGGCTTCTACTACATGTCAGAATTCGCCTTAAATATCTGCAAAATATTTTTGCTGTGGTTGAGTGGACATAATTATAAAACCTGTCAACAGTCACATCGTATGGGTAGGTACAATATATATAATGAGTATGTTGGATACGCTTCTAATGTATGAATTCTGAAAGTTGTCAAATGTAACGTGTGGAGCGAGTTTTCACATTTCAGTGTTGTCATCATCTAAGCAGACTGTCAGGACATACTGAATAAAGATGACCTGCAAAGTACGGAGACGTAAGGCTGCTCCAAATTATGCTGGGTGACAGAATTCAGCAGAAATCTATCTCAGGTTCGGGCCGTGATGAAAATTTTTGGTTTATTGCCATGTTTGGGGAGAGCTTTTTGTTTGTCCGCTGACCCTTCACTCAACTATCTACACAAAACACTTATTGAGCAGAGCTGAAATGTGAGATCAATATACCACAAAATTAGACTAGCCTTTGGGTTAATTTAAATACAGATAAATGGTGGGACAAACAGTAGACTCAGCTTCCCAGATCCAAACACGAGATTTAATAGAGCAAGTCAAATAATGTAGCAGATGTTTGCAGACACGGTTTGCTCCATTGGAGCTGGGTCTCTATAAATATTGGGTCCTTTCATAACTCAGTGGACCCTCAAATTGCAGCAGGGAGTGTGTTTTCCAGTTGAGCTCCACTGAGATAGGATCCTATCTCACATCTCAACCTACACATCTCAAACCTGATGTGTAAGACAGACCCTACAGCATGGTTTTTTTCTCTGTGGTCACACAAAATAGCCATTTTTGGTGGTGCCGGTGGACCACAGATGAGGCAGTTGAGCCGTTCGGGGCAACGGAGGAAAAGAGAAGCTGCAACGTTGCAGTGTGAACCCCAGCCATGCCGGTTCCCAGGGAGGGGAGCGTGAGGAAGGGCTACAGCGACATGGGGCAGTGGCTTTGTGATGGGATGAGGTGTGATAGAAGCAGGGGAGACAGGCAGCGGTCAGCAGAACAAAGCATATTGTCTCCCATCACGTGTATCTATCATGGCTGTATTATTGACTCTTCATTTTAATTCTGAAGGATTAACTCAGGCAATGGATTGTGCACTGATGCGGTTGGCTGCAGAAAGCAAGCTGAAAGAAGTCATAATTAGGTACATTTTATAAATAAATATTGTATCCAAGGAATGCGCATAGCCTTTGGGCAAATCACAGGAATGGATTCGTTATGCAAGTCAGTCACCAGAGGCTTACATGATTATACCCTGCTAGCCAGTTTCTCTCAGGCTAACCCTCTCCAGTCCAAACAGTTTTACTCTCGGTAAAGCGTAGATGGTTTAAACTGACTGATGTAACAGAGCTCTTCTTATATCTTTGTACCTGGATTTTCATGTCTCATCATTTACTCTTCATTTGGAAGAAGACTAGAGGCACCTTGGGGGTACATCTCTGATCAGGACCCCATAATAAATTTCAGGTTTATGTCTTTTAGTGTGTGAGAGATCAGTTGTGTCACAAACAAAACCCACATGGCCATTTGCCTATGTGGCATCTCACTCGTGTCTGATATATTTTGCAGGGAGGTAAATCGAGCTCTGCCAGAGCACGGTAGATTCAGCTGAAGTCTCCTGAGACATGGAAGGCCCTTTGTATTGCATCTGCTGCTGTTCCAGGAGCAGCAGGAGGGGACATGGTAACTCCTTGGTGTCCTGCTTCCCAGCCAGCACAATCACCAGGCACTGCTGATGATCTGTGTGACAGAGGAGGTGTGGGCATGTCCACCAAGTCTCTGCGCACACCATGTCCCCATGGTGGTGACAGTTTCTCAAAAGGGTGACAAAGAACCCCAATACCAGGAGATCTACCTGAGCTCATTTGCCAGACGCCCTAATAAGTGTAATCCTGTGAAGTGTTTGTATCATTGATGTTCAGTTCGTTAATGATAGCTTTTACTGCCTTCTCACTTCATAAATACTGTCCAAATGGAACTTATCTATTTTTCAGTTACTGTAGTTCGGAGGCTGTGTAACACTATTAAATATGAGTTTGAAAGTCAGAGTTACTGAAGGTTACATCGGTCATTTTCCTCTGAAACACAGCGCTTCTTGTAAAGCGTTCAAAATCATTAGTCTGCAGACAACAAAGAGGAATACTTTGGTGATGTGAAGAAAACTTTGTGAAATTTGGCTGGAAGGTGATGTCCAGCACTGACTTAGCTTAGGGGATCGCACAGTTTGCCTTGGAACAGTTTACTTTGGAAAGCTTTAGTCATGTTTTAGGTTACAGAGCATTAGTTTAGTTCAAGACATCATGGTCATTAGTAGGTCATACATCTGCTTAAGCTCCTTAAGTTCTGGCATGAAGATCAGATATACTGCTGAGACCTCTTTTCCCTAACTGTCTTATTCCAGAAACAAGGGAGGAATGATAGAACAGATGCTCAGCTGCTGTAAATCACGGAACTTTTACAGGCACTAATAGGTCACTTAAAATTGAGGGTAGCAGAGGAGTTGTGCTATGACTAGTTCTATTACGAAATCGTTTCCTTTTCTTTGGTGATCTTTTTGCAGCTAAATATTATGATTCTTTTAGACCTGCATTTAGAACTGCAAGTAGCATGTTCGGCTGTTTTATATGACTATACAAATACAAACTTAAATGTATGCCTTCTGTTTTAAGAGTATTAGTTTGCTTCCCCAGACGCTGACAGTTCATTCCGTTTTTTTCTGCAGTTTTTGTTCTTACATTTTTCTTCCTACATAATTTATCAGTTGACCACTTGATCTCTTCTCCGCTTCACTCAACATCCCTTTATCTCTCATTTTTCTTAGTAGCCAGTTTGTCTACTGTGTGAAATGTTTGATTAAAGTCATCTCACCATTTCTTTAAATGAGCCTTGGAAATAGCAAAGGTCTTTCTGCTAGAGATGATATTCTCCTGCGAGGAAAGATAACTCAAACATTTCAACTGCAGAAAGCTGAAAGGTTGAGTCTTTGCACCACTTTCCTGCTTGCTGTGATCAAATCTTGGGTTGTGTTTTTGTTTTTTTTTTTTTTTTGGAAGTACCAAGTAGACTATTTCTGTTGTGGTAGATAAAAGGAAAACTTCCATGAGGAGAAAGAATACAGTAACAATTTGTATGTAGTGAAGTCTTTGGAAATCTGAGATGTCGTGTATCTGCTCTCGCAAGCGCTTTGTTGGACTGAGGAAGAGCTGATTCCAAGGGTCACTTATTGCAAAAAACAAAATGCTATTTGCGTCTTTGTTGGCAGCACAAGAGGGAGACTCTGAAGACAACGAAGTATGTGGAGCTTGTTATTGTGGCAGATAATCGTGAGGTAAGAAACTTAAAACTAAAAAGTTATGGGAAGTGCCGGTGGGAAACAGGTAGCTCAGTTCAGCTCCCACGATATTGTGAGCAATCAGCTTCGGATAGTAACATGGGGGTTTTCAAAAGTAAAGCTGTTTCCATAACTAGGGGTAAGCAATGGAAGGCACTATTAAGATAGGGCAACGTTGATACTAGATTGTAAAAGTTTCTTGCAATACTTCATAAGGAATTTGACTTTCAAATAATTGGGCTATCTGGCAGTAAATCAGGAAGAGACAAACGCGAATTCACTGCCCAGGATCCTTATAGCAGCCTTGCTATAAAGGGGACCTACAAGAAAGATGGGGAAGGACTCATTATCACGAGTGTAGAGATAGAACAAAGGGTAACAGTTTTAAACTGAAAGAGGGGAGATTTAGATGAGATATGAGGAAGAAATTGTTTGCTGTGAGGGCAGTGAACCCCTGGCCCAGGCTGCCCAGAGAAGCTGTGGCTGCCCCATCCCTGGAGGGGTTCAAGGCCAGGTTGGACGGGGCTTGGAGCAACCTGGGCTGGTGGGAGGTGTCCCTGCCCAGGGCAGGGGGATTAGAACTGGATGATCCTTAAGGTCCCTTCCCACCCAAATCATTCTGTAATGATGATTTTAACTAACCCTTTCTGCAACTTCTTCAAAAACATTCTCCTTTGGTGCTGGAAAATAGATTCCTCCTGCACTTGCTTTTGAAGCAGTACTTCACCATCAGATTGCATGAAGCACAACTGTCTTCCTGACAGTTTGCAAAGAAAGCTTCAAAGCGAGTAACCGGGACTGACAGTAGAAACGTTCCAGTGAGTTGAATGGCAGCCGTAGATCCCAATCTTGATTTGAATTATTTTGCTACTTACATTTTGTCTCCTTGGACACTCCTAGTTAGGGAATCAAAATCACTTTGCTGCAAGAGCTAAACAGCTAACAGAAGAGCCTTTTCTTTTTCACAAATCGCTCCCCAGAAGATCCCTGTGTAAGACTTAGGGATTTTACAATCTTTTTGTGAGAACCAAAGTCCTATCCCGTGGTCTGTGCTTATTCTGAGGCAGACTGTGGTCCCGTGAAGCCAACAGGAGTCTGCTGATGGCCTGCGGTTGCACTCTGTAATCCCTGAACATCACGGACACTGCTGGCAGAGTAAGGTGGCTGTTGGGGGGTGAAATGCTACAATATTTGTGCCGCTAGTACATTGATCCTTTACCTTCCAAGTTTCAGAGACAAGGCAAGGATGTGGAAAAAATTAAGCAGAGGCTGATAGAAATCGCAAACTATGTTGATAAGGTAAGAACATGAGCGTTATTTCACTTTTTCCAAACTTACTACACTTTCTGAAGGTATTGTGAAATCTGTGTTTCTTCTACTAGTGAATTAAGAAAGTGCCATGCTCAGATCAGCAGTTTTCTCGACCTTTGCCACATCTCCTTATCCACCCACTTTTCAAAGCGCTAACCCTGCTGCTTTCCTAATTACTCCAGTATTTAAGAGCAATGCTTCTCTCCAGCCAGTAAAACCCAAAAAGTAAACTTAAACCTTTCGTATGCCCTTCAACGTACTCAGCTCTGCCCTGCACTGTGCTCAGCAACGCACGAACCATATGGGATGCATATATCTGTGGAAGCACTGTTCCTGAGGAGATGCACCATTTAGCCCTAGGATTTTACTAACCTGAGAAAAGGGTGGAGATAATCACGTATGGAACAGCCCATAGGAAAGGGCTTATTTTGAGGAGGAATTTGGAGAACAAAGTCCTTTGAGCAGGAGGGAGCGGTCCAGTTGTATCAATAACATGTACAGCCCAAGGAAGGTGGCAGATTTTAAAATATGCGGTGCTTAAGGAAGGAGTTGATGGCTGAGTGACAGCAGTGAGAGAGAGACATACGCTATATTTTTTGTATTTGAAGTAATTTCTTAACAATAAATGCTAAGAGTCCTCTACAGTGTTTTTGAACAAATTAAAGTTTATTTTTGTTGTGCTGTATGACCAGAAAAAATTAGGAGTCCAGTAGTGAAATTATAACTGAGGGAGTCTTAATTTAGCTGAGAACTTATCAAGTGATACTTCAAAGGCAATAACTCAAGGAGAAGCATTCTTGATTAAAAACAAGCTGCTGAAGACACCTCCACCTCTTCCATAATTGTCTCGCTGACTTATTGCTGGAGGATATGTGTTTATATGTTACCTGCTCAAAATTAATTTTGCACATTATAATATATTTATGTTTCATGCTTAATTTATGCCCAGCAAACACAATGTTATCCAAATGACTGTAATGCGTATAAACAAGACAGAGATCTAGTATGTGCTTTTCTCAGACTGTCAGCAAAATCTGGACTTGATCGATTCTTGAATCCTTCTTCACATTAGTCTCACATTAGAATTGTTATCTCTGCTCCATCGTTAATGCTGCTCTGGCTCCCCTTTCGTAGCAACTGTGGCATTTACCAGTGTGATAATAGTGTATGCAGACCACAGCACTAAAATCCTTGGTTTTATCTGCTGTGAACAAAACTCGATGACTCTGGCTAATTTTCAGCTATTATTTTGGACCACAACCATAGCACAGCACAGCGCGGCTGCCTCTACCTCTCGAATTTCGTTGGTGCTAATGCCAGTGGGCAGCCATGGAGAGAGTCATCTGCCGGAGCAGCAAGTTTGGCCAGAAGTGAAGGATGTGTGAAGGCAGTTGCAGAGTTTCATCTTGAAGGAAGATGCCAAACTTGGGTGGGACATAGAGAAGTAATGTATCTCTGGATGTCTTTGAATGCCTTATATTATATTATATTTAGTCAGGTCAGAACTGTTTTCTCTAAGTCACGGAAATGTTTTGTCTGAGTTAGTCGTATCAGGTGTTCACTATTGCCCTGGAGAAGAGACCATTTAAGCCTCTGCAAGAAAGGTTCATATCCACATTATGCTTCCGTTGAAATATTCTAATCCAATGTGGTCTAAAATGGGTTTTAGAGACATGTTTCTATTTTTCTTTTCTTATTAGTTCTACAGGCCACTAAATATTCGAGTAGCCCTGGTTGGAGTGGAAGTATGGAATGACATGGATAAGTGCTCTATTTCTCAAGACCCTTTCACCAGCCTCCATGAGTTTCTGGACTGGAGAAAGCTAAAACTACTACCTCGTAAACCCCATGACAATGCACAGCTGATAAGGTAGACTTGACACCGTATTTAATGTCGGCTGGGATTTCAGTGATTTGAGGATAGCTGTACTGAATTCTTCCCCGGTTGCTAAGCTGTTGGGAGGAACATCTGTGCTCCTGAGGGTTTTTCTTTCCCCTCTGCAAACATAAAACATAAAAGGGCTTTGCAGAGCCCTTCAGCAGATGCTTCGGATGAATTTCCTTCCACAGCTCTGCAATGGCCCTGTTACTTATAGGCCTTTCCTGAATACAACTCATGTAGAAGTGTAAATGTGTAATGAGCTGGTAAATACTTACGGTTTGAATTTACAAGGGGTTTAAGCTGGTCTCGGTCTAAATTGTTACCGAAAAAGGCAGTCCTGCCCTCACCCCGAAAGGAGCTAAGGGGGCACTTTGTGAAGCCTGTTTGTTAGTAGAAAGACCTCAGTAAACTTTAAAATGCCGGCTAAATTGGAGAATTCGTTTGCATTTGTGACTTAAAAATTAAATCATACACATCTTTTATGCTGCTGCTGTTTCCTGGATTAAAGTAATTGAGTAAGCATGCCCAAAGTAAAAGCACTCTTTAAAAAATAAACGTAAGAGAAACACCTCTTTCTTGAACCAGGTATCATTTTGATCAGTGAAACGTTCTTTATACTGTAGAGAGAAACAAACCTGACGTCTTAGTAATTAAAAGGAGCTCTTTACTCGTTACATAGATATTCTTACGTTATCTGTGTAAGAATAGAGTGAGCCCTTCCAAACTGTTCCTCATGAGATATTTGATCACTCTCTATGTATAATAATACTTTGTTTGGAAGTACTGCATTCTAGACCGTGTATTGAAAAAAGTAGCATATAAACTTTTCGCTGCATTAAAATAACCCTTCTTTGAGCTAGAGACATTATTTTTACATTTGTATTTCTATTCCCAACTTCAGTCGGGGAAAAAAGAAAGGGAAGAAGGGTCCTGTTATGGCAGTAAATCCAAAGGGTGGTGATCAAACAGATCTTTCTCACAGCAGGGATGCTGTCATTGTCAGTTCGGCAAGTTGGCGTGACTAATCTGTGCTTTTCATTGTTTTAAACCTGCAAATGTCTGGAGCTGACACATTTGAAATGGGGTCTTTGTTAGAGATTGGCAGAAATACAAGACTGAAAACTAATAAGGCGGTATTTTGGCATTGAATGGTGATTCTGTGCTGCTTCTCCTTTCCCTCCCTCCTGCAGCGGGGTGTACTTCCAAGGGACTACCATTGGCATGGCACCCATAATGAGCATGTGCACGGCAGAGCAGTCTGGAGGGGTCGTCATGGTAAGTGGTCAAAGCGCAGGACTTGAAACTGGCCCAACTGGTGCGACACGATCTCAAGTTTTGTAGCACCGTATTCTGTACCAGAACATCAGCTCCATTTGTCCCATTTACAGTCTCAATATTATCTATATCCACATTCAGATTGCTTGTAAATCATAGTTTCCATAGTGAAAAAAAAACCCAAAATATCTCATTAAAATATAGCATGACAACTTTGCAAGAATCCTCCATTCCTAACTGTCATTAAATCAGGTGCTGAGGTGCTGTGACAGATGAGAACCAGAAGATGTATTTATTATGCACTGGGGTATGCTAGTGTTACAGGCAACAACAGTCTATCCTGAATCTTTTATTATATTGATTTTATTCTGTATTTACAGAGTTTCCCATGTAAGGCCTTATTTTCCATCTCTGCAGCACGGTGATTTTATTGCATTACCATGAACGAGAACAAACAATGGCAGCATTTATCCTACCTGAGCCTCTCTCAAAGAGCATTACTAGTAATGCTGTTGTTCGATGCTAGACATGATGAACATGCAAGTAAACATCTTAGCCAATTTCTGGAAGTAGTTCCGGAACTTTTGCTTTCAGTACTCTTTTTTTTTTTTTTTTAACTGTTTTTAACAGTTCTGTGCAAAAGAGAGGGAAAGAATTTCTGTGTTAACTAAGCTTTGCAATATAAGTACTTTAAATAAAAATAGATGTGGAGTCCCACAGCTTGCAGGCCACTAACAGGCTCAGCTGGTGACCTCAAAGCTCAGCTCCAGAGGAGAAAGACAGGGAGCCCTAAAAATTTCCTAGAAAGTCTCGATTTCAGCCTGCGCATGCTGAAACCTTTGTGTTTTCTACAGCTTTGTGGAGATTTCCATCACTTCAGGTGGTGTGGTGGTTCTCTCCACCTCTGCTGGACACCTCAGCTGCACATCCCTACATAAATGAGGTGGAAGCTCAGGATTGCACAACGCTCAAAGGTTGCATGGTCTCAAAGCTCCCAGTTTTTCAAAGCTTTATGGGACTAACCTGGAGCCCAGGACACTAAGGCTTTTGCCTCAACACAATCCACGTAGCAGGGTAATCCCAGAGATACAGTCCCTTGAAGCTCCTGCGTTTCCTTCCTTCTTAACTAGCATCCAAGCCGAGCTTGGTCCACAATGCAGGGCCCCTTTGTGGTCTCTTGGACAAGTAGGCAAGAAGCCAAGCTGGGGTGATGGTATGCATTGATGGAAGATGTTGTATAGACGGTCCAGACTGGGAGAATTTACGAGGTAAGCAGGGAAGCTGAGGTGTAGGAGAGTCAGAAAGAACAATCAAATCACATAATTTGGAGAAAGGCATGTCAAAAATGTAGAAAAGACAAAGGCTTCCATCTCTTGGTAGCTTTAGAAGCTGAGTTTCTAATCGGTGTTTGTAACAGCTTTTCACTGGGTGCCTGGGCGATAGGTACAAAAGGAAAAGGAGGAAAAGAGGAGGAAAAAGCTGTAGGAGTCTCCCAGCACACTTCCAAATCTTGGCAAAGGCACACATGAGGCAGAAGCCCCATTTTAGCCATTTCACCCTCAGGCCAGCAGTCACAGCTTTCTGTGACACAGTGACATCTGCAGCCAGAGATGCCCTTAATGATGACTATTTCATCCTTTAAATTTTTAGCATAAGCTTTAAAATACACTACTGTCTATTTTACTGCAAAGTCAGTCGTCTTCACTCTGGAAACTGTCATTCTAAAGAGAAAGAAGAAAAATAAACATTTCATTCTTCCAGTTACAAGAAAACAGGAATCGGCGTTTCTTTAATGGCTCTCAGGGACCTGACAGAGAGACTGATTTATACGTCCAGGAGAAATCCCGTGTCTGAGCGTGAATCGTGGGCCAGGCTGCAGCTCAGTCGTGCAGGGGAGTGCAGTTTCCCAGAGGCTCCCACCTCAGTCAACTGAAACTTTTGAGGTGCAAATTCACTCGAGGCTCGCACAGCGTAACTAGAAATGTTTTCCAGTTCTTTAAGCAAGTCCTCAAAAAGGAGCCAAATCCCAAACAAGCAAACACTCACCCTCAAAACCCAAATGGGCAGCTGCCTGGTCTTCCCCCCCGCAGTTAACAAAGGCTAATTCGGGTATATACAAAAAAAAGTTTTTATGTATATCGGTACCTACAGAAGAAATATCTAAATTTGGAAGATAAATGAATGCAAGAATGAATAACTATTAACCTGAGAGGCTACAGAGCTCAACTGTCTCAACACCGGGCAACTGAACATTTGGCCATCCTTATAGTTCAGCCAACCTCATCCCACTCCAAACACTCCATACCAAAAGGCTCCCAAAACTGTTCTGAAAGAAGAGAATGGAGAGGTTGCATGAGAAATAACATCTGAATACAACAACTGGAGCCATCCTTGTATGATCTGATTTTCCTGACTGTTTTGGCAGTTATTCAGCTCTACTCGATGATTTAAATTCCTCTGCCATGCCTCCCCGAGAGCCTGCCCTTCTCTGCTTTTCGATAGGGCTGAATTCTCTCAGTGGTAGGTGACACCCCGTCTCCCACTAATTTTAAGAGAAACTCAAAGTGGGAAGAGCAGTCATCTGAGTATGAGAAGCTTTTGGTGTATCAAGAGCACTGTAATTTTATTTTACTGTGATGGTTCTGTCGTGTTACAGACAGCCCAAACAGAAGTTGACATTAAAGCAAGTCTTTGCCACATGATTCAGGCTTCATTCTTCTGTTTCAAAAGATTGCCTGCTAAATTCATGGATTTAAAAGTTAAATATTGCTGAGTTGCTGTAATGTAATGTAGTATTCTCACTCATGTCAAATTTTTATTGACTTGTGGGAAGTTAGGCTAAATGACAAGAGTGCGGAACTGAGGCACTTACATTTCAGAGAATTGCTCCAATGAAATAAAAATGTGGTTTAGGAAATATATTCCTACAACTGAGTGAACCTGCATGGAAAGTACCAGGATTGGGGCATTTGCTTGTTCCAGCTGTAGGTGACAATATTTTATTATTACAATTTGATCTGAATCTCAGTGGAATGAAGCAGAGTTCAGCCGAAAGCAGCTGTGTGTTTTGTGCAACAGCTTATGATGGCTTAGCAGTAGATGGTTGCTTATTCAGTGGTTGTGAAACTGTTTGGTAATGACTTTTATTGCTCAAGTTAACTTTAAAAGACCCTGGTGGAATAAATCAAAGTCACATTGCTATTCATTTCTTTAGTCCTTGTGAGACTTAAATGGTCTCAGTATCAAATGGGACATGTCACTGTTTGTTTTGATAATCTTCATCTACTCTGTTTTCAAATAACCTCTTTTGCTGAGACATCACATTCCTTGTTTTAAGAACCCTCTCTAGAAACTGATAAAATTGCATTCCAAGTGGATCTGAGCAAGTAATGAGAACCGCATGGGCTGTAATAATTGTTTGCCTATTCAAGACCCAAATTACATTTCAAATCATTTATTGCTCTAGTTTTGGAGTGGATTGTGTGAATTCTTGGTTTTAATTTTAATTACCAGCTTTAGAGGTGTTCAAATAAATATAATCTCTGCTCAGTAAGAGAGACTGGCAAAATGAAGAAGAACTGAGCTGTTTGCTGTCTGTCTGGGTAGCTCAAAGCTTGGAGGAGTTTTTGTCTTGACCATATAGCCCCAATTTCAAGGCATCACTCCAGTGTGCTGCTGGTAAATTATATGGAACTATATTATTTTCTTAATCTTCAGTCCTGGATTGTTTTCCAGTTGAGTGAGAGGTTGCGCTCTTTTTATAACATCAGGTTTGAATACATTGAGTTCTCTAAATATTTCATAAATTGCTTTGAGTACAAAGATAAATCAATCTGTATGTGACTAGTAACTAGATAAGACATCTCCATATGTAGGCATTGTGCAGGATCATGTATTCTCTTGATTATTACAGATTATTTTGGTGGATAGGTTTACTCTGTTGTTTCTTTTACTAGGACAGGTTGTACAGCTTCTTTCAGCAAACAGGCGTCTTAAAATATAACTGCGCACAAACTGGCTGTGATGTTTTATATTAGAATTTTAAAATTCAGGAAAAACTAAAAAGAGATCCTTTGTTAAAAGATAAAATTCTTCTGGGTTTATTCCAAATGCCGAAGGAGTCGTTTCTTGTTTTCAGAATGACTGTACTCTCATTTTGGTTTGGTTTTCTGTTTGAGGAATGATTTACTAAAAATATTAGCACAGACAGATGAAAGAAGAAAAACTTAAATCTACCCCAGATCATGCATTAAGGGCTTCATTAATATATAGCTAACGTTTTAGACAGTTTTACCTTTCACTTCTTTTTAGTCTGAAGGTTGGCTCCGATGATACTAAGAGTTATTTAAACTGAATATATTCATATATGCTCTTAGAGCAGGCAGCTGTACATAGTAATTCCATTTACTGGCTGATAAATAGTGGATCATGCATTTATATTACATGCTTATACCTTTAGGGAAAGCTCTTATATGAATACAGTGGAATTTTTTTTCCCTCAAAGAAAACGATCAATGTGGAAAGGTCTCTTACTTGTGGTTAAGCCAAAACATCAGCCTGATCCAGCAGGCTGTAATCAGACCATGCAGTGAATTTCTCAGAAATAATTGTCCCAAAAATCACCGTTTCAACAAGGATTAATGTTAATATTTCAGTTTTGACACTTACAACATTTAGATTTTACATTTAACAAGAGGCCATTGAAGATTTTGACTTGCTTTGTCCTTTCATTTTGAAAAGAAGGTTTTCAAAGGTACTTGGCTTTTCTTACAAGGCTTGTGAAATCTTGGACTTTCTGATATTAAACAAACAGTCTGAAGAATTATATAATTTCTGATCTTAAAGAACAGTCTGGGGTTCTTCAGCCTGGAGAAGAGAAGGCTCCAGGGAGACCTTATTGTGGCCTTTAGTATGTAAAGGGGGCTTGTAAGAAAGATGGGGACAAACATTTTAGCAGGACCTGTTGCGATAGAACGAGGGGTAATGGCTTTAAACTAAAAGAGGGTAGATTTTGACTAGATACAAGGAAGAAATGTTTCACACTGATGGTGGTGAAACACTGGCCAGGTTGCTCAGGGAGGTGGGAGATGCCCCATCCCTGGAGACATTCCAGGCCAGGGTGGATGGGGCTCTGAGCAACCTGATGTAGTTGAAGATGTCCCTGCTCATGGCAGGGGGGTTGGATTAGACAATCTATAAAGGTCCCTTCCAACCCAAACTCTTCTATGATTCTAAGAATATTAAATAGACCAAGTGAAGTATCTTGCTGCATTTGTAATTTATCTCCTGACATGAAGGATCTTCTCATTTTTCCCTCGTCCTCACCCATAGATGATTAGCCTTTCCAACACTCCACACCTGGGTGGATTCCTGTTTTATGCCACTGCCATATCTTGGGAGTTTCTGGGATTTATTGTGCAGGGGGATTTTAAGCTCTAAATAAAGAGATGTTCAGATGTTCAGAGTTGCCCAGTGGTCTCAAATGTCTAATGTGCTGCAGAAACTGGATGGCCAGGACAGATAGGCTGCCCTGAAATTCCCAGTCTGCACTTAATATATGTGGATGAATTTAAGATCGTGTCCATTTAATAACAGCATAACTACAGCTGGTAAGTCTATAAAACATTTCAAAGGACAGGCAATAGGACCTTAGAGGCGGAATGTGTATTTTGAGTTGGTTTTATATATTGACTTCACTAGTTCTTTTATGTTTTTTTTAAGGATCACTCAGAAAACCCTCTAGGTGCAGCAGTCACCCTGGCTCATGAACTGGGACACAATTTTGGAATGAATCATGACACACTGGAGAGGGGCTGTAACTGCAAAGCATCGACCGATAAAGGGGGTTGCATCATGAACCCTTCTACAGGGTAAGTGCGAGGGTAAGCACTGGCAGCTTACAGTTGTAGTGGGAAATTTTTATTTTCATTTTGTGTCTCAGGAACGTTTAAAGGGAATAAAGAAAAACCTTTTCAGCACCTGTCAGGTCTTCTCGCAGTTATCCCCCTCAAGCTGAAACAATTAAACTTGTTATCAGAGCATGACATGTACCATTGTACCTTTCTATTTCCGTGTTACCAGTGTGAGAGACAAAAATGCCGTAAGCAACTAGTTAATTTAAAAAAAAAAAAAAACAACAAACTGCATGGCAAGCGTTGAATCAGAATTTCACCTTCTCTCATCTTGCCAACTGAGTGTCAGCCATAATAAGAAATAAGCAACATCCCAAGGCCAAGACTGAGATAAATGTGTAGAAAATAAAGCAATGCGGGAAATATATAATTAGACTTTCTGTAAAGCCTTTGTCTTGTGCAGATGATGTTTTTAGTTTTGCCCAAACTTTTGCATTTCACCCCTTGTGTGCAGCAGTATTAGCGTTGAGCAGATCAAATCTTTAAGGACAGTGGGGTTAGAGGTGTTCAGTGGCCGGAGGGAGATCTTCCAGGAAAGGATATCAGACACTGTGAGAAATAAAGCCAGTGAACCCGTGGTCATCTCTCTGCATCAGTGCTGAACAGTTGCGTTGCTGATGATAAAGGCACAAGGTCAATGGAGAAGACTGGAGTTTTTGTAGACACAAAAAGTTCAGGCACCGTGACCAGGGTAACTAGATACAGATTGCTGCTTCTTATTTTAAAGTACTGTTAGAAACAGAATGATGTAATGAGTGAGTTCTCCATGTCCGTATTCAAACTGATAGGATTAAATGGAAGTAAGAGAGTAGATTTACCAAAGCTTTCTGCTGGTAGGTGATGTGCTGGACCGGACTGCCTGTAGAAACGTTACTGCCTGTGAGTGGAAGCTGGTGAGAACCAGTCGGACAAATATCTGTCAGCAGTGTCTTGTAGGTACAGCTGGATTTGCTTTGGGGCAAGAGGATGGTCTAGATGATCTTCTGATGTCTCTTCCAGCTCCAGCGTTCTCTGCGTGTGCTTCAACTTCGTCTGTTGCTTAAAAATCTCTTCTGGGAAATGTGATCAGTTCAACCTCTGCCTTCTCCGAGACTGCTTGTTTCTGGGAAAGGAGGAGGGCAATGTGGGAGAGGCCAAGGAGTGCTGGGCAGGATTGCTCCCTGCTGGTCAGCCTAACAGCAGCCTTGGCCTTTCTTCAAAGGCGTGCTGTCACCCTCCTTCAAGGCAGAAAAAGGGATCCTGGCCAGTGACCAAGCACAGCAAGTTAAGAGGCAAACAAAAGAGAGTTGTGTGTGCGGAGGAGAACGAGGGTGATATTTCTACAGTTTGGAAAAGAAAAATAACTTGGCTCTTCTAAAACAGTAGGTAGTAAATATCCGTATGGAACTGCATTCTGCAGCACGTCAGGGCTGGTGTGCACACTGTGAAAGCAAACTGGAATTGGAAACGGGGCTCTGAGGTGAGGTGAGGTGACAGCTGGGTAGCAGTGGGCAGACGGGTCTGGGCTCTGAGCTCCTGAAGGATGCAAACAAGCTTTAGTCATCTCAGGTAGTGACTGGCTGGGCATCCAGTTACTCCACTTTTGGAAATAAATTGCGGGAGATGCTCTCAGGCTGGAAATTTGTAGACCCTTTCTGAACTCACCTTGTGAAGGTCTCTCTAACGTGAGGTTAGGCAGCTCTTCCCTGCTTCTGCCTTCTGCCCCAAGTCCTTTGGGTGTCTCTGAAGCTATCCTCTGTGCTGGATGTGCCAGTCCGGACACTTGGCTCTGGGTTGGCTGGGACATAGACAGAGCAAGGTTGTACCTGCTCAGCGGGTTCCTCAGAGGTGACTCCAAGCAGCTCAGCTCACTCTGTGCTGGGGTTCCTGTAGCACCTACAGGTTACAGGCTGCGCTTCCTTCAGGTTTGACGGTGTGGGGAGGGGGCCATCGGGGACACTTCAGCGTCGTAACGCCCTCTTTGGATTTTTACCAGACTTTGTGTACAACTTGTGCCTGCGGAAGAGTTGTGGCATTCACAGAGCTGGGTAGGCTGTTGTGTTTGCAGTGATTATTGATTTATAAATGGAAATTTTAACATCAGGTTTATAGCCTCAGGCTTTACCTTCATACTGTGCTGTCAATCTGTAATAAGAATTCCGGGAGAATACTTTATGCCTTAAGCCAAACTGCATTTTACTGATTTAAAATTAACACTTTGAATATTTACCCAACATCTGACCAATAGTGATATTCCTCTGAGCACCATTATTCAGGGCACGCTGAAGAGTTTTTGGCTCTGGAAGTACGTGTCTGTTAAGGGAAAGCCAAATGAATATTCCCCACCTGAAATGCATTCTTAGAACAGCAAAAACATCAAAACAAAGAGCATCCCAGGGAAGCCACATACATGTAGATAGACAGCCTGCTCTCTCAGTGCACTCGTTAGCACTCACTCTGTGCCCTTCTAATTTCTGTTGGTTTAGGGTAGATTTAACAAGTCCAAGAAAAAAAATCCTTGGGCTGAAGCTAGTGTAAAAAGTACAAGCCCCTGAGAAGTCTTTATCTGATGTGTAAAAAGAATAGGAAATATCTGGGTTATGACAGAAAGGCCGCTGTAAACTTAACTTTGGAGTCATTTGTGTGGTTGTGCAGCAAAATGGAATGTTTTAAGGCTTTTTACTTAGAAGTGATTTCATTAATTATTGCCATTTCTTTCAGTTCTTATGTTTCAGTCTTTGAAGAGGTCTTGGAAATTACTTCTTGGTGGAAAAAAATCTCCAGGGATCAGTGTGGAATTTAAACTCTGTCAGATCTATCCTTTAATGAGCTTCCTATAGCTTTCACTCTTGAAAGATACTAGCACGATGTGTACCACTTGTGTGTGAGCTACAAATGCCTTAAAGACCCACTACTTCAGCAAAATATATTTTGTATAGCATGGAATTAAGCACATAAAACCCAAAATTTGTGGCACTTCAGGCCTTGTAGAGATTCAAATATCTGCTATGGAAATCACGTGAATCCCACTGTAGAAGTTTGGGGTTTTGCTATAAAAAATATTATCAATAAGGAAATATTTAATACTAACACATTGTTCCCTCTTTTATGCATATTTTAAATAATATTCCTCCACTTCTTTTAGATTTTTTTTGACCATGGACTGTTCCAAGTGAAAAAGAAGGCTAAAAGGTATCTTAAAGAGATTTGCAGTTCTTTCTACTGAGATCGCAATATCTGAAAACTAAGGGACTAGGCTGAGCCATCAAGGCCATTTCAGTATTCCACTTGTTTTCCAAGTATCGCCCTAAACTTTCCCGTCTTAGGAATGAAAATATTCTTCCTGACAGCTAGCTAAATACAGAAAAGTTCTGGTGAAACCCAAGGCATTAATCTAGATTTGTACCACTGCAACTAAAGCAGAATTTAGCACAAAATGTTGAGCAATATTATGCCAATTAGCAGTGCTTGTTGATGTAATAATTTTGGAAGTGGGACTTCATCAACATTGAGCACAGGTATCTCCATGGGGGTTAAAATTGGATGAGTTCCCCCGAAGTAGTTGAAAGCTTAAGGGTTCATATATGCTTGAAATTTCTTGCCAGCCTTAAGAGAAGCAAAAATTTTATAGTTAGTCTTCTCCCCTCCTGTAAACCCAAGGGTTTATACTTCCCCTCACCCACATGTCTGCGTCCTTGCCAATGGCATGCTCTTCTAGTTTGTATATAGGTGACTTACACAGCTAACTTGTCATCAGGGAAGTTGAGCATACTGGGGACGTGTTCTTCCTTCCCTCTTACAGAACGTATAGAATCATAGGATCGTTTGGGTTGGAAGGGACCTGTAAAGGTCATCTGATCATCAACCTCATACAATGAGCAGAGACATCTTCACCTAGATAAGTTTTCTCAGAGCCCCGTCCAACCTGACCTTGATGTACCTTGAAGTACTCCTTGATGCCTTTCCATTTCCCGCACGCACACGCAATTTAGGTGCTAATGAGAGACTAAGGACAGCTAGTTTTACCAGGCTCATTCAGATGCTGATCCTACTGTAGTCTGCATCCCTTTGCAGAGACCCGTAACTTGCTATAATGAAAGAGTCTTTCATTGTCCTCCCGCAGAAGCGTGTTGCTCTTACCAGGATCATTGCTTGTTGCTGAATCATCCCAGCCATGGCTAATTGAAATGCCAGGCAGGCTCCTAGGATAGAGCCGTTTGTTTCATCTCTCTTTGCGCTTCCGTAGACAAAAGCAGGTTTCCACCATGCTGATAGAAAAGAGGATGACGGCATAAGGGCTGCTTTGTCGTCTCCCCTCCAGTCCCCCTTGCACCTGGCTGGGGGAATGACAGGGATTTTTCACCAGGTCTGACCTACTGCCCACACCCTTTCTTTTGCTGTCCCTGTATTGTGAGATTAAACACCTCATCTTGACCTGGAAGTGTGCATGCTTTAACCATAGGCTGAAAGCTCTCTTTACAGCTATAAATCATGGGGGGCTTTTACACATCCATTCAGCAGACCCCACTTACCTCATTGCACTGAAACTACAAAATGGAAAATGCAAACCAGCTTGGAG
This sequence comes from Fratercula arctica, assembly GCA_947846985.1. Lineage (NCBI taxonomy): Eukaryota > Metazoa > Chordata > Aves > Charadriiformes > Alcidae > Fratercula > Fratercula arctica. The sequence goes on from CANTUZ010000010.1 coordinate 3,684,798, forward strand.
TTTGTCCCTGCAAAGAAATACGATAGTAGGAAGGCAGGACGGGTTTGTGCTGAGGAACCGTGTCTGCATGCCTTCAAATGCCCTTGAACTCTAGCATCAAGCACCATCACTTTGTGTCCAGCCTTCCAAGTTCTAATGCACATCAAGGCCAGCCTGGCAGCGGGCCGTGTAAGTCCACTTTGACTCTTGTTTCTACCTTGGCTGTGAATGGCTTCTTGTCAAAGACCATGATGAAGGAGAGATTAAATAAATGCAAAATAATCGAAAATAACAGATCCTTAGGAAAAGAAAAATACTACGTGGGCTATTGTTTCAAGGCATGGAACAAGTGATACATATTTAGGAAGTGCGAAACCTAATGTCTGAGAGAGAGCACAGCCATTGCTATAGCACAGCCATTGCTATTTGCTCAACAGAGTTTTGACTGAAAGAATATCTCTTCAGAAATTTTTGTTTTAATCTAGGTCCCCAGTGGACCTGGGTTTTTTTTTTCTCTGTTCCCGGAGTTCCAAGGCATATGCGGGTTTGCACCCCAGAGATGGCACGAAGCCTTAGGGACAGAGAGCCGCTTGGAGCCACGCAGGAAGGTCTGGGGCAGTGACAGAAACAAGGGAACAGCTTCTCCATGATAATTTCCCCACACAACAGCTCCTCTTCGTCACGTTCCTTCTAGTCTGACGTTCCTTTTGAAAAGTCAAAGAATGAATGGAATCCCTCCATGCCTGCCTTTTTTCTTTTCTTTTTTTTTTCTTTTTTTTTTTTTTGCTGTTCTTATCTTGGATCTTGTGTTACCGTTTCCATTTTCACAGCTAGAATTTAAAGTCGCTGTATCTTTCTGATTCGGTCAGGTTTTAAATTCAATTTCCCCAGATAAATGTGACTGCATGTGTTGCAGGGAAGTGGCGTTTGGACCGTCACGCTGCGACTGTGCTGGTGGAAATGCCGGTGTTTCGCCTGTGCTGCAGGATAGCCTGGGGCTCTACTCCAGCCAGGGGACCGGGTTTTGTGTCGTCATCATAAAGGAAGGAGAAATGGAATTGAGATCAATGCTTTAACCTCTCAGCTATTGATCATCATTTTAGAAGGGTTTGGTGTTTTGTTGTTTTTTTTTTTTTTTTTTTTTTTATGGAACTGTGCCTCTTGGTAGAAAATACCAGCTAATTTTGAGTAATTGCCTTTCAGTACACAATTTCACTTTAATTATGGAGTTTTTGGAGGCAGAGTTTGTGGGAGGAGAACAATAAGGAACACAGAAAGAGCGCATAGTAGAAGTCATACAAAGTATGTAGAAAAATACTGGTTCGTTTACTATTGGAATTTTGATAAGACCTTTTTTTTTTAACCAATCCAAAACCCATCCACTGTTACCAGTATATTTTTAAGTAAAATTGAAACCTTTATGCTAGAATGAAAGCAGATGGCCGATGGGAAGCTGCACATTTGTGAATGAGAGTGAGAGCAAAATACAATCTGTTAAGAATCAGCTGAGTGACAATCCCAAATGAAAGCAATTGACTCAATCTACGTACTGCTGAGGAGAAATGGGGGAAAACGGGAATGACCATCAGGTGGGCTTCTTCCAGATACTGCTGCAAAAGAGCATTGGTGTGTACTATATTTTAATTCCCTCTAGGAACAATTAGGTATTCTGCACTGAAGACCGAGTACATTAGTTACAATTAAGGCTAAATAAAATATTTAAGTGGAATCGCAGTGGTTTTTCCTAAGTAATAGTACCAGATGTCTATGAGTAGCTAAAAAGTGACACCAAGAAAGAATCGTAAGTTGCACAGAAGATATATATATAAATGTGAACATTCCCGTTTGCCCCACTGATGATAAGCTGTTCATTATACGAGTGGCCCAGACATCCAAGGATTATGTTAGGAAACATTTGTTCTTTGTTGCACGTCACAGGCCAATTCCCAACTGTTTGAAAAGCGTAGTGCTGTATGATCTGGGAGCAGAAGCTATGCTTGAAAGGCAGCTTTCCTGCAAGTGAAAAACAGTTATATTTGACATTTTCCTTTTATATGTTAACTTCCGTGGCCAAGGGGAGGTGCATTACGCTTTAGTTTGTGTCATTTGTAGCATCCATTTCTGCTGGCAAAGAAAACTTGGTTTTATTGGTTACAGTCTATTGACAGCCCTCTGTGGTAGCAAGTATATTATCAGAGACATCTAAAATAGCTATTTCTTTGCTTTCTTCTCTTCCCCCATCCCCAGTTCATGCTACTTCTGCATTGTTGAAGGTCTGTCTTTGTTTTGTTTCCTAACTTTCCTAGTGTAAATGCCCGGATTCAGATTCTGCAGTGCTCAGGTTTTTAAGATTTCTCCAGCGTTCGTGCTCAATGTAAGGGTAGGGCTAGTAGAAGTTTTAGCACTCGCGCATAGCTAGTGTTTTAGGAGTCCAGCAATCACTGCACTCCCTCTTCCCCAAACTGCTGGGGTCTAAGGGCACTTCTGGTAATGCTCCCCAGAGCCAGCGAGGTGTCACAACTTGGATTAGGTATTTGTTCTCTCTACTAAAGTGATATTAAATGGTAGGTCATGAGCCATGTGAGTTATAGAATCTACGTACAGGGTCTCTATCCAAAAGCCGTCAGATATTTCAGATTATCACGTTGCATGCACAACAAACACCATGCCATATGGATTTGGGCAGAGAAATTGGCCTGTGGGTCTAGACCCCAACCTGATTTGCTCCTGTGCTGCGGTTTACTTCCACCTCTGGTGAACTGGAATAGTGTTTTGTGGGGCTACGTGATAATCCAGCTGAAGGAAATCATCCAAGTTAAAACCAAGGCTTGTGGGGGCAGAAGAATGTATAGTAATGAGGATTATTTGGCGATCTGCCTGGCCGTTCAGGCGCAGTTGTCCCGATGCAACTGGGGTAGCTGTGACCAGCAGGATTGGGTCAGGGTGAGGAGATGCTCACAGCTTCTTTGTCTTCCTTCGCCACCCAGGGCAGCGTCTGGGGGAGCAGCACCCTGTCCTCCCAGTGTCTCACACAACTGATGTCCTTTGATGGTGCTGAAGGTCTGTTCTTCCCCCGCGTATCACCCATTACCATTAATGAGCTTTAGGACTGCACATCAAAAGAAGGCTAGTAACAATGATGCTGATTTTATAATGCAGAAATATATATTTGCATGATAGACGGGTGGCTGGTGTCTCCTGGAGAACTGTTTTGCTCAGTAGGGTTGACTCTCAAAGGCTTTTGTGGGGAGCCTTGTTGTTTTGTCATCTGCTTGTGTTTGATTTTTGGTTTTAAACTGCCATGCAAAAAGAAATAAATGTTTAACTACATTATGAAAATGTAGTTAAATAAATAAAACATAGTTAAAATCCATTAAGGACAAGTTAGGAAAGTACTAATCATATGTGTCGTTTACTGTATTAAGTATTAGTTTCAATCACATCTCTTCTTGTTGAAAAATGATCTCAAGGAAGCAGGGTATAAAGTCACCTTGATTTTGGTTATTCGTACTCTGAACTGGAGTCTGCCAAACCGGGCTATGAAAACGTCCACCCTCCAGAGATTTCCAGCACGCTAGCGTCAGGAGACTGTCAGGTACGCCATGAAAACAGCACCTTGGCTTTGCGACCAAATCAACTTGAAGTGAAAACCATTTATTCCAACACTTCACAAGGTTTAAAAAAAAAAAAAAACACCCCGTAATAATTAAAAAAAGATGGGGGAAAAAAAAAAAGGACAAAAGGTCATGCTGGAAATGGGACAGAAATCAGAAATACAGTGTGGGAAAGGACACTTTAATTTACTGACTGGTTCTTTTCTTCCTTCTAGACATCTCGCAGCATCTTGTAGCTGCAGCGCTGTTAAACATCAGATAATCAAACCATTAGTAGTTAGCACAGCATCGCCTGACCCCGCGCAGTTTGGTTGCAGTTGTGCAGACCTCGCTTTGCATTTTTCAGTCTGGCAGCTCAGAGACATTAAACTGTGGAGTCAGCGCTACTATCTGGAATTACCTCTGTTACAATTTGAAGAAAATGAAATTATCTTTAAGATGTAAACAGTTTCTAATTAAACTCTGAAGCTGTTTATGTTTCCAAACCAGTCTGAGCTGAGCTCTGCACAAAGACAGACTTCTTTGTTGTCTTTTTCTCTTTTTAATAAACTTGATATACTGATGTAATAAATTGCTTGTGACAGAGCGAGGTCTGTTGTGCCAGCAGTGCAACTGCTTTTTTTTAAAAAAAAAACTGAAGCAACGTATCCCTATGCCTTAGTAATTGAGCACATTGCATTCTGGTCCTTCCTTTGGTAGGAAACAGCCACGAGATTACAGGATAGATTTATGTCAGTCTTTCGCTTAACTCCAAGTAGCCCCATGTCTGCAGTGCATTTGGCATTCCTTTTTGTTAATAATTTCCATACATTACAGATAGGTTTAATTGTTGAAGTAAATAAGATCTGCGGTGAAGGATTAGTAACGTTGGTTGAAATGCATTGCATGCTTCCCCGTCCTTTGCTGGAGTGGGTCACTGTTAACAATTAGCACACAGAGCCACAGGGCAGGTCTTTAAAACAAAACAAACAAAAAAACAAAAAACAAAAAACAAAAACAAAACAAAACAAAGATTTTGCTTTTTATTGTAGTTTAGGCTTTCACATTTCAGTAGATGTGCCGATGGAAATGAAAATATTTGGCGTTTCTGGTGTATTCCAGAGGAGAACTCGTGCAGATTTACAGCATGCGTTTTCTGTAAGTGAAGCTGACAAGGAGAGAGGTTACTTCTCAAATGAAAACACATTTTACTTCTGGTGTGATTATTTATAGCAGATACTTAAGGACAAGTCCTGTTTTCTACTATGTGATGTATCCAGAACGGGTACAGTTTTACTGGCTTGGATGCTGGTACGTGAGAGCTCAGCTGCATTTTGTCTTGTCGGTGTAATATCCGTAGAAAATACAGCTCTGTAAGGGACATTTTTCTCCTGCAGTGCTGCTATTGCCGTGACCTGTGAGAACAAATCATAGAAGGACATTTTCCTTTATCTTAGCTTTCTGTTTCATCGAAAAAAAAACTTTTCAACCTGCAGGGATAAACCTGCAGCGCAGCGCATGGAGAATTAAGCGCACAACGTCCAGTTTTAATTGGTGTTAATGAATTCCAAATTCCCAGAGTATAAATGGAAACATACCTTAAAGGGCATATTCTTAAGGTCACATGAATGCTCCTTTTTGAACATGTGCTGTATGCCCTGAAGCACTTTAAGGAATTGATGTTGACTTGGAAGTTTGAATGGTTGTAATTAGATGATGCCTACAGCTGCATTTGCCACAGTCGTCATGGGAATCAGAGAGCCTTTTGTGCCTGCGATAGATGTGCAAAATGTTTAAAATTCAGAGAGGGGAAGATGTCCATTTTACCCCCACAATTGCTTCCTGCAAAGTCATTCTTTTCCTTTTCTAATGTCAGAGCCTATTACAAAGTCCTGGACGCATTTACTGTGGGATTCTCGTGGCAGAAATGCAGGTAGGCTCCGTTTCAGCTTTTTAAAACGGAACGGCACAGCCCCGGTGGTGAGATGAAGAGAAGCAACCACCTATTTTAGTGTAAAGTCACTGAAAATAGAGAGGTGAAATAACTTTGGTGTCCTAGCGAGCCTTTCTGGCTTCTTCTAACATAGCGTGGAAATTGCGTTCACCTTCATCATTAATGTTCTCCTGGCAGCTGACCAGCATTAGATGTGAAATCCAGGCTCCTTCCAAGTTGATAGGAAAGCTCCTGTGGACTTCAATAAGGCCAGGATTTCGTCAGGATACCTATGGATTCCTTTAGGTTTCTCAGGAGCCTTTCATTCCTCTGAGTGAAAGCTTTAATTTGCTCATTTAAGGATCCCTAAGTCTCAGATCATGGCTCAATCCATTCTTTTCTCATGGCTTGAAATAATGATTACATGCAATGTTGCTACTAATTAGTTTATTTTCTGTGTTCAAGTTCCATGAAAAATAAAAGGGAAGGTAGAAAAAGCGATGCATTTATTATTTTTATTACTTTTTAAATTTATTACTTTTTTTTTAAAGAATTCCACTTCCATTCGTCTGAGGTGATTTAGGTGATGGGGGGTAAACTGCTCTTTTCCCAGTGCATGCCTTGTAGCAGGAGAAGGGAAGGTGGACGTGCAGAGTGATTTCTGGCACTGTTATGCCTCACTTATCTTTCCTTTGGATCTTCTAAAAGAAATAAAATAAAATTGAGCCATGCTGCTTGCAAGTCAGATACTCCTGTCTTGAAGTCCTGATTTACTAAGAGACCAGGTAGCACAGATGTTAGGTGAGATCAATATGAGCCCGTCCTCTGGGTATATATTCTTCCCAGCCTTTTGCAGGGCTCAGACGTTTTTCTCAAGTGCCCACGTCTCGCCGACCGGCATTTCCATAAGCTTCATTCTCTTAGTGCTTCTGCTCCCGCTCTTCCCAGTGGGCAGTTTCTTCACGTGCTTTGTCCAGAGGGCTGCTTCCCAAATCTCTTCTCCTTGGCCTGGGTTTCTTTCTTGTGGCACTTAGCCCTCCGCGGAGCCCTCTTGCCTTAGCAGGCTGTCGTTTGGTCTGCTCACCTCATGTACGGGCTCATCCTCCCCCAGATCCATCTGCTGAGGCCAAGTGCCCACAGTAGGGCAGGTCTTCAACTGGAGCTGCTCACACTGACCACGTCGGCCGGGAGAATAACCCTGAATGCTTCTGTCGTTCTTTAGCGTGCAGTGTATCGCGGGTTGTGTTTAGGGTACGCACAGACGGGAGAGGAACTTGTCCTGGTGAAAGGAGGAAAAGCCCATAAATAAATATCATGACTTGTTTTTTCTGTATTGCACCTGGGGTTTGATATTGCTTTTTGTTTGATCTGCTTTGGTTTTTGAAAAATTATTTTGTTCTTCTCCCTCACCCAAACATGCTCTCTATAAAGTGATCCTCTCAAAACCAAGTTCCCAAAGTCAGATTATTTTTTTTTTTCCTCCCAATCTACTCCTGACCCACTTAAAAAACAATTTCAAGGTTTTTCAAGGGAGAAAATCAGAATGTGACTTCCTAAAACAAAAGATGGTTGTAAAATCACATTGGGACATGATGTAGGGCTGCCCTGGCATTTCAAGCCAGGTCAGACAGTGCATTCCATCTAATCAGAAATCAGCAGGACGCTGAAGTTCAGCAAGGTATTTTGAGCTACGGGATGGACCGTTTGTCTTTATTTGCCCGTCACGTGCTGAGGATGTTGCGTTTTGTACCATTTGTCTTCATTTGCTTGTCACGTGCTGCAGATGTTGTGGTTTGGGTGACAAATTTAAACACGGGCCATTCTGGTTGTGCTTCTTATCTGGAGTTTCCTTCGTTTCTGGAGTTTCCTTCGTTGCGGACAACTGCTGGCAGGCATGGTACGCCTGCTGCCCTGCTTTTCTTTAGCCTGGGACCAGACCTGACCTGGCCTTTTCATCCCTTCCCTCTGCTCTGTGTTGCTTTTTTACTTTTCCTGTAGTCAGCATTGGATTAACCTCAAGTTCTAAGTAGCAGATTGTGAAACCCGAACTCTCAGCAATCCAGCAAATTTTTATTAATGAGGTAGTGGTCTAAAAGGAAACAGAGCAAAAGATGAGCCAGAGGCAAATTCAAACTGATTATAGCTACTTTCCTCGGCTGTCTGGTTTCCAACAGGAAGAACAGTTGTCTGAGTTCAATTCCCATAGAGCTTTTGCAATGCAGATAACTCCAGCCTACAGTCAGGATTGATAAATTGGTTCAGTATTGCTTCACCCCCAGAACACAGAAAGGAGAGTCACAATAGGCCTCTCAACAAGAAAAAACTTCTCTGGCCATACATTTGTCAAAGTAAAAGTAACTGCTAATAATGTTTTATTTGGCAGTTTTGTGACTGCAGAAATACCAAGCCATGACAGTGTATACTGTGTAAAGCCATGAAGTGTTGTTCCTTTGCAGGAAGTATTTTTCTGAACCATCCAGCTGTTCGCGTCGTCGCTGCTTTCTGCCCTAAAGTCCCACATTCAGAATTATGAATCTGCCTTTTTGAATATTTCAGGTTGTTAAATTTTCACCTTCCGTGTAATGGCAGAGGTCAAGTCTCAGCTGGGTCTACGACAACCCAATCTAGCACCTGAAGTGAGATTACTGGAATGCATTCTGGGAATCTGCACTGTCCCCAGGGCCAAATTAAAATGAACCTAAAGCAATTGTGTGTGAAGTTTAAACGTTTACTTGGAAAGTCTTTCTTTTCAATAACCCTGGAAATTTCATTGTAGCACAACAAGCCGTTGCCACTACACATCAATTAAATTAACCACTAGTGTGACGTATTCACAGTTATTTCTTGGAAGTGTAAAAACTACCATGTAGTGAACATGACAAAAGCTGTAGGAGAAATCTAGGCTTGTTTTTAAATCACTGACCATGAACTCAGACAGCAAGAGCTTTGATGTCATGCATAACTACATGACCCAATTCCGTGCTCTACTTTAGTGATGCTCTAGGGATTAAAACTATAAAAGAGGAGCAAGAGAGTGAAAAATAGGCTAGAAAAATCAGTATGAGTTGTCAGACATCTACTGCCTTTTGAAGCAAACTTCCCATTTCAACAATTTATATGTATATATGTGTGTGTATATATATATATATATATATATAAAACCGCTCTATATTTTTAGCTAAATCCTTCCAACGCTGCCAAAAAAGGTGTACCCCATCACTTCTGGGACTGGTGTCTTGCACAAAGCTCTATCATGTGCTGCTTGCAAGGGCCTGCACATCTTCCAGCAGCCCAAAGGGTCCTCCAGTTTATCCCATCCTCCCAGTTGCCCTGGGTGTTTGCCATTTGCAAAAGCTTTGGGTGGGAGAGAATCTGTAGATTCTCCCTTTATTGTGCTTGTGGGATCTACTTTAAAATGGCATTTGTGTCTTTCTCCCTCAAAAGTACTTACAAATGAAGATGTCGTTTAAATAATAGATTAAAAAGCCCTTCCATATTATGGCACTTGTCTAATTTTAAACAATTGCTATTAAAACACAAGGTGTATGAAATAATGTGTAATGACAGAACTTGATACACGAAGAGATCTGTAGTATTTGAACACCTATTTCAATATCAAAGAAAACTAGATTTTCTCTCCTGCTTAATACCTAATTCTGTGAGGTTCTTTATGCTCACTAAATCATTAACATACATGCTGTACGGAACAGCTGAAGTGTCAAAAAATGTCACCTAATAGCAAATTCAGTTTTATTCTAGTAGGCTCGTGTCTCTTAGGAGACCATAAAAGTTGTTTTCCAGAGATGGAGAGCAGTAATAATGTCTAGAAGGTTAAAACCAAGGGGGATGCTTTTTAGTGGTGAAGAATTATGTCAATTAGATCAGGAGTCAGAGGAGGCTGGAAAATTGTCATAGTTCCTTGAAATCAGCACCTTGCTGGGTCTAGAAACATTCATGTCGCTTGAGCTTCTGCCTTCTAGAGGTTTATTCTTGTGTTACTCTCTCTACAGCTGACATTTTTTCCATGGAAAAATCACTTATACCTTAACTAACAAAAGCAACCCTATCTCTGTTTTTAAGTTTTAAAAAAAAAACCCTATTTTTAGGCTCCTTTGTAAGACTGGAATATGCAACAGAAAACCACAAGCATAAGTCATTGTGCGTAAGTCATTCTGTAGAGTCTGAACAAGAGGGAGCTCAAACTCATGTCTTCTGCCTCCAATAAAAGGATCTGAGTTGCTCTCCTCCTCTCCAGTTGTGAGTGAGCCACTGTGCAGCCAAAACTCAAGAATTTTGGAGACTAAGGAGGATGAGTATTCATATTTGTGAATCTGAAAGCACCCTAAGGTCGAGACAGACACACAGAGACACTACGAGGTTCAGTCCAGACAAACCGTTGCCCTGGAAAGTGTTGGAAATTCAGGTGCTCGACCAGTGAAGTATCTGTCTCAGAGGGCTGGGACTCAGCACCCCTCTTGTCTTCGAGCACCTTCATGCTCCTAAAAAACATGGCTGGTGCCTTAGCTGTTTCCAGATAGGGCCTCTCAGGCTGGATTTTTCAAGCATTCTGGACAAAGCCCAGTCCCAGTTTTCTGCACCTTTGGAAATGAGCTAGTCAACAGTTGTTTCAATAAGTATGGTCTGGAAAATCAAAATGCCCTTTTAAAATTAGTATAGTCTCCAATTATCATATTACCTCGGGGAGGAAGGCCTGGTGGTACTTAATAGAGCTCTTTGGGGCTGTTGTGCATTTTAATTGAGTGAATAATTGTAAAACACTTCAGGGCCTTTTGGTAAAAGGCTCTGTATAAACATTGTCATAATGCTGAATAATCAGGTTGTGATATGAACTGGAATAAATGGACCCTATAAATAGATGTATAATTTATATATACATATAATGTATGTGTGTATATATTCCAACATTTTGGAAAAAACAAGGCAGTTACTTTGTAAAAGTCCTACGGTTCTTGAATAACAAAAATGAAAAAAAAAAAAATGCCTGAGATGGGATAGCGATAATCATAATAATCAAAATGTTAGTTTTCATGATACTGTGAACCTGCAGTTTATCCTCCTGTGCAACGCATAGAGAATTGCCAGAAGCATTGATGGTGTTACCGCTTCAGTGATGCCTCTTGTGATACAGAAAAATGCGGTGTGGAGGAACTCAGAGGAGGTAAATCCAAGGTACTAAATGTTTAGATGCCTAAAGGTGTTGATAGACATGATTTGGAGGAACCAAGGGAGTTTCACTTCGCATGGCTTTCCCAAGGTGTTGCTGCAATGCAGTGGTAGGGTTTGAAATGGAGCAAAGGTCTCCTGCAGGCCCCGTCCATGCTGCTCCAGACATTTTCCAGATGGAGCAATGGGAAAGACAGCGATGGTGAAGATGGCACACCAGCCTCAGCGGTGGGATCGGTGCTAGGTCTGTAGCTGACCTGCTGCGTTACCCTGCAGGAATCAGTGGCCACTCTGTTTCTCCTGAACGATCTCTTAAGGCTCTGATTTTCTGGGGCAGTGGCTGTCTCTGTTTCTGTGCCTGTACTCTCTTGGTATTCAGCCCGTTCGGAGGGGGAAAGCCTCTGGAATGGAAATGGTGGAGATGAACTTTTATAGTTCATGCAAAATAAAAGCCTGCGCTGGGCAACGCGGTGCCGGCACAAAGCGCTCTCTATTTTTGAAAGGGACTTGACACGGGGATGATGCCACTTCACTTAGTTAATGAAAGGAGCCGACTAATACAGGCTAAATGCAAAACTGCATAGAGGAAACTGGCATTTGAATGGTTTGAGTGCTTGAAATATAAATGAATGGGAGAAGACCAGACTGTTTCTAAAGGAATCAATTACCAGGCATCCTCTTACTACTGTGAAGCTCTCATTTGCAGGAGCAGTCAAAGCTATTTTTGCTGGTAACTAGGATATTCATTGCTTGAGATTAAGTGCATCTTTTAAGCACCAAGGAGACACTGAGGAATGCTGTGGATTCCAGAGAGACAGAAAGGCTGTGAAATCATTTTCCTTGCTGTAAACCCACTGAAGAGACGGATGTAGTGCTGGGCACAATTTGAGTTCTGTAGAGTTGTACCCACAGACAGAATGGTTTGACAAAGGGATCCGTTATGTATTCAATCTACAGATTCAAACAGTGTAGAAAATGTGTGGGCTATTCAGGATCTTCGGATAGGAATTAGGTTGGACTAAAGTTTCCTTTTTCTTCCTAGCTGCAGAAAAATAAGGATACGTAAAAGAAAGTCTTGAGTGAAGGATAATGGAATATTCTGATTGCTAATGAACTTTTTACCTCTGGAAGTTCTCCAATGGCCTATATGAGCTGGTAGCTGAGGGTTTTTCCAATAGGCTAAGTGTCCGATCTGCCACAGAAAGCACAAATACCCCTGTTAAGCATGTTACTGAAATCTTGGAGACAAGTCAAGGACTGACTTTACTGTGGAGATCCCACTACCTTTTCCCACCCAACGGTAGTTCTTCCAGGTGGGCTCTGAAGCCTCTGAACAGCGTAGTGTGCGAGGAAGTTTGTGTTCAGAGGATGAGTTTCTTTCACGTGACCATTGACTTCGTCATTTTTCACAAGCTCCAGATTCACTTAAACATCATGCCTAACGCTGCTGACATCCGATAGCTATAGCTTCCCTTCCCATCTGCCGGGGATTTCATGCTTCTGATGAAACAGCTTTAAAATTGCAAAGACAGCCCAAGTGTAGCCCAAAATCACAATGATCAAGAGCTGTGGCTGTTACATGGGATCTTTTTTTGTCAAAAAAACAAGGAATGGTTGAGTGTCAGAATATTACTGTATGAAAGATCAATTATGTTTCCAATGAAATACCAACTGGCATCGATTGATGTGGGATCTTCTCTTGCGTGGTGTGGTTCCCCTTCGGTTGCTCTCTGTTTCCACTTGTTGGGTTCGTCTCTGCTTTTGTATTGCTTTATTTGGGGCTTACTTGGTAAAGAAAAAAATATTTTCAGAAAAATTTCATCAAATAACATGTGCTGCACTGATGTCAGCTGAGGAAATCAGCGTCAAGAGCAGGAAAAGCCAGAAGATGAATGGATCTCTTAGTTCAAAATAGGAAACAGCTTGAAGTTCCTTTGGGGGGAAACAGAAACCTCATTCATTAACAATGACATTATTTCACCTCTGGTAGAGAGTAAGGATTCTGTTCTCCTGGTGAAGGACAGACACATCTTACATTCAGGCAAATGACCCTGAGCATTCATGGATACAAAGGAACAGCCCTAAAATATCGACGGTTTTGACTGGTGGGCTGTCCTCATGATGCGTGTGTGGCTGAGACATACGGCACGGGGGAAAATGCGTTATTTGTGTTCCTGAGTTGATTTCAGTCTGTGTGAGGTACGTATGTCTCCCCGTGCCATCTCAGTGGGTATCAAAGCAAATCTGTGTCACTGAAGTGAAGGGTCTTGCCTGGATGCTGCATTATTCGTTTATTCGTACGTTGGTATGAGGATCACGTCTGATCAAGCACTCGCGTGTTTTGCGCAGTATTTATCACTCAGATGTATCTGGGTTTCTTGAGTTGTTTCTGGTGTTTGATAGCAGTGTACAGCCATCTACTTGTTCGTAGTCGGGTATACAAAATTTTGTGGGTTTTTTTTTTTTTCCGATCAAACTAAGAGGAGGACAGGAGTTTGTGGTGTCCTGTTAAGAACATCTCCAATTGCTCAATGTAAAATGGTCAGCAGGAGGTTTCCCAAGTGCCTTTATTTTCTGTTCCATTACTCTGAGTACCTCCCCTGTTTTCCCTTGGGGCCCAGAGCTGCAGCGAGCAGCCTGACTCCTACCTCTTGCTATTCTGAAATTTCTTTATTTATCTTAGACTCTGTCATTCTTGCCTAAACATTGTTATTTTCCAGAAATCAACTTTTTATGTGGACGTGCCTGTTAACTTTCTGAAGTCGCTTGTCAGTGAATCACAGAACTGTTTAGTTTAACTAGACAAGCCCTATATTGATTTATGAAAATTATTTTCTTCTTCAAAGTCATGTTTATGTTCTTTTGCGATGAGCTGGCTGTTTTATTGCAAAAGAATCTGTAAAAGGGGTAATTTTAAATAGGCACAAAATAAATTCTGTTCTGTAAGGTACCTATAACCTTTCTAGAAGATCCTAATTAACCTCTTTATGTCAGCATAGGAAGCTCTATTGCATTTGTAATTGTCAAACATGTCTTTTTTCTAATAGAAATGATCCCTTTCTCATACCTATAGGCATCAACATTCACAAAGCAAGCTTTTCATTTCAGGATATTAGAAACAACACTAGATTAATCGCAGTCTGAAGTGCAGCGGTGCAGAACTTCCATCTGTTATCTTGCTTGTCTGTAACGACTATGCCCTAATAACACGTGAGTGATACAAAGCATCGAGTGAACGATGTCCACGCATTATCAGGTTGGCTCCCGGTGCTGCCGTAATGTTGAATTACTGCTGGACCGCGGAGCAGCAGTGGTGAAGGCACCAAGTCTTAGGGCAGATGCTGTTTTATGACTTGGTTGTGATACGGATTCAACAAAACCACGTGCACATCTCAGCACAGAGGGAACACAGCAGACTTTAGGACGTGACACCGATGGTCAGATCCAGGTGCCGCTTTGTCTCATATCTGTGAGTCAAACTGCAAACGTTCATTAGAAAAACGGAATTAAGTCCTCCGGCAGGAAAACACAGATTATCTGGTGATATTTGTACTACACTGGATCATTTTGCTAACATTGTCCATGTGTTTTGCAAAAGAAATCAGAGCTCCTGTGTGCCTGCACAACAGGGCCAAATCCTGCTCTCAGCAGTGTGAATTCAAATTATGGATATTTTCAGTAGTGTCTTTACAGTCATCCTGATTTAAAATAAGAACTGTATTTGCTTTGATCACGCAGTTCCCAAGCTGGACTTTGATGCATTGCAGAGGCAGGCTGTTATCAAGTCACTCGGTAATTTTCTCTATATTTTTTTTTTCCTGAAAAGAGCAGGAAGTTTGCCGTATTGCAGAGCAAGATGAATGAATTTGCCATTTGAGGCTAAATTTTACAAGAAGGATTAGGATGTTTTGCAGTCCTGTACATGCAGGAATCCTCCTTGCAAGCCCAGAGTTTCTTTAGGATCGTGATCAAAATTTGCTCTATAAGTTATATATGCAAAAGAGGGAGAAAGAACTCCAAATGTGAACACAGCAGCTACAAATTTAAGTGAAAATGGTGGAAATTCCCTTACTTATAGTCAGAAATTATAAATGTTTTGGGTTCCATTTTGCAGTGAATTGCTGTATCTCAATCCTATGTTACAGGGTTAATAAAAAAAATGAACACAGTCATCTTGTTTGTGCACAGATGTGCTAAAAGGTCACCAGTGTGACAGGAGAGAGATGTTTTCATCTGATAAATCTACCTTTTTTTTTTTTTTGTCTCCATGTATTTTTCTCCTAGCTATCCATTTCCCATGGTATTCAGTAGCTGCAGTAGAAAGGACCTGGAAAACAGCCTGGAAAAAGGAGTGGGAATGTGTCTGTTTAACTTGCCTGAGGTCAAGGAGTCCTTCGGTGGCCAGAAGTGTGGGAATGGCTACGTGGAAGATGGAGAGGAGTGCGACTGCGGGGAGCCTGATGTAAGGCACCACCTGAGAATCACTGCTCACTTCCCGTCTGCGCGTTTTTAGCAGCAGAGATGGATCAGAATTGCTTTGGCATGTCTAACGCTATTTGGTGTAAATCAAAACTCTCCCTTCTCGGCTTCTACCTTATCAGCTTAAACCTCAGTCCTCAGACACGCAGGGAGTTTCCACTCAACTTGCATTTGAGTTGCTACAGCTCAGGCAGGGCTTTAATTAAGGATGTTCTTGCTTCACCATTAGAGAACAAACTCTCTCATGGCTTGTCCAACAGATTGGCCATGACTAACTCTCACGGTCCTAACAACAGATATTCCTTTAAGTGCTACCTAATAAGCTAAACTCAAAACAAATGTGTTAACATCACTCAAATTTCTCAAGATGCCATGCATTAATTGAAGGGGTTTTTCTATATATAAGAAGACAGTCATATATTAATACAAATATGAATATTTATATACATATTAATATTGCCTAGGTACTTTTTCATTGTAGCCAGCTTCAGTTTTCTGGTGCAAGACCTTCCCCTCCTTCGCTATGAGATTTTTCCTTGCCACTAACCAATTACCTTACTAACAGAAATTGCCTTTACTGCCTCCCAAAAAGACTGCTACTACTTCAAAGATCATTCCATCTGGTTTAGTGAACGTGTCAGAGGACTGCTCAGATCAGGAGGAGATAGGCAAAACCTGGGGGTCAAATAATATCTGAGCCGACATCCTTATCCCTTTGGCTTCCCATGCTCATTGGCTGTATTGAACTCCTCTCAGATTATCGGAATTAAATACATCAGCAGATGAGGGATTTGTTTCCTGTGATAAATGCGGTTCTGCAGACAAAATAGATCGGGGCAGTTAAAACAGCGAGATACTGCTGTATCCTGTCTATACAGTGTATTGGATTTACACAAGCCATAAGGATTTCCTGACAGTTCACTCATTCTTCAGGGTAACAAGGTTGGAGGAAGCAGGCTTATCTTCTTGTTTAAAGTCAATAGACTGCAAGCAGCTTGCAAATGTCTTTCTAACCCAGTTATCTTTCTCATTTTCACTCTTAAATGTTAGCGATACCTTTTCAAGTCGAAGCCAGTGTACTGCTGTAATCTGAGCGGTACCAGAAAACCCATTAGATTAGTTAATAATTCACTGCCCAGTCATTTGTACCAGCTGAGTTTTGTCAATAGTGTTGCAATACTTTATGGCATGGCAAGCTGAACAATAACAGATGCTAGTTGTATTTTATCAGCGATCAGAATTAAAAGCCGGGCAGACGTGGTGCTGAGGGACATGGTTTAGTGGTGGTTTTGGCAGTGTTGGGTTGATGGCTGGACTCGATGGTCTTAAAGGTCCCTTCCAACCTAGATGACTCTATGATTCTGTGATTCTATTCTATGAAATATCAGTTTGAACGTGTTGATGTAGGTGGTTGGTAGGGATATTTCTCCTTTAAGTAAAATATTAGCCCTGTGTTGAGGTCAGTGCTCACTGACATTCCTCAGCAGTAGGACAGCAATGGATTCGTGAGGGTGGAGAGTCGTGACTGCAGCACACCTCCCACCCTTCGGATGGCTCTGGAAACGCTTATGCAGTAGGGACTGTTTGACCACCTCCATCCACACTACGGTCTCACGTGCAGCAGGCGCTGGTCATCTTCTTGAGTGTAATAGATGCCGGCATGTCCACCGCCAGGCCAAGAGTGTATGAGCTGACCAAGGATGATATTACCAATTAAGCTCCAACTTCATTTTGGATTATATTACCGAAAATGTCTGACATGCTACAGTGTCTGTGGAAGGAGAGTTAAAGTAGATTGCACACGGAAAGGCAGAAGAAGGAAAAAAAAATAAAAAATATCCTTGGTCCCTAAGAACTGAAAGGTGACAAATGTAGCTAATTTTATAACAGGCTGCAAGGGGGATCAGAAAACTACAAATTGGTAAATCAGAAGTCAGACAAATTACTTCCAAATATAATTAAGAGCTAGCGCCTGAACAGCTGTGACATGCCAGGGACAAGTCAACACAGCTTTTGTGCCAGGAAATCTTGTCTTACAAACCTGTCACAGTGCTCTGAAGGACTTAACAAGCGGATGGAAAGGGATGATGCTGTTATTGCCGCCTGTTAGGAGTTCAGGGAGGCTTTAGACCAAAGCCTTTCACCGACACCTCTTTAGGAGACTAAGCAGCTGTAGGATGAGAGAATATTGCATGCTTTAAAAGACAGGAAATCCAAACGGGTATAAATCACCCATTTTATGCAGTGGAAGGAGATCCGCTGTGATGTATCCATGAGATGTGTCCTGGGGACTACACAATTCAGCATATTCATAAACAGCCTGGGAAGAGGAATAGTCTTGAATTTGCTGATGGTATTAGTTAGGATGGTAGAGATGAAAGCTGGCTGTGAAGAACTGCAGAGGAACCTTCTGAGGCAGCTGGACCGGGCATTAAGATGACAAATGGGATTCAGCGTGGAGTGATGCACATTCCAAACATCACATATAAGATGATGGACTCTGAGCTGACTCTGACCGTAGAGGAACAAGACTTCATATTGCAATAAATAGTCTCATGAAAACGTCAGCTCAGTGCTCAAGAGTGGTCTAAAAGGTAAATAGGCTGTTAGAAATTACTCGGGAAGAAATAGGAAAACAAAACAAAGCACCAGTAAGCCTCTATAAATCTGCAGCGTGCCACGTCTGAAACTGCAGGAGCAGGTTTCTCCCACCTCTCCCTGATCTCAGGAAGGATAAAGCAGAATGAAAAAGGTTGAAAGAAAAGCAATAAGGTGGTTCACAGTTTTGGAGGGGCTCTGACTGGAAACGAAGAAAGTGAAGGAAGATGCGACAGAAGCGGACAAAACCGTGAGTGAAATGGAAAGAGAGAGTAGGGAGCGATTACCCCCAACAAGAGCTGTGCGAATGAAGTCAGAAAATGGCAGCTTTCAAACGAGCAGAAGGAGCTGCCCCTCAGACGGTGTCTATTACTTGCGAATTGCTTTCCACTCAATGTTAGAGGGGATAAAAATGTCCATGGAGCCAAGGGAAAGCCAGGAGACGAGGAAGGTATCATGTACGTATGTTCACATTCTTGTCCTTAAGCATTTTCTGCTGGCAGCTGCCAGGGGGCCACAAGGCTAGAAGGGTTATAGGCCGACCCAGTGGGGTCTGTCTTGTGTTCTTAGAAAAGCGGAGTTGAAAACAAGATGTCCTGTCTAAAAACATCCAACATCGTGTAGGCGATGCTGCAATTGCTGTTGCATTTGTCTGAGATGCTCCAGTGAGCCCAGGAGACCTACACCAAGAAACCCAACTCCCATCATTGCTGTGGTTACTAATAATAACTAATAATAATAAATCACAACACAGCAGTAATTTTGGGTGTCAGCCTCGGAAAGCCTTGTGAGCCTTTTCTGTTTGCTTGCCTGCTTGTGTTAAAACCATTCCTGACAATTTAATAGCCCAGGCACAAAAACTATTTACCAAGCTCAATCCCTACAATGAGTAATAAGTGAGTGAGCAATTGGAAATTTCAGAGGCTGCAGTAACATCATTCAAAGAGCCGTGTCTTTATCCCAAGCTGTCTGTGGAATGCTGAGGCTGGCTGGTGTAGGGCCAGATGATGGGGATACAGGAGCTGACGGTTTCAGAAGTGCCTTAATTGGACTGACATTGCTTTCCTCCCCTCTGCTTTTCTCAGCTTCCTATTGAGGTGGATTTATAAAATGTGCTTCCGCGCAGAGGAACGTTACTTCTTATATACAGCAGCTGCACAGAAATATTTGCGTAGCCTTCCGGCATGATCAAAAATAGGTGCGGGAAGTTGTTCCACTGCTTCTGAGCAGCACAGTTAACTTTGTATATTCAGGCCAATATTATCTGAGGAAACAGTGAAATGCTGAGAGTCATTTTGCTCTTTATTTGTGAGTGCAGCGGTAGCCCAGTCCTCCAGTTAGAAAGCTTCACAAAAGCCAATAAAGTAACAAGAGGCTGTGAACATCATTCTAACCCACTTATTTTTCCGGTGTTCCCTATATTGTTAGTGATCCCTTGTTAAGTCAAACTGACTTAACACAGCTGAAGGGCAATTTTATCTGCTGCTATTTTTGTTAGAGAGCTGAGATTCCAGCGCAGCTGATGTAACTTGCAGCTTGCGAGCATCATCTTGGAAAAACAAACCCATTATTTTTCCGAAACTTCTTACTAGTTCATTCTATGGAGAATAAAGTTCACAAAAGCCCATGCATGTCACCATCTAATCCGTTAAGTGTGAAACTGGGATGTATCAGTTAGTGAGGATGCAATTCATACTCATTTCATTGCTCAGAGCTCTATTACTGGCATACCCTGGTAAGAGGTTACGTGGAATGGTGTCATCAGCTTTCTTCGTGGCAGCCACCAGTCTCCATGAAATGCAGAAGTTTGGTGAGCAGCTATCACAAGACAGAGCTGTAGTGGTGATGCTCAGTAAGTGTAACACAGGGCCTGGATCCTCGCAGGAGGCGATGGAATCGTTCCACTGATTTTTGTGGAAATAAACCACCATACTGCTGTATCAGGATTGGTATTGGCATACTTGAGTTGTTTGTGATATTTGGGGGTGGATCCACAGCTAGAATAAACCAGCCTTCCTCAGTGGCTTCTCTGGTTTTACTACCATTATTGTGCTTGTCGAATCTAAGGACAGACAAGACTGTTTGGATCAAGTTGTAGGGTTTCATGCATAATTCATTATTTCGTGCCTAGCTTTTCTTGGCGGAGCTATAGGCAGCCTCCTGATTTACAGCTTGTTGTGACTGCAAGTTGCCTGCTCTAAATGTGTCCTCCCTCTAGGAATGTACGAACCCGTGCTGCAACGCAACCACCTGTGCTTTGAAAGCGGGAGCAGTGTGCGCGCATGGACTTTGCTGCGAGGGCTGCCAGGTGAGCCAACGGAGACGTTTCTTACCGGTGCGGGGTGGGCGGGATTCCACAGGCCTCCCAGCCGCCGAGCAGTAAGCACGGAGGCAGAACAAGCAAATTGGTATCATTAAGCGTTGAGACGCTTGCCTTTCATGTAAGCAATCCCAAAAATTCTCAAACCGTAACCTCCGTGGAAGGAGCAGATCAACAGACTTTTTAAATGGTGCCTGCACTGTTTGTCCCCATTTCATTTGCTCATGCAAAACCTCTTCTCTCTTCATGAACTTTTGTATGCTTTGATTTTTTTTCACGCTTATGTGGATGTTTGCTCTGGCAAGCACTCATTAAATGCTGGACCCTCTTTTTTGTGGGAAGACTCTTAAAATATTAATTCTGTCAACAGCATATGTATTTTTAATGGCAGATCATCGGCTCTTGTGGACTCCTAACATACTATAAAAAGCCAACTTGCCGCAGGCATTTACCTTCTTGAATTCTCAGGCTATCTCTTGCATATGGGCTAATAAAGCATTCAGCAAGTTTGCATTGTGTCTGTGGCAGCCATCTGCCTGAAAGCTCAGTAGCAGCGAGCTATCAAAACAGCTAGCAAATGCTTTTTAGCAAAATCAGCCTTCGTGTCTTTTTGCTTTTTACCAAAGGCGCTGTGTGGTGATGCAGTTAAAATTCAGTGCTGCTGCCGGAGCACACCCATCTTTTGCGGTTGCTGTTGATAAGTGAATGCTCAGATTGGCACATTCTGCCGTTGCCTACTAGCTGCCTTCAGCGCTGGAAAAATGAGTTACCCAGGGAAATCAGGACAGGACAGGAACAGTTACATGAACTAGTTGTATAACTAAGTTGAAGAAGATCTTGATGCCTGTGACAGGGTGATGTTCCCAGGAGGAAATGCAGCTCCATCCCAGGAAGCTGTCAGGCAGATGAATCCGGAGTCAGGTGAGCTGGTGGCTTCATGAGCCATAACATGGGAGGGAGATCATCCTTCCCCTCTACTCTGCCCTGGTGAGGCCACATCTGGAGTGCTGTGTCCAGTTCTGGGCTCCCCGGTTCAAGGACAGGGAACTGCTGGAGAGGGGACAGCAAAGGGCTACTGAGATGACGAGGGGACTGGAACACCTCTCTTATGAAGAAAGGCTGAGGGACTTGGATCTTTTCAGTCTGGAGTAAAGACGGCTGAGGGGGATCTTATCAACACTTATAAATACTGAAAGGGTGGGTGTCAGGGGGATGGGGCCAGGCTCTTTTCAGTGGTGCCCAGGGACAGGACAAGAGGTAACGGGCACAAACTTGACCATGGGAAGTTCCATCTAGACATGAGGAGGAACTTCTTTGCTTTGAGGGTGGCAGAGCCCTGGCACAGGCTGCCCAGAGAGGTGGTGGAATCTCCGGCTCTGGAGACATTCCAAACCCGCCTGGACATGTTCCTGTGCCACCTGCTCTGGGTGACCCTGCTCTGGCAGGGGGTTGGACTAGATGATCTCCAGAGGTCCCTTCCAAGCCTACCATTCTGTGATTTTGTGATACCACATAACATAACGTTATGTGATCAGCTGACTGCCCTGGGCACTGCTCCGTTGTTAAAGCCACATGGATGAAAAGGTTTCTGGTCTGACTTTTGGTCAGTGCTAGAGAGCATTCTTTGCCGGAGTCATTCTGAAAACTTTGGTTCATATTTGAAAACCAACAAAAGGTTGGGTTTACCTTCTGACCTGAGCCACGTGAGCGATGTTTGCAGCTGCAACTTCAGTTTGGGCCTCCTTCCTGCGAAACCCTTCCCAACCTGTGTCACATAAACGTATTTAAGAGCTGCGTAATCCTTATACTGTCCTCTGCGGTCAGTTGGTGCAGAGCCAGTGGAAAAAGTTGTTCATGTGCTGCATGGGTTATACCGCTGCAGACCTCTGATCGATTGGAATTACAGCAGCCAAGGGGTTTTGTTTGTTTTGCAGTTAAAGCCGGCGGGGATTTCTTGCAGAGAGTCAAGTAATTCCTGCGATCTGCCCGAGTTTTGCACGGGAGCCGGCCCTCACTGCCCAGCGAACGTGTACCTGCACGACGGGCACGCGTGCCACGGGGTGGATGGCTATTGCTACAACGGCATATGCCAGACCCACGAGCAGCAGTGTATCACCCTCTGGGGCCAAGGTGAGTCTGAGAACCAGGAGATCTGGTTTTATGAGAGAGACTCAGGGGAAAAAAAAAAAAAAAAAAAAGTGTGTGATTATGGATGGATTTGGAGGAATTTTATACAGTACCAATCTGTACCTATTCTTTTCTGAAACAGGGGAACTGAATAACGAGGGAATAATTTTGTCATTCATTTTATCCTTGATTTGCTGTCGTCTTCGTTTCTTGCAGCAGGAGGTAGAGAGCAACAGTAACTAGGCTCATTCTGCAGCACTGCTGCAAATGGCTGGGTGAACTTAGACAAATCATCTAATGCTGGCTTTGAAATGGCCTTCTGTCATCCTACACAGCGCCGAATGCTCTTGAAAGGTTAAAATCACATCCCTTTTTAGACTTGTATTTAAGCTTCCTTCTGTGCTCTAAATTGCTCATCTGCAAAACATGTATGTCTGTCGACATCCCAAAACAGGTCTCAGTATTTGAATTAACGTAGGATTCTTGTGAGTGTATTTTATTAATTGGTGCTGCCCTGTAAACCTGCCTCCTGACAGTACTCTTAGCAGAGTACGCACCGAAGCAGAAAGAGATTTTATTCTGCCTTGGGAATTTACTTACTTTTAGCAAAAATCTAATAGCATGAGTTCTTGGGTTATCTGAAACATGATATCCCAGGAAAGCCTTCACCTGTCTGTAATGTCCTGTGGCCCTTCCACTGGAATACAAGTACTAACTCAGCATTTTGCTGTTGCCTCCTGCATCGCTGGGGACAAGTCGTGTCTCCTTCAGCATCTCGCTTACCCCCTCTCTCAAATGGGAAAACCACTTTCACCTCTCCTGAAGAGAAGCATTATTTAGAGCTAGATTTAATTATTCCTTTTAAACTAATTTTTTCATCTCCCTTAGTCTCTTTCAATTCACTATCTCTCTGCCTTCAACTCTGTTCCAAAACTTAGGTATAAATATAATAGCACAGAGATGTTTCCCTTGGTCAAAACCCTCATCAGAAGTCTGTTGAAGGATTTATCTGTTATCTTCACAGGGACTCAGACCATTAGCAATTTTTGTTTTAAAGAGCATTAAAGCATCTGAAGAAATAATGCCACTGATGCAGACAGCAGGTTAGATTGGTCGTGTGGGTACAAGAACATGTTAGAGGAGTTCCAGTTCAAAATTAAACTCCCCACGTGGAACAAACCACGTCCCTGGTACACTCCTCCAAATCCCACTCGCGTCGTAGAGCTAATATGAGCTCATATAGCCACGTACAATCATAGCCTCCAGTCTTAGTCATACTGGGATTTTCAGTCCCCTGGATACAGAAACATTTTCTCTTGTATAAAGCAAAATCTCCTTATGAACCAGTTTCCCATGCCATGGAAAGTTACTCAGTCGGACTGTTAATAATTTCAGTCGCTGAGAAAAATTCAGCTAAAGGTCAGGGAGCTGAATTGCTGCAGCTCCTTTGCCAAGTCTGTTTCCCAACGCAGCACATCCTCCAACCTCTCCCCCCCACCCCCCTCCCCAGGCTTCCCTAATTCTTTCTTCTCTTCCTTCTTGGGACTATTCAATATGGGCTTTGCTGTGGCTGGAGGCTCCAGTGGTCAAGGCCATGGGGGTCTGCTTATGAGAAAGATGACTTTGTTAAGAACGGAGCACACAGACTTTAACTGGAATACCCTTTTGTCTTGGGAATAGCCAGGGATAAAGATTTTGAAAGGGAGGATGGGACATTACAAAACCTGAACTGAAAGGCTTGATTCTGATCACATTTTTGGAAGTATGAATTAGAAATAATGCCAGTAAAGTAAACCTTCAAACAGTTTAGTACATATGGTTCAAGTGAAAACCAAGGCCTGTGTTCTGGATTTAAAGACTAGGGATGTGAATATCCACCACTTGATCACATCTGGTTGGAGTATGAGCTGGCAGACGCAGGGTGGCATGGGAGGAAGGCTAGCTGGGAAAAACAGTTGGGGAAAATATCACGGGACAGATGAAAAAACTTTCCTTCCAACTTTGCTTTAGCAAAAAGAGAGACTTGACATTCTAAGATGTTGTCTCTGGACATTGTATCAAAAAGATACATTTGAACCTTTTACCAGATTGATGTAATTGATTAAAATTGTTTTCAGCAACTGCGTGTGTTGGAGTGGAGGGGGGCTTTTAAAAAAAATTCAATACTGTAATGAGAAAACAGATCATAGTTCATTTACGTTAATTCCTTTTTTCTTCTTCCCAGTAAGAGAAAGCCATGCAGAACAAAATACAATAACTTTCTTAAAATCATATTCAGTATATCGAATTCCTTATCAATGTCTTCTCTTGTATATCTTCCTTTATTCATCAGATTACAGATGTCCAGTAGCCCAATGATAAACGTCAATCTTAATATTTTTAGATCTAGTTAAAGAAAAATGATGCACACTGTCAGAGCTTGTTAACATTAGATTGAGCAATAGGAACCTGTTTCCAGAAAGAGGTACTTGCATTTCCTTGGGGATTTTTTTTTTGTCGCTTTCAACAAATAAATTCAAATCAAACGGAGGAATACTTTTTGCTATTCCCTATATCCAATAGCGTGGAAAGCTTGGAGTGGAAAAGGGGAGGAGCACGTGGGGACAGTCTCTGAAAAATAGCCATAAATTCCTCTTAAAGACCAAGTTCATTCCAGTCTGCTCCCAGAGCACATAAAATTCTCTACTCTCTCTCTCTCACCTTAATTCATGTCCTTTTTATCCTTAAGGAGCAACGTGCATGAATTGCTTGTGACCTTTTTTGTTTCATGTTCAAAAATATCAAATTGCACTGATGTGACCTATTGATAGTGGTGTGACTGAAAGACACGTCGATAGTAAGGCAGCTGTGTAATGTCTGCTGCTCCACTGGCATTTTCCGGGAGCCGCTAGATACACAGATAAAGCTATTTAAAAGAGAGAAATTATTGATTACCAGGGAATAGAAGATTCTCAGCTTTAGCCTTATGGCTTTTTCTACACTGACGAGAAAATGACTCTTTAGGGGGAAGGAAAGGAGATGTTTGTCAGTGTGTTTTCCTACATTTCCCTGAGAGGGCCAAAAGCAGTGATTTGGGGGAGCCAGTGGCAGGCATTGACTTAGTAATTAGAACATACTTAAATTAGTTGCATAGACACGGCTGTTTGTTTAAGCATGAACAATCTTAATTTTAATGTCAATATTTGTTACAAAGGCCAAAGGCCTGTCATTGGTGTAAGAGCTTTGCGTTTTTTTTCCAGGTACAACCCTATAGGCAAAATAGACGGGCTTCCCCATCTAAGTTAGCCGACTAAACCAGTGCTAAGTGCTTTTTTTTGCTTTTTGCTTTTTTTTTTTTTTTTTTGAAAAATACTAGTTTATCCAAGCACTGTGAAGATTTGAATTCAGTGAAAGCAAACTATTTTGATGATCACAGATTTATGGCCAGGCC
The DNA here is from genome assembly GCA_947846985.1 of Fratercula arctica. NCBI lineage: Eukaryota > Metazoa > Chordata > Aves > Charadriiformes > Alcidae > Fratercula > Fratercula arctica. Next base: position 3,710,441 of record CANTUZ010000010.1, read on the forward strand.
TTTTCTCTTGGAGACGTGAAAGGCGTTCAGCCATATTCCCAGAGCTAGCGAGGTGCAAAAAATGCATCTCGTAAATGCAACAAATAACAGCTCAACCCCATCTCACTCTTGCACGGACCTAACAACAGGGATCACCGAGATGAAGAGAGAGGCCAAGGGGAGCTTGCGGACAGTTTGCTTTGCGTCATCAGCGCAGTAAAACAAGCTTAATGAGATAAAAAATCCGGGTGCAAATCACACGACAGAGAACAGTAGTTTTACGCTTATACGAATTTATACAGTTGTTCGTGGTGCTTGTTTGGTGTACTCCAAGCAACAGAACTCCAGCCTTTTACGCAGAGGGGGTCCTTTTCCGCCTCCACACCCATAAACACAGTGTGTATTTTTTTTAAAATAGGTCTTGAGACAGTGTTGGGACCTGAACTGAAGTACCGTTCGCGCCGGCGGCCGGAGGGGTGTTTGGCTGCGCTGGGGATCAGCACCATGGTCAGAAATCGCTGCTCCAACCCCCCGCCTCGGGCGGCGCGACCCGCGCGGGGTTTTCGCATCGCGGCGGGTCTTGCACCGCTCGGCAGCAGCGCGGCCTTTCCGCAGCGCTTCCAAAAGCGTGGCACATCTCTTTTTTTTTATTTTTATTTTTATTTTTTTTTTTTCCATTTTTTTGCAGCCGTATAGGGAGAGAAGTGGGCTCATCAATATGCACGTTTGGAGGGGGGGGGGCGGAACTAAACAAAAAAAAAAAAAAAAAGAAGTCTCCAGGCTGACAACTGCAGTGGTGAGCTTTGACCTTCTGCAGTTTCAAATGGCCGACTTAATCCCTTGAATAAGGCTTGGCGTGGAAAGGCTGACAGGACCTTAATTACAGGGTCACGATACTATAATTATCAATAGCAAAGCGAAATAAACTCTGCTCGTCCAGCTCAAAGCACTTAATAACCACTGGAAATCCCTCACAAATCATTTTGCCTTTGCCTGTAGAGGCAGCGAAATAGAGAAAGACAGGACTTTCTGCTTCAGTTTATACAGTGCAATCATGATAAATGGGTTTCCTCCAGAAACACAACATTACAATTCTCTTCCTTAAGCATCCTCTGAAAACCTCCTTTTAACTTGGTAGCTCCATCTGTTCAGCTTCCTGCCCTCTGATATGTTTTCATCTATAAAAAAGTCCAAATATTGTGAGAAGCCAGACAGGAGAGGGAGCAGCCATCTGAATCCCAAGCAACAACATGTTTTGGTTTGATACCAAAGACAGAAATTGAAGCTAGATTTTGGTTTCCAAGCCGCAGATGATCATTGGATACCAGGTGTTTTCGTACACAGACTGCTCCGAGCTGGCAGGGGAGCATTTTTTTGTACTCCATGAGATCTGTTTTCTTGTCAAGTATTATTGGTTGGAGTTAAAGCTCACTGTCTGAGCCCTGCAAAGATGCTGCAGATGTGTTCTTCTTCCTGCAGGCTGCTTTCCATCGTGTGTAGCACACTTGACTTCTACATTCAAAAAAACCAATCAAAGAAAAAAAGTTTCACCAGCTGAAAGGGGAAGACAAATACCTTAAACTCTTAGTATTTCAGGGAGGCCTTTCTCTTTTTAACACCGTTTCTGTAACAAGTCTTTGTTAGGTCACTTGCAGTCAAAGCGCAGGATGTGAGCATTCATTTTGCTTTTGGCAGCTTTTGGAGCCACACACCACTCTGGGGAAAGTGTGTCTGAGCTCTGGGCTGCTGCTGACACATCTCCAAGGAAGCCTCCAGTCATTGCGATGATACACCGTTGCCGGAACTGATTGAGGCATGAGGCTCCCGGCCAAGAAAAAACGAGACCCAGAGCAATTGCCTATGATTGTGGTAGATGGCTGGGGGGTTATTCCTTTGGCGAGGTGGGTCTGAGCAAGTCAGTCTTTGCAGATGCGGGAGAAAAAGCAGTTTTACTTGGCCTTTTGCTTACGGCGTGTTTTTTTCCTTCCCTTCCCTTCTAAAGCTGGCATAGTATATGCACATGTTAATGTTTGTATCAAGCTGAATAGTTAATGTGCCTGCCCTGGAAAGACAAGGAGGAATCTACATGCTGAAAATGGAAATTTTACTTTTGCTTTTTGCACAGTGCCTTGTCTGGATGCTTTTGTTGATTTTTTGATTATTGCTTGTGGTTTAATGAAAAGAAGCGAAAGAATCCCGTGTGAGTCCCTTTTAATAGTTCCAGATTTGAGAAATATTCTGAACTCAGCAAGCTTGATCGTAATCTTCCAAAGAATTTCAAGCTCTTGTCCTGCTCTCCAGGGAACCAGCAGCTCATATTCTGTTCCTTCTATGCCTTTCTTTCTGGGTTTTCTAGTTTCAGTATGTAAAAATGTTAGAAGGAGAAGAGGGTGCCATCTTAAGCCTCTCCATGTTTTAATATTTTGTCCTTAATAGCATTAGATTGCTGTTCAGCAGTATATAGTATTAGTCAAGCTTCTGACTATGAAATGCAGATAATTAATTGAGGCTTTAATCTCTGAGTTATTAGTGAAAAGATCCACATTAACAGGAAGTTTTACAATCATATTTGTATTTCCGTCTCCAGGAATGTGACCCCTTTTTTAAAAAAACCCTCTTCCTCTCTGAAGGCTTTCAAATGGAATCTTCAGGATGGTTTAAATAAATGATATGCTTTACCCACAGTTAGAGGCATACACACTTGGAAGTGGCTCAAAACATTTGAAAAGAATATACCATTAACTCAGATATTCTGTCTCTGTTAAAGATCAGGGAACACAGCAGAAATTATATATCCTCAGCCTTTAGGCTATCACATCGTTTGTTGCCAGTTCTTTTTGTTTGAGTTTGGCTGATCTGTCAGAAGTACAAAAATGCATCTAGCAGATATCTGTTAAGAGTTTTAGCCAGTCTATCTCCTTACCACCTTGTCTCCTCAAAGCAAGTCTGTCTATTGAAGTACTTGAAATGTTGGCTATGACTTGATCGTGCTATTAATTATCTTCATGGGAAGAAAATATGGGGTAGTAAAGGGCCTTTTCATTTTGCAAGGAGCAGCAATTATTGTCTGGAAATAAAAGCCACACTTCAAAATGGAACAAAGGGATTAAATTCTAATACATGGACTAATTCATTGTTGCACGAGTCAAATGAGGGAAGTAGATCCTCCACCTCTTAGACATTTCAGGTGAACGCGTGTATCTTCCCCTAGAAGATACTCAGTACTGTTTTCAGAACTATTTTCTAGGGAAAAATGGACAGGAGCTTGTCTGTATAAGACATTAGAATCGATGTTCTAATAGTACCTTTTAACTTCTAAAATGTAGGGATGAGTAATCTGTCTGCACAAACATTTCCAGTACTACTCCCATCTGGGAAGTTCCTTTGCCGTTAGGATATGTCTCCTTCATAAAATCCTACAGTAGATAAGAACCAGATGCTGCCTGTCTTCCCAGATTTCTACTTCTACCACCATGGTAGAAACAACCCTTCTTTCAAGTCAGTCTTTTCCTCTCAGGAGTGGATTTGCTGAGGATTAAGGCGGGGATGGGTTCCCTTCCTCTCCTCAGTACATCAGCTTCAGCAAACAGCAGTGGATTCTCCTTGCCATGGCATGTGGTCCTGTTTTCACAGTCATACAGCACCCTGCTTTGCAACTGGATTTTTTCTGGTTTCTTGTTCTTCCAAATTGCACTTGAAAAGGCCTTTCTTGAAAAGTATTTTCTCTGGCTTCAGCTCCTGGACTCTCACTAGAATAATGTGGACTCCTGTAAAAAGAAGGGAGTTAACTCACCAGCTGGCCTTTGTCTTTCTTCACCAAACTAGATTTGGCATTTGCTAAAAGTTTTTGTGTCCTAGGAGGATTCACAAGAGGGATATCATCTAGAGAAATTCTAAAAGAGAATGAGTTCTGCATTGTCTGTTGCTCAGCATTGCCAAGAGAGACAAATAACAGTGGGAAACCCGCACATCCAGGCTCTTCAATTAGCGCGCGGATCCAGCCCTCCTGTTTTGTTGTGCTTCATCACTATGCAGAGCGCATCGTACCTTCCCCCAAAGCATCAGCGGAGCTCAAAGAAGATTATTGAAAACACCTTGTATGAGATGAAAGTTCTGATTAGGTTTTGTTTCAGGTGCGAAACCTGCTCCTGGGATCTGCTTTGAGAGAGTCAATTCTGCAGGGGATCCTTACGGCAACTGTGGCAAAGACTCCAAGAGCTCCTTTGCTAAATGCGAACCCAGGTAGGGTCTCCCCCTACGCACACAGGACCAGATGTATGCTGGTGGGAGAGGGCTTATAACATTTAAAATGATTTAATTAATCTTTGGTTCTCTTTATTTCCTTCAGAGATGCTAAATGTGGCAAAATTCAGTGTCAAGGAGGAGCAAATCGACCTGTAATTGGTACCAATGCTGTTTCCATAGAAACTAATATCCCGCTTCAGGAAGGTGGCAAGATTCTGTGTCGTGGTACCCATGTGTATTTGGGGGATGATATGCCCGACCCTGGGCTTGTGCTGTCAGGAACCAAGTGTGAAGATGGAAAAGTAAGGTTCTGAAATACTCCCAGACAAGGAGAACATCACTATTCTCATGTTGCCAAGTATTTAGTACTAAACTGACCGGGTTTTGCTTTGGGATATTTTTTTTTTTTTAACCATAAAAGAATTGTTTCTCGTGCTCCCACTGAGTCAGATTTTTACTCCCTTCCTCTGTTGGCCACTAGTCTGGGTTTCAGATTTGCAGATGCGATAAAAGTTGCTGAGGTCTATTACTGATTTTTTGAGGGCAGTCCCAAGTATCTGTCCTTGTAGGTTAGAGGTTTTCTGCAAATAAGCAGAGCACATACCTGACAGGGTTGTGAATGAGTTTCTGAGGAGCTCAATGTATTCACTTTCCCAGTGTCTATGGCATTGCAAAATTGTCATTAACGTCACTTTAGGTTTCAAAATGTATTATATCTGCTGATTAGGGCTCCCCCTCCCCTTTTTTTTCTTGCAGGAAAAGCTATCTCTGTACACACTACTAGAAAAATAGAAACCCATTGGTGTTCAGCCACCAAAACTGATTTTTGCAATCGTATTTTGCAAACTTGGTGAATTATCAGATGTGAATGTAGTCCAGATTCCGTATGGCTGTCCCATTCTTAGGTTCTCTTTTGTGAGAAGAAGATCGGAGGAAGGTGGGAGACAGCCATGAGTTTAGTGGGGGGAGCAATGGAAAAGAGTCCAAGAACTATTGAAATGAAGAAGGTTTCCACACCCTTGGTGGATTACTTGCAATAAGGAAAAAAAAAAAGTCCTTTGATAATTTGTGGTACATTCAAATAAGCCTCTGAATTTCTGAATGCTTTTGAGTTCTGTCGGATTATCACGCTGCACTGGGAACAGGTTTAAAATATGTCCCTAGAGAAACTACGGCTCTGTTACAGGAAAACAAGCCTTGCAACGTTTCTAAGTCAATCTGCTATAAAATGTCTTTTCAAAGAAAATTCGACGCTGAGAAAGCACCCCATTATGTTTTACTAATGAGTATTTAATCTTTCTAATCTATCTAATCATACACATACACACTATAGAATACACAGGCTAATACTTATGAAATTGTATGTTTTACTTTGAGGACATTAGTGCATTTGTATTATGGATTAAGAATATGAATTTAAATATTCTTGAGTTTTCTAAGCTGAAGACACGCAATTTGAAATGCAGCCATTTTAACGTGATCAAAATTCTGTGAGCTACTGCGCTGTGAATATTTGAATTGTGAATACTGCTGTAATCAGACCATATTCTCTACATGCGTGCATGTTGATGCCAATTCACTCTTAATTTCCTTCCCATTTTTCCTTCTCCCCAGGGGATAAGTGCCCTGATTAAGCATCCCTGTCGTCTCCTTCAACACTGTTCCCTGCTTAATGCTAATTATTGTGACGGACTTTTAGTAGTACTGAACTGAACTGCAGTTAAACATGAGCAAAATCGTGCAGTGATTTTTTTTTCTTTTTTTTTTTTTTTTTGGTCAACATGGCATAGTAACAGTCATTCCAGTCTTAATTTCTTCTTTTTTTCGATTTTGAGTTGGATAAATTCTCGTTGCATCTTCATCAGTCATTTGATTGTTTGATGGTGTTATTAGATGATACTAATCTTGCTTTACCTCAATTTTCAGCTATATTGGCACAGTAAAGTTTACCTGTAATGTCTGGAAAACAAAAAAAAATTGAGTTTTATTACTTTGCATATGCCATTTGTTTACGTCCATTTCCTATAAGCTTATTATTGTTACACTTTAAATATAGTTGGTTTATAATTAACACCCAAAAAGATGTTTAGCTTGGGAAAACCCCTAGAAAGGTCTCAGTTTTGCCGAAGAACAATGATGAGCCCATATATATCAATGCCCTCAGCTAAATAGTCAGGCTGTCCTGGGTCCAAGTTCTTTACTAGCACAAATAAGTATTACACTATTGATATAAACAGTTATGCTAATTTACACCATGAGGGGACCCGAACCTTTCCTTGAGGAACCATCTGCTGTTGTGAAGACGTGAATGCAGCCAGATCAGGTACATGAAAGAACCTCGCTCAATGCATTCCTAGTCCTGAAAAAATGCAAAATGCTGTTTTTTAAATTGGCTTTAAAAAAAACCCCGAGCCCCAGCAGCTCACCAGGAGTTCCACTTCAGTGAAACTGTGAGGGTTTATTTACACCAGCTCAGCACATCAACCGAACACCAACTATGTCTGAGATTCAGTGGTGGCCAGGATGCCGATGGAGAGCAGCATTCACCTTCCGCAGAGCTGGACCTACTTACAAAGGTATAAGAAGAAGGCGACACCTAATTCTGGTGTCCTTATCTTTCTGTCAATGTAACGTTGGCAATGCAGCACGCGTATTGGGAAATCTTTCACTGCTAAAAGCACCATTGATGGATGAGGAGATGTAGAGAGCTGGAGAGGGACGTGATGCCTTGTGAGCACCAGCAGTTCTGTCCCTATTAAAACTCCTTTTCTCTTATTTTGCAGATTTGCCTTAATCGCCGGTGCCAGAATACGAGTGTTTTTGGGGTACATAAATGTGCAACCAAGTGCCACGGACGTGGAGTAAGCATTATAGGAACACTTTTTTACCATCAGACAATAAACACTAGACAAGAAATCATTTTATGGAATAGCTTTGGGATCTATGATTGTTTGTAATATATCAGTCAGTCACTGCAATACTTTTTTATTATGTATTTCCATTTTCAGTGTCCCTCATTTGAACTGCAAGCGATGAAATTATATTTCTTTAACAAAGAAATATTTATCGGGTAGTAATTATCTTGTTCTTAATTAACAATCTGTGATAAAAAGGAATTTTGTCTTCTTCAAAGCAATTTTAAGTCTAACCTTCCTTCATGAAGAATTCCCATTAACAGCTAAAAAATACAGTTTTTGTGTGGATACAGAGAAGTTAAAATGTGCACTTGAATTGAGATTCAAATGGAATAGCACTTCCAAAATTATTAAAATAAAGTAAAACCATATCGCTGAGTTTCATGGTATGAAAGTGGTGCAGGATGCAAAAGTGATGGTATCAGTTAATAGTATTAAAGTGTTTTGAAACCTAGTTTATATTATGAAAATGGTAATTATGTCAAGCTATGCCTTATTACCCTTGATTGGCTGATGATCTGTTTGTTTCTGTGAAAAGCTGTGGCAACCACATTGGAAGAGGCATAGGAAATTCTCTGTCCTCTCCTGAGAAGGGATTTTAATTTGATTTAACTTATTTTATCATCCCACATTTGAAAAACTGTGCAGTGTTGACGGTGCTGCATGTTAGCGTTGTGTGGGAACGGGCATCAGCTTGGACGGGCATCTTTACATGTGTACGATGGAGAACCTCCGCTGACTCCTGAGTAGCAAAAGAATGACCTTGTGGAATTATGGATGGGAACTCCTGTAGGGCTTTAATTTAAGAAATAATGCTTAACAAATGATATTTTTAATTATCTTGCTGTCTCTGAAAAGTAAATATTTTTTTTTTCTTTTTGCATTTTACATGACCGTAACCAGTGAACGATATTTTAAGACTCTGCGGACACAGCCAGTACAGTCTTTCTGAAAGCCTGCCGGCTGACCTGGTCAGAAAAACGCGTATTTGCAGCCTCCTGTGAACTACCTAGTGTCTTACTCAGAAACCCATTTATTAATCTATTGTGTGGTTTCTCCGTGGTGGTGGTAGATCAGTGTTAGCACAGAATTAAGGACCATATTGACAATTAACCCTAAGCCCAAAATTTTCCTTAAAAATCATTTTGAGCATCTATGTGTGACAGTTCCAACTTTGTCCTCTGTGACAAATGTTTACACTGTTCAGTTCACGTATTCTGTCGATACAGCATGGAGCTTTGACCTCTGCATTAGTCACGTAGCCAATACTTGGGTGGCAGCAAAAGGAAATAGAAAACAGCCCTTCTTTTGATGGGTGTTTGGGACTGTGGGACCTCCTGAGGAAAAAGGCATGAGTCTACCGGCTCGTTCTGCTCTGTGCAGTGGGAGCAGGCTGATGTTAATGATGGCAATGGCTTCAAACTAGAAGAGGGAAGATTTAGATGAGATCTGAGGAAGAAATTTTTCACTCTGGGGGTGGTGAGCCCCTGGCCCAGGTTGCCCAGAGAAGCTGTGGCTGCCCCATCCCTGGAGGGGTTCAAGGCCAGGTTGGACGGGGCTTGGAGCAACCTGGTCTGGTGGGAGGTGTCCCTGCCCAGGGCAGGGGGGTGGAACTAGATGATCTTGAAGGTCCCTTCCAACCCAAACCATTCTATGATTCTATGACTCCAGTCCTTTGGAGCTCTCTCATTCCGCAGGGAGCATTTGGTAAATCAGGTCTTGCTAGTTGTTGCTTAACCCCGATTAAAACCACTGAGGACTGTATCCATATAGACAATGCAGGTGCGATACCAAAGGGAGGTTTCCCTCAGCCCTGATTCCAGTTTCACGTGTTCTTCCAGCAACTGGTCCATCTTAGAGCTGGGGGAACTGCGCAGCGGTAAAATCAGCATGCAGCCTAGTGCGAGTCCTTGATGGATAGGAGTGTTCAAGTGGGCTGACAAAGCTTTACAGCGTTAACAGCGTAGAGAGACTCTTATTCCTACGAAGGCAGAAAGAACAGAAGTTAGAAAGCAGATAATGTTGCTCCTGGAGGCAAAGAGACAATAAGAATTAAGAGGTGTGTGATTATCCTCATATTATTGAAGTTGTCAGCTGGTGCAACTCAAACGATTACCTGCCAAATAAATAATGCTCTTTTAGGTTCCCCGTTACTCCATGGTGTCTTGCATTCAGAGTTGCTCTATGCCCTCTTAGTTGTGCCAACAGAGAGATACCAGTACATCTCTTTCCTGCTATAAGTTTTATTTCTTTCAGATGGGTCGCTATCTGATTAGGAGGCCTTATCAGCCAGTGCTGCTCTCAGATGTATAGGGTAATCTTTTTCACGTTCAGTCATTTGTCTTGTTTTGCAGGTCTGCAACAATAAAAAGAACTGTCACTGCGAGGCTGACTGGGCCCCCCCCTACTGTGACAAGCCAGGGTTTGGTGGCAGCATTGACAGCGGACCAATTAGGCAAGCAGGTTAGTAGTGATTCATGCTTTACCTGTTGTTCCCATGGTAAAGAGTGGGAAAGCAGTGTCATCGTGTGTGCAGTGAGCAAGATTGGGAAATAAGTCATTAAATCAAATGGCTTAATCCAAACACATTGGCACCAACTTGAAAATTTAGCGAAGGAAAACCAAGGCTAGTGGAGTGCATCAATTTTCTTGCGTAACTCAAGGCACAGTGGTCCTCGTGGTTTTTTTTCGTTGCCTTTCCTGGCCTTTCCTTGCTTTTCTGTTTTTTTCAGGATACATAGTCATGTTGAGTATCTCACTGCAATAAGTAGGAAATGGTATTGATTTAAGGCGAGGATGAGGAGCTAACTCCTACACTTGAGCTAATCCTGTTGCCATGGCAGATGAATGCTGCAGTACTCTTGGATTCACCTTGAGATCTGCCAAGCGCCGGTGTTCTCCACTGAGTGCATCTGGACAGGACTCCCTTATTGTACACATAACCTGCTTCTGTAGCTGGGTGGCTAATGAAGAGTGGATATTGCAATGATTATAAATGCAAAATTACCGCATAATCAAAAATCAGAAATATATTTGATATTGTGCTTCTAAGGAGGATCTTTTGTATTGTGGAAAATAGCAGATTTCTGACTATCTCAGATTAAACCTACATTTTATAGACAGCTTTCACACATTTACTAGAATTTGTCCTCACATATGATAGTAGTAGGAGATGTGCATTTTCTATAACTTGTATTTCAATTTCCCCTTGTTCAATCTGCAGAACATTGGCTATAGTATCTTACTTCACCTTTGGCCAACCTCAGAAAGAATTATTTCTACACATTGTGAACTTTTATAGGATTTGATAATCATCACATGCCAATTTTTGCCCAGAGTGCTGTAACTTCAGTGACTGCCACAGAGATTTTTCTGATTTATGTCTGAGCAAGTGACAGGACAAGCAGTCTACTCGCATATACGTATATAAACTAAAACTTGCTGGAAGAATGATCTGCATGTTTACATATGAATAATGCTATTCAAAACCAAAATGGATTGCATTCTCTGCGTGCCAGATCCTGCAGTGAATTGTAATAGTGGATTTATGACATCACAGTCATTTCCATGACAAAGCTTTACATTACGATTTCACTGTTGAAAGATCTTCTTTTTTTTTTTTTTAAATACCTACCAGTGGGTAAGACAGCAAAGAAACCGTGCTCAGGCACTGAACAAGTGTGATTACTTGTGTGTTAAATGTTTTCTTTTAAGACTTGCTCTAAAGCATTATAGTCGATTTTCAGCTCACCTGAAAGATAAGTATCTAGGGGAACTACAAAATATATTATGATAATATGCTGCACAGACAACACTAACTGGAGAAGACAAATATAGAACATCCTTGATAATTCTTGCATTTTGTGTTTTGGAAGCTAACTCTTCAATTTAACAGAAAATTGTTTTAACAACAGTTTAATATAGCGTGGTAGTTTCACCATTTTTCTCAAAAGACAGTGCTACACGCAGTAATACTGGGAATAAACAAATACGGAAATTGCTAGAGGACCTAATTTTCTATCGCTGACACTTGGGTTGGAATATGAGCACTTGATGGGGTGGCTTGGATTATGATCTGAGTTTGCACATCTCTAAATCAAATTACAGAAGCATTAGCTCAGTAAAATACTTTCAGCTTAGTCAAACAAGGCACACGGTCTCATCAGTATTTAGTAACTGATTTTACCCACCTGACTTAGGATAAATGTATGTGCTTGACACTCTGTATTTTTCTTACAAAGAAGCCTTAAATATTTGTTAGGTAGAAGTGTTAATTAATTTAAATTGCATAATCTTAGCTTATTAACTTTACTAATCTTTTAGAGATGGTGGGGGATTTATGGCTCTGCAGCGCTCTAAGGTGAAAAGCGCAGCGCTTCATGCCCCGTCAAGGCCCACGTGGAGTTTGTTCGGTCAGTGCCGCTGACTGTGTTCCCCAGCACCCGAGCGGGTTCAGGCCAGTAGATGAGAGCCAGCTGGCTGAAAATCAACCAGGATAAAACTGAGACAGTGATGATAGGTTACCAGAGCAAAGATTAAAGCTGTTTCTCCTACTGCGGGCGTGTGCATTTTTTAGGTCAGCAGTCCTGAAGAATCACAACATCCTCTCCTCCAGGCAATGACCGTATCACATATCCGTCAGGATCAGAGCTGCTGCTTGCCCCTTACTAAAAACAAGGCTTTCTTTCAGCTGCAAGTCATCTAGTCGGGGTGCACCTCACCGTTGTGCCTCGCTTAGGTCCCAGCAAGGTACTTAAAGCAGCTTAAAGCACTCTGAAAACTGGAACAAGTACAGAAGGCTGCAGCCCCTCGCTAAGCAGAGCATCCCTCTGAGAGCACACAAGGCTCCTGCTGAAGGCTTTCCTTCGACTCCTCGCTTGCCTCCAGATTCAAGTTGACAGCCATCTGGGCTGGACCACAGTAGCCCAGATTTCAGACTGTTTTCCCAGTGTTAAAATGCAACGAAACCCTTAAAATCTGGTTAGAAACGAGCTAGGGTTACTGCTTGTGTTTAAGGGACGGAATAATTATAAGTTTGCACTTTACCCCAGCCATGATTTGGGCATTTCTGTCCCTTTTCTTTCCCTCTCAGCCTCTGTCTCCCTCCCACCCTGGCAGCAGGCAGCCCATGAAGAAGGTGCCAGTTGGCATGACCCTGTGGGTGGCTGGATGAGGCCAACAGCCCACACACCTTATGGCCCCATTTGCAGGTGACAACCTAAGCAGGACCTCAATATAGGTGCAGAGAGAGCTGTTCAGAGGTGTTCGTGTTTGGACACAGATATCTGACTAGAATAGAATAGAATAGTTCAGTTGGAAGGGAGCTACAACATTATATTTAAACCAATTTTTCCCCAGATGTTAAAGAAGTAACTTTAAAACAGGGCAAAATTCAAGCATCAGGCTAGAAGAAATAAGAGATTATTAATCTTTAATTCATAGTTTATTACCTTCATCTGCATTGCAGTTAGAAACCCGGGCCAGGCAGCAATGCCCTGCTCCATCCACATCCCATCTTTCAACAGCGACGGCTCCTGGCACAAGTTAACTCAATGTGTTTTGTTGCAGATAATAAGAGTTTAACCATAGGAGTGTTGATAACCGTTCTGTGCCTTATCTTTGCTGGATCAATCATGTATCTGAAAAGGAAGACTTTCATGAGATGGCTGTTTACAAGTAAAAAGACAACAATAGAGAAGCTAAGGTATGATCTTCTTCCCTAATTATACTCTAATAGGTGTCAGTAGAGAGTAGCTGTAAACATGGCAGCTCTCATCTTGACATGCATCACAGGACGATGTGAACATTTTAGGAGGAGCCAGCCTTAACAAAAATATTCTACAAGTATTAACAGCGGTGTTTTTCCTGGTTTAGTTCAACTTTGCTGATTGTCAGTAAATAATACCGGGTTTGGTTTGACTCTATACCTTGTGATAAAAAAAATTTAGAAGTGAAGGAAGTATTGCCTTTATTTTCATTTGCTCCAAATAGTTTCATTACATTGCATGGCCTTTTATCTAAACTCAGTCGAGTGAGCTGAAACTTTCATATTTGAGGTCATTACTGTTTAAATGCTAGATTCATTAGAATAGTCTCTTGGGTGTTACAAAGCTGCATTTCCACAGATTGCAGAAGCTAATTTAACAGACTACTGGTTTCCAAAAAATCAATATTTATTTTTATTCTTGCAGGAGCGCTAGACAATTTTTACTTTCCTTGTTTACTATAAAAAGTCGGAAAGTCCTTGCAAAATCTCATTCTGAAAAGAGGCTACTGTTTAAAAATAAAATGTTATAAAGCAGAATGTTGTGTTCAATAAGTATATGTTTGTATTGCAGGTCTGTGGGTCCAGCGAGACCTTCCAGTTCATCTGAGCCTAGTCATGTTCATACCACATCTCTCAGTAAAAATCTCATCATGAAGCCACAAAATACAAACATACAAAAAGTGAGTACCTAAATAGTTTAAAAAAAATAAAAGGAAAAAAAAAAACATATTATATAGTTTGGAGCTCATTTAAATAATTAATTAAAACACAATTATTACATGATCTTAATTTCATGTAGAACTAACAATATGTAAAACGGGAGAAGCTGTAGGCTTCAAAATACATTTATGGCTTCCAAGTTTTAGATAGGTGGAGGTGTCAAGTGGAGAAAAGGAACACTTTATTCTGCAGGACAGAGCCAGCCAACTGACACCAGAACACTACGTCTGAGCGGTGAAGGATTCGTGCTTGAGCAGGACTCTGGAAGCTGTTAATTGCTTCTCTGGTTGCAGAGGTGTTGAAGGTAGACGAAAGCAGAGTAGGAGAGAAAAGCAAGTGAATAACAGAGATCTTAAAGTAGCAATGCTTATCTCAACTCTTGAAGTTTATAACTTTTGGTTGGGGTCGTTCTTATAGAGAGATGGTCCAAAACGACCGCTGCCGTATCAGATCATTGACATCAGTAACCCTGTGAAGACACACGATTTGCCACAACTAAAAACACCGCAGCGAGTCCTCCCACCCCTTCCCCAGCTGCCAAGTCACCAAGCTGTGCCTGAAAGACCCTTGCCAGCTAACCCTTCGCTGAGGTTCACCCAGGTAACCACTGGTTTTCTTTACGCTTCTCTTCTGTTTAACATTTAGTGTGTGAGTATCTGCATGTGATGAAGAGGAACAAAGTGTTTTCTCATCTTTCATATTGGCCTTTTTTCACAGTATTTCTTTGTACAAGTTTAGAAGTGCAGTGTAGACATATTGGTTTATGACAGCTGAGGTTGCGATGCTAAAATTTAGGATCCTGAACTCTCTCTTCACCGCTCAGAAGACACAAGAGTATAAACAAGCTCCATATTACAGGCAAACACAGGCTCATCTTGCCATCTGCCCAACCAGAGGGGAAACTGTACAGTTTGTTAGCAAGGTGCCAAATACAGTGATATAGTTTAGGAAGTCAACTTGCAGATGTCTTGTGAAAGAGCAAAAGGTATATTAGCTTGATGTGCTTCTCTTCTTCCAAGGGGTCTATGAATTACATATTTTTTTTCCAGAATGCAGACCTGAAAAGCAGACTTGTAATTACCCACACTATTTCATGTAGACATATCTTCCATTGCAACATTTAAATAGAGCTGGCAACCCTTTTTTTTTGTAATAAGATGCATCTCAAGGCGATATTCAGAGTAGATGAAGTTGTCTGTGCAGTTGTCTATATTAAATTGTCCCTTTTCTTGTCACTGGCTTCTCTCTTTTGGTTGTATTTGTAGCGTGACTGTGTCTAAGCAAAGGAATCAGGCACCCAGCTATTTCTGTTTTGTTGACGTTGTGGTATTCTGGATATAGTACAAGATTAAAATGAAGTGAATGTCATTATCACCAAGCTATCTTAAATGAGTATCACATTGATTTGGAGGCACATACTGCAAATCCGTACGCAAGTAGCTGTGTCCCGAGTGACTGTGCCCATCTGCACCTACTGGGATGTCCAAGGACAGAGCATCCTATTCCCACAGCAACCCTGTGAGCTACTCTCCATTCCCAATGATTTATAGGAGGATATGGCTGCGAGAAACCGTCGCTGAAGTGCGCTGCTTTGAAAAGTGGTTGTAAAAACAACAGAGAAACAAAAAGGGAGGCGACATTGCCAAGCTGCCATGGCCCTGTGCTTACGTATGATGACAGCAGAAAAAGTGTGTC
The DNA here is from genome assembly GCA_947846985.1 of Fratercula arctica. Lineage (NCBI taxonomy): Eukaryota > Metazoa > Chordata > Aves > Charadriiformes > Alcidae > Fratercula > Fratercula arctica. The sequence continues at coordinate 3,725,762 of CANTUZ010000010.1, forward strand.
TAGTTTTAACTTCGTCTAAGTCTGAACACTGAATCACTGGGGTTAGACCCACTTTTATAAGTGTTTAAGCTTTTTCCTCTTCCCTTTTCCATCTTGCTAGTTATTTATTTTACTTTTCAGGGAAATGGGAAATACCGATTCTTTCCAAAATCAATTATGTAGGAAATCTGAAGTAGCGTTGGTTTGTGTTGCTTTTGGCTCTAGCGCCAATGGTTTCGTTGTTTATTTTCTTACATTCCTTAAAACATTCTGCATATTTCACAGTGGTCAAAGTTAAGATTTTACGTGCAAGTGCTTTTCTGTTTCTTAATCAGAAGATTACTTAAAAAAAAAAAAAAAGAAGACGACATTTCTTCTAACCTAGCAACTTAGTAGCTTACGCTGTCTCCCACTAGCAGAAGACAGATGGAGAAAAGGCTTTCCAAGAGCAGGTAACCATTTCTCATGCTGATGGTGCATCTGTATCTGCCCCAGCCTGTCATCGCACATCAAAGCAGCCCGATGTACCACTACAATTCATGTTCCTAAGTGTCCTCCCCCTTCAAATCCCACATAAAGTGCGAGGTAGAATACCAGATCTCTACTCCTATCATTACCAAAGACTGACAGAACTGAAACTGCCAAAAAGCTTTTCAGTCTGGCAGATGGATCCTCCATCAAGCAAAATATCCCTGTTTTCAATTTTCAGTTGCTGCATGAAACAGAATTAGGACAAACGGGATCAACTCCAGGCAACCTAGTGAATAAGCAAGAGTGACTTCTTTCAAAATGTCCATAACCTCAATTCAAGACCGTCAGAAATAGCTACTTTTTATATCCTAGGGACACACAAAACGCTGTATGGAAAGAAAATCTTTTGTTCTGCAGTTAACAATTTTACTCCCTCAAAGCTTGGAAGAAGTAAATTAACTTGAGAATAGTTTGGGTCTAGTTTACATAGATACTACTTGATGTATGGCTTCAGCACTCTCTTGGAAGTGCATCCATCAGGTCATCAAGAGGAAGCACTTTAAAAATCATTGCTACATTCATAATATCATCCAGATGCTCAGTACTGCAGTATAGTGCTGAAGAAGAGTATCTGAAACCGTTTATTCTTTCCGTGGCTCCACAGCTGCGTCCTCCTGCCTCTCCCTTCCGAGAAGTATATATACGCACCAGCTACTTTCGTGATGCTTCTAGGCTTTGACCCGTGAATAACTAAGGCACAACATACTGCATAGACTCTAAGACTACTCTTTTCCCCTCTAGTGGCTATTGAGACGGCAATGAATGGATTATTATTTTGCTGTAAAATTTCCTTTCAGATGCAAGTAAAATAGTTTAAAAAAAAAAAAAGCAAAACCCCCACACAAAAAAACTTTGCAAATGAACTGTGGCCAAGTTTAATATTTAACAATCTTTTGACTGATAAAGAGCTTTTTCTTCTTTCAGATGCTCTCGCAAGGCAAACATACTTTATTTCGGGGCCAGGTTCCCAGTCAATATAAATCAGCACAGCACCACTGAAGTCAAGGGAACGTTGCAGGTTTATAGTGACCGGGGGTTAAGTCTGTGCATTCCGATTTGATCACTTCCACTTGGTTTTGTTACTGTTAGCATTCAGTTGCTGCCTCGGGTACTGTCATCATCTTATTACCAAAATATATCTCATATTTTACAGCTCATCTTTATTACAGGAAATACAGCTTTGTATTTTTACTTTTCCCCTAGTAAAACTAAGCTGGGCTCACCTTCTGCTCATTCTGCCATAGTTAATCCTGTTAATATCTCTCCTATGGCACCTCAGGCTGGCTTTAGGCACAGAGGGCTAACACAAATTAAGTCCCCATCTAGATAGATTGAGGAAGGCCCTTCTCACCCGCTGCATTTCAGGCAAGAACCTTCTTCCAGTTGCTTATTTTAAAAAAATCTATCAGTGAAACAAACTAAAGCTCCATACACCCGATGGCTTTGTAGCTGCTCGATATGAGAATTAGGTTTTTCTTTCTAGCAAAGCTGTAAAAGGAGATCATGACAATATTTAAAACAATACTTCCCCAAATACAGACAGAGACTGCACGCATTAAATGCTAACTTGTTGATGTAAAACTGGACAAAGAAATCCATCCGGAAACTCTTTGTATTGAAGAGCTGAAGCCCTGCAGGGGACAAAAACGGGCTGGGAGAAGGGAGAGAGGTGAATTGGGGAAGCCCAGCCATGGTGGTACTATGAGCTGTGCTAGCGACTTGCCAGGACAGCAAAGGCTACAGCAGGTTTCCACACACATTAACAAAAAAAGCAGTATCAACATGGGTTCTCCTGAGGCACATAAAGAATATAAAAGACCATCCTGAAGTCAGTTTGGGGGAACGGATTGATTCCTTCAAATATTTTTTCCTCTTCTTCTAAGGACGTATGTTTTCCTGGTGGCATTTTCCTGTGCTGACAACTCTTTACTATGAATTGCTCCTCCATTTTTCATCTCTGCCATTACACACTCTCCATCTTCATTTTTATCTGCATTCCCTCCCTTTTTTTTTTTCCCCTCTTTCTTTTACCCTTTCTTACCAGCTTGCCACATTAGCCTTTCTGTCAAGCTGCTTTGCTGCTTCCTCCTCAAGTATATTTACTCAAGGATGACATTTTTAAAAGCCTTGGGGGAAAAAAAAGAAAAAAGAAATCAGGAAGTCAGGTGTTGGACTTTTCTACCCATCAGAGTTATATTTGCAGTATGATTGCTCTTTCAACATACTTCCTCACGTGGATGTTCCTTCTGGAATAAGAGGGCCTAAGGAACTCCTTCAGTTTAGGCATCAAAGATTATCTTAATGCTTAGCCATGAGAAGATGCTCACTCCACAGCTGAAGAGCTGTTCTGAATCAGCACATACAGGTTAGCCATTTCAGCCAGCTTCCCCTGCAAAAAGGGGGAAAGCCCCAAGGGACAGGGTCCCATCAATACTTAGCTGCTCTGAGCTTCTCAGAAAGTCAATCGTTCTCCACTACCACGTGTTGCAGGTGGTGACTGGACATAGGACACAACTAATAAACACAAATAAACAAGGAAAGATCTCCTCTCTGTTCGTTCATTCATCCTTACCAGATCTTAAGCTCTTCAGATCTTTTTTTCTCCAGGCTGCTGAGCCTAGATGGGTTCCTCTTCCCATTTACGGTACCCAAGCATTCTGCCAATTGACGAGTAAATACAAATCATGCAATAACAATTAGGGACTGATCAAGCACACAGCTGAATACTCATGTGATCAGACTAATTAATTCATGTGATTAATCATGTAAAAGTACTTGAGGGAAAAGGCCACTTCTGTGAAGGCAATCAAGAGAATAAAGGCTTTTTGGCATTCAAAGACGCATTCATTGTTTGCTGTCTTTATAATGCTGATGGATTTGTGTTCGTTACAACTTTTCTTCTTTTGTTTAAATGCTGTCGCACTCGAGGTGATGATTCAGATACTCTCCCATGTAATAAACAGTATGGTTTTTAAAAAATTATTATTTAAAAAAATAATTAAATATTATTATTTGTATTTTCTGCGGAGATAATTCAGTTATTTAAAAATACCAGTTTCTGCTGTGATCTAGCTTGTTCCAAATTGGTATTTTTCACTTCGAAACACATATAGCAAGATTTCATTGTGTAAGAAATTCAGTGCACAAGGTAACCTTTGGTTAAGTAACCCTGATGGTAAGATTTCTTCTCTTCATAGTTTTAGGGTTCTAGTTCTGTGTCATGGGAAATGATCGTGTTTTGAAGAACTTCCTTGCAGGTGTTTAATTAAACACTGTGACTTTCAACAGGATAGCCCTACGAGATAAAGCTACACAGAGTATTTACAAGCATGCTGTTTACTTAATCATTTGCCAGCTCTGATCATTTCAAGAATATTTGCAATTATTTTTTTTTTCCCTAAAGACAGAACTCACAGACAAGCTTCTTACAGCAAAATGTGTTGATCCTGTTTTATAGTGGAAGAAGTTCTTCTGGATGATAGTCGAGACTCATTTTTATATGGAATGAGAGATTGGCAACAACAATGAGTTAAAATAAGAAAAAACTTCTCATGTTGCTATTTCTTATTCACTCAAGAACTAGTACATGTTATGTCAATAGTGGAAAAGGGACACTGTAAACAGCTTTAAAATGTAGTTTGTGGCAAATTTGAAATGACTACATATGAGGTTTACTTAAGCTCCGTATTTTCTTCCTTATCAAAATGCCTTCTGATAGTTAACATGCATTTTCTTTTTGAAAGAGCAAACATTTGCCATGAAAAGTGAGAAAACAAAGGGATGCTCAAAACAAATAATGAAAATTTGTCCTTTATTCATGAGCAATTTGTGCCTTTGATTGCTTGGTTTGATTGCGTCTTTCAGGGGCTCTTTAGCTAGGTTATGCTTGTAAGCTCTTGTTTCTTTTCCATAAACTTTACTAATAATAGTCATTGCATACTAACGGTAAAGAATAAAATTACTTAGAAAAAGCACGACTATGCAGTTCAAATAGTAGAAGGATCTGAAGTGAGTTTTCGGATAATATTGGAGAGGTTTTCTATGCCCTGAGCAAGTCACTTAATCTATCCCAGTTCTTCATAACGAAGACCACAAATAGACACGTTACCATGTTTGCAATGTTTCAGAGACCACACAGAAGAGACATTAGCTCATGCCTGACAGCAGATGACTTCTGTTCTTTATTAATGAATCATTTAATTCCACAGAATGAAAGCACAGCAGCATCTCCAAAAAAAATTCCACAGATGCTACCAATTCAAACTAGACTTGAGCAGTTTGTTTCTGTGGTCATCTGAATTTGCATTTTAAAGTGGTTTCTAGTATTTCCATATTTTTATATAACTCCTTTTACAGTTTTATATATTCAGTCTATGTTTTTTTCATTTACCACCAATTAATCATCAACTCCAGTATAGATGCACCCAGTATTGCTAGAGTAAAGAATCAAAAGAAACATAATCATCAAAATATAGTATTAAAACTTTGTTTTAAAATGTAAAAACCTGTTAATTAAAAATAAGTTATGGCTTACTCATTTCAATATGAGTCACAACTACACTTGAACTCATCTTCAATTTAACTCAATTGTTGCTATGTTAAATATGTTATGCTAGTACCAAAGACTAATATGTTTTATTTCCTAATACGTTTATGTTTTATAATAGGAAACCCATAAACCAAACCCTCCTCGGAAGCCTCTACCAGCAGACCCTCTGACCAAAGCGCGCTATAACAGTGCGTGCACAGCAGTGCCCGGACACACAAAAGCTCTGCCTCACGTTGCTCCTGCAAGGTTAGTTCTTCTAATCAAAACGCCTTGATTGTTGGCACTTCGTTCAATGACGGGTCTAAAATGCCTCGAGTAACTATGCTCTGCTGTAACTACTCACAGAATCACAGAATGCTTCGGGTTGGAAGGGACCTTAAAGACCATCTCGTTCCAACCCCCCTGCCCTGGGCAGGGACACCTCCCACCAGACCAGGTTGCTCAAAGCCTCATCCAGCCGGGCCTTGAACCCCTCCAGGGATGGGGCAGCCACAGCTTCCCTGGGCAATCTGTTCCAGTGCCTTACCACCCTCACAGTAAAGAATTTCTTCCTGATATCCAATCTAAATCTACCCTCTTTCAGTTTGAAGCCGTTACCCCGTGTCCTATCATAACACTCCCTGATCAAGAGTCCCTCCCCATCCTTCCCGTAGGCCCCCTTTAGGGACTGGAAGGCTGCTATAAGGTCTCCCTGGAGCCTCCTCTTCTTTGGGCTGAACAACCCCAACTCTCTCAGCCTGTCCTCACAGCAGAGGGGCTCCAGCCCTCGGATCATCTTTGTGGCCCTCCGCTGGACCCATTCCAACAGGTCCATGTCCTTCTTGTGCTGAACTAGTGTCAAGAGCTACGCAACAACCATTTTCTATTGGTTTATATAAAAGCATGCAGTATCAGACTGATTCTCACTGGGCACAATTGCACTGACTTCCATACAAGTATGAGAATTTATACTACATATGAAGGTTTGGCTGTGAGCATCTGACGGTATATTTACAAAAGCTGCCCAATAAATACAATACCTTTCAAAAGAATGGAGTTAATAAGCACCAATTTCAAGAGAAACAAAGCTCTCCGAGAAAAAAAAACAAATCCTACTCAGACCACCAACAGAATTAGGCTGAGAACTGAATACTGTTAAGATCAGCCACCAATAAAAGCACTTTTCCATTCACGCATTTCATGATGGAACATCAGTTTATATCACCTGAACATGATACCCAAAACATTCAGAAAGCACACAAATTGTACACTTCCAAAAGAGGATGTTGAAAAAACATAATCTGGAAGTGAAATAATCATGCCCAATGTTAATGGGCACAGTCAATGATATTTTCTTACACAATGTTCTTCAGTTTCCTACAAATAAAAAGTGAGTTCCAAGGAAGGTAAAAGTAGTATTTTAAGTTACAGAAATTCCACTAGTGAGGCACTTAACATTGCTCAGAAAAACTGAAAACAGAATCAAGTTAGTTTCCTAATACTTCTAGCAAGAAGACTGCAAGAGTGAACTTCAGTTAAGCTCCTGGCTGTCCATTCTAGTAAGATACTCTGAAAGTTCTAATATTTCAAGCTGACTACTACAACTTTTTGAAACCAAGTGCTACTCTCCAACATTAAGTAGTATTTTTGAACAGCTGCAAAATTGATGATCACACAAAGAAATAAAGAGTTTAAAGAGCAATACCTGAAACATTGAGCTAGCCTATCCCACTGGCCAGGCTGCAATTAAAACATGAATTGAAAGAAAGGAGTCACCTGGTACCATTTACGCTTCTTGATGAGACTTGTTTATATAGTAACATAGAATGCTAGAATGGTTTGGGTTGGAAGGGACCTTAAAGACCATCTCGTTCCAATCCCCTGCCCTGGGCAGGGACATCTCCCACCAGACCAGGTTGCTTAGATGTCCCCCCAGTATGAGAGTCCCATGCTACGTGTCTGAAGTTAACTTTGACAACAACTCTAAGAGGTTTTACCATTCATCGTCATGCTTCAAGCACGACGCTGGGAGTGAGAACTAACAAAAGTTTAAATAACAATTTGTTATTTTCTTTCTTTCCAACAGACCTGCTCCTAAGCATCCGCCACAGGTATCCAGGTTCAGCAACACTGCTGATGTGAAATGACTAGAAAATCTGACACCTTTATTTTAAAAAAGTGAAGACAGAAGTTTGCACTATCTTTAAACTCCAGCTGGAGTTCATTTTTATGACAATACTTAGAATTTTTAATGTTTAAAACAGCATTATTTTTAAGAATTCTGAGCTACTGCCTTTGGTGCTGTGCTGTGCTATGGTGCTCTGTATACTTGCTCAGGTACTTGTAAATTATTAATTTATGTTGAATATTTATTACAGTGCAGTGCACTGTAGTAGATATTTTTACCATAGCTGAGTTTTCCTAAAGAGGAAGCCTTTTTTTGTAATATTTCATTGAACTTGAATAATTCTGCTCTGTTGGTCCTATGTAGAGATTTTAGTTTTGATCTGTTCTTTAAGGAGTGCTGATAGTCATGGATAAATCAAATGTAGAAGCAACTCAATCTCAATGGTTCATAACAAACTTTTGAATAAATATGTCAGGGTAAAAAAAAAGATCTCTTCTGGAACATGGTGAAATGCCCGATATCTGCACACAGATGTGTAACATATGTATTTAACCAAAGTATCACTCAGTGTTAGCAGTTTTTACTGTAATTTCAGCGTTCACGTTACTGTTTGAAATTGTCGAGAAATCTGTGCTGAAAGAGGACGTATTCATTTTGGGCGAGTTCTCTTACTGAAGAAGTACTGTATATCGTGAAACTGTATTTTTTTTTAATTGCATTTTCCTCACACACAGTATGGTTAGTACGTATTAATGCAGATATCAGGCCTTCCAGTGTCGTCACCTTTGTGATGCTTTGGTAATTAAATTCAACCTGGACTGTGTCAGGCAGTACCATCTCACGGTGTCGCATAGCTGTCCTGCTTAGACCGACAGTACATCACACGCAGGGGGTGGGGGGGAAGCCAAGAAGCATTACGAAGAACCACATTTTAAGCATCAACTATTATACTTACTTCTTTTGCCTCATCGCTCTGCTTATCAACTCTATTTTGCATATTTACTACTGTTTTGTATTTAACTTTTAAAATGTTGTGCTGGGTTTCCTAATTTTCAAATCAAAATGTGTATTTTAATACATAGACTTTGGTTATCCTAACACATGGCAAAAAAAACCAAATTCATCTCTTTAGTATGTGGTAACATTACGTCTGATCTCTTCTGTACCTTCGCAGTAGTACTGCTGAATACAGTTTTCAGCTATGCTCTAATAAAAACAGTTTTCAAGTATCCGTTGGAGAAATAGAAGGAACTATAACCTTATATAGGTTAGTTTCCTCATTGCTTGTAGTTTTTGTTTCTTTAAGCAAAAATAAAAGCATTGATAGAAACTTGGATCTTATTTCAGTAAGTGCATTTTATGTCTTTTACATATTTTGTATTTAAAATACTAATTTCTTCCTGTCACCACTAGCTTTATATCTAAAACGAGGAGGTAAGGGGGACATCTCAGTTCGAAGCGGAGATACAATCTCAGTTCGTGATTTGAACACTCCCATTTTTAGAATGACAAGTCATCAGACTGTATCAAAATGCTTCTGATAACCGCTGGAAATCTTAAGTTGAAATTTTAAGTAGTGAAAGAAGAAGGTGAAATTAAATTACTAAAAAGTTTGTAATATCCGTTTGCATCAGCAGTTCTAACATCTGAATTTAATGGTACCAGCTTAGATAAGATCTAGCACATATATAAACTTAAAGCTTTAAGTAAACTTTGGGTTTAAAATAAACATGACCCACCTATGGAGTCTTACAAGTAGAAATATCCATATAGGGCACCCAAACCTACCCCTGTAATCGCCAGCAGCCATCTCACCAACACAGCGTCCAGAACAGGCCACAGAGCTGTGCAGCCGAGCACACCAAAGCTAGAACCCTTCTCAGATGATGCCGAGAACCTGTTGGACATACAGATGAGTGCCTCCACCCCCCCTGCCCCCCCCGGAGAAACATCACAGACACACACTTTTTCACGTATGGAGGAAAACAGCAGAACAATGGTAATAAGGACACTGCTAGGTGTCCCCAGTCCCAGCAGAGTGGAGTTTTTAGATTAAAATGCCTGGATGGACTTACTCACTGGCTTGTATCCCTCAAAGAGCCCCGTGCCTGGCTGTCGGTGTATTCCTGGGCTGAGGACAAGCATCCTGCACAAGCATCAACACGCACTGCCTGGTATCTCATCTGCTGTTGCTAGAATAAGAAAGCCCAGGGACTCATCGGGGATGAGGTGCAAGAGGACATCCTTGGCTTCTGCAGCGGAGCAGCAGGAGCCTGGAGGCAAAAGGGCATCATTAATGTAATACCTTTTACTGTCTTTAACAATTCAGAGAGAGAGAGAGAAAGAGTGAAAAAAAAATCTGTTTAAACAAGCTGTGAAGCAAGCACATTACTAAGCAGAAAAGTGTATGTCAAATTTATTAACTATTAACACTTTTCTAAAACAAGCAGCTGAAGCATATGTATCCAGTGACAGGGAATGGAGTCTTGCAGTTAAGGGTGCATTATTAGATGTACATAGTTATCTAACAGAGTTACTATCTTACGTTAGAGATAGTAATCATAGAGACGTTAGAGATAGCTAAAGCTAGAGATTTCTAGCCATTTGGAAAAAAAAAAAATCATAATTCCCTGTCTGAAACAAGGGTGAGCAAACCTCAACATCCTGTAAAAATTATTACCATTACTTGAAACCAGCACAAGGTAGTGATGGCGTCCTACAAGCTGATGTTTTTGTCATAGTAAAACTGACGGGTAGGTGTAATGTGTACAACAGTCATATAATCTGGAATCCTTCCAATTAGCAGATATGCAAATATATTTATACATATTCAGATGCAAAATACTACAGGCAGAAAAGGATCTGTAGCGTTTAGAGGAGAGAAAAAAAAAAAAAAAAAAAAAAACACCAAAACCAAATCCAAGCTATCAAATACTTCTTTTGTTTTGGAGGAGCAATTTTTTTTCCCAGGACGTGAGCAGTAGCTGGCTGTGTGATGTTTTCATATCAAATTAGTGTCTTTATGATTAGACATGCAGATGCCATGTAAAATTCCGTTGTGAAAAACAGATGAATGGTTTTACATTGTTAAGGACAGTGTAAGCGAACAAATTACCATGGGATACACCAGGATGCGAAATTTAACATTTACTACTCTGCGGTAGCTGCTCAGTGCACGGACCTGTAGTATCTGGTGACAAAGAAGTGCTGTCAGCACAGGCTTCAAGTCCTGTCATAATATATTCGTCTGTCTCTGTGCTCAGCAGACTTTAGCTTTTAACTCACCTTTAAAAATGAAGATACACCATCCTTTAAATCCTCTGGTTTTTTGACAGTGTTCAGTGTCTCTTGGCGGGAGAGATGTTCGGAACAGGCCGTGCTGGTGTCTGCTCCTCCTTTCTGCCATCTTCTTCCACACACGTATTTCAGCCTCGACCTACTCAGCACGAGGCACTGGCACAGGCAAGTCCCCTTTCCAGAGGCAAGGCAAGAACACGGTGTGCTCTCCCTAAGGCACTGCACGGCAATGCTGCTATTATGCTGATCACTAGAACAGCAAGTACAAAACGCCATCAATGAAAATGAATAAATATGCAGTAAACAAAAAGAAAATGGCATATTTACCCTCTTTCTCCCCATCAAATCGCTCGGTTTTAGTATTCCTAGATTTTTTTAAGAGCTATCAATTATCAGAGTAGCAAGATTTTTTTTTTTTTTTTTTTAATTCCATGGAATATTTTGAGAGCCTTTTCAAAAGCTAAGAAAAGAGATGCATAGCTTTTTGTCTTAGTTTCAATTCTGATTTCTTCTGATCATTTGAGTATACAATACTCTCTTCTATTAACTTCCAATCAAATAACAGTATTTTTTAATTTAACTATAAATTACCATGTAGCCACTAACAAATTCATTATTTATCTTACAAACATTCTCCAAAACAAATTTTTAATGCTAAAACGCATTCTGCGTGCGTATCGTCCTTCCAGATAAATATACCCCACATCACCAGAAGTTAAAGATGCCCCAGACATTACAGGCGGGTGCCCTCTTCACGTAATACTTTTAAGAGAGAAGCATTAAAAACCTAGAGCATATTGAGATTACGATTTGTTCTCTTGGAATTCAGGTAATTCAGAAATCAAACACCCAGCATCATCATGACTAAGTTTTGTTTCTTTTCCATTATTCCTTTTTTTTTTGAAGCAACATGCAGGTATTGTGTGTCTGTAAAAATGAACAATACATTTCTAATGCTTCACATCTAATTTTTACATATCTAAATTTATATCCTTTAACTTACTTCTGAATACACAACTTTCTGGTGCATAGCATCACCACAAGAATAATTCTATATATATTTTAGATATACCGTTATAAAGTGTTTCCTATGATTGTAAACAATGAAACTAAGAGAAGGAACAGAAACACTTTAAGAACACTTCAAGGCAGGCTATCTAAAAATAAAAGCGTATTTTTTATTTGAAAATGTGCCGCTGTTAAAAAAGAAATTTAGGAGTGGTGAGTAATTAACTGTTTAACGTCATTACAGGCTGATATGAATGCAGACAGACCAGCATACCATTTTTATGAACTACTTATTTACAGTCCTTCAATTGAACTTCTGTTTGCTAAACTTTGTACAATCATCTATGCTATGTAGCAGTTTTGTACCAATGCAGCAGGTTTTAACTTACATGTGGGTTTCTAGTAGAGTCTTCCACTTGAAGGTGCTCCGAGCAAAGACAATCTGGTAATTCCACAGCTGAACTATCTGCTCATTCTTAAGTACTATCCCTCAATAAATACATGCTTCATTATATTTGGTGGTTTGTCTATGTAATTACCCAAACGGTTAAGAAAATGCCAGAGTTTCCACAACATAAAATACTATATCCTGTGAGAAAAGGGCACGTATGGTCTCACTGCTTCAAATACAAATAAAAAAAAAAAAATACTATGCCATAGATATTGTCTTTTTTTTGTACCTTTCATTGTCATCTCACTGGTGTTTATATATGTAGGTATTCGCAGGATATTTTCCTCCCATTAATCAGAACTGGAAAAGGAGAGATTTGCTCAATAGAAGAACTTCAGTTAGCCCAAGAAAAGCATCCCGTTCAGGAAACAGGCCGCTGGCTGCATTGGCTCTCCTGTAAACTGAAACCCCAGAGAGCACTGAGCACAGAAAGAGCGTGAAGCAGAGACACAGACTATCAAGCAACCACCATTAAGCAGAAAGGCCCATGCAGCAACCTTTGTTGGAGCGATTACAGAGCAGAAATGTAGTCCTGCAGAAACCGCTTCCCTGCTTCTCCATGGGCCAGAATTCCCTTTGGGCAAGTACACAAGACAGGTCACTTTTCAAGATTTTAAGTATATGGCACTGAGCGGCCTCGCGTTAGCTGCGTTTCAGCTGTGCGCGAGCACGCCAGCAATTTTTAAAAGCTTCCAACTCTCTGCCCTGCAGGCAAATTTGCAAGAGTAGGGGAATTGTTACCTGCAGGCCCTTTCCATTGTAGAAAATGCAAGCGATGTGTACCTACTACTACTTTTATTTTACATTATTTATGTGCAAATGACCCTGTGGGGACAAAAAAAAACCCTGGTGATGCTATATATTAGGTAGTGCTTTATTTGGAGGAAAGGACTGTGTTTTTTTTAAAGAATGCAACTTTAATTTTGCATTTTTCAATGCTTGACTGTGCAATCTTGATGCTTCTTGGTATGAAGACATCTAAGACTACTTTTTAAACCCTGAAAACACAGAAATCATACCTTATGGCATGCCTGACTTTACCTGATCACCCTTTTTGTTATAAGCGGCAGCAATAGATGCGCTTCCAGAAGCAGCAGCGGGTAGAAGACGAGCATGTATTTGATTATCAATGTCCCAGATGCTCACTGCCAGCAAAGGGACCACAGAATCCTGCATCTTGGCTCCATCGCAGCCAGACTGACTTAGAATTCTGAGTCCCTCCCGATCTCCGTCACGCCATCCAAGCCTCTGTCCCTGCCGTTCCCAGTTCCCAGGCAGCAGGTTTCCAATCTCACTCGTCCTCCTGACTTGTTTCCTTCCTTTTCCTGCTCTGGTCAAATTGCACCCCTTTCTCCACGTCCAGGTTTCTCTAGAAACTTCCTCAGCTGCTATAGTTTGAAGTCTGCGTCACATGAAGATGAATTAACAGAAAACTGGGCTCCGTAACTTGCTGTGGCTTCTTCCGAACACTTCAGTTGTGGCTTTTAAAATGCTGAGTTAACAGTTTTACTTGCAGATGCTACAGATACAGATTCCTCTCCCAAAGGAAAAGGAATGCTAGAAATATTTTCTGATTTTAAAATTACCTAAAAAAAAAAAAAAGATGAAAGCATATCCTAGAAATATGGTCCTGTTTCCTTTTTCTAAAGCAGATAGTAAAGTAATATCACAGGGAGATACTGGTATATTCCCCAGTAAATTAAAATGTTTCTGCAACAATTTTAGAAGCTTTCTTCTTGTAAAGTGTTCAAGTAACTTGCAGAATTATTTTTTAATTGTATTTTAATTTCCACTTTCAATTTTCAGTAGCATTTTTCTATGAATGCGTTTGTTGTTCTGGCAACCCGTCCACATCATGGCTTAGAAGACCGCTGCATTGAGGACTGGTAGTAAAAGCATCTTTGGGAAAAACATAAAGTCCAGAAGTAAAGAGAAAGCCACATGGCATTTTTTGTTATCACGAAATATAAAAAATATTTACTAGGCTTTATGAAAAAATGAAAGCTACTTCTTCTTGGAGCAGACTTTGTATTTTGGCATACAGTTACCCTGTAAGTTTGTACAAGTTACTCCTTGGCGGCTGGGTAGCGTGGCCATTTCAGAGCAAAGCAAGTACCTGAGAGCGCTACAACATTCCATGTTACAAAGTGGAAAGAATTACAATTCATTAAAAAAATGTTTTAAATGCTAGTCTATGCGCATTTCATGCTATAACGTGCAGACAATCATCAAATACTAGCTGTGGTTAAGATGAGTCAACATAAAATTTCTACACCCTGTTCTCAAAGTTACAGTGTCCTTTTACCTTCTAAGCGGTCCTCCCACTGTGAAAATTTAATGCTATTGTATTAAAACACAACTATTCCTCACCAGTCTGTAGGAATTAACCACCATTTCTCTCTTTCTGTGCAATTGACATGGCCTCCTACTAAAAACCTGTTGATGTAAAAATATAATTTCCTCTAAATTTTTATTAAATGACTCTGTTTCAGAGTTGGCTACATACAGTAATACCCTACATACAATAATGCAATAATTTAAAATAAATTAAGGCATTATTTAATACCAGGTTAAGTCAAATGCAAAAATAAAGGGTTTACATCTTTAAAGGGTAGCTTTTTCTGAGTAGAATTGAACAGTGGCAATTCATTCTTACCTTCCCATCTGTGCCACTGTCACACAGGTCTGAAAAGACCTCAGGTCATCTGTATCAGATTATTTTACTGTTAAAATTGCGAATTACTTTTTAGTTCTGAAAGCCAAAGGCTAAAGTATATATTTTTTTACAAAGATACATCAGGCTAGTTGTAGCATAATACACTTTTCTGAAAGAATATTAGATGCCCTTACACCTTGAACGTATTCCTCACTTCTGGGGCTGAAGCTACGCAAGCATTGTGCTCACGATTTGAAGTAAAGAAGCATCTCCTTGGAAAATTTAAATAGTAGTATTAAGAAGGTCAGGTAAGAAATGCTAATTTTCTGTTTACTAAAGGGACAATCATGAAAGTAAAAAATGTCTTGAAGAAGAGAGGGAAGCAGCAGAGAAGAAAAAAAAACAATAATTCAGCATTTAATTTCCAGCAGCTTAAAGACAGTTTGCAATATCCTCAGGGGAATGCCAAAAAGTCTGTGTGTTTATTTGAATTTCTTCCTCTACATCTAACTCTGTATGCAAGAGGGTTTTAGTTTTGTTGTAAGAAAACAGTGCCTGTAAATCCCAGAGATACACTTAAATACAGGAGAACATGCTGAAGAGGAGGCTGAGCCCCACAATTTAATAAGTGCCGAGGACCCCAAAAACTGCATACTAGAGGGGAAACGGGCAAGTTATGGCATTTAACTGAGGTCCAGTATTCATATTTTCACTTTCTTAGTGGAAAAAAACAAACATATCTAAATCGCGCATCTCTGAGCTGGAAGATAGGGAAATAGTTGGTTTTCCTCTTAGTTTTCTCTTCTTGTCTTCTAATAAATTGACCAAGCTCCAAACAAACAAAAAATCATAAAAAATGGAGAAGGAAATACAATTAAAAGAATAAACCCAAAACCAGAAAATCAATATATAGAAATTATTCATATCTGCCTGTGAAAACTTCCAGTCTTCCAGGAGTCCTTTACAATACTGAAAGACAAAAACAACAGCTAAAGTAAACACAGCTTTCTCTCTTCTTAATTGTTAGAAGGAATATGCTATCTCATTTTTAAAAGCAGTTTCTCCTCCACTTTCCAGCAGCACCAGAACAAGCTCTTATTACGTACCAGTGGCACCTGTAAATCTGATGAAGAGCACTTTAGAGGAGTTGCATTACGTTACCTGCCACGTGCCAAAACGTATTCACGCTCTGCAGCCCCAATCGTGACTACAGACCTGAAGGAGAACCACAATAATCAATGCTTTGTAGAATCATCAACATTAGAAATAAGATCCTAAAAAATACCTGAAAAAACAATCCCAACTGTTGCACTTGCAGGTCGGGGAACTTTCTCCTGGAGCCCGAGAAGGAGCAGATACTGAAACAAGAACCCTAAATCCTCTTTGAAAGGTATAATCTATGTCCTGTACCAATTTAATCCAGTGTGCTGGTGATGGGCATTAAAGCGTGGACTAAGGTTTTAAGAAAGCATAAAGTATCAAAGCACTGTAATACCCCTGTTGCTACTTAAAGCCCACGGAAGGATGCAATGCAGAGTCATTAGATTCATACAGAAACCATTAATTTCATTTTGGCAGTAAGTAAAGCCTAGTAACTTGGAAACTGCATCCGACAGATGGTCTGAAAGAATTTTTAGGTAGTAGTCTGCATGAGACTTACATATTTATATAAAAACATAGGTCAGGAACAGCTGCAAAAATTAATCAAACTCCTTGTTTATCGCTAGCATCATTTTGAAGTGTGTTAGGAAACTATCAAAAATATATTAATTCAATGAATAGATTCAGTGCTTACAATTCTTTTCCCTAAAAATACATTTTGTCTGAATTTTGGACTGTTCCTTCCTTTGCAATTATTTTCAACCTGTTACCTTAAATTACTAGCCTAAATTAAAGAAAAATAACAGCTCTCAAGACAGAAAAATCCTCCAGATGTAGTAGAGCAGAGAGATTAGATAAAATTCCAATATTCTCAAGCATTCGGTAAACTACCCAACAATAGCTTAAACGTGACTTTTGTGGTTTTAGCCTTCTGAAGCTCGCGTTTCCCCTCTCAAGCATGGGTAGACGTGTGCCTTTGCAGCCCTGCAACAGGCACGTTCACACTCGCATTTTGCTCTTCAGTTCTCTTCAAGAAAGTCTTCACAATCTTGGCCCTACCACATCCAGCATACCCTTTCTTCACATATTCCCTTTTTATCATTTTTGGGTCTTTTTCTGTCATTCATTCCTTCTTTTTGTTGTATCCTCTTAGTGCTCTGTTGTCTTTTTGACAGACTTACACCTCCCTTAGCCAATTTTACCTAATCCTCTAGATGAATGAGCTTCTTTTTCCCTTCTAATTTCAGCCAGGCTGGTCTTTTGAGCATTATCTTTGTTTTTCTAAGGCATGCAGATTCGAGTCATTCCCAGGGCGGCACCATGCCTGGCTCAGATGGGCACACTTGGTATTTCTGTAAGTGAGGAGAGCCCCAGGTCCCTAGGAACACGCTGTGGGTACAGCTCATTTGCTATGCCAGCCCAGAGTATAAAGCCAAATTCCAGATTTACTACTTGAGTAATTCCCAGTGTCAGCTTACAACTCCAGCGTACAGCAGTGCAAATTTTGCAGGGGCACAATTCTCTTGCCAGACCATTTTTTTTTCAGCCATTCAAGCCAATCCCAAATCTAAAGGTAACTACAAAGGAAGATCTTCTACAAGCCTCTCTAAGGAATCTCTTCTTTTTTTATCCCTTTTTTTCCCCCTCTTTGTATCTAGTTTTTGCCATGAAGCTTTGCAACCTCAGATTTACACTAATAATATCCAGAAGCACCATCACAAGTAACAGCATAGTTAAATGGGTTGATTGGAATAGATTAATTACACTTTCAATACGCTCACATTTCAGGTTGCCCTTTTTATACAACTTTGAGTTTTCTAGACTATTGAAACACCCTGAGACCTTGTTTCTGCATTCTGTGAACCTGCCCCTGAACGCCATCTCAGCACTGACTGTTTATATTCACCCCATCTGGAACATACTGAAGTTTCTGAAAGCTGTAACCAAGACATTTTTTCCAATGAGGGGTCTGGTTGCTGCTGGAACTTTAACTTAACCTTACTCACTTCTTCTTTCACCACTTCAGCCAATGATTACTATTCCCTCTGTCCAAAAAGACTTTATTATTGCAAAGCCAGTACTTTTCCCAGCATCAAGTTCTAATCACAGATCCTTTAAGTTGTTTTTTACAGATCCTTTAAATTGTTTTTTGTGTGGATAAGATCTCCTTGAGGGCACAGTTAGTGCTATCAGAAACTCATCCAAGTAAACATATTGACCATCTGACTCCTTTGGAATGGCTACAGCTACAAGCCCTCCACACCAAAAAATAAGGTCCAACCATTCTATAGAAGCCTATGAAATAGCCAGTGGAAATCAAAAACCATAATAATCTCTATCCTGAGTGACAGTATAGTCACTGGAGTCTTGGATGCTTAAAATACAGACCCAAAAATGGGTCAGCGGTTCTATTAATGGCAAACAAAGCTCATCTCATCAGATACCAAGCAACTTCAATGTCTTTCTTACAGAATGTGCCTATTCCAAGTACTGAGGATGCAGAAATGCAACAATAAAAATATTGTGGCTGCAAGGAAGTTCCAGAGAATGTATTGAATTTGGTAGTTTTCCAATTGATATTCATCTCCAATAGCAGCCCAAAGTCAACCACAGTACAACAAGAAAATGGGCAAAAGCTTAAAGAAGAAAGGTTATTTCCCACTGCAATACAGTTCTTGGAGAGGCGCTATCCTGCACCTTGTCCTTCCTCTTCAAACTCTCTTGTCTTTTGAGGAACAAACAACATTACTGCCCTTTGTACTCTGGAAACAGCATGAAAAAAAGTCAAGACAAATGCCTCTCAGCAGCTACTGCTAAACAGAAAGTTTTCCAAACTTCACCTCTCAAGACATGTTCACCCACAGCAGAACGTGCCCAGGGGCAATGACTCCCAGAGAACTGCAGTTCCCAGTAAAGAACTTTTCCTTCCTTTTCTTCTAAAAGCATCAAACCACAAGCATGAACAGCATATTGTACTGTGCAGCATTACAAATAAATTAAGTAATAAAAAATATGTAATCATAAGCACCTTAGCCATAAAATTACTAGTAGAACAAATATCCAGCAGCATTAAAGCTATTAAGACAGAAACTCTGGTAACCTATGGATGGTTGTGACAGTAATAGCGGGTAAATAATGAGGGTGCTCTGCTCCATTCTGCTATCCAGAGCTGGGACATTGCTACATGCACCAAATCTCCATTTCATAGTTCACCTCCTGCTACTCTCCCCCAAAGACAGTCAAGCAGCATTCCTCCCTCAACCCACATTGCTGGCAGAAGCGAGTAACCATATGCTTAGGTTAATGCTGGGAGCAGAGTGACATGAGCTGAGGGACAGAGAATCTCAGCACAACTCACAGTTCCCAAACAAGACGACTCTGGCAAAAAAGGGGATTTGTAAGGGGAGAAAAAACCCAGCCTCACCCTCAATTCTATAAAAGAGTATACACAGTATGCAAGTTTAGAGTGACACCTATACCATCATAACATAACACGAATTATCATGACTATTTTTAAAAAAAACATTAGGCAGAACTTAAGCTTATCCAACACATACCCAGTCTTTTCTTGCCCCTTGCTCTGTCTGCTCTCCTGCAGACGCCTCTATCAATCCGATTTTTTATTCTTAATCTAAGCTTGTTTTACAGGTCATCAATTTAATTTCTCAGTGCTTTAGGTTCTCCACTATTCTCAATCAGAATAACGTTATACCCATCAATCCTTATCTCTGAATCTTCAGCTTTTCGTTTAGCCTCCCAGCAGTCTTGATCAGAGCTTTTCAACACCTTATCAACTGCAACCATGTTGATTAAATTATACCATCCATTTGCTAATATTTACTGAGTCATTACTAAATATGTCCAATTTTGTTTGCTAATGCACATTTGTGTCTCTCTGCAATGTGAAACCAAAAACAGGCAATGCTGCCTATCTCCTGTTTCACGGACGCCTGCAAATAAAACAAAATATCATACTTTTATTAAAACTAAAAATGTACAGTTATAGGCAAGGAATGTTCCCTATTATATCCTGTATCAACTACTAATGAGAAAATTGCCCTTACTCCCTGTTCCCTATCATGGATCTTTTATTTTCCCATTAATTAAATATAGCTGAAGAGGAGAGATCTAATTACAAAACTGCTACAATGAAAGCATCCCTGTCCTAAAGTCTTGGAGGTTATTCTATTTATTGCTATCATATCAGCAGGGCTTTATCCACTCCCTCACTTTTCAGTCATTTTCACAGTTCTTCACTCTTCTGAACCCACACCATTGTCCTCATCCTTTCAGGCAAATAAGTTTCCATTAAGCAGCAATACTCTTTTGCCCAAAGGATTCAGAAATGTATCAGTGCAGGGTATAAAAGATTAACCTCTTCACATTTGGGACAGTGCTTTCTTCTCTGCAAAACGTATAGATAAAATACTTACATTACAGCCATCATCAATCATCCATTCAATGAAATGACGATGTCATCTGCCTGCAGCCCAGTACAAAGCTGTACGGCCTCCCAGATCTCTGGTTTCCCAAGAAGCACCTTATGATCCCAGGTATTTAACCATATCCAGGTGACCAGCAAAAGCAGCTAACATCAGGCTGTAATATTAAAAATACAGAAGAAAAGGAAATTAACCTGCTGTAAAACCAGGACATCACTGTCACTGTTCAAAAAATTTTAAGTGTGTTCACTACCGTGTAAATTTCTGATAAATAAGAGTAAAAATATACCCATGGTATCGTAACTCTAATATACGAAAGATGAAAATACTTGACCTTGTGAAGACAAGGAATAACACCATACATATATTCTAAAAGCTTGATGCACTCCTAAGAGCTTTCTGGAACCTCTTGAAGGGTCAGACAAGAGGACAGACAAGAGCACAGAAACAAGCGTTGAGAAATCCACATTTGAATTTCAACTCTGCTACTTCCTTAACTATCCGTTAGTTCGGAAAGGGGATGTCATTACATCCACATTTTACAACAAATGTCATTCTTCTTCCTACTGGATTCTCAGTTCCCACTCTGATGCAAGGGTGCAACCTTTATGTTTCCAGATATCAGCTGGAAACCATTGAAACCTAAAGGACCTGGACTTACGCCTCTATTCCAAAAGAGACAAACTGTGGCTCTGAAAATAGGTTTCCTTCTCCTTGGGTAAATCCTTAAAACACCCTTTTCATACTTAAAAGGCCAAAGTATTTAAGTCGCCTTTATTCTCCAGAGGTTTGTTACTGCATTTCTATACCACCTATTGCTGGAGGTCAGTGGCACTAACCACTAAAATAAAACCAGCAGATAGGTCTCATAGTTCTTCACATGCTTCAATACAGTCAAGTGTGTGTGCCTGGAATGGCTTTCAACAGCTGTTTAATGTCTCCATCAGCTCTTGAGTCAAACGTTATCTCCAGCACAAATGGTAAGATTTTAAACTCTGCACCTTTTCTTCAGTGAATGTCTAGAACTGCCTTAATCATAGGATCATACAAACTGGCAAGGACCTCAGGAGGTCTCTAGTCCGACTCCTGCTCAAAGCAGGGTCAGCTCTGAAGTCAGACCAGGTTGCTCAGGGATTTGTCGAGTTTGGCCTTGAAAACTTCTAGGGATGAAGATGGGGCACAACCTCTCTGGACTACCTGTTCCACTGCTTGGCAGTCCTCACGGTGAAGAGCTTTTTCTCGTATCCAGCCAGAAACCTTTCTTGCTTGAGTTCATGTCTGTTGTCAAGTCATCGGTGGACTTTAAGTGTCTGTAAGATTAGACCGACTGAAGATGTGAATGAAATTTAAAACGTTAGACTAACGAGTGTTTGTCTTGCATTTTCACCCTCATCCTTCCTCTCTTTTTATTGAATAGTGTGCTTCAGATGCTCTCAACATCATTAACTGTATTAGCCACACCAGTGCTTCTTAGATGATCCACTTCTTCATTTAGTTTAAAATCATTCTGGTTCTCAAAACCTTAACCATAATAGGGAATGAAAATAGTTACAATAATTTCTTATCAGAGTCACAGAAATAAAAATACTGTTAAAGAACAGTACAATATTTTAGCAGTCCAGCTAAACAACTATCTCGTTGGTGAATAGTCTTTTACTTATTTTCTTAAATGATGAAAATATCAGATGATTGTGTTGATTTTCAGCTGACATCCTCTGCTGCTCTGACTCTTCTCCTGTCCCTCAGTGTGGTTCCACAGCACCTCTCATGTTATACTATATGTTTATATGTAGTAGATATATATACATATACACATACCTTAAAATTTAAGAACGCAGGACTTAAAGAGATCTTCCAGGCTATCAGGTTCAGCCTCCTGCTATTACAAGCAATCATATTATTTTATGCCTTTCAAAAATTTAGCACATACAGTCCTCAGCGTAAGGAGAATTTTTTCCCCCTGCTAGCTGGATAGTTATTCCAAAAATCTCATGCTGATGTAGAAAACCTTCTTTTTTTTCCTGAGACAGATATCTTTTTTCGCCTCTGTGTATTACAGTCAGACCCAAATCTGATGGGTGCTTAATTATCTGCATTTATCGCTCAGATGTTACAATTAACAAAACTGTAGGACTCTCAACTAATGAGTCTTCAATGCAGTGCTTGGCCAAAAAACATTTCTGTGTCAATCATGTCAAAACCAAGCCAAGTTCCAGTTACCAATAGTTGAAGTTTTCTGTTTATTTCTTTTGTTTCTAAATGGAAAATCATTTACATTTATCTCGGTACTTTTCCAAGTACTAGGATGTATTTATCCCACTAGTGAGCAGAGCAACCACCATAGAAATGTGTCAGCTACACTAATTCACGTTAAAAGGCTTGTTGTTTTGGATATGGCAATGTATAATGTGATTCAAAATACAATATTATACTGGTTTACCCTGTCACTGATGTAATAATTCTACACCATATCAATACATTTACTAAATATATAATAAAAATGTAAATGAAGCAAATTAAGCCAAAAGCAGAAAGCAAGTGTGATCATTGTCCATCATCCTCAAACTGTCAGCCGTAGAGTCACAGTCCAACTGACACTGCAGAAAATGGATTTTTGGAAAGAATTGCACATGGGGCCTGTGGGACAGTGTTGAAAGCCTGTTGTGTACCCCGCTTAAACAAGTTGGCCAAGTGAGTAAATGCAATTCCCAATTCAGATATTTAGTCTAACATCATTATCTCAGCGAGCAAAAGTAACTATCCTGTTTTACAATACACTATATCCATTGAATGTAGAGTTGCACAGTGATTTTATCTAGAAAACCTTAAATACTTTGTACGTTCAGAAACATCTCAAACCCTGGCTCCTTGGTTACAAATATGTACTTTGACAGGGACAAAAATGTGCAAACCACTATTTTTTTCAAGCAAAGACAGTAAAAACATCCACCTCTTCAATGAATGCAGAAGAAAGCTTACAAACTTTGGGACAATATGCATATGAAATTATACACGAGCGAGTGATCCCACCAGTTCTTGAAACACTTTGAGCAGTCGAAGAATGATGGGCAGGTCGTGAAAGAAACCAACCAAACAACCATTCCCTGATGCACAATTTATCAAAATTCCATGCAGAACAGCACGGGGCATAAAGTTGCCCAGTAAAACCAGCACTGCTTACCAAATTAATGGGAAAATCAGCAGAAGGTAGTTGACAGATACATGGATGCTCCATGGGAAAGGCCTACAGAAGGTGTGTGGCTGTCCCACCAGATATGTAAATATGACAACACTGCAAGAACCTATATATGAGTTACTTATTAGAGAGTTCCAAGCTACAGTTAGGAGAAATAATTTCTATGGATGATCAGAGCCCAAGGAAGGAAAAGCCAAGACAGTTAACAAAAATCACCACAAGGAACACAGGTTTTAGGCACAGCATTACTGGAGGCTAACAACAATTTTATCAGCCTCCCCATGATCCTCAGTTCAGTGATTGCCAACCATCGGGGTTGAATATGTGTCAAACAATGCGGCAATCGGCACACGAGGATTTGTATGGATTTACAGTTTAACTAAAAAACATCTGCCAAATCCCAAAAGTAGTCTTTATGCTGAGGTTCTGTAATTTAAGCCATTGGACTACCTAGCAGATGCCCTTTAACGCACAGGATGGAGGTGGTGTTCGGTAACAGCCTAGAAATTAAAGACACAATTACCCACCTACAGAACCCTAGATGTAAAATGACTTCATTTGGATCGTCTAGTCTACAGAAAAATCCTTAAATTCTGAAAACGAAGAGCAATGCCTAATGCAGATTAATTTAATTCAGAGCTACCTCCCTCTTTCTTCGGCATTATGCTTTTAAGCAGTGCTTCTGCACACCCAGCACGCTGAACTCACCTACCTGAGCTACTTCACTGCAGCTTTTTAATCCTTCAGTAAAAGGGACTTAAAAACTGACCTACAACAAACAGAAACTGGCATTTGACTGCTTATTGGATTTTGAGTGAAAATAGCACAATAGTACTTTCAGGATACAAGGGAAGATAATCAGTAGGACACACAGCACAGTGTACAGTGATGTACAGTGATTCTTTGCTTTTGAATATGGAAAAATAGGTTTTCTTCAAGCAACTCCCTCACAAAATGTACATGAAGTGGAGAGGTCTGACACAGCAAAGGATGCCTGCTGCTTAGCTGTCAGTGCTCCCGTGTTATGTGGAAGTCTGCTACAGTTTTGCTTGGGACAGACATTTTTAAATAAAGATACTAATTTTGCTTGATTTCTTTCTTTGGAATACAAGCATACATACATGGATTAGTGAAAGGGAAAAAGATCACTATTGGTTAGAGCCAAGTACATACAGACCTTCAGTAATACGTAAAGCAAATAACATACAGCAAAAGTTTCCTCTTTAGATCCCATCTAAAAGACATCACTTCTGACCTGCAACGTGCAGTGCTCAGAACTGAGGCAAAAGCGGGTTATCAAAGCCTCCCAGTTCCCCGAACAACACGGACATGAAGGCACAGAGGCACAATTGTGCTAGACACAGCTACGGGGCCGTGTGCTATTATCCCTCAGCTGCGGGATACCAGTTCTCTGGCTGGAAATCACTGTCCCCTCCAGAGAGCCTGCAAGCAAACTGTGATCTACTTCAGTGCAAGTTCAAGCAGCTCCAACCATATTCACTGGATATTAAACTAAGTGGCTTAAACTAAGCAGGTGAGGACCTGCATCCTAGGCACGGGCTTAGGGAATGGTAACCAGTGACAGTGCTCTGAACCAGCATTTAATTGTTTTCACCTTCAACATCTGCAGCAAAATCTGGGAAATATCAGAGAACCAAAGATAAAATTTAGCAAGAGACTTTTTGACTGTGATCTAAACCAGATTATAAGTCACAATCTCCAGATATGAAAAAGCAATGACATAAAAAAGACATCATATATTTTAATCTCCATATTGATATCATTCTAGATATATACAGTAATGTTTATATGTATGTCATATAGTCTCTATGTATCACATAAGAAATATATTCACACTATACCTGTCTCTTCCATTCTTCTGTCTCTTTTTGCTTCAATATGAATGCTTGCAGAGTAAGTTTTAGCTAAAATTTGCAACTATAACAGCGAAGCCTGATAGAAAAGAAGATACACTGATGATTGAATTTTAGAAGTACAATAGCGTGTCATTCATGCTATTATAACATTATAATGGCAATTATAATGTAAATAACATTTACAGAACATTGTATAACACCATTAAAACATTTAAATAACATTGTAATGCTATTTAACATTTCTAAATCTGTTCTTTTGTCCAGAACATTTTCTTACCCTCCTCGAAGAATGTAAAAAACTGCCTCTACGCCGTTTACACTAACAGCTAATGGAATTGTTCTCCATTCATTGGTTCTCCTATAGAAAGTAAAGCACAAAGCATTTTTTCTGAAAAATAGTCGGACACATTAATTTCAGTCGTATAGTATTAAGCTCCTGCTAGCAGATGATTAATCTTCACATTTCATAATACAATGTTCTGATATCTTTTAGTTTCCAGTTTACCTACTCCAACAACAGAACCCATATCACAATTTTCAGCTATGTTTCATGTAATATATTATTCAAAATTCTGATAATGTGACAAAATATTTCAGATATGGCCTTTGGAGACTTTGAAATGGCTTCAACGTCTGTCTTAAAGTCCCTGCCCATGGCAAGGACGTTGGAACTAGATGATCCCTTCCTTTAAGGTCCCTTCCAGCCTAAACCATTCTATGATTCTATGAAAGAAAACAGCATCGAATGAAGTGTTTGTATCCTTTTGCTTGCCAATTAATTTTAACTTATTTTTACTAAAACAAAAGCAGAGCTTATGTTTGGATTTTGAATTTTTATAGTTCTTTGTGTTTATTAGTAGGTAACCCAAAGCAAATCCTTTTCAGGTAAATACGTAACACTGGAATAGTCCCAGAATCATGTAGAGAGGCCCCCACCAGCCACTCCATGGATGAAGAGGGGAAACAAGGACAATGAAGGCTCAGAGAAACAAGTTGCAAAACCAAAATATGACAAACCAACCCAGAGGCAAGGGCAAAACAAAAGATAAGAACATAACAATTGAGCACAGTGACAGTGCTTAGCTGCTAAAATTACTTGCAAGGAGGAGGAAAAGAAAAGGAGACACAGAAGGAAACAAGACAAGGGAGAAAAAAGTATGAAAGAACAGGAAGGAACGAACAAACCACTCAAACTTTTGTCAAGTTGAATTGAAGTCTTATATTTCACTACGTCCTACGTCCCTGGAAAACTTTTCTGCAAACCTGCAAATGAGCAGTCAGAAAGACATAATATAGGCAGTAGGACAAAATCCCAACCCAAAAGAGGAGCTACAAATTAAAGTAAAGGGAGCTTGTGGAAAATAAACATAACTAAACGAAGACCTACGGAGAAGAGGAGAAAAGACACAAGGGTTGCCCTCAGCTATCAGAGGCTGCAGAGAAGGTGGAGAGACTCTTCCCTTTGGTGCACAATGGAAGCAGGGGTGGTAACACGTTTGCCTTGGATGATGGGAAATTCTGACTTGATATAAGGAAACAATTTATTTTACCATAAGGTGGTAAACCACTGGAACTGCAGCCCAGAGAAGCTGTGGGATCTCCATCCTTGGAAAGCTTCAAAACTCAACTCAACAAGGCCTTGAGCAACCTGCTATAGGTTCAGCTAGATCCAGTCCAAGCAGAAGGCCGGACTGGATGACCTCTGGAGGTTCCTTCCAACCCACAAGAGTCTGTGGTTCTACGCAAGAATCCTTTTTCAGAATGGGAAATCTTCACAGTTTGGTATAATTTTAATGAGAAATTAATCTTTCAGCTAGGAAGATTAAACACCTTTTTCCCTTGGTTTCACACAAGAGATCTGACCTTTCCCAGGAAATGTGACTATTAGATGAAAACAAGGAATCTGTGAGGGTGAAGGTAACATATTTGTCTTTTGAAATAAATTCTTCATGCATTATCTGAGCTGCTTAGCTGCAAACGTGCAGGCAGTCATATTGCACAATGATAACACCTTTATTTACAGAATTTCAGGCTGCACTGAAGCAGTGAATAAATGATGAGTCCATTGGCAAAGACATTCACCAATTAACAAGCAGCAGCTGTTTGTCTTCTTTTCTTAGGGTACAATTGATTAAAATTGCATGCTTCATTTAAGCAGAATTCTCTTGTAATTTACCAAAGGGGGAGAGAAAACTTATTTAAAATAGAGTAGTTTCTTTTCTGATTTATTGAACATATTTCCAACCAAATACAAATTAGAAACCTATTCTGTTTTGTTGTGTATTATATGGAGACACTATTTTAAAAACCGTAGTTAAGATATTTTGAATGTTATTTAGAAATAAATTGTAACAAAAAACCAGTTGGTGCAACAAGTTATTTCAGGCTTAAATCTGAGACCTTAAACCTCCTTTTCTATTTGGTCCACGTGTGTATATATACATAGATACACCCAAACCCACACATATGTATGTTACATATATGTGTATTAGACAGTACGAACCGACATGTTAGCATTAAGACTGTGAATGTTAGATTCAGCTGGGGACTGCTATGAACCAGTATGGTCTAATCTGCAATGCAACCAACTACAGCAAAACTGCTCTAAGAGACTTCTGCTTTGTGCAGTTATGAAATATAAAAGCTTGAATGCAGTTAAAAAAGTATTTAAACAGGGAACAAAACCTGATAACGACATCTCAGCTTTTCAATGTAGTAGGCAAAGGCAAAGGCAGAGTAAGATGCATTGACTGGAGACTGAAACTAACGAAGTATGCACCAGAAACAAGGTGTACCTTTTTAACAGGGATAACTGATGTCTGGAACAACTTACCTCCTACTGTAGTGGATTCTCCGCAATTATTCCAGTTCAGCCAGCGAGAATTTGAAAAGAAAGTCCTATTGCTTAGGTTATGCAGAGATTAGATGCTGCCTGTAATGATCCGGGCAACTTGTGCAGTAATAATCTTCAACTGAAAAAATTATGTTAAGCAAGCTCTGATTACTTGAAAAGCTGACAGGTTGTTACAAACACAGAAGAAATAAGTACCAGCTTTGGAAGATCTGCTTCAAAACAAATGAATCTGCTAAAACTTACTTTACCGCAGCTAAGTCTCTCAAATATTCCATACAACACTATCAGTTCTAGACATCAAAAGCATCTATGAAAACATATGTTCACATTTTACGAGAGTTCTCTTTCCCTGTGGAAAAAAACATCTGCGATGCCAACTTGGAGATTTAATGAAAAAGGTTCATAGTAAAAAACTAATTCCTGAAGTCATTTCAGGTGTCATCGAAGAATATGCAAAACTAGAACTTCTGAAAAACTTGAAAATGAGTTGCCTGACTCCAAGTAGATATTATTCAAGACTGAGAATATTAGAAAAAAAAATTTATTATATTTATAGTTAATGATTTTTATATTATTCTTATGATAGCAGGACATCTGGCAGTTACAGAAGTTACTCTTGCTTCTGTCTCCCTAAGAACACCCTTCCTGTAGTTGGTCTTATCCCACTGAACACCTCCAACAGCAGTTTTTAACAACTTCAGAAGTACAACACCTTCAAGGCAAGGTACTCATTGACCGGTGTCTCGGACACCTGAAAAGAAATGTAACTTACATTCTCGATACAAAAGGCTGTCTAAGTAAGCCACAGGAAAGAGCATGCATGTCTACGCTTTCATTGATAGAAACATTTCTGGTACCATAATCACATTCTTCCTAAATCCAGAAGGCATGAGATAAGCTACATAAAAAGTACGCAGCTGCTCTTCCACCTGCTTACCTCAAACGACCAATGCTTGTCTAAGGAAAAAAGACTTTAAGAAATAATTAAAAAAAAAAAGGAAGAAGGAAATCAAGTAATGTTTTATTCCTGAATTTTAAAATTGTGTTAGAGAGCACTCTAGAGACTACTATAACTATAATTTAATCTACAGAATAACTTTAGTCCATATTAGTTAATCTCAATATTAAAGTAAAATTATGTGATTTCCCTAATGTCTGCTCAGAGAACACATTTTTTTAAGCATTGCTGGTTGGTTTTTTTTATCCGTCTAAGGGGTCCTTGAATTAGTAACTTAATTATAATTTTAAAACTGTACTACTTTCTAGTAGGGAACACAGAGATAACTAGACTATAAGCAAAAGCTCCTCTGGGGCTAGCGACCTTTAATCGATATCTGTGGGACATTCTTGGCTCACAGCCACCTACGACATGCTGTGCAGCGTAGCCTCTAAGAAGAAAAGAAAGTCTCATATGTTCCTTCAAATATTCCAAACACTTTCCAAACATTTCAACACGTAGCCAGTGATCAGAGATGTTCCTACAATGTTTTCAAAACATGGGCATTACCCCTCAAAATAAAATGTCCTCAGGTTCTGCATCGCTGCTCCCATACTGATGCATCTGTCAAATCTAGGCACCAGGATATAATCTATATTGGAACATAATGATTTTTTTCAATATAAGCTAAGTCATAAATGAAGACCAGAATACAAATGGTATAATCACTGTTTTTCCAATTAGGTCAGAGTTTTTTCAGTTTTGCTTATGTCCACGACTAAAGAGATTTAAAATTGTCCAACACAGGAAAAACTTAATTTGTAATTAACCCTAAGTGTGCCTGTGAATTAGCTGTTCTCGTATGAAAATTGGCAATTAGAGACAAGAAAAGACATTTGCACATATAAATACCTCATCTACACATATAGTTAAAGCAATATCTTAGTATTATACATCTTTGGAAAACACCAAAGAGGAACAAAATGTTTTCATTTACTGACCATACTAAATATAAGAAATACTAAAGTACTTCTAAAATGTGGGAGTGAAGATTTCAGAAGAAGAGCAGGTTTTATCACAAATCCAAAGTGAAGTATTAATCAAATATTTACAACAGTTCCGAAGTTCAGCATATTATACCTGCTATTTTAAACAAATACTTCTTCGAAAGAGATGCATTTATTCGAATTTATTTTAACATTTAGATATTTGTGAATGCTGGGTATAGTCAAAGAGGTATTTATGGAATAGAAAGACGCCAATTGGACAAATTGTAAAAAATGTGAGTACTAATACAGTCTAATTCTGCCACCTAGTGACAAACTTTTCTATGTAAATTTTCAAAGGACATGAATATGTGTCACTAGAAAACACATTTATCTAGAGGAAAAGGACCAAAATATGCAGCCTTTATAACCAAACCAGCAGACTCTGAATTTTACTACCACTGCCACTTCCTATTTAGTTCAAAGGAAAGGGAAACGGAGAGTCTCTGTACTTATTTGTTACAGTAATTAATAAAGTGAATATGTTATCTAAGCATATGGAACTATTGGTTTGCTACAAGTGACTTCAGAATTGTCAAGAGCTTATCTGGGAAATAACTAACATATAAGCAGAGTAGAAAAGAAACCAACAGCCCCAGTGAAGTCAATAGAAGTTGTGCACATCATCCTTCCACGGACCGACTCCCTCGATATAAGCAATCACAGCATGATAGATCTGAAGGAGGAAGACATGGCAACAGCTCTGAAATGATTCAGGACTTGCAACGTCCCATTCTGAAAAAAAATCCAAATGCGGCAAAGTAGAAAAATAGTCCTTGATAATATTTACAGTAAAAATGGTAGTATTCAAGATATTTCTTAATAAATTACTTTAAATGTTAATAATATAACACAAAAATCCAATCTTACCTTTTACTTTTGCAAATGATACATTTGCAGCAAATATTCAGCATTTCAGTCACTCTCAGCTTTAAAATGCTTTACAAGTCTGAAGACAGTGCCACAGTAACTTTGCACCTGCATATATATGATTCCGTAAGTGTGCGACATTGGATCTCCTTTCCTCAGCTGAATATTGTCTTTAGGATCCTCTTCTGTCTGCTGCTTCTGCTGGGGCCCAAAGCAACTGAACACAGGGGTGTATCACTTCTGTAACTGGAGGATGTGGTTTATTGATGGCTCTTTTTCCTAAAATGAATAAACATTTCAAAACATGACTTTTATAATATAGTTTGTATAAATACTTTCACATATGAGCAAACAGATTTTGGACATACAATAATAAATTATGTTATTGTCTGATTTAGGATTTGTACCTATAATATGTGCTTGAAGAACCACAAGTGCACACAAAAACTATGTGCCTATTTTGCATCTATATCTAAGCAACAGAATCAACTTTTAAATTCACTATTTGATGGAGAAATAATATTTAAAGTTAATGCATTGGATTACTTTAGAAATCTGGCATGGTTGCCAAACTAGCATACTGAGCCCATGCATTCAGTTTTAATGCAGTCTCTACTTCTCACTATAAATCTTTCCATACACACAGAGCTCCTCTTACCGAATTTCTTTTCAACAAATCTGAGATGCCACATGCTCGCAGGAAGGCTTCGGGCTGCTGTATATCAATACGTAGTTCAAGTCACAAAACAAGCAAATCTAGGCGACAAAAGAAAACAAAAAGACCAAAAATTTGGAATAACAATTCAGATGTTCCCTTCTATTTTTCTATTTTTTTTTTTTTAAAGCAGATATACATAATATGGACAAAAGAAACATATTGGTATTAGAATATATAATGTTAAAAAATAATTTAAATCATCGTGCACGTGTGGGCCTACAAAGAGCTGCTTAATTAACCAGTAAGTGTTCACTTTCAAATACTGAGTTTCATGACTGTATACCCAGGCAAATCTCTATTTTTGTGATGACAGCAATAGCAGAGATGGTGGCCCTCCTGCTGCTATAGCCTGGATGACAATACACATGGTGTCTTAACCTGGAAAGCACTGCTTTACAAACACACACCCCAAAAGTCAGGATAACAAAAAATCTGTGTGCAGGAATGTTAAACTAGGCAAGATATACTCAGCTAAGGCAAATTTAAAATCCAACCAACATTTTTGTTTCTGGTTAAGCTACTTCCAATAACAAAAAACTGGATGCAAGAAAGATAATTTTCGAAACAAAATGTGACTCTTGATAAGCATGAGTATAATGAGAAAAATATATAAATAAGAAAAATCTGTCTGAAAGGTGAAAAGAGAAAGAAAATTTGGCATTATTGATATTCAGGGAAAATAAGATGGCAGAAGATAAAAATGGCAGAAGAGTGGAAGATGCATTTCCAATGATAAGATGAGGAAACCTCTTGATTTTGCAAATGATTAGGACATCTGACAGTCAGGCTGGCAAGAAAGCATTTCTCAAAGAGTCAAACTCTGAAAACACACACAACCCTGAGGAGCTGGGATGCCCAATGATACCAATGCATGCAGTTGACTTAAAAATGTCATTTTTACAGAAATTTCCTTTCATAAAGAAAAAAAAAAGCAAATTCTACAGATGCCAGTATCATAAATATTCTCTGAACTCTACACAAATATTGCAAGATTTCCTTAAGAATTGTCCAATTCCAGAAGCTGTGAACACAGCGACATGAAAAAAATGTAAATTTCTCTTCAGTCGTGTTTTAAAACATTGCAAGATATACTTATGGGTTTGAAACAATGATGAGAAAGCCAGTAGGGCTTTCTGTGAGCTATACCACGCTGTACCAAAACAGCACGAGCACTGTATTTTTTTAATCCTATGAGTAATATAAGTCTTATTGCATTTAACAAGAACCGCTCATTATTTATTCTCCCTCTGATTCACACCATTCTGCATTCATTCCATTTAAGCCTACGTAAGCTAAATGTCAACTAAACTACTTCTCTTATGACAAAAATACCTTACAAAGATATTCTCAACATGTTATCGGTTAATTATACCCGTTGGTAACTTATATCAGTTTTGTACAACATGGTAACCACCAAAAGCCTAAGAAGAAGTTAACTAAGTTCAGCAACACCCATACAGCATAAATAACAGATTTAATGTTCTCCACCTATGCGGTACGAATGTTTTTGTGTAAGACATCCCTTTTTCACCGCACTTTCCCTTTCAATCTACCATTTGAATTATTACAGCGTCTAAATTTGCTCTTCTTAGGAGGACCTGAGCTATGGTGGTAGGTGCTTGCTCTTTGATAAAATGGATGCATTTCCCTGAAGAAAAGCTCTCTCTCATTCCAAAGCCATGAAGCAACACCCAATTTGAAGGAAAGTCCTCTAAGCTTCCTGTACCATTATACTTTTACACATTGACAACTGCAATTTACGTAGTTTCCAGATGCATGCAAAGAAGAACAGTGTATTAGCAAACATAACTCTTCAAGATTTACTACTACCCTCAAAAATCCTAAAAACCAGAAAAGGAGCAACCTTGTACTAGAGGGCCTGAGCTCTGCATCCAGCTAAGTTCTTTGGCCAAAGAAGCCTTCATAAACAGCTGGGCATCACATAATCCAACCCCTGTTTTATGGTTACATTTCTGCTGCCAACCTGTCTGGGTAACTAGGGCCTACTCAAACAAACCTAAAAATTCAAACATTTCCTGAATGATTTTCAAATCCCGTCCTACCTCTGCTTATTTTTGGAGCACGGAGAAACAGTACAAACAAGTGATTTATCAGAAGTCTATATTCCCCCACTCCCACCTATAGCAAAGTTTTACTAGAACAATGAGGCTATTTTTCTTCCAAGTTAACCTAAAACATTTACAGCCGTTTGTGTGTTATACACACACGTACTGCATTTCTATTACCATATGCATACATCTACCTTTTCCATTTGCTCTCACTTAAATCTCATTTTCTCTAAATGAAGAGCAAATACTATCTTCATTGGTAACAGTTAACAGTAGAATTAGCTAAACCTCTGTCCACATTTTAGCAATAGCAAATACTGTCCTGTAATTGTCCTGCATAAGACAGTTTTAATCACTAATCAAGAATTTGCACATTATTAAAATACTGTATCTGTAAAGAATTAGAAAAAATCTTGCCATTTTGATCAAGGAAATCACATTTTCCATGGACAATGAAAGTCTAAGAATTTTCTGTATTTTAACCCACCGAATAATAATAAGCGCTGGAGAAAGAAGTCAATTTTAGTTCATTTTGGGCACTCTCTCTTCAGCAGCCTCTGCAAGTGCAGCTCAGATTTTAGCCCCAGGCACAGAGCAAAGGAAGCTGGATACAACGCTGTTGCTCCTGCTCCGGAGATGAGAAATTGTACGTTAAGGAGGGGAGAGGAGCTGAAGGATGAGTGCTTGGTTTGAGGTTTTTTCACCTCAAATTATTTCATAATCTGGGTACTGGATTCCACACCTAAGAAACCAAAGCTTACCCGCACGCAGATTTCAGTGAGTACAATTTTACTGCTTTAACTGTTATTTCTGAAAAGCTTTTCCCTGCCACCACATAACTTGAATCACATTTGTCTCACTTTACTCTCATTTCATCAAACGTGCATTGCTCTTCATTAAGCAGGAAAGCATACACAACACAGCGCTTAGTATTAGATACATTTTGCGTTTAGGAGAGAGAAACCAGGACTG
Organism: Fratercula arctica; assembly: GCA_947846985.1. Taxonomy (NCBI): domain Eukaryota; kingdom Metazoa; phylum Chordata; class Aves; order Charadriiformes; family Alcidae; genus Fratercula; species Fratercula arctica. Next base: position 3,760,422 of record CANTUZ010000010.1, read on the forward strand.
TGACATATTGCCCCACTTGTATAAGATTGTTCTTAATGATTTATTCAATAAAGACCATGACTGAAAGTAACTGAAAAGAAAGAGCATAGAAATAATGAGTAGGTAAATTTGAATATTCAACAGCTCATTCAAAGCTCATGAAAACATGTGTAGTTCTTAGAAACAAACAATACTCTTTCATCCATCCAATTACATTCTGATGTGTAAAAAGAAAATATTGGTATGTGAACTATTACAGGAGCTTGACTCTTATAAATCGATGGGCTCTGATGCTCTCCACCCGCAGGTGTTGAGAGACCTGGCTGACATCATTGTGAGGCCATTCTCCACAATGTTTGAGAAGTTGTGGAGATCGTGGGATGTCCCAGAAGACTGGAAGGAGCCTAATGTCACCCCCATCTACAAGAAGGGCCTAAAGGAAGATCCAGGAAATTATAGGCCCATCAGTCTTACTTCAGTCCCTGGGAAAGTTATGGAATGAATCCTCCTGGGGGCCATCACAAGTTAAATGAAGCATGTGATTGGGAAAAGCCAGCATGGATTCACCGAGGGCAAATAGTGCTTGACAAACCTGATTGCCATCTACGACAAAGTGACCTGCTCCATTGATGTGGGGCAAGCAGTGGACATTGTCTACCTGGATTTCTCCAAGACTTTTGACTCGGTTCCCCATAGACTCCTCCTAGACAAACTGATGTGTCAGGTCCAACAAGCGGCCTGTGTGGTGGGTGGGGAATTGGCTGACAGGCCACACGCAGAGCAGACTGGTAAATAGCTCCTTTTCAAACTGGAAACTTGTCACAAGTGGGGTCCCCAGGGATCAATATTGGGCCCAACGCCATTTAATATCTTCATAAGTGATCTGGATGATGGGATCAAGTGTACCCTGACTAATTTTTCTGATGATACCAAGCTGAGTGGGGAAGTGGATGCTTGGGAAGGGAAAGCCACCCTGCAGGAAGACCTGGGTAGGCTGGAAGAGTGCGCTAACAAGAACCTTATGAAGTTCAACAAGGACAAGTGTAAGGTCTTGCACCTGGGAAAACGTAATCCAGGAGTACAGCACAGGCTGGGATCTACTCAGCTGGGGAGCAGCTCTGTGGAAAGGGACCTGGGGGTCCCAGTGGACAACAAGCTCGATGTGAGTGATCAGTGTGCTGCTAAGGCAAAGCAAACCACCAGGATGCAGGGTTACATCAACAAGGGCATCACCAGCAGAGACAAAGAAGTCATTATCCCACTCTATTCTATTCCAGGCCACACCTGGAATAATGTGTTCAGTTTTGGTCCCCACTATACAAAAATGGTGTGGACAGGCTGGAGAGGGTCCAGAGAAGGGCCACAAAGATGATCAAAGAACTGGAAAGCTGCCATATGAGGAAAGGCTGAGAGAAGTGGGTTTGTTCAGCCGTGAGAAAAGAAGGCGTAGGGGAGACCTTATCACCCTGTTCCAGTATTTCAAGGGTGGCTACAAAGAAGGTGGAAACTCCCTTTTTACAAAGAGCCACGTGGAAAAGATGAGGGCTAGTGGGTACAAGTTACTCCTGGGGAGATTCCGATTGGACACAAGAGGAAAATTTTTCACAATAAGAATAATCAGCCATTGGAATAACCTCTCCAGGGAAGTGGTGGATCCCCCAACATTGGACACTTAAGATCCAGCTGGACAGGGTGCTGGGACATCTTGTCTAGACCGTGCTTTTGCCAAGAAATGTTGGACCAGATGATCCTTGAGGTCCCTTCCAACCTGGTATTCTATAATTCTACGAAAATACTAACTTTACATACCTACAAAAGGCAAAGATACTGTATTTGCCTCCCACTTTAGAGGCTCGAATTGTTTGTTAATTGAAGTATTTATTGTTATAAGAGATACCAGATTTCACTACCATGACCCTCCTAACATATTGCAAAAGGGTTCTAGTGCTGCAGTTTGCTTTAGCGCTATCAAAGGAAAAAGTCACAGTTACATTTCTGGAAACTTTCAAAGATAAGGTGACATGAAAGGTGACATTTTCTCAGAAGGAGCAACATAATTACTGAGAACGAAGAAAAAATAATAAAGAAGCCATTTTTCTTAATTGACATGTAAAATTATATTTACTTTCTCCTACTGAGTAAACAGAAAATCAGGATCAAGAGATCACTCGCTATCTAACATTTAGTTTTTTGCTTGCATCTGAAAACTATAATGAAGTTTGACCCCACATAAAGGGTTACTCTACCTTGAGAAAATAAGCTACATTTCCATAATTCTTTTAACCACACACAGCTCACAAATACATTAACAACATTTTCCAGTAAAAAATTTGGCTTGATTTATATCAGTGGCAAAATTCCCATTAAATTCAAAGGCCAAACATTTAGTCCTGCATCTGTAATGAAGCAGACACTCACACTAAATATTATCTGCATATACAACAACAAGAGGGACTTGATTTGGCAGAGTATAGCCATGCCAATTCGCATTGACTTCCCTAATATTTTGGCTTGAATAATGACTGTAGGGTAAAAGCCAAAGAACGAAGACTGACTCCATGTAGGTCTGTAGCAAAACTCCTACTGCCATGATTAGGGTAGAAATATTGTCACACCTCGGGCAATATCAATGCAAAATGGTGGCCAAAGCAATGACATGGGATTTTCAGGTTTTAAGCCGACGACCACAGCATTACAACAGCTCTGCAATGAAACCCACTGGTGCCAGTGGCCAAATGCAGCTGAGAGGCACTGAGCCAGGGCAGTGTCACATGAAAACAATCTCTAATGTCAAAACAAAACAAACTTTTATGTCGGAGCACATTGATACTTGCCAGTTCCCAGTGACAGTAACTGTGGGACCAGAGGAAAACAGCCACGTCAACTCCAGCTCAGTTCAAACAATACTGGAAAAAAATTGCATGAAAAGCCAATTCTTCCTAAAGGCAAAGTCCTCATCCTTTTGCCTCCGTGTTCATTTGCAGTACTCCAGCACGGTATTTGTTTATCAGAAGACATCTGTAATATGCAACATTTTCACATCTCATGCTTCATTAAAGAAGTTATTAAGTTACAAGTTCCTTAAAAGTTGGTAAGGGTAAACAAGTACTAATTAAATGAAAATTTTTGGAGTGTGAAATGAATCAATAAAACTTGTACTTAGAAAAAAAGTAGCCACAAAATACTTTTTCTTTTTATATTAAGACATAAACTAGATTATGTATGTTTTTTTCCATTCTGTATGACCTAAAGCATTAGAAATCCATACCCACAGAGAAAGGAATGGACCTCTCTGTAAAGGCAGACACCTCTGACATAAAAACGCTTGGGGGAGGTGTGTGTAATATATTTTATTAGGCAAAAATAAAAAATAGCCACATCAATCAAATCCTAAGGAGGGGCTGAAAAATCTTAGGATACAGAAAATTCATTCTAGAGTAAAGAGACTTCTCATTCTCTCACCCATCAGAGCAGCAATGACCACCCTGAAAGTTTCACGCCTGGTGCCAGAAGTTGTAAAGAAAACTGAAGCCATGAATCCACAAAACAACTGCTCAGCCACACTCTGCTGACACAGCAGGTCTGCTCTGCAACCTCTGCTATGGTTGGAAACATCTTCTGATTTTGGATTAGGTAATTTGAAGAACTCATATAACTCTTTCTCAAACTCTTTGGGTTAAATCATGGCTCCTTTTCATCAACTGCAAAAGCCTGCTGACTGCCGGGTGACTAAGGGTTTGCCTTCCACTTGATCCCTTGTCAGCTGGCCGTAAATCTGTCACCACCACTATTTACCACTATCTGTAAATGCTTCACCTTGTTCACTTTCCATTACATTGCACACCTTTCTCTTTCATCACTCAGCGTCCCTTCCACTTTCCCTCCCCAAAATCCAGAAATTCATATTTCCAGGCCATGAAAATATTTCAGCCTTCTCATTCAAAGAAAAACATAATCCCATCACTAATATTTTCACAAACATAGTTGCCAACTTGTTCCAACAGACTTTCCAGAGAGTATTTTTCATCAGTTTATAAAGCAAAAGCACTCTCTGACAAACAGCCTGATGTTTCTCTATTCCCCGTGCTGTTACAGCACTAGGTTTTGTTGCCGCCCATCAGACATCCTGGCCCCTACCCAAACTTCTTGTCTGTAGTTCCTGTCATCTGGAACAAAATGTACTAATACTGTCTAGCTGACTCTTCATCTCATTTCAAATCCAAGTTCAAAATATCCTTTATTCTCTTCCCTATGAATTATCTCTATTTCTCCCTCCTCCTCCTCCTGCTGTTCCAGCTCTGGAAAGCGTTAAGTCTACAGTATGCATGAATATTATACTAATGACTTGAAAAGAGAACGCTGGTCTTGCTTTTTCTAAACAACATAAAGAGAATAGAAAACAGATGAAAATATCCCATTACATAAAAAAAACCCCAAACACTAATAAATTAGAATAAAATTCTGTTTAAGCCTCCTATCATCTGTCTTCTTGAGATATCTTGGTGTTTAAATAACACTTAAAGCCATTCTCTAAAACAGCTCAGGAAAAAAAAGCAGAAGATACATATAGCTACTAGTTTGCTTTTCATCTCATCATTCAAATGAAGGGTAAATAAACAGATCTGCTGCCTGGCTGAGAGTTTTGTGGATAATGTCTTAACGCAGCTATACTACAGATAATGAGATAGACAATGGTTTTATTAAGCAAATGGTGGTGATAAATATGGTAATATATAAGAAAGACTTGTTTTGAAATTCCAGCATTCAGGCTGTGACCCCCATCGAGCCAGTGCATCCCACAGTCTGCTCCTGGAGATGACCTGGGGACACAGGGCTCTGGCATTAACCTCCCAGTCTCTTTCCTCACCTCCTTCTCTTCCCATTGCCCAGCTCAGAAATGAAGATGCTCATCAGTCTCAGCAAAATCCCAGCGGCTCCCAGTTTGCTCAGCAGGGGTGTTAATCGCAGTACTAAGTACTCCACACCAACACAATGCCAGGTCTTTCCAGAAGTACTGTTTAGGCTTAAATGGTACATAAATTAATCTCACGTATCTTTATCTACAAAAGGATATCGCTAATGAAAAATCATTAAAGTTACTGCCACTATTGATTTGGGATGAGTGGGATATGCAACAATTAGTAAAATACTGTATATTTAATTTACTTTTTCTCCTTTTAAAAATAAAACTTACTTAAACTTCATGTCAATTTAAGATAAACAATATTAAGTCCTGAACTCACTGTAGCCCATTGGTAGAAATAATACTCAAGTGATTTACATTTATTGCCACTCCTGAACCAAGCAAAGTCCCTGCACTGTACCCAGAGACTGCTTGGAGTGACAGAACAGCTTCTGACCATTAAAGACTCCACATGAAAAGAGAATATTTTCTTGATTTGAATTTTGCAGTATTATACTAATCTGAAACTATCCTCTCAAGTCGCTAGCTATTAGGCCACACTTTCTTTTCTTAAAAAATTTGATCGGTATTTTAAAATATTATATTTTTGATATTATTTTCAATATTATTGCATATGTAAAACAATTACATCGAGATTAAGTGAATTTCAATTTCAATCCACAATGAGCAAAAAAGAAAAAAACCAAACACACGAAGCATCATTTATACTTTTACTTCACTTTCACACAAATGTAAAAATGAAGAATCTCAAAACCAGTCAAGTATATTGCTTACACATGCCCAATTTCAGCTAAAAACCCAAAACATTCTCATTCAATACTGGCCAACCAGCGAGTTAAAACTAGATTACTTTTTTTATTTGCTGACTTGAAATACTTTGTTCTAAACCAATCTATCACCAGCTGTCAGTACTTTTAGGAGCAGTAATGCAAAACTAATATTTTACCAGCCAACAAAACCCTAAGTGGAAATTAAAACACAATAGAAGTGTAACTCATCTGTACTGCCAGAGTCTCACTTATATGATGGAAATTCTCCATTTTAGTTTTAGAGTTTGCTCAATAAACAGTAATATAGTTACAGTATGCCCAAGGTTAAATGTTGCTGTCAGATGGCCAACAGAGAAGCTGACAGAGTCTTCAAATGAGAGGGTTTTTTTCCCACGTTTGTTTGCTGCCTGTTGGCCAGACACCAAGCTTTCATATTCATAGGAGTATAAAAAGTAACAAAAAAAAAAAAAAAATTCCTGCAGAGACTATTAAAGTGCCATTTTTAGTAATAGGACTCCATAAATCATGGCGATGTTCTCACCTCCAGGTTCTACTAGTGCTTGGCACTGCCTCCCCCTGCAATCAGCTCCAGGGAGTTTATGCATACAGGTTACTGGTTCAGCTTTTATTTTACACAAGGAGACACCTGTCCTTGTCCCCTGTCCTACTTTAATCACAGATTTAACATGGGCCAAAATCTAGCTATCACCCAACCCTCCTACTTGCAACACCTGCCTTGGCGGGCTGGCTGTCCCTTGCATGGCACCACAGCGCTCTGGATGATGAGCTGCAGGTCCAGGGGTAGTTTCGGCTTCTTCTTGTCCTGGACATGTTTGTGGCCCTGGAGACCCACAACTGAGGCCCCCAGCTTCAGGTCAAGAGAAACCAGAGGTGGCTCAGCAAGGTAATCCAGTAGCATGGAATAAACTAAGCTATCTGGGTAGACAAAATGGAAAGATGACTACTTCTGGAGACCATCTGTCTTCTGAACTGCATTGGCTCCACATAACCCTTGTTTGGTCTCATTAAGAAAAACAAAGAGTTCAAACAGATGATAGCTCCTTGTCTGAAGTACAGAGGAGCAAGTGGGCGTTACACCAGGCACACAAATAGAAATGTGTTACCAGCATATATATTTTTTATGTTAAAAGAGAAAATTAGCAAAGCCTTCAGGACAAATGTAATTCAAGGTTAGGAACAGTTCCTCTGCTTCCAGCTGCAAAGATGCAGTTCCATGTCCCAGTGGAAATACATGAGTGCTGGAGGGATACGACATCAAAAGATTTCATCTGGACAATGGGACAGAAAGAGGAACTGTTCTTGACAGCATCTGCTGGTTCTCATCTAACAAGAATAAACTATAATTTTGCTTTTTAAAATGTGATATATTTCACAGGCTTCATTTGCTTCATTATGAAGTAAATTTAATCTGAAACCCACTATTTAACCAACATTCTTCAGGAAAAAAGAAGTGACACCCTTAAATTCCCACTGCAAACTACAGCTGCCAAAACGGGGGAAGAAAAATGGAACAGAGAAGAAAGAACATTGTAATACCACTGATATTACAAATCCAAATTCTTTATAAATTACACACAGAAAATCCTCCTTCTCTGAAAGATTTAATAGCAAAGCTGCGAAGAGTACCTATATATTAGCAAGGCTTTATTAAAGATACAGAATATGTTATGTGGTATTTACTGCTTTCCTACAGCACATTATCACAAGCACTTGCACAACAACATATAATTTAAATCAATAGCAAAGTTCTCACTGATGTCTTTGAAAGCAGCTTATACCCTAATTTACTAAAAGCACTCATCTGCAGCAAGTGTTTCTGTTATTTATTAGAATTAATTAAATCCTTCTGCATTATTTTAAAAAGCATATCTCGTAAATGCTTAAGGGCCTGCTACGATGGCAGCAATCAGAAGAGATGATCAAGAAGCCTTATGTCAGAAAAGGGTGCAACACTCCAAAAGCAAGAAGAGCTCTTGCTAAATAGCAAAGGAAAAGTCAAGAACAACTGCAGCGGCACTGCAGGAGACATTCAATAGACTTGTCAAAAGCAGGTGGAGGGACAGGGACCAGGACAGAACGGACAGACATCATGAGGTCAAAATCAAGGACTAAAAAGACATAAGATCAGACACTAGTACTGAGGAAGAAAATGGCAGAACTACAGCAATGAGGCATACTGAGTAGCAAAGAGCTACTGCTTGGATGTCTTAATTTGCAAAGGCAATGCTCAATCACACTCCGAACCTGGTGTTTGGCTGCGCTCATTAGACTCCTCGTTTGCCAGAGAAGCTGGCTGCTGATGAGCGCTGCTGGGCTGGTGCTCCAGGAAGACGCTCAAAGCACTCAATCAGATACCTGGCTGAAGATCAGGATAAAGATTTTTACACGAGTCATTTTAGCAAAGATAAATCATGTAAATCAGTTAACAACCTGGTCTATTAGAACATCCATTATCATGAAAGGAATATTAGTTTCGTAATAATTAGTTTTCAAATAGTAAACATTCTTCATGATTTGGTAACTTATTTAAATTTGCTTTCTTCCATTACAGGTACCAAAAAGGAAAAACAAATAAAGCGCTGTGGTATGACCATTCAAATTTGTTCAGTGAACCAGAAAATATTGCTGTCCATTTCTTATGTTTTGAAGAAAAATAAGCTCATACTGCAACTGAGGAAAGCAGAGAGCACATCCTGCTACTGCCACTAAGCATGTGAAAAACAAGCAAAATGCAGGATAATGGCAATTCACCTGTTTGCTTCATGTCATTTTAAGCTGAATTCACAAAAACCAATGTCTGTAGGGTTGCACTGTCAGTCCCCTCATGGCATTTATGCCTTATTGAGTGATTTCAATCACATCTGAGAGAGACAGAGATCTCAATGGTACCGAGTTTGCAACAATTAATAGGAAGGATGCAACACAAAATCAGATAAAACATTAAGCATCAAGGGATCCGCTAAGGCCACAGGAAAGTGACTTCCAAATTCAGCTGAATATGACATAATTCAGTTTCACCTTCCCAGAAATGTCATCCTGTCATCTTCACAGGTATCAGGTGCATCCCCACTGATGGTTACTCCAAAGCATATTTTGCAGTACTGTAATGGCAGAGGGCAGGAAGATGAATCACCTGGTCCTTTTGCCTTTCAGAGATGCTCCTCCAGAAGATCACGTTTGGTTTTGGCCCTCGAACTGGGCAGTTTGTCAGTCTTTGCTGCCAGCCACTCTAATTGCTGATAATCAGCCTGTTTTGTGAGCAGCATAAAATTAGACTTATCTCATTTGGATTGAGATATTCAGATTGCTGAACAAAAGATTTTCTCCTACTTCTCTTTGTTGGTTTTCTATGCTGCTGTCATCAGAGAATGCATTAATAGCATTGTAGCCAATATGGTCCAAAGCTACGAAACAAGAACAATTTGTAAGAAGAGGCAATCACTTTTATTATATTACTTAGCACAGAAAAAGCTTGAGATAGCAAAAGCACAAAAGCATTGTGCTTATAGTCTGTTCATCAAGACATTATCAGTATCATTGCTCAATAGGAGACTTGCCTCTGGAACTAAAATAAAAAATGTTATTTAGTATTTGTGTTACAGTACAGATCAGTCAAGATTCAGAGACTCTATTTTGTTACTTTTGAGTTTGAAGAGTTGGAGATACTTTATGTCAGTAATTCGTTCTTCCCCCATCTTTCAAGGCTGATTCTGGTGTCCTTGAAGGATTAGAATTGGCATCCCTTTGCTTTTGTTAACATGTTAAGTATATTTTAGATTTTTAATTGCGGCAAAAGCTGCTAAAGCCTAGCAAGATTTCCGAGTTCATACACAGAGTACGTAAAAAGACTCTTTACTACTCTGAGTTTCTCAAACACTGCAAATAACATAAAATAAAAGCAGTGGCTCTTCCTGACGGATGCTTTCACACAGCAGTTACCTCCCGTTAACTGCACGCTCACAGCCCCTGCGCTGGTTTTGCTGCACCCAGGGGTGAAGCCCATTGTGCCGGGATTAGCCGGCCACATGATCATCTCGGCAATCACAATAATCGCCCTGTAGCCTCCTATTCACGGCAGCCGGGAGCGAGAAAGGTCAGGCTCAGCCTGCTCTTTCCCAATTATTCCCCAGCCTGTCCGAGCAGCAGCAGATCAGAGCACGAGCGAAAACACTGGCTGGTCCTCATGGTCTGGCTTTAACACGCTACTGAAGTGCAAAAGCCACTCAGCTTCTCTTTAACATCTTTTGCTTTAATCATCACTGTTTTGAAGAGTTTGGAGGATTTTTAAAATCTATTTTCTCTACTTTTAATACTCATCTGTGGTATTAAACCACTTAAAGTGTGACAAACAGACACCACAAAGAAGGCAGCTGGATCCCAAGACTGAACTTTTAAACTGAAGAGCTGGGAAATACTAATCCTGAAGCAAGCAGAAATGGATTTCCTCAGGTTTAGGGGGCCTGAATGATCAATCACTCACAAAGGACTCCTTCCATTACTAATGTGTTTTTCCTGGGAATAATATATGTAAGAAAAATGGAGTTTTTAACGTTTTCTCCAGAGATCCACTGCTTTTCAGAATTACTTGACTGCAGCGATGGTGAAGAAGAGGAAATACTGGTATGTGGAGAAGATTTAGAGCTTAATCCTTTTGATGGCTTGCCTTACTCTTCCCGGTATTATAAACTTATGAAAGAAAGAGAAGAACTTCCAGTATGGAAAGAGAAATATACTTTTATGGAAAGTTTGCTTCATAATCAAATTGTGATTGTGTCAGGAGATGCTAAGACCGGCAAGAGCTCCCAGGTCAGTACAACATACTTGGTTGGGGCTTTTTAATTATTTTTAGAACATTTAATGCAGTACACTTTTCAGAGTTCCTATTACTATTTTATTAACATTACATATTTTTAAAACAGAAAAAACTTTTTGCAATGAATTGTCTATTCACCACTGTTGCCCTCTATTTATACTAGGCGCATCAATATCCAGATTTATATTATACTAGTACCTGGTTTCTGGTAGGAGTGGACTGTTGCTATGCTGTGTGCTGTATGGTATTGCAATATAACAACACCCGGCTCTGAAGAGTTCAGCTCTGCTGTACACACACATAGTTGTATTGAGTTTAGCAGTTCTCAGTGTAGAAACAGTTGTGCAGTCACCTATTGTAATCTGAGATATTAAGGCCAGAGAGGGAAAGTGAAATACAGAAGGTGACAAAAGATTAATGCAGTCAAATACACCTATATAAGCATACGTTTAAATACTTTCTTCAAATATTCATAAACAATTGACACTTACTTTATGTTTGTCTGTTACAAGGCGTTTTTAGTCGGTTCACGATGTCTTTTGGGCATTAGGGTAAGTTGAGCACTGAAGACTAACACTTCTCAGACTGTGATTGTCTGACACAGTGTCATGAACAACTAACAAAAATCTCAAACACCACCACTTTTTTGTACTAAATTTAAAAATATCAAGCCCTTTGTGAACACTGAAGACCAAATGCATTAACTACTATAGTGAAAAATTCAGAACCCAAAATACAAATAACCTTATAACATTTCTGTATAAAATTTTCTTCTATGTATGAGTATGTGCACTGGAAATTATTACTTTGTTTGTATACTGCAACACCACATCTCAACTTGAAAAACTATCAACTGTATACTTTAAAATGTATTACAGAATATATCAGCTAAAATCCTTCCCTACTGAAATTGCCAGTGTATTTCTACTGTCTTCAGAAAGGCCAAGGCTAAGTGTAAAATACTTTAGAACTTATTTCAGATTGCTTTAGTATTTTATCAATAAATCATTCCTTCTACATTTGGCTGGCCACTATTTTGTTCCACTGGAAAATGTTATTGCCTCCTCCCTGATATTGACTAAACTTGTCATTTTGTCCTATTTTTGTCCATCATCACGTTGAATGCGCAGGGGAAATGGTAAACTCTGCAATGCCTATGTTGGATTCAGTGCATATTCTTACTTGGAAAGTGTGTCGTGGTTCTGATTAGTGCTATATCAGGAAAGAAACACAATGGATTTGCAGGCAGGTCACAAGAAGGTGAAAAAGTTCTCAGGGAGTGAAGGATTGAAACCAGTAGGGCTGTTTCTGAGGCAGAAGTAACAGTCTTTCCCTCACTTCAGCCAAGAGCAAATGCTTTTTCCAAGAATACACAATTACTTTACAGCACTTATGTTAAAAGACATCACTGAAGCCAAGATCTCAGTTGACTCTAAACACACACATATCCACAAGGACTATCAAATTCTATTGTAATAATATAGAACAACCTAAGTCTGTTACCACAGTAAGCAGAGAAGAATTTTCAAGCAAGTGCTACAAGCCAAAACGTGATTGTTTACGACTGCAATCAGTGCTGCAGGTAAAACTGTAGGATAATTACTGTTGCAGGGCTTCTCATGTCTGCCAGAGACTTTGATGCTGGACACTGCTAGAGATCACACATTGAACTAGAGACATCACACTTCTCACTGAAAATTCCTGTGTTCCTATAGAAAGCATACACACCCACCTGGTGCCTGCAATATTTTTTGGAGTGCAAAATCTTTACCCCTTGTTATTGACTATAATTCACACAAAACAATTTTGTATAATAATAAACTACTTGCTAGGAAATTTTAGCTTTTTTAATGGTCTTTAAATAAGTTTAATAAGATGTAACACATTGCTGGCTGTTTTTTAAACATTTTTAGAAACATAAATAACTATACAGAAATAAACGATATATGGCTGATGCACCTAGTTTATATATGTTGATGAATTAAGGGATTTGAAACCTAATACTTGCACTAAAATAATATTTATAATGTAATTTTACTTTCTCCTGACAAGCACATTAATATTTTCTAGTGTTGATTTTCTACTGTAAATATATAAATTAGAGAGCTACTGCATAAGTTTCTGGAGCAGTTCAGTTTGTTATCTTTGTTTACAGAGTAATTAATCTGAAATTACATATACTTACTGTGGCATTTGTCGGTTTGAAATCCTCTTTTTCCTGAGACATGTTTCTCATGTCAAGCACCTGAATACGATCCAGCATGGGCAAGTTTAGCGCTGAGCCAGCTGAGAAGCTCCTGACAACAACTGTACTAACATTGTTGGATCAATCAGCAGATGCTTAAGAATGATACTGACAGTGTCACCTGCTCCCCAGAGGCCAATTCTCTCCCTTCTGCAGTATATTTGAACTAATCTGAGTCTTACTTACCTGAGAAATTCCCAGGTAAACCTTCTAGCCTGTGTCACTCCAGCTCCTGACTACTGAAGAGATTATGGGTCTTGACATTTACCAAGGCAGATAATTTCTGTGTTAGGTGCAGCTCAGCCGTCAGTAGTCAGGTAAGCTGCGGGTGCTCAGGTTGATTTAGTTCTTCCACACTGTCTACTTCTTTTGCATTACAGTCTCCGCTAAACGTGTTAAATACCAAATACATCCATTTTCTTATCTACAGATTCCTCAGTGGTGTGCTGAGTATTGCCTTTCTGTCCACTATCAACACGGTGTAGTCGTATGCACCCAGGTACACAAGCAGACAGCGGTGTGGCTGGCACTGCGCGTAGCTGATGAAATGGATGTCAACGTTGGCCATGAAGTGGGGTATTTTGTCCCATTTGAAAGCTGCTGTACAACAGAAACCATCCTGAGGTCTGTGCGTTTCATTTTTAATGCCTTCAAACTAATATGTAGCTTACAGTTCTTTGCAAGTGCAGAAGTTTGCAGCACTCCAGTCCTTAGGCTCTTCATTGCAGCACTCCACTAACGTGGTCAGGACAGATAACAACCGTGGCGGAACATTGCTATAGTTGCAAAAGATTTTTGCATACAGTATGAAAACAAAAAAAACCCAAAACAACACCGCTTTATAAAGTTGCATATAACATTTTAAAATGCTGATTTTGTGCTTAACTGATATGCTGTAAAAGGCTTGAAGGAGGTATTCTGTTCTAAATTGTAGTAGAGATTCAAATGGGTGAGGTTACTGCTTGTCCAAAACTTCATTAAGCACCTCAGTAACCTCCATTAGACTTTTTCTTTCTCAGTTTTACAGAACAGGAATGTTCATAACCGTAAGAGAACATGGGATAATCTATCACAAAGTAAAGCTGTAATTTAAAAGCAAACAAAAATCATGGCTAGAAAAGCGTATATTCTCAGAAGGAAGGATGAGAGTAGAAGAAAGCATTTGTCATTCGTTTCAGTGGCCAGTCCAGCCCAAATCAACAGAACAAAAGCATGTAGGAGGATTTTTAAGAGATAAGAAATGCACTTAATGCATTAAATATAGGCACATGACAGCAGCAACACAGGGATTCAGATTTTGAGCCTCTCTGAAAGTTCGGAGAGTTATTTTCTCTGGTCCCTTAATATAGCACAAACTATAAAATCTACATCATAAGCCTTTTTCCCAGCCATGTGAGCTCCCACTGACTTCCAGTGGAGAAGAGGATACTCACCATGTCTGAAAATCAAGTTCAATCGCTCTTCCTTTTGCGCTTCCTTTCTGTTTCATGGAGAACTATGTAACCCCCATCCTGCAGCACGTCTTCCTGCAGCTGCTCCTGATGTGAAAGGGAGATGAATCCTCCTCTCGCACATCTACACCTGGTTCAAGAAGATTCAAAGTCCTGCTGAGCAACACAGCAAAAAATAATATCCTTTTAAAAAACTTTCAGTAGCAGGAGTAATAGGGATAACAGTGAGGAGGGCATTATGATATGAATTAATCTCTCATCTTTGTTCTGGCAGTGCCTCAAGTGCATGTGTACACCTTTTCCTCATCTGAAAGTACTAGTTCCTCAAGAATTGGTTATGGCATGCAATATGCTTAGATAGTTTGGAAGATGAAAAGCAATTTAAGTTACAATTCTAGGGCAGAAGTATTTCTTCTTTTGCCTAGAGCATCCTTTCAACCTAGTGCCATTTAATGTCATTGAATTACATCAAGTTTCTAGCTATTTAAAGAACAATTTAAACATGCAGTTAAGACTTCATACTGTCTACAAAATAGACTCTCTGTTCTTATCATATCTTTCTTGTTAGAACAGAAAGAACCAAGCTGTCCCCAAGATCCTGAATTTTTTACAAACAAATCTAAATATACCAAGAAACTTTGTAGAGTACTCTGTTTGTATGTTGCAGATACTGTACAGATGATATGCTACAAAGGGAAATGATGTCTACTCCTCTTCTGACCTATTATGGCGTTATCATCTTGGATGATGTGCATGAAAGAACTGTTGCAACAGATGCGTTACTTGGCCTTCTTAAAGATGTCTTAATATCAAGACCAGAACTGAGGCTGGTGATACTCACTGCGCCTCATATGTCCAGCGAACTGCAGAATTATTATGGCAACGTTCCCCTCATAAGGGTGGAAAACAACCACCACGCAGAGGTTGTATACTCTTGCAGTGTTCAGAAAGACCACTTTCTGTCTGCACTAAGACTGCTCTTTGAGATACACCATACAAAAGAGAAGGGTAACATTGTGATCTTTCTAGCATGTGAACAAGTAAGTTACTGATTCTAATATTTCTGATTTTAATCAAGAAGCAATTTATATCTGTGTTTTTACATGACCTATAAATATCTTCTTGCCTGTATCTAAGACACTGGACATTGCCAACAGGTTTTATCAATTCAGGTTTTTCCTATAAAGTAGTTATGGTATATGTAATACTGTATTATATATACATAGCATAAACTAATACAAGGAACTATCAGATTTTCTGTAGGCTTAAAGAAAGGCCGCCATCCTTCTGTGTGATGCAAAACGTAGCAAAGGCAGCACACAGGGACAAGGGCCACAGATTCAGGGAGTTAATACATTGCAATCTATTCTGCTATTGGGTATATCACACTGTGTTAGCCCTGTTTTGCAGGAACGGACACATGGCCAATTTGCATAAATGTCCTACTTCACATGAATGTTTGTATCTTAAACCTGCTTACAAGGTCTTTGCATTTGCATTCTGCTTTATGGCTGTAAACTTCCCAATCATTTGTGTACAGAGGAGCAGGAGGCAAATATGACTCCGGAGGTGCCACAGATAATCCAGGAACCTGCATGGGCTTGGCTATTCTAGGTAGAGGTCTTTGAATACCTGAAGACAGCAGAGATGCCCTAAATTCACTGCTGCCAGAATTGCATGATCATGTCCTCCTCAGAAAAATTTCACAGTACTTTATAGCTGTCAAAGCAATCTCCCATCAAATAAATATTTTAAGACTTGAAATTATTATAAATTATTATTATTATTATTTATTTCCTGATAGCGATCTTCAACCTTCCATTTTGTATCATTAAATCTGCTTTAGAACAAAACATTTGCTTTAGTAGCTCCAGGAGATAATGATTTTTCACATACAAAGATAAATTACCATAAACTACCCAGGTAGTGTTGCTTTTCACTGCAAAAAAAAGTGGGTGGACTTGTAACACTTTTAAAAATGCTAATAATCAATTGTCAACTTTAGAGACATTAATTTTAAAAGTTCTTAATCAATGAATTCTCTGTATCACTTCCTGTATTTAAAATAGGAGAGAAAACACATAGTCTTTCCATTTCAAAGAACTGGGAACAAAGTTTTATTTCTGCTTATTTATTTCTGTCTCTCTCACGACGAACAAAACACTCATTATGAACTGTTACCGCACAGTTCATATCCCAAGCATTCTTGCTTAACTGTGATTTAAAGTTTCATATTGCTAATGGCTCTCTGTTCCCTAGCACTCACCTGCCTTTTAAACTGAACAAAAATATGAATAAACTAAGAACATTAAGATTTATATGTTATCTTGGTGTCAGCCTTGCTATTAGATGCCACTGTCGTATCTTTATAAGAATTTTTATAGAATACTTTCAACCTATAACTACTATGAATGCAGTGTCACTCTCAAATAGAAACTCAATCTGTTTTTTCAATTTTGAAAAATGTTTGCTAATAAAAACGCTTTTGAAAAAAGCCCAATGAAATCCCTTTCAAACTGAACAAGCCTGTGAGCGATATCTTCATACCTTTAAAAGAAATCATTCACAACACAAATTATTTTCTATTTAAAAAAAAAATTCAGCAACAACAAAAAAACCTTTTACAATTTATATTCTACCTCTGAATTTCATGGACTCTTTTAAAGGTGATGTTCCATTAACACAGCTTAGGGACATTTTATTGACTTTATTAAGTCTTCATAGAGCCTATTAATCACTGGGGGGGGGGGGAAATAAAAAATAATAAATACCTTTACAATACTTACATCTTCTTAAAAATAATAATTAAGGTAAAGTAGAGAGGTTTCTGCATACTTTGATCTTTTTATATATTGTAATTGGACTAAGAACGTAACAGTAGTTTCCAAAGTGATCCCAGCGGGGCCTCTGCCATTTTAGCCCTGCCAGTGACGGGGACAGTCAGGATTGCAGAGGGCTGGAGCAGTGGTTTGCTGTGACCTGTTCTGAGTCCAGGAGCCCCCGTGCACACATAGAGAGCTGTTTCCTAGGGGACACCGCCACTCAGGGCACCCACGTGCATGACACTGGTTCCAGCAGAAGATAAAACATTTTTGACACACCAGTGGGGCACCCAAGTATCTGCTAGCACATTACCAGCCCTACACATGACATGACAAATTTCCACCAAACTCTTTGGCAGTAAATGACTGATGCAGATCCATCCTACATGTCCTATATACATGAAGTTTCATAATTTCTCAGCTTTGCTATTCCTATACTATATTTTTGCACATCTGTCTTCCCTTGGAGGCTGGTTTGGATATGATTAAAGCCAGAGAAGATTTTGAAAACTGCAGAGGAGAAAAAGACATTTCAAAAAACGACCCAGCTTTTCCATGGTCTCTAGTTAGCAGATACAGTTGGTAAATTTTCATACATAATTCTGTTCCCTCTTTTTTCTCTCTTTTAATTATTAATCATGTAAGATTTCAGTGTTGTTATAGTTTGATACATAGTTAAAATTCATTTTAGAATTAAAAAAGTTGTTTTACAATATTGGTATTTGTTTTTCATACTCATGAGAAAAAAGAGAAAAAACATCTTTCTCCTGATTGCAGGAAATTGAAAAAGCTTACCAAATGATCAGACAGGAACAGTCTAATTTAAATCCTGACCTTGGACAACTCATCCCAGTTCCTTTATACCCCACAAAACAAGACCTAACTCCCAAACCAAATCAAGACAAACAGAAATGCTGCAAAACATACAGAAGAAAAGTGTTACTCACCACAAGCTTTGGAGAATCTTTGATTTGGATTAAAAATGTAACCTTTGTCATTGATGTCAGTGTTGAAAGGAGAAAGGTTAGTAAAGTTAACCAAAATCAGAACGCCAAAAATTAACTATGCAGAAGTTTTTTTCAGGTTGGGGGGAAGGGAAACGTGCACCTAATAGATTGATGCAAATGGTTGCTAAAGGCACAAATATTTTTCTATTCTTTCATAAGTCAGATTCTATAATAATTTTAACATGCAAATTAACAAAGTTTAAATAACTTCCATGGACATCTCATGTGAAAAGCAAGCAAGGAAACACAATTACTTCCTAAATTCAGTCAGAAAATACATTTTTCAAGTTTCTAAAACCAGATTAACACTCCCAGCTGAAACTGCCACTCATTTGGGCACCAAACCAATAACATTTCATTTGCAAACTATATCTCACCTTAGTTTTGGCCTATCAATCATAATTATCTCTTCAGTATCTTATAGATAGAGCGAATTACAATCAGTTCTTGGCTACCTATTGGCAGATTACCTGGTTTAGTCGATTAACCTCATCTCTTGTTCAACAACTTCACAATCAGTGCAGTGCCACAGATCATACAAGGCCAAGGGATGCTCACACAGGGAACCATTTCGTTTTAAAGTTGTTTGGGCTCCTTCTAGAAACATGCTTCCATTCAGGTACCTCAAAATGCCGCAGTTTATTGAATTAATCTTTGACCTTTTACAGTTTATTCTAAATACGTCCTCAGGGCTTGTTTTCCACCCCATCCTTTCAAGGTTTAGTGCAGCTGCAAAAGTCTATCTCTTGTTTCTTTCCTAAAGAATGAGTGACTATGTAGGAACAAGTCATTACATGAATTGGAAAGCTGCACTACTACAGGCTTTGTAACTGTCCTATGTGTTTTGCTAGTCAAAATAAATATTCCAGTAACAGGCAAAAGAAACAATATAATACAGTTTCTTTATATAATCCAGAATGGAGTCACCAAAATTAAAGTCAAGTGTTACTTAAATTTTGGACTGGGGTTCATTAATCCTGATTTGCCTTGGAAATAGTTCAGGCAAAAGCTTGGGAACTACCATTACCTTTCATTGTCATTGGAAAAAACTGCGTCTAACACCATCACTGTCAAGGGTTCTCATTTGGGGGTTATAAACTAACTCAGCCTCAAGTCAAAGAAAAAAAATTGTCATACTTTAGTGCGAAACGAACAAAAGCCTAAAAGCAGTTTTCAATAAGACCATGCATAACTCAGCTTATTCCTGAAACTAGAGTTGTCTTGGATGATGGGAATGAATCTCGCTTCCACAGTAATCTGAAGCCCAAAGTATAACTCAGTGCTTCCAGACTTCTGTGACTCAGAAACACGAAGTGATGGGAACAAATCAATTTCAACAAATCAGTTTTGATGGCCATCAAATCACCTCTATTGGTTGTGCAATTTTAACCCTTTAATTCAATTATTTTGTCATAATAGCTGAAGTTCAGTCCTCTAATATTCATTCCTCAGCAATTCAAATTCACATTCAATCCATATGGCTGAAAGTCAGTTGAACACAGAGAGAACAGGCAAAGTTTTGTGCAGAACAAAATCCCACATAAACCTTGCCATTGAGCTATATAACAAATTTACCTGGAGGAAAATAAATTTGTCCCCTACACTGAAGCACGTTTCATGTTTTTTTATTAAAACCCTGCTTAAAGTAAACAGGGTCAGTTCAGATGACATGACTAGAAAGTTGCCTTATCCAGATGTTGTATGTCTTGCCATATACTACAGAAGCTTATGGACATCATCTGGTGGTCAGAACAGTGAGTGAATGGGCTCCTCAGTTCAACCAAAATAAAGTACATTTAAGAGAAAAATAAAATGGGGCATCGTATGTCTTTGTTACAGTCCTTGTTTCCTGTACTGAATTAAAAGATTTCAGTATTGAGACAAAAATCTGGAGTTATGGAACTAAATGTTATCAGAGAATGTTGGGGTTCTGTCACTGGAAGAAATTAATAATCTTTTTCAATGCTTTTCTTGATGATACCATAAATAAGCATTTTGTCTTTAGTAAAGTACATTTCTTCAGAAAAATACATTTATCTTAGAGTATACTTACAGAGTTATTCCAAAACGTGTCTGTCAATTTATCAAAGCGTTGACTGTTCTCATTTCCAAGCTGGCAAAATGCGTAGTCTAAAAATAAATGAAACTGTTACTACACTTTCTGTAAAATGACCTAGACTAAAATTCAATACAGACCGTTAATATTTTTGTAGTTTTCGCTCACTTATCTGATGCTTAATATCTCTTTCATTTAAAGGTGTACAATCCTAGAATCAGAGCAGACTCTGTTATAACGCAGCCTATCAGCAAAAGTCAAGCAGAGATGCATAAACAAATTCTGGGCATGTCTTCATCAGGTAGAATTATTAGCTCAAAATTTCAATCCAGTTCAAATTATTAATAGAATCAATATGGCAATAATAAAAAAAAAAAAAAAAAACACCAAACCAAAAAACAAAAAAAAAAGGTAATTTTCCTGAAATCTCTTCCAGGAAAACTTTTCTGTTTGTATCCTGAAGAATTTACGTACAAAGAAATGAAACCACATCTACCAGCCAAAATCCAGGAATCAAAGCTAACCGGCATGGTTCTCTTCCTGAAGAGGATGGCTATAGCAGGCTTAGGACACTGTGACTTCATAAGCAGGCCAGGTAATGATGATGCATCAATTTTCCATCTTTTTATTATTATTTTTACAGTTATTTTACAGATTAATTTTGCCCTGTTATTCATAGTAATTTTTTTTATTTAACTACTTGTAATAATATTGCCACTGCTTTTACCACTTACCAGCTAGAACAGTTCACAATGCAATAGTCGCACTTAGAAAAATGGTACTGTATATGAACCATTTGCTCTGGAAAAGACCATAAAGGATCTGAATAGAATTGGAATGAAAAAAAAAAAAAAAAAAAATCAACATTACAAATATCTTCTCATCTATATGTTTCATATTATTTTCCTGGAACCCACAAAGAAAATTTGTGTCCCGTTATACAAGGCATTGTACAGATATCTCACAAAATATATTCCTTTAATCAAAAGTTTACAACCCAACTAAACTCCTGGTGTTACCTAGGAGATATATTTAGAGGAAGGCAGCTTTCTTCTTATCCTCTAGCACCTCCCCCTCAAATTTACAAGAAGTTGTTACTTAAGGACAATATTTATTTACAAAATAAACCCGAATAAACTTTCAACACTAGACAGAGAATACTCTGAATTTTGAGGTAACAGCATGAAGAAAGTGGTTGCTTTTTTAAAATTTTATCATTTTTCTGACTTTTAGGGCTTTTTCTATAGAAGGATATTCTCCTCTGCAAAATCCAAGTACCACTGCAAATTCTGCTGTTGCTTTGAAGCCAGTTAAAGTGAGGGAAATAACACTGGTTTCATTGGTTTGGGGATCATGTGACATTTTGCTAGCTTTATTTATGCTAATTTTCCAGCGCAAATAGAAAGAATTCTTATATTATCCTCCCTTTCTTCATGTACATACACAGAATTAGAACGACAACTCGTTTTCTACGCGTTATGCACTGAAGTTAATCAGTTTAATTCCCGCTGTTGTATGTTGTGATAGATTGTGAGTGGAATTTTTAAGTAGAATTTATTCTACTTTTCCCTTGTCCGCCTGTTTAGCAGAAACATGCCTAAAAGAAATGTGAAAAAAGCACTTCCAGTCTGAGTGGTAACTAATTCAAGACTGATGAGAATTGGAGCATTTTGGCCTTGTAAGTGTCACCTCCTGTATTGAATCTAGGAAACCTTCATGGAAAATGGTTATGGAATACAGTTGGCTTCCACTTGAATTTGTAAAGAAAAAAAAAAAAATTCTAAAACGTATTAGTGCTTTTACTGGATATGAAGAAAGTTGTTCTTGAACTGTAGAATGAATTAATAAAGTTACATTAGGAAAAGCGTTCAGTATTTTTGGATTTAAAGGCACAGTGGATACAGTTGGTATTCAGAGAGAATGAAATGCTAGAGGCATTTACGGATTTCACAGATGTAGGAACTCTAAGTTTTGTCTATATTTTTGAGATAATGCAGATGAAGAAAGCATCTTGCTGATGTGTACAAAATTGT
Organism: Fratercula arctica; assembly: GCA_947846985.1. NCBI lineage: Eukaryota > Metazoa > Chordata > Aves > Charadriiformes > Alcidae > Fratercula > Fratercula arctica. The sequence goes on from CANTUZ010000010.1 coordinate 3,782,543, forward strand.
AAAGGCATTTGATAAATGCATCAGCTTTATTTGGACGGGCATCAAATATGAAAAAGTTTTTGCTAACTAGATCAAAAGTGCGAGGTCAAGGTATTGAAAAGTTTGAGGAATTACTGAAACAGTGTGAGGAATGTTAGACAAACTGTTTGAACAAATTAAAAATCCCATAAACCCTGTAGGGGGTCAGGGATGAGATGAAAGGAGACGAGAAAGTCTACACAATTTCCTGGTCTCCTTCCCATCTTAAGGCCCCACATAATTAAACATTTGAAACATTACTTTAATTGTGTGGTACAGCTCTTTTTTTATCTTAGGACAGATCACACACTGGCTTTCTTTGCCCTGGGGCTTTCTTCTTCCCACTGCTGAGTGGGCAATGAACCTCTTTCCTACTAACACTTAAGTTATATCCCTACCACAATTCTCCAGATGACTATAAAGCTCACGCTATCAGAACACAGACAGTGTGAAATAGCTGGTGTGAAATATGTTTGTCTGCAAGAAACAGGAATACTGAAATAAGCACATAAAACCTTCTTTTGGGCCCTTCATCCTCCCGAGAGCTTTGAATCAATGATCTCGGCCCATGAAAATCCAAGTTTTCTCATTCTGTGTGAGATAGCCCCAACCTCCCAGACACACTCGGTGCCACATGGGTCTCCAGTGGCTAAAGAAGCACAACATCCTCCAGCAGAAGCAGAGACTGACCCTAAAGTCACACCATGGAATCCTCGACGCCCAGCTCCAAATACCTCTGCTACCCAGTTAAAAGGTAGCCCTAAAGCTTTTTCATTGCAAGTCATAAGGTCAAAGAGCTGTTACACCTTTCTGGGTTATGTACTGCAGGAGAGTGTTGCAGAGGAGGCACAGAGAACGGCTATCAGACGGAAAGCATCCTCTCTTGAGTAAAAGCTTTTAGCTTCCCAAAAAGACTTCACTATCTTTGCTGCAGTGAGGTTAGTTGCGTAAGCCTTCCATAACTTAAAGTGATGAGGAAGGCTGAGGAAGAGGAGAGGGTCTCCGAGACTGGTATACAGACCTAAGTGAAAAGCATGAGCAACAAAGCTCACAGAACAAGCAGTGTGGCTTTTCTGACCCTAAGGAATCTCCTGGGCATAACAGCTCTTATTCTCATCTACTACCGACATACACAAAGCCAATTTGCCCACCCTCAACCAAACATTGCACAACATCAACCAGACCAAAAAAAAAAGACCCCTACAAACAGGCAATCAAAAAAACATGGCAGTATTTCTATATGCTTTCATCTGACCTGGCCAAATCAAGTGCTGTTCAGAGCATACAGATACTAAAAACACAAATAGCCTGTCTATTTCTCCACAGCACAGTTTGTCCTGGGCTGTTCCATGTCTTCTCACCTCCTTGGACGTGATTTCCCTTTGAGTAAAGGGAGTAAACACACTGCAGCATCTCCCATGTGCCGCACACGCCACAGGCTTTCCTACGCACCGTTTCAGTTCAGTGAACATTCTCAAATTTTCTTTGCAATTGAAACAGATGGAGGCTTTGGGGTTTTTCAACCCAAGGTGAATTTCTCCTAAACAAAAAGGTATGGAGATGAACTGGTGAACAAAACTCATAGCAAGAATTCAAAGAGAAGTCTTTCACAGTCCGCTCCCTGTACATGAAGTAGAGAACATACAGCAGATAAGTAAAGAAACAAAAATTACCTCAGTAAAACATTTTATTTCTGCTCCACAACAATGTGTATAGGGTTTTTTTTCTGCTTCCCTTGGAGGAAAAATAAAAGCCCGGATTAACTCTGACTCATTACTGCATTATGAAAGCAACAAACATGTCAGGCTTACAGCTGCTGCATTTAATTCACGCTATAATCGAGATGAGCAAATGCAGCAGACTTACTACCCTTTTTAGAATTCATGAGCCATATGAAAATGTATTTGGCACTGCAGTTCTGAAGTGCGTTATTTGAATTCCTGTGCCACTATAATAGGGATGTCTTTACATTTTTATTAGTTAATCAGCTAGATCTTTACTGTGTTATATAATGGGATAAAAGAACTCCTTTCCCATAGATTGCAGCAACATTATGTATTTTTGTAAATCACTGGAAAATCCTTATCTAAAGTACGCAAATCAGTATAAAGATGAAGCCATGTGAAATTTCCATAAGAAATCAAGGTGAAAGCGGTTTGCAGATTCTGCATTCTTGCAGAATTACCATAAACAATTTTCAGATTAAAATATTTGTTGATGGTCATGGCTACCACGACATTTGAGAGCTATGCTATTATAACCCCACTGAGAACATATTTCTAGAATATCCATAGTAACAGGAGTTGTATAAATGTACATAATTTCAAATTGTTTCAGAAACAAAAATTGGTTGCTTTTTTTTTTCGTTAGAAACAGACTGTCAAAGACAGAAACTCAAAGTCCCATGTAAGGTCTGCTCAACAGAGACCACGTCATGGCAGATTTATTACCTTAAGTTCACTTGCTGATTCTTTGATGTTTTAATTTCTGAGTTTCATCGATTAAATAGTATTATATATCTCCCAATTAAAAGCTTTCTGATAGCATAATCATGGCCACATACTTCATATCCTGGACTGCAGAAATCAGTGGAAAAGCATACAAGGAATAGCAGGAGGTAAGGACCAGAGGGCAAACAAATGCAGGAAGCAGAGTATGGACTGGAAAATCCGAGCCTTAGCAGTAGGCCTGTATCTGTGAGACAAGAGGCATCAAGAAAAGGTTTTGGGCACTATGTAGAGCCCAACAACTGAGCCAGCAATGTGCCCTCGTGGCCAAGAAGGACAATGGCAATCTGGGGTGCATCAAGAGTGTGGCCAGCAGGTCCAGGGAGGTCATCCTCCCCCTCTACTCTGCATTGGTGAGGCTGCGCCTCGAGTACTGTGTCCAGTGCTGGGCTCCCTGGTTCAAGAAGGACAGGGAACTGCTGGAGAGGGGACAGCAAAGGGTTACCAAGATGATGAGGGGACTGGAACACCTCTCTTATGAGGAAAGGCTGAAGGATTTGGGTCTCTTCAGTCTGGAATAAAGACGGCTGAGGGGGGACCTTATCAACGCTTATAAATACTGAAAGGGTGGGTGTCAGGAGGATGGGGCCAGGCTCTTTTCAGTGGTGCCCAGGGACAGGACAAGAGGTAACGGGCACAAACTTGAACATGGGAAGTTCCACCTAAACATGAGGAGGAACTTCTTTCCTTTGAGGGTGGTAGAGCCCTGGCACAGGCTGCCCAGAGAGGTGGTGGAGTCTCTGTCTCTGGAGACATTCCGGACCCGCCTGGACACGTTCCTGTGCTACCTGCTCTGGGTGACCCTGCTCTGGCAGAGGGTTGGACTGGATGATCTCCAGGGGTCCCTTCCAACCCTATGGTTCTATGATACCACACTGGATGTAGCCAATTGCTTCAAATAGGGAGATGGCATCACAAAGGGCATCCAAAAATTGGGAAAACGTAACCCAGTACTGTCAAAGCTGGACTACTCTCATGTCATTTACTAGAGTAACAAAAGAAACCAAAATGATTAAAAATCTTTTGATACCATTATATAATATTCTATAAATTATACTCTTTGTGGATATACTACATGTTGCAGAGTCACGTATGTGCTTTGAGGATGACACAAAACAGACAGAAAACTGACTTCACTGAACAGTCAGTGCTACCCCTGGTGCGTAGCTAAAACTCAGTCTGTCTATGTTAGGAAAATGCAGGTCAGGCTCTGTCCTGGCTGTCCCTGCTGGCAGAAAAGCACAGCAGGGTCTCCTCCAGCCAGCTTGGAGGAATGAAGAAACAGTGTAAGAGGGAATGGAAAGACCGTAAAGTATGAGTTTGGAAAATTAATTTTTAATGATCCATTATAATTTCAAAATAATAATTACAAAATTGGTGGCATCAGATCATGGCAAACTCATTAAAAAAAATCATACCTCAGAAGGTACAGCGGAAAAAAAGAGAACCAAGATAAAACCTGCACACAGAAGATTGTCCTTGCACAAAAAAAATAGTATCTTTGCATAATTTGAAGAAAACTTGGCACTAGATTTTTCCATATCTTTAGTTTGCTATCCAAGGAGCAACGTTAAAAAACAATAACAGAAAACACCATTCCCCAGAACTATTCTCCCTGCAGTAATTATTTTGGCAGTTCTTCTTGCTGTTAAGCCAAACAGAAGCTGGAAAAACTTGTGGTTTGCCAGGCAGCAAATCAGCTCTTTAAAGACAACATCCCTTCACCTGACATTCATGTCAGCTCTAACTTTCAAACAGTTATTCCTATGGAAAGAAAAGATCTATCAAAAAGCAGATATTTTACATAGTCAAAATTTTCAGAGTAGGAAACCAGAACACAGGACCTGCACGTTATGGCAGTTAAATGGACATTTCGTTCCTATCTCTAATATTCACTAATTACAGAACTTTGAGCAAATCGATAAATCACTTGCTTCCTTATGCAACGAGAATAATACATTTGTAGTTATTTTATCACATGGTAAGCACTTCAACTTCAGCCGTGTAGGATGAGATAACTGAACAGATTAAAGGCAGAGCTACCTTTAAAAACATAACTTACTCTGTTCATGCCAAAGTTATAAAAAAACTGAAATGAAAAGTATCATTTTAAGTCAGCTTGAAACCCTCAGATAAATGTTTTCAGTGCTAACAATAACATTGAGTTATGTATTTGCTTTACTAAGCCTAAGTATGATCAAGAGTAGGATCTGTATGTACATAAAACTGGTCAGATTTCCTGGGACAAGCCCAGAGCAACCCAATCTTAAGTAGCCAAAGAACACAGGCGAGGGAAAGAAAATATCAGACAAGGAAATACCTTTTAAACTTGCTCGGATGTGACAGTTTCTTGTTGAAAGCACAGGGCACATCTTGAGAGCTTCTTTTAAACTTTGCTCCTGAGAAAGCAGCAGCCGAGTCACAAAGCCTTGTGCTTTGCCTCGATGGCAGCAGTAGTTGCGTTGGCAAGCAGCCCTAAAAATAATGACGCTTGCTAGAAATCATTACAAGACAATGCAGGTTTTGTTTCTTTAAAGAAGAGCTTTCCATATCTAAACATTTACACTACTTTTGTTTTATCATAGGTTTAATTAAATAGGAAGCGTACCATAAAGCATTCTCAAATGAGCGTTTGTTGTTCTTATAATGGCTTTTTATTGATTCAGTTTGTACCTCAAAATGCATACCCATATCTGAAAGCCCTATTCTCTCTTTTTTTAATTATTTTTTTTACTGTTCCTTCACCTGCTTTATCTACCTTTACTGTCTTGGCCTTTCTAACACAATAAAACTCCAGGAGTCTTCTTTTTCTTTTCTTTTTTTTTTATTGGTAATGCTTATAGCAAAACAAGGAAGTAATTTGTGCTTATAAATCTCAAGGCAACTAACTCTAGGGGATAAAAATGCAAATTACTGATGCTATCAAGGGATTGAAATTGGCTGCCATATAACCATATATTTTGTAAGTTCTAGCACGAACTACTTTGTTGATTTCTGGAAATTAGCTTGCCATGATATCCCAGTAATTACTATATGCCTGAATGACTCTCCCTGTATTTTCAGTCACTGGTATCTATTTCCTGTCACTGACTCTTACTCTTCATCAGCTGTTACTCTTAATTTCTTTAAACTTCCCAAGTATTTTCTTCTCAGATACCTTTGCTTTTGCAAGGGCTCATCTTTTACCCCATTAAACCTCCTGTGTGTGATAACAAATGTTCTCTCTAGACAGAAACCCCTCATAATGTACAGGCAGAGATAAGAACTCTAATACTGAAATGAAACAGGTCCACAGTTTTAACAGGAATTTACACACTCCTGAGAGAGTGTCTCTGAAAATTAATAGTAAGTGTTTTAAAATTAACTGAATGCACAACAGTAGCAGATTTACACGCTGGAGAAGTTTTGTAAATGTAAGGGGAATTAATAAACTCATTTTTCCATTCAGAAATTAGTAACAGAGAAGGGGTTAAAAGCAACAGGTGCTTGCTTCCCATTTGACTTTTTTCTTTACTTCATTATAACTAGTTAATTACAGAGTGACAGCAATAAACTTAAGAGTTTGCTGTCAACGAAGTAAAAACTTGAACTCAAGATTTTGTTGCAGGAAGGTAGGGTGTCCGAAGTGCGGAGTTACGGCTAAATGTGATGTACCAGCTCCTTACAGGCTTGCTTTGCTTTTAATCTTCGGGATGCAGAAGCAGCCTGCCGAAGACAGGTTCCCGTTCATAACGAATTCAAGCAAGAAATTATTTCCAGTCATCCACTAATGAAGATACAAGAACAAATACACACCCTGCCTCTGTGGGTAGCTGTGGTTGTGTTTTGCTTTTTTCTTTTTTATTTAGAGATTTTTTTGGCATTAATATGCAAACTGACAGCAGCCCACAGAAGTCTGAAAGATTGCCAGTGCAGTCATCATTTTCCCAGTGCTGGGTATGCTTGGCTGGGGATGAGGCCAAGTCCTGCTGTAGTGGAATTTTTGCCACCAGCTTCAACAGGACTAGAATTTATCTTGTTATCCATAAAACAGAGAAAAAATATCAAACAGTTCCTTAAATTGGAATAAGGAGAAACTTGCTGCAGTGACAGGAGAGCGGTTATGAATTTAAATGAAGTGGTACTCATAAAAGATATTGACCATTACAAGAAGACCTGGAATAGAAATCTACCTTTGAAAAGAGCTGGGAGGAAGGAGCCTTCACGCTTCAAGAGTTCCCACATTTCCACCAATGTCTTTCATGCACTAGCAACTACTTTTTGGAGAGTGTAGGCTTGACAACTTCTGCTCAGCTCCCGAGTTCACTCTCTCTAGCCCTGGAACTGTAGCCACCATGGCTGAACATAAAGCTCTTCTACATTTATTTTGCCAAATCTTCTGTTTCATCAACAGCAGATTTCCTACGGACTTGCTCAAATTCTCATTTTAAGTACTGATTTGCTTAATCCTGTCCTTTCAGACATGCTTTCTTATCACTGCAACTGTGAGAGTCTAAATTCATTACAACATTCTTTCAGCAGAACAAAGTGTTGGTGAGAAAACACTTAAGACTGATTTTTTTCAAAATCTGAAAAAAATGTCAGAATAACGCTTCAAATTCTTCTGGCACCATCTATCAAAAGCAGTCAATAATAGTAAAAGGGCTAGGGTATACATAAGCTGATTCTGCCTTCCACTGCTGCAGATCACAGAATCACAGATGCAGAAAAGCAAGAAAACAATAGTGATGGAAAAAAATGGTAAAGGAGAAATTCAGCAAAATACTTAAGGAGAAAGGAGAGTCTTTGTCAAACTCCTTTGTTATTTACTCCCATCGAGCTGATGAAAAAGGCATATTTATGCCTGTGTATATAAGCCATTTTCTATACCTTCAAATCTTGTGGGTTGCTGATTTCATTCACCTTCCTTCCATGAAAGAGGAAGATATGATTTGTGGACTAAGCTTAATATGCCATCAATCAAAACTCAATTAATTGAACAATTAACTGAATTAATTGTTGATATCCCAGCAGTCTTCAGAAAAAAGACACATGGACCACTTTAGACTGAAAGCTCAGGGCTCGATACATGCAGAAGCAAACCTTCCTACCAAACATTCCTGTCAGGCCTCCATTTGCGTTTATCTAAGATACAACCCCATCACTTCTGTCTTCTCCTCTGCTGTCACTGTTCAGATCCCCATCTTAAATGCTAAACTCTAACTCGTGACATCCTTCATATTTACATTTGTTCAAGTCCACCTTGTACTCATGTTCCCTACTCACCGTGTGGCCAAAATTCACACATTTCCTACTTCTTTCCCAAATTAGTCTCTCAGCCTACCTAATTATTTTCCTATATTCATATATTATTTTTTCTGCCTCGCTGTTCTCACTTCAGCCTATGTGGACTGTAAGGAAGTTATAACCTACAATAAGGGAAAACTGAATATTTAATTTTGTGCTGTGAGAAAGTACAGCCAACTGCTGGCAAGAAATTTTCTTTTACTATATTCCCATTTTATTTCTGACATCATGAGAAACTATGTAAAAAAATAATGATAATAAAAAAAAAAAAGGCAAGCAAGAGAACTCCAAATACCTGCAAGAATGAGAAGACAGCTACAACTTCTGTAAATGCTTGCCTTTTAGTTATAACCGTCTTACCTAGAGCTTTTGTGTATCTTAGCACCCCTCAAATGTGACCACCCCTCTTTAAAAAGAACAAACAAAAAATACCTGAAGATTGCCAACAGTGCAAGGTTTTTACATGGTCTGGGTGCGATACACTGTTCAGCACTTCCTGTGTCTTGACTTTTGACAAAAAGTGCTCTGACAGAAAAAAGATCAAGAAAGTTATTTGCAGCCCTATAATTGTTACCCCTTACTTTCTTCCTCCAGAATGTTCTCAGCCTTCCGCTCATTTAATTTATTACTTGTTCTTCTTACCCATTGTCAAATGATAGAAGCTGACTTCTATCATTTTCACATAGGAAATACAGAACTGAAGTATTATAATGAGAATTCAGGCATTTGTTTACATGTAGCCATTCTCAAGTATTTGAATGATCTTTCCTTTTTATTAGCTCCTGAAAGCCTGATGCAGGCTTTGGAAGATCTCGATTACCTAGCAGCCCTGGACAATGATGGAAACCTTTCTGAATTTGGAATTATTATGTCAGAATTTCCCCTGGATCCACAACTGTCAAAGTCAATTCTAGCTTCGTGTGAATTTGAGTGCGTTGATGAAATGCTCACCATTGCGGCCATGGTAACAGGTACTCCTACATAATGTCTTACTGCATGGCTTGTGCCACCTGCCAAATCCACATTGACTCTTTCAAAATCTATTCACAAGGGCAACCCAAAGCCAAACTTTTGTTCTTCACATCCTGCTTACTTCAAGTAAATGAGTATCTTTGGCTGTTCAAGTCTTTACTTTAAGCATGGAATGAAACACAAGTATATGAATTCGTAAGTAGCGCTCCAATTCCATGCTTCAGATGCCACATTAACTTCCAACCTTTTGTCAGAAAGCATACACAGAACATCCCTTCAAAATGAACTTTCTTATCTCCTATTCATGTACATTTGTTACAGATCGAAGCAGCAAATTAGGGGAAGTTCTAATTATAAACAATATTGAACTGTTGACCTATGAAGAATTACTTTCTGATTTTGCTTCTCCACTTTAAATATTTTATAAAACTAACATAACCTGAAGTATCCATACCATTCTGTCCTGATGGATCACCACTCTGTTCCTACATGGCACTGTGAGACAACCAGCTGGCCCAAAACACTGGACATGTGAAGTCTGGAGCAAGAACATTTATATTAGAAGGTTGTTAACTATAGAACTTCTTTCATTTGATGTGACAAAGCTTTCAAGGCAACACATAAACCCCAGATATTAAAACCCTATTCATTCTGTGCAAGCTGCTATTGAAATCTTAATAAATCAAAGATTCACAAAATCAAAGATTTTAGGATAACTGAGAGGAAGGTGACTCCAGAAATTCAAATAGCAAATAATGACTTCTCAGGATCCCACCAGATCGTGCAGGAGAGGGCTAGATTTAGATTCTTTCGGGTCTCAGTATCACATAGTGATGTTGGCTTCAGCAGTATTTAGCTGTCTCACTTCTCTCCACAGCAGCCTCTGAACCATATAGCACTATGCACCTGACTTTAAGGCATAAATAACCCTAGTACAGAACCAATGCTTGAGAGCTATCTACTGCTCAACAGCCACAGCTTAACCTTGCCTGTAGAGAATCTTTTGGCTTGGCATTACTGTGCTGTGCCCAGAGGGAATACCCTAGGCCCAGAAACTGGTGAGGAGTCTTAGGCAGCAAGGACACGAACCCACAGGACACCAAGCTGCATTAGTGCTTCTCCTTATAGAATAACTTGGTTTTATGGGCCTAAACTTGTGATAAAATTTTTAAGTACATACAACAAATGTAAACAATTGAGCATAGGCACACTTAGGTTTTTAAAAAGCTCAACCATCTCGAAAGACACAATTATGTAGTACACAACAGAAGTAAAATGCACTGGAAGGCACAAACTTCAACATATAGCAGCAAATTAAGGCACTACATCCATAGATTCAGTTTCTTTCTATATTAAAGAAACCATATGCTTGGATTCTGGATAAATTGGATCATGCCATTATGAAGCATTTTTGGCATCAGTCTAGGAGAAAGCTGCTCACTTTCTTTTGTGTTTACAACACAAATTAACTAAACAAGAGACTGAAAGAACATCCGTATAAATAAAACCTTAGTGAATGCAATAGATTCAGCTCTTCAGCAGCAATCCAACCCTTAAGATTAAAGGGAACTGAGAAAGCAAAAAAACCAAAAATGTCAGTGGAGTTAACGATTTATGCATGCATTTATGTGTCTTAATAACCACTGGCTTGATTTTTTTCTAAGCTCCTAATTGCTTCTTACACGCACCTCCTGGAACAGAAGAGATTGCTCTCACTTGCTGGCGAAAATTCTCACACCCTGCAGGAGATCACTTTACTCTTATCAATGTCTTCAACGCCTTCAAGGAAGCCAGTGCAAACTCCACAAGCCAATGTAAGTGTACCCATACCGGACAAAATGAAGCATATTGTAACTAATTTGGAAAAAAACCAAAATAAAAAAAAACCATATTGTTGGCACTGAGGTCATAAACCCTTTTTGAATGATTCTTTGTAGAATTGCTAATGTGTAGAGAGAAGAGAAACCTAGTAGTTCAGCAGCCATTACAAACAAGTATTAGTTTTAGTTTATTAACTAATTGAAAGTAACCTAGGACAGCCGTATTTCATCTAGCAAGGACACGTCAGCACTGTTACTACTGTCATTTGAAGTGACGTTGTTCAAAAACAGAAAGATGGTTCCTCCTGTAAGAGCACATAATCCAGGTTTACAACGTGAAATGACATAAACACAGTTGAGAAGGGACTTGATTCCCCCCGCAGCCTAACAATCCTGGTGTTTTTCTGATAGCTGTCAACTCAAAAGAGAGCTGAAGGGAAAAAACTGAAAGTAGTAAAGTTCGTATTTACAGGAAACCAAATAAAAGCCAGGGGTCTGCACAGCAGACAAAAGCTCTTCCCAGCATTTTCCTGTGTTCAAACATCTTGCTCAGGTTCATTTAACCTTAGTCAAAGTACTTAGACATTGGAGCAACAGATTTGCATACACTAAGTAAAAAATCAGGACAGGACAGTAGGATGATTTCATGTTCAGTCATGCTGAATGCTGAAGGCAGGTCCAAGACAATCTGCCCTTTACCAGCGTGCAGGATCATCACCAGCACTACGAATGTGATTTCAGTTCCATACCCTGGCCTGAATCCAGAAAGCCTGAAAATAGAGTTGCTACTCATTCTGTTTGAAGCTATTACTTTTTACAGACCAAATAAGGGATTTTGAATATTTTTATTCAGAAATATATAGTTAAAATTCTATACAACTAAATAAGGATATCAAGTATTGCCCACTCACTCTACAAGCAACATCAACGAGACTAAGCTGTCCATATGACTCTTGTTATCAGAATTTTGGACAGCTCTGACACAGCTGCTCGCTCCGAAATGTTTTTGATCTATTGCACCAGTCAAAGAGCATTTTACGGAGCAGTATCTCTGTGCATAGTACCTATCAGTCAGACTTTGCTTTAAGCCAAAATGCTGTTTTTTCCTCCACAGACTACAGTAATGAGAAATGGTGTCGTGATTATTTTCTAAGCTGTTCTGCACTGAGGATGGCAGAAATTATCAGAGCCGAACTAGTAGAGATTATGAAGCGTATTGAACTTCCCATTTCAGAACCGGACTTTGGATCAAAAGAAAATATACTAAGCATTAAGAAATCTCTCTTATCTGGTTACTTTATGCACGTAAGGAAAAATATTGTGGTTTCATCTTACTGCATTGTTAACTTATATAGAGAACTTAAGTTAGGTAGTGGAATCTTTTGATCATTAGAAAGGATAAAAGCCATTTTTACCACAGTGTATCAGACAAACACTTCTGCCAATTCCACTCATCTCTCTGGGGTTCAGCTATCACAGCATGAAGTCCACACACTTCACTGCAACAGGAAAACTGTCAATGTACCTCTCACTGAAAAAACTCTTTAACTTGTAATATTCTCTCAGACCTTATTTCCTCTTTGAAGATGTTTTTGTGAAAATACTCTGGACACAAAGAGAATTGACTTGTTGAATATGTTTAGGTATGCATAATATACAGCATTCTTCATCTCGACCAAATGAGGTACTCTAACTGTAATTGTAAACATAAACAGGAAAGATTAATTTATTGCCATTTGAAGCATGCTTTCCTTCACATCAATATGCTCGTCCTAAATACAAGAATGACCCCTCCGAACTCCACTACTTGAAGTGCCCTGCCACACATTATATTTTCAAGTCTTATAATTCCTTAAGAATATACTTGTTTTCAAACGCAAGTTCAGATACTTACTGTATAAGATTGCCCTCATTTGTTGCAGACAGCTTCCTTTCAAATATACAGATCAACACTTTTTTTTTAACGCTAAGCCTCATTTCATAGTACCCAGTCCCTAGCTTTTCCCCAGAAATTTGAGAAGAGGTTTAGGTCCTCCAGTTGAAAGTATCTGAATACAAGTTTAATTCCCGGTTTTAATATAATAGGCTAATACTGATCTATGCTGCTAGTACTTTCAATTTATTAATGGATAACTCTTTGCTTTTTTTTTTTTTCTTTTTAGATTGCTCGTGATGTAGATGGCTCAGGTAACTACTTGATGTTAACACACAGACAAGTGGCCCAGCTTCATCCTTTCTCATCTTATTATAACACCAGAAGGATTCCTGAGTGGGTTTTATTCCACGAGTTTAGTATATCAGAAGACAATTCCATCAGAGTCGTCTCTGAGATATCACCCGATCTGTAAGTTAACAATGGTCAAACTGTTTCTTCACTCATACCTCTACCACAAAAGCCACAAAAAGGGTTAAGTCACAGATGGGGTAAGGATGTGCGTGTACACTGGTCCTTTCCTTTATGCCTGTCATAAAAGTAGCATCCTGTGGTTCTGTAGAGAAATCATTCCAAGCATAACTGATTCAACCTACGTAGGGATGAGGGTTTAAAAACAAAACAAAACAAAACAAAACAAATCAGTAAAATAGGCATAAGACAAAAGGACAAACTTCATACCTAGTCAAGCAAGAGGAGTTGGCATCACTGGAAGGGTGAAGAAATCTTTGTTTTTCACCCTTTTTATATTCACTAGGGAACGTACATGGAATAAATTTTCTTTCTTTGTTGCCAGAATTGTTCTGTCACTGTGTGTAGCTTTGCTTGATGTCTTCATTTTCATTCAGAACACTCACTGCATTAGAGCTCACAACTATTAAAAAAGGGAAGAACTGTGACCTCACACCCTTACTATTCTTTTAGTGCAAAACATAGCATCACTTAAATCAGCCTTTTGTATTTCCTAATGTGTGCTGATCTGTTCAGGTACTGAAATAAGTCTCAGTGTCCGCCACTGTAACTGTAATCAGTTCATCCACTGAAAAACACCTTACAAGTAGCAAAAGTTTCTTAGAATGTAAAATATACCCAAAAAAAAAAATAATCAAGGAAGAGTTAACACAGCAGTATACCCAGAGATAAATCTAGCTGGAAATTTCTTTGTTCCCTGCTATTTTCCAGCAAATCTTTTTCTCGACATGTTTTGTGTACCCAGACAGCTAAATCATTCTATATCAACTGCTTATGGATTCAAGAAAAGACTACAGTCTTCCTTCTGCAAAAATCTCTTTACACCAAGAATATACATTTCACTGTCCTATCTTTTCTACTTCCAACGTTTATAAGAAGGCCTTTTTCATAATTTTATTGAACCAAAAATATGTTCAGATCCAGAAGAAATACTATTTAATGCAATCTGCAGCATTGAGAACTGAACATCAATCACCTGAAGTGTAGACTGAGTACATTAAGTGCAAGTCTACTGAAAGCACAAACTATTATCACATCTTGCAGAGAGTTTTGGTTTTGAGTTGAAACACAAACTCTGTTGCTCTGTGCATCAGCATGTTGCTGGTGTCTTTTGTACAAGCCTAGAAATACTTATTCAAACATTTCAAAATTCAGTTAAAAAAAAATAATAATCTTTTGTCTTTATTTCCTCACCAGATTCGTGGAGCTGGTACCTCAGTATTATTTTAGCAATCTTCCTCCTAGTGAAAGTAAAGATATTCTGCAGGAAGTGATCAATCACTTGTCACCAGTTTCAACCATGAAGGAGGAACAGAAAACTAACAATGACAGCAAAGAAAATGAAAAATTTCCCCAAACTTCCACTGAACAAAGATGTATTATTCAGTGATTTTAGACTGAACTATCATATATTGGACAAATACAAATAAAAACAGTATATGCAATATACATCCGCATCTTAACCGCATGTAATTATTTCAAACTGTTGACATAAACGTATTGAACAGAAGAAACACTTAGAAAAAACACTGTCTTAGCAACAGGAGTTGCATGCATTATTTCATAGCAAAAATATATGATTTATTTTTGGTTAAAAACATAGTGAGCAAATCTTCAAGTTTTCTTGTAACATTGGGTTTTTATTGACTGTTTAATGATGATACCAAAGTACAGTAAGATACAGTATTTAAAAATACTAATTTGATGGATATCTTTAGTTGTACCACCTACTTGCCTTCTAAGTGTACAGAGGCAGCATTTCAGCAGTACAAAACCATTAACATTCCAGTCTTCTGGAAATACTGTGAAGCCATAGCTCTGTATGGCTGCTTTATACAAAACAGTGTTTGTAGGGAAGTTCAGAGTGAGAGATAGTCTTTGAGTTTACCCATAATGTCATTAATTCCATCAGCTGGAACTATCATAACAGTCCGCAAAGGTTTCATTGGTACATCATCAAAGGACCATCTGCCACCCAAACAGGTGTCACTTTCATCTTGCACAGAGTAGCTGAACTTCAGAAGGGCTTTCTAAACAACAGAAATAAATGTATTAGTATTAACGTTTTTAATTAGCATGAAGATTAAGACATCATCTAAAGAGAGTAAAAATAATGATAAAAATTATGCACATGCTTATTAAGAAGTTATTTCCTTCCGTCTCAAAAGGCCCGCCAAAAAAAACCCTGCAAGACTATTAAGTGCTTTAAAATATTTGCTTTTCACAGAATTTATATAATTCATATTAAATTCTCAAATGATTGCTATCATTACATTTTGGCATCAGAAATAAGACCTAAAAGGGGGAAAAATCCAACCCAATGCTACCTTTATATGCTTACTGTGCCTCATTTTAGATGGTTTTAAGACAGCATCTCATTCCATGTTAACACATTAAGAAATGCTGACCCTTACAAGCTATTGTGTCAACTAGCAAGGATCCTTGACCAATCAAAGAAATATCACGCTCTTAACAGACCTGCAACTCTGAACAAGAGCAAACCACTAGCTGCGTAATTTTAAGAATTAGCAGATCAGCCAAAACCCAGATAAATGGAACAGTGAGAGAGCACAGGTAGAATGGAGCCTGCATCAAAGATGACAGCTTGGTGTGGGCAACATGTGGAAGGCCTGTAGCAACGAACAGGCTCTGCTCATGGCCTACTCTAAAACTGCTGAGTCCTAAAAATTAACCTATCTGTAAGCATATGTGGTACAGTAATCCTGTCCACAGTGACAGTAGAAATTATATATTAAGGGGACAGGCACTAATATGAATCCTGAGCAGAATTTCAAAAAGCCCTTGGAAAGTCTCTAGATGGCTGAAGCCACTGAAAGACATATTTATAAAGGTTGCTTCTTCAAAAGGGTAGGTGTCCATAATGTGTCTTATTTCTTTTCAGCGGTATATACTGCATACATATAGAACAGTCCCTTTTTACTGGCTTTTCCAGACAAAATGCCTCATGGATAAGAAAAACTTACCTAACAAATGTTTCTAGTTCTCACACAAGTCAGATTAAGAAGTATGAACTGAACTCCTAAGTGGAAAAACTTATCTAACCTCTTCCCTTTGCAGGGAAAGTTAAGATCCAGTCTCCTTTTAGGTCTGCTATTTCCTAACAGTATCTCAAGGCTGTAAATTTAATTTTGGAAGAACCATCAAATTGAGTGGCTTTGTTCAAGAACAAACAATTTGAGCAATGGACACCCTAAATCTTTAATCAATTCCATGTCTGGTTATAATGGAACTTTTATTCTGCTCCCTCAATAACATTTTAAGGAACAGAATAAAGCACAGGGAACTGACAAGTGCAAAAAGACATCTCTCTGTTTTATTTGGCTCTAAGCGTCTGCCTCACCACATTTAATACTATTTTATGGCAATCTAATTAACGTTATGTGTGATCAGGGAGGATATACGCTCCAACACTAATTTAACACATATACATTATTAAGTACAGAGATCCACTTAATCTAATATCCTCCATAATGTTTAAAATAAATTTGCTAAAAACACTAGAAAGACTGTTAAAAAGAAAAGCATGTTCAGTTTGAGTCTATTCACTTGAGCTGGAAATTACTGCAATTTAGACAAAAGCACACAGTTAGTCTTTACAATGCCACTCAAAATAACAAAACAGAGATAAATACAAACTAGGCCTTCTAGAACATAACACCTGTGGACACATGGGCATCACAGGCTTCTCCCCTTCAGTTTTTCAATAACATGTTTACACAGAGTTCAAGTTCAGTTGGTAAAGCTGCTGTGGCAGGAACAAAAAAATAAAATCCCAAGGTTGTTACTGCATAGAGGCTACAACAGTATTCCCTATAGCTAACAATGAAATCCCCCACTTACATTTTTCTTCTTCCCAAGAAATAAAATTACAGCCAGATCATAGCCTCTAACACAGAATGTCGTGAATGATTACACACAGGAACCTTTCCATTAACCATATGATGCACGTACTTTATCTTGTACGCACTGTCAGATGTGAAAAATAATGTGCTCCTGACAAAGGAATAATATTGTAGACTAGTATTTTTAAAGCTTTGAAAAAAATTAAAAAAAAAAAAAAATTCTTTGCATTTCAAAGTACTTTTTAAATTTAATTTCCCGCATCTTCCCCTCTCCTGATTCAGTTTGGGACCAGCAGAATTGTGTTGACAGTTTGCCGTAATTTAGCAGTTTTTATTAATATACTTGTCCTGAGTAGAACAGAGAAAAAAAGGGAAGCGATAGCTACTTGTTTGGATCTTCAAAAGTTTTCTATTCTAAGCACTTTTTTATAGTAATAGGCATCCAAAAGGAAATAGATAAATCAGCTTTCCACATAATACAATGACGACACAAATGCAGAGCTTTGTATCTGTTTCGTTTCTTGGGAAGAGATCTCAGAGAAACACATTTAACTGCATTTCTGCATTACTAAATAAACAACTGCATTACTAAATAATGCCTCAACAGCTGTTTTTTTCTGACACAGGACTAACTATGCAGGGGCAAGGAAAAGAAATCTGTGCATTGAAGTATTAACATGCATTGCAGATGCTGATCGAGACTATAACAACAGAGACCCCTCTGCATTTTTTTGCATCTTTATTTTTCTAAGTGCTTAAAGCTGTGACTTTGTGACATATGATTAAGTTAGAGCACCCTTCCAAGTTACTACCTGTTGTTTGAGCTGCCACTCTTGAACACCACTTGTGATGTAAATCACGTTAGCTTGAATCTCACTGAGGGATATTCAAACTAACCTGCACTTCCTGCAATTCACACACCCACAGTCAGTCTTCTCTGTTCAGATGACATACTGATTTAACAAGTCTTTCACATTTCTTACTATTCAGATTAAAGAAGACAACTGCACTGTTCCCCAAACAAAAGGAATTTCAAACTTCTTTAAACTCAGAAGGCCTGGGCCACGCTGCTAAATTCAATATCCAGATTTATTACCATTTGTTCATCCTGAAAACGTGGACATTTCCCTCACAGTATTTCAACAAGTCTGACAACTATTACATTCAATTCAATCTCTGCAACACTGCAATATGAATAAAGAGATGAAGCTTGTTAATTCTTTGAGGCCAAGAACTGGCCTCAAGACAAAGTAACATCTGGTCTTTCCTTTATTTAGGTATTCTTTGAATTTTTCCATTAGCCCCATAGCACTGGAGACTCTATCAGGTAGTAATGCTGCCACACGTAGAATTAATTGTGATCTAATACAAATAACATATTAGTAAAGTCATGCCAACACAGAGGATTAATTTAATAATTTGGATTCATGGATGGATACTTCTCCATGATTCTCTAAATACAAAAGGTGTTGTGTTCAATACACAAAAATAGGTTGCTGGCTCATCTCTCAATACTACTCTAAAAAAAGCTCGATTTAATTTAAAAGACACATGACCATATATTTTAAAAAGCCTCCCCTGAATTTAAGGTGAAACACCTTTTTTGCTGATGTATAAAGAAAAATAAATATTTTAAATTAAAAGAATCACATATGTTACCTCATAAAAGAATTCTTCTTCTGCATTTGCAAACATTAATTCCTCCTTTTGCTGATTTCTCCCTTCCCTCCTCTTAGAACTGCTCTTTGTGGCTTCTGTGAAGGTCTTGCTGATAAGAAGATAGTAGTAGCACTTTCCACAAGGTTTGTTTGTTCTCTGTGCCTCTGTCAACTCTTTCCTAAAGATAAATAAATGTTTACACATACAATTTAAAAATAGATGTTTGCATACACAATTTAAACCCTCAACAAGTGTACAAGTAAACCTTATAATGTATTAGCATAGAAGGACATTCATATTGTAGCTGATTCTTTTACAAGTACCACAGAACACAAATTTTGCACACGCATTCATAGTACTTCAACATACTATTTGCACTTTAAAACAATAAAAATATGGATGTCTTCCCACACCTAATATAACCCTTTTTGTTCCCGAAGTCTCATTCATGGTAAAGAGTCTGTGAAATTATTCTAAGTGCAACTCTCCTGAAAATTCATCACATTATCACTCGCACGAGGAACTATAACTGAAGAGCCAGAAGATACTCTTGCCCACCCTTGCGTTAAACATTATTTTCTCCATCTTAAAGTAAAAAGAGTTTGAAAAGCCTAAAGATATAAAAAATATTAAGTAATTAACTCAAGACCTTATACGAGATGAACATACTTTTTCCTGTTCATGTATTACTTGTATCTATAGTATCACCTGTCTTAATAGTTCTATATACATAAGATTTCTGAAAAAAAAGAAAAAGTACTATTCAACATCATGTCAAAGAAAACCCAAACAAACTTACTGAAGCTGCTGGTGCATGGGCAGAGCAATCTGTGGTGGTACGTTAATGAATCTTTCACTTAGCAGAAGACCCACAGGCTTAGTACTGTCATTTAGGAGCTTATTCAGTTGTTCAACTACATGCTGTTCACAGCTCTTCTCACACCGACTTAGAATCAGCTCTTTGATTTGTTCAGCACACTGTGTACCCTAGAATCAAAAAGTATATTTTCTTGACCTTATAGAACAATTATTTATACAAGAAAACCTTGAATGTGAATTTCAGAGGGATATTCTAGAGGACTACTGTAAATTTCCTTAAGCAGTCTCTAAAGCACTGTACAATTTCTCTGGAATTATTTACCCTGAAGCTGAGGGCAAACAAAGGTTCTTAACTGATAGGAACGCAGCTAGGAGCTGCAACACCAGTACACTCAACAGCAAAACTCAAAAGCTGCGAAAGATGAAAGTGAAGAAATACAAGAGACCGGCAGCTCAGTTACCTTAGAACTACTTATTGGACATAGTTTTAACTCTGTTCCACTCTTTGCTTTATGTTTGACCTTCAGCAAGTTTCACAGGATTAGATCCAAAAGAAAGCTAAGTGAGGTGTAACTTTTAAGACCGTAGTCCTCCACGGTGGAATTCAAAATCCTGATCTGGCTGTCTAGGCTTATTATACAAGGCAGAAAAGCAGGATGCAGTCTCACTTGTTACTGTCTAGACATTAATAAGGGATACCAACCTTTCTTTCCGTTAAGTTTAAGCAGCTTATAAAACCAAAGACTTCATCATCGTCTTCATCATCGTCACTACTGTCTTCTTGGACTTCTGCTTGCTATTTAACGAAACAAAAAGTAACAACTCATACTGACATTCTATTTCCACTCTCTGCAGCAAGAAATGTTTTTCTTTCCAGAAGATGCTCGGTAGATGAAAACCATCTAGGTAATCTGTACAAACACACAACCTACAAATTCTGGTTACGGTTATGAAAGTGCCGCATCATTGAATGTCTCTGTGTACTTAGAGCCAACTATATAGAGAGCCAGGTCATCTATCTTCTACAGCAGAATCTTTTGAAAGGCACTAAAAGTTGATAGCTCACATATAATAAGCAGCATCTTGGTACAAGGGATGGCAATATATTAAGCAAAAGCAATTTTCTTCGGTTTCTAACATAGGGAAATAAACCCACAAAGTATAAAAACCATAGTGCAATAGAGCTTTGATAGCGAGTGAAACAAAAAGTTCAACAAAACTCTGCAATGAAAAATCTGGGAAAAGAACTGATGGTCATGCAGTTGTAATATAAGCATCATAATAAATTTGAGTGCAAAAACTATTGGCACAGAACAAAAAGGGAATATATAGCAATGATGCCATGCAACACGGTACAACAGCACAAGTGAGCTCTATGGGGGCAGCTTGTTTGGGTTTGAAAGCAACCACGGCCATGACATCTTGAGCACTATACAGTACTGAACGGCTTCCTTAGCCAGGAGTTACTCGGGAGCCTCCACAGAATGCTCCACTGCCACAGCAGAACTTGGGCAGGACTCAGTTCAGGATCCTGATCTATGCCCAAAGAACTCTGCACAAAAGGAAACTGCATGCATGATATTTTTGGTCTGTATCTCTGTGCATATTGAGAATGTAGGGAAATCACAAGGTCCTATTTCTTACAGGGATGGCAACAAACTTCTCCATAGCATTTTCAGCATTATTCCTCTGCTACACCAAAATTCAGAGGGAAAAGTGAAAAGACTTCCGTATGTAAAAACAAACCAATCAAAATAATAAATCAAATTCCTTGTTTTGTTGAAAGTAGGCATGGAAAATTTCAGCGTCCATAGAAGAATGATCATCAAAGAAAAAAAGCAAGAAAGCATGCAAATTACAAAGACAGGATTGCCTTCTGAAAGCCTGTTATATCACTTCAACATAAAAAGTATTGTACTTCATTTACAAACGTCAATTCTGTCTTACCTTGATAATACTTCCAATATGATTCTGTTGTATTAATATATCAGTTAACTCAGCAGTGTTAATAGGAGCTTTGAGAAACAACTGCAAAATAAGAAACAAGTATTAAGAAGTTTTAGGCCTGATGATATATCATGTGCCACTTAGTAGAAAATAAACTCAGTAATTTCTCTAAGTTCTTATGGAATACTCCGTTCCATTTTTAATTTCCATTTAGTGAGTCTGTTTACAGTATTATATTGAAGGAAGTTAAATAAAGACTAAAAATCAGCTTCTTGAAGCACTTGTTTCTCGACCCTCCACAAGCAGGCATTTTGCATACCTGGTATCCTTTTGAGTTTGGTATGACCTGAATGCTTGCTGAACATAGGTTTATACCAGAAACAGCCAAAAGAAGACCGGAAACTGCCACGTTGAACAGACACATTACTGGTCTGTTTTTTAAGGGCTGCAATTTACAGAAAAAACCTCCAGGAAGCTGATTAACATTGAACAAGGTTTTCTGGGCAGCAACACGATAAAGATGGAAAGATTATACACACTGTGGAAGAACAGCCCTAGAGTTCATTGGGTAAAGTTCTTGAAACCATGGTTTAGGAGACACACATAATTACATAATTATTTAATTTTCATGAGCTGAAGCACAGTAAAACTATGAATCAATACAGATAACGTGAACTGATGACTTTGCATAACTCTTTTAGATATTATTTATTAATGGTCATATCAACCAAGCTAACAAGAAGCCAACTTACCTGTTGTAGTAATTTCTTTATCCCATTATAGTCATTGTCTGATATGGAATGTGCTTCGAATTCAATATTCACTTCCTATGAAGAAGTAAAAGAGAGAACATCAAACATACTTGGCAAGAAGCTATATCAAAACAAAGCTAAACTATAAAAAACTTGAAGACAAGTAGTGGTCAACATCAGAAATGGAACTTACTGCCACCTTTCAGTGATCTCAGCAGTTGTTATAATTTCTTCTGTAATCTTTAGAGACCATCTGTGAAAGTAACTTTTTAAAACTAACTTACACACTGTGTTGTGAACAAACCTTTAATGCTTTGTTCCTGCAATCTGTTTCACACAATTATGTTTACCGTAGCCACATAGACTTTTACTGTAGAGAGGCTTGATCCAGGCAGTTAAACTCTTAAAAAATTCAGGACTGGAGTGCGATGCCTTGGCTGAAGATGAAGGTTGCTCCAGACATTTAAACAAGTACATGCAAAATTGTACTTCTGCTATTTCCTCAAATCCTAATGGTATCATTAACCCTACTCTGTAAGTCTGTTCAGTAGGCACACTATGAGACCACGTCACATCAAAACAGAATGTGAACTCCTGCTTCTCCTTCCAGAGCAAATGCTGTGCACCTACCAAACATTTTTTCTGGTATTCTATATAAATAGTACTGCCTGCCAAGGCTGCTTTGACCTGTTCTTCTGTGAACCACTGTTTGAGACCATCCAAATTTACTTTGTCTTCTAATTGTTGGTTTGGATTCCACTACTGAATCTTACTTTTGTCGCTAATTAAGCCTCATAAATCACCCAATCCCGTATCGAGGTCATAGTCTTTATTGTTCATTGGGAGAACAGCCTTAAAGGTCTGTTTACAATGTAAAAAAACAGGTACACAACCATTTGTGGTGTGGGGGGGAATAAAAATCAGGAGACATGCTCAGATATTCTTCTGTGATGCAAGGCAGCTCTGTAGAGGTAACTGAGAGCACATACTTACTTGTAGAAATAGCCTATGTAAGAAAACAGATTGTATCTTTGGTGTAAACAGCATTCACTCCTGGCATCCAGGAACTTTCTGACTACTTTAAAATTCAAGGATCTCACTGAATGATTAAGCCAGTAAATTCTGAACAAAACACAGTTTATGGTGGTTCTGACTACTGTGCAAATCATAGCCGTAAAATTGATACAAACTACAGGAGCACTAGATATTCTAACACTGGTCTTGCTTCATGGCTTTTCCACTACCTAAAATAACAGCCTGGTATGAAAGAGCTTACAAACGCTCCATCTTTCATCTACTAAAAAAAAAAAAAGCGAAGAAATACATCATATATTTTGGTGTGTCCTATCTTCCTACTTATTCTCTTATTCTCTTCCTCCTGTGCTGCATCCAAAGGAAAACAAGAGCCTGCAAAGCAAGCTGTTACATGCGACAATACTCTGCTACGTACAATACAGCAGTGAGCAAAGCTCCTTCTCAGCAACCAGGGCCTACCTGGAATCATATTTTTGTTCCCAGATGGACAGAACTACCACACGCCCCTTTCTGTGAAGAAAATATCTGCATAAAGGAAGATATTTTCCTTTTTCCACCTGAAGTGGTAAGAGAAGTGAAAGGCTAATATCACAAAAAATAAAAATGCTGAGATGTACAGAGAAACAAATGCCCTTCATGTATATGACTCTACAAATGTCTACGTTTGTACAGTTATAAATGTTCAGTACATTTCTTTAATATTAGCAATGCACACCTTGATGTCTTATACAAGACTTGAGAGAAACTCAATATATCATTATATCAAGACTTCCAAACTGAGATAGATGTAATAGTGATAAATCATCCTCAAAAGTTGGCACTACTAAATTAAAATAAGCGTTATATTGCAAATTTTATCCAGTGCACAAACAATTGCAAATAAAACAGCGCACACCAGTGTAGGACATACAGAAACCATCCTCAAAACCCCTGTCACTGAGAAGTCAAGAAACTTCATCCACAAACACCACAATATAAGACGCTGTTCCACCTACACTATGCAGGAATGCTGAGCACTTCAAAAAAAAAAAAAAAAAAAAGGATTATTGCTATTAGCTTTAATAACATAAAGTGTAGACAATAGTGCAACATCTTCTAAGTTTACAAACACTGAACAGTACACAAAGTACAGTGCTAGTCAAGAACTTCACAAACATATGTTAGCTCAAAGTAAGTCAGTACCCATTTAACGTGGCACACATTTCTAGCAAGTGGTAAATGTGCTTTGCCATCATGTTAGTATGACTGATAACGCAGTTATGCCTATACTTTTTATCATGGCATAGTTTTTGAAAAAGATAGGGTTTGGTTTTATTTGCTAACATAAGGTAACTAAGGCCTCATCTGAGAAAAAGGAAGATAATTAACTCAAAGTGAAATCCTAGTGAAGACAATCAAGTTAGCAAAATATTTAATTTGAAATGTACCAAGTTAAAACCCATAGATACTTCTATGCTTTGACTCTTTTAAGCCCTGTGAAAACGACAGATTGCCTTATCATCCGAAGATTTTAATGAGAGTTCAAAGTCAATTCTTCCTTTCCTAGAAAGGGGGACTCCTCCCTCAGTGTTCTATTTCACAACTAAATAACACATTTTCACATATGTCCACGTGCGGATATATAAAAAGTGAGAGAGAGACCTCAGAAAATAAATTAAAATTTTATTTCCATGAGGTCTGGTATTTTCTCTTTTCTCCCCCCCCCCCCCCCCCCCCCCCCTTTCTGATAAAAAGGGAATTAGAGCAAATCTTCTGTGTTGAAAGCACTGTTTTCAGGTGGCTGCCTCCAGTCCCACACAGAGACACTGCAAGTGCCAAGTATGCACAACTGATTGCGGCCCTGGGGATTCCAACATTTAAAAAAGAAGAAAACAAACAAACAAAAAAATTACGACTCTCCAACAACTAACCGAGTACATTTTACCTCACGGATTAACGATTTACCTCACCGATGATTAAGCGTGTTACCTACGCTTTACCTCATGAATCAGAGCCCGCGGCCCCAGCTGTGCCGCCACCCGCGGGTGCCTCGCAAGGGGCTTCACAGAGGGACAAACCCCCTCCCCAACAGCTCCCACCCACGGCTTCGCGTCTGTCGTTTTACAGCTTATTTTGTCACAGTGAACGAGGAGAGGAGGGGCAGGCTCCGGAAGGCAGCGACGGCCGGGACAGAGCAGCACCGAGGGCCTGCGAGGAGATGGCGGGCGCAGGTCCGGCGCGCCGGGTGAAGGCCGGGAGGGGCCCTGCTCCCCGCGCTCACCTCATCGATCCTCTCCTCCTCCTCCGAGTTCGACTCCGACTCCGACTCCGGCTCCGAGCCGCTCTCCTCGGCGGGGGGCTGAGGTCGGGCCCGCCGCTTAGCCGGCGTGGCCATGCTGCCGCGGCGGCGCAGGCGCTTGGCAGCCGGAAGGACGGGGCGGAGGCAGCGGCCCGCAGGCAGGCGCGGTGCCCGCACGGGGCGGCCCGGCTGCCGGCCCTGCGCCCGGGTGAGTGCCGGCGGGGCCGGGATCGTCGGCACGGCCCGGTGGAGCGTCGTGGGCCCCACCCGGTGGGGTCGCGATCCTCGGCAGGGCCCAGGGGAGCGCCGCCTCCGGGTGTGTGGTGGCCGCAGCGCGGCAGAGGCTTCCAGGCGGGAGCTGGGGTATGTCGTGGCTGTCGTTCCCCGCGGTGAATCCCAGAGGAAGGCTGTGTTAAGGGGCGAAGGTTCTGGCGAGGGCTCCTGGGCCCGCCGGGACGTGTGGGAAGCGGGGGGGACACATCCCGGGTCACCCCTCTCCTGGCTCCTAAAACCCCCGGGTTTCCTCAGCTGGTGTCACCGGCTTTAAAAGGAATACCTTGTTCTAGGAAAGTCATCCAGACTCTGCCGGGACTCAGAACTCACTGGAAAACGGTGTTAATGGCTGCAGATCCCTGCCCTGCTGAAGCATGGTCTGTTTAAAGGCAAGCAAAATAACTGTCCCATGCCACAAGTTTCCTCACGTTTCCTCTGCTCTCGTCACCTCTCTTCTTGGCCTGTTGCTGTTGAACCTCTCGGTTACATGGCTGTAAAGAAAAGAAAGCCTAACAGAGGCTGAAATACAGTACTGGGGCCTCTAAGTCTGTCCTGAGCATGTATGGCATTAGTTAAATACTGAAAGGCAAATTAAAAAAGGAATTAAGTGCTTACTGCGTACTTAAAAAAATAATTCCCAGGCTAGTTACAGATAATTCCAGACAAACAAACAGAAAAGGCAGTGAGGTAGAATACAGTAAACACAACGTGTGTTTTTTTTAAAATATCCATCAGGAATATGTTTTGAAACATCCTAAGCACTAAAAGTATAGAAGTGGCCATTAATATTTGAGCTCATTCATGGGAACCATGTTCTATTTAAGTCTTCATGTCTAGTTAATGAAGAAAGGTAGGTGTTAATGAGGGCATTTGAAGAAGAGGATTGGGTGTTCACTGTTTCTAGCCAGAAGAAATACAAGGCACAGGGCCTGGACTGTAATTTTGGCTTTATAAATACGATCCAAATAGGTTAGAATTTGTATATCTCTTTAAAGTATCAAACATGTCTGTGTTTATTTTTTTTATTATTCTTTGAGAGCTGTGTCTGTGAGCACTAAGGTCATTGCCAAAATATGAATAATGGTACACAGGGAAGGAATATAGTGTGGAAAAAGATGGACTGGCAAAGCCCTTTACTGCTGCAGTTAAACTGCCTCTGTGAGGATGCAATCTGCATCTATATATAGTTTTCCATTTTACTTTTGAAGCTATATCAGTCAAAAATGACACTAATTACTAACATTGCTTTTGGTAAAAATCTGGGATGTAGCAGAAAGGTCTGTCCTTTGCTGCTCCTCTGGATTGCCGTGTCAAAGAACCGGTTTTGTTGTTGAGTTTTGTGACATAGACACCACAAAGTAGCAGGAATTATTCTCAAATCTTTTGTTGTTGTTGTTACTTGATGATATATGTATTACATTATCTGTGAATTTGGTAGATTTCTGAACCATACTTCGTGGCAGCCTTAAATGTAGGCTTTTTTTCTTCTCCGGTTATCAAACCTATCTAATCGTAGTGAAAGAATATTGGTAAGATATGCATAGCATCAAAAATCCTAGCCCAGGGGATTTTAAAAATTATATCTCAATGGTGTCTTACAACTCATCTCCTTTTATGATGGAACTGACAATTCCCTTTGCACTTGACAATCAAACCTTATTGTGTGACCCACACAGTTGCTTATAATCAGAATAGTATTAGAAAAGTTTAATATAGCTTGCAGCTCTCAGTGTCACTTAGCAGCAAGAAACAAAAGGACCCATTTATTTCTTTTTACAAGCCATCCTCTGTATTAAAGATAGTTCATAATTTGTTTGAGGTCAGCTTTTGAAATGAAAATGGAGTGACCCACAGAGATGTTCTTTCTGTACAATGTTTTATATGAAAAATCTGCAAAGGTTGTTTTTTGTTGTTTTTTTTTTTTAATATGAGAGAGCGTTGCTCATTTTTACTGTACTAATATCAGGAACACGCATTGTAATCGGCTTTATATTTTAATTGAGGGCACAGGGATGTTGAATTTTACTGTGTGATACTATGAATGGGAAGCATTTCAATTATATCTGTAAGCATAATATTCTGAATATGCAATGTGACCTAAAATTACCTTTCTTTTAAATTAAGTAAGGTGGACTTAAAATTAAGTAATATGGACTCAGAGAAATAGCACCAAGCTGGTTTTAGCTTTCAGTCATGGTGTAATGCCTCAGACACTCCAGTCGCTCTTGTAGTTTATTATCAGAGCTAATTGGATGGTTCCCAAGCCTCAGACTGACTAATACAACTTTTTCTTCATCTTTGTGTCTGTGGGCTCAAGACAAAAGATCTGTTGTCCTCTTGTTAGCTGTTTGCAAACCTAATGGGTTTTAAATGGTATTTTTTAAACATTTGAAGAACAATCTTTGCAGAGTTGTTAATTGTTAATTGGTGCTCAGGCAAACAAAGTGCTTGTTTAGTGAGCCAAAAGTGGGTGGCCAGCATCATCCTATAAAGAAAGACTTGGAAGTGGAAACCTTATTAAGGTTATTAATACATATTATCTTTTCCAGATCTAGATTGAGCAGTGCTGGACTCTGCTAAGTCCAGTTGTTGTTCTAAATAGAAAATTTTTATGTTTGTTTAGAAGTTGTGCATACCCCTCAATTAAATACATAATATATAATTTATGGATAAAATATATATATAAGATATCTAAAAAATATCTTTGTATTGTAAGTACTTCCCTCAGAATACATCAAAAATTACCAGAGATGCTGCGTGTCTTATTTATGTGCTTTCTCTTAATGCTTTTGGATTCAATAGGAATATTTGTCAGCGTTCTTGACTCTAAGTGTATTTAGCAGAAAGCTAGCTGTTTCAAAAATTGTATTTCAGTATTTGTAGACCACTTCTTGGTAACATCTCAAGGACACAAGTAAGTCAGTAAAAATACTGTATTTCTCTTACTGTTTCCAGTACAGTGGGACCCCCACAACGTTGCAGCAAGTCACAAAAACTTCTCTGTGTGTTTTTTTTCCCCACAAAAATAATCCATCATGGAGTTATAGCTTCTTCACCCATTGAATATTGGCATATTTTTGGTTTGAAAATGTGCTCATGTGCATTTGTCCCTCTTAGGGATCTTGTCTGACCTCTACAACTACCTGAAAGGAGGGTGTAGAGAGGTGGGTGTTGGCCTCTTCTCCCAGGTGAATAATGACAGGACCAGAGGAAATGGTCTGAAGTTGCAGCAGGGGAGGTTTAGATGAGATATTAGGAAGAATTACTTCACTGAAAGAGTGGTCAGGCACTGGAACAGCCTGCCCAGGGAGGTGGTTGAGTCACCATCCCTAGAGGTATTTAAGAAACATGTAGATTTGGCACTTCAGGGCATGCTCTTGTGCAGAGATTGTAGGGTTTTTTTGTGTGTGTGTATGGTTGGACTCAATGATCTCAAAGGTCCTTTCCAACCATGAAGATTCTATGATTCTCTCCTGCCTGGCCGCTAAGGTGGCATTTTGCCCCCGATTCACTGTGATGTGGTAGTGGGACACACTTGCTGAGAAAGTGAGTTTGGTTGGGTTGCACCCATGGTGTTGGGTATGAGGACCTGGCATTTGGAAATGGGTATATTCCACCAGTTTTCGCTTGGTCTCACCTCTCACCAGATCTGCGTGATCCTCTCTGAACTACGCAGGCAGAAAGAACAGAACGGACTGAGGGGTTTATGGCTGCGGAAAAAGAGACTAAAATTTTCAGCTGTAAGCCCAAAAGCACTCAGAGGGTAGTTGAGATCAAAATACATGTTATTCATGAGTGCACAAACTTACAGATTCCCTAGGTCAAACTTGTTTTATGTTGGACACTTGCAGCCCCTTTTTGCAGGCAATACATGAGCTGCCTTTTGGCAGAATTGAAGCTGAGCCAGTGGCTGCACAGCCAGGGCTGTGCAGTCTTCCTCTTTATGCAAGGAGCCAGATGGCTGAGTCCAAAGTACAGCTTGTATGATTTCTTTGTAGAGGAGACAGCTAGGTAATTGCATCTTGCCGGTAGTTCATGATATTTTATGACTTTGTAATTATTCTTTGGTTTCAGTATATATTTTACATGCAGTATCTAAACAAAATAATTAATTTGATTATCGTAAGTCACCTTGTTAAGCATGGATGTTTACCCATTTCTTGTTGTTATTCATTACTTGACGCAGTTAGAAGGTACAAGATGGGAAGTTAATTCATTTCTAGCTACCTAAAGTAATTAATTAGAAATCTGCTTTCCCCAGGTGTACCTGAATTAACTCTCTCATGTCATCTGGGGGTTTATTACAATACTTCTGGAAATTGCTCTTTCCAAAAAGTATTATTATCTTGTATTACACAGTTTGGAAGGATTTTTATTTTTTTTTTTTTTTTGCTTCCATTTACATTGTGATGATTTCATAATGTTATTAAGCATTGTATATTTTGGAAATAGGAAGGTGTGGTAGGTTAGAGTTAGCATAATTTTTCTTGGTGCTGTTAGACTTCAAGGGTACTAGTAGAAATGTATCAGAGCATAAGTACTGAAGATGGAGTTATAGTAAAGATTGTTAGTAACATTGGTATCAGAACAACAATCTATACTACACAGAACTGTGCTCAAAGCGGTTTTTTACAAGAATATTGGATTTTTAAAGTGCAAACTGTTACAGTGTTAAAGTGACTGAGAAAAGTCACTTCGCCCAACCTCCTCCAGGCTACTAGCAACTCAATACTCCAAAGTATTTGGGAGTCCAACAGTCCATAATTATTCATTTTAAAGAGAATTTGCTAGTATGTAATCTCTTAGGAAAGTAACACATAGGTGATTAAGGTTAGAGAATGGATTTCTGTTTGTTTGTATTATTGCATTTGTTTACTTTGCTGCTTAGTATATTTGCTTATGTCTTGTAACAGGCTTTGAATTCAGCACCAAAGTCAGCTTTTAAGGAACTGAGAACTATCATCTTCCATTTTAATGGCAGAATATATTTTTTTAGTCTTGCCTTGTTTACTATTGATATATCAAAGAAGGAATATGAATATTGTATGTATTATATTTAGATGTATAAATATGTATATATATATATACTCAAATATGTTTGCAATTTTTAAAAAAAGTTGGAAACACTGCCCTGCACATGTTTTCCCCTGTGAAAAGGGTGAGACCCCAAATGCATCAAATGAAATCGCTTGGTACATAAGCCCTTGTATATTCATTATGATGAGCAGAGGGTGGAAACTAGCATGGAAATGAATAAAATAGAATAAGTTTTTATAGATAGACGCTTATTACATTGCTGAACATGACTGCGTTGTAGGGGTTGTTAATTCTTTTACAAAATATTCTCCTTGAAAATGCATTCTCCTTGATGACTTTCATTATGGTTTCTCCCTTAAGCGGTATTATCTAAAGGCAGCATGTTATTTGTTGGTCTTATCAGGGTGGATATTCATGCCCAGAGAATGTACGTTAACTGCTTACTCATTGCACAGAGAGCAGTGCAACTGTTAGCAACACCGGTTCTCTGAAGCTGAGCTATTACAGTCACTGTTCAGTAGAAAGTCCTCTAGATCTAATTTAGATAAATTCCATTCTTGTGTTTCAGAGCTCTTTTGCAGTTATTTGGTAAACAATGAAGGTTCTGTTGCTGAAGGATCCGAAAGAAAAATGTTTGGGACCAGATCCGTATATTAAAGTGAGTAAACTTTAAAAAAAGTGAACGATTGTGTCTCTTCACTATTAAATAATAGTATCATGCGTTCAGCAAGATAGATGAATTTAACTGTTTCAAGTGAAAAATGTGCTTAATCAAAATTAGGAGCGCGTGTCTGAAATTATGATATTTTCTAAGAAAAATAATCAAAATTAGGAGTGCACATCTGAAATTATGCTAAGAAAAAAGTGTGCTAGAAAACTTGCCGTTACTGGAAAAATTATTTGTTATGGGATATTTGTGCTGAACTCACTGTTAAAGCTCTCAGCAGAGTGCTGATTACATTCATGTGTATAGAATTAAGATTACAAAAAATGTTAGTGGTCCTACTGGAAATGTAAGGTGAAAGAGAGGTTACCTTTTGCTGTGGTCCTTCCTGCTGTTGCCTTTAGTCATGTGAGTAGGTTTTACTCAAGAGAGCAGTTCTATTGAATTTAGAGAATTACAGAGATATACGAGAATATTTGCAGGACTAGGAGATCGTTTGTCACTGAGGGACTTCAGAGTTATATGCTGGTATATACTGTAACTATGCAGTACCTGCGTAGGAGGCCTCGGTTCAACAGCTGTTTTAGTATTATGTTGTAATACTAAATAACTAACAAAACCAAACTAGGTTCACTAGTAAAAGCAAATAAGATGCCTTTGTATTTTACTTTAGTAAAAATAAATATTTGTGCTGACTTACTCAATTCTTTGAAAAAGAAAAAAAATACCGTTTGAAATCTATTTCAAGAGCTGTAAACTTTTTTTTTTGATAGGAATTAGGATTATATGGATTTGAAGCAACTTTGATTCCAGTTTTGTCATTTGAATTCATATCTCTTGAAAGCTTATTTGAAAAGGTAAGTTTTAAATTATTTCAGTTGCCTTATATTTCAACAGAATTTAGGTCATGGTTGCCAAGATGCCGTGTCCTATCTTGACTTTATAACACTGCTGCCCTTTGTGGTACCTTGTTTTGTGTTTCCACAAACACAGTTGTATACAATACCATATTATATCTAACACAATACAATATTGTATACAACATCAAGTATGTTGCCCATACTTGTTAAAGAATTAAGTTGGTCAGATAGAGTTCACAGTTAGATGGGTGGACTATAGCCACGGGTATTGTGGTGTTTTCTCACAACAAAAAATGAGAAGACTGTAGTGACAACTAAAGGTTACCTGAGCTTCACCCTTGTGTTGCACTGAAATCGCATACTGCATCTCCTAGTTACGTGGAATAAAATTGCATAATCAATGTTCTCTTTCTACTCTTTCTTCAATGCACATATTTCATTTTAAAATGTTGAAAAGGTTTTCTGAGGGAGGTTCCCTTTATTGACAGTCTCCAACAGCACTGAATTTGTTAGGTGTTTGAGTGTATCACGACCTGCATTTACAAGTGATGCAAAAACACTTTTCCTTTTTTTTGTACTGATCTTTGAGAGCCCATTAGTAATTTTAACTGTTCCTTGAGGTGGCAGGGGGCAAGCAGCTGTGTGGGTAGTACCCTCTGTGGTACTGCTTGGAATGACAGTTCATTTCTCTTGTACGAATTTGTAAGTACCTCATACGTCATTCTCCCATCCTTCCAGCTCATTTCAGTGGCAGGAATCCTTGTCCGTTCTTACAGATTCACAGCATTAATATAATCTGTGCAAGTTTTGTTCTGAATTTGGTATTTGTTATACATTTCTCTTCTAAATACCCTGGGTACTGGTAGTGGTGTGGTAGGTGAGTGGTGGGATCAACACGCCCGAGGGACAGCCTTTTGATCAAGGCCTGTTGCGATAGGACGAGCGGTAATGGCTTTAAACTAAAAGAGGGTAGATTTAGGCTAGATATAAGGACGAATTTTTTTACGCTGAGGTTGGTGAAACACTGGCCCAGGTTGCCCAGAGAGGTGGGAGATGCCCCATCCCTGGGAACATTCCAGGCCAGGTTGGATGGGGCTCTGAGCAACCTGATCTGGTTGAAGATGTCCCTGCTCATGGCAGGGGGGTTGGACTAGATGGACCCAAACTAGTCTATGATAGTAAGGATCTGTTTGCCCTTTTCAGTTTCAGACATTTATTGGAGCTGTTTCGTTCTTCACAAGATTATAAAGTATTGATCAACTGAATTATTTCATTTATTTACTCGTTTTTTAATTTTTTTCTTAAATTTACTGTTTTTAACTAGCTGTCTCATCCAGAATGTTATGGAGGCCTAGTTTTCACCAGTCCAAGAGCGTTAGAAGCCATCAAGATATGTTTAAAAGAGAACAGCAAAAATGAAGGTAAGTGCATATTTATGTTCCTTGGTCTTTCTGTTTCAGTATTTTGTGAAGTTTATAATTTTACTTCATCCACTAGTATGTGTTTGAAGTGTGCCTTTTTTAGAAAAGCTTTATCTCCTAATTCTTTTGGCATCATAAAGGCCTCATGCCGAATTGAGCTAAATTAAGGGACTGAGGGTTGGGTTTTCTGCACTTAGGCTGTTTTTAGAAATGAAAGGAAAAAGCTTTTGGTGCAAATTACGAATTAGTGTGAGGTTTTTCAGTTGTGGTTATCTTTGCTAAAAAGAGTAAACAGAAGCTCGTGCATGAGGAGTATTTTGCTGCGGTGTGTAGTTTTGCTGACTAATCACTTTTTTTGCTGACGAACCCGTAGAGAGAGGAGCATTTTGTAGAAAGTAGCCACTGCTACTTCTGTGTAGACTCATATGGAATCTTACAGAAAAACAGATTTCTCTGTTTTGAATGTAAAAGTTAACAACTGAATTAAGCATAAGCTAAATAGGAGTGAAGAAATGGCGATACGTAAAAGCCAACAGATGAGTTGTGAGTAAGAATCCTGCAGAGTGCTAAATAGAAATTACCACACCAATGATCTGTCACATCCATGTAAACTCTTCTAAATTCTTTGAGTTTCTACGTGCATCTAAATTGTATCATTACTTTATCTGCTCCATATTTAGGCTGCAGTCATACTAATGAATGTACGGTGAGTAAGCTGACACTCCTGCGTAAGCATTAAATACACTGGCAGCTTCTTTTAGCGTTTTCAACAGCAGAGGGCTATATTTTAGGATTTTTGGTCAAATGCAATCTCTTATCTAGAGTTCATCCCTAGTCTTGATTAGGAATTTTGGGAGTTGCTGAAATACATATTTTAATCAATAAAATGACTCTTTGGTTCCTATTTGCATTCCTTTCAAAGGTAATAAATCCTTTTCTTTTTCCTTCTTCAGTATAGTTTCCTCTTGATTTTTTTTTTTTTATTTACTGTTGTAGTTTCCAATTTTTTCCCCCCCCCAAGAATACTAGAAAGGAGCTCAATGTCCTATGCTGTACTTCTTTTAGACAAGATAGTGAAAGACATAGCGTATCTGGTTTTGACGTAGGGCGTCAGGTAGGTGGATCCAAGAAATGTAATCTGTAACATACTTACTACCTGAAGGAGGAAAATAATTTCCTAGTAATTTTATTTTGGTCTCTGGTACACTTTATTTCTGAGCTGATGAATTATTTTTTGTGTTTGTTTTATAAGTATAATCAGTTTCAGTATTTTTCTTGCATAAGAAGGAGTTGTGTTATAGAGTACTGTAGTGCATGGATGTAGATTTTTACCCTTTTATTTGTTGTCGTAGAAGATTTTACTTGTTTTTTGCCTAAGTCTTCACTTTCAAACCACTGTTTTGTATGTCTGAATCTCCCTTTGTGCTATGTGCTGGTTTTTCCTGTGAGCTTTGATGCTTTTTTAAATTCTTAATGCCAAAATATAAATGAACATTGCAAGTTGCGTATGATCTGGCATAGGGCAAGCGTGCATTAAAAGCACTACTTAACAAAAGCGGCTAAGAACTGTTTACTCAAATTAGGCTTTTAAAAACACGTTGTAGACAGCTGTTTACACAGTCAACAAAATGCATTAAAAATTAATTTTGTACATCCAGATTTGCTGAAATGTGTAGTGGAGTATTAGTTATTATTATTTTTCTGTATTTGTAGATTAAACAGAAGTCCAAGTACTCATTTAGCATTCATGTTTTGGTGCCACGTGCTTAAATTTAATTTAATGTTTTTCAGCCTGGTTAAAATCTCTTAAACAAAGATGGAATACCAAACCTGCGTACGTGGTAGGAAAAGCTACAGCTTCTCTAGGTAAGCTGGGGGTTAAAAAAAGAAATCTTAGGTAAATCTGTCTTGTGAGTACAATTTTTGGAATATTAGCTGCTATTCAAGGATGCTTAGAGAAAAATACAGGTCAGTTTTATAAATGGGTAATTTTGAGAACAGGTAATTGTATACACATTAGAAGTATACGTGCTTACTTCATCTGAGGATCTAGATTCTGGTTGTTCATTACTTTTATTGTAGTATGATGGTAACTAACGTAAAAATTTGGTCAAAAAAGAAAAAAAACCCTTTGTTCTTAATTTGCACGTGTGTTTTCATTCTTTCACTTTGGAAATGAAATTGGATGAAGGGGATTATAACATAATTGTCTTGAGATTGTACAAAGTGTGATGCGCTGGCCCTTCATTCCCTGAGTGTTCCTGTGAGGCATTTGCCAAAGAGAAGGCAGCAGGATATACATCCTCTTGTCTTCCGTGGGTCACCTGCTCCATTTGTCTCGGCACTGGGTTTAATCTGATGCAATGCCTGTTTTATGTGCATAACCAAAATGCAACCTAGGTTTTAGTTTATGAAAGCCTTTCTTATTGTAAAATTGCATTGTAGCTTTAGCTTCCGCTGAAGCACACAGGAAATAATAGGAAAAGACTAGCATTTGAGAATTTTAAGAGCCTTGATGTTTTTCTGCTTTTAGTCCAAAAATAATTTGGGTAAGTACTGGCTACCTCTATAAAAAGCATATTTTTTGAGGCAGGCTGGTAACAACACTGGATCACCAACCGGTGACACCCAACAAGCGTTTTGAATCAATCAAATCCCAAATTAGTTAACTTCTCAAGACTTCCCATCTTATCCTTACTTACTTGCTTAAGTAAGACCAGTGTTATACCCTCAGATTTTCCGATAGGATTTCAGCCTTCGCTACAAAGAGCAGCAATACGCTGGTTGGGAAGCTGGTTGCGACTGAACCACACTGGGAATTGCAGCCCATTCAGCACAGTCAGTGTTTTCTGTTCCATGGCTTCAGGTACCAGAGTTTAAAAACCCTCCGAAGCAGCTCAGCTATCCCCAGAATTCTTCTTTTGTACTTTTTTCAAGTATTTCTTTCTAGAACCAAAATCGAATCTTTTATAGCATGTTACCACTTCAAATGCTCCGATTTATTGCTTTTCAAAGAGGGATTTGTGCACGTGGATCGAGTTGTGTCTCCCTTTTCGACTCCTGTTTCTGTGATAGTAAATCTGAATTGTTCTTATTGATTTCAATGTTTTTCTTTGCTGCTTTTGGTTATAGTGGAAGAAATTGGTCTTATTCCACAAGGAGATAAGTCTGGAAATGCTGAAAAATTAGCTGAATATATTTGCTCAAGTAAGTATCTAAAACCTTCTACTTAAATTAAGCTTATGTACCTTCTATTGTATCAGAATTTCCGATAAATAAAATCAGGTGTACACTGTCGCAGGGAGGTACGTACTGCGTATGTCTCTTATATGTAGAACCCGTCAATTCAGCTTCTGGGAATGTGGGTGATATCTCTAAAAGACAATAAAACATACTTTGAAATACCTATACAAAATATTAATTTACATGAAATCTTAGACTCTAATTGATTAGTAATACTATGACCTCACAGAAAAGTATTCTTTTTTCCTGAAAGATGAGAGCTGTTGACCGCAATTCTTTTGAGTGTGGCCATCCAGCCAATTCCTTATCCGCCAAGTGCTCCATCCGTCAAATCCGTGTCTCCGATGTCGTGTGCAACGGTGTCAAACGGCTTTGCAGAAGTCCAGATAGATGCTGTCAGTTGCTCTTCCCTTATCCACCAACGCTGTAACGCTGTCACAG
This sequence comes from Fratercula arctica, assembly GCA_947846985.1. Classification (NCBI taxonomy): domain Eukaryota; kingdom Metazoa; phylum Chordata; class Aves; order Charadriiformes; family Alcidae; genus Fratercula; species Fratercula arctica. The sequence goes on from CANTUZ010000010.1 coordinate 3,819,842, forward strand.
AAGGCCACCGAATTTGTTCAGATATGATTTGCCCTTAGTGAAGCCATGTTGGCTGTCACCGGTCACCTCCTCACTTCCCGTGTGCCTTAGCAGAGTTTTTAGGCTGAGGGGCTGAGTATTTTTTGAGTGGGTGGGTCAGTACAAGCTGCAAAAAAAGGAGCTGTGTTTTTGTGCAGCCTGGGTTAGAGAAGTTGGGTGAAAATTGTCGTAAGCAGGAGCTGCCAGAGCAATGTGGGTTTGAGCTCAGAGCTTCTGACACACGTGGTGATGTTCCAGGGGGTCCACGACTCAAAAGTGTCTCCCTGAGCATCGGCTAGGAAGAAGAATTACCTGGTTTAGTCCCCAAGCACTCTGAAACTCGTTGCTAAAATAATCTCTGTACCAGATGAAAATCACAGCTAAGGTTCGGTATCTCAGCAGCAACCTGTTGGCTGTCAGGTCCTTCTCTACTTTTGTGACCTGGGGTGCGTCCCCGCTCATGTAAGAAAGCAGGGGGCTGTGTAGTGGGGCCGCGGAGTGAAATTAGAGGCTGGCTTTCAGTCTGATACAAAGGTATGGCCTTTGCTGAAGGGCTTTCTGCCCCAAATTTAAAAAGGGAAACAAACCTTCATTTAGAGGCTTCTGCAGTGTCCAGTAATTGAACCAAGAGTGACCAATGCTTTGAAAAACCACATTGTTCAGCTGTACAAGGTAGAGAGTCTGGCTTTGGCTTACCCAGAGAAACGCATGACAATCGGTGCAATTATTCTGGATGTTGGATGAATTATTGTATCTGCTGGTTTAAAAGCCCTACTGCTGACCACACTTTATGAATTTGCTGAGTAAGGTGCGAGGTGCTTCAGTGGTAGAAATGATGTCAAGAACCCTGACACGTTATTTTTGGCAGTTAGGCATAACGTTAGGTATAGTGTTGATTAGCAAAGTCTGCGTAGTAGCAGAGATTTCCAGGTGAAAGCAAAACGTGATTGGAGCTGGCAAGTATTGTTTTTTATGGGCAGAGTGCTCTGTAATTCATTGGCAAATAAAATATTTTAACTATATGGAATATTTCATGATAAAAATGATAGTTGCCAACACAAGATTAAAAAATAAATTGTGAAAATTAAAAATGAAAATTTCGACACAAAAATGCCCTAAGTGAAGAATAACCCACGGCTGTTCTTCAACATATACTTTAAAACAAAGACGGGGCTTAGGTGATATTTTAGTGCTAGGAAATCTACTGCTGGTAATGAACTAATGTTTGCCAGTTTGCAGAAGGAGGAGAAGGAAGATTTTTGAGGAGGAAGATGAGAAAAATACCTGTGTCCTCTGTTGTATGAATGTGAAAAAAATGTGAAAGATCAGGTCTAAAGAAAACGGTGCGTGTCATACCGGGAGCGGAACAGTCCCTCCTTGGTGATGCCGGGAGTGACACAGTTCCTGCATCCGAGCATCCCGAGGGCGGGTTCATACCTGAACACCAGCGGGACATTTAAATTAACGCAGCGCTGCAGCACTTCCATTGTCCTTGCGAAAAATGACTGTCTTTGAACTCCCTTTGGTTTTGATGATTGAGCAGGGGATTTCCATCACTGGGGACTGCTGCTTGCTGATACATACAGTCATACTCGGTCATGAGCTGTGTGAAGCTGGTGAGGGACTTCTTAGGATGTCAGGTAACGGTAGGACTAGAGGGAATGGATCAAAACTAGAGATGGGACAATTCAGACTGGATGTTAGGAAGAAGCTCTTCACCATGAGGGTGGTGAGCCCCTGGCCCAGGTTGCCCAGAGAAGCTGTGGCTGCCCCATCCCTGGAGGGGTTCAAGGCCAGGTTGGACGGGGCTTGGAGCAGCCTGGGCTGGTGGGAGGTGTCCCTGCCCAGGGCAGGGGGTGGCACTGGATGATCTTTAAGGTCCCTTCCAACCCAAACCATTCTGTGATTCTATGATTTATTGTATTCCACATATTTATGCACTCCAGATTTATCAAGTAGTTTATAACAACCTCTGAAGCACAGATTAAATTACATCATGTTCCCTATTATATATTTATTTGCTTTTGTTTATGCGTAAAATGATAAGTAACTGAAAAAAAGAATAGCTTTCAATTTTTATATCATTAGAATTTATTGTCAGAATAAAAAGAAAATCTGAAGCAATGGTCCTTCTTTTGTTACTCACCTTTTGTGCTTTGGTGCCAACTTCAGCCTAAGTGATTGGGAAAATAAAGGAATTTCCTCCTTAACTAGCTTGCTAGCTTTGGTCTCTTTTCAAGGCAAAGATTTTTTTAGCTTTATTACAGTGTAACGTTTGTGTTGGTTACAGAAGCAGGATGCCATTAGAGCCCAGGTGTCGTGTTCAGACCTACTAAGGAATTTTTCTGTGCTTTGCAAACACAAGTCAGAAAGGATGAGTGTTTCTTTACAGATATCACATGGACATTTCAATTAACTGACATGAGTTGTAGGGGGGTTAATGCTGAAATAGTCAGGTTTTCACTTACTGTTTTAAAATCTCTTTTACATTCTGTCCCAAGTTCATTCTTCCTCCCTGTAATTTATTACAAGCGCATCTCTGGCTTCTAATAAAACGTCGCTGTGCAGTTAGGACAGTCAGGTATCTCCGTGTTGACTCCTACGAGGATCTTCCCATTTGATTTTCTACTGTGCTGTTCTTTGTTTTTTCCCTGAGGCACCTCCGATGCTTACGGTTACAAACAAGAATCTACTTCCAGCACTAAAAAAAAAAAAAAAAAAAAAAAAAAAAAAAAAAAAAGGCAATTATTTTTCTAGCAGTCGTTTCTTGAAAATGTGTATTACCATATCTGAATTAGTAATAAAGTAATGGCTGGAGGAATTCCTATTTATTTTGAAAGCTGGATGCGGAGTTGTGTGCAACTGTGTAGAATTTCATCTTGTATTCGTTATTTATAGAAAAGGCAAACTCTGTGCAAAAAAAAAAAAAAAAAAAGCCTACTGTTAAATTTCTATCCAAAAATCAAATTCTTCCTCAATTAAAATGCTCTTTATCTTTTGTAAAGTGTCACTATTCACTTTTATTCTAGAAGTGAATTATTACTCTAGAAGTGAAAAACTTGCCAAAGCAGTTAGTTTAAGCCCTAAACCCAGCAAATTCCTGAGAATCTCACGCGGACGGGGCTGTTTCCCTCTTTGGAGCCCGGTGTTCACGTTCACCATCTGACGGCTGTTGTCAGGGTTTGCGCTCTGCTGCCCCTGGTGCGGGGGCGAACACGGGGTGCACGGGGACGGGGGGCTGCGGGGACGGAGGAGGCGTAACCCAAGGGACGGCGACATCGATACTGTTACCTGCTGGTGGTTTTTTAAGCAGAATTTATTTACTCCTTTGAGAATGTGTTAGGAACATATAAAACCTATGGAACTGCCTCCCAGGTGTATCATGCCCTACAGGGGGTGGGTTATGAACAGCCACGTATCAGAAGGGTCCTTCCAAAGTCACTGAGGGGCTTTCACGCGTTGCCAATGTAACAGTAATTAAAGTTGGAGGTCACTTCCATTGTCACTTCCACTTCAAAGGACAAGAGCAAGCGAGGATATCCACTTCCACCTTGGCAGCGGAAGTAGAATCATTTTTCCTTGGGGAAGTAAGAAAATAAGAGTTTCGGATAGACTGAGACTTTTCAGTGCAATGTTTCTGTCCTCTTCTTTGCCTAAACATTTCTTTTCCGTGGAGCGAGCCGTCAGGCATTGCGCGGGACTAAGGTTTGAAATACAAAAGCTGAGGAAGGGGGCGTTTCTGAGCAGGTAACTTGCACGGTGCTTGTTTTGCTTCGTAGGATGGCAAGGGGAATAGAAATGCAGTTTATCTTTTGTGAGATCTTTTGAGCCAATGTTTTCATATTATAGTTATGGAATATTTTCTAATTTACATGCTAAGTAGCCTCTGTCCTCTGGCTTGTGGCTGCGGTTGCACTGCAGACGGGCTCGGTTGTCTGAGGGCTGTGTCTGTGATGAAGCACACGGCATTTGCTGCAGCGTTCAACATTTGATACCTTTAAAAAGTATTAAATGTAGCATGTTTACTCTTTATTAAAAACAGAAGTTAAAGTTCCTGTTTGTGTGTTTACAGGAGAGAAACCTGATTCCTCAGCTCTTCTTTTTCCTTGCGGAGCCCTGAAAAGAGAAGTCCTTCCTACAGCACTTCGAGAAAAAGGTTGAACTTCCCTTGGAGCCTCATTTGAATTAGTTACGAGAAAAGTCGGATCTAAAGCTTGGGAACCGAATTTGAATAACTAAAAAAAAAAAAAAGGAATGTGCTGTTACATTGGCCAGAAGTCAGAGGGTGGGAGTGAAAGCGGCGAGGCCGGGCTGCTGCCCGCGGCTCTGGGTGACACGGGGAAGGGGGGTTTGTCCTGGGCTTCGCCTGCGTCCCCCCTCCCCACGGGCTGGGAGGTGACTTAGTCGCCACTGGCCGGTTTGCCAGTGTCCTTCCAGCTCCTCTCATTCCAGATGCTGTATCTTGAAACTCTCAAAATACATTTCTGCACCTTTTAGATCTTCTTAGCCTAAAATAGTACACTTCGGTGCAGTTAGTATGTTGAGAGTGTTTTATTGAAGTTAATGAAACCCTCTTTAATTCTGACTGTATATTCTCATCCCAGGAATTCCTCTGGAAAGCCTTACCGTTTATCAAACAACCCAACACGCTGACCTGCAGGAGGCATTGAGCCGTTATTTCTCACAACAGGTATTGGGCACCGATGTAATTAGAGAATTTTGGAGGTTTACGATAATACCTCGCAGAACGTACTCCTTTTTTTCAGCTGTCTGTAACTGACACTTGTGCTGGTAGGAGAACATCCTGCGTAGGCTGCTTGGTTTGTTTCCCTGTTGACTCCCAAAAGTACTTTTCCTTTAGCAGAAGTTGCGGACGGAGAGCGTGAGTCCCTCAGTTATTTGTTGGGGCGATTGTAAACGAGCCTAAAAGACACAGCATCTCTGTTGGAAGAAGAAAACAAAACCTTTCACATTTTGTCTAACTTTCAAAATATGGGTATGTTTGAGAATTACTGGGAAATAACTGCATAAATAATGGCATATTCAGTTTATTCCTTGGAGCTGGAGAAGACTGCCTTTTAATTAATACCGTGTCAGAAATTACATTTAGCAAGGATATTTATTGAACAGCTTTATTATTGGTTTTTATTAGTGTAACTGAAACATCACTGGATATCTTTGCTATATATTACAAATCAGAATCCCGTAGTAGTTCCTGCCCTACGCAGTTCCAGCGTTCCTGCTCTCATTATCCAATTTATGAACGTAGTAATCGCATTTTAAGTGTCAGAATTCCAAGTGACGTGCTGTTGGCAAGTGTACTGAGACACAGTTGCTAGATTTCTTATTAATGTTTTTTCCCTTTTTAAAACCATCTAGTAAAAGTCATTAATCAAGGATCAGCGCATAGTTAAATATTTGAAGGCACTAATAATTGCTGTTAGTTTTTCAAGACTGGCTTTCTGAATTTGTAGGAGCCTACACCGTACGTAGGATTGATTTTATTCAAAATGCGGGCTTTCCCTCTTATGGAAAATAGGGCTCCTTGAGCATGTTGTACCGCTTCTTAAAGTCTCTGCGTGAATGTCTTCTTGTTCAATTACGTACTGATTTTCAAGGTCTTTTTCAAGAGGTCCTGAAAGGTTATGGCGTGGATAGTCCGAGGGATGCACTGTACTGTCCTGGTGTTCCCAGGTGGACAGTGCAGTTCTGAACCCCACGGAATTTAGTTTATAACGGTTCTAAAAGCAAGTCAATAGTACAGACGCGTTTTGTAACTTTCTGAACTCCTGTTATGGAACTCCTCTCTTGCCGCAATTAGAAGTTAATTTCTGTATAAAGCTGTTAAAATGTGTTTCTCGTGTGCTGTTTAGTTCTTAACTGACGATAATTGTTATGTATTTAGCGCGTGGAGAGCTGACATGACGTGAGAAGCATGTGGCGCTTTGAGACAGGGATCAGCGCCGCGGTAAACCGTCGTTGCGGCCTCCCGGAGCCCGGCCTGGCTTCCGAGTCAGCGCTGTAAAATAACAACAGATGAGTTTGAGCAGAACTAGCCTATCTTTCCGGTCAGACAGAAAATCACGATAAAGGAGGCGTGTGCTTTGGGTCTGCAGCTCAGGAGCTTGGGACCTTCACTCCAGATGGAATTTTGCTGTTTTGTTTGGCTACAGAAGCCCTTCCGGGGGTCCAGAGCATCTTGGGGCAGGCAGAACTTTGGGGAAACCACGTGAGCTGGGCAACAGAGAGTATGTGTGCAACTGAAATAGATGGGAATGGGTTTAGGGAAGTAACTTGCTGAGTTTTCTCACTAAACAGGAGAATGAGTAGGGCCCCAGAACACTTTCAGTACATTTATCACCAAGCGCTTGTGTGACACAGTATTTGGTTAAAGTCAGACCTGAATTTCAGCATTCTGCGGTAGAACGGGGCTGTCTGCGCCACAGGAAGCCCTTTGGAACTGCTGTTTCTCATCAACAAAAACGCTTGACATGCATATAGAGCCAGTTGAAGGGATTTCTGTGGAAGTGCACTGATTACTGCTGGAACGGGGGGAATCTGTGCCAACCCGTGCTTACTTTTACGCAGGGAATTCCGGCAAGTGTCGTGTTCTTCAGTCCGTCTGGTGTCAAGTTTTGCCTCCAGCACATTCAGAAGCTTTCGGGGGATTTTATCAACCGTATCAAGGTATCTCCTCTTTAAAAATGGTGAAATACAATAGGGAGTAAGTTTGGGGCGGGTGAAGGGGGGATAGGAAAGGTGTTACACCATTACAAACCTTCATTTTCTTTTTGGTACGTGTTTATTTCTCTGAAAGGGCAGCTTATAGCAAATACATAGACAGCGAATACAAATGTTAAAGTTTGTAATTTGTTGAATTCAAATAAAAAGAAAGTCTTTGAAGCTGGTACTGGCAGTTATTGCTCATGATTAGCTTGTAATACAATTGTTCGTATTTCTATGTGTTCAGTCTAACCATAGAAGAGTTAACAAATGACTTGCACCCGTCAAGCTGCGCAGCGTGGATTCCTCATCCCCTCTCCCTGTTCTGCCCTATTATGTAGCTGACAGCCTTTTTAAAAAAAGAAAAAGGAATTGTTTTCACCTGGAAGAAAAGCCTCTCCCCTGGGCAGAGGCTTTATTTTCTCTCAGTGATGGGAAGGTGTGAGTAGTTCTTGCTTCGATCAGCAATTAGATGGAGGCAGGTTAAAATTCGTCCCACTTTCCCTGTTTTGTGGGACTAAGAACTTTAAATGTTTATAACGGTGAGAGAAATAATAATCTTTCTAAGTAATTACTAAGTAGCTCATTTGATAGGTGGTTTTTAATACTGAAAATCTTCAGCCCGAAATGGTCAGTAGAGCTTGGTAAGCTCAGCCATGCAAGTTAGTACGTGGACGGTGTGAGCAAAGGTGGAGGGTATGTACCCAAGTAACTCCTAAGAGCGGATGCCGCACCTAACTGTGCTATTACAGCTGTAAATAATGTCATTTCAGTTTGCGGCTATCGGCCCAACAACTGCGGAAGCCATGGAGGCAGCAGGGATCCCGGTTTGCTGCACCGCAGAGAGTCCCACTCCCCAGGACCTCGCTGCCGGCATCCAGAAAGCTCTTCGCCTACAGAACTGCTGTCTAGCTAAGTAAGAGCAGGGCCTGCCTTTGAAGGCAAATTGGGTGCTGCAGAAGGTTTTTCTGTTTTGCAGACCTGTTGTCCTGCAAGAAAGTATTTTTCAGGAATATGCAGCACTTCCCTTGTCAGGGCCTGGTGGGAGAAGTTTGCATCTAAATAGCTGAGAAATCTAGAAGTTGTCCAGCATCTCTTAAAGCATCTGGCTGTTCCCTTTTCTCCTGTGTGCAGTGTAAAGATTTTATGTGGACGTTCCTTGAGAACTAGTTGTGAGAGGCCGATCTGCAGCAGAGCAGTACATTGGAACAAGTTCAATCCGTCACCTCAGGCATCTGCTGGCACACAAGGTTTAAGGTTTTCATTTCTCTGTATAATCAGTTTTCCGCGCACATCTTTTTCCTTTGTAGGAGAAAAGCATGCTTACAACGAAGTGCTCGCTGGTGTAAAGCTGACTGAGTCGTTGTTCTGTTTTTCAAATCTTTATTAAAATGACGATTGTAGATTCTCAGTGGAATAGGATGATTCTTGTGGTGAAGTTACACTGTGTGGAGCTAAGAGAGGTCAGCTGTCGCCTCGCAATATCCTCACAGGGCAGGGTCCTAAAAACTAGTTTTTGTTCTATAGTCCTGTAAAGAAGGAAGATTCATTAACAGAGAAATAAACTGGCTTATCACAGTTCACAATGGTGTTAAAGTTGTCAGTTTTGGATGTGGTTTATGCTTTAATTGTTTATCTGTAAAAGGAGAAAAAGTAATCCTGTTCAGCACTCATGCTACCTTCGCTAATGCTAAGAAATTCATAGAAGATTTAAATCATAATATTCTCAATTATAATCCTCATGAAAGTCATTCTGGTTGTTGGTGTAGTGCTGATGTTCATAGAATAACAGCGAAATCTGCATTTGCTGTAAGTTTCTATTAGCTTAATTCTGAGTATTTGACCTGAATTTCCAATCAGGTAAGACGCTCCCTACCTAGAATCAGAGTTAATCTGAACCCAATTATGTTAATAGAAACTGAAGTAACTTCCAATTGTGTATTTGGATTCATCAGCCAGACCGGGCACAACACAACCGTTTGCTTTAGGAAGCAGTTCAATTTCTGGAGATGAAACAGAACCTCTGACGTGCAGGAACTGCTGGAAGACAATGCTCAACAGCGGGAGGAATACACCATCCCTGAAGAACATCCCGTAGGACACGAGATGCGCTCTGGTAACTGGATGGAGCTGCAGGAGGGTGCAGACGTGCCCCAGGGAAAGAAGGGGGAGAACAATTATGCAGCAATTGTTGACGTTACCTTCCCCCCCCCCCCCCCCCCTTTTTTTTTCCTTCTTGTCACACAAGTGAAGTTAAGCTGTTGGGTAGCATCATTAGACCTAGAGCATGCAGCACTGTTCCTCCTCATTCAAAAGATCAATCCACGGCAGAGTGAGGGTGTGGAGGTCCGTTCAGGCCCCCTGCAGCACCTCTCGCAGCAATGGTGCCTGAGAGAGAAGAGGGGTGGGAGCTGCGCCCTGGGGAAGAGGGAGGGGAGACGGGGGCAAGGGAAAAGAGCAACAACTGGAAACAGAAGCCAGCTGTGGGCTTGTGCTCCCTTGCACTATACGGCAAATTCTTTTTCTAGCTACAGTTACATTTAGTTGTTTCTACACGTCTTTCCAGCAGAAACTATCCGTCGCCATCATGGCTAAGAAACACGTACTTATCACATTTAATATAACAATAGAAAAGCAAGAACACAAATTAGCAGGAAATCAGGTTGCCCTACATCTGCTGCATCAGATTGTGAGCACCGTCTTGACCTGTGGCAAACAGAAGCGAATTGGGAAGACTTGATCTGCCGGAGAAGAGGTTAGCCTAAGCGCGGAGAGCTGGCTTTTGCTGTGGGATGCGGAGGCCACAGGAGCAGTTGCTGTGACTCCACTGGTATTACATCCGAATCTGAAATTCACACGTATTGTCTGTCAGTGACAAATAGCAGCTCTGTACCTTGGTTCACAGTAGTTCTTACGTTTCAGTAAAATGAAAAAAAGAGAGTAGAATGGCAGCAGTTGAATGACTTCTTACCCCTGACACACAGGCATGGCGTGGCTTTATCCAGGCAGCCCTTCCGCAGCTGAAACCACCGTCCCACTGCCACCGAGTTCTCTCCAGCTTTTCAGAAGATCCATACAATATTCTATACAATGGCTCCTTGCTTATTTTACCCACTGCCTTTAGAGCACCACATGAGCCTGGTCCCTGCACACAAATGCTGCTGGAGGGAAGAGCCCACGCTCCCCGCTGCTAGGATACAATACCAGCAATACCCCATCTGCCTGCGGAATTCAGAAGCAGGAGATGTTCTCCTGCAGAGGAGGAGTCTTGCCCAACTGCTATAGCACTCCTAAACCACAGAGGGCTTAAGGCTTTTATTAGTACATAATTTGGCAGGTTACAGGCCTGATCTCTGTGACTCAGTGAATACTGTAAAATATGACTTGCATTTTGTTATAAGGAAGCAAGAAGAGGTTTCACAACTTCTCCCAAAATCACAGTGATGGGCTGTTACTGGTTCTCAGGGCTTACGCGGAGGCTCTTCTCAACAACTGCCTGACAGCCACGTGCCAAATACTGAGAGCCTGCAGAAGTGCACCCTGCTGCTGAAATCAGCAGGACTGGGGAAGGTGTAAAATGGTGTCTCCTTCTGACCACTTTTGCCAGCACTCATTTTAGGGTTTGGGTTTTTTTTTTTTTCTGAAATGGCAGAAAGCCTCCTCCACTGCTACCTCCTGCCCTACAAGCCCCACGGGGGTGTGTGTGTGTGTGTGTGTTGGGTGGGGGGGTGGCTCTAAACTATCCCTGCTACCTCAAACTCCTCTGGAGCAAGCCCTGCTTTGCTGCAAAATGCACTCAGGCAGGCCCAATCTCTTCCAAGAAAGCCTGTCAGTCCCAGGAGGACCAGAGATTATGCTCCAGTCTCACACTTCTCTTTGGGTCAGACCTTCTAGACTTTCCCTCTTGAACTAAGTGAAAGGGCAGCAGTGCACGCACTGACCTCGTGCGTGAAGGCAGCCTGCTAAACCTCATGGGATCAGAGGGTTTTGGCTAGAGTTTCCCCTTACCATCAGGAACCTGCCAGCAGCACTCGGATCAGCAAGCCATTCTCTACCCAGGAATCTCTCTCGCTCGCTCTATTCTCTGCCCCCGAGACACTGTTACTGGTCTCCGCTGTGCTGCTTAGTCACCCCTCAGCTCCTCTGCTCTGAAAAAGATTTTCATCGTGAACATATTTCTCTCACCCCTCACCCTTGCCAGGTTTCCTGATAACAATTTCAAGCACAGTGCTTCTAGCCAGCTTACTTCAGAGACCCGCTGTTCAATTCTCTGCAGTTTTGCCCTCACCAGAAGCGAGGGGGGTTCCATGGAGCCAGCACCCCGATGGGAGGCAGGAAGAGACACAGAAACGTAAGCCCCAACCCCCCGCCTTCTTTTTCAAACCGGTTATTCCAAATCCGAAGCAACAGAACAGCTACATACCCCGCCCCCATCTTTCATCCTTTCACAAGGAGCTTTTGCTTCTCTCGGGTGCATTTGTGCTCTGCGGTGCATCAGGAAATCAGGTTTCTTCTGAAGCCAGATCTAAGGATGCACTTGTAAAACCATGTTTAAATTGTCAGGATAGAAATTTCTATCCATGGGAATCACCTCCTCAAAACAAGCACCTTAAATAGTTAATTCACTACTTGCAAGTACACAGAGATTAAGAAACAAATAATACATGTGCATACTGTTACTACCTTTAAATAAACAGTGTGTTTTATACTCTTATTGTACAATAATGAACCACATTGATTTGTAGAAAAATATTAAGACATCAGCTGTTACATTTTTGAAAATGTTATCTTTAAATAATTCATGTTTCCAAAGCCCAGTGTCCTCACATGCTGGGATGAGGACTACACTCATTCCTTAAGCCAGGTTTTACAGATTTTTTTCCAGCCCCCGCTGCCTTTCAGATAGTTTTAATTCTGTTGAGCAGTTTGCTTCTCTGATGAGCGTCATAAGTCATAGCCAATAAAAACAAAGCAGACTGATTCGTGAGTTTATATTTAATAAATAATCTTTTTATTTAAAAATATGTTCTCATTTATTCACAGTTTCAAGTCTGAAAAAGGTAATACTATTCTTGATTAATTCAAACACAGCTAAAACCACTTCTGGGATAAATGAAATCCCAGTGATGGCTAATAATTGCAAGAATCTTGCATCAAAGCTCGGAAGGCACACAGTTTTGTGCAGGATAGGAACTGTAAGAGAAGTAGTGTGTCCACACATTCAGCAGAAATTGCCTTGTACAACTTCGGTTCATGTTACTAGTTTTTTGAAGCTTTGCTTACAAAGTACATTTCATTAAGTATCAAACCAGAGCAACTGTGAGATTACATTTTTATGCAGAACATCTACATCACTGCAAAGTCCATTACCTGTAAGAGAAAAATCATTAATTTCTCCAAGGTAAGGAATTGATACATTTATGTGCAGAACCCCAATTTGGCGTTTCAAACACCAGTAACAGAGCCATTACAGAGCTCTCAGGATAAAAAGGAATTCCTGTTCTTTCCCAGAGGTACAGTGTAACAACGTAGGCGATATTATCACCTTCAATAAATACAAATATCACATGGGAAAAAAATACCAGTGATCCCCAAGGCAAGGCACTGTTCCTGCTGGTTTGCAGCGTTTCAGTCACTGAATTCCTCCATTACTGGCCTCACTACTTGGCGTCAGCTGCTCCAGTAGATTTAGGATTACCTCTATCCGTTCTAGCAGCGTCATACTTTTGTTAGCAGTTGCACGCAACAGCAGGGAGTAAACTTGCTTGTTTGTTTTAAGAACAGCTTCTTCTTCATTAATGCCCCTAAAAAGAAAGCAGAAAATACAAACTATTAACCTGACCACAGTATTTTATTCTGCAAATTATCAAAACAGTTATTAAACAACAACACTGACGACTATTCCTGTGAAACCACACGGCTGGTGTTTTGATTCGAGTCTCTTTTTTCCCTAGTCCCCTTCTCCTGCCATTTCGCAGCGCTGCAGTCACAGCCTCTGGTGATACTGCAGGAGGGATAAGGTGTGCCAATTTTTATTCAGCTCCACTCTGGCCATTTTACTAACTCATAATCCCAAATCACACTGTAAACCCTCCAAATACAGATCCCCATGCCAGAACTCTATACTTTTGTCTAAATCGGTGTCTAATCTGATCATGCCAAACGCAGACAGACACCCGAACGTGTGCGAGATACCGTCTATTTGCTCCCCTGCCATTAGCTCTCCCCTCTTAACAACTATAGGCATCGTTTCCCCGTTCAAGTCTGAAGCCCATGATCTGGCCTCGTTCTCTCCAGTTCCAAACGTCTCAGTTATTTCCCTATGATGGGGACTCTGCCATGCCCAATACCTCTGCACAAAAGAGCTCTTCCTCTTTTGCCAGTCTGCAAAGCTCCCACCAATTTTCTCCATTTGACAAATACTGTAAATCCCTTATAACACACGTCCTGGGCTCCTGCTTCAGTGCCTCCTCCTTCCCACCCTGCTCTGCTACATTTAATGGCCAAGACTAACAAACAAGTGCTGCCATTGATATTATAAAGAAATTAAGCGTGTATATGTGCAAGCAGCAGTCAGTTTAATTGCAAATGCTCCAGGAATTACCAAGAAACGGTGAAGCAAATGAAACTCATGACACTTGGCAGAAATCAGACAGGTTTATTTATTAAACAGAACAGGTAGTCAATGGAAAGCCACTGAAATGCGAAGTATTTCCAGGATAAGTTACAAGACTTCCCAGAACGAAGTATTACTTTCAATTACTTCTTTCTTCCCATTTACATAGCCAAATTCAGTTACGCTTATGCATTTCACTTTTAGAGGGTAAAACTGATTTCACCCAGTTTTATCGCTAGTCTGCAAGTTTCACTATCAACCATTAATTTTACCACGTTCTCCTGTTCTCTGCCAAAGTGCATCTGAGACCCCGAAATAGCATTTGAGAGCTCCAATTTCCTCCCCTTTCAGCCTGCTATTAGAACAGAAGGCAGCCGTTATCTTCTCCTTCTACACAGCAGAACTGAGGAAATGTATGCAAGAAGTACACGAGGTACTGGAAAGGTGAAGCAAAAGGTAGTTTTAAGCTTAGCCTCAATACATCATTGTTTAAAAAAATGTTAAGGTGTTACAGCAACGCTTCCACTTCACAGTATTCAAACTGTAACACGTTCCCTAAATGGAATCTTCAGTACAAAACCCCACCGGAGAGAGACAATGATGAGAAAGTAAATGGGGGGAAGGAACCCACAAAAGAAAACCCAAGGAGTTCTTTGTTTTACAACACTTACCCATATTAAGGGATAACAGAACTAAAACAGTTTACTCCGTTACTTGGACATCTACTTGGTTCTGTACAAATTATACTTTAATACTCTGCATTTCACATCTTCAGATTGCCACCTTGTGGAAGCTCTTTTTTAAAAGAGTAAAAGCACCGAACACATCTAAACAAATCACTGCTAAGGAGGACTGGGCTTTCTTCTTGGCTCAGGTTTTTCTATTTGCCAGGCTCCTACTATCATCAAACAAGTTACTGTGCAGAATGGATTCACGTCACAGCTTACCTTTAGCTAAACAGCACTTGCATCTACAGTGCTTCCACCTCAAAACCTATTAACACAACTTCCAACAATAAAAGAATTCTCTGGAACTATATACTAGAACTAATGCCACTTTTTCATAAATTAACTTTATATAACACTAGAAACAGCAATAACATGCTGCTGCAGCTTCTGCAAACACATTTGCTGCTGAGGGAATAAAAGGTATTTTCTGGATCCCAAAAGCAACACCACACACATTCAAATCTAACCACGAGAAGCAACAGCAGTGTAAGGAATTCCACTGCCACACCTCATCCCAATAACACTTCAAGGTCAACGCAAACAGGAGAAGCCACATTTGTTCTGAATCCCAGCAGCAAGACAGAAGTTTATTTCTTCATTGTATTCTATTTGGCATTAGAAAATTCTTTAAATACCAGTGAGTATCTTCCCCACTCTATTTACAGCATTACTGATGTGCCTACATTTATTCTCAAGTATTTCGCTTGCTAAACTGTGCTGTCACTGACATATTTTATCACCAGGATATATCAAAATATCAGCAGTACACAGGAGTTTCACCCCCACTAACTTCAAGTGCTCTGTCACAGACGAAGACCAATGTCAGTTAAGATAAAGGACACCATATACATGTACCTCATTCTCCAAGCAAACAGTTTGATTAAATAAAAAAAAAAAAAGACAGCGAGAAGCATGCCAGCAGAATTATGGCAGTACAATTTAAACTGCTTTGTGTGTGAATTTATACCTGCAAAGGACATAGGATTTATATCCTCTAAAGGATAAGTTAGATAGCACAGAGCATGATAAAGCATCAGTGACTCATAACTGTACCCTGCACTTCAGGTGATGATTACAAACTATATTTATTTTCCTATTTAAATACAACAACTCAGTCTGACTTTTTTGTCATCACTCAGTCCTGGACCACTATCAGGAAAGAGGAGAGAAAAAAAGCTGCCTACGCACACTCAGTAAAGATGTTTATTGGTCATTCCCTCAATTACACACGAAAACACAGAAAACATTCAAGATATAGATGATCAAGGTGTTTCTCGGCTCCTCCTCCACACAGAAAAGTCACCTCCATAAAAGAAGAAACATCACACTTTCTTGCGTACTTAAGAGTACATAGTTCGTATGTATTTATGGATGAGAATCACATCTACACGCACATTAAGGTTCAACTTACCCAATTTTCTTTTTGGTCGAAGTTAACAATTTAATGGATTGGAGGAGAAGGAATGACATTCTGGACTCAAAAATACTAAGCAGTTTCAATACTTCTTCTTTGTTAAGGCCAGTAGAGGGATCATGAGGTGACACATTCTCAGCACTACTTTTATCCTTGCTTATCTACAGGAAGAGAAACCCAAAAAACATTTCGCTCAACTCCACCGTTTAAACGTACTTCAATTAAGTCAGACAACCACATTTGTAAGTTCGCTTACTCACTACAGGTGTGGGATCAACGTCACAATTGTTATGACACCCTGTTTATGAGGCGTCAGTAGTTAGCTCATATCCACACAAGTTATGCCAACTGCTTATGATGTATGTATATATTTGGAGTATTTAATTATAAAAATATCAGGAAAATATGGACTTCACTACTCAATCTGTTCCTCAAACTACCAGCAAAGAAGGAACACACATCAGCATATATTACAAGTAATTATTTATTTAGGCATCAAGAACCTATTACCACTAGCTACAGATAACCTTCCACGTTTTAGTATTTCAATATTAAATATACTCGATATAAATATAGAGATTTCCCATTTATATTGTACATAAATTCTTAAGTTCTTTAAGAAGACTTTTGAGGGATAATACAGAGTTGCACAGAGCCCCATTCACTCACTTACTCAGTCTGTATCCATCCATATACAAACATGTTTTAAACCATTTCTGGATCGTGTTCTAGAGTAATTTTTTTTTATCCACTTCCACTTAAGAGGATAGAAGAGAACCGCAATAGGTTCAAACCCCGTCCACACTATTTAAGCAACTAGCTCTACTGAAAAGTAACTAATTGGTATCTTAATTGCCAAATGACCAGTTTATGTGAATGCAATAGATAGAAGGGAGCAGATAATTGCACCCCTTGACTTTTGTTTACCTGTTCACTTTCTGCCACAAGCTCCTTTGTGATGAGCTGGAATGCACCCTTGGTTTTCACCATTATATCCAGGGCCCCAGACAAAGTCTTTAATTTCCCAGCGCTGCTGTTCTGACCTAAAAAAAAAAAGTAAAAAGCAGGACACAAATGGGTTATGTTACGGATTGCACTTTTTCTTCCATCCAAAGACTTCAAGAGTTCAAGAAAAGTGCATACTGTTCTACTCAGCTAAAACTAGTAAGATAAAAATGACTCTTCTCTCTTGAAGAAAATTCTGTTCTGAGAAGCAAATAACTTTGTATATGAGAGCAGGAGTAATCTAAAAATGAAATTAAATAGGTCATGGTAGTTTGGAAAAGCTGTTGTAGTAATACAGAGCTAGACTTACTTGCCATCTGGAATTCTGCAAATGCCACTCTTTCCAGCTGCACACGAAGGAACTCACAGGGCGCATCCTTCAAGAGTTGGAAGAGTCGTACTGCTTTACTGTAATGAAGATCAGCAAGTACACGGTGTTGCTTCCTCAAATGTTCATCACCAACCTGCACTCAAAGTAGGGTACATCATAAATCCCAGACAGTTGGTATGCTCGTGAGGTAACCATAAGAAAAAACCTGCCTATGTTGGTACACAAGGTACCAACAATCACTCCCCCGCTCACTTCATAATGGTTCATCTAAATGCCTGCATGTGTCTAGAATACATCACCAGCCTGCTGTCTTTAAAGCTATTGTAATTTCATAACTAATGCTAACAAATTCACACCAACTAGAATTAAGTTAAGCACAAAGAAAAATAAATTTAGAAAAAAAATAATCAGAAAGCGACATGCAAGTCTACCCTAAGGCTTTAATACATTATATGCTTGTGTTCTATGGAACCGATACAGAAGACTAAGCCAGTTTGTACAAATACCTGGTTTCTCAGGCAACTGTGATACATCGAAGCAAGCCTGTGGTGGATGGTTGCAGCCCGATATTGGCAGAGAGGCTGACGTGCAGACACTGTATCAACATCACAATATTTCAAGGACTTCATCATGGCTTCACTAACTTCCTTCTCTATCTACAAGATAAAACAAGATGTAGCATGATTACTTTAAAACTAGAACACCACTACGTGCAAGCGTAAGGGTTAAATCTCTATTTGTGGCACCACAGCACTATCTTTTCATTAAGCAAAACCTTAAACTGTAAAATGTTCACTCACTTGAATTTTTATAAGAACTACTTCACAAATTCTTCAATCAGATGAAGGTTTACAAGTTACTCCAACATCAATTCTGCTGTTTAGTTTTTCAGAAAGACAATAGCTTATTTTTTCAGATGTTGTCACAAATGCTCTTTTTTACCTGTTCCTGAGCCTTTCTAGATAATGGAGCATAATCCTGTTGTAGAGTCGCCATAGTGAAATACGTAGTAGACAGCTCCCAGTTCACAGAATCCCAAACAGCTGGATGCACATCTCTCTTACCTAGTGACCTTAACGCCTTCAGATAGTAGTCAATAGCCTATGGATTATAAAAAAAAAAAAAAAAAAGGTACACATACATGGTCCTGCTTAAGTTTATGGCAACTAGAAATTGATTCCCTTTACTCATTCTCGAGGAAGCATTCCAAAATAATCTGTCTGAGCCTTCTTCAGTATTTTCCTTACATCCATTTTGGTCATAACTTTGCTGGCGACCATACATTTTTATGTCCCGTGTACGTGGTCTTGCAGTCTGTTAAACATCAAGATCTGAATGTTGCAGCACTTCATATATCAGAGCAATAGAATCAAACCTCAACAATAATACTGAAGCCTATACAGCAAGGATCAGGATAAAAAGAAAGCAGGACAGGTTTCTCAAGTTATTTCATCAAGACTTACAGATATTTACAGAGATATTTATAAATATTCTACGGTAAGAGGTGTATTAAGGTATGGGCTATTCTAAAAATAGTGCGATGTTACCTTATTATAATAAAGGGCCTCTTCTGGGGAAAACTCTCTTTTGAAGTCACCTTCAGCTGCACAATGTGCTTGAGCACAAATTCGCATGAGTCTTCCTGTGTTGCAGAGCAGAAGAGCAGCATTGGTTGCATCGTCAATGGACTCAAAATTCTGAATTCCTTCTTCAAAGCAAGAGAAGCTTTTCTTCCAGAGTTGCTGCTCTGTCGTCGATACATTTTTACTCACTAGGGATAAGACACAAAGCTTACCATCTCATTCAAATTCTTGAAAGGTAATGAACAAACATTTCCATTATGTTCTTTTCTTTTTCTTGTAAGTAACTTTTTAGAATTTAAGGGTGGTTAAGACCCGATTAATGGAAAATACTTTTAAGAAAACCTCAAATAAATATAAATCTTAATACCTAAGTGCACTATTACACATATTATACTTTCAAAAGAATTGTGGTAACATGACACACAAAAAACAGGGGAAATTAACAGAATAAAACACAGACTTTTTTTCTCACAGTAATCTTCAGAGTATTGCAGTTACTTATATAAACTTAAGAGTATTAAACAAGAAAAAGTGACTTTTACAGACAAGTGAAATTCATTATTTGAGCTTTCACTTCAGCTAAATAGCAGTTCTGCAAAAACATGGAGATTATGAAAATTTACAAAATTAAAAGTCCAACCCAAAATCCTTCAAATATTAATTGGACAAAGGTCACAGACAACAGGTGGTATTTGGGAAATTCTTGTAGATAAGACACTATTGGCTTTGCTTTCAAAAAACAAAAAACCAAACACCTTACCCTACAAGGAAGCCTCCATTTCCTCAAAGGCAAAAAAACCCAAACAATACCAAATAAAACAAACACAAAAAAACCCACCCAAAAGCAAAGCCTCCAAGGATTTACTTCCCAAAAAAAAAATCATAGACTGAGTTCACTGAGACTATTCTTCAGACTATTTATTTTATTTATTTATTCTTTATTTTACTTATATTTAAATTAAACTTAGGCTTGTTAACCCTGGGCTAAACGGAACACATCCAGAATGCAACATTCCCTCCCTTCTATAACAGAGTTGGTTTAAAGGTTCCATCATGTTTTTTGAGGTCACTCCACACGCTTCAGAAGAATTCCTCCAAAGCTATAGATTTCATCATTCAGTTTAGGCCCCATTAAGTATGACGTACAAGCCACAGTAATCTGTGTTGGACAAACACTTACAATGGACATTAAAGTTACACCACATCAGTTACAGAAAAGTATTTACTACAAAGTTCTTCAAATGCATTCTTTATCATCAGAAATAGTCAAGATTTCTCACACTGCTACTGAACGTGATCATTGTTATAACTCCATGAAATAGCAAGAAGTAGAAAAAAAGAATACTTGCCCACTCTCTCAGTCTGTACCGCAGCAGCCTGGTTCATGTAAAACACTCCAATCTCATTCCTGATATTTCCCATCCTCTTTAGTACCTGTATACGCTGCTCTGGATTTTGGTTTTTTAAATTACTGAAAAGTAAAATTTCGTAAGCTGCTTCATAACATTTACAGCTGACGGAAAGTTGGCATTCCAAGTCAGTAGACAAATCAGTAGCCCAGGCAAACACTGGAAAACAAAACACAAAGCTTGCGTTGTCAAAGAGTATTTCCAAACAAACTTAAATCTGTGATGGTCATCATTTTGGGCATTCTCCTCTAGATAAGTATAAGACCCATATCAGAATGATCCCACAATTTCTACAGATAAGCACAACGCCATTACTTGAACAATCACTGTCTTGAGTTATTTTACAGCTTCGGGCATGTCACACAATATCTTGACAACCTCCTTACATATGACAGGCACAGTAAGCTTTCTCCGAAGAAAACAGAACTGAAGTGTAATAAACCCTCTTCCAGAAATGATACTGGTGCACTGTTTTGAGGAAGCACAACGAAATTATTTATGTCTGTCATATAACCGAATTATGGCAGTTATCTTGTGTCAGTATCATACCTTGGCACCTCGATTCTCTATGAAGACTGTGTAATATTTCTTGATCTTCTTTTGTCTGGTAATTATATTCTTCAAGATACGCTGCTCTGTTGTTTGCATTTTGAGCGAGCATTAATTGGATATCTCCACAAAGGGTTAAACACTGACAAAGAAATACTAATACTTCGGGAAGCATGCTGGCGCTGAGACAACAGTAGGTATCTATTAGAAAAAAAATCCCATGTATGAGAGAGGGGGAAGAAAAGAATTAAGCGTCAAAAGGTTTGACACAGACTGACAATGTAATTGGTTTTTATGTTACCTGTCACACTTATTCTCTGTATTCAAACACATATTCTTTTAAGAACTAACCTATTTTGAAGTCATAGTTGCTCTACACAGCTGACAGCTTCAAAAGAGCAACTAAATTGTTCAAGACAAGCAGTGAATCTGGTAATTAAAAATGCTAATCTCAGATTTGACTAAAGGAAAACTGACTTTCTACAGATTAACTCGTGAGATATAGTCTGAAAGATTAATTTCCAAAATTTACAGTTTAAACTTGATTCTCAAGCCTTTAAAGACTAAAAGCTGAAGATTGCTTTGAGTTATTGTTTAAGCATATCGATGCTTTGTGTTAAGATCAACTGCTCCTGCTTCCCCCTACCCCAAGCCCTAGAAACATGGAAGCAAAATAGCAGTACTAAGCTAATGGCATTTTACAATTAGTTACTCTCATCATTGTAGCAGTATTCTAAACAGACTGATTTTACTTCCTTCATTTTCCTCAGTAGTACTTGAAGATGCATTTCATTTTAGAGGAGTACCCAATTCAGCTGATGAACAAGTTTGGTATTTCTGAGTCAGGCACATACTTAAATGAAATGGGCATTTCCAGGGAAAAAAACATCTGCTTGAAGCGATAGCACTCAGAGCACAGAACGCTATCTTGGTCCTGGCACCAGGACCGACTCTCCCAACTTTAAGTGCTCTGAAGCTCCAAATCTGCACCCTAAATTTCCCAATCTGTCAAAATGGGAGCACCAGAGTACCAGAGATTGGAGTTACCTTATTACAGACTTCCCTCCTCAATAATTAGCTAGACACGTAGTTTAACTAAACACACGGTTGTCAGACTTGTCACTGCATGCCACTAGGATAAATCATGCACAAGGGAAGTAGGTGATATCATGAAAGGTATGCACAGGCAACGGCACAGATGATAAATACATTCTAGCAACTTACCATGGCACTGTAAAGCCAGCTTGATGTATCGTAATGCTCTCCCATATTTCTGTAGAATCATAGCAGCATCAGATAGGACATAATAAGCCTTTGATGATTTCAGAATGAGCTGGAGTTTCATTTTATATTGCCACGATCCAGGAATCATTCCTGACTGACTGGAATGCTTACCCTTCTGAAATGAGCCCACTGTAACATGAACAGAACTTCATCAGTAAATCTCATTTCTATAACATATGCCAGAGGTTGGACACAGCTTCATCAGTATACAGAGAGAATGTAAATTGCCTTATTACAGCTCTGCACAAGTAGAGTTATGCCAACTTGTCTGCCACTACATTTTTCATCTGCAAAAATACTTGGAACTTTTCCACGTACTCCACCTGACAGTGGGATGCTTGAATACAGTGAGCACAGTGACAATGCAGCTAACCTCTCGTTCTTTATCAGCTTTTGAAATACGGATGCAGTGGCCAAGAATATTCTGTTAGGCAGCAGTAGAAGAGAGTGAGAAAACCACAGGCATAATTTGTCATGTTCTCCACCAAATCCTGACAATACATGCTACGTTTCTGTATGAACAGTCTCAAAGTGAGAAAGCCTCCATTTGTGGGTTCAGCCTCCAGAACAGAAGGAGCTGGATAACCTGGTCCTTCCACAAGGAAAACCAATGTCTTTCTCACAGTAGTTTCAAGACATCCTCAGCATAAGATTATGAAGGTTCCTTCTTCGATGCTGCAGTGATTATAGAACCAGAAAGAACAGGCCACTGACTTTAGGCATACCAAAGGACAACATTTTGTCCTGACAATATCTGCACACAGAAATGAGCCTCTTACTTACAGGTGGACCTACAAGGCCTGACTTGCAAGCCTATGATCTTTAGTAAGTTCTAGAAGAACAACATGTTTACATTAGGACAGAGATGAACGTAATACAGTAACACCTCATGCAGTTAAAGACACAGAATGCACATATACTCTATCAACATACTATTCATAAGTAGTTCTCTTCAAGAATTATGAGTACTTACCCTTTCTATACGTATGTAAACTTACACATGTAGCAGAGAAATTACATAATTTGCATCACAGAAAACAAACAAACCCACATACTGGAGAAGCAAAAGTCTCTCCCTTACGTTTGAACTATTTTTCTCTAGGTTGAATTCAATCCTCATGACCTAAACAAGTAGTACTATTGCTACTTCAGGGAAGAACTCCAGCAATCAACTAAAATATTTTTTTTTAATCTGTGCAATATTTATCTCCCACATCCCCCAGGAAACACTTGTTTCTAAACAGAAAAAGTTAACATGTGGACATTCTCCTTGCCAGCTGGCAAGCAGCTGCAACCTGTCATCAGTTCCAAACTGTGAAGGCAGAAGACAGAGCCTGGCTGCAGGAGAGCTGAAATCAGCACGCTGTTCCTGCTGAGCTGACGTAGGTAAAATTTCTCAGTAGATTTTGGTAAAAATTAAGTCTCACAGTCCATATTAACAGTACCTTGCAGAATTTATGCAAGCTCAACACAATGTAAGTTTCTCATAGAGGTGTTAAATCCCGTAGTCACATACCTGCTAAAAACTAAGACAGTATGCATACATCTCCAGGTCACTGACATTCAAGAGACAATCATAAAGTTGGAAGAGAAACATAAGAATGCTTAAATGAATAACTCAAACCTGAACCTTCTTATTATTATTAGATTTTCAAAGGGGGAAGGGAGGAGAAAGGAAATAATAAAGAATTGTAAAAATACGCAAGACAAATTTCTTTCTGGGTTATGCTTACAGGACTTCTCACCCTGCAGAGAACTCTACTACTTTCCTATACCCTTTTACAGCACTGCATTTTACAGCACAGAAAAAACAAAACAGTTTCAGACTATAGTCTGAAGCTTCTCAAGTTTGAGTATTTAAGCAAACAAAACAGTTTTTATTTGCTGCTTCCTTCCACAATTGTAGAGGTACAAGAAAGAAATCAAAACCCTAGTTAACATTTTATATGCAGTTCAGCAGCAAGCACGACGTAGGAGAAATACCTGCCAGAAGTAAGAAGTTCTTCCACAAAACTCCCGAGTCAAAAAAAAAAAGAACGAAGACTGTTTTTAAAACAACCCACACAGCTTACAGTGCTCCACATACCAAACCCCAAAATACTAAGCCCTTACGTAAGTTAACTGAAAGACACATCTAAATAGGGTCCAGTAAAATTATGTGTTTACTAATAAAAGATGCTTTGATATGCAAACTATCCCAAATGAGCTATTCTTTTCATATTTAAAAGGGAACAGACTGTTCTCCAATTTTCAGTATACTACTTTGGCTCAGGCAATAATGTAATTAGTGACTTATAAGTACACTGTTTTGATCATCAAAATAAAGTAGCAGCAGTTTGTGTTGGCACTGGAAAGATCTTATTTGCACAACAATACAACTTACTTTTGTCTAAAAATAACGCCATCTGTTTTTCCAGACACTCAGGACCACCACTGGTGGATTCATCTTCATATTTCAATGGGATTGGTGTGCTGGGGTCAGCCGCAGGAAGGTCACCCTCTTTTTTAACACTGCTGTCAACAGATTTCAAGCCCTGCAAAAAGAAGAAATAATTTAATTTGCCTTGAAAGCAATATTTAGCAAATACAGAAGACACCAAGAATTGGGTACTAGGTGAAGCATCATTAGAAAGTTGATGGTAAACCTACCTCCAGGACATAGTTGAGCACCAGCCTGCAGCGCTCCTCAGTGCCATGGCAGACAGGAAATGCACAGCTAGGCTTCAGTGAGGGGCAGCAGGGAAGGAATAAGAAGAGAATAAACATTCAACATATGAAATGTCAAAATTACTGGCTAGAAGATGCAAATGAAAGATAGCATTAAGATGATCTGTTAACGGAACATCTGAACTCTACACTATAAAGCATCACAGTATTTCTTTCCTTTGTCTCAGTGAGCAATTCATATACCCAGTCATCTACACTTGGTCTCTCCCAGTAACTCCAAAGACAACACGAAGAGGAGACATGAGATGACTCTATTCCATAACAGTAATTACAAAAACATCCACAGATGGTCTGCAATGCAGACCCAGGAAGATAAGCAGATTCAATAGTATACAAAAATTATTTCTTAGGCCTAAACATCAAAGTTGCACTTTCGCCACCTTTGAACAACTGCCTTGGGGCTTTTTCTAGGGGGTTGTAATTTTGTTTTCTTCTGGGATAGAGTAGAAGTGGGGGAAGAAAGGGAAAATTGAGTGCTTCTGCACCTGTACAAGTTGTTGTATTTTCAGCTGATCAACCTTGAAGTGTTAGAAATTAAGGTAGCAGTAAGAGTTACTGATTTTTTTTTTTTTTTTTTTTTTTTTTAAGGAAATCTTGCTCTTTGCTAGTCAGCACAGACATTAGAAAAAAGGTTTAGCTTTTGACCAATGAGAGTAATTTCATAATCATATCCCTACATGGGTAAAACAAGTAAAACATCAGAAGAAAAAGTAAAATGCTATGAACAGTTTCTTCACTGATCTTCCCAGTTTCTTATATTCCTCTATTTTGTTTCAATAACAACGCACAGAAAGTGCAATGAAGGTAGCAATATTACACTTTGATTCTTTGATGAAGCACATTTATGTTAATGAAGTTTCAGGAATACTGTGGTTATGTGCTCAGCTGTCCCCTTAGACACAACACATACACATGTACAGAGTAAAGCTTCACCTCTTTTTTAAAATTAACTATAACAAAAATTTCAAGGAAATCAAAATTCTGTATTCTGAGCAGTTACCTTGGAAATACAACTCAAAGAGAGAAATCAAAGACTGTCTCTGTGGATACAAAGTATCTGATGCTCCCAGAAAAAAAAAACAAACCCAAACTGTTACTCTTGCTCCAGAAGAAAAATACAAAGATAACCTAGG
Organism: Fratercula arctica; assembly: GCA_947846985.1. Taxonomy (NCBI): domain Eukaryota; kingdom Metazoa; phylum Chordata; class Aves; order Charadriiformes; family Alcidae; genus Fratercula; species Fratercula arctica. The sequence goes on from CANTUZ010000010.1 coordinate 3,845,362, forward strand.
TATCCACCCAAACTTGTAGTGGCCTACCGCTCTTACACATCGCCACAGCTGGCAGCATTTTCTCCACTGCTGCAACAGTACTAGTTTTCCTGCAGCCAGCTATGCAGAATCATGCCATAAAGGACACGTGCAAGATGGTAGGGGGAAATCTACATTAAACCTGCTATACTGTAAAATTCACAGATCTCATATTTTATGATCAGCTCATGAAAAGTTTCTTTCCACACTGCCTCATTCTTCAGTTAATCTGAAGAGAAAACTAACAAGGAACTGAATTTCAATAACAAACCTTGCTACACGAACTGAAATCTTTCAAGAAAACCCTTAAATCCGCAATTTCACTTACACGTATTCGATGAACAGACTTGTATTTTTCTGGTACTGATAACTCTCCAACAGATTTGATTATAGCCACTGCTTTATTGTCATCTGGTGGATCAGAACTATTACTGTAAGAACCGTTTTCATCACTGTCTGGCATTTCCTCTTCTTCCTCACTATAACTTTCATCAGAATTTCCATTTATAGGGAAGTCTGTAGTGTCTTCTTTTTTAGGTTCATCCAACTGAAAAAGCTCTGATAACATGTAGTTTGCTGAAGCAATAATCTTTTTAAGTAAGAGAAAAAAAAAATTAGTGATTTGTTTTTAAGTTAAATTTTTCTTTTCAGAGGCGACATCAATGTAATTGGTCTTAGAATAAGGAATAAACAGTACACGCAAATAGGTATTTGATAAGCTGCAAGTGCAACCTGTATGCATACATACTGCATGACCATATTTTGAGCACTGAATTTTATCATCATTTAAGAAGCAAATGGCTGGAGACAGCATCTTATCAACTATCCATGCACGTGCATGCAGCCCCTGCAATCAAGCTTACCCACACTTGGTTTTAACCCCCAGCTTACACGAACTTCATCTCTTACTTTGCAAGCGAGAGCATAAAGGCAAAAACTGCGAATACAGGCGACCGTGGCCTAAGATGGTTTTGTTTGTTTTTTTCTTAAAAGAAAAGTAAATAAATAAGGGCAGCTCTTGATCTCCCTATTTACTTCTTTTGAGTGCAATCCTAACAAACTTCTTGTTCAATCACATCTTTTGATTCTCTCAAACTCCAGCTATGCTGCATTTTAGAGCAGCTTTTTTACCTCCTCCACCTTTGTTCTAATTCAGGCAAGAAAGGTAAAATCTGCCTTTAAAAAAAAAAAAAAAAAAAAAACAAAAAAAAAACAAAAAACAACCAGCATCTATCTTCTTAGTTAATGGCAAGGAGGTATTTTTTCTTCCTCTTTTCTAGACTGCTGTTGCATGGAGAAAAATGAGGAAGTAATGAAAGTTATGTTTTGGTAAGGCTAAGCATTGAGGGATCTGCATTTCATTCCTTCCTACTTCTTCAGTTTATTCATCTACGTACTTTAATATTATACATTACTATAGTTGCAAAATTCATTGATGAATTAGGAGATATTATATACAAGCATTTAAAAGCTATCCTGTAGCAGCAGCAACATTCACAGTACTAAAAATTTATAGCATGAAGAAATCAACTTCTAAAAAAAAAAAAAAAAAAAAACAAAACACCAAAAAACCACATCACCAAAACTGACAACCCAACAAATAAAATAGTCAAATTGAAACTCAAGAGGTCAAAGAGGACACCAGAGCACAAACAGCATGTACCTGTAGGTAACTGTAGCTTACTTCTCTCCCTTGCAGAGGGAGGAGGAAGTACCACACAAAATAAAACCAGATGCTTTATAATGATTTACGCAAAGCTATAAGAAAACACGTCATTCTTACCTGAGGATGTCTGCCATTGTCCAGTAACTTAAGACAATTAAGGAGCAACGTTCTGATAGTGCCATAGTGTTTCTTGTTCTGGTTTTTCTTCAGCATCATATTGCAAGCAACTCTAAAAGGAAGTTAAACTAGTAAATCCCTGGATAATTTCTTTGTGCTAAAAGGAAAAGCTTTATACAATACTACTGTAAGCGTAGATCTCCCAAACTTTACGATGGGTCTACAAGACTTACTCAGCAAGAGTGCAGTTTACATGAGAAATGGTGAAAAGGAGAAAGTCTGTTTTGATTTAGTGGGACTGAGGCTTACCAAGCCTATGTGTAAAAGAAGATTTTCATTTCATAATTTTTGGTCTGTATTCTTAATAAATACAACTGCACAAAGAATTAAATATTACAACAAAAACTGTAAAAACTCACTTGTATAGAAGAATTGCCACTGGCATTGTAAAAGGGTTTTGGTATTTGTCTTCTGTCTCTTCACAAAGGGTGGTCAGGTCATAGAGCTTTACTATATCACTTCCACTTGCTGAAAGTTAAGAGCTTTCATTAGTCAACATGACATCAACATAAATCTTTTTAAATTGATCTAAATCTACTTACCCTTAAATAGCCAATATGTATGTCCTTCTTTGGTGCAATTTGATTTCAGAAAAGATAAGATATTTTGAGCAATATCTTTTATCACTTTGGTAGAAAAATTAGAGTTTTCCAAATTGGGAATATCTTCTGTCTTGATCATTTCATATTTCTGCAAGGAATATGTTAAAGCTCAAGATCAGGAAGGTTTTCTGCCACCTGCCCCTCCAAAAATCTATACATCACTGTCTCTTATCAGCTACTAAAAGAAACAAAGGCTACTATTATGATACACTGTCATGATAAATTGAGTTAATTTCTCTGATTTACTATAAAAGCAAGCACATCTTGATTACATTACTCAATAAAAGTGTTAAAGAGGACTCACTTGTATGACAAACATGGTAAAGTAAAAGGGGAATAAGAGGTGAAAAAAAACCCATAAATGTACAACACCTAACTATTACTTCAATAAAAACTAGTCAGCCTGGTAACTATATGCTACCAGCTACAACAGAGACTCAGCTGGTACGTATGGTCTATTGTAAAATAGCAAATACAAACAAAGGTTTAAAAAGCGTGCATCTCTCTTGGCAAGAAAACACTACAGATTTTAAGATGTAAGAAACTGATGTATTTCTGCTGCTAGATTTTTTTTATGTTTGCCTTCATTCATACATTGGGGGAAGAAGGAAGCTCGCATGCACGGAAGGGAGGAAAAAAAAAAAAGAACACAGCATTTTTGGATGACTCTTGCAAGCTGTGTAGACGCTTCTCATTCTGCAATAAAGGATTTTTGTAATCTTTTTGTCAGAACAGTAAGATTAGAAAGAGATCTGTTACAACTGGAGCAACTTCAGAAACTGAAGAATGGATGAACTAGGCATAATGCAAAGAGACCGTCTTACCTGAACAATTCCATTAACATGAAAGCACATCACAAGCTCTGGTACATTGCATATCAAGTTGTCCAACCAATAGTCAATTCCTGTTAGAACATTTATTGGCTTGTTGTTATCCCTGAAAACAAATGTTTCTAGTGTTATTTAAGTATTTATTTACTCTTCAGAATATATTAGGGATGTTTACTAATGGGATTTAGATTTAAGTCACCTGAGAGTGGATGGATACTAAACAATTACTTGTGAATTGTTCTATTTTAAAAGAGGCAAACAAGGAATTATATCAAACAAAACAGATGTACTGATCCCTTCAATGGAATATACTTGCATTCCCTTAGCAGTTTTGAATTCTTGCCCACACTAATACTGAAACTTTAACAGGCTTCAGATGTCAACACTATTACCACAGTAACAAGTACTTAAAAAGTTCTAAAGGAATAGCAGTATTAGGTGCAACTAATTATACTGCAAGCCTTCTCCCAGACCTTCCAAAATTCCTTGCAAAGCAAGGTAGTGTTAATTCCTAGGTGTGTCTTAAAAACATGACAAATACATCCAGCGAGGTTCAAGTTTTTGCTCATTCTTTGACTATACATAGGAAGGAACAGGAAAAAAAAAAAACACAGTAATCCGGTGATCAACATAAAGTATTAGTGAACAGTAAGACAGTCAGAACCTAGTCCTAATATAGTCACAAGTTTTAAGTACTTATGATAGTGCCCAGCTAGCAGTTATTGAAATTCAGAGTCCTGGTAAGAGATATATTACAGCCCTCTTCTAAAAATAGCAATAGAACGAAATTAAGGACTAAATGTACGGAAGTGTTTTCACACCCAACACTCACAATGAAGTGAAGAAAGCTTGCAAAGCAACAGTACTTTCAAATAAAGATTTAGTTACAGAGCAAGAAAAAGCAGCAGAGCATCTCGAGTCGCTGTGCAGCGGCACGGCTATGGGACTGTTTCTGTTTTCCAGCACTTTACAATGCCATCACCACTTAAGTCTAAAGCATGAATTTTATTCTTTAAACTGCACGTAAAAATTAAGAATCAACCAAACCAAAGGCAGATAGCTAAACAGGAAGCAAAGCAACAAGTCAGTCAAGGCTGGCATATATTTATCATTAACTTAAAACTCACCTGAGACGCAAGCTCACAGCAGGGTATCTCCCACCTCCAAATATAGGCATATTCGATCCTACTAACATGTGGATATCTTCAAAGGTCCACAAGATATTACGAACAAAGTCATTTTTAAGTCCCTTCATTAAGAGAAAAAAAATATGATCTATAAATCACTGTTATAAAACATGTTCTCCATGACATTCTGCAGAATTACGAGAAAGCAAGAAGCAAAAGCAGCAAATAAAAGACAGCACATAATGAACTATGCTATGCATTCACAGTAACTTAAAAGACTGAGATCACAGATGCCACAAAAGCTACTTCTACAGGGGGCTTTAGCTTTTCCTCTTGGTTCCAATTTAGACCAAATTTTAAAATGTTGTATTAAATTGAGGGTTCAGTGTTTGAGCTCAAATTTCACATATAGCATACCTGACTGTTTTCCCCGTCATTGAACAAAGTAGTCAGGTTTTGTTCTTTGGGGGCTGAGGCCACATGCCCCACTATATATGAGGGTTCAAGAGGCACACTTCCCTGTGAAAAGCACAAGGATAAGGAGTGATTCTGCTGCTGAGGTAAAGTTAGGCCATTAAAATAAATTTTAACAACAAAAGCATATAAGGGAAAAACCTTTACCTCTAACATCTTTAAATAAATATGTATTCAGTTACAAAAAGCCTCTGGTCAGTAACTAGAACAGTTCTTAGCTAGTACCAAAGTTTTGTGCTTAATATTGTCATAAGCTTTGGAAAGAAATCAGAAAGTTTATACAGAAATCCTTTATTACCCCATGGTCAGCACCAGATTATCCGTCTCCAGAATGTAAAACCTCTATCCTAATGCCTTATTTATAAATTAAGGTGACACCGTACAAACGCACCACAGCTTCTATATGATAAAGATTCTGACATATTAGGCAATAGTTCCTCAGGAAGGTGGAAGAGAGAAACAGTCCTTTTTCTAATAGCTTTCAAGTACTTAAATATTTCTCCACTTAGAATATTACGACATCATAAGACACGCAGTTACAACTTTATGGCTAGTATAGGTTCAAGCCTTCATAAGTTAGCTGACCAAGTAATTTGGCAAGACAGCTGGTAATACTGACTAAGCATAACTATAGCATCATTATTATATTAACATAAACTGAACAGAACAGATCTTTTGACCTCTCAAAAATCTAATCAATTCCTGTATTATATTACTCAAAAAACCCACAGGAATTAACAGTTTTCTTAAATAAGCTTAGCCACAGACTGAAACCCTGGATTAGGACCTAATACTAATCACAGCTTGTTGCATAATTACTATACACATCTCTCCCTTCCACTTGCATAATCTCATATCAAGTACTTGTAGATGTTGCTTAACTGTTTTGCAAATATTTTCATAGATCTTCATTTTCCTCTTCACCTAATAAATTCAGGGCCACGCAGATTCATTTTAGTGGCAGATTTAAAGAGAAAGGCCAAAACCTTAGGCTTTCATACACACCTTCTGAATATCAGATTTTCCTACTTTTAGGTAAAGTCATTGATGACTACTCCTAGCTAAATGTTCCATTACTCAAAAATGCATAGATAAATATGTGTTTAGTATTACCGTGACAGAAAAAAAAATCTGAAATTTAAAGCTCTGAAACACTGGCATAAGCTAAATTGCACATATTGCCAAGTTCTTCCCGTGCCTTAGTTCATTTCTTTCAGCGAAGAGTACTGCAGCAGCACCTCTGAAAACCTTTCAATACATATGTCTAGAAAAAGTAAGGTGTCATTTAAAACACATATATACTAACCTGGTTAGAGGCACCTGGATCTTCAGATAACGAAGAAGGCATTTCAAATGGAGCTGGCCAGGAGGCCCTTCCGGCTTCATCACTCTCACCTGAAACAGGACCCTCCTGGTGCTGTTTTGAAGTGGAAGGGACAGGCTGAGCAGCTCCATCACCATTAATGCTGACAAAGCAACATTAAAAAGTTCAGTCGACAATATGCAAAGAGACCTATTTTAGAATTGTTGTATTTGATGCATTGTTCTCAGACAATGACTTTGCTAATACACTAAAAGACTGCTGTATTGACAAGTTGTTCATTGCTCAAACTCCTACAAAATTACAGCAGGTGTCACAATCTACCTTGCATATTTTAAATTGTTCTTCCCTCAAACCCAGAAATACTGAGATATGCAGTTAATTAAGTCATACTGTTTATTTTATACTTTAATTTTACTTTAAAATACTTCAGTTTCTGTTAAAACATTTACATGTTATTTCCTGATCTCATCCCTCAATTTCCTCTGTATAAGGATTAAATCAGTACATAAGGCAGACCATAATGGAATTTTAACATTTACTTCAAGACAAGAAACCAGGCAAAAGTAAGTGGTGCATAATTCAAGATTCATGCGGACACAAGGTTACCTGTAATACAAAAATTTAGAAAGTATAGCCTTCTGGTACCAGTGTTCTTTACTCTTCTTTTTTCGTTGCCACTTCTGATCGATCAGCCTTTGATAAAACTCTTTCAGCCATGTCCAGTCCCCTGTCTAGGCAATATCATAGATATGAAATTAATATCAAGAAGCATCCACAAAGTAAATCAAGTGCCTTATTCACTTATGAATACTTATACACAACAACAAAAGAAACCCAGAAAATAAGTTCACAGCTAAGGTCTTGAATTGGTCCTTTAATGAAAGTGTATCTTCTAGAAAAGTTATATTCTTACTGAAAAGTTGAATTCATTAGAAAGTCAGATACATAGTAAGAGGCTACACAGTAACAAATACTTATTAATAATAAAAATAATAAATAATATAGCAACATTGAAGTAATTACAGTAGTGGGACGTGGAATTTTAATCCTACAATACCATAAATACAGGACACCAGATGTGGTCCATGAGTAAACCAACTGCTGCAGTATAGAGCACCTTTTGTAATTGCATATGAGTCTCAAGAATTTTGATACATATATGCTTTCTTGCTGGCTACAATATTCTTGAAATAATGCATTTTGACATTATAACATACTTCACAAAGAAACAAATGGTTAACCTGAGATGATCTCATGAAGAGTTCTTGAATATCTAGTTCATCCAACAGAAGCGTCCGCCCAATGCGATGTACTGCCATGCTCACATGTGACTTGCTATAAGGTATCTTCAGAAGTTTTTTAATATTCTTGCAGGAGAAAAGAGAACAGAGATAATATTCAATATAATTATACTGCACCGTAAGGCAATTCTTAGGAAATTGAAAGCAAAGAATACACTACTAACATTGGAGGGGCATGGACAGGCAAATAAAACCTTATAGCACCAGTGATTTTTAAGAAGGCCATTCCACAAGAAGCTGTATTTGTTGAGGCCAGAGAACATGAATGACAATGATAAAGAGACCAAGCAGTCAGTATAAACCACATACATGGGTTATACTCTCGCTTTGGATCATTACAGGTATCATCAAAAGTGACAAAAAATGCAAGTGGATGGTCTGGATTTTAAAAGCTTTATCTTCACCACAGGAGTACCAACACTGTGTCAAATACCCAGACAAATTTGGATAGAAATCTAGGTCTGAATAAAAATCTGTCAAACGTGTATGTTTCCTCTTCTGAATAGCCTCATCTTAATTCTGCAGATATTAGCAGCACCAAAAAAGCCGGCAAAAATCAGAGGAAAGAAGTTGGACAGGGAATTATCTCTTCTAGACAAGAATAGAAAAAAAAATTATATCCAAATAACCAATTTCAAAGACACAAGACAACTACGTTGCAAGACTGATGTGCTACATTCACTAAACTACATATTTTAGCTAAAGATTGTTTCTAGAAATCCACAGGAAATATGATTTTATCTGTACATTTCTTACTCAGTGACCAAAGCTCCCTTAAATGACAGCAAAAATTAGGTAATCTGTTTGTGTTTCACTAGGGAATCTTTACTTTTCCTCAAAGGCAAAAGATGACAGATGCCATGACATAATAAACCTTAAAATAAGGTTTATACAATATAAGAGTTTGGATGATGGAACTTAAAGTTATACATACCTCTGAATCAGACACAACATCGACATCATTTCCAACAGAGTCAATGAAGTCATATGCCATCCCAAAGCTGTTTAGAAAATATTACAAGTTAAGATAAATGCAGTGTGACAGGAAATAGAGATCTCTTTCTCCAAAGCTTATTAAATCTTTGAAAGCTTTTTCTTCATCAAAAGAAGAATCTAGCTAAACATTATCAGGTGTAACAATCTAAAGTTAATTAACAGAATCATTTTGACATTCTACAAGTTTTCTGAAGATATCATTGGAAGTGCTCAGGTCCAATTTCAAGACGTTCTAAAATGTATTTTAAGTTTTGTTGAAATCAAGATAATCACAACTATTTAGTGTTCGTTAAGACAGAGATGGGAAACTAGAGACATTAATTTTATTTATTTTAACACTAAAAGGGGGAACAGTTTTTCAAAGTATCTATGTTTAATTCAGCATGTTAAATTCTTTCATTTTAGCAGCTGTCATTTCATTTTATCTCTTATGTAAGTTTTCTAAAACTGGCCTACATGTTGTAACAAGCACATCCTTGTATCTTAATAAGCCACCTTCATTAAAGCCTCTCTAAATTACAAGGTATTAAATTAGAATATTTCAATGTACAGGTCATTCTCCCAAATTAAACCAGATATTACTATAACCCAACCAAATACATGATGCGTGTCTGAAATTATATTTTCACTACTAGCTTTTTAATATTGACACTAGAGACAAGCAAACATAATACATAAACAGGAAAAATTCATAAAGCCCTGAGAAACATGATACCCTGCTCAAAAACGTACACCTCCTAGAACAGATTATGAGGATTTAAACACAGACCCTTCACAAATTGTTAAATTTCACTAACTAGTTGACTTAGTGTGAATCTGCTCGCTCAGATTTAAGCTTATTTATAAACACTCTGAAATCAACTCATCCAACTATTTAACAAACATCCGTACTAAAAGGTAACACTGCTTTTTGGTTTTGCCCCTTATTCCACCTTCTTTGTTCACTCTTGACACAATTATGAAATTTCCTTTGCCATTAGTTAGCCAGTTCCAGTTTCTATAGATCCAGAAGAGCTATAAATTGGCCCAGTAACTTTCAAGGGGAACAACATTTGTTCCATTTTCACCTCTTTTCAAAAGCAGAATGTCTGTCTGAACCTGTCTAGTTTGATTTTGACCAACCGACACCAGACAACCAGAGAAGAACATGAAGTCACTTTGACTGTCTCAGGCAAAACGTCAACATGCACTTAAAAAAATTAATAATAATCAACAGCATTACCAGCATCATTAATCACAAAGGAGACAAGATTATAGCATACAGGCAAGAACTAAGGATGAAAAAGTAGAGGGAGAATGGTTAAGAAAAAGCAATAGCCAGTTGCTATGGTAAAGTCTGTAGTTCATACTTTGAGTTAAATAGGCTACAAGTTCACTGTTAGACTTATTCTTAAAGTCCTGGGAAAAAAATACGGTCTGCTGTTATTTACCTTGAAAATGGTTTACTTCTTTTGTTGTTTCCAAGAATGGTTGTACCTGCTGGTCCCAGCTTAGCGCTTTCACGTAACCAATTGGCAGGTGGAAGTTTCAAATCTGTCTTCTCCTGAAGACGGGCAAACGCCGCTTGCGGTGGGGCAGATGAGTATTTCACCACAGCACTGCTTTTCACTTCATTCCCACCAAGAAACAATACTGAGCCCTGATTTTCAAAGAAAAATTAGTCTTTCATTTATAAAGTAATAGCAATTAAAACGATCAGACTTGCTCTACAATAAGCTATTTTAATGGTAAGCGACCAAAGCCCTGTCCTGCATTTGCTCATAGTTTTCTCCCATAAGCGTTCACAAGTATTTCAGTTACCCTGATTCCTACACTTGCATCAAGAATATGCTCCACCTTCTGAGTTACAAGGCTAAAGTGCTATTGAGGTCTGCTCCCCCTGGAACGTGAAATTACTCAGAAAGGCCAAAATTAAAATATAATTTCCACTAATGCTGCAAAACCTCGTGAAAGTAAGTGTTCACTAACAAACACCAACATTAAAGCTAAACACACTTCTACCTTAATGAGTAAGCCTTATGACAGCCTACTTCCTTTTCAAATATAGCAAAACACGCAGCTGTCACACTTGCGTTAAGAGCTTTAAACCGATATATGTCAAGGGAAAAACAGATCCACAGGACACTATTTATGTAAATAGAACACACCACACTACACTTAGACATAACAACAGAAATACTGCTTACAATTAAAGCTTAATCATAATTAGCACGTTCCCTACTGTACTCCGCTGCACACAACAGCATTCCCTCACTCGCCAAACTGGAAAGAGGACTTACGCCTGTGAGGCAACTTAAAACATTCCTGTGGGCAGTGTTTACAGCCCCGCGCCTCAGCCCGACCGGCCCTGCTGCACTGGCCGCCAACACGGCGGGCGGAGCAGCGTGCCCCCCTCCCTGCCGTTACCTGCTTAGGCTCCTCGGCGTCTCCCCTCAGCGGGGCAGCAGCCCCGACACCGCAGAGCTCCTCCATTTTCCGCCCTCCCTCAGGCGGGGGGCCACTGTCAGCGCGCGCTACCGGCGGCGGGGGGAGCCGCAGGCCGGGAACAGCTGCCTCTCGCGAGACTTCCCGAGAAGCCCACGGGGGCGCGGGCCAATAGGGGCGCGCGGAGGGTGGGGCTAGCGCGCGGGGCATGAGGAGACGGGCGGCGGTGGCGGGCAATGGTGGTTGCCTGAGGCGTGCGGGGTTTCTCGCCCGGCTCTGCGCTTAGTTTGGGTTTTCTAGGTGGCTTCCCGCCCCTCAGGGGTGCAGACCTGAGGCAGGTGGTTATGGTGGGGGCTGTAGCATCGTGCTGCTCTGTGCTGTACCAGGAGAATGAGGCGCTGCGGCCTTCGTGGCGCGTTTCTGTGTGGTGGGGAGCTGCCGAGCCTTTAGGGCCTGCTCACGCCCCATGCTCCCGAAACGCGGCTGACCGGGGTTGTCTCAACCTTGTCTTGAGAAAGGATTGGTACGTGGCCGTGTTAGGTAGCTTAGGTAAGGGCGTGGGCCAGTAGGGCTTATTGATGGGGTTTGCAGACACACTGAATAACTGTAACCTTCATGAAAGCCGTGAACACCTGGTGATGGGGCACCATAGAGTGGGGGAGGGGATCAAGAATTGTAGTGTGTTGGCCTCTTATACACTGAATTTGAGAAAGGCTTAGCTGTGATGGCCTAAGCAAGCAAATGGTGCCTTGAATAGTGCCCAGAGAATTTTTCATGTTTATTATTTTCCTCTTGATTGTATTCTTTATTCTCCATGCTACAAGAGCCAGTACAGTTTATGACTGGTCAGGAAGTACAAATGCTGACTGGCTGTCGTCATCCTCCCAGACAATGCATATATAGCAACTGGGCCAGCGACTGCCTCTCTTTACTGGAGTACTTTCTGTCCTGTCACTGATCATCATGGAGCGTAGGTGATCCTAGTAATTTCGAAATTATTTCTATCAAAGTTAATTGAAAATGGCCTGAAGGTTTGAAAATTATGAGATATCAGAGACAGAAAAAGCAGTTGCGTAAGTCTTGTTTTATTTGTAAACCACTCTAACTTTGCATATTTTTATGAACACAAAGTATATGCCTTTTAGCAGTAACAATATTATAAATACAACAATACACTGGTATGGAAAGACACATAGAATTTATTTAAGAAATGTAATTATTTAAGGTAATGTTTTAAAGCAGTTTTTTAAATTTAATTATTTGTTCCTTATGTTCCTTTGGAATCTTTTTATGGTGTTAGGAAGTGACTTTTTTAAGTTTCGTCCTTAAACTTTTTCAGCCTTACCCATACCTCGCTGGAAAACAGCAGTAAATACAAAACTGTTGCAGCCCTGTAGGAAAAAAAAAGGAATTTTAGTAGAGTAATACTTTTAAAGGCTAAAGTGCTGTGTGAGTTCGCAATGATGGGCCCCAAGTTACTGAACCTGAAAATGAATGACAACAAATTGTAGCTTGCTCCGCCTGTCACACTCTTTATCCTTCTGTAGTCGTTTCTATCACTGGCTTAGTTTTAAAAATAGCATGAGTTATCTCCACAGCCTTCTGATCTGATCGTGACACATTTAGACATTGGGACAGTTCATTACAGTCAAGGCTGAGATGACAATACAATCATGACAGTGTTTCAAAACAAGTTGCTCTTATAGCTTGTTTACAGCTGTTGGTGTTTTTTTTCCCTTAGCCAAAATTGCATTATCTGGAACAGCTTATTTTTCATAAGCAAGGTTTACATTACCCTCTGTAAATCATCATAGAAGTAATTTACCTACTTTTTTTACTGAAAAGTAACTTGCAGCATGGCATCATTAATAATAAGTTCCAAATAATCACTCTTCTCTGTATTATCAAAAGCTCAGCGGATACTCAAAGAGACAAAGTAGCTCATTTAGAAGAAAGCCTTGAAAAACTCCATGATGGCAGCTAGTATTCCCAAATACCATTACCGATGTCTGATAGTAAGATGGGAAACTAGGTTTTCCTGCAGGAACTTCGTAATTGCACTTTGTACATAGCTATGACTGTCTGAATCATTCATACTTAACTAATCACAGAATCACAAACTTAATACAAGCACCGTATTTTTTCACGTTCAGTTTTCCAGACTGATGTGTCTGATTCCCACGTAAGTTAGCCTTCAATATGAGTGTACTGGAAAACAGGCCACTTAGTGTATGTGTCGTGTTCTTTACAGTCTGTCAAGGCCTGGGAGGCAAATTTTGGGTTTCGTGAGAGGTTCTGCCTTGTCTACAGCTCACCCACAGGCTCATATCACGATAAGCAAGGGCTTTGGGCCTCAGTTTTTATTTCTGTGACATAAGCCTTACCTTTCAGTTGGTTCTTCACTTCCCCATCCACAAAACCATGTTACAAAATGTTATACATTAAAAAAAAGCCTGCTACATCCATCTTAGGGACTATGTCTGTAATACAATAGGGACTAGGGACTTTTCTGGCAGGCAAGTGGCACGGTGCAGATGGCATCCATGCAGATAGGGCTGCCACCCCCAAATGCCTTGAGGGACACAGTCCCCGATGTGTTCCCGAGCCCCTGCCTGGGCAGTGCTCGCTAGCAGAGTGTGCTGACAGTTAAATAGTTTGGATATTTACAAGTCAGTGCTCAAACTCGGAGGCAAAAATATCCTTAAGGTGCTGTCAGGGTTTTTTTTAACAAATATTTTGTGTCTGCAATTTACGATGTGTGTATGGGGAAAGCAATTCTAAAAAGAGCATGAAGTTACATCTTAAAATTAATATACCTAATGTCCTTGTTGTCTTTTTTTTTCCATCAAAAAAATGACCCTCCTTTCTTCCGATATTACCATTCAGATTGTAAAGTTTCATTGAAGTAATTGTGCAGAATTAATTAATTGTTAAACGGAACTCCTATTTCTCTCCCATTTTAAGACGGCATTCAACATTTTAACAGCTGGGGTTTTTTTTCCCCTTCTGCAGTCGATGGGTAAGAGCAGCCTTGCCTTTGCTCGGCTGGATCTTACTGACACGCCAGCATCACTTAGTGACGCAGCCAGGCACGGTCTGAAGCCACAGAGCGGGGGGGCCCGCCCCTCTCTGTGAGCGGGACAAGCGGCCGCCGTGGCAACCGCGGTGCCTGGAGGGGGGGCGAGCTCAGAGCGGCCGGGCCGGCGGCGCGGAGCCATGCCCAAGGGCAAGTGCGACCAACCCGGCCAGCAGCGCGCCGGCGCCTGGGTGAGCCCCCGTGTCCTCTTTTATCCTTAAACGCTCGAAAAAAAAAAGCCGTGCTGAGGGTGACTTTGTCCTTTAGCCAGAAAAGAGGTTTCCCCTTCCTGATGTTTATGAGAAAAAAAACAGCCCTAGGTATTTAGAGGAAGTGTGGTGAAGCAAACACTGGCAGGATTTTTTTTTTCCAGTTTTCCAACAGTGCTGAAGGTCTCTTATTTTATATTTAGCCCTAGCTGGTTTTCTTTATCTTCTGGAAAATGTCAGTGGATGTTTGCCTTAGCTCTCACTCTCAGAAGTGCCACGGCCCCGTCGGAGGCCCTGGGCTGGGATGTCTGGGCATCCCGGGGCACTCTGACACATGCCTGGCACAGGCTGTTCTTTGGTCTCCTGGCCCATGGGCCTAGCGTTTGGCTGAGCTGTTCCCCAAAAATGTTGTGCTTTGAAGCCTATGGTCGTACAACAGCAGGAGCAACATGGGGGAAAAAAAAAAGACGTTATAGCAGAAGTTGTTTTGCTAGATGGATTGTTACTGTATAAGCAATTTTTGGAAAGTTCCCAGAGAAATAATATTATTGTCTGTTTTACTGATCTGCGTTGTAAGGTCTTTATAGTAGGCGTTGTGTTGTGTGTGTGGGAGGCTCTGGATTTTTCCAGAGGCCGCTAGGTGCTGCTGCAATCCAAATAATAAAAAATAAATGTGAAAACAGAATTTTGCCCACATTTCTGATCAGATTTAATTCGGTTTTTTGTTGTTGGCTTTTTTTAAAATGAGTCACCTCGCCTAACCCCCCCAATTTTTATTATTTTCTAGTTTGCTCACGTTGGAGTATGGCAGTGTCAACCTGAGTCAACTACAAGCTCGGCACTAAAACAAGTGCTTCGGAACTCAGGAGCAGCTCAGTCTATTGAGGACAGATTGCCGCAAGCATACAGAGCTCGGGAGAACGTGAGTTACTGTGGCAATACAGTCAATTTACAGAGCGCCTTTTTGCGAGATATCACTTCCTAAGTTATAAGTAAGAATAGCACTTATGGTAGTTAACAAAGCAGTCATAGCGGACTGGCAGACTTTGTGCCTCCGGGAGTAAAATGATTGCTAGCTGTGCTAGGGAAGAAACGTGTTTTGCTGTTACTCAGTTATATTTTTGGATACTCAAAGTCCTGCTGTAGTTATTGCTGATTTCCAGCATCAGTTACTTTTCCCTTTTATTAGCTGCTATAGCTGTTTGAGACACATTTATGTGCCAGAATATATTATGATCAATCTCAGTCCAAAACCTGTGTGTAAAGCACCATAATAACATTTAATTGAAGTTTGATGATTTGTTTTGAATTGAATGTCAGAAATTCTGTATATTCAGGCAAAGGCTTAATTTTTTGATCATTAAAAAGTTATAAGCTTCCCATTTGAAACACTTTTAAGGCTTGCTTAAAAATGAGGAGATTTGGGACACTTTTGGAAACAAACAAAATACAGTATTTTAAAAGCACGAGTATTTAAAATGGTACAATTTCATAAGCACGTTTTTATATCCTTATTTTATCATCATTCTGAGCTCTGCTTTACCCACCCACTTTGTGCACAGAACATTTTCTATTTTCATTTTCTATAAGCATAGCAATTATATTGAGTTCATTTCACAGATTTTGCTATAATGAAGAGCAGAAATGGTCTAGGAAGGAATATTTAAAAGGGAAGCTTGGGGCTAGTGAAAAGAAAAGGAGAAGATTATACTGTAACATGAGTATACATTATGTTGATACTGTGTATACCTTTCTGTGGAGCATCTGGCCTTAGCCACTGTCTGAAAAGGGGAACCAGGTTAGAAGCACCTTTTATCAACACCAGCATGACTGTTCACCTGATGTTTTATGGCTTGTACTCATTGGCCCTTCACTGTTAAAAAGAATTAGTGGAATTCCTATCTGTCATAAATCAAGAATTAAAATGAGGTCAGGGGTTACAGTACGAAGATGTGTTAAAGGCTAAAATATGATGTCACAGGAGCAATCTGAGGAAGTTTGTTTATGTAACTTTTTTAAAAAGTGCTAATAGAGTGTTGGAAGCTCACTGCATGTGAAGCTGGATGTCTCTAATCTCTTTGCATGAGGGAACTCACTGGCTGTGAGGTTAATTAATTTTCTCAGAAATATAGTACTGCTTAAGCTTACATTACTTCTTATTTCTTACTTCATGATAGTCCTATAATTATTCTGTAATAGTTTTTTATTTTTTTAAAGGTTAGTTAGTATGGGGAATCCTTCCAAGAGATGATATTCAATATGTACCGTCTTGGTTTTCAGTTTCCCTGCAGCATGTAGCCACTAGTAATAAACACTATTCCTAAAATGTTAAGATTGGTGTGTAACTGCAGTAGGATAGTTTGGTAAGTCTTTTTACTGACTTAGAAGGTGCTTGTTTTTAAATGCATTTATGAGAATGTATCTGTTGAATTTACTTATCTATTGAACTACAGTCTGGTTGAATCTGTATGAGAAATGAACATGTGGCACGTGCCTAAAAAAGATAGAGATTCTGTCTTTATACCAAACACCCTAAGATATGATCATGCAGCTGACTCCATGCAGGCAAATTTTGTATTTGGTGATTCTTCTTGATGGATCTGTCCCCGGCTTATATTTATCTTTAGAACTGATTCAGATTTTATCTCATAAAATCCACTCACTCTTGAAACATGTTTTTAAAATTGTGTTACGTTAAAACTTGCTTTTCTGTTTGGTGGTGAATATGATAGTTGGAAGATGAAAAATGTGTTCCACATAGTTAAAAGTAAAAATTGCTAGAACATTTACAGGAAAAAAAAAAAGTTCCTATCATGAAGCAGGAAAATGCTTGAGGAAGAACAGAGGCAATCTAATAGTCCAGAGGAGTTTTCAGTGTTTCAATTTTTAGCTGTTTTCATAATATTGCAATGATATATAATAAACAAACTTTAAAAAATTAAATATGTTAAATTACTTTTTAAATAGTTCTTTTGCAGTTGTCCTTTCTTCTCCTAAAACTCTAGTTTCATTTTGGAGACTGGATGAACATTAAGTTAAAGAATGAGATTATAAATTAGTTATGCAATTAATACCTCCTCCACTTCCCCTGCAACAAGCAGTACGTGACATTCAGTACATAAATCACAGATTAATTCAGTTTTGAAGTCTCTTTTGTAGGTCATTTTGATTAGCTTTAGGCTTACTAGTGAATCAAGTAAGGCAATCCTGACGTATATCTAGTATTTTGCTGCTTGCAGACAGAATGCAGCATTTCTTATTTCAAAATTCACACTTTTATGTTAATCATGTATATATTCAGTAAGTCAAGGAAATGCAAATCCTCTTGATGATTTTGTAAAAAATAAAATAAAATAAAATAAAATAAAATAAAATAAAATAAAATAAAATAAAATAAGATAAAATACAGAGGGTCCACATTGCCCCTATAAAATTATGTACAGTTGAAGAGTTAACATATGAATATGACTTCTGTATTAGGACATATTAGGCAGCTATAATTTCAACATCTGTCAGACTATAAGAACTAAGACTAGTAGACTCCAAACAAGGTATGTGAAAATTCATATTTTTTTTTTGCTATAATTTCTTTTTTTCAGAGAGCAGGAAACAACAATTTCCCATTTTCTTCTCATGACAACAGACACTGTCTACGGAGTGTAGGAGAGTATTTTGATTCTGTAAGTACCAAGCACTGAGAAAAATTAAGCAAGTTCGTATCTCTCAATCTGCCAGAGATTAAATACAGTATCTTTTGTCTCCCTTGGCAAAACTACAAATGCTAAAAATTAGAAGAAGAAAAAAAAGTAAACAGCAAAGAAAACCACACTTCTTATTATATAGGGATGAGACCTCTCTGGGGCTGGCACAGGTATACGGCAGCACACATGGTCATCGAGAGTGGCAGAATACAGGGGGAATAAAAAAACCATAGTTTGGTCTCTGACAGGCATTTTCTGGTGGTCCTGGTTTTTATTTATTAACATAACTTTGTACCCAGTTATATGTCCTATTAGTCTGCTAAAAGTGATTGGCCTTGTGATGAACTTTTGTAGGGGTCTTAGCCATTCATAATTCACAGTCCTACATATTTGGTTCAGATTCATCTTTATCATAAGTTTAACCAAAATCCATAGGACGCCCACAGTTTATCTCCAGAATGTATTAATTTCCAATCCACATCTCTTTATAATATACCTGTTTAAAAATATGTTGCAGAAGCCACAACTATGAATAGAATTTAAATTGTTTTAGGCTTTTCTATATGTGCAACAGTTTCATGTTTTTCCACTTTTCTTAGATTGTTGACATCTTCCTAATCAGCAAAAGAAATAGTGCAGTTCACAAGATAATGAGTAGAGGAGGAAGAAGTAAACTGTGATATTGAAAGCTGATCTGGCTTTGTGCTCTCTTAGACCTAGACTTTTTGGTATTCATTATTCACTAAGTAATCTCCATTTCTGTGTACTTTGTGCAGTGTCTCATAGTTTTAGAGATACTGATCAACCATAATTCCAAATAGATTTCCTGCAAGCTATGGAGTGTGAAAATCAGGCTCTGTCTCTCTGTGTTTGGAGACAGGCTCAGTTTCTTTATTGCAGTCCAAACATAAAATTATTAACCTGTTTCTTTGGGTTGCTCTGAAGATTAATTTATCCGAGTATAGCTACATCGCTTTGAGTATATAGTATGATAAAGAAATGTAAAGTGTAAGTGGTTTATTAGTACTAAGAGTGGAAGGTCAACAGATTTCCCATTATATATGCAACCAGAAATGTTCATACAGGCAAGTCTGACAATATTATTTTTAACTTGCTAAAGATCAGCCATGAGTTCTTGAAATCACTGTGGTAACAGCTTCGTTAACTTCCCAGTGGGGTAGTGACTCTTACAAGATTCATCTGTGAAACTGTGATTGTAAGTCATATGTTTACATGAATTTTTCTTTCAATTTTTTTTCTAGGGTATGGGTCGGAGGAAGGTGGAACCAGAGAGACGGCAACAGAACTCACACAACTTCTTCCTATGGGCTCATGAGCCAGTTCCTAGCAATGAGGATGGCTTAACCACTTATCAGACATCATTTAGGAAAAATCAAAATATTGAGAGCCCATTTCATAGGCGGTATCCAAAACACCACTCAGAAAAATCTTGCACTGACAAGGCTGTTCCTGAGAATGAAAAACAATTGCAGCCAAACAAGTCATCTTAATTATAAAAACACCTTTGAAGCACTGACACATCATCATCAGAGCCTCTTCTCGAGATCTGAACTCAGATCAAATGGATGATGCTCAAATGGCTGATGAAATAAATATTTCTGTAAAGTGAATGTGGTAGTACAGTTGAGAGTTCATTGAAATCAACAATCGTATGTTACTCTAAAGACATACATTACTATAAAGATTTTAATGAAGATGAACATGATAAGGAAAAGCATGATTGTACATATTTTTAGAAACAGGAGAACAAAGGTGATGATTGTAGTTATTTTATTTGATACTGGTTGACCTTCATCTTGATACAAAAGCTCCTTCAACTTCAGAATCAGTGGTGTGGCTGTACCTCAAGCAGCTGACAGCAACTGTGTTGACAGAAGAATATGATGGAACTGGATCCTTGAGAGTTCACCACAACAGGGAGCATGTTCAGGTAAGAGAGAAACTTTTCTGAAAGTTTTCATGGGCATGAAGGCATTAGAGAAACTAGATAAAAAAGAAGCTGTGCATTAGACTGCTGTGCAAAATAACTGTAATGTTTGGTTATGACACAGCAGTTGTATAAGTAAAGAAAGAAAGGATGTTGTAAACAATGTTTGCATGCTCGTGTGTGCCCTCACAAAGTGCAAGCGTATGTATGTATGTGTCATTCATGGCAGTAAGGGGAAAAAAGCTCAAGCTGATAGTGGAAGGCTGCATGAAGGTTTGAGTTTGAGGTGGACTGGATCTGAAAATAACTCATGATTTTATAGTTACATGTCCCTAAGGAAGTGCATTTAGAACCAATACTCCAAGCCCTCTGCTCCCAGAATACTTACTGGCTTTAGGATATGGAAGGCATTAGAGTCAGACCTCCAAATAATGTGCTTTCCTCTTCTGGATCATTTCCATTAATATCAATAAAATAATAAACCAAACTGTGTGTCTTAAAATATACTAGAAATGAGCTTGTTGCTATGCAAAATGATGTTGACTAAAAAAATTGAAGCATGTTTATGGATAATTTCCTTTGTTTACAAGATAAATTGAAAAATAAACCCTCAACCCTTAGAATTCCCTGCATTGTAAGAGATGCCTTGAAAATGAGCTATGTTAAGAAATGATTTCTGTCTTTCAGGGAACAGATATATCTTTTTGTATTAGCATGCAGGGGGTGACCTTTTTATGTGCCATCAAAATAGATGATATTAGAATATTTCCCCAAACGTGTAGCAATTTTATTAGCACATGCTGAAATAATAAAGTTCTTTTTTTTTATGAAGTTCCCCCTACTAAAGTTCTTGGAGTGCTGCACAATATGAAGAAATTCAAAACATTAATGAACAATGTAAAAACAGATAAAAAGCCAAGTAACATAGTGTTATTAAAAAGAATTATTTTTTCTCAAAGTAAAGACAGCCTGCCTGACAACCCGAGAGTCAGAATTTCCAGAGCTTTAGCCAACAATTTCATCTCCAAACTGATTCAAAACTAAAGCGTGTGCCAATCACATGGTAAATGAAGTACCCCATGCTGTTTGGCATACTCAAGAGGGCAATCTTGGACCTCCATCAGAAGGAAGAAACACATTCTTGCTACATTAGTAATGTTTATCTGTGGTTTAGCATTACAACTGGATATGGTGAAATAAATTGCTGTAGTTTGTTATGCTTTAAAACACCAACAGAAAGATTCCAGATTTCTTTTTCTCCCCTTTTCCCCCACCCTCAAATTTTTACTCCAACATGGATATTTTTTTTTAAGAGTAACTGGATTAATATACGTTCTCAAAGATATTGTGATAAAGATTCCAGAGGAGAAACTGGAGAGCTCATGAAACCTCAATACAAACTGAAATATACTGTGCTGGGTTAAACAAAACAGGTGATTCCCACATATCTCATGCTCTGGATGTGTTTCTTGGGTAAATAACACGAGATAAAATACACTGAATTTAAAAATGAATGATAAATGCCTCAGATAAATTCCAGAAAGTCACAGCCTTGTGTACTTTGGATAGAAACCATCAGTTGTGTTTAATCTTGTGATAATAATGTTTCTGAGAAGAACGCCCTATTGAGTTAAAATATTTTTGCAATATGGGTATTTTTCCTTCTTGGGGGATGGAGCAGAGGGGAGGAGGGCTGGTAACTCCCATAAAGGTTTCCTAGACAGTGCAGGAAAGCGCTGCCAGCTGGTAATTAGGATCAGATGGGTGTAGGTAGGCTCAGCAGAATGAGCGTGCTAGGGGTTAACTTGGCCAAATACTGCTCTGGAGAAGTAGGAGTGGTGCTGTTAAAGGTGGACTTTTTTTGCACCTTGTTTTATTAAAAAAAAACAAACCACAACAAGCAAGTTTGTTGCAAAATTTCCTTGAACAGTATTATCACCAATTTGAACACAGCCAAAACCTCTTCACAGAAACAACAGGCTTTGTGCTATAATCCTTTTGAACAAGCAGCTATTGTTGCCCTCTGGTTTTTCTCCTGAGCCTACGTCAATTTAGGGACTGTCTGTACAGCTTTCTTAGAAAGTCTCTTTTGTGTTAATGTAAAAGTGTTTTCAGTATGTTAGCTAAATTCACAGAACTCAAGAAAATTGCTTAAAAAAATTAAACCAAGGGGCCCTTTGGTTTAATGAGTGTTACTCATCAGCTGAACCCTGCAAGAGGCTAAGGTTGGGGATTACTATGGCTGAGCTGAAGAGTAGCAACTTTGTCACTTAACTTCCCATGCCCTGGTTGAAGACCGCTTGCTTCTCATCAGTTCAGCTGCATTGGAATACAGTCTTATGCTTGTGTCTGCTTGGTTATGTCTGCTTGCTTAAAGTGCGTTTGTTTGTTTCTTTCTTTTTTTCTGCCCTGGTTGCTGATAACTAGGTCTGAGAAAAGGGTGTCACTCAAAGCTGCTGTCTCTCGGACCGTGTGGCCTCCTGGTAAGCTAGATGTCAGCCTTCCTTTTATAGCTATTTCATTTATGAAACATTGTGACCTATGAAATGCCTTTAATAGCTGTTTTGAACCTGTTAGACAAGCTATTGATGTTGTATGATAGCAGATTGGGTTTGGTACTGTAGGAGGCAAGACTTAAATTTTGCCTTTTGTTTACTTGGTGTCTACAGAAGCTTTAAGAGATGCTTAAAGCCTGAACTGCCTGGCTTGGGGAGGATTGGGTGGAAGGGGGAGTGCTGCTGCTCATGGAGCTAGTAATTCAATGGGGATGCAGCAGCTTGACTTACAAGTCATCTGCTGCTAATCTAATCACTCTGTGTTTATAATCGAATCATTCCGTGTAGCTGAAATGTTATTTCTTAGCATGTACTCTCAAGGTTAGTCTGAGTGAAGTAACTTGATATAAATGTTGCACTGAAGATGAGCCCTTTTCCTTCCCTGGGCTACACATATAGTAGCAATACTGTTGGAGATCTGTCTGAACCCAAAACTGGTGCTGATTTATTTACAGTGATATAGTTCAAGTGTGGATAATATTAAGCTTCTATAAATGTTCTTATACTGGTTTAACTTCTCCCTAGCCGAGCAAGATATCGATATAACTGTGATGGTGCTAATGTTGAAACGAAAGTATAGGCCTATATCTAATAGAAATGCTTATGTTGATAGTGTGCTGTGCTGGATGACAAGAAATAAAATTTCTGAAATTAAGTAGAAACTTTGGATTAGACATCTCTATCTTTAAAGCAGAGTTTGCAAACTTTTTTCTTTTTTCATTATTCCTTAACCTCCCCCCTGCTGCTGCTGCATAATCTAGTGAGCAGTAGATGGCAAGTACAGAGACGCATTCCACTCTGGAGTAGGAAAGGAATATATAGAGCTACCACATCCCAAATTTCTTGTTTTATGCATGTCTCTCCAACA
This sequence comes from Fratercula arctica, assembly GCA_947846985.1. Classification (NCBI taxonomy): domain Eukaryota; kingdom Metazoa; phylum Chordata; class Aves; order Charadriiformes; family Alcidae; genus Fratercula; species Fratercula arctica. The sequence continues at coordinate 3,868,658 of CANTUZ010000010.1, forward strand.
AAGTAATAAAATAACAAGCTGTTAAAACATTATATCCAGAATATATAATTAAAGCGAAGCCTATTCAACAGGGAATTAATCCTAACTGACCTTAATTTGGTTGTATGGCAATAGTGGGTGTGAGTGAACCATTAAAGCACACAATTTGTGATTCAAGCAGGCAGCTGTGTAGCATTTATGAAAAGCATGTTATCAATTTGCTTTCTTGTCTGATCGCGGCTTGTTATTCACCTGAAAGTGAAATATCTCCACTTATCATTTCTTAAATGTGGTGTACAGAGAGAAATGTAGTTTGAAATAGGTAAGTTTCTGCCTAATAGAATAGAAGAAGTGCTGCTCGGAGGGCACCTCTGGGATGTGTCTAGTCCAGCTTCCTGCTCAGGCCAGACCCTTGTCAGCACAGGAGCAGCTCAGCCATGGCTTTGTTGATCTGAGTCTAGATACCCTCCACAGAGGGAGCTTGCACAGCCTCTCCAGGTGACCTGTTCCAGCACTGCAGTGCAGTGCTAGAGAGCAATATTTTCCTAATATCCATCCCAGACCTCCCAATCTGCTCTGTGACCACTGCCTCTTAGTGCATCATTGGGCACTATTAGAAAGTTTAGCTGCATCACCTTTGTTCCTCACACTTGTTCCTCAAGTAGTCACAGACTGGTCTTAGTCTCATCTTCACCAGACCAAACAAACCCATTTTCCTCAGCCTCTCCCCACAAGTCCTGTGCCTCTGGCCATCTTGCTTTTTCCTGGATCTGCAGCCCAAAGTTGGTAACGGTATTCCAGGTTCAGCCTACAATACTGAAGGAATAGTAACATCTCTCAGCCTGCTCGCGGGAAGCGATTCTCAAAACCTTAATCTCTTCTGAAGCCAATGGATTGAAATCATCTGTTTGGACAGTCTGTAAAGCAGAGGTTAAAAAAAAATTTAAAAATTGTTTTTAAAAGTAGCTGGGTGAGTTTGCATTTTCACCTTCTTTCTGAGGGTATGCAGCTAATTCTGTATGTAGCAAAAGTGGAAACTATGTAGAATTTACAGAGACTGTATGTGTTTGAACACCTGTTAATCTGATGGCAGATGCTAGAGACACCCAAGTCTTAAAATACCACTTCTGGACAAGCCTGGAGTGTTGTAGTCTTGACAACACCAAGCTCAAACCTGTATCGGGGAAAAGATCCAGTAATTAATTATTCTGTTACCACTGTGCTTTAAATTGGGAGAATGCTCAAATACATCAAGTTCTTCAGAGGGTAGATGAAGAGCATCATGTCTTTGTGTAAGAGCTTAATTATTACAACACCTGTTTGAAATAGGTTCTGTTCTTTCCTCTATTCTTGCATTGTTTCAGGGAGAGGGTTATAGTTTATTATACAATGATGCAAGTTTTCTGTACTTTCCTCTTCCTGAAGCTGTCTCGTGCATGGAATATTGAGATGTTCATTAACTCAGCAAGAGGAAGTTCACGTGTATCCACGAGTGAGCGTGATGATCTAGCCCAGGGGTTAGGACACCCACCAGAGAGAGGGCGTTGCCTGCGTTGGGGTCCTTGTATGTCTTTTAAATTTGAAGTAAACATTAATTGAAGCAAAGGTTGGACCTTGGGTCTGCCTGCTCACAGATGAGTGCCCAGACCACTGAACTAGAGAAAACCCTGTGCTTTCTTTCGAGCCCAATGTTTAACTATTACATGCAAAATGTAGCAGCTTTGGCAGAAGGGGTAAGAGTGGTCTTTTCTCCGGAGTACCTGAACCAGTTCAGAAAATCAGAAGACTCTTAGGAATACCTTTTTTTTTTTTTTTTTTTTTAAATTTTCCTTGCTGTGGGATGTCTAGAAGTAGTGATATGATGATCATAAAGCAATTATAGCAATGAACTAATCCTTACGGTAGTCCCATGAAGTATTTAAGTAGTAGTACTCATTTTGTGGATGACTTGATTGTGGCATGCTGTACTGAGGGTGATTGCTCAGTCAGCAGCAAAGCCATGTCTATAAGATGAGGAGTCCTGACTCCTAGACTTTTGCTGTAATGAGCACTATTTTCCCTGTGCGTAGATTTGCTGTAGAGTATTTAGAACTTCATTAGAGACCTCGTTGCCTGCCAGTGTATTAATTTAAGAAACTGATGGCTGTGTATATGTTTTTATCATCCCTTTTAATATTCTATGGAATGAGAGACAAATTTTGCAACTCTCAGCGTGCTATTTCTGTAACGGAAGTATTTTTTTTTTAAATTTAAAATGAACATCCGCTCATGTGTTTAGATTGTCCAGCATATTCTAATACTTACAAATGGCAGTGCCTCCTATGCAAAGAGGCCAACAGAAGTATCAAGTACTGTGCTCAGCTGTAAATTCTTGTGGGATCAGGCTCTATAATACTAACCAGACATTCATGCCTCAAATGGCATTTTAGGCATGCATTAATGACCCTAAGCGACAGACCTTCTCATCTTATTGCTTAATTAATCAATGGCCCAGTGGCACATTGGCAGTGCTCTTTTTCAAGCTGTGCCTCCCCTCAGATGGTAATCAGATGGTATATGGCTGTATCTACTTATGGGAAAGTCAAAACCCAATAAATAAAGTTTAATTTCCTGATTCCCCTGGGATATAGTGATTCTTTTTAACAATGCTTCTTCAGTTGAGTTGAAATTAAAAAACAGCACGATCAACATATTGTGTAATATTTCATGGATGGAGTTAAGTACCAGGTTTAAAGACTTAAAAAAAAAAAAAAAAAAAAAGACTGGTGGGGTTAAGACCGTTGATACAGAAGCAGAATATTTTCCATCAAAAATGCCTAATCCTATTTTTGTTACTGGTGTTAAACTCTACATTTTAAACTTTTAAGCATTACTGTGAAGCTGTGAAGGTTTTCTGTGCATGTGTGGCGTTAATTTTCATTCTAAATTAAGCTTGCTATCATTTGGAACAGAATTAACATTTAAACTTAAAAATATTGTATAACATGCAATACAGTTAGGTACCATAGGAGGGCAGATGTGTTGAACAGCTTTATTTTGATAAGTGTTACATTAGTGTAAGATCTAATGTAGTGAATTGAATTATCGGATATATACTGGTATCAGTGAGCTCTCGGTCCTGTCAAAGAAATGCAACAACTTGATTTGGACACAAATGGAAATATGTAAGTCTCATGGGTTTTGTGGATTTAAATATCTTTTTCCGGTTGTTCCTTTTTGATGCTTACAAAGTTCAAAGGTTTTTCAATCCACAGTTATTTTGTTTTGCCTTTGAGAGCCTATAATCTGACTACAGTTACTTATTTAATCACTGATAATATCTAGCAAATTAACAAAATAAGTAAGTTCTTTAGTTTACTACTTACATTTAATTCAACTTTTAATTTTTCTAGCATCGAGTTTTCAATATGTGCTAATTTATGCTACATTTTTCTTTATGCTTCAAGTTAAATTCAGGCTTGAATATAGAAGAGCTTTAGCCTCTGGGTTGGATAGTTCCTTATGAAATTTGAAATGCCATTCCATCCATATTTGCTTTTTCAAGTGAGTGGAAAAATGAATGAAACTTGTTTTGCCAGAGGAAGAAGTGTGTGTGTACTTCCATGGCTGAGATGATCCGGCTGAGATGATCCCTTCTTGCGGAGTAATTGGGAAGGACCCTGCTACAGCGATGGGTTCCTGCACACTGAGCTTGTGCCGAGGTCCCCACCGACAGGCGGTTAGATTCAGAAACGCTGTCTCAGAAAAGAGTTGTGATCTCCCCAGTCTGTCTGTTTGGCTCTGTTGTTCCCAACCTTGAAGCAGCACAAAAGGGAGATCCCTGCTGAGTTGTTAAGTCCTGCAACCTGGAAGTCCTGCTTTCCCATAATGACTGTAGAATGAAGGCTGTCAATGGGCAGTACTGTTTCTTACGAAAGTGGAGAAAAATTCCCAGCATCTTGAGCTGAAAGAGTAAGATGAACGTTTCATCTATCTCATATAATGAAGTCCCTGAAGTAGAAGATGGCTTGTTAAGCGGTGAAGACATTAAAAGGCACAATTTCTAAGACAAATGCAGTCCTTCAGATGGAGGAATGACTGTGGCAGCCTGACCTTTTCTTGCTGTTCAACTGACCCCGCTTCGTCCATCTGAGGCTGGCTGAGGCTCTCTCCAAATACACAGTAGCACCTGCAGGAGGGATTCAACCAGATTTCCTGCAGCATGAAGCTGCTCTAAACTGCTGTGGAAGCAGATATTCTTAGGTCATGGGAGGATGATGTGGAAGAGTGGTATTCTGTTTTCCCAAGCCCAACAGCCACAGAAGGCAAACCCTACTGTGCTGTAAAAATAAGTTGTCACAGGGTCTGTTAGTAGATGGGTCAGCCCTTCCTTGCAGAAGTATACACTTTTGTTCCATATTTTTCTTCTACAACAGTTTCAGACTACCAAGTTGTCCCAAACATGGTTTTGGGACTATACCTTAGGGAGGAAGATCCCCCTCACCTCCATTCTCTCCCTTATTCTCTGATTGCTCTTACATTTAAAGTATCTAGATCCTGATCTTGCTGCCAAAGTAGATATCAAGTAGTTGCCAATATGGCAACTGTCATATAGGCAAAGATCCTGCTGAGATCTGTAAGAATAATTCATGTGTCAGTACACAGGCCATCTGATAATATTATTTATCTTGATGTGCAGGTGTCTTGTTGGATAAATTCAGAATAATCTCAGCCTGCTGCCCAGTGTATGGTCTAAATGCTGGTATCTAAGACGCAAATAAAATCTGTCACAACTGTTGATGTCCTTAGTACACTACACGTAGGAAGTCTGTCTTCACATTTTCTTTCAACTCCAATAATGAGTATCTTTACAAAGTACAGCTTTCTTTGTATAATGAAACCCTCTCTCCCATCTTCCTGAGTGGCAGGACTGTGTGCTAACATGCCAACATTGCTCTTTTACGAAGATACAAGGACTTTTATAGCCAGCTATGTCTTGCTATTTCTTCCCTACTTCTCCCCACTCCCCTTTAACTCCCCCCAGTAGGATTTTTGCAATACATTTCTAGAAATATTGTATGCACTCTGACACAAAACAATATCTTCAGCAGTAATAATAAATTAGATGCAGTGGGAATTTAAGCTTGTTCTTTTGTCCAAGGTGATATAATAGAAGTCATTCATAATGAAGAAAAAAGTAATTGTTATGCAGCATTTTTGTATTAAACATGCCTCCCCAAATTATCCAGAGTATAAAAGAGAATGTTCTTAGAGCTTTGTTACAACCATGGTTGAGCAAAATGCATGTGAATGTCCTCTTATTTACATAAATAGAATTTCTTAAAATACAAACCATTCGTATTGTGTTAAGCTCCCTCAAGCCTTGCCACCTCGCAAGACTTACCATAGTTTTATCATTAATCAAAACAAAGCCAAAATCAATAAACATGCATAATCAGGAGTCTCTGATTCCAGTATGCAAATACACTACATGTTGATGAAATGTTTCTGAATCTAAAATAGTTTTACTCTCTTTTTCCCTCTCAGAAGTCCCTGAGCCTTTTGATTTTAATATTTTATGCATTGCAATGCAAACAGTATAAGAATGAGTTCATGTATCAGAGATAACAAGTTAAAAGATAAATGTTGGATGAATCTCCTAATAGTTTTTGTTCACTTTGTTGACTTTAAAGGCAGTTTGTGCTTCTGAAAGGCTGGTAATTACTTGACCTTTGAAGGCCCAATCCTGCACTTAGCAAAAGCAGTTGCTCTGCTGAGCACTTCTCTGCCAGTACCAGAGCACGGGCAGCCAGTCCCCAGGCCCTGTGTTAGGGCCATTTGTTAATTAGTGAAAATCAGTTGTTCCTTATATGTAGGGCGATTGAAGTGTTATATTAGCAGCCTCTCAGTACCTAAAGGGCACCTATAGGAGAGATGGGGAGGGACTCCTTATGAGGGAGTGCAGTGATAGAATAAAGGGGAACAATTTTAAACTGAAAGAGGGGAGATTTAGATTAGATATTAGGAAGCAATTCTTCACTGTGAGGATGGTGAGCCCCTGGCCCAGGTTGCCTGGAGAAGTTGTGGCTGCCCCATCCCTGGAGGGGTTCAAGGCCAGGTTGGACGGGGCTTGGAGCAACCTGGTCTGGTGGGAGGTGTCCCTGCCCATGGCGAAGGGGCTGGAACTGGATGATCTTTAAGGTCCCTTCCAACCCAAACCATTCTATGATTACAAAAGAACAGAAGTGATGTTCAGTCACAGGTTTGTGTTTTTGACATGTGGCCAAAATAGCGATCAGTACCTGCAGCTACACGGAGCAAGCGCATTGTTCAGTGGGGACATGAGCTCTGCTTCTAACATGGGTGGGAGCTCAGCTCTTCTCACATGCTAACAGATCATGCAAATGATTACTGATATGTATTTGGTGCTGCCCTCTGTAGTTTTAAATTCCTTATCAAACATAGTACATTATGATACAAGGAACATAACTATCTGAAGATGCATCCATAAATACACATTTCAGCAAGAGACTCAATTTCACAGGTTTCATGGGGTTTGCACCACTACAGTTAAGAACCCCTATCAGGGTATGGCTCAAATTAATTCTGCAAATTCCTTTAATCTGAATCACGAAGTTATAACAAGTGAGCCGTGATGGGATAAATCTTATCAGCAACTACTGCTTACCTCATTCTGGAGCTGTGCATATCCATAGGAAGTACAAAACACAGACCAAGAAACAGGTGCATCAACAACCAAAGGATTAAAATAAAACAGAATTCTGTGAAGGCCAAAGTTAAAGGAAAAGAAGGATGAAAAAGATCAGTGGTGGAAAAGCCAGCCTGCAATTAAGTTGAAAAAGTTCCTTGTTTGCTAGTCAAATAATAAGCTGTGTCAGAGCTGTAGAATTGGCTATTCTAGCATAATTGCATCTCTTGTGTATCTGTGGGACTCTGCTAACCACAGGCACGATCCTCTCGTGAGAGTCATCCCCTCTGAGCTGATTTATTAGCAATGTGAAAAGTTTAAAGGTGTGATGTTTATTTTATATCATAATAAAATAAATGTGGCAGCGATCATAGATTAGGAAGCAGAGTTTCGAACTCTGAGAGTCTTTTAGGCTTATTAATTTGCTGTGGATGGGTTTCACAATTGGTATGTCTATTTGCCAAGTCATGCTTATTTACGTTTGCTCAATGCTTGTTTTCACAACCATGGAGTGTTTAAAAAAAAAAAAAAAAAGCCTTTGGTGTGAATAGGTGCTCACCTGAAGAGAAATGGTAGACCCTATGTCTAGCTGCACTCCTTATCAACAGGCTCGTATATAATAATATATATTCGTACATGTAGGTAGATGTCGTGGTTTGGGCTGGCCACAGTAGATATATAAGGTGAGGGGTGCAGTGAGCTCCTCAAAGTCAGTTACTACTTGACTTTCTTTTGCTGCAAGGATGGTTTACAGGAAACTTTGTAGTTAAGCTTTTTTAATTGATTCTTCAGTGATCTGATCTGAAACTTTTCTTTTAAAAATAGGATAGGGTTTTCATTTTCATGGCAAATACCTGCACTAAGGAGTGTATTTGGCAAAGGGAAGAATAAAGGTTACTGCAGCAATAGGTTGGTGATCAAGAGGAAATGACATTTCAAGCCACAACGTCTCTTAATGTTGTTCTTAAATTGTTCTACTGCTGCTGTGTAGTGCTTGGGACATGTTTGCCTACCTGTCTGTGCCTTAACCATACTGCTTTTCAGAGGAGGGTGGTCTCTGGCAGCAGTGTGCTCTGCAATGGTAACTGTATGCACTAGCAGCGCTAGGGAGAGCATGGCAAGATACTCCTCAGCATCTCCCTCACTACTCCATTTCCCGAGCCACAAAGAGGAGTGAGAACTGTTCATCTTTGCTTGAACCTTTGCTTATACAGTCTGAGGTAGACATTAACCTCTAACCTTTTCCTTCCTGATTTTGGTAATTGCAGTGCATCGCTGCTGGACTGCAATAAGCTCACTGTAGCTGTGTCTGCTTTGTCCGCTGTCATTTACTACATTGCATGCATGAGATACAGTGTTGTCTTCTATGTATGCTTGTTGTTTATTTTAACTGTAATTTGTCATTTTGGTAGGTCTAAGGCTAATAAGTAATTTTTATGAGCTGATGTACCTTGCACCCAAGTTCTACATTACATCTTTTTGTACTCAGTTATTTTCAAAAAGGAAAAAAAAAAAATCCATCATCCAAACCAGGAGAAACAAACTACAAAGTCTATCTAGTTTTGGCAAGGATGGTAGAGGAAAATACAACTGAGGCCATTTCCTTATTGCTTGTGGAAGGTATTCAAGTAAATAAGCTAAACAGAATGAGAGTACTGATGTGAGGGATTAATATTTTTTAAGCTTTTGGGTTTCTTTGGCTCAAGCTTTCTGAAAAAAGGGTGGAGTATTAACATTAATCACAAGCAAGGACCTTCAGTCTCCAGAACTGTCAGCTTGGCACCTCCTCTTATTGTTGCATTTAAAAAGGAGAGAATAAAAAAAATTACCTGCAGGAACATTTCTGGGGGGTAGCAAGCTGGGGGGTAAAGGAAATCATGATCTTCTCATCCAGGTCTGGGGGCTGGAAGTTGTAACATCAACGTGTACTGCAACTCAAAGGAATGATACTGGTTGGGTTTATTAATCTCTAGCTCCATGGACTATCACTTACATTTAGACTCATACAGTGTTTTGCGTTTTGAAAATATTTTTCGCATGAGACTTCTGAAGTGCACTGAACAGAATAAATGGACCTCTCTCCACCCTGGAGAGGTATAATTAACTACTTGGCAAAGATAGGATTGGAACCAAGGAATCCCCTCGCCTTTATCTCCTTACCCTGCTCTAAACATTTTCATGACCTTTTTTGGAAAAGTTTTGCAAAAGTACTATTGAACAGAGGACTTTTTTTCATGTCCTCCTCTGTTTTGTTGCACAGTGTGGTCTGTTTTAAATAAGCTCTACAGTGCAGTCATTTAAGGAAATGAAGATATTTCATAGCACGCTTAGCATTTGCATTTGAATATAGGCCACCCTGCTGTTTGATTAAACTGGAGTTTAAGAAAACTATAAGAATTGAGGTTCATATGCAGTGCAGTACTTCACACTCAGATTGCAAAGGTTGTTGAAGGAAAAAAAAATGATAATATCCTTGCAAGTACATGACTAATGAGAATATATATAGCACTTCTGAGACAGCTCAAATATATAATTATTGTGAGGATTTCACAGACACATAAATATAATGATCTTCAGCTAAGTAAATTGCTACCTACCAATGAAATAAATATGGTCCCTTCAGAATTTGAAATAATTCAGTGCTGTAGGTGGTGGGAAATGATTCACCTTAGCTGTTATCTCTGGAACAGTAATATAGAAATATATCTGCCAGTACTGTTACATTTACATTGTTCTTCATATCCTGTGGAGTTTGTCAGAAGATCTGTGGTCCCTGCTGATTTCCACCCCCTTATTTTGATAAGGCTCTGCACAGCATGGCTCAACAATGGGTTGGAGCAGCTAATATTGTTTACCACAGTAGGCATCTCAGCCATAATATTTTTCCAAGAAACACTGATGTGTTTAAAGGTCAGGTTGATACTGATTTGACTGCTAAACATGAATTCATTTTTCTCGGAGTAGAAGGGTGTACATGCCTTGGGATAAAGGTTAAACTGTTGTTTATGCACTCGATAGGTGGAAAACACAAGGCTTTAATACCCAAATCATAATAGCCTATTCTGGTCAGTCAGGGAAATGCAGTGTGTTACATTTAAATGCAAGCTTTGAATCCACAGGCGTTTTCTGGTTGTCGCTGTAGGAGAAAACTCGCTGAAAACTTGAGTGCTTGCCTGGAAGATCTAGACTTTGCAACCAGTTTAAACTTTTTTCAGGGCACTGTAGTCCAGAACTCATCCAGGTCTTTCAGCAGCACTGGTAAAATTGAATTTTGCTATGTCTGATGAAGTCCCAGAGACTGTTCCCTCCTGCTACAGTAAGGGGAGCGAAAGGGAGGAGGGAGGGACAGACAGACAGCCCTACGAGTTTGGATTTGCTATTCTTGCCATCTTCGGTGGAGTGGGAGTGATGTGGTGGTGTCCGCTTTTGCTGAAAGGAAGGTCACCTCCCCTTTTGTAGCTACCACCTCTCCTGTTCAGGTGCTTCTTTCCATGGCAATGAAATCACGGTCAGTAAGGCTGGCTGAGCCATGGATCTGCTGCCCCTTTTGCTTATGCCAGTTTGATGTTTCTGGTGGCTGCTGCACTAGAAACCTGAATTCAAAGCAAGATGGGACCTGTTGTGATAGCTTCAGCTGAGCTTGTTGGACTTCCCAGGAAGGCAAAACTTAGCCAGGAGACATGCTCGGTTCCTAATTTCTTAGAGGTGATGCATCAGATGGAAGCGTGAGCATGCAGTGTTGAGCTGTGCTCTGGGCACAGGACCCTCTGTGCTCCATCTGCGGTCCTCTGCAGGCCAGGCGAAGAGGGTAGCACATCCCAAAGCTGAGAAGGAGGCTCTACAACATAAGCACAAATAGAGAGCAAGGATACGCATGCACATCCACATAGGCATCCATCTCATCAATCTTTCCTGGTTTCCATTTTCCAGGTAGTTGTTCTTAAGTATAATCTCCTGCAGCCTCTAAAAAATTATGCTGCTCTCAAGAGACCTTTTAGCCAAACCCCATGCTTGGTTTTGTGGGAAGTGATTTTTTCCTGACATCAAAGGGTGCCGGCAGTTTCCTTTCTTTCTTGAACTGTGTCCACATCAGTCACCACCTCCTTTACATTCCCCTCCTTTTCTCTTCTTGCATCCTCCCAAGGTGTGAGTCACTTCATTTACCCATCCTGTTTATACCTTTCCTTCCAGCTTTCTTCTTTCTCTAATGAGAAAATCTTTAATGTCAGGTTACAAAAAGGTAACTGTAGCTATGCGGGAGGCTAACAGACTTTTCAAAGAAATAACCAGCGCTCTCTGAGCACATTACCTATTTCTTTAACTGCACCTTTTGGTTATTTGGATTAGGGCTTTTGGGGCTGTTTAGGCATGTAAAAGGGCCTGTGTCACCGGTGGTTGTCTGGTTCTGTTTTCAATACAGTATTCAGCTTCTGTCTTCACTGGGGCAATGGGATGCCTCTGCAGTAGACCAATGCCAGCTCTAAAGATATATTTTAAGAACTCAGGATTACTTACCAGCACTGATAAGCACACAATTTCTGCTTTTAACTTTGCATTTTAAAAAGACCAGTTCTTTTCACCGTTTATTTTAACTTTCATTGATTCCTTTGGGCTGTAAACTCTCCTTGAAAGCCTCAAAGTCCATCCAGGATTTTTCCTATTGAATTATCTTAGAGATGTTTTCTAGACTTGTTGTTGTATTTTATTTCTATGGATTTTGTTTCTGCAAAGACTCCAGTCCTGGCACGGCAGCTCAGGTCACTTGTTTGATCTGATTTTCAGTGGGATGTTCTGACACCTTGACCATCTTGGCATTTGCTTTGAGAACAGATGGAGAAAACAGTCCCTAATACGCCTGTTGGCCTAAAAGCAGAGAATCTGGTAGTGCCATGAGTGGCTTGCTGGCTGACATCAATAGCACAGGATGCTGTGTTTGATTAGCTTTGCTTTCACAAGAAAGACCCACTGTATTGTTTTGAAGAATGTGTTCAGTTGTTTTAGCAAACTTAAACATCCCCCGTGGCTACAGAAATAGAACATTCAAGTGAAATGGCTGCCATGTCAGGGATAAAAAGCCTTGCAAAATGTTCTGTCTACAGATCACACTCAATCCTGAAGCTGTATCAGTTCAGAAAAACTTCTGGATTTCTTTTTTTCTTTCATCTTCTGAAGACAGATAAATCTAGAAACCCTGCAGGAGGATTTCTGACTTAGCAAACAGAGCTTGACTGCATTTTGGATTGGTATTTCAGCTCAACATTACACATACTTGTGTCAAAGATCTTGGCTTGAATCCTGGAATTATTTCAGATGCGATGGTGTGATAATAAGAAAAAAATCCTCCCTAGGCTTTCATGCCTGCCTTATATTTCTGTCAGGTTGCCGTTACTCTCTTACTGAAAAAGAAAAGTTGAAAAGCTAATGTTGTATTCCTGAGGTTTCTTACAGGAAGATGATTTCTGTGGATGTTGTGTAAGGAAACTTCTTTACTGTTTTTAAAAGGAAAACATAGCATAGGAAAAAACAAAAAAAAAGGTCCACTTGAGGAAAAACAGCACCAGACTGGAAATGAGAACTTTCATTTTCTCTCTGCGGTATGTTTTTCGTTTTCCACCCCCGCTCCTCATGCCAAGGCAAAGTCCCATGCCCCCTTTCCTGTCCTCAGTATTAATCATTCCCCTGCGCTGATATCTTCTAATTGCTTTCTTAGAAAGCCATCTCTCTGACTTCCTGATAGGTGGTGCCTTATCCCTTAAATGTTGAGCAGTAGTGACAGCCACTTGTTAGATTGTGTATGTATTTTACAACACACATGTATGTATTTTACACGTACAATTGCCCCACATATGTATTTTACAGGGACAAGTCCGTATTTCTTAAACATTTTTATAAATATTAAAAAATACTATAAAAAATAGACACTGTATCTAGTATCTACTCTTGTTGGTCTACTTTTAAGGAAACCAAGTGAGTATTTATATTTGATTGTTATTTTAGAAATATAATCCTACACATTTTTATAGAAATCAGAAAATTGAAAAATATGGGATAAATATTATTCCGTGTTAGGGTTGTTTCAAACCAGAAAGGAGGAAAAAAGAGCTTAATCTGTTAGGGAGATGCTAGGTTTTATTTTCCTTTTCAATGATAAGTAGCACACATTCACCACAGAGTGTGTTTAAAATATTAGTTGAACTAGATAGAGGATACAGTTTGATTTTCTATTTGTTAGTGAATTTGATATCAAACTCATTACCACTGTATCTGAACATTTTTGAGTTGCCCTTTAAGTGCGATAACTAACATCTGTCATAGTCTTCATGTCTCCTCTTATGGAGATTTTTTTATGCACTTCATGCTTTGGATACAGTCTTGATTAGGTATTTTCCCTCCCCCGAAACATACTCACCAGGCAAATAAACCGCATACCATGTACTCAAAGTAGACCGTGAAGCGCATGGTGAATTTTTGTTGATCAGAAGAGTAGGTTGAGTGATGCCTTGAGCCTGAACACTTCCTAGCTTTGCATCTGTTTCTCACCAGAGCATTTATCATTGCTAGATAAGCTCTGTCTTTAATGGAAATATAGCAAGCATAATGGGTAAGGAAGACATAAAACCACAATATAATGCCCGGTTGTATAGTTTGAGACATTGTATGGCACAGCCACATTGAAACTGCCTTGAAAGGAACTAAAAAATCCCAGTGTTTTCTCAATAATAGCACGATACAAACCTTTAACTGTGAGATGTTGTCTGGGCAATTTTAAGGCCTATTTAATAGTAAAAACAAAACAAACATCTCAAATTTAAAAAAAAAAATAAAAGGAAAAAGAATGTGTTTCTTTTTAATAGTAGGAGGCAAGGGTTGTAGACACCTTCAGATTAAAAAAGGCAATTAATATTTATTTCATATCAAAGTAGATTGCTAATTAGGGCTGTGCTCTTCCCATCCCCCAGGGAAATAATCAGATGACTGAATCTCATCTGGAAAGTTCACATATGGCAACGAGAAGCTCATCATGAAGATAAAACCAGAAAAGAACCTGGACGACCTGATGAGATATTCGGGCTATCTCATAGACTTTGCTCTCTAATGGGGTTTAAAAGACCTAGTATTAGTGAATTTATTTTACTGGTTTTCTGGTGACACTTTCTAAGAGGCCGTGATTATAGCTCAGTCACTTGTCAGGGTCCTTTCATTAACATGCCTAAAGAATCTTAATTGCTCAATCAGAACAGCAGATTTTTCCTCTGCTGGTAAAGTTTAAGAGGTTATTCAAGCCAAATAGAGAAAATGGAAATTCTGCCCAAATGGATCCAATAGAAAAACCAAACTATTACAGGAAAAAGTCAAGCAAGACTAAGAAGGAAATTGAAGAGCAAATAACAAGATAGAAAGATAAGCCAGAAATTGTTTCAAATGTATCAAAAGCAAGACTGGCAGAGTGTAAGGGACAAAGGTAGTGCTGGATATTGGTATGTCAAACAATGACAGAGCTGAAATAAACCAAAAAATTGAAAAATAACAGATAAGCTAAACTAGGTGGACTTCAACATCTAAATGTTTGAACTGTTCAATAAAATATCCAATCTTTCCTACCTGCTGGGTACAATGCCATGTCATGGGCACACAGTACAAATTGTGTGTACATTTCAGTAAACACCCAGGTGATTAAGTCAGCCTATCATTGGCGTAGGGAAATTACTCGAAATGATAAGTAGGCATGATGTAAAATTTTCCACTAATGAAGAATTGCGTTCTTTTCTTTTTTGACAAAATCTTGTCTGTATGTGTGCAGAAGCTGCTTGTTTTCCATTGGAAAATTTCAGCTCCTGCCAGCCTTCCCCATAGCGCCATCAAGGTCCTCTCCATTGAAAACTGAATGTTTGGGTTTTGGATGAAAAGTTCATATTTCTGTCTTAAAAACAAAATCAAAGAAATTCTTGAGGAAAATTCCTGTTTCCAACTATATCTAATCATAACTGTACTGTAAGAGATTTGTGGAAAATATAGCTTCTTTGAAAATGCTGCCTTTCTGGTCTAGTAGAGTTTTTTTGTTATTGTTAACTAGTTAAGATAATAAATTTGGACTTTCAGATGTCTATAAACTATATTGTCAGGGAGGAAGCTAATTTTTCTTCAGTTTTGTAACTACTTTTTAATCAGGAAAAAAACCCACCATTAGAACGACAGTCAACTTCTAGCGTGACAAAAAATTAGCAGAGATGTATCCCAAGGATTCTTACTGCGTCTCATTCAATCTCCTAACATTCAGGATATGGTATGAACAGAAAGATGCTAAAATTTGCAGATAAAACAAATTAGCTGCTTACTGAAGTTTAGAGAGGCTGGTGAAACTTTGGGGGAACCAATACACGTTGGTGTTTGGATATCATACAAGAAATGAAATTAGATGCTAAAGTTGCATTAAAACATATTTAAAAGAATCATTGTATCTAACCACATGGATATAACACAGATAGTTTCTAAATTAATTCCAGACCCTCAGGAAAAAGACCCAGAGTCTCTGTAAGAAGATTAATGGATAAACTTTCAGGAGAATAACTTTCAATAGTTAAATATAAGGCTGTTTTCAGAAATGCATAAAAGTAAAACTGAACTATTATAACGTCTTGTATCGATTCTATGCACAGTATTACCTGAATTGCTTTACTTGATTCTGATCAACCTGTATTAGAAAAGATTTAGTGGAAATAGAAGAGCTAACATATATTATTACAGCTATGGGGAAAAAACTTCCCCAAAGAATAAGTAAACAAAAAGCCTTCAAAATAATTAAATTAAAACCTGGTAAATTTAGGAAAAGAACCATGCAACTTTCATGACATTTTCCTGTGTGGGTGTACACGTATTTAAACTTCTTCAAATTGAGTATTTAATGTTTTGTAGATTGTATTATGTGCTTTGAGGGTTTTGTGTGAGGAAAGGTGAATAGCTGCAATTTTTCCTTTCCTTTCTTTAAATGCCCTGTTTGCTATTTCAGATTTAACTGAAAGATAGAGGTTGTCTCCTAGAAGCTTAATGTTATTAAATCAGCAGCAAGATGTCTGACATGGTTTACCATTGTTCTTAAAAAATAATGAGACAGTGTAGTGGAGTCAACCCCAGTGGAATACAGGTATATCTGCTTTATAACCTTTAAGACTCGAGTCTTAATTACACCATGGCAGTAGTCACTTTAGCACTTCAGTCCATTCTGCTGGATGTTGACATTACTAAATTATCTCCTGTTCTAAATGCAAAGTAGCTGATTTTTCCTAAATGCATTTCTTGGCAACCAAGAGATAAATTGGTCTGGTTCCATTTTTACGAAGGGCTTTGTCCTTTAATGGTCCTTAAATTAATCCAGATAATTCCACCTGAGAGGACGGCACTTATAGAAAGCATAGAAAAAAATCATGTGTTGTATTGCTTGCATGCATTTACAAATATTCTGTAGTCTGCTCCTATTCACACAGAAAAGAGATTTCTACAGTTATTTAAGAACCGAGATATAAATAGATGAATGTCATTAAAGAGCAGCCTTCCTGCCTTTGAATTTAATGGTAGAGCTTTAGATGAAGTGGAGGACAGTTTGTCCTAGAGGAACGCAAGTTCATTTTCAGCAGAACTAGATCCCTTAAATTAGGTGATAGTGATACATTTATAGGTACACATCATAAGAATTTTTAATACAGCTCCACTGCACGTTCCTTAGTCCATCTTAATTCTTAGACTGATCCTTTGGAACAAGAGACTGTTAATAAGCTATAACGATGAATGTATGGGTATCTACATCCTATTGCCTTTCCTTCTTTACGTAAGGCAAATTTTCAGGCGCAGAATTTCAGTGACTGTTCTGAGATCAAAAGTGTGTTTAGGGGAGCCAGAGCAGAACCCGAGTCTGTCACTGGTTCCCAGGGTTTCTCCAAAGAGTCTTTTTTTGGTTTTGTTGTTGTTTTTTTGCTTGTTGAAATCTTTGATCTCATACTGTTTTGCAAGTATTGCTTTGGACGAAAGTGGGTACTGTGTTTGTTTAACAAAAGGGAAGCCACAGCACAAGAATTCTTAAAGAACCAAACCTGCAGGGTAGTGATGCCAAGAGCTGGGCTGGATGATCCCACATCATCTGGTACAGCCACGCTTTCTCCTTTCCTCCCATGACCATACAGATACCATCTCTACCTCCACTGCATCAGCCTGTATTTAAAGCAAGGATTGTCTCACGCCGTGCATGTGGGGAAAGGAGACTGTGGCCTTTCCTTTCCTTTCTAGTAACATAAAGGACCAAGAGAGAGTCCAATGATGTGCTGCAGCCTGAGAAGTGAGGAGATCCTTATGTAGTGCTGATTCATGAGAGCCCCTATGAGCACCACTTACAACAGTGGACAATGTCTGCCACTTGAAACTGTATTCACAACTTTTCCTTTCTTTGCTTTTTTAACACGCAGAAGGAATATGCAGTGTAGTACCAAATGTGAGGCTTCCCCAGTAGATGGTGCTGCTGTAAACTTTTGCATAACTCGACACTCAACTCATCCCTCAGGAGGTACAAAGAGGGCAGTTTGTGTGTGCACACACACTGTCTTAGGACATGGCTGTTCATCACAGATTTCCCAAGAAGGCCTTTCCAGCTGAAAATACTCCAGGAAAAAAAAATAATCTGCCTTTACTTAACATAGCATAATGGGTTTTGAGCACCATAATTATAGCTACGTATGCCAATTAATAAATAAAGCAATGCAAGATGTTACTCAGCAATATACCAGCTCCATCAGATCAGGAGACGTCACTCTTGGTGCCTTCAAAGAATTACTTCCTTTACTGGCCAAAAAAAGGAACTAAGTCAATATAAACAAGCTATTAATAAATTTGTAGTAGTGTATCAGAGAAAAGAAGGGACAGTGCATGCTCCCTTTCACTTAGTTATGGTATCAGAAAATCTTTATAGTGTGGTGTACAAAAAAAAAAAGTAGAGGGCTTAAAGGGTATCATTATTTACAATCCTTTTGTCTGATTTCTGTAAAGGTAATTATTTACAATTCTGTGATTCTAGGCTAAGACAAATAGGTAAGGTTGATGACAGTAGTTCAAGCTCTCTTCCCAAATGCTTTTTCTTTGAAAACTTTAATACTAAATTTCCATCTTAGCCACACAAGTAATGAGGAAGGAAGGAGCTCTTTTAAGAGTTAAACTTTGATTCAGTATCTGAACCTTTCTCTAAAAATCCAGGATAGTCAATGGAGGTGTTAACACTGTCCTTAATCAGCAGGATCCTGTTCCTTCTAGAGGCCTCGGATAGTTTGGATTTGAAACAGGGAAGTACTTACCAGTTAGAAGATTAGTAGCAGATTAAAGTGTCGCCTGCATCAGACTTTCGCAGTTATTGTAGATAAAGTTAGCATGATATGCTGCTTTTAAGTGAATACAGCTAAGGTCCCATCGTACCTCACTTTGAACAAACCTCTTACCAGAAACTGAGCTGGACTTTTGCCTCCCTACTGAAATGCCCATTGTGATGAGGGCAATGAAGTAAAAAGCAAAAGCTACAGTACTGTTTTCACCTCCGTCTTCCTGATTTAGAGTTCTGCATTCATTCCTTTGGGAGCGGAAGAGTTTGTAAGGAATGGCACCGAGACCTGGGAGCAGAGACCTGCCCACATGGAATAGCCCACAGAGATAGGCAGAGCCAACGCACTGACAAGAGACTTTGTGTGTGTTTCTTCCTCATTATCTCTGATGGGATCAGGGCAATATTATAAAGTAGTTAAGAATGTATTTTGCAACTGAATTAAAATGGTTTAAGTCCATGATGTTGCCAAAAGGAGCAGTCTGGGCTCTTGCCTGGTTCTTGGGTTCGTGGTCCTGGTCTGTCTAGCACTCACAGTGGTGCTCAAGATCGGACATTCCTACCAGCAAGCACACTCATCTGAGAAAGGAAAAGGAAAGTTTTTGCATGGACTGCTAAAGCAGAGACAGAAGAACCACTGGAGATGTGCACTCATGATGGAAAGGTCAGGATGACCCCTTTCAGAGCTAACCTAGTCTTCAGTATGCTTCAGTTGGCTGCCACGCTGTACCCATAGGCACCTAAATATTAAGCAACATTTACTGGCTAACTCCAAAATGGAGTTCCCAAAAACTTTTAACTTCCTGGCTATGTAGACCTGAAGATGCACAAGTCTTTAAATGCTTCTGTTCCTTACCTATGTTTACTAATTGCCTGAGAATCCTCCTTGATCTGAGTATCGGCTTTGACAAGACCACGTGAAGAGCTCCAAGCATAACCTGGTCCCCAAAAAAGATTCCGAGCTGTAGCTAGGGAAGGGTGGAGGGACAGCAGAAGGAGGAAAGTGATCTGAACACCAAAATGTCTTGCAAATAGCTGTGATCAAAGTACTTATACAAGTAAATGTGTTGCATAAAGAGAGATGTATGTATGTTTGATTTCCTCCTTTGAATAGTGAAATTCATATCTCGTCTCTCAAGTGATTTATTTGAGTTATAGATGGATGGAACGGGAGCATTACTAAGTTTTCCTGTTCAAGATTTGTTAGTCCAGTGAACACCAGCAGGAACAGGAGTCCATAACCCATTACATAGGGCACTCCGTTTGAAAGGGAAAGGGCTGAATGGGATCTGTCTTGAATCTAACGACTGGCTTGACGTACAGAGGAGAGATGTTTTAAAGGCAGTCTAAAACCCATTATATATTGAGTTGCTGTGTCTCGGGGAAGTTATCAAATCCTATTAGTCCTAAAATCAGACCTTAATGTAATTTATTGAGGGATCACAACTTGTGCATTTATCTGCTTGTCATACTATTTGCAATATAGAGCTCTGTCTTTTTATGACCCTCTGTGGTGGTATCATCTGAACGAGAATGTACCAAGCCCTTGGAGAAAATGAATGCTGTAGGTTAACTTTCTGCTATTGTGTGTGTGAGTGTTTGCACTGTAGCTGAATTAGCCACCTACCAGGACAGTAGACAGTTGGAAATCTCAAGTTTCAGGCAATCCCATGTGAGAAGTACATCTACAGAAATGGATTTTGATTGGTTCTGCTGAAAGATTACTTTGTTCGATCTGAACAGGGACTTTTTAAAGACCAAATGTGCTTTGGAAGCATTGCTTGAGAGTTTGAGGTTAGAGAGTTGCTTGGTTTTATTTATACGAGGTAAAGATAGAAGAAATATTAGAAGGAATGGCAGTATATGCTTAATGATGTTGATTTTAGTACAAACTGAACTCTGGATCTACCTCTGGAAGATAACAAAAAATGGGACTCTTTTCCTGTAATTGTGGTTAAGTAACTGCCCTGTGGCTGCATTTCTGGTGTCAAAATTAACTATATCTTGCATTGCTTTTATTGCAACTGGCAAGTGAGCAAGTCGCTAATAGTAACAGAGCCGTTGTGTAATCAAAGCTAATCCTTACTCATGGTAAGAATCAGAGTCAAAAGCCTATAATCCTACTGTAGGCTACGTTCCTCTGTAGGCTTCCTCTTAATATCTCTTGTTTTTTGCTCCTTGGGAACTATTCCCTGTATTTTTAGATTAAATTCTTGACCTGAAATTTGTATTGTTATTTTTTTGAGTTTTTTTTCCTGTGGGGAATGTGTTCTTTGAGTTTGCCTCAGTGCCCTCTTCATTGCATAGCAGCCTGCCTTTATGTCTTCAAAGACAATCACAGTACTGGCAGCACTTACACATTTCATTGCAAGCCTTGCTCTATTTGCTGCATTGCTCACATTCCAGATTTTCGGGTTCCTGCTTTTTTTCTGAGAGTCTCAGCTTTTATTTAATAAAGTAAGAGGAAATAAAGTCTCTCTGGCTGCGTAGAAAGGTCTACCGTAAAGGCCTATAAAAGAGAGAAGAATAAAAGACCTTCACATTCAGTCTTGTGTTCAAGATCAAGATCTGATTCAGAAGTTTTGAATACTCCAGCTTAATATCCTAACATCTAGCGTACAATTGATTGTGGCTAAAAGGGTCATTGTGCACATGCATATGTAGGTGTTTGCAGAGGCATTTCCTCTTTTGCCATCGTTGAACAAGTGCATCGAAATCCTCAGAACTAAACTGTTCATTGGTTAGGGGTTCTGGTAACAGTTGCTGGAGATAGTTGTAACTCTTTAGTGCCTGTATATGCTGATTTCCTGATGTATTGAGTTTATCAAATCAGTAATTAATAAGTAACAGCTGTTCTGTGGCTTCCTGCACAGTAATTTTTTTTTTAATGATTTATATCAGTTGTGATCCTGAACTTTAATGTATGGCTTTGGTGCCTGTACTGGAATGGACTGTAGATCCATCCAATTTGGTAACCAGTCCCTACCAGGGCTAACATCTCAGATGGGAGAAAACAGACCGCAGGCAAACCCCAGCGCTCCCAGACTATTCACTGGCTGTGTGGGAAAATTCTTCTCCGAGACCTATCGGCGATCATCTTACGGCCTGGAGCATGAGACTGAATACTTCTTATTATCTTGATTTGAATGGACACAAGCTCTATAAAGGGTAGAGGAGTCCCCCACCCTCCCTTGCCTGTGTGCCTGACCCAGGGCAGAGGGCTCTCTGCAAAGCCAGTCTGCCTCTTTGGGTAATAAGATGCCAGGAAATAGTGGCGAGGGGCACAGCCAGACCCCCACCGCCCCCCGCCAGCCCAAGCGGGTCTCATTGCACTCTGCTATGAGTGGGTGACTACTGTAGCATAAACGAGGATGCGAAATAGGAGATTTAGCCAGCAAAAGCATTGTCATAACTAAAATAAAACATTTTCTGTGCAATTTTTTCTTCTTCCTTTCTCCATCTGCGCACCTCCGGCTGATCGAGGTAATATGAGAAATCCAGTCTTGAAGTGGTGGCAAATTACCCAGCAGAAGGGTCCCATAGCAGCCTAAGTGGTAGGTTACTTTTGTGCATCTGTGTAGATGATAAGATTCAGGCATTAGATCCCTTCTCCCCTGTCCCCGGAGGCAGCTCTTGGAGGTCACACTCCAAAGCACACTGTCTCTGCTCTGCCCTGCTCCGTGCCCAGTGCTCCTTCAAGCTGGGAAGGAGATCCCTTGACAAGACCCTTTGTGTAGGGGTCACAGTTCCTGCCGCTGGACTGCCTTTGCTATTACCCTTAATATGTTTGGGCTGGTGTCATTTTTTCCATAGGAAGGAAGCAGACCAGCAGTGCAACTTGGAGTAGTGGGTTAAGGTGGGGTCGGTCCTGTCGCATTGGAAGTTCCCAGGTGAACTTTGAACAAGGACAGATGGGCTACGGCTCTAGGCAACACTTAAGCCCTAGAGACCTTAAGCCTTCTGAAATCACCAGAAGTCAATTTGTTTTTCTCTTCTCTTCTCTCCTCTCCTCTCTTTCCTTCTTTCTCCCTTCTCTGTTTTTCCCATGAACTACTTAGAGTTGCTCCTTTTCGGGTATTTTTTCCTTTCTGAAACTTCATATAATTCTTGCAAATATAATCTTGGGTATTTAAGGACACTAAAAGGAATCTCAAATCCCTATCTAGCCAAAGAATAGCCAGCATGTGAAACAAAGCTGCTTTAAAATCTTTTTTTCTGCCTAAAAACCAAAAAGGTAATAACTGAGGGGAGACTACAGTGTTGATCAACGATAAACTGAATGAGGAGGTTTGTAGATGGACATGGATAGGTTGGTTAATTTGATCAGAAAACAAGATTTATGACCAGTCTTCTCATACTGGTTTAAACTATATTAAAATGATGAGGTTTTGGATATAAGTTATGTAATGCTGGTGGAACTGAAATCGGTATCTGTTCCAAGTTTGTTGTTTCTCTTCCAGTTGTTTCAGGTGGAAAAAAAAGAATAGAAAAAAGTTTATTTATGCAGTTTTGAGCTCGTTAGTGCTTCAAGTATCTAACTCCCAGTTGGATACAGTGCCATACTCATTCTTTCACCTGCAACAATCAACACTTCATTATCATTTGCCTTATAATCTGGAAACTTAATTACTACCATTAATTACTACCACTGAGCAACCATTTCCCACCACTTATCCTTGCCTAACACAATACATGTACTAAACTCCATGTTCAGTGCAGAAACCAAGGAGAAAACTTTCCATGCAGTTTCAGACAGGTATTTGGGATTTTTCTGTTCATTAGAAGTATCCTGTAATACTGCAATTGTTATATCCCGCCTCTTCTGTTTGCAAATAAACTATGGTAGTGAAGTGTGAAACCAAAAACACTTGATCCACTGTGTCTTGAAGTCACAGGGAATTAAAATAAAAAAGCTTTATTGTCTAGCAGAGAATGCTTATTACTTGTCAGCAGCAGCAATAGATTTTTTTTTCTTGCTCTTAGAGTTTAGAAATCTCTGCCAGTAGACAACTATGAATGAAGAGTTTTTACAGAGGCCAAATTTTTTTGTTTGTTTTGTTTTTAAATTAGTAGGAATTTTGTCTATTTTGGAATGCAGGATTTCACTTGAAGCTTTATTTTAAATCATTTTAAATCTAGAGGGACTCTACTGGATGAGTGGTATGCAAGGCATTGGAATAGAACTTACAGAGGGGTTGTGATGTCTCTGTATGTGGAAGTTGGTTGGCCTTGGAAGTTAATAGGCATCATGATCCTTTTTGTGGCTTGAGATCGACTAAATGACCTCGAAAAGTCCCTCAAAATTCTGTAATTTTGTGATTAAGCAGTAACTTGCCAAAGTTAGCTCTCATACAGATGTTATTTAAACCCAGGCTTATGCCACTCAAGTGAGATCAGGCTTTCTACCAGAATGTCTCATCAACCTGAGCACACTCAGCAGCAATATTTAATAAGCACTGATCTTATAGAAACACTAAATTAGAGGGAAGAGAACTTATCTTGAAAGCAAAGACTGTGTGTGCCAGAGCACTTCCTTGTGGGAAGGTAAGGTATCCCAGGTGAGGCAAGGGCTATTGCAAGCAGTTACAGGAACTGGTTGTTAAGTTCTTGCAAATTCATGTAAGATACATAAATTGTATTATATTCTGGAGTGATACTCATTAAGGAATGAGGGCCTGTTCAGGTAAGAAGTGAAGAGGATCCCAAAGCCAATTAGGAAGCCCTGGAAAAATCCAATAGCAGTTGGCTCTTCTGGCACCATGTTTGATTTTTGAGGGCGCAGTCTTAGGAGTCAATGAAATAAAAATAGGAGACAGAACTGTAAATATAAAGACATCGGAGGAAAGACGCAGTGGATGAGTATAATGAATGGCAAAAGATGATTCAACGGGGAGGAAATGTCAGCATATATTATACATAGGAGACAAAGAGTTTTTTAAAATCAACGGTTTATTTTGCTGAACTCTGTTCATTGCAAGCATGTAAGTTAAAGGATCGAACCCAGTTGTAATGCGCTTCATTTCTGTTAGCATCTGATGATAAAGATTGAATTGGTAAATACTATGGTGAGTTTCCACCAGTTAAATCCATTGCCTCTGCTTTCACGTACAAACATTTTCTAAACCATAGCAATTAACACTTGTGATTCTGAACAATCCCCTTACTGTGAATAGATATTATTTTTTTAATATTAAACTGAGTTGCATATAATACATCTCTTTTGCAAACAGAGGGGCTTTGGATAGCAATAAACATCCTCTTCCTGCTATTAAGAGTTTGGCCCCATGATCTGTCTTCAACTTGTAGCTGTCTTACTCTTGTGTAGCTGGTGATAGGAATTAGTATTTACTCACTCTGCAGACAAGGTGAAACACTGGGATCCAGGAGAAAATGACAAAAGCCCCATCAGAGACTTTGCAGCATTTTGCACGCATTTTATGGTGCAGAATAGTGTCTTACTCTATTCCAGCTTTCAAGAACTGGCTGAAGAGTAATTTTGTATTTAAACTAAGCAGATATTTTAAACTGGCTAAACCACTTTATCTGTCAACATTTGTGCGTCCTGTCAAATGGCTAAACCTTGCCCTCCCATGTATTTGCAATTTCCTTTTAACTATCCCGCCTTTGCAGAAAGTAGATGGCCCATATGCTACTTCCGGCAAATCTGGTACTTCATTTAAGCCAGAAAGGGTCATTATGGTCATTACGTCTAGTTTAGTCTTGCACGTAACGTATACTTCAGGATTTCACCTGGCTATCTTGGTTTTGCATGCAGTCGTTTTTCATTGAGGTGGAAGAATCTGAGTTCTTTGTTAAAACAATCTTTATTTTCATGTAGGAGGAGAATATAGTCAGAGATAATCTTTATCTCCCAGTCTCTCAATATTACTAGCTATCTTGAGAGCTGGCTTTCAAGTAGGATGGAATTTTTCTTTTCCTCATGAAACTTCATTTTTAATTTTCAAGTAATTGGAAAATATGAACAAAAAATAATTGGCGGAGGTCATGCGTTTGTGATCACTGCAAATAAACTTTAAATTAATGACAGTTGGCTTTTTTATGAACAAAATGTTCTAAATGCCTCAATTGACGAATGTATTTAGCTAGAGCGTATGATGAAGTGATGAACAAGTCAACAAAGGACTAAAAATAAGAGATTATTCTCTTTGTAGAGGATGCACACAAATTGCAACTGCTGATAGAGGAGCACCATCATCAGCACTAGCGAGTTAATCTGCACATAACGAGGACTAGGCTTAAAGCAGGTAGGAAAAGTTTCAGTAACAACAATGGGAGCGTTGTTGGGAAAAATGCAGAAAACCCATCTGCTGAAGACATGTGACTGAGTCATACACTGAAATGCAGAGGAGAGCTGGGCATCCCGGAGAGCAATCTGGTACTCAGCTGAGAGAAGATGTGAGCTAGAGACAGGCTGGACTTTCCTCTGAACACCTTCCTAACGGGAAAAAAAAGATACTAAAAAGACATTTCAAATAAAAAGTTCCCACTTGTTCAGATCATGGAGTGACCTTTCCAGAAACTCTTAGAAATTTCCAACCTCTGAGTCTTAGGTTTGAAATATGAATTTAGAAGGGGTGGGGGGTGGGGGGAAGAGGTAGAAGGGGAGTGTGTCATTTCTTTTGGTATTTTGTTTCCAGCTCTATCCTTTGATCTCTGCAGCAGTGTAGTTCAGACAATCTGTAGAAATATTGCTAAACCAAGTTACTTTGTTATATTTTACTTCAGCCATTTGTCAGCATATGCCATAAAAATTTTAGTTTTCTCTCTTGATCTTTATCAGAGAATACTGTTTCTCTTTGATGTCTCCCTCCTTATTTGACATTTGGGTCTGGTTTCCCATTTAATTATCTAACTCTCTATTGCTATTTTAGTTTAAAAGTTCACTGCAATATTTTACTCCTCCTGCTTCTCAGTCCATTCCTCTGTGCTCCAGCTGAGGCACAAGAAAATGATGAGGGTAGTCACCATGTCCCGGAGTTTTATGCCTGAGCCCTCCTGTGAGCAGGGGGGAGCACAGACCCATTGGTCAGTGAGCGTGGGCTGCAAATGTGAGCTCAAATGTTGGGTCTCCTAAATCAAAATTTCCAGGGACCATTCTTTAACTAAATGGTAAACTTAGACCATTTCATGTAGGTTTGAAAGTCTGAAATGTAAACAGCAATGCAGTCAAAATAACTGTAAAATATGTCATTTAATACAGTCACAGTTCCTACAAACCACTTTATGAAAATAGCATCCTCACTGGTTAGCTGTGTCGGAAAGGAGAAGGAATTCCCTGCGTTTTGTAGCCTAGCTGAGAAGGAGATTTGTCCTCAAGTGAGGCAAGCTGAAGCAGGGTGGACATTTCACCTCCCCTCTGAATTTCTAGGAACAGACTGAACCGCTGAGCAGATGAGACTCAGTGCCACAGTTCAGCAGACATGAGGTGTCCGTGGTACACACTTGTTCCAGCAAGATGTCTCGTAACAGCTGGA
Source organism: Fratercula arctica (assembly GCA_947846985.1). Lineage (NCBI taxonomy): Eukaryota > Metazoa > Chordata > Aves > Charadriiformes > Alcidae > Fratercula > Fratercula arctica. Next base: position 3,895,173 of record CANTUZ010000010.1, read on the forward strand.
AGCTCTTCAGGACAGCCGGTCCTCAGGGCTGTTTTGGAAGCCATAGGCCATTGAGCTAGATGGGGATGACCAAAGAATGAACGATGACTTGATCTAGTCTGTTTATTGCTGCACAGTGTGGCCACGTGAATGTGATATGTGAAGGATTGTCTATTTTCTGGCACGGCTGCAGAAGTGCATGTAAACCAGTGAGGTAACCCTGCCACATCACTGATGTGATGAAGTCATAGAAGGGACCTTTAAGAACATCGAGTCCAACCATTAACCCAACACTGCCAAAACCACCACTAAACCATGTCCCTCAGCACCACATCTACCCGTCTTTTAAATACTTCCAGGGATGGTGATTCTACCACTTCCCTGGGCAGCCTGTTACAGTGCTTGATAATCCTTTTGGTGAAGAAATCTTTCCTCATATCTATCCTAAACCTCCCCTGGCGCAACTTGAGGCTGTTTCCTTGTCTTGTCACCTGTTCCTTGGGAGAAGAGGCGGTCCCACACCTTGCTACACTCTTCTTTCAGGGAGTTGTAGAGAGTGATAAGGTCTCCCCTCAGCCTCCTTTTCTCCAGGCTGAATACCCCCAGCTCCCTCAGATGCTCCTCATGAGACTTGTGCTCTAGGTCCTGGTAAGCTCCTAGGGGGTCAGCAAGTTGAATAGAGAAATTTCAGCTTCATGCAGAACATGACAGGTTGGAGGAAGGGAAGAAGTCTGGGCACTATTTGTTGCTCTGGGGTATGGAGCAGATTTAGAAGAACCTCTCTATGGGTGCTCTGAGATAAAGGATGAAAATATTTCCATTGGTTATTATTAAGAGCAGAACTGGGGCTGTGTACAGCTGCAGGGTAAGTCCTGGCATATGGGCTGAGGGTCTTTAGTGGTGGGTGTGGAGCTCCATCTGGAAGGCCCAAAGATGCATATCCACTGGGAGGCCACAGCAGAGCCGCTCTGCAGACTGAACATATTGTGCTTCTGGCTGGGTGACCTCCTCCCCCACCCCAAATTTGTCAGCCAGGCTAAAATGGTGAAGGGAAATAACTAGGTTTGATCAAACCATTCTTTTTTTCTTTTTTTTTTTC